>OX453037.1:16535853-18935853 GCA_949699805.1 Tromatobia lineatoria
CAAAATAATTCATCAAATATTCTTCAAATGTTCTCCAAATGTTCACGCTACAAATGTTTACGTTACAAAAAATATACAAAAAGACTTACCATTTTAAGAACATATAATTGGTACTTGACATGCTGCAGATATTTTTAGTTTATTTATTTGACCACTTTTTGTTCCTATACATAGTTTACAGCTCAATTTTTTGAGACACAGTTTTTGGGGGAAGTATTAGGTTCCACTAACGTAAATGTACTTGTCTCAAGTTTTTTCACACATGGTGTTTTTTTGGGGGGTCTCATTACTTTTTGCAAAGTTTTTGGATAGATTAAAAAAATAAAATCCATTGTACGAAAATTGGTGAAACTAACGCCGTCTCCTTTCCCATCTGGACTTGGGGCAATGGCAGAGTTTCTGTTACAATTTAATTTTATCAAGCAAAACATATTTTCGGTAAAATCTACGAAGACGTCGACCTGGACGACGAATACTACGAAGACGTCGACCTGGACGACGAATACTACGAAGACGTCGACCTGGACACCGAATACTATGCAGACATCTATCAGAGCAGAAAACTATGGAGAGGTCGACCTGGACATTGAAAACTATAGTCCAACTTTTATTGGCATATGAAAATATTATAGTATTATGATGATTTAATTTAATAAATACCGAAAATTACGTTTTATTATTTCAAACGATCAGCGAATAAATGTATTTTTTATTTTATAGCTTTTTATTTTATATATTTTTTTTACCATCAAGTTAATTTTTTCCTATCATAAAGCGATTAGGAATACCTATCTTATTGATGGAATAACACTAAATAAAAAAATCAGTCCTTAGAAAAAAAAATTGCTCCATTCCTGAGTCAGCCGAAGTGAGCCGTATAGAAAAAATGAACGTTACACACGGTCAGAATTTCTTATATGTCAGCAAAAAAATCCAAAATATCGACGATTCTATTGGGTATAATGCACAAAGAAGAAAATTTACAAAGCTTAAAGGTTTTAGGTAAAAAAAATAATAATTTTGCGAAAAAATACTTTTTTTGAAGATAAGTGAGTTGCGCGACCTGTAAATATTTTTCTTTCAACTCAAAAAAATTAGAGAACATGAATCCAATCCAGAGGAACACACTGTACAATGAAGGGTTCAAAAAAAAAATAAATAGGTTTCTCTGAGCCACCCTAGTATATATATATATATACTAACGATTACACAATCGTAAATTCTTCTAAATTTACGAATTTCAATCGTAAATCTGCCATTACTAACGATTATACAATCGTAAAATTTCAGCAGACTTTGTTTGTTCTCATAGCAAATCGAATTGTTGCAGTAACAAGGAAAGTTATGTTGTGACAAGGAAAGTTTTGCCAAGGCCCTGGTTGATTTTCCCTAATTATATTAGGGGCCTTATACACCGGTGCGGTTGTCTAGTGGTTAGAGTACTGGCTTCTAAGCCAGAGCATCGGTAGGTCGCGGGTTCGATTCCCGGTGTCGTCGAAAATTTTCGTCAAAAAAAAAACATGGACGCGATGTAGCTCCAGATGTATACGTGAGACACACACAAGTAACTGTGGGGGTCACATGTACACAGCTGTGGTCTGTGTTTACATTCTCGACGAAAATCGTGACGTAGCTCCGGTGCCGTGAGGCGAACTCGAGACCGGCTATATCGGCATAAGGTTTTACCACAATGTTTTCCTATGCCCTTACCAGAAATGCCATGGCAAATGCGATATAGAGGGGGAAGTCGGATGCGGCCGCATGGGGGCCTGGTTACTGATCCGGACCAGGCCCTCGGGGGGACTGGCTACTGATCCGGACCAGGCCCTCAGGGGGGACTGGCTACTGACCCAGGCCGACCCTGTAATAGGCGTAATGCCTGCAGACGGGGAGAAATGCGAATAATAAAATATATATATATATATATAGTAAGGGCCTTTTGTGAAAGTATAGGGTTTCCTAAAGGACGGTCAGACTTTCTCACGGGGCCTTTAAAGGCTGCCCTATTCTCCTTATTAAAATCCTTAAATCCTTATTAAAATCCTTATTAAAATAATACAGAAGTTTAATTCAAAAATAATTTTTATTATTATTTAGAAGTTTAATTAAAAAATTTGTTATTATTTAGTATAGTAATGCTACACTTTTAATGAAATTTTTGTCTTTCTCTACACGATGGTACATATTAAGCGCTGAAAAAACATATTACTTTTTTTTTACATTGACGGAAAACCTAGAACCCTTCGGATGGTTTAGGTGCGCAGCGCCTTAGCTTTCTCGGCCATCCAAATCATATAAAAATGCAATTTCTTTGTCTATTTGAAAATTAATGTAATATAGTTAGAACTTGATAGATTTACATGACTGCGTCTGATGTGTAAAAATAAAAGCACATTCAGTAATTTTTTTACGGCAATTGGTTATATCGATTAGAGTTGTTTTGTTGTGTGCGCAAATGAGATCGTTCGTATCTAGGTGCGTGACAGTCTGACTGACCTGAGGGCCAGTATTAGAATGGGTGACCACCTGGTTGACTTTGGCGGTCATTAGTTGGATAGATGACCACCAATTTTGCCTTAGAAACCTCGGATTGCCATCTAAGACCCTTATCTGGCAAATTTATTATTGATTTGTTCACTTTTTGCCATGGTTAACTCTGACTGGGCCGTTAATTAATTAACTTATAAAGGCCTTATTAAACTTCACCATAGCCTTATGAGATCCTTATTTGGCAAAATTATGATTAATTAGTGTACTTGGTATCACGATAAAGCCGGACTTGGCCCTAAAGTAATTACCTTAATCAAGCCCTTATTGAACTTCGCCATGGAAACCTAGAAATACCTCATCAGGGCCCTAATTGGGAGTGATATATAAAACCCTTTTAAGGTGTCCACATTAAAGCCGGACAGGACCCTAGTTTATCTTAAGGCATCCCTAATATCTTTCTTCACGAGTGGTTCGACTAATCGTTTTGCTACGGGAACGAGTTCATGGTCAGCAAAATGAATTTTGTTATAGCAGCGAATCCATTTTTCTCCGTGCGGTCTTGACAGATGCCAGTGATCGTTGTTGAGCGACTAAGGAGCACCATATCAAATTCATGGGTCACGATCCGAAAAGTGAGAGAGCGATGGGTAAGTGCTTCGCGGTGTTACTCATATATTACTCGCATGAATGATTTTAACCGATATTCGGTATGATCGCCATCAGTATTGTCTATCGGTACCTAATCTTTAGAAACAGAAAGAAATATTGTGACCCACGAAGAGAGAGCAGCGCGCTACAATTATTATAGTCAATAAAATTTAAGATTTAATTTGATTTATCTGTTACTTAAGATGAATGTATTTTTCATACTGTTAAAATGAATTCCTTTAAATAAATTCGATGCACACGTAATTGTATTATGCATTAGCAATATAATTAATTGATTGTGTATTATAAAGACAGTTATACTGTAGCAAAAATATTCTTCTATGCAACAGAAAAAAATAAAGTAAGTTCATCTAGAAATATGACTTGCTGCAAATAAAATGAATTTATGGGAGGGTGGTTCTTTTCATGGCGAGACTTCTGACCTTGACATCTCCAGAAAAAAAACGAGGTGTAGTTCTTTTCTCTACTACTTACAACACTCTCCCCCTCTCGTTTTTGAGAGTACTTCGATGTTTTCAATATTTAAGCACCAAGAGGTTAAGTTTATCTCGCAGTATCATTTATTCATTTGAAGCCTGAGATGTTTTACTGTATCGAGCTCGGGAATTCCAGCAGCGTGTATAAGAGTGAAAAAGGGCGAAGGCTACATATGTGTACTTATCTCTATATTTTTTATCTCGATGAACGCGCGCGCAGCGAAAAACCTTGGATATCAGGAAAATCGAGCGCAGGTCAGAGCGATTTAGGAAAAACCAATGAAAGCTGTAGACGATACTATAAACATTTATCTCGAATTTTACACCCTCCACAAAACTTGAATTTTATCCTCTGACAATTCGATACTTTCTTTCAATGAATTTACACCGACCCTATATTTTCCACTTGAAATATACGTTAATAATGTTGGCAGCGCCGATAACCGATGCGCCGATAGCTCGTGGAGTTTAACCGAGTTTTTATTGTCGAGAATAGCTCATTAGACAAGGAATTCATATTCGTGTCAGAAAATTGATCGTTCGCGCGCTGCCAATTTATTTTCATTGTATTGTGAAATCTCGTACAAATCTTATATCCAGTTGATGCATGAAATCGGATGGAAAAATAAATTAGCAGCAGCTACAAAGAGCAAATTTGTTGAGTGGCCGATGCGGCGTAAAATGCGCACTACAAAGACCTTTGAACGAATGCTTGCCCGCACGAACGCTGTACGGATAATACATTTCTATCTCGGACATCAATTACCGTTCAACGTATCGTGAGCCCCGGTGCAGCATCGTTTGTATCCTTTAGCACGGGTTCCGATATTGGCAGGGATATATCCCAAGGGGTATAAGTCCGGGAGCTGAAACCAGCGAGGGAAAGCTTATTTTCTCTTTTTCCATCTCTCACGACTTCACTTTTAGCTTCTCGTGAGATTTCCTCCGTGAGCGTTTTTAATAGTTCGGGAAAAATGATATCCAATATTTCACTGAAATCCCAGTATCATTTATTCGAGAATTCAATTTTTATTAATAGAGTGGATCATCGGAACCCTCCGGGTGATATCTCGGGTGCGAAAATGCAGACCCGGATTTCTCCTACCAGACACACCGCAGGATAAGCCGGTCTGGAGAACCAAAGCCGCTGAAAACAACATATAGCTGACAAAGGGTTCCAGTGCATCCTGTAGATTCGGTAAGACGCTGTCGATGGAAAAAAAAATTATTCTTTTAATTCTCGATTTCTAAATAGTTACAAAAATTATTCTCTGCACATATAACCGGCTGAGTCACCTGAATAAAAACATCAGAAAAAAATTCCGTCAATAACACTGTTACGTCCGGAAGGAATGGAACAGATAATAGGCGCACTTGAGGAAGGGCGCAATAATTGTCTCTAGATTTTTAACTCGGAATGTGTCGAGCAGGGATTAGAAACTTACAAAGTTCGCGAGAATTTCGATGACGTTGTGTTTATTTGGAATCTGGTAGCGTAAGGTGTAATTGGGTGACTTATACGTTTTGTTTATAACCACGGGACCTAGGGTCGTCCAGTTCAATTTCAGGACAACTCGACTGAGAAGTTGTGAACGTGATTTTTTCAAATTTGTAAACCCGATTGACAATGACGCGAATGGAAAATACAATTTATTTTGTTATTATCAATGGTATACAAGCGTCAGTCGAGGTGATTTAAGGAACTTTGAGAGTAAAATTCTGCAGTTCTGAGAAATAAATCTCTTGACTGTCGGGAACGGACCGGAATAGCCGTGTTTGGTGACAGTGACAGGATTTTGAATGAAACCGATTTTACCTTTTCGTTGGTAGAGAGTGTATGTTTAGCCAAAAGGCGCGAATTTATTAAATTGGTTCGAAGTACGCTGAAAGACTGACGGCGGACGCGCGTTCCCTCTGTTTATATTGTAATAAAATGCTAAATCGGCAGTTTGGCTTAATGCTTAAGAGTAGGACTATTACTAAACCTATGGATGTACGGAGCGGTGGGGAGACTTTCGCCGGTAAGATAGTGAGCGCGTTTTGATGCATCGTTTTTAAATGTGTGAAACGGTGACGATCTCGTGGTCCAGGCACACGGTCGACGTGTGCAGCGCTATAGTGGTATCAATGCTTACTCAGCATTTCACCGGTCAGTCTCCTCGCCGCGCCGTATGTGTAGATGCCCCGTAAATATAGGGAAATATAAAAATCGAATAATAATGCAGTTTATCCGAAAGTCCATTAATATATGGTCATTGTCACTGCACGGCTTATTAAGGTTGACTGCGAACGGAACAACACTTTTTTTTCAAAAAATATTACATTTGAACCTCACGAAGTACATACCAAGCATTATACACGAAGAAACGACTTCGTCACGGTGACGAAAAAGATAGTTGGATCTAACCAAGTGACTTAGTGCTCTAAGAGACAGACTATTACTTGGTTACATCAACTATTTTCAGGTGGTCGGCACTGATCATTGCTTGAACTGGATAGTTACTTGGGCCAACTACTATTTTGGCCCCACCTATCGTACTCAGTTGAATCACGAATAAAAATCATTGTGTGACCTATTTAAGTCAACTAACTCAGAACGGTAAAATTGACTAATACGATGTCGTCACACCGACCAACCGGATAGTTGTGGCCACAAATTTTCGCTTAACTAATAAATCGTTAGTTGGCCCAACAAAGCCGTTTTTTCCGTGTAATTCTGCAATTTTGTGAAGATATACAGTACATCAAAATGCGGTGTAAGGATAAAGGCAATTTTTTAAAGGGTTCGGATACTCTAGAGGGCCAAAAAAAGGCTTTTTTTGGGATTTTTCTTGGTGAAAAACTATCAGAGACATCGATTTTTTAAGAAAGGGTATTTATTGTACATATCATTACTGTATACAGTAATTTTTTCATAGTAATTAATTAAAAAATAGCGGCTGTACAGCGTTGTTGCGATGACATCTCTTTTTTTTTTAATCCACGGCCGGACACACAGCTTCTGTAATCGATACAGGTATTTTTCACAAAATGGCGAGCATCTAAAGTGAAAGTTCAAAAATTTGGCCTAAAGATCGTTCGAAAATTATCAATAACAAAAAAACTATGCAACTTAAAAAAAAATCTTACGTACTTTAGTAGATAATGTATATTTGAAGATATATTAAAAATTTTAAATAAATCGGTGGTAAACTTTTTGAGTTATGTTTCCGGCCAACTTGAAAAGAGCAGTTTTGATAAACGCGTTTAAAGTTTGAAGGAGTAGAAAATCATTGATAATATTAATATACCTTTAATCTGCAATGCCTGAACCGTATAATTGGCCTTCCAATTGAGTTTCCTGCTCTTGCATTTCTTTTCTGCTCGATCATGAAGCCATTCTTGCCTCTTTTACCACTACAGACAGTGATCTCTCTCCAAGCATTATGCACTGATCGTCGATCGCCAGACACGTTTTGTAGGAATTCACGCCGATTTCTAAGCCCATTTCTTTTATGATGTGTAAAATTGATGAAAACCCGTCATTGTATGTACAAACTGCAATATTTGTGGCTACATCCAAAACTATTTTACCACTAGAAACCGATTCTGGGACCGATGCCCATACAGTCGAATTGAAGCTTTCGTTGTTGTTTTGCGTGTAACCACCAATACATCGCGTAAGAAAATCATCACTGGTCAGTTCTTGGTAGATTGGTTTGATAGCTTCATACACATTAGCTGGAAGAACTGGCTTATGTTTATATTCAGTTAAACTATTTGTAGCTTTAGCCCGTTGCCATGAACACCATGAATCCTCTCCGATCGGACATTTGTCGTACTGTGGTTTGGCATCAGTAGATAATATATGATCTAGTGTAGCCCATATACTATTCCTTATTTTATCAACTGAATTACAGTTTCCACGAATGGCTAATCCGTAAAAAATAGATAATTCATCAATATGTTTTTCAGTCAATTGGCCCCTCCCACAGAGACCCTTTACCTTTTTCTTCAAATTACGGAGGTGGGTGCCCATTCGCTTCTGCACGTGATCTATACACTCTTCCTTGATGACTGTCAAATGTTCGTATGGCTTTGCATCTATAATGCCTTTGAAAGTCTTAGAATCACCGTCACCAATATAATAAGCGTATTTGACCTGGTACAAAGTTTCAGAGCGCCGAAACATTTCAACCATTCCATCGACTTCCATTTTCCAGCTGATCCGTTGTGATTCACTCGCATGGTTCCCCATTCCGCATATTCTTCGGTATCTTGTTTGGTACTCCAATACTCACAGGCCTTACAGTATTTAGATTTTACACAATCTACGATTTTTCCGCAATTATTGCCAATTAGACTCACTAAGCCATACAAGGATGTAAATCCACGTTTCCTCCACGAACCATCACCTGAGACTATAATTCCGTTTTCACCTTTTTCAATAGAAATAGCTTTTTCTTCCTGCACAGCTCTTATCATACTGTTCTTGCAAACCGTATCAGTTGCTATTGATAATGTTTTAATAACTTTATCGTAGAACGAATGAAAAATTGGTTGAGGTAACTCCATGAAAACACAAATCTTTTTTATTCCGTGTAAACCAACTCCAAGCAATCGCATGGCAATTATAAGTCTACGATTGATTTCATAGCCTTTGTAGACAAATGGACAACTCGTTATCTCAGTTTTGTCACAATTATCACAGGACACTACTAATTTGAATCCCAAGCCGTGGTTGCCACTTTCGGTGAATTTCACTTGTGATGCACATACTTTACAAACTACAACTTCTGAAAGAGCAGAAAAAACTGCAATGGAGTTTATTAAACGATAAAAAAAGCTGCATTCACTTCAATATCATATAAATCACTTGATTCCTTCAATTTTTTGGTGAATGTGCTGACGTTCGAATCATCTGGTGTCTCTAACTCATACCGATTCAATGGTCTTCTTCGAGATGCCCTGGCTCTCTTGCTGGTGCCCGATGTCGATTTTACTCCTTTCTTACCACGATACACTATTTCATCACTTATTTTAGCAACAAACTAAGAACGTATGGAAAAAGAAGGAAATTTGTACGATTGCCACGGGAAAAATTGCACTTCGAATAACGTCCTCTGCAAATGCTTGGCAATGCCGAACTGACTGAAAGAGACACTTGTTGCCTATTTATGAGACGAAATGGAATGACATAAACTCTTAGTCTAACCAGGTGAAAAATACCTTCAATAACATCTGCCGTATGCCTGCTTTGACCCTTTTCAGTACCTTTACCAAAGCACACACAAGAGAGGTTCCCTGCTGACCGGGCGGCCTCCCATTAAAATTCGAAAATGGGCCATTTACAAATTTTTGCCTACCATAATCTTTTGGGACAACATTGTAGAAACCTTAATGGATCATTTCCAAGGAGAAAAAAATCGATTTTTCAAAAATTCTAGAGTGGCCTAACCCCTTAAACGTGTTGTAGATTTTAGATCAAACCGGTGGACAAATTTCAGGGTTCGATTCTCATTTTACCTGTTGGAGAGTGCATTCTAGAAAGAATGTAGGAGTTTTTTAAAAACCTTTTTAACAAAGCTATCACTTGAAATGTGAAAGTAGAACTTTTTTTTATTGAAAACGTAGTAAGCAATTGGTAACAGTGAATCGAATTTCCACTGCATCCAGGATTGCTTTACTCATTCTAGAATGCACTCTTCGACCAATGAAATGAAATCGAACACTAAAATTCGTTCACCGGTTTAATTTAAAAACTGCGACAGGTTAAAAAGTTTACTTTTACCTCTTAACATTTTGGTGTTCTGTATCTTCGAAAAATTGTAGAATCCTAATGCTTGATATGTACTTAATGATGTTTCAATATAAGATTTTTTGAAAGAAGGGTATCGCTTACAGATTTTTTTTTATTACTTTTTTAGATGACTCAGGCCCCCTAATTTTTTATTTAAAAAACATTGTCGAGTTAATATGAGAGAACTGATCCAACTTGTACATTTCCATCATCTGTGAAAATGTGCTCCTGAATCTAAATCCGAAAACTAATATCAGTTTCTTCGGAAAATCAGAGATTGCTGATTTTCCCTATGTACACATAAAATTTCAGACAAGAGGAATAAGATTCGGATTTAGTTTAATCAAAGTAAAGAAGGTAACTCGGAAAGGCCTGAGATTTTGGGGAAAAGATGTAGGCTTTAATTATGGAAAATAAAATGGCGTAGAAACCAAAAGTTGACTGTTTTACGAAACTTATTCAATTGGTTTCGTTTAATCAATTAAATAGAAAGAGACGCAACGATGCATCCAAGCGAAATAGTATTTTACGTTACGAGACCGCGAAAAGTCGGTTCTCACGAACGCTACAATCACACGAACTAAGGAAACATTTTTCCGCCGAGGTTCGTATGCAATCTTACTTTCCAAGGTGTAGGAGGCAAGTTTCCCGTGAGCGGATTGCACGAGAAATCTCACTTTTCATGCCGCAGTGACGTAAAGAAGAATCACAAAACGCAGCTACTTTGGTCTAAATGTAGCAAAACATGCGCATGCATTCAGAACTGCATTCAAGAACTCACCCTCTTTTTCAGCTTTTTTGCTAATATTTATCTCTCCGTTAGATAATCTCACTACTCCACGCTATAAAAACTATTCCGAAAACCCAAAGAAAAATTGGTACGTAGGAATAAGCTATCCGTTATCTATAAGCCGAGATCCAAAATATTATAACGTAATATCGGCCATTTTAACGCCCGAAGTTTATGTAAATTTGTGTTATCGGTCGGCAAGTTTATTCGACAATAAACTTAGCGACAGCACGAATAACCTTGAAAAATTCTGTCCAGAGCAACCAATAATAGGTTTTTTTCTCTCATTCCTCATAATCATAAAAGTATAATACTTTGAGTAATATTTCTTCTTGATAGCGCTTGAATGATCGCCTTGAAAATTAACATTGATTTATATTGAACATTTTTTTCCTGTTAGAAGTTTAACTTTCCAGTAGCTTGAAGAATACTGCTTTCAACAATGATCAACAATATTTTACATTCCAAAATGTAACTGCCACTGGCGGAAAGGCTGTGCACGATAAAGGGAGAAATATGAAAACAGTAGCGATAAATTGGCAAGATTATTGTATCAGACGTTCGTGCATACACAGTCATATAGTAGTAGTAGTAGTATCTCTTGAGTCTCGCTTACAGCTCCAACACCTCGCAGCATATAGCCTCATCTCCGAATCCCAAGATACTTTAAGACCTCGTTCGGTGTCCTCCGTTTTCCTCGTCGTTGTTATCAGACGCAGTGGCAAGCTGTACCACGGAAATTGTAGCGGCTATTGTGTTGTATCGTACCGTCGATTTAATGCCGCGACCCTTTGCTTTGCGAATGGCTCTACTGTATATGCGTTGTCGCGTAACGTAGCGCATAGATCAGTCTCTGTCCGAAGCATAATGACCATCGCATTGCCTCGGTATCAGCAATCATATGGCAAATCCTATCATCGACTAATTGGCACACGGAACGTCAACGCTAATTGCGTCATTATCAATCTTCAGTCAAAGCGTAAGCAATATACAATCACTCATCGTGCTAATCCTCAAATGGTTCTGCATTATTATTTCTACTGAACAATAACAAAACGAGCTTCGTGATCGTCACATTGAGTGAAGTAATAGTGGGGGGGGGGGATTATTATTCCACCCGTTGATAAATTACGTTTATTGATTACTTTATCGAGATCGATTTTCCGACCGGAAGTCAGATCTGGGATTTTAAACGTGAAATAATCGAAAGTGACGTTTCTCAAAATTACTCTAAAAGGTTTTGAAATGGGGTTTCAGTGATGGTACATGAAAGATTCCACATAAATCCAAACATCGATATCTCATATCTTTTTGCAATTCGAGTATGTTCTAGTACTCGGTCGAATAACATTTTTGATACATGCAGTTGTGTGATAGCTCCATTTGCTGAGGATTTTTTAAATAATTATTTTCATGGGGATTACAAAAAAAAATATCATAATTCGATTTCCTATATTGTGCGAATAAAACGGCTTTCAATCCCTAAAATAGATTTTTTGGCAATTATAACATATTTCAGAATTTTGAAATATTTTTCATTTCAGATTCTACACACGTTTCCAAAACGCAACCGAAGGCAAAAGTACTCATCTTCTTTATATTTCTCTTCATAGACTTTACGAAAAAAATGTCATATTTTAATTTTCTATATTTTGCGAAAAAACGACTTTCAGTTGTGAAAATTGATGCTTCGGTAATTATAACTGTTTTTGTACGGATCTGGTTTAGGTGGCGATAACAAAATGAAGGCGTGAACACTTACAATAAAAAATAGATGTCTTTATTTTCTCTAAATAACATAAATTCAACAGTGAGTAATTTCCCGATATATACGTCTATGAGCGTTGAAGAGAACCCGAACAGTCCCGATGGTGAAGAGAAAACAGAGAACCCGGGATGAGTCGGCGAACAAGAGTTCGACGAACGACCAAGTGTCGAAGCGTGCCCGGTGAAAAAAAAAAAACACGTGTTGAATATATTCCCGGCGTTTCAACTGATTTACCTTGTGTTGGCTGAACACGTAGAGACTCGAAAAGTATAACGAAATCTTCCGAATAATTGTTTGCACCGAACCGCCCAAAATAACTAAGAGTTTTGTATAAACTTTTAATTAATTGTCAACTTATACCCGATAACCGAACAAGAAGCGCCGAAAGCAGTATGTCGATCAAAGAAAACGTGAATCGCGCAGGCGCGCAACGGTCGCGAATTCGTGGCCCGGGAAGTGGCACCGTCGCCGCCAGCGGCAGAGCGTGAAACCCAACCCGAGGTCGCGCTACAGCTGAGGGGACTTCGCTCATTCCTGAACAATAACATTTATTAAAATTTTGAACTATTTCTTTTCCGGATTATAGACATTATACGGACTTTTTCCAATAAAGCGGTTGTTTTTCAAATGGGGAAATTCGATTTTGTAATATTATAAAATAATGTAAACAAAATAGAGTACAAATAAATGCATGAACATGAATATTATTGAATTTCAAAAATTCACCCAATTCTAGGGTACACTCCGTCAGGGTTTTTACCGACATTTCCCTCTAACTTCCCTTCTTATCACTCCCTACCCGCACTTCGCTAAGCTAACCGAACTTCTGATGCGTCCGTAGCCCATTTAACTACTCTGCACCGCATTTGCCACGAAGACGTAGAAACTGCGGCAAATCCGTACCGGTACACACGGCCGTATATTCTTCTGACTTCCCGATGCATAAACGAAAGTAGCTTAGTAAAATATACCGAGACGTTAGAAAAACTGACCTTCCATTTACTGGTCGATAAGCTAGCCGGGGCACGACTAAGCGGTGACTTATCCAAGTTATGGGCGCAAACAATGCTGCCCAACTGTACACCCACCGCACAAGCACCAGTGACGGTAAATTTATGGCTTATTTATAACAGTAACAAAATATGTAGTTGATTGGTTAATTAACAACTCGCCAAGTACAGAGTATAATTCTTTATTTTAACAATTAATTCTTATTTATTTGCCAATTTTATTTTAATATTCGCAGTTCATAACTTTTTCCTTTAATTGCAAGAATATTTCTCAACCTGTGGCGGTCACTGATCGAAGTGCATGTCCTGAAGGTCAGTATTTAATGGGCGAACGCTTGGTTGATTCTTGACACGCCAGTGCTGGCGGAAAAATCTTATAAAGTAACGTACATATATGTACTTGGCATACGTGCTACGGATATTTTAAGTTTCTTTGCACATTAGACAGGAGACATTCATTACCTTTTTGCACATGGAGGCAATATACAGTCCAAGTTTTTGTACCCAGTGTGTGTTTTTAGGTTGGAGACTATATCGTTCTATTTTTTCCACGTGTATTTTTTCTAACATTGATACACCACTCATGTAAATGTACTTGTCTCAATTTTTTACCGGTAAGGGTTTTTTTGTGGGATTTTACTAATTTTTGCACAGTTTAATGAATTAATTGACTTCAGGATTAAAGTCTTATTTTCCAGGTGATAAGGTGTAAGGTGTTTCAACTTTCCATAGAATGAAAAATGTTATATATGTATTATATCGCGTTGTCTCTGTGCTCTGTACCGCATGAAGTTAGTCTCGTTGGCTCTGTGCCATGAATCGCATAAAGTTAGTGTCATTTGCTCTGTGCCATGTACCGCAAGAAGTTAGGAGTGTGCCATGTACGGCGTGAAGTTGCGCGCGTGCCATGTTTTAATTTAGAAATTTTCAGGAATTCGAAAATATAAACAACCATATCTTTGTGATAATCAGTAGCTACAGCATAAGTTTTACTCCCAATCGTAATATTTTAAGCTAATCTATTCAACTGTAGCATGAAATATTATTAAAACACTCGAAATTTGTTGATATCCCCATATAACCTGTTCACTAACTTCGCAACTTATAAGCATTAGAAGATTCTTTTGTATTAATAGTTATATAGCGAAGGGTTGGTGGGATCGCTTGGGTTAGGAGTAACTCCGATAACTCACTTGTAAAGGGAAATAAGTTTACAATTTATCATGTGATATTGTGTCGAGGTCTTTGGTAATTTAAAGAAGAGAGAGTGTCAGTCGTTTCATCGAGGGAACCAGAAAGAAAACCTGTGCGAATTACAATGAAGGCATGAAAGGGGCTAATGGGAGAAATCTCAGAAATACATCAATTAATGAAGATAATGGCCGACAATGTTTATTCACATTACTTAATTATCCGATAAAAATCTAACGATGACTCGATGAGTCTGTAAGATCCTCTTCAAAGACACAAGAGACATACATACATATAAATATGTGACACAGAATTTATCCAATACTCTCCATAACATACGCAACTCTACATAAGGTATAAGAACGAATCGCATAGTAATCAGTGGGAAAGAACGTTCATTATTCCTTTTAGAGGCCTAGAAGGATAAGAGCATTCTTTCCAATAGAAACAATCTTCTCTTGAAAAGATAACGGGGAGAAATTCTCTCGCCCTTTTGTGATAAAAGTGACTCAAAAAAAAATTCGAGCAGATATTCAAATATTCCGTCAGGTAGACAGCAAAATAAATGACGATCTCTACATAGAAAAAATCGTGACTAGGCGATTTATAAGATACATGTAAATACGAAAGATCACACATCAGTCTCTACCAATCTCAAACATGTTCTTGAACGTATATAAAACGACAAATAAATTGACCCATCGCAGCGAGATCATAAGAAAAACAGGGCTCGACTCACAAATACAAGTAATTTGGAAATAATAATACACCGTAGACAGACGATATTCACGGGTCCGTGTGACTTTGAACTTATAGCATAACATAAACAAGGTACTTATCACAGCTCTAGAACATCTCATCAAGATGGCGGACTATTCCAGGACTTGTGGGGTAAAATCCTTCTTCCGACATGACGGGTTGCATCTGGAGTGGAGATGCGGTGCGATCTTCGTCTGTCCCTTCTTAGCGTTTCGGCAAAAAATAGAATGGCGCGTTTTTATGACGCTTGGATGTTCCTCCCAAAAGTCATGGGCGAGAGTCATCCCCTGCAGTATCTAAATAGCTATATCCGTAGGCGATAATTGAAAATGCCAGTAGGGTTGAGCATAACGGGCCCTATCGCCCTAATATTGCTACTGTGATCGAGTAAAAGACAAATAAGAACATCCATACAATCAGAATAGGAACTACACTAGCGCGGAAGAGAGAGAGAGAGAGAGTATGGAATAAAAACTTACCTCGTGAAACAATTACACTTTATTGTCGTATATATTGAAAATTTAGCAAGCCGAATTTACATGCGTGCTCACCCGAGAAGCGCCGACGAGCGACTGGGAAAAGAGGAGTAATGGTATCCACGAGGGAGACAAAATAGAGCGACACCGCGGTGTCCCGCAGGAGTAATACGCATTAATTAGAGGATGTAGATCCCCGATCTCGGCCGATAGTGCAGGGCCTATCTTACATACCCGAGAGATGGCACTGGTGATGAAGCTTAGCTTCTTGGGACCCGTGAAAATACGGTTTCAATGCCCCCTTATTTCACGCAAAAGGGTTTACAATGGAATACCGGTTTGCGAGAAATATTCACACAAACGAACGATCGTCTTACTGATTTGGCGATAAAGATCAGCAGTGGCTAACGAGATAGACTTTCATGATATTTCCGTAAGCTGACACGGTTATAAATACCCTTCTGAACTTTCGGATCCCCCGGATCAACCAACAAATAAGCATTTGTATAAACCTCCGAGATCACTTAAGGGCCATAATAAAGGTGGAAAAATTTAGAGGTCACCTTATCGAGGGCATTAGAAAGGTAAGGGACCCGTAACAGAACTTTATATCCAACACCTAAAGGGATTTTGGAGACGCTCTTCTGAGCATTACGACGCTTATTAAAAGAGGCGAGAATCCTTTCGTTCGCCAATATAATCTTTTGCTCATGGGAGGGAACCTCGTGGTCAGAATACGAAAGAATGTTTCTATCTCTGCCTGGGGTAACGCTCCAAAATGTAACTCATAAAGGGTGTACCCTGTACACAGATGACTAGTAAGATTCAGTAACTTTTCGATGCGTGGAATGAACTGGGCCCACGAAGTATGAGACTGGGATAAAAAAACACGGAATAGACGTCCGAGTTCCCTCATAACACGCTCGGTGGAGTTACTTTGTGAATGATAGAGGAGAATCGAGCCTTAATCCCCTGATTCAGAAGAGAGTTTCCACCTCATCGAAGTAAATCGGGTTCTATTATCTGCGAGGATCGAAATCGGTGGCCCTAGCTCCGGAAAGTAGCATTCAAACAGTTTCTATAGCAGGATATAAGTGGTTGCTTTCTTAACCGGATAGAGCTTAACATACTTTGAAAAAGCGTCCAGTAGTACAAACAAGTATCACACGCCACCGATGGATGGGGGGGGGGGTGGACCGTAGAAATTAACCGTAACGAGCTCTCCAGGCTTTTCTGCCTTAACACGTTGATACTTATCCTGCATAGCATAAGTTAGATTTTTAACCTTCTGACATAAGTCACAACACCTGACATATCTTTTTACCTGGGAATGCATTTTATCCCAATAAAAGTAAGTGCGCAAGTATTTTAACATTTTTGCGGTACGAGGATGCCCCAAGGCGTCATGGAAAAATCTAAGAACTCGGGTAGTTAGAGAATGCGGAAGCACCAATAGCCATCGACCCGTATTCTCCAATTTCCGAAAGAGGATATCATTGACAAGGGAATACGAACGAACTAAGCGACCTTTGTTAACAACCGGACTAATCTTAGTGAGGTGAGGATCTTCGAGTTGGTATTGGCGAATAGATGAAAGATCAGATCCGAGATCTGCAGGGAAGTGGTCAAATTACCTGGAAAACTTGTTCATGATGACGTGATTAAAAACTGTATGATGAGAAGGTAATACGAAATACGAAACAAAAGCAGATACTGAGAGTGTGGGTGAAATCTCCTCCCCAAATGTACAAGCAGGATTACGACTAAAGAAGTCGACGACGATGTTCTCGCGACCAATACAGTACCGCACTGAGAAGGTATATTGTTGGAGGATGATGCACCATCGGATTAGTCGACCAGCATGATACAACGTAGAGTTTAGGAAGCTAAGACCTTTGTGATCCGTAATTATTTTGAAACTGGCCCCGATTAGATAGATACGATATGTGGTAATCGCGTAAACTATAGCCAGTAGTTCTTTTTCCGTTAATCCATAATTACTTTCAGCTGAATTGAGACAACGGCTCACCAAAGTGATTATATATTCACATTATATTGATTATATTGATCACCACGGTCATCAACTTGATACTGCACGCCACTAATCCCCTTATCTGCTGCCACGCAATGACAACGGTACAGAGACAGAGCGCGCTGAGGATCGCCTGCTCATACCGGACGGTCTCTGCACAGGCCGTTCTGGTGGTAGCGGGCGTGATTCCCATTGATCTCCTGGCATTCGAGCGCAAGAGGATCTATGGAAGGAGCGCGGACATACGACGCAAGGACGCGGCAGCGGCAGAGAGAGACAGAACGATACAGACGTGGCAACAACGCTGGACGGAAGACACAAGAAGCAACTGGACAAGACGACTGATCAAGGACCTGAGACCGTGGACAAGACGGGAGTTCGGGGATGTGAACTTTTACATCACCCAATTCCTGACGGGACACGGCTACTTCAGGCAGTACCTCTACAGAATGGACAAGGTGCAGACACCTGACTGTACGTACTGCAGACACGAACGGGACGACGTAGAACACACGTTCTTCGTATGTGACCAATGGACAGACCTCCGACAGGGACTAGAAACGATCGTCGGAAGCATCACTCCCGACAACATCGTGGAGGTGATGCTCCACGGAACAGACTGGTGGCATTAGTCGCCACATACATAGAAACGATACTAAGACGAAAGAACACCGACGGCTGCTTGACATGACAGACCTGACGTAACTCACAACAAAACGGACTTACAGAAAGACACACGAACAGGCCCCCCCAGCTAGAAGTAATACTAACGTAGTTCCTGGTTGGAGGGGAGACGCGGAGGATGACGCGGACAGAAGTGGTTTTCCCTCGCCTAGCCGAAAATTCCCTTGTTTTTTTTTACTAGGGGAGGGGGGGTTTAGCTGGTATGCTCTCGCGGAAACCGTAGTCGAGAGAGGGATACCACCCCTTGCTCGGCACAATGAAGCGAGATGCGAGTCCAGCACACGGGCGCCGTCGCTTCTCCTGGGGTTAAGGGGCAACCCCTAATGCTGGGTGTAGCGAGGGCGTCTACGGTCTATAAAAGATTTTCCCTATATTTTCACCACAAAAAAAAAAAAAAAAAAAAAAAAAAAAATCCCCTTATCTGACGCATCAGTCTGCAGTTTCAAGGGCTGATCAGGAAGTACACGACTCGATAAGACGAAATCAGAAAAATTAAATTTTAGTTTTTCAAACGCTTTACTGTGATCACTCGTCCACTTCAGTTCGCTTTTACTTTCCAACAGGTCTTGAAACGGATGGATATAGTTGTACTGTTTTACACGAAATTCCCTATAATAAGTGCAAGCCCTAATGAATGACTGCAGTTGTTTGCGGTTGGTTGGTTCAGCGAAATTTTTTATGATCTCCAAACGATCAGGAGCAGGTTTAACCCAGTCCACTGATAAAACAAACCCAATAAATCGAACAGATGTTTGAAAGAAGAAAGATTCATCCAATCTCAAGGTAAAGTTATGGTCTTGTAAGGTGGTAAAGATCTTATGTAAATGATGAACATGCTCATTGGAAGAGCGAGACAAAACAAGCATGTCGTCAATGTACATAGTAAGGAGGTCAACAAATTTTCGCTCGAAAATCTTCCCTAGGGAACGAGTAAATCCACTAACGGCAGTTTTCAAACCGAAGGGAATACACCTAAATTGATAAAGCGTCGTTCCGTAAAAAAAGCAGTATACGGCTTCGATTCGTCATCTGAAGGGATTTTCTAATATCCGTTGGCTAAATAAGTAGTGGACATAAACTACTGGACATATACTCTCCGTGGTCTTTTTGCATCAACCCATTTACAAGATGGGTGAATTTATTATTAGATTCTATGACCTGATTGATGAATCTTGCATCGAGACAAATTCGATTTTGACCATCATTTTTTATAACAACGCGGAGTGGCATCCGAACCGGCTCGGACTTCTGATGTGGCTGATTTTTGCCTTGAGTCGGCATCGGCGCCATCAATGTTACTTTTTTTAGCGTTATTGCCGTTATTGTTCGCATCCATCAAACGACTTATGGAATGCTTGCTCTTCAAGTGACTCCACATATTGGTCGTGTTAGCACTCGAAGCAACGACTTGTAAACAACGTTTACACTGCGCTACTTTGCCGTCATTCATAAAATGGCGCCAAACCTCTGATTTTGGCGGAGCCATTTTCTCCGATTCTCGACTCGTTAATATTAACGATTAACTTCCAAACTCTAAGTCGATGACTGCAACACCACAAGAGTCGTTACTCCCTTGGAAAACCTCAAGATCTCAGATCTCACTGCCACTCTCACACTGCCAGTACTGCCACTCTCACGACACCAGTACTGCCACTTGCACGGACGAAATACGGAAATACTTGCCGGTCGTCTACCACTACAGTCACTATAGTGCTATAGGTATGTATACCCATAGTCGGTAATGTCAGTATATAATTTGCCGCCGGGGCGCCAGGGTGCCCAGCACCTCACGCATAATGGGCGCAAAAGTGTGTCTAAGTGTAGCAAGAGGAATATCCTGCATCCCGGGACTGTTCGCAGCTATTGACCACTATATATAATGCGCTTAAAAAATATCGAGTATCACATAAAATTCCGACACATAACTATCAATATATTCTAATAGCATATGACCAATAATTTGATTCGATATATCGAAATATCGAGCCGACCATATCGATATACTGAATATTGTATCAGTATCGCCCAATCCAGTAAATTTTAGTGAGAACAGTTTTTTGAAGGAGGATTGAGCGTGACAATGTCAACAAGAAAAACATGCTGATTTTTTTTTGACGCATTCATTTAGATTTAGATTTAGATTTATTTATTTAAAGACCCTGGGATATTGAATCCCCTAAGGACCTGAGCAATACAGGAAAAACTGAGCAATACAGAAAAAAAAATAAAGCGACAGTTCAGACAGAGAAAAAGAGTTGTACAAAATACAGTCTTAGGCTAAATGGGGCGATACAGACAAGAAGAAAAGATGAGAGGTGACCAATATATACTAGGCAGGCTTGACAGCTCTCCGCTCGAGCAGCAATAAGTGGCGCAACAATCTTTTTTTAAATACAGTGTAGGGAGGCGCACGCGTAACAGTCAAAGGGAGATCATTCCAAAGTAATGATCCGCTAACAAGAAAGGAGTGCCTGTAAAACGTCGTTCGCGAGACCGGCGTAGACAGCGAATAGGTGGTACCATGGGCACTACGCGAATCCCTCCTTGCACGCATTGATATGAATGGTCTAAGTGTAACTGCAAAGTTTGAATGCGTTCGTTTTCACCATTCTCGAGAAAAAGTTTTTTTCTAATTTGTACAACTTAGCATTCATTCTTATGGCAGATTGAAAATAAACGATGAATTTTAATATTCCTAGGGTAATTCATGTGGAAACGTTGCAAACAAATGATTGAAAACTTCAAAGAATATTGTCAGGAAGCTCTGTACAAAAATGCAAATACTTGTTTTTTACCGTTAGTTAAAAATATGCAATTTCATGGAACTTTGCAGCTTTATCTCGGCACGCTTAGTACGTGCGTGCGAGAGGTAGCATGGCAGACCCCTCACTCGCACACGATCTGCCTCGCACCTTACGCGCCACCGAGTCTATCCCCTCCAAGCCTCGCGCTCGACCCACCTTAAAAGGAATAACAACTCGCGGATCTGTGCCTGTTGCGATAGAGATAGCGCGGTAAGATCTTCAGAGAGTAATCGAACGTCATCGAAAAAATTGTCGTCTTCCGTCTCAGTATACAATCGACACAATCGAAGGTCGGGCCCGAGGTCTGGTTCCTGTTCAACCTCAACAAGCATAGATCCGAGACAATCAGGTGAATTCCGAACTCGGATATCAAGAGAAGTAGGGAGCGTAGATGAACAAGGATGCCCCTCCTGGAACGGAATAAAGAATTGCGAGTTCTCAGCAAATAACCTTGACAAGTCCTCAACAACCTCCGGCTTGGATACATATATTACATTCTCAGAATGGCTAGGAAGTAGATCAGGCACAGCCCTGAGTGGAGAACACAAATTTTCCATGGTTTTACCTTCATGAGCACTCATGATAGTTTTCTCTATTGACTGATTACTGATAGGCTCTACAGATTTCGGTAACACCGATTCAGACGACACCTGGATATACATAATGTCCTTATCCTTCTTAGTTAAAACTCGATCCGCATGGAAACGATCATATCTTACAAGATTATCAGGAATCTTGTATCCACTGACAATAAATTGCAGCGAATTATAATCAAGAATCGCTTCATTGGCATGAAGCCAATCGTTCCCAATGATCATGTTGGATGTCAAGTAAGGGATGACAAGACATGGCGCAGATTACCGAGAATCATTTCCAAGAAAATCTGATTCCGTACCCGCGTGGGTTTCTTTCCAATGGCAGTGGTAATGACCAGGTTAGTGACAGGCAATTCAACGACTTTAGTATGAGTGTATAAATATTGGTAGAAAGGCTCAGAAACACAAGTCACTTGACTTCTGGAATCAATTAACGACAAAACAGGAATACTAAAGATGCGAACTTCCACATGTGGACATGGAGCAAACCGGGAAGTGTTAACGGCATTATCAGGTTCTGTTAACAAATCCTTAGTTAGGCCTTCAAAAGCCTGAAATAGGTGTTGACACGTTGCAGGGCCTTCTTACAACGCATCCATCAGAAGTTTAAATTGTCCTTTGTAGAAGATGTTTTAGCTGTGGGAAGGAGAGAAGGTGGCACCGTGAAGTTTCCATTACTGGGCAAAGCACATTCCTCACCTAACCTATTATTAGACGGAAAATGTTAATCCGGATGATCATTATTAATCTAGTTCGACGAAGGGGCAATTCCTAAACTCGAGAAATTTACATTATTCAGATGTGGCATATTCGGCGGAGGGCCTGTCGATACTGATCGGCGAGGATAACTATTGTTATTGTTGTTCGGCATCACTAAAGGAGCACGAGGTGGATAATTAAAACGAGACTGATTATAAGAAGTATGGTTTAATGACTGGGGTCCGGGACTAGAACGATCACGTTCATCATGCACCATGACTAATTGTGAGAGTGTATGTGAAATAGCTTCGGAACGTTCATAATCCACAGAGATGAGCGTTTCCCACACCCGAAATGGAAGCTGTTGAATGATGATGTAATTTATTTCCTAGTCATCTAAAGGTGGAACGATATATTGAACTTCATCCACTTGTTTAACAAAGTATGTTTGGTAAGAGCCCATTCGAGGAACATATCACCGAGACAACCATTGACCCTTAATCCGTACGCGAATAGGATAGAGTAAAATTCTGAAAGAAAATGATTGTTAAAGATCTCATAGGTGGTACATAATTGACGGTGAGCACTTTACCAGGTACGGGCACGATCATTTAAGGCTCCCTCAACCACGATCATCTGACATTCAATCGGAATTCTTTTGACTAACATATATTTGTCCATTTGCTCTAAGAATTACTTCGGGTTAGAAGTGAAATCATTGTCAAATTTTGGGACTCTAATGTCAACTTGTTATGCCTTCATCCCGTGGATTAGTTTCTGTAGAATATCAGGATGATCATCTGGTGATTGATTCGGTGGATGAGCCCTCAAAGCTTCCAATTGTTGTTGTTGGTTTTCAATTAAACGTCGCATCTCGCGAATTTGTTCGGCTATTGCATCAGGACGCTGCTGCTAATTACGGCGCTGCTCTAATGCTAAAAGTTCAGCTTGTAATGCTTCGCTTTCTAACATCAGACGATCACGTTCTTCCTCCATTTCGAGGAGTTCATCCAAATTTTGTAAGCTCGTACTATCGACTAAACGTTTTCGGCCAACTTTCTTTGCTTTAATAATTCTACTAATTTGACTCTCTTCACCCGAAGATCGACTAGTAGAACGCTTGCGACATTTCGGTAGAGTATGCTGTGAAGCCATAAAGAATTGACAGGAAAAACTGAGTATTTTGAGATTTCTTACTACTAATAATGTTCATGCCCCACGTTGGGCGCCAAATTGTAAAGGGAAATATGTTTACAATTTACCATGTGATATTATCTCGAGGTTTTTGGTAATCTGAAGAAGAGAAAGTGTCGGTCGTTTCATCGATAAACAGAAAGAAAACCTGTGCGGGTTTCAATAAAGAGCATGAAAAGGGGAAATGGTAGAAATCTCAGAAATACATAAATTAATGAAGATAATGGCTAAAACTATTTATTCACATTACTTAATTATCCGATGAAAATCTAACACTGACTCGATGAGTCTGTAAAGTCCTCTTCAAGGACACAAGAGACATACATACATATGAATATGTGACGCAGAATTTATCCAATGCTCTCCATAACATACGAAACTCTCTATAAAGTATAAGAACGAATCGCATAGTAATCAGTGGGAAAGAACGTTCATTATTCCTTTTAGAGGCCTAAAAGGATAAGAGCATTCTTTCCAATAGAAACAATCTTCTCTTTAAGAGATAACGGGGAGAAATTATCTCGCCTTTTTGTGATAAAAGTGAGTTCAACAAAAAAATTCGAGCAGATATTCAAATATTCCGTCAGGTAGACAGCAAAATAAATGACGATCTCTACATAGAGTAAATCGTGATGGGAGTTGAACATAAATTTCGAATGGATACTCTTATATTCCGTCAATTGGACAAAAAAATAAATGATGACCTCTACATAGAAAAAATCGTGACTAGGCGATTTATGAGATATATGTAAATACGAAAGATCATACATCAGTCTCTCCCAATCTCAAGCATGTTCTTGAAAGTATATAAGATGACAGGTAAATTGACCCATCGCAGCGAGATCATAAGAAAAACAGGGCTCGACTCACAAATACAAGTAATTTGGAAATAATAATACATCGTAGACAGACGATATTCACGAGTCCTTATGACTTTGAACTTATAGCATAACCTAAACAAGGTACTTATCGCAGCTCTAGAACATCTTATCAAGATGGCGGACTATTCCATGGTTTGTGGGGAAAACCTTCTTCCGACATAACGGGTTGCATCTGGAGTGGAGATTTGGTGCGATCTTCTTCTGTCTCTTCTGAGCGTTTCGACAAAAAATAAAATGGCACGTTTTTATGACGCTTGGATGTTCCTCCCAAGAGTCATGGGCGAAAGACATTCTCTGCAGTATCGAAATAGCTATGTCCGTAGGCGAAAACCGAGAATGCCAGTAGGGTTAGGCATAACGGGCCCAATCGCTCTAATATCGCTACTGTGATCGAGTAAAAGACAAAAAAAACATCCATACAATCAGAATAGGAACTACACTAGCGCGGAAGAGTGAGAGTATGGAATAAAAAATTACCTCGTGGAACAATTACACTTTCTTCTCGTATATATTGAAAATTTAGCAAGCCGAATTCACATGCGTGCTCACCCGAGAAGCATCGGCAGGCGACTGGGAAGAGAGGAGTAATGGTATACACGAGGGAGACAATATAGAGCGACGCCATGGTGTCCCGCAGAAGTAATACGCATTAATTAGAGGATGTAGATCCTCGATCTCTGTCGATATCGCAGGGCCTATCTCACATGCCCGAGAGATATGGCATTGGTGATGAAGGTTAGTTTTCTTGGGACTCGAGAAAATACGATTACACACTCAACAGTTTTAGAATGCACTAAATACTTCATTATGCACGAACGATATAGAGACCGAACATACTCGAAAACACTAAGCTTACGTTAACCACGGCACGTTATAACGCGTTGACCGTCGGACGAAGAAGGGCGAGAAAGAGAGGACACTTTCGATTCTAGTGTAAATCTTTTAAGGTACTTTGCATCACATAAAGATTCTCAGAAGAAAATTCTCAGTTAAAAGTTGATAATTACTAAACTTCACCCGGCCCAAAAATGAGAGGTGCAGCCGTGGAATTTTTTTTCTACAAGCTTCCTACCCTATAAAATTGAGACCGGAAAGTGTAGTTCAGTCGAATTAAAAAGAATTTTTTTTTGCGAGGAGCTAACTTTCTTTTGTCAAAGAAATTGTGATTCTTACATAATTGAATAGTATTCAATAGATCCCCAGGCCTGGATTATTACTCTTATAAGTCCCTCTTAGAATAATTATGGTTTTATAGATTCGTTTTATTAGATTCTTTATAAAGTGAACTTTTTATATTGATGTTTTGCTTCCTTACATAAAAAGAATTGTTTCCGTAAAAAACATTATTTAATTATTTGCTTTATTACAATTGGAATTTACAATTTGAAAATCCAGGGTCAAGTTTGCCATGCAACCCCGAATAGTATTTTTACTAAAGGAAATTTGGCTCCAAATGGTGGTCAAATTTATATTTATGATAATTACAAAACAACAGAACAACGATTAAAAGAGGATAGTAATTTGTCTGAAAAACATAATGAAATCATAGGAAAAGTATTGAATAATAATCCGTATGCGACTGAATATATTAACCTTGCAAATTGCTTCCTCATTATTTTTTACTTTCTACAAAGCTACCTCTATGAGGTCGTATGTTGGTCGAATTTGGCTTCCCCATAGAAGACGCTTTGTAGAAATAAAAAATATTGAGGAAGCAATTTGCAAGGCTCTACTTTGCAGGCTTGTTTATACTCGAAAGACATTTTTATAAAAATTTAGAGTGACGTAACATTTTTACCACTGGACCGATTTGTGTAAAATTGTTACTCAAAAATTAGTTAATCATAGTCCATATGTAAACTAAATTGAAACCCGATACCTAGTAATTTGCATGAGCAAGCGCTCGAACAAGATTTTTCAAATAATTCAAAATGCCATAAAATTTGAACCGCTCGACCGATTGGTGTCAAATTTGTATCAAATATCTTCTTAAATAGTCCTTTAAGTTTGAAGAAAATTTAAGACAAATCTGTGAAAAATTTCTAAAAAATTTTTTCGCAAAAGGTTTTTTTCTTTTCCTTCACCAAAATCGAAATTTTCTGACACCGCAACAGTTAATTAGACCAAAATCTTAATCGGGAATCAATAATCGTTAAATCATATCGGCAATTGCAGCCGGATATCTCAGAATTTTCATGAGGTATAGTATTTGCAGACATTTTTGAAAAAATTGAAATTGTAATAAAATCAAAACGGCTTGACAGATTCACTGAGAGAAATAGATACTAAGATTTTTAATATCCGATATACTAAATATTATATACTATCGGGTAGTATTCGGATAGTACCGTGTATTGTGTGTATTGTGAGGGCTTATTATTCGGAATGTACTTGGTACAATCAGATATTAACCATTACTATAATTATACCAACTGTTGCACTCCAGAGAGTGATCCCTATACGAAGCATCCAATATGTTATTCGATAGTATATTTTTACTATCGCGTAGTATCTATTTCTCTCAGTGTTCCGGCAAATTTGGTACACATTAAGTTTCACGGGTAGTTTATTTATGTACTAAATTTCAGCCCGGTCTCTTGTTAATTGCGAAAGTTTACGCGTGAATACGATTTTTTCAAAATTGAAAAAATGGGGTAGAACAACAAATTTTCAACCGATTCGCGTCAAATACCATTCCAAACGGTATTCTATGATAGCCCACTTGCATACAAAATTAAAACAGCATTCACAGAAAATTGCACACGCGCACACACACACGCGCACACACACACGCACACACACACACACACACACACACACACGCACACGCACACGCACACGCACACGCACACGCACACGCACACGCACACGCACACGCACACGCACACGCACACGCACACGCACACGCACACGCACACACACGCACACACATGTTATTTAGGAAGGAAGATTATGAAAACAAATTGACATCACGGGAAGCTATTGACAAATATATAAGAGCAGAAATCCCGACGAATGATAGTGAACTACAAGAATTGTTGATAAAAAATATATTACATGGACCTCTTACTAATTATTCTCCGTGGTATGATAAAGAAAAACATACATGTTCAAAAAAATTCCCTAAGGAGTTTTGTGATTACACGGAATTTGAAAAATATGTTTTTCCTAAATATAGACGTAGGGATAATCGTAATGTTAGGCATGTATACACAAAAAAAATCGATCATAATTCTGTAGCAGTAGATAATTCTATGGTTGTTCTATATAACCTAAAAATTCTTTGTAACTATGAATGTCATTGTAATGTTGAATACTGCGCTTCCATTATGAGTGTCAAGTATATTTATGCGTTACTACACAGAGGGCTCGATCAAGCATATTTAAAAGTAAACATAAAAAAAAAAATGGCGAAAAAAAATTTGTGATGAAATTTTGGATTACATTGATAGCCTATCTTAGTCCTATGGAAGCTGCCTGGCATAGAGAAGAACTTCCACTTTCAGATAGATCGCATCCTATAGTTCGATTAGCAGTTCCCATAGAAAACCAACAGCATGTCATATTTGAAGAAAACAAAGAAAAAGAACCATTGATGAACAATGAGACGACCTTAACTGCGTGGTTTAAGCTCACCAAATTCGATGAGAGAGAACAAAGTTCAATTTATGTTAACATTCCAAAATATTATTGATTTAATTTACAGAAAAAAATTTAGAAAAAGCGTCGTATATTTTCAAAAGCAGTTGGTCAAGTTATCAGCGTCAGCCCAAAAGATGTGGATCGTTTTTATTTAAAATTAATATTGCTTCGTGTTAAAGGAGCAACATGTTTTCAGGATTTAAGAACTTATGAAAATACAATCTATAATACATTTAAAAAAACGGCAATTGCGATGGAATTAGTTAAAAGTGATACTGAAATTTTGAAAATGTTTGAAGAAGCATGTGTTATCAGGATGCCTACTGAGTTGCGAAAATTCTTTGCGTGGTTTGTTATTTCCCATAACTTTTTGATATCGCACGAGATTTGGTATAAATTTAAAGAATTTTTTTGTGAGGGTTTCCTGACTAATAATGAAAATAGAACATTGCATGAAATTAATGGAATTTTAAATTTGGAGAATATACGATGCAGATTTTGGACTTCCGGAACGAGATATTGATTTAGAAATTGATGTAAGTATTTAAAAAGAAAGAGAAGTAACATTTTCCCATAAAGATAAACCTGAAAAATTAATCGCACAATTAAATACTGATGAAAAGTATATTTTTGATCGTATAACTGAAGAAAGTCATGAAATGATTTATATTGATGGACCTGGAAAACTTTTCTGTCTAAAGCATTGGTTTATTATTCTTTAGGAAGAATGAAAAAAGTATTGGCTATGGCTTGGACAGGCATTGCATCAATACTACTACCAAGGGGAATGACAAGTCAAAAAACATTTAAATTGCCTTTAGATTTAACCAATATAGAAACTTCGTATCTAAAATTGAATTCAGACCAAAAACGACTGCGGGAATGCGATGTTATAATTTCAGATGAGGCCTCTATGATACTCAAAAAGGCATTAGAGATTGTTGATGAAACTTTGCGCGATTGTTGCAATACCGGTCATCTTCCATTCGCAGGAAAGTTGATTATATTGGTTGGTGATTTCCGGCGAATTCTGCTGGTTATTAAAAATGGGACTAAATGTAGTATCATTGAAGAAACAATAACATCTTCAAGCCTATGGAATCTATTTGAAATTTTTGTTTATTCGCATTTCTCCCCGTCTGCGGGCATTACGCCTATTACAGGGTCGACCCGGATCAGTAGCCAGTCCGCCCTGAGGGCCTGGTCCGGATCAGTGACCAGTCGGATGCGCATGCATCTGACTTCCCCCTCTATATCGCATACACATGTAAACACAGACTACAGCTGTAAACGTGTGACCCCCACAGTTAACTGTGTGTGTCTCACGTATACATCTGGAGCTTCATCGCATCCATTTTTTTAGTTTTCGACGGCACCGGGAATCGAACCCGCGACCTACCGATCCTCTGGTCTAGAAGCCAGTAGCCAAACCACTAGACCACCACACCCGTTCTATTTGAAAAATTAGAATTAAACAAAAATATGCGTATAAGCGATGAAATATTTTCGGCATTTTTGTTGAAAATTGGAAAATGTAATATAAAATCATTCGAATTACCTGAAAATTGGAAAACTGAAGACATTTGTACATCTATTTATGGTTCAACAATTAACGGTAAAGATGGCTTATCAAATCATGTTATTTTAGCTTGCCACAATGATGACGTTTATCGATTAAATGATAAAATATTGGAAAAAATCAAAAACAAAAAAACGGTATATTATAGTATTGACTATGCCAAACATAAAGGAGTTGATTAAGCTGATATTGATGTAGATTTGGATTATCCTGTAGAATATCAAAATTCATTGAGATTTCCAGGCCTTTAAGTTCATGAATTAACATTAAAAGTTAGGGCTATTGTGATGGTTATCAGGAATTTGCGCATGAAAGATGGATTATGTAATAGAACTAGAATGAAATGTGTTGCATTATTTAAGATCAATATAAAAGTAGAGATAATCACTGGTACACAACCGGGCTTTTAACCCGAGAATAGTATTGGATACAAGTGAATTTTCTTATCTTCCGTTCGTGTTGTGTCGACGACAGTTTCCTGTTGTTTTAGCATTCGCAATCACTGTCAATAAATCCCAAGGGCGAAGTTTCGGCATAGTTGGTATATATTTTCGAAGGTCTTTGTTTTCTAACGGACAGCAAAGAGAATTCGAAGTACTTGACGAGTTTAGATGCTAATATAAACGTTCTATGATGATGGACCATGTGTGATACTCCGCACACTCGACAAGTACTGTGAATTCTCTTTTTTTCATTATGAAAATATTCTAATTTTATTCTAATTTTTTTTCGAATTCTGTACCTTACATTTTTTAAAATTTTAACTGCAAGGTTTTCTTGTCCTTTCCTGAACTTTTTTTTCGTTCGACTGTAAGCTTATTAGTACCGAATCAAAATACTGTGAAAATATATATATCAATGATGAACAACATGTACTTAACATGCTGCAGATATTTTTAGTTTATTTATTTGACGACTTTTTGTTCCTATACACAGTTTATAGCTCAATTTTTTGAGACACAGTTTTTGAGGGAAGTATTAGGTTTCACTAACGTACATGTACTTGTCTCAAGTTCTTTCACACATGGTGTTTTTTTGGGAGGTCTCATTACTTTTTGCTAAGTTTTTGGATAGATTAAAAAAATAAAATCCATTGTACGAAAATTGTACAAACTAAACTGTTACTATTTAATTTTTATCAAGCAAAACATATTTTCGGTGAAATCTACGAAGACGACGACCTGGACGACGAATACTACGGAGATGTCGACCTGGACATCGAAAACTATGAAGAAATCCACCTGGACACTTAAAACTATGGAGCGTTCGACCTGGACAACAAAAACTACGAAGCGGTCGACCTAGATACCGAAAACTATGGAGAGATCGATCTGGACGCCAAAAACTATGGAGAAAGCGACCTGGACACTCAAAATCAAGGAGAGATCAACCTGGACATTGAGAACTATGGAGGAATTGAGCTGGACACTTAAAACTATGGAGAGATCGACCTGGACATCGAAAACTATGGAGAGGTCGACCTGGACACTTAAAACTATAGAGAGGTCGACCTGGACACTTAAAACTATAGAGGGGTCGCCCTGGACACTTACAACTATATAGGTTGACCTGGACAACAAAAACTATGGAGGAATCGACCTGGACACTCAAAACTATGGAGAGATCGACCTGAACGCTTAAAACTATGGAAAGGTAGACCTGGACACTTAAAACTATGGAGAGGCCGACTTGGACAACAGAAACTATGGAGAAAGCGACCTGGACATTTAAAAGTATGGAGAGATCAACCTGGACACCGGGAACTCTGAAGCGGTCGACCTGGACATCAAAAACTATAGTCCAACTCTCATTGGCATATAAAAATATTATAATATTATAATGATTTAACTTAATGAATACTAAAAATTACATTTTATTATTTCAAACGATCAGCGAATAAATACCAGTCGGTTGAGATCACGTCCCTGCGAAAAATTAGGCTCACGCCCCTGCGAAAGATATCAAAATCACGGGAGTGCAAAAAAAGTCTTAATTTTTTGGAATATTTCAGAACTATTTCGAGATTGAAATTACGACATCAGTTCACTGGGGAAAGCTGCGGAGGTCGTTTTGGTGTCAAAGGAAATGTTTTTGCATGTAGTATTTCATTAAACATGGTAAAAGCTTGGAAACGCTCTTATGTCGTTAATATAACATATTAACCTAGAAAAAAGTAGCTAAAATGAGTTGCTCGGAGTAAAAGATACTGCGGCAGCGTCTTGTCGGTCGGTAAAGAAAATGTCGGTCGTAAGAAAAGAGAAGTAAATGTACTTGTCTTAAGACGCTGCCACGTCTCTTGATGGTGGCAAAGCGCCAGTGGTGGCTGAGCCAAAATTATATACATTATTCGTAATACCAATAACAAACAATTAATAATATGAGTGGCTGTGTACCAATGATGGCGTGGGACTCAAACAAATTCGGGGCAGGGGGGGGGGCGTCACATCTCGAAAGAGGGTGGGGAGGGGAAAGTCCATGAGACTTAGGTCCTTATATTCCATAAGACTTAAGATCCAGAATATTCTAAGTTCAAAGACTGAATTTTTCTGCGTTCCTCAAGCGAGCGCGCGTAGCGCGCGAGCCACACTAACACCCTATTTCGTCAGAGGTTTCAAACGGGCCGGGGGGTTTTCCTGAAGGGGTAAGCTTCACTAGACTGTTCTACGAAGCCAGGTAGTACAGCTTAGTATGTACATATTACTCATGGACTTTCCCCTCCCCGCCCCCCTTCGCGATGTGACGGATCCTTCCCCGCCCCCGCTCTGGGATTGTTTAAGTTGCTTTTTTCGGATTTTTGCGTGGCGCGAGCCAAAATTTATATTATATTTACATAATTTCTGAAATCTTTTCAATTTTTAAGTTGGCCATGGAATTTTGAACGAGTCATTCCAAGTTGGCCATGGAATTTTGAGCGGGTCGTTCCATGTTGGCCATTGAATTTTGTGCGAGTCATTCCAAGTTGGCCATGGAATTTTGAGCGAGTCGTCCAAGTTGGCTATGGAATTTTAAGCGATTCGTTTCAAGTTGACCGTGGATCTTTTAGTGGATCGTTTCAAAATTGTCATGGAATTCAATTCAGATTTAGAGTTAAACTTAAATTTGGAGACGATCGAAGAAATTAAGTTTAGAGTTAAAATTGCAGTTAGAATTAGAGTAAACGTTGAAGAAAATCTCGGGCTTGGATGATCATTGAGAGATTTGGAAAAATCCCAACTATTAGAACTAGATTTAGATTCAATTCTGATTTCAATTGCCTTAACTCTAACTTTAACTCTAAATCTGAATACTGCCTTTAACTCTAACTCTTACAAATAGATATTAGGGTGGGTAAAAAAAATCGATTTTTCCTTAAATCTGACACACGAACACTTAGTAGTACATGTATGACAAACACTAAGTTTCCGGGAAACCGGACAGACTACGCAGTCTGCTGCCCAGAAATAAAACGAAGACAATGCTTCCAATGTTTTGTTCCATCAATTTTCTAAAAGAGAGACTTTGGACGATATATATTCTTTTAATCACTTGTGCGCTACCTTTCTGCAAATTGTGAGATTCGGAGTCCAATTTGGTTCACGTATATTGTAGAGCGAGGCTTAAAACGGAATATAATGTAAATCAGTACAGCGGTATACTGTTTATACGAATTACGTTTTTGCTTGTAATTTTCGAGCTTCATCGTCGTGTTCAGAACGTTGTCGACAACGACCGTGGGTTATCGTCGGTAAGGATGTAATTGCAGTTGTGTCGGGATGCTGCTGTGTCTGTTGTTGATAGGTGACAATTTATAAACGATAACAGAGCAAAAATAAAATGTACGACTGCATGTGTAAAATGACCACCGAAATTGTTGTATGAAAATATACATGATAAACAAGATTCTGTAAATTAGATAAGTGTCAGAGTTAAATATGGTTACGAGTGTTGTGTTTAGGTTATGTTGACTAATTTTCTAAATTGATAGGATATTTATGAATTATTATTTTAATAAAAATGTAAAAATTCATATAACAAATAGAGAAATAAAGATAAAAGCTGAGGAATTAATGGTTTTCATTCGATATGATGTATAGTATGTAGTGTCGTATGTTTTTTTCAAGCCAAACAATATTTTTATTGTCATAAGTATTAAATCAATAGAAATTAAATATTTGCTTCTGATCTTGGTAGGTAATCACTACGTTCCGTGGCGTTCACGCTCCGTATATCTCCGGACGCCGCGCTTCACGTTCTGTATAGTTTGAACGACGCGTTTTACACCTCGTATGATTTATATTTCGCGCTCTGGGTTACCATGTTAACCAACATTGTTTTTTTAATAATTATCAATAGAGTTTTCGTGAGGAGCAACTATTGGAGTAAGTATTAAGAGTATAGGTATTATCATTTCCACACCACTTTGAAGTGGATAATACAGCGCGTTTCTGTTTTACCATTCGATATATGATAAATCGAAGGAAATCTGTGTCCCCAGTAGGCCTAATAAACTTATATTACTGGCGCAAATTGCTGCCTCTGGCGCTGAGCAGCCCTTAGTACATGAAGTGATGTTAAATAGACGCGAACTTGCTGCCATTGACGAGTTTGCGTTGCCTTTTGATATTTAAGATCAAAGGTATTCAATATTTATACTAATTAATGCATATTCTGATTATTCAATGTGTAACTTTTTCACTTTCTCATCACATACGGAGTATGTAAAAGAGAAAGTATTGCAATCCAAAAAAGATTCGACTTCAAGATTTTAATGGAAATACATGTTTTGCGTGTCCTAGATGCCAAAAAACACATTAACTCATTTCTGTCCGTCCGTCCGCCCGTCCGTCCGTCCGTCCGTCCGTCTGTCTGCCTGTCTGTCTGTCTGTCTGTCTGGCGTCTATAGGTGCCGTCCGAAAACACAATAACTTTTGAAAAAATCTGTGGACCGCAAAGAAATGTGGTGTCCACTTTCTGCATCTAAATCCTAGTTTTGGTATTGAAACCCAATCCAAAATCTCCACTATTTCTGGTACTTTACCTGAAATGTGAAAAAAAATAAAAAGAAAATATGTTATTCATTTTTTATGCTTTTGATTCAATAAGCAGTGAACAACAAGTGATTCAATATAGTGAAGACTTTGTTGTCTTTTTAGTTACTCACGTCACATTTCTGAAACCATCCTCAATCAGAAACTTCTATTGTGAAATATGGATTGCCTTACAGTTCTGCTAAAAAGTAAAAAGACTGCCATCAATGATCTTGAGCAGTTTTCAGGGAGAAATACACTATAAATATTCACATAAAATATTATAGTGCATAGATAAAAAAGATTTAAGGTTAAGTTAACACTCATGATGTTAGATTATAAACACTGATACATCCATAGTTTTTATTACTCGCATAGCATTTCATATGAATTCTAAATCCTGCGGCGGCCTCATTTTATTTTCACTTTTAATTCTTATTGTTTCACATTATTCAAATATTTCATAGTTTTCGCTACTATGTATTTTTTGGGGGATACAAATTGTGAAATATTCTGTTATTAGGTTTGCTACGCGGTTATTAGTGAAGCGGATTCTTTTATGAGAATTGAATTTTTTTTTTTTTATTGTCGCGCTTCATCGACGTTGTCGGCAAGATCGGTCGCAGTCGGTAAAGGGCGTAAGTGTAGTTGTTTCGGGATGCTGCTGTGTTACTTTTTGACAGGTGACAATTCAGGAGTGATAATAGACAAAAAAATACTAAATACGAGTGCCAGTGTAAATTAACAAACAGAATAATTGATAAAAATATACGTGTCGAACAAAATTTTGTAAATTAGATAAATCTGAGTGATAAATATGCTGTACGAATGTTGTGTTTAGGTAATGTTAACTTATTCTCAAGGTTTGTATGATATTTATGAATTGTTATTTCAATGGAAGTATACAAATTCATTTAATGAATGCAACAACAAATAAACAAGCTAAGGAATAACTTGTTTTAGTTTCATATAATGTAAAATATGTAGTGTGATTCGATTTTTTAATTAGTTGATGTTATGATACGTCGACGTGACAACCTGTAATGTTTTTATTTTCTTAGATGGATGTTTGGCTAATCTTAACTCGAGGTGTGAGTCACCCGATGCCGAAGATTTTCCTAATCGATTTTTAAAGAAAAACAATATTTTCATTGTCATAAGTCCTAAATCAATAAAAATTAAATATCTGCTTTGAACCTCGTTAGGTAACCACTACTTTAGATTCCTCCAAAAGCAAAACAAAGAAAAACGTATTTGCATTTAGGAAAAATATGAGTACGCTGCCAATCTTGCTCAAATTTAATAATTTGGTGAAAAGTTAGCAAGCCGTACACATATGCGTACCTGAAATGGATAATTTTCTAAGGTAAATGCCAATATAAACAAATCGAAAAATTACTATAATATTTGTGCATACTTCTCATTGTGAAAATAAAAAATGTTCCAAATTTTAGCTCGTTCGGTCCCTTCGGACTAAAGTTACCATGTAATACAAACGTCCGGGTAACAAAAAATCTGATTTTCATGAGAGAAATTATTTAATAATGGAAAAATCTATATTCTAATAAACCAAGAATATGTATTCCACTGTGTTTAAAAAATGTGCTGTAATAGAATAGATTTATTAAAATTAAATTAACATTAACCTACAAAAAGGAAATTAGGTCCGGTCGAACGCGGGTTTAATAGGCACTTTTGCGCGTTTTTTTTCAAAACGTGAATGCCTAAAAAATCAAGTTTATAAAATTTACTCTGAATAAGAATGCAAACTACAACCGTGCACATTGCTTTTTAGCACTCACGTTTTTAAAAAACGCACAGAAGTGCCTATTAAACCCGCGTTCGACTGGACCTGATCGACTTTTTGTACGTCAATCTGAATATAAATTTAATAAATCCATTTATTTCACCGCAAATTTCTCAAACACAATGAAATATATATTTTTGGTGTGAAAGATTATAGATTTTCTATTATGAAATAATTTTTGTTATGAACAACAGATTTTTTGTTACCCGGACGTCCGTATTACATAGTAACTTTGATCCAAATGGACAGAGCGAGCTAAAATCCTTCACATATCTTATTTCCACATTGGGAAGTATGCACAAATACTATTGTAATTTTTCTTTTTGTTTTTATTGGCATTTACCTTAAAAAATTTCCCTTTTCAGGTACGCATATGTGTACGGCTCACTTACTTTCCACCAAATTGATATATTCAAACAAGATTCGCAGCGTACTAATATTTTACCTAAATGCAAATACATTTTTTTTTTTTCGCTTTTAGAGGATTCTAAAGTAGTGATTACCTAACAAGGTGAAAAGCAGATATTCAATTTTTATTGATGTAGCATAGGTGTTATTGTATGCGACGATTAGCGGTCAAGTTATATTATGATGGAATTTTTGCGAAGCACATCTTGAGTGTGAGACCGTAATCGCTGGATTCAAATTGCGCGAAACCGAAGCCCAATTCAAATTTTACTAATACGAATACTTTTTTACAAGTGTCGATTGTACCTGCTTAACGAATTTATTTAATAAATTGAACACAAATCCAGCGATCACGGTCTCACACCCGAGATGTGCTTCGCAAAAATTCCATCGTAATATCACTTGACCGCTAATCGTCACATACAATAACACCTATGGTAAATACTCGATCACAGCCTATATATATAGCCTTATTGATTTAGTACTTATGACAATAAAAATATTGTTTGTCTTAAAAAATCATATCACACTACATATTACACGTTATATAAAACCAAAACAATTGATTCCTTAGCGTGTTTCTTTATTGTTTCTCTCATTAAATGAATTTGTATACTTCCATTGAAATAACAATTCATAAATATTATACAAACCTTGGGAATAAGTTAACATTACCTAAACACAACATTCGTACAGCATATTTATCACTCAGATTTATCTAATTTACAAAATTTTTTTCGACACGTATATTTTTATCAATTATTCTGTTTGTTAATTTACACTGGCACTCGTATTTAGTATTTTTTTGTCTATTATCACTCCTGAATTGTCACCTGTCAAAAAGTGACACAGCAGCATCCCGAAACAATTACATTTACGTCCCTTACCGACTGCGACCGATCTTGCCGACAACGACGATGAAGCGCGAAAAAAAAAGTTCAATTCTTATGAAAGAACCCCCTCCACTAATAACTGCGTAGAAAACTTAATAATATAATATTTTACAATTTGTATCTCCAAAAAAATGCATAGTATCGAAAACTATGAAATATTTTTATAATGTGAAACAATAAGAATCAAAAGTAAAAATAAAAAAATTACACATTAAATAATCAGAATATGCATTAATTATTATAAATATTGAATACTCTTGATCTTAAATATCAAGAGGAAACGCAAACGCGTCAATGGCAGCAAGTTCGCGCCTATTCAACACCACTTCATGATGTACTAAGGGCTGCTTAGCGCCAGAGGCAGCAATTTGCGCCAGTAATATAAGTTTATTAGGCCTACTCGGGACACACCTTTCGATTTATCATATATCGAATGGTAAAACAAAAACGCGCTATATTATCTACTTCGAAGTGGTGTGGAAATGATAATACTTATCAATACTTACTCTTCATGAAAACTCTATTGATAATTATTTGAAAAACGATGTTGTTTAACATGCGACGTCCAAACCATACAGAGCGCGAGGCTTGAAAATGGCCCGAAGGGCCATTTTTGGGGAGGTTTAGGGGGCGGAATCCCCCAGCAAACAACCTGGTGCCGCGTTGCCTGTTCATTATATTTTACTCTTTACGAAGCTTCCTCGGTCGAACGTCATGGAGAGCAAGCCGAGAAATAAAACGAAGACGATGCTTGCGATCTTTTACAACGTCAACTTTCTAGAAAAGACATTTTGAGGAAGATATTTTTTTTTAATCGCTTGTGCATTTTTTAAAATCAGATTGTGCAAATTGTGAGATATGGAGTACAATTTAGTCCACGTATATCATGGAGCGAGGTTTAAGTAGGACTATGATGTAATCCAGTAGTGCGGTATACTTTTTACACGAATCTAAATTTTTTTTTTAATTTTCGCATTTCATCGTCGTGGTCGGCAAGATCGGTCGTCGTCGGTAAGAATCCTAATTGCAGATGTCTCAAAATGCTGCACAGTCTTTTTTGACAAGTGACGATGTGTAAACGATAACAGACAAAAAATAACAAATGCGAGTGTAAGTGTAAATTATTAAACAAAATAATTGTATGAAAATATACATGTTAAAGATAACTGTGTAAATTGGATAAATGTCAGTGCTTGTGACATATGGTTATGAGTGTTGAGTTTAGGTTATGTTGATTGACTTTCTATCTGACATATTATTTATGAATTATAGTTTCAATTGAAGTCTACGAATTCATTCAAGAAATGAAACAATAAGGAAAAAAGCCGAGGAATCAAGTGATTTCAATTCATGTCCTGTATAATATGTAGTGTGATGTGATTTTTTGAAGACAAACAGAATTTTTATTGTCATCAGTATTAATTGAATAAGATAAAATATATGCTTTTATCGTGGTAGGTAATCACCACTTTAGAATCCTCTAAAGGAAAAATGGAAAAAAATGTATTTGCACTAAGGTGAAATATGAGTACGCTGTGAATCGTGTTCAAATTTTTCAATTTAGTGGAAACTTATTGAGCCGTACACATATGCCTACCGGAAAAGGGCAATTTTTTAAGGTAAATGCCAATAAAAACAAAAAGGAAAATTACTATAATATTTGTACATAGTTCTTAATGTGGAAATAAGAAACGTAAAGAATTTTAGCTCGCTCTGTCCATTTGGACCAAAGTTACTGTGTAATACGGACGTCCGGATAACAAAAAATCTGTTGTTCGTAACAAAAATTATTTTATAATAGAAAATCTATAATCTTTCACACCAAAAATATGTATTTTATTGTGTTTGAGAAATGTGCAGATAAAAAAATTGATTTATTAAATTTAAATTCAGATTGACGTACAAAAAGTGAATTAGGTGCAGTGGAACGCGGGTTCAATAGGCACCTCTGTGCGTTTTTTTTAAACGTGAGTGCCTAAAAAACTAAATAGAAGTATGCATTGATATTCCAATGCGAATATCTTCTGAACGGTTAGAGTAATCAATAAACCACTATAGAGCTTTTTTGTAGAGCGTTTAATTTCCTATAGAAATAATAGAAACTTAATTGTCAATCTTTTTTTTTCAGTAAATTACAAAATTTAAAACAAAAAGTTATTTCTCTTCAAATTCTTCAATCTTTGACCTTGGATATCTTTTGAATGGTTAGATTTATCAAAAAGTATAACATACCATTTTTGTAACCCGTTCAATTTTCTATAAATATTAATGATGATACTGTTTTTATAGTCTGTTGGTGATCAGATATGACCATTTTTATATGAGACTTAATTGAAATTGCAAATCGATGATGAGCATTAATCTTCCCATTAATATTAAGAGCTCATACTTAGTGAGCACTTTCTAGAGATACTGAGCAACTAGTTTTCGAGTGTCAGATAAACAAAATAATCGATTTTTTTACCCACTCTAATAGATTTATTTATTATTAAATACATACACAGTAGTCGAAAGAAGTCGCATACAATCTCAAAAAATCTCCTTACATTAGGGTGCAAAATGTATAAGGAATATCTTGGCGCCACAGTAATATGTTCATCATATGAAAACAAAATCTGTTCCACGTTTCAGGTCCATTCACAAAAAAGATCGTCCAAGGCACAATAATAATAATAATCATAATTAAAATTAAAATCCATCAGAATCATTATGATCGCAATCCACGAAAATCATCATAATCAAAATCGATCATAATCAAAGTCCATCAAAATCATCAACCAATCAAAATCATCCAAATGCATTCCAAGTTTCAATTTCATTCTCAAGAGTACAGTCCGGGTCACAAAAATAATGAGGAGAGGTACGGAAGGAGGGCCACACGCCAATTTTAACGTGCCCGCATAAACTTTCGTTCGGTTACATCGCTCTTTATAACCACTCGTGGTACACCACTCCTGTACGTGATAGTCCAATCACTTCCACCTATTTTCCTTTTAGAGTCCAATAAATTCCTAGCTTCTGCTAGTTGAATACGTTGCCTCTCCGTTAAGTCGTACTTCACATTAAAGAGTGTGTCCCCCATCTTTAATTTCTACCGACTCTCAAATACATACTGGGCATCCATTCTTGAGTCGAAGGTCACCACAAGTGGCCGAGGACTACGACGAGAGTGCATCGAATCCCTTGAACTAATCCTAGTGCGACGCAGAGATGAAGTAGGGACACTACGAGGCTCGATCATATCCAAACCGCATTGATAAACTTGATCAGAGGCTTCCGGGCCATCATGAATGATGACATTCGCGGCGCGTCCGATCCGTTCTTCAACTTCCCGTATGATTCCGTCTTGAGAAAGTTCAGATTCAAAAAAGCTCAGCAATCTCCGTCTGAATATTATTCACTGTAGAATCGAGCAACTCGATTCTTTTCTCTGTCTCATCGAATCGCATTTGGGTGGATTCGGAATATTGCTTCATAGAATTTTTCAAATGACGTTGTTCGTCGACAACAGAAAAAAATTTTTGCGTCGAGGTCCTCTTGCTTCTCCAAGAATTTTTCAAAGAATACCGCGAGGGCTGATTCCAGTTCTCTCAAAGTTATCAGCGTATTCGGTTGAGACGACACTGGCGACGATCGATCCATGACGAACTATTGTATAAGTGCAGGGTTATATGATGGTGATTGTTCCCAAATCACACCGATGATCGTCACACTCGAATCGATAGCGAGCTCCGAGTTAACTACACTTACTGCTGCACCAGCTCCAAAAGTCGATAATAATAACTGATTGAGGTTAGGACGAGATCACGGCAGAAGAACGCAAAAGACACGAAAGTAATGTCCAGGACAGTTATAATTTATAGCAGCATTCAACAACATTGTATCAAACTACCTTATAAGCTGTATTTTGGAAATTCACGTACAAGTTAAATGGCAACATGAAGCGATGAAGTGCGAAACAATTTCCAACGACTCTTTCGACCACACAGACAGCAATCCTAATTGATATGGTGAACATTCAACTAAGATTGCAAAGTAAGGTTATTTTATTCAACACACAACTTCATTCATTCGTGGCTCGAAAATTAGTAATTCAAAATTCTGTCATATAGGCCAGCATAAAGAATCATAACAATTGGATATGGACATCAATTGACTAAAGTTGCGTAAAAAGAAGTATACCAAGTCATTATTCTGATTGTCACATTACTAGAACAGACAAAAAGATGGTGGGGGGAAAGCACGCGAAGTGCACGAGAGTGGTCGAAGGACGAACAGAGGGGGGGGGGGCTCCCCAGCGTTGGCGAAGCGCGCAGGGGGAGAAGCCCCTCTAGTACCTCTCTATATTATAAAATAATATCGCCGCCGCTACCACGCACAAGAAACAAAATTTCCAGATTTTTCGAAGATTTCAAAATTTTAAAAATTACCAACATTTTCAAAAATTCCGAAATTTTGGAAATTCCCGAAATTTCCGAAAATATCTACGTTGGCTATGATATTTTGAGCGAGTTGTTTCAAGTTGACCACGGAATTTTGAGTGAGTCGTTCCAAGTTAGCCATGGGATTTTGAGCGAGTCGTTCCAAGTCGGCCATGGAATTTTGGGCGGGTCGTTCCAAGTTGGCCATGGAATTCTGAGCGTATCGTTTCAAATTGGCCATGGAATCTTAGGTGAGTCGTTCCAAGTTGACCATGGAATTTTGAGCGCGTCGTTCGAAGTTGGCCTTGGAATTTTACGGGAGTCGGTTCAAGTTTGCCATGTAGTATATACTAGAATGTTATTGTGGCTTGCGCGCTGCGCGCGCTCGCATTGCGGGACTTGAAATAATTCGGGCTCGGGGTCTAAGGGTGTGTGAGACCCCAATAGGTATGTGGGTCCTCACACGAACCTAGACCCCGAGTCCGAATTATTCTAAGTCCCTCAATGCGAGCGCGCCTAGCGCGCGAGCCACAATAACATCTGGGCTCGGGCTCGAGGTCTAGGGTTGTGTAAGGGCCCCAATGGGTATCAAGGTCTCACACACCCCTAGACTCTGAGCCCGAATTATTCTGAGCTTCTCAAAGCGAGCGCGCGCAGCGCGCGAACCACAATAACATCCTAGTATGTATATATTGGGGCATTCCACGTCAAATCAGCAGGCCATGACCCTCACCTTCATCGATTCCGTTCATTTTTCAATATGATGTTATTACCGACCCATAAAGGCCTCGTAAGTTTTTTAAATTTTTTTACCAGCCGTAACATTTTCTAATCCTCGAAAAAAACCAATTTTAAAAACGCCGTTTTATTAATCTGGAAAAATTCACACTGGTTCTATGATTAAAAATATGATTGTTGAGCGCCATGCGATAATGTGATCTCAATATTTACAATTTTTTCCACATTTTTTTTTTCTTTATGTCGCAATTTGATTTTTAATTTTTTTAATCAGGATAACGTTCTTAAATATCAACGGATCTCAATTTCTCTGAAGATGGTAGAATTACCAGAATGCCCGAAAACAATTGATATCGTTGAAAAAAATTTCGCACGTGCATTTCGTAATATAATATTGATTCTTGCGAAATGCATTGGCAGGAGGGCTATACATATATACCTATGAGGCATTCCCACGGTCGATAGAAATAAAGCAAAGGGTGATTCTTCAATGGTTTTTGAACCCCTCTTCAATGGTGCAAGCGATGCTTTGCTAAGACGCACCATTTGTATGGGGCAAAATATTTATATTTGAAATTTCCCCGTATATAGTATCGCATAAGATATTCGTAAAGTTGGTTCAAATGCGAATCCAGAACACCTACGGGCCGAATGATTTGATCGGATTTTGATAGAAAAAATAGATTTCAGATGTCTGCATTTAGCAGTCGATGGCGCTCCGAGGGAGCTGCCGCGGCGGGACTCGAGACCAGCTGACAGCGCGCTAGATTCCCGTCCGTCTCTAACTGTGGTTAGGCGAGTCAGCTGTTTCGTGTCAATTCGACACGAGGGTCCGTTTTTCTGACCACTTGCGCCTTGCAATATCACAAATCAATGAATTTGGCGATGTTTTCGTTATTGATAAAATCTGATGCTCACATCACAAATCAGTAAGATAGATGCTTCGGTAAGACAGAAATTTGAAATCATTAAGGGGCCTCGCTTCTAACCCCTGGTTCGCCTCGATTCCATGAAACAGTAGTTTTATTCCTGTTCGTGTTTTTCGATACAAAGTCAATGATCTCGTTAAAAATGCATCGTTTATGCTGACATGTAAACAAAACTGAGTTTTTTAAAATTGTATCATTGCCGAAAATAAATTAAAAAATGACAGCTATTTCTCTTGCACTCACAATCTTCAAAGTTAAGAACCATATTTTTATAAAAATTGAACTTTTGATCATTGAATCACTCTTAAGTTGCAGTTCTTTGAAAAAACGATACCGCACGGGTTCCGGGTATCAGTCGAATAGTTCTTTCTATGACCATCAAAAAAAATTTGAATAAACATTCATGAAGAAAATTAGATTACGGTAATTGGAAGGCCGATTTTTTTCAATAATAGATCTACACAATAGAAAAAAAAAATAAGGGGAAAATCGATTTGCAGTATCGCTTTACAGTCTCATTTCAGAGAAGACGATTTCTACGTGAAACACAACTTGCATCATACACAGTTCTGGGCTGATATCAAACTAACGATCAGAACCAAATTTCTTTAAAAATTGAACTATACTACCCTATGGGGTCTCACATACTCCATGGGGTCCCACACACCCCATGGGGTCCCACGTACCCCATGGGGTCCCACGTACCCCATGGGGTCCCACGTACCCCATGGGGACTCACATACTCCATGGAGTTTCACATACCCCATGGGGTCCCACATACTCCATGGGGTCTCACATACATTCAAACATACCATTAGACGTGTGAGTGTGGGAAACAATTCGGTGTTTTGGAGTTTCCCGAAATGTTTACATTTTCTATTCTATATATATGTACTAGGATGTTATTGTGGTTCAGGCGCTGCGCGAGCTCGCATTGAGGGACAGCATAATTTGGGCTCGGGGTCTAGGGGTGTGTGAAACCCCAAGGGGGATGTGGGGACTCACTCACACACTCCTAAACCCTTAGCCCGAATTATTCTGTCCCTTAATGCGAGCGCGCGCAGCGCGCGAGCCACAATAACATCATAGTGTGTATATATATATATATATTGGTATAGTAGTAGGCCTACTAGCGGCTAAAGCCATATGGACGAAAGATATATATATATATATATATACATACGTATATATGAGGCTGTGTCGAAATTTTTATTTTTCATCTTGCATCGTTTTAAACTATAGTGTGTACCTAAATAAAAAAGAAAAAACTCTCCTCAAAATTTTAGCGCAATAAAAAATTTTTTAGATGTGGCTCAACGATGTATCAATTCCCCATTTGATTAACACGTACATGAATGCGGCTCTTAATATATTCGTGTCCCTAAATTTCAGATACAATATATCGACGATCGCGTATCATTTTTCGTTATCTTTAGATCATTCGAAAGGGAAAAAGTGCTTACAAATTTTTCGTTTAGATCGATACTTTTCTAGTTATGAATTTTCGAAGCTCAGAATATCGCCCTCTCCGCCTTGTAAGATCAGTTTAAATTGAAATTTTAAGTTTGAGGTAAATTCTGGAGCCATTGTTTGTCGTGAAGTTTAATTATATGTGAAATTTTACTCAACTGTTGAACGGATGTTTCAAATCTGTTCGTAAATACGAAAAAAACGATGAAATAGATCGAATATCTAACAGGAAAATGAAAAAATCCATCAGGTTTGTTCAAAACGTTTAATAAACCTGTCAAATTTGACCGAAAATCGGTAAAAGTTCAACAAATCATCAAAAAAATTTTTAAGAAAGAATAAAATGATGGAGCACCAAAAAAAAATGTTTAGACTGGATCACAAATTCTACAAATATTGCCAAAAACAGAGGAAAATCGAGAAAAAATCTCCCGGTTTGAGCAGCATTTCGTGCTTACGATACTTGGATGGGTGACCGCTTAGCCATGCACCGGCTGGCTTATCAACCAGTGAGCGGGAGGTCAGTTTTTCTGAGACCTGGGTGTATATACTTAATTAAGTTACTTTCGTGTATACACCGAGAAGTCAGAAGAATATATGGCTGTCTGTACCGGTATAGGGGTTTTCCGCAGTTATACCCCGTGCCCATGGCAAATGCAGACCGTTAAAAAAAAATGAAATTTACAACACAAATATTGAAAAACACCTTTCAAATGTATATTAAATTTACAAACTTTGTGCAGTAAATAAGAATAAATAAACAGTGTGTTGTAAATTTCCAAATAATCTGTAATTTTACTATACGCATAGTAAACTTACAACACATAGCGGTACTTTTCGTGTTGCTATAGTAAAATTACAACACATAGAATAAATTTCACTGTAGGTAGGGTAAATTTACAACACAAATATTGAAAATTACTATTAACCGTACATTAACTTCGCAACTTTTGTGTAGTGAATGAGAATTAATATACAAGGTGTTGTCAATTTCCAAATAATCTTTAATTTTACTATACGTATGATAAATTCACAACACATAGATGTAATTTCAGTATAGGTGTAGTTAATTTACGTAGTTGAATTACGTGGGATTTCAGTATAGGTGGATTAATTCGCGCACGGGTATGGCATAATAGTACATTGTGATACAAGGGCGTGATGATGAACTTTATACGAAGAGTGTGAAGTTGGCCGCACGAGCCACGAGTACCACAGCGGCACGAGCCGAAGGCGAGTGCCGTCTGTTGTACGAGTGCGATGTGCGGCCGACTTCACTCTTCGTATAGATTTCATCATCACCCCCGAGTGTCACATACTATTTTTTGTAACAAATGCATGAAATGTGAAACCAATGCAATTAGAAAGTGGAGAGAAGGAGCTTTGGGTCCAGGGCGAAGCCATGATGGGGTCCAGGGGCGAAGCCCCGGTGGGGGCCAGGGGCGAAGCCCCGGTGGGGGGTTCGGGGGGCGGAGCCCCCCGACTGCAAAAAAAACAAATTTCTTAATGAATTAACAAATTCATAAATATATTGGAAGCAACTATTCATTTTAATTTTATCTTAATATCACAATATAATGTGTCGTCGCGATACTCGCGATCGGCCATTTGGAGGTTATCCTCCTCCATCGTCTCGATGCGGCGCGCTTCTGTTGCGATGTTCGCGGGACTCGGGCGCTAGCGACACTAATTCGCGTTTCGTCCGACTAGGTGGCGCGTCGAAAGTGTGCGTGAAGTGAATTATGCACGGGGAAAGTGTGCGTGAAGTAAATTTGCGTGCGTGAAGTGCGATCGGCATTTTTATATTATGGCCTGCTATAATGCGCAATTTCTGCAACATTTTCGAGGCACATAAAGCGGCACATTTCATGCATGTGTTACAAAAAATTATGAACGAAACTCGTGCAAGATACTTTAGACAACTACTCTTATTTGACATGGTGCGAGGAACGCCATTTCGCGCCTTGTGAACTATAATTTTCTAGGATACTAGGAAGAAATACATCTTCTAAGCTTGTTCTCAAATAATACTATACCTTGAACATAGAGCCCTCAAACTGACCTTACAGTAAATTTTTATACCAGCAGAATGGACATTTCGAGGACCTTTATAACTGACTAGCGAACGTGCGCGTTGCACCCACCACTAATTCTTTTTACAAGAATGCCGATTATACCAAATGTCTCACCAACGTTCATATTTATCATTTCATTGTCAATTGTTTTCAAATTGTTCTTTTCAAGTTCAAGGCTCAACTCCTGTGACTCGCCTCCGGCTCGTGCTGCAAGCTCATAATCACTTCGAAAAAGTTTTATCGTTCATCTTGTATCGAAAACTACTATTATTCCAATTGGTGCGAGAAACGCCTTTTCACGCACGCAACGCTTGCGTTAAACTTTATTTTCAGGTCTTGTGAGTTGGAATTGTATTCGATAGTCGACAGAAAAACGTCTTCTCAGCTTGTCCTCAAGAAATACTATACCTTCAAAATATCGTCCTCAATCTGACCTTACAGTCAATTGTATACCAGTAGAATGGATGTTTCGAGGACTTTTATATCTGACTAGCGATCGGGTGTGTTGCGCCCACCACTACTTTTTTTACAAGAATGCCGGTCAAACCAAATGCTTAACCACCTTTCATAGTTATCATACTATTGTTCATTGTTTTTAAGTTGAAGGCTCAACTCGTGTGACTGCAGCACCCAACTTCGGCTCGTGCTTCTAACTCCTGCTCGCACTGAGAGAAAATCATATCGTTTATCTAATGATTTCATATGGTAAAACGAATATAGGAAGGCTTGCAATGTTTTATGGTTGAAGCGATGATAATATGGTTCAATAAACGATACTTGCTAGATTATTGGAAACAAACGTTGAAATCGTGTATGCAACAAAACGACATTTTTGAATTAGAAATGAATTAGACTATTAGAATCGTTTTTGAAACTATTATCATTTCAATAATTGCTACTATAATTATATTTGCTATTACCATAAATCATAGACGTTCCTCCTGGGAATTATATTCGTGGTTGATCCAACTATTTAATTATATTTGCTATAACCATAAAATATAGACGTTCCTCCTGGAAATTATAGTTTATAGTTAGATTATCGTCAGTCCAACTATATTAGTTTCAACATTACCAGATGCGTTTTGAAAATGTTTTATCGTTCATCTTGTATTGAAATCTACTATTGTATCAATTGGTGCGAGAAACGTCATTTCACTCTCGCTACACATGCGTGAAACCCCGTTTTTGCGCCTTGTGGACTCAAATTGTCAAGGATACTAGGTGAAAAAACGTCTTCTCCTCAAAAAATACTATACCTCGAACATAGAGCACTCAAACTGACCTTACAGTCAATTTGTATACCAGCAGAATGGACATTTCGAGGACTTTAATATCTGACTAGCGAACGTGCGCGTTGCACCCACCACTAGTTTTTTTTTACAAGAATGACGATTATACCAAATGTCTCACCAACGTTCATATTTATCATTTCGTTGTCAATTGTTTTCAAGTTGTTGTTATTAAGTTCAAGGCACAACTCCTGTGACTTGCCTTCGGCTCGTGCTGCAAACTCATAATCGATTCGAAAAAGTTTTATCGATAACCTCGTATCGAAAACTACTATTATTTCAATTGGTGCGAGAAACGCCTTTTCACGCACGCAACGCTTGCGTGAAACTCCGTTTTCGCGCCTTGTGAGTTGAAATTGTATTCGATTCTCGACGGGAAAGCGTCTTCTCAGCTTGTCCTCAAAAAATACTATACCTTCAACATATCGTCCTCAATCTGACCTTATAGTCAATTCGTATACCAGTAGAATGAATATTTTTGGGACTCTTATATCTGACTAGCGAACGGGCGTGTTGCGCCCATCACTAATTTTTTTATAAGAAGGTCGGTCAGACCAAATGTTTAACCAGCTTTCATAGTTATCATTTCATTGTTAATTTTTTTCAAGTTGAAGGCTCAACTCCCTGACTGCAGCACTCGCACTCGTTTCGAAAGAGTTTCGCTCCGTTCTGCTTCGCATCGCATGTGCGAAATCGCACTTCGCACACTGCTAGCATAAAAATTTGCTCGGGTCTCGTGCGAAATTTTTTTTTATCTCGTGTGATTGTAGCACCCGTATCGAAAGATTTGCATCGCATTTGTATCGAAAACGACTATTATTTTACGAGTACGAGAAGTGCGACTTGTTGCAGGCGAAGCATGTGAGAAGTAGGCCCGCCTCGCACGGAGTGACATAAAAAATCCTCTTAATGTCCGCTAGGCTGGTTTACAAATTGACAGTTCGATTAGTTTAAGGACTATATGCTTCCACTGTAGTAGTCTTTTACCCTCCGTGGACACACTATCCGGAGACTGACCCCGTAGTTCCAAGTTTATTTCGGGTCGTTCATACCTATGATGACCAGAAAGGTCTAAGGACCCCACCAAACTTCACTGAGAGAAAAGCATATTGTTTATTTAACGATTTCACATGGTAAAACGAATATAGGAAGGCTTGCAATGTTTTATGGTTGAAGCGATGATAATATGGTTCAATAAACGATACTTGCTAGATTATTGGAAACAAACGTTGAAATCGTGTATGCAACAAAACGACATTTTTGAATTAGAAATGAATTAGACTATTATTGGCGAACTTTATACGAAGAGTGCGAAGTCGGCCGCACGCCGCACGAGTACCACAGTGGCACGAGCCGAAGGCGAGTGCCTTCTGTGGTACGAGGGCGGTAAAGTACAAAGTGTACTTTACATATATATATATATATTGGAGCCATTATATGCCATTATTGTATGCGACACAAATTTTATGTCTATCGGTATTTTCGAATGTTCTATATAAAATAAATACTTAATATGTTTACACAATATCTGGTTTTGATACGATCATGATTCTTAATCGATTGATCGCCTAGATTTTTGTTACTATTAGTATATTCAAAGACATAAACATTTAATTGTTCTTCCCTAACCTATCATCAGGCATGCAAATGGCTATAGCTTTTGAACAATCCATACAATACACAAACGGGACCGTTAATCGATAAACAATCTTGCAATAAATACAATGAGATATTGCTCGTCATAACTGGACTAAACATTTAATCGGACATTTGCACATATCAGTTGATTTTCTATTTAAATCATAGCTATGTATGTACTTATATATCAAGTTAAATAATTCTGTTAATCAAACCGACAGAACTTATGAAAACGTGAGTTGTGAGGTATTGGTGACCAAAGAACGAAACTAGATTGTTTCTTTAGACGTTTCGGCCCAGATTTGGGTCCTCTTCAGTAATTTAATCATTTAAGTGGTGTTCAATTGTTAATCGTAATAAATGTTGTGTTTTGTGGTTGTCGGATTTCCGAGCCATGTGCTGTCAATATTGTAGGTCAATACCACGTAATGTGTATTGAAATATTTTTTTGAAATATCATATGTTATTAATTCTGTTTATTTAATTTTTGTTGATTCTTGAGTTATTGAAATTGAAACTACATTTTGTGACCTTAGCCAGGAAACCCGGCAATCAGTGTACTGGATACACTGAGCGTATCAATAAGACCCAAAACATGCGTACTTCCCTGGGATGAGGTTATAAATGGACCTACATGATTAATATGTACTACTGCAAACGGCCTTTCCTCTGGAGAGATCGGGTGTAATTTGCCTGCCTGGTTTTTCCAATCTCAGAAATACTCTGCGCAACGCAATCTCGAAAATTGTTTAGGAGTTCTTTCAGTTATTCTCGTTGTGATGAGGAAACAGTCTCGTCGACGTTGATTTGTTCCTTGCTCATCGAAGAGTACCGACGTTGGAGTAGTGGTGGCTGTTGTATTGACATCACAGTTGAGTTGATCACTTCTCCCTGATGTAGTCGTTGAGTTTCCGATTTGAAATTCAACATTGGCAGAGTCTAATTTGAGTTTTCGTATTTCACCACCACACAGTTGATCGACGCGGGAGGCAACGCAGTCTCATGATCTACGATAGGACGACAGTCATCTTTTTTTCCTTCGCGGTCTGGTGTGATCTTGGACAATTCGAGCGTCGAATTTTCCAGAAATAATAGTTGATTATTCACCTTAACGTAGACAACGTGCTCAAGATCGGTGAAGGTTCGACCAATCAGCAAGTCACTTGACTGTACGTCATCTGGAACGATTCGAATCAACACATTTTTAGCTTCAACTCCATCGACTTCGATTGTTGCTTGTATCACGACATATGAAGACACGAGATTTTCCGAATCGGATTTTCCAAAACCCCACAAAACGCTGGGCAAGTAGTTAACGGGCAAATGAAGACACAAAACAGCGGTAGCTTTAATGGTACAATCCGAGCTTCCTGTATCTATCATCGGTGACATCGTAGTTCCATTGATTTTCACTTTCTTCAGGTATTTTGCTAAGTTGTTAGCGGAAGTGGTCTCTCCTCGTCTGTTGCCGTTATTTTCACTTGCACTTCCTGTGTGAGCTTTTATAGCTGTCGACACTACTTTGATTTCACCTTTGTCCAAGGGCAACGGCTTTGTACAATTTTCAGCATAATGTCCAGTCTCACCGCACCACTTACACTCAACAATCTTGCGGAGCTCGAGACATTTTCGCGAATAATGTCCTGTTTTAGAACAATTATAACAATTTATCTCGGTCTTCTGTACCGCAGAAGAGTCTTTGTTGTTCACGGAATCGTCGCTCGTCTTAGTTTCCACACATGTTTTCACTTTATTCGAAGTGACGTTGTTTACCTTTCGGTTTCTAGAATAATCATACGATTCGATCGTTCTTTCAAATCGCACCAGTCCATGAAAGAGACTTTCAATACTTCGGTATTCGGTCGCCAATGCATGAACTGCCATATCACGATTATGTAAACCAGTTGCCACTTGTTCGCGTATTTCTTCGAACTGTAAATTTAATAAAGTACTCAATCGCACTTTGTCGTAGAAATAGTCTTGTAGACACTCATTATCTCGTTGTCGCTGATTCTTCAAATTGTCCCACTGTTGTGATGTATTAACTTCAGGAGCGAACGCGGACAAAAACGCAACGCAAAAATCTCCCCAGCTCATAAAAGTTTCATTTCTTGCCAAAAACCACGAGCGAGCTGCATGTGTCAAATGTGTCGCCGCGGTCTAGTACAAGAGCGGTTCTGGCCATGTATAAATAAACGCGGTAGTTTCTACGTGCTTGATCCATCGTTTCGCTTCTGATGGTGTCTCGCGCCCCGTAAAATCACTGATCGATTTCGTAAGATCCGGCATTACATGAAAGCTCGTTGGAGGATGCGCACTCGCCCTCGCTTGTGACTGCATCATTGTCGCGTTCTGTTGGAGCAACTGTGTCATTACATCGAGCACTCGGTTTATCGAAACATTATCGGCTGACACACGGTCACTCGTGACACTCTGAGCACCAACAGATCCGTTTGCTCCATGATCGAATTTTCCCGCTGATGTTGCCTTTTTTCGTTGTCATCATCAGACGGAATTCGTTCAAAATCATCAATCAAACTACGCAATGCATTAGGTAAATTCATATTTGTTAACGGTCGAGGAGTTGTACCTGCCACTGGATTATACTCTCTGGTATCCAGTAATCTGGTTTGCGATTGGTTGACAACCGAAGCGCGGTTGAACCGGAAAATTTGGCATCAATGTAGCCGAAGGCACTCCCATCCCAGGAATAAAACCGGATTGCGGATAAAACCTCAAACTCGGCGGAGGACCAGTAAATCTCGTCGAATGCAATTGTGGCTGGTTCACTCCGCGACGAAACGAGGGAAAATTCGGAACCGACATAATGCACGATCACGCTTACCGAATATGTTGAAATGTCCGCCGTTCGTACGAGCGCACGCCACGTGCTGGTCACGAAGCGGTTCCAATTTGGAGTCAAAACTTTTCATTAAATTACAAAAATATTCACTTCGCGCGCTCACAAACGTATTAAACTCTTTGAATCTCACTTCTGAATTGTTAGAGATGATATTTGAGGTGCGGATATCAAGGGATTTGTCAGGAGTAAAGAGAGTAACACGTTTTCTTTTAGTGCGAAGCTTGGATTTCAGAATATTATATTTTAATTTCGCTGTCTATTATTCGAATCGATTATAAATAAAGAGCGGGCCTGCTCGATAGATATTACGATGCCTTTACAATCGACTTCAAGTTCTAATAACGCGAGTTATATCGAATTAATCTTAATATTATTTTAATTAGTCTTTTATCTATATCTAATGGCGACGACCATTCTACCCACACACCTTCCGACAACTCCTCTCACCTGTACGCTATCTCTCCTCGCGTACGTTCGTGTTCACGAGCCGAGCACTACCGAACTTATCACACATGCGCGTAATTGCGCTTCAATCAGGCTGACCACCTTTCTGCGCAATGGCGCCTAATTTAATCAGTCGCTTACAATTATGAAATATTATAAAATATTCTATGAAATTTCAACTCAGACGTTTAATTTTGCAACACAGATATATTGTAATATTCTAATACGGTGACACTAAATTTGATATACGCGTTCTAAAATTCACCGTCGCAGATGAAATTTCATACACGATTTTGGTTAAAACAACTTCATATGCATGTGTTGTACATTTACAACAAATTTTTTTAACAGTGCAGTATTAATTTCGTGATAATTCGGTCTACTGATTTGCATTCGCTATGAACTTCGTCCTGATATTTTCGATAAAATTCGTCTTGAAATTTGTATTTGCTAGAAGTTCACTTTAAGTTCATTTGATTTCCCGCTATGAATGTGGTTAGCCAAATAGAAATATCTAGACTGAGAACTGCAAAGAATATAGAAAATATTATAGCAAACGGTTTTGTTTTCAAATTGCGATTAAATTTTTCGTTTCCCCCCGATTTTTTGCTGTATTTTCATATGTTGCGAAATCTTCGAACCGATCTGAAATTTTTTTTGGAATCCTTATGATTTTCTTCGTTTGCAATTGTAAAATGTGAGTTTTATAATTAATAATCAAGAACCAGTATATTACAGAAATTTGTGTGAAGATAGAGCGTTATAACGGATAATTAGAAATACTTACTTTTCTACTTTACAACGGTTATGCTACTGACAACGTATTCTCGCGGAGATATACTTAACTTAATAATGCGTGGAGTGAAGATGGCTCATTCCGCCCCGGGATTGTCCTCGTGAACACGGGATTGATACCAAAAGAGGCGATGATGTTCGTGCCCAAAAGTATATTTGCCAATCGACCTTTTTTGTAAGATTAATCCGATGGCGATCACTGGTTGCTCGAATAATGTTGGAATTACTTCCAGTCTCGACAATGGTCCGGGAGCGAAAGAGAGCGAAACATCTCTGAACTCGAGCAAGCAATCCCAAACAGGGGTGGGGGCATTGAGCGGATCCCCACACGTCCCATGCACGCATAAACACGCATGTATAATACGCATACGCGTTACCCCTAGCATCAATATCTCCGGAGTTGTACACTGACATCCCAGTTCGCATGTTACAAAACCCCCTTTCATGCTAGCCTCGTGAGCATTTGATAGCATGAAGGTGATAGAAGTCGTGTCCATCCCATGATCGGGAGTATTAAGACTTTACCAAATGAATCATTGCCCATTAAAGAAGGGGATACAAACCGGTAAACACTTTTCATAGCATTCCCTTCCTTGCCCATCCTTTCATTCAATTAACACTCTGATATACCTTTTATTGCCTCTCTGGCAGTTCACTTCCTCCGATACTTTTACACATTTTATACATTCACAGTCGATACATGAAAATATCTCGTCCCATCCGTCTTTCCATTCACTCACATAACCTTCTTCTACATATTTTGTTGCCTTTCTGGCGGTTCCTTTTCCGCAATAATTTTACAACTATTATTCATTATTAGTCGATACATGAAAATATCTCGGCCTATTCGTCATATCGTTCACGCACATAACACTCTTTTATACATTTCTTTAAATTCTGTCACTTCTTCTCCCACAATAATCTTACCCCTAGCATATATAACCGTTCGATACATTAAAATATGACAATATCTAATCCCAAACAAAATGTGTAAGATCACATTAATTGTTGTGTTATATTTGGTAATTGAGAGAGCGTAATGAGGCAACGAGGTAGACTTCTAGACCATTTTTAAACCTTTTTTTTTTTTAGGTTCGAGCTACGTATTTTCGGAGATTGGTGCGATTGTAAGAGTCCAATTCTTTCTGTACGTCGCTTGGATCGCTCAATACATATGCGTTGTTTCCAACTTTACAAGTCAAAACGTAGGGACCCTCGAAAAGATGGAAGAATTTCTGGATAACCATATCGAATGCATTTGAAAGGTGACGGACTCTCAGCAAGACGAGATCACCTAATGCTAAATTTACTTCGAGACGTGTTTCTAGGATTTTTTCTGAGCTCAAAATTTCGAGATATGTTCTCCTTCGCATGTGTTATTGAATATTCGTATGTTAGATCATCGGCCAGTGGAAATTTCACTAACTTGTGGATCTTCTCTTTTATGGGTTTGCCAAAATGCAATTCTTGTGGCGCGAGGCCGGTAGTCTGATGGACCGTAATATTAAGAATTGTTTCAATTTCAGGAATATGTTCGATCCATCGGGTATGCTTATTGGCGCACAGGGTTCGGAAAAGCCTTCCTAATTCCTGCATTACTCGTTCTGTTGGATTTGATTGTGAATGCCGGATAGAACTGAATAAAACTTTGATATCCGCTTCTTCTAAGGACGATCGCCATAATTTGGACGTAAACTGTGTACCATGATCCGACAATATACGTTCCGGTTTACCGAATTTCGGAATGAACTTATCGAAAAATTTTCTAAGAGTGGCCCCAACAGTAGCGTTTTTCATTGGGTACAAACTAACATGTTTCGAAAATGCGTCAAGCATGACGAAAATATATTGAGTTCCCCCCCTCGCCGTGGGAAGGGGCCCATAAAAATCGACCGTTACTAGCTCATTCGGTTCAGATGCCGAAACCAAATTATATCCGGCCTCCATCGCGATATTCAAATATTTTACTCTTTGGCACAAGTCGCAAGATATTACGTGATGTTTAACGTGATTAGCCATTGACTTCCAGTAGTAGAACTTCTTTAAATGAGCGAGAGTTTTATAAACACCTGGGTGGCCAAGCTTCGAGTGTATGGCTTCTATTAACGTAGGTTGTATGACCTGCGGAATCATTATCTGCCAATTTGCGTTTTCTTCGTTGCAGTGGAAAATTACGCTTTCGCATCGTTGAAAAAAAGTGGATTTGGAATTCATGTCATGTCCTTCGATACTTCTTTGGATTTGATTATCCGCCTCTTGCAATTGTTTCAATTTCTTAAAACATTGCGCAAGAATTTTGGCTGAATTCGAAATCGCAATTGCAAGCAAAGCCGTATCTTCAGAAGCATTGATGCGACGAAGATACAATGACTCTATTTTCGTTTTCTTTTTCAAATTTCCCTTCCGGGTTTCGGCTGAAAAAATCGGCAACGATATTATCGACTCCGCGACAATGAATTATATCGAACAAAAACTGTTGCAAATACACAATCCAACGCGTAATACGGCTGTTTTCAAATTGTGCGGTTTTCAAGAACGTTAGACTTTGATGATCGGTTACAATAAGGAATATTGTCGCAACTAAATACACTCGAGACTTGTCCGCGGTGTATATAATTGCTAATAGTTCTTTTTCCGTCGTTGTATAGTTAATTTCCGGTTGCTTTAAGCACCGGCTCACAATGTCGATAACCTGGTGATCTCCGACTTCATCTACCTGGTACAATATTCCGCAAGTGCCTTTATCACTCGCGTCTGTTTGCAGCCTTAATTGCACATTCGGTATCATATGGCTGAGCTGAATACAATTTAGAAAATCTCTCTTGAAAGTTTCAAACGCGCTTCTATGTTTTTCCTCCGATTTCCACTCCGTGCCGTTTTTCAATAATTCTCTCAAGGGGTCTATCGAATAGCGATACTTCGCAACGAATTGTCGGTAATAATTAAAGGTTCCCAAAATTTTCTGAAGCTGTTTTTGGTTCTTGGGTTCTTCGAACTTTAATATGGTCGCGACTTTGTTCTAGCGAGATTCCTTCTTGCGAGATCATAAAACCAAGGAATGGAACTTCCTTCTGAAAAAACATGCATTTTTTAAGCTTAATCGTCAAATTATACTCGGCTCATCGATTAAATATTCCATTGAGTACACAAATGTACTCGTCGAATGTTTCTGTTCCAATTAAAATGTCATCTATGTAACATGATATTTTGTCATCAAATTAATTTCTTAAAGCGAAGCTCAGCGCCCGAATGAATTCGCTTCCAGCTGTTTTGCAGCCGAAAGGGATTCTTCGAATCTGATATAGTTTCGAATCGAACAGAAAAGCCGTATATTGGCGAGAGTCAGCGTGTAATGTTACCTGCCAATATCCTTGCGTCAAATCGATCTTTGAAAACCATTGTGCTTTGAAAAATTTCTGTAATAATTCGTTTATCATTGGAGGTGATTCGTGATCGTCCTCTATTGCTTTATTCATAAATCTCGCATCAAGGTACACTCTCGCGGAACCGTCTTCTTTTAGAACAATACGCAATGGATTACAATATTGACTAACCGCGCGTTTTATAATACCATTTTCCAATATTTTTTCAACAGCTTCTTTCGTTGCGTTTCTCAGCTAATAGGGAATTGGGTACGCATGCCTAATACTCGGGACTATTTACAATTGCAGCGATCTCCTCATTGTTCGTGTTCCGCTGAGCCACTTCTGGTGTCTCTTGGCCATCCGTTCGACTTTGTTGATGTTGTGACTGCTGTAACGCTAATCTCATGATCTCAAGTTCACGTCTCGCTTGCTCCAATTCCGAGCCGCTGCCTCTTTAGCTCCTCTATCTCCTCGTCCATCTCTCTCTTTCGCGCTGTTTCTCTCGAAAACGGTCTTTCGTCCGGCAACACCGGCATTGTCACACTATTTTTTTTTCTTTTCTGTGAAAATACACTTGAGTTAAATCTTTGCTTTGATTTTCTACCTTGTAACGTCACATACACTTTTTTGTCGTCAGCCATCCATTATTTTATAATTGCTTAAATCAAAACCCTTATATTTATATTGAAAATGAAACCTGATGATAATAGAAAAAAAATATTTATTCTATTTTATTTAATTTATTGATTCCCGATAAGTCATCGTTGAAATATGAATTTTAACGATCTCTTTCGGGCCCTGCTGTAGGGCACCAATTGTGAAATATGAGTTTTATAATTAATAATCAAAACCAGTATATTACAGAAATTTCTGTAAGGATAGACCGTTATAACGGATAATTACAAAAACTTACATTTCTACTTTACAACGGTTATGCTACTGACAACGTATTCTGGCGGAGATATACTTAACTCAATAATGCGTGGGGTAAAGATGGCTCATTCCGCCCCGGGATTGTCCTCGTGAACACGGGATTGATACCAAAAGAGGCGATGATGTTCGTGCCCAAAAGTATATTTGCCAATCGGCCTTTTTTGTAAGATTAATCCGATGGTGATCGCTGGTTGCTCGAATAATGTTGGAATCACTTCCAGTCTCGACAATGGTCCCGGAGCGAAAGAGAGCGAGACATCTACGAACTCGAGCAAGTAATCCCAATCAGGGGTGGGGGCATTGAGCGGATCCCCACACGTCCCATGCACGCATACACACGCATGTATAATACGCATACGCGGTACCCCCAGCATCAATATCTCCGGAGTTGTACACTGACATACCAGTTCGTATCTTACACAATTTTTTGATGATGTATTGATTTTTCCCCCTCCATTTTTAGATTTTTAAAATGGTCGAAAAAATGGTCGAAAAAATGGTCTGTGTGAGCGCGAGTGAGCGTGTGTGTGTGTGTGTGTGTGTGTGTGTGTGTGTGTGTGTGTGTGTGTGTGTGTGTGTGTGTGTGTGTGTGTGTGTGTGTGTGTGTGTGTGTGTGTGTGTGTGTGTGTGTGTGTGTGTGCGCGCGCGCGCGCGCGCGCGCGCGCGCGCGAATCGGTTGAAATTTTTTTTTCTTACAGCATTTTTAAAATTTCGAAAAAATCGTTTTCACGTTATAACTTACGTAATTGAAGAGGCACCGGGCTGGAATTTTGTATATAAATGGATTACCCGTAAAAAATAATGTGTACCAAATTTCGCGAGATCATGTCAAACCATTCTTATTACAACTTTTAATTTTTTCTAACATGTCGGCAAATACTATAACTCATGCAAATTCTGAGATATCCGGCTGCAATTGCCGATATGATTTCACGATTATTGATTTTTAATTAAGATTTTGGTCTAATGAATTGATGAAATGTCAGAAAATTTCGATTTTGGTAAACAAAAAGAATAAAAAAAACTTTCACGAAAAAAAAAAGATTCGAAATTTTCCACAGATTTATCTTACATTTTTTCTCACTTACACGACCATTTGAAAACACATTTGCACGAATTTGACACCAATCGGTCGAGTGGTTCAAATTTTATGGCATTTTGAATTATTTGAAAAATCTCGTTCGAGCGCTTGCTCATGCAAATTACTAGGTATCGGGTTCCAATTTAGTTTACATATCGACTATCATTAACCAATTTTTGAGTAACAATTTTTCACAAATCGGTCGGGCGGTAATAATTTTACGTCACTTTGAATTTTTATAAAAATGTCTTCCGAGTACAAACAAGCCTGCAAAATAAAGCCTTACAAATTGCTTCCTTATTATTTTTCCGCTTTCTACAAAGCTTCCTCTATGAGGAAGCCAAAATTGATCAACATACTTTCTCATAGAAGTAGCTTTGTAGAAAGCGAAAAAATAATAAGGAAACAATTTGCAAGGTTTTTTGAAAATGTTTTCCCCGATTTTTCTACATTTTTGCCATTCTTGTCAAATTTTCGAATCAATCTAAAAAAAAATTCTGACTCTTCATGATATTCTTCTTTCTTTCTCTATTTTTCAAATTTATTGAATTTTTTCCGATTTTCGGTCAAATTTGACATATTTATATAAAATGTTGAACAAACCTGATGTATTATTTCAGTTCTCTCTCCAATTTTCGGTCGCGTTCGCAATTTTTTTTCGTATCGACAGATAAATTTGAAACATCTTTCCAACAGTTGAATGAAATTTCATTTATAATTAAACTTCACCACAGACAATGGCTCCAGAACTGACCTCAAACTTAAAATTTTAATTGAAAATCATCTTACAGGACGGAGAGGGCGATATTCTGAGCTTTAAAGATTCATAACTAGAAAACTATCGATCTAAACGAAAAATTTGTGACTACTTTTTCTCTTCCGAATGATATGAAGATATCGAAAAAAGATACGCTAACGTCAATATATCGTATCTGTAATTTAGGGACATGAATATATTGAGAACCGCATTCATGTACGTGTCAATCAAATGGAAAATCTATACATCGTTTGAGCCACCTCTAAAAAGTTTTTTATTGCGCTAAAATCTTGAGAAGAGTTGTTTAAACGTACAATTATAGTTTAAAACGATGCAAAATAATAAAATTAAAATACAATTTCCGACACCCTAGTATATATATTAGGCTCTGTAATAAAATATTGAAGATAGAAATTCGACTCAAGCAGATTTTTTGTTCGGAATTTAATCATTTATAATGTGTAGTCATTGATTATATGAAAAAAAAGACTTCTTAGGTTGCAGGGGGAAAGAATGGATAAAAATAACTTTCCTTTGTTATTTAAATGGGAAAACTTAAACCGCGATGATGGACCTGTAAGAATTAAATTTATGAGCTCCGCTTTTGACAGGATCATTACTAAGACGTATTCTACGATATTTTGTGTGGAGAGCAAAGAAAAAATATATCGCCTAATTCGGCACACCCTAACATATATAGTTAGGGAATATATCCAGCTTCCAGCCAGAACGGCGTCGACTCAGTTTATTAGTGGAGTGATACAGTGAGCAGCGATGTAGTGGTATATTATTTGTATATAGGTGAAGTGATAAAAAGGGATAATTTCCTAGATTATGCTGCTTAAAATATAAAACAACCCCTCTTAAATACGTTCAGTGGTGCAGTGTGTATTATTTTTTTATTATACAGCAATGTTTGGTGTAATCATAATCAACCTAAAATGTGCAAGCCGTAAATAAAGTTTGATTGAGTTTTTAGAAAACTGTGTCATTTCAAAACTTATAAATGTTGCAGGCAAAAAAAATAACGAAAAACTTCAGGAACTTCTGACTCGAAAGGGGGGTGAGTCAGCAAAAATGATTTTTAGAAAGTTATATGTTCTTATTCTAGTCAATCAATGAATATGAAATTGATATATCGTTCAAGGACTAATTTACACATCGCTTAAGGACTAATTTGCAAATTTAGAAAGGAATGAATTTATAAATTGTTGGATATCTTTGGCCTGGGGACGTAAAAAAATCACTCCGCTTACCTGTTGTAGAATGTTGTTACAAAGAAAAAAATACATCATCAAGCAAAATCCTTTCAGTGCTTAATTCTAAATCATGCACAGAATTAAAAAAAGCCCAAATCTGTTTTACAATGGAACCGATTAACTAAATTGGTTATAACACTGGCAGAAAAATTCTTTGTTTCAGTCCTCGAGTGATATATAAATTTCATATTTATCGGTTGACCGCGATGAAAAATATAACTCTCTTAAATTCATTTTTTAAAACTTTTTTTCTAACTCCTTAAAAAAATCAATTATAAAGTCTTATTTTCTAAATTTGTGTTGAAATAACTGATCTAAATGTAATGGTGCACCATAAGATTATAGGGTAAAATGTAACTTTTTTCTGTTGTCGGTTCATTGGAATCTATCCAGAAAGCAAATATTGGTTGATGTAGGATCGAGAGACGCGGTAGCGTCGCGACGTCAAGTATTGAAAAGGAAAATTATATTGTTTGTAAGGAAGGGCTTTCCCTCAATTTAAGATTTGGGATGCAGTGAAAATCGAATTAATCACAGTCCGATATATGGTAAGTTTTTGAAAAATGGAAATGCTTTTACACATTGAAAACTATATCATTATTATAGAGCTTAAGGAAATCCCACATTCAATCCAGAAGACTCTTTTTTACAATCAAAATAATTCTACATAAATCAATATCTGGTTTTTGGTTTAATCCAAAAGCTACGGCACACAAAAAAAGTTGAACTTTTTTTGTGTACCAAATTTTATGGTGTACTAAAACACTGCACAAAATTCTTCTAAGTGACTTGGTCCCCTTAACTGAGATTTATTACTATTAATATTTAATAGTGAGAACTATTGAAAACTAATAGTTATTATTTCGTGTAAAGAATATAATATTGGCGACTCCAATAGACTTTTTTTTCAAGAGTTCTAACTTCATCCAGTGGAATATACTCTAACTCATAAAGAAATTGAACTTGAGGACTATAACAAAAATAATACAAGTGTGTCATTCAATATACATGCACTTCATTTCAAAATAAATTCAATAAAATTGATGGTTATTCACTGATTAACTAAGTTCGCATAATCAAAACACTAATTCGTCTTATTCGTCTTGCAAAATAAGATAAGATTCGTCTTACAGAACAAAGTTTTGTACATAATAACATAATCCAGCCATATTGTGAATTTATATATCAAAACTGTAACTTTCTGTTCATTGCTTAATTATTCACTTCTCAGCTTCAATGTTATATGATAATATTGACTGATTTTTAGTTATTTTTGTTAAAGCACGATTCAATGGTACTCAATCTTCCAAAATCATCCGGTATGATGCTGTGTCGCTTCATGTGATAAATTATCATCACAACTCCCAGAGGAATAATAAAGTGAGCATTAATTTTCAATTCGTAACAAGTTTCTTTAATTTTTATGTGTTAATAAGTTGTTTTTTTATAAGTTCATGGTAGTTGGTTTTTACGTATAATTAACTTAGATCCTTATGTACTTTAAATTTATTGAATCAGCAAGAAATACCATATGAGAAAAGAATTAATTTGTATTCTAAAGTTGGTTCTAAGCTGGCCACCTCCATGCACCATGTTTATACAATGTGAATTCAAGAATTTACAAATTGGATAGAAGTTCCTTCCAAATACCTTTTTTGCGGTCTGCAATTTCTTAAAGTTATCTATTGAATAGTTCAGTCTATTATAGTGCAAAATGACAGTAACGAAGGAGGAAAAAAAGTAATCAATACACATTTTTTACTGAGTTGCAGTTTTTTTCTAGACATCATATTTTTATGTCATGGTTTTTAAGTTTCATAGAATTTCTAGGAATATGGTATTGCAGTGTAAATTATCGCGAGTTTATAAAATATACTAAATTGTTTCATTATTTTATATGTATGGTATGATATTAACTCGCCAAGTGACGAGGGCACATTGTTTTTTGCAATTGAATTATCAAATTAGTTTCAGCTTTGTTTGCTTCCATTTAACAATATTTCTTTTTCTCCCAATGCAAGAATTTCTTAACTTTTTAAATTGTTATTATTATCATTAGTTTATTATTATTTTTATACATTTGACTAAATAACATAAATCCTCTTTATATGAAAACGTTTCCATGTTCAAAATTGAAGAACTCTCGCTTTTTATTTGCAAAATTTTTATCGTCACTTTCAAGAATAGCCCGCGTATAGGGTAGTCTATCTAAGGGTCGGTCCTGGTGTTCAGAGCAGGTTACCCGCGTAGAAAAAAAAGAATCTTTTCGAGAATCTTTTCAAGAATCTTGGAAAGCATCTTGAAAAGAATCCCGTATAGGATCTGGAGGAAAATTCTTTTCAAGATTCTTTACAGGATTCAAGATTCTTTTCAAGATTCTTTTGAAAAATGTTTTTTCAGCTTGATTCAATTGATCAGTCATATTTGGTTGGTCAGATCCGGAAAACGGCGTGATCTGATCAGATTGTAGCGATAAAATTGGGGGAAAAAATAAAATAAAATAAAGTAAAAAAATAAAATATGCCGATCGCGAGACTCGAACCCAGGCCGCTCACCGTATTAGGCTGTTATCTTAGCCACTTTTTATTTTTTTATTTTTTAAATTGTTTATTTGATAAAGGCGATACATATCGGTTAAATGAACAAAAATAGAATGAACACTATTTGAATATAATGTAAGTGAGAGAACTAAGGCCGATGGCGGCACACGCGAACATCAATTTTTTTCGAATGTTGGTTATTTTTTTAGGACTTGGTTTTTTTCCGAAAATTACGGATCGATGCACGTTACCATTTGCTCTGTTCTACAGTATCTGGTACAATTCAAAATTCATCCTTGACAATCAGGGATTGCTTTCTCATAGACGAAACTTTGTTTTCGAGGAAACATACTTTTCCAGATTTTCATGTCAGGCCACTCAAAATGGTCCAAAACGTCGAGAAAAGTGGATTAGAAAAAAAAATTAATTAAATTCCGCTAACCAAAATCTATAAAGACATGAACCTGGTCTTTAAAAGTGTTCAGGTTGATTGCTTCGAAGCTTTCATTGTCTAGATTGACCCCTCCATTTATTTCGGTGTCCAGGCCGATATTTCTATTGCTTTCGGTGCCCAGGTCAATATCTCTATGACTTTGAACATCTGGGTCGAAATATCCATGGCTTTTGGTGCCAGGTCGATATTCCCATGACTTTCGATGTCCACGTCGATATTTCCATAGTTTTCGGTATCCAGGTTGATCTCTCGCCAATTTCCGGTGTCTAGGTGGATCTCCAGAACCTGGACACTAAGAAATTTGGCGAGATTCACCTGGACACCAAAAACTATAGAGGGGTCGACGTAGACACCCAAAACTATGGATATATCGACCTGAATACCGAAAGCCATGGAGATGTCGACCTGGACCCTGAAAACTATGGAGATGTCAGCCTAGACACGGGAACCATGGAAAGGTTGATCCGTACACCAAAAACTATGGAGAAGTTGATCTGCCCGGTACTTGGCCCACGGCATAAAACCGGACAAAAAAGGAGGAGAAGAAGAAGAAGTTGATCTGCGAACACCGAAAACTACGAAGGGTTCGACCTGGACACTGAAAATTATGGAGGGATCAATTTGGACAATGAAAGCTTCGAAGCAATCAACCTGCACACTTTTAAAGAGCAGGTTCATGTCTTTACAGGTTTTGGTTTACGGAATTTAATTATTTATTTTTTCTAATCCACTTTTCTCGACGTTTTGGACCATTCTGGGTGACTTGACATGAAAATCTGGAAAAGTATGTTTCCTCGAAAACAAAGTTTCGTCTATGAGAAAGCAATCCCTGATTGTCAAGGATGAATTTTGAATTGTACCAGATACTGTAAAACAGACCAAAGTGGTAACGTGCATCGATCCGTGATTTTCGGAAAAAAAAAACGAAGTCCTAAAAAAAACAGGTGACACTTATGTACTTTTTGATTTTACTTTTATCCAAGAAAGATGATATGGCAGAGTGGCTAAAATAACAGCCTAATACGGTGAGCGGCCTGGGTTCGAGTCCCGCGATCGACATTTTTTATTTTTTTATTTTTTATTTTTTCCCCCAATTTTATCGCTACAATCTGATCAGATCGCGCCGTTTTCCGGATCTGACCAACCAAATATGACTGATCAATTAAATCAAGCTGAAAAAACAATTTTCAAAAAAATCTTGAAAAGAATCTTGAATCCTGTAAAGAATCTTGAAAAGAATCTTCCTCCGGATCCTATACGGGATTCTTTTCAAGATTCTTTTCAAGATTCTTTTCAAGATTCTTTCCAAGATTCTCGAAAAGATTCTCGGAAAGATTCTTTTTTTCTACGCGGGTAAGCTTACAAACATGTACTACTTGACATGACATGCTGTTCCGTCGTATACGGAACGCGAGAAATTGTTTGAATATTCTTTTTCTAACAACCTCACATCTGTCGACCATCGGGAGACATTTTTTTATTTTGTATTGACCGTAAAATATTCTCGTCTTGAAGAATAACAAACCGTCCATAAACTCGTTGTCTTAGATCCTTGCAAGGAATAGAAATAGAAAACATCCGCAGAGCAGCCGGAGTTACACTGCAATAAACGCAGCAAAAAATAATCCGCGAAATTGAGAAAGAGTCACGGCAAAGTAATAAGCACTGCTAGCGCTTCATTTATGAGCCCGCATGCTCTCGGATACAGCGCGTCACTTTCAAGGGTCAGCGCGAAACCTTTTTTACCTGGTAAAAAAGGCCGATCCTGGCTAGCATTCACCTCCCACTGGGAGTTCCCAAAAATGCAGTCGACGCCTCGTGGAGAAAATCCCTTCTCAAACTGTCAATAACCAATCAATGTGCATGGTCTAGACGCTTCAAGAATCTAAGACACACCTACCATTTTCGCATGTTCTGAAAACTCAGTTCTAACATCAGTCTACAATCCACGACCGCAACAAGAAGGCGCATCTTGGCCACCAATACCAAATGCAGACTTCAGTAGACTCACAACCTAAGTTCACAAGTACAAAACAAAAATCATTCAACTCAACATTTTTAATCTCCATTTAAGTGAAATAGTGTAAATATCTGTTGTGTTTATCGAATAAATATTTCATGTTAAAATTACACCTTCACTCCTTTATTTAAACAAAATCGACCAAGTTCGTTGGTGATTAATTTCACTGATGGCATTTCTAACCAGCGAGACGTCGTCACCGCCAGCGTGAATCAGGCCTTACAACCCTGATCGGTGAATTACTACCGCGACCTCCTAGAGTCGAAACATTTTTTGGTCCTTCGAGCCGGATCCACGATCCACGGCTTACACAGTGCACAGTGCCAAGTGTTAAATACACAGACTTGCGGTGACGTGACTTCGAAGGACGAAACTAAGGCCGACGCCAAACTCCAGGAAGGACGAGCATCTCAACTTCGATCATTGGATTCCATCGTCACCAGCGCCAACGTGATCGCTCCAAAGGGGTAAGCTCGTTAAAACAGTACTATTGCCGATCACTTTCCTCGATCAGTTTCCCTTCCCAATTGCTTCACCCTCACTCATAATGCCGCTCACAGGCAACGATTTGAAACTGCGCGACCACCTCGTCCGAAACTGCGGGGCCGTCAAGGCAAAATTAACAGTATTCAAAACCGTCTTGAACAAGTCACAGGATGCACCCGACATCCATAAATTAAAAGCTCACTTGGAGTGCCTACAGAATGTTTTCGCCACGCCCCACAAAATCACAGGTGATCTTCAAGATCTCCAACCCGAAATCGACCACTACTCGGAACACCCCTCGATGGAGGAGAATTACACCGATCTTTCAACGGTATATTATAAATTGCAAGAGAGAGCCGGCCAGCTAGCAGCTGCCGCGAGTACATCAAATAACCCGCCGCAATCGTCACCCAATCCTTTGACGCGAAACCGACGTTTACACGTCTTCCGGAGCAAGCGCTACCGAAATTCTCGGGGAAATATGAAGATTGGTTGAGCTTCCAAGAAGATTTCCAATCAACCATCGGGCGACGACGGGGGCTCAGTGACACCAAAAAACTCAAACATCTACGCTCGTTCGTGAGCGGAGAACCCGAACGTCTTGTGAAACGATTCGAGACAACAGCCGAAGGTTATCGAAGCGCGTGGAACCTTCTCAAGGAAATGTTCGAAGACAAGGGAGGATACGCGAGTGTCACGTGTCCGAATTTCTGAACATTTCTCCAATGCAACGAGAATCGGCCCAAGATCTCGACAAGGTCATCAACACCTTAGAGCTTCATAATTCTGCACTAAGATCGCTATCCGAAAACACGTACAGCTTATTCATGCTCGGTATAGCAATATCTCAAATCGACAAAAATAAACGCAAACAGTGGAGAATGTCGCTGAAGGAGAATAAATTGCCGACATATGAGGAACTGATCGCCTACCTCCATCGGATCGTAATTTCATCGGGCGAGCCGTCTATCAACTCCAAGGAGGACAAGTCGAACGGGCAAGGAAAGATTCACGGCAATCCACAACATTCTCATAACGGACGAAGATCTAAGCTCATGCGCAGCTTCGCGATTACGACGGCAAACGAATGCAACAGTTGCAAGGGCAACCACCATCTGTTTCAATGCGCTGATTTTAGAAGACTCTCGCCACGCGACCGATTTCAAACAGCCACTCTCGCATCCGTGTGCATCAATTGTCTCCGGGCCGGCCACACCACGAAACAATGCTCATCGGCATTTACGCGCTAGACATACAGGGAAAAAAAACACACTCTATTGCATTTCCCTGAATCGCCTCAATCGTCGTCGAGCACAAGCGAAGCGTCTCAGCCGGGATCGTCACAGCTGTGACTAGCAACACCGCACGCCGCGACCGATAAACCGAGCATCACCGCGCTTACAGCCATCGTTCCCTCGCCAGATCTATTGATAACGGCCAAGGTTAACCTGTACGATTCAGCAGGAGGACTTCAACCATACCGTGTTTTTCTCGATACGTGCTCCACCGCCAATTTCATGACGGAACGATTCGCGACGCGGCTCAACTTACGGAAAACGAAACTTTCAGTTCCGATTCGGGCAGTGAATCAGACTCGCACCTTCACGAACAATCTCGTGGTTGTGACGTTCAGATCGCGTTTATACAGTTACGAAAAAAACGCTGTATTTTTTGACTCCCGACGAGATTGCTGGCCTTGTACCTGACGATAGAATCTCGAGGAAAGCAATCTCTCTGCCACGCAACGTGCAGCGGGCAAATCCAAATTTCGATCAACCCGCCGAAGTGGACATGCTAATTGCCTCCGGCACAACATTGTCCACATTTTGCGTGGGACAGATCAATCTGTCTCCATCCAATTGCCTAGATCTACTCCTGCAGAAGACACGGCTCGGATGGATCATCGGGGGAGCAGTTCCTACCGACGGCTTGTCGACTTACAATCGACAATGTCATGCCACTTCAATTGACGCAATAATTAAACGCTTCTGGGAAGTCGAGGAGACCGACGCCAGCCGTAACAACTCACCGGAAGAGTCAAATTGCGAAGAGTTCTTCCGACGAATGGTCAGCAGAGACAGCGAAGGACGATACATCGTTGCGCTCCCACTTAACAACAAAAGGGAACAACTCGGCGACACGCGTTCGATGGCCATGGAGCGGCTCATCGGACTTGAGAGGAAACACCATAAGAACCCTGATCTCAAGGATCAGTATAGAAGGGTCCTCCAAGAATATTCATCATTGGGACACATGTCCAAGGTTCGCGAAGGGGCTGCAATGGGAGGAGGCTTCAGCCTCACCACCAAGGTCAGAGTCGTGTTCGATGGGTCTGCCAAGTCCAGCACTGGCATATCCCTTAACGAAACTTTGATGGTGGGTCCCACAATTCAAGATGATATTTTTTCACTCCTGCTGAGATTTCGTAATCACCAGAACGTTCTCACAGGTGATATCGAAAAAATGTATCGTCAATTCATCGTGCGAAAGGACGATCGGAAGTATCAACAGATTCTCTGGCGCCGTGACGATGGCTCGAGAGCTACGTACGAATTGAACACGGTGACCTTCGGTTTGTCACCCGCACCCTTCTTACCAACGAGGTGCCTCCGCCAGCTGGCTGACGACTCACTCACGGGAGCAGCAACGTTCGATGAGGCTCTTTACCTTCGCGAGGAAGTGAATGCACTACTGCGGCGAGGCGGTCTTAATTTATGACAATGGGCATCGAACGAGCCGTAACTTCTTGAGGGTCTTCCATCGGCAAGCATCAATTTGAAGCTGCAAGCGCGGGAAGACCACACGATCAAAACTCTCGGCATCCATTGGAATTCTGAAATAAACGCCATCGTCTACACATCGCTCGAATCTTCGATCCTTTGGGTCTTCTCGGTCCAGTGGTAACGCATGCGAAGCTGATTATACAACGACTCTGGCTCGATTAAGATGAGTCTCTTCCGCCCGAAATCCCCACGGAGTGGGAAAACTACGCGTCACAACTGACGCTGCTCCACAATCTGCAATTCCTCACCATCGACGCAAATTGAACTTCATGGATTTTGTGATGTTAGCGAGAAGACATACGGAGCGTGTATTTACATCCGGACTATCGATAGTGAAGGGGTAGCCTCGACCACTCTTCTATGCGCCAAATCGCGCGTCGCACCTCTTAAAAAGAAGGAACATCAAAAGGGGGCTGAAAACATTCTAACGATGACCATCCCAAAACTGGAACTTTGCGGAGCCGCGCTCCTCGCGAAACTCTACACGACGATTCGTCAGGCATTGATCGTAGTCGTACATAAAACGATTTTCTGTTCGATAATGCGGCGGTCCTTCACTGGATTAACACGCCACCATACCAACTCCAAACATTCGTAGCTAACCGCGTTGCTGTGATCCAGTCACTTACGCCCACCGGCGACTGGCGTCACGTCAGATCACACGACAATCCAGCTGATTTGATATCTCGAGGCCAGCTTCCAGCAGCGTACATCTCTGATCGTAAATGGACGCACGTTCCAACTTGGCTCGATCAAGATGAATCCACATGGCCAGAACTTGGTGTGCGAGCATTAGACTAGCTTCCAGGATTACGCAAGATTAAATGCTTCGTAGCCCCAATTCCGAGCGACATTCTTGCTCGATTTTCATCGATCACGAGATTGCGTCGCTTTATCGTCCACGCGCTACGATTCAAGACTAAACGACGTGGTCAAATCAGTCGAGAGAAACTGGAAGAAGCTAATACGAAGATCGTGCAACTTGTACAGGCCGAGACTTTCCACAAGGAAATTCGGGACCTGAAGGAAAAGGGTTACGTTGATTCGAAGAGCAAGCTCGTCTCTCTGTCTCCATCTCTGGACGAAATGGGCATAATTCGTCTCGGCGGCCGACTCCAAAACTCCAGGCTTTCGTTTCTAGAAAAACACGCCATCGTCTTGACAAAATCTCATCCGATGACCAACCTACTAATGCGACAGGAGCACCTCAGTAATTATCATTCCGGAGTACAAGCCACGCTGTACTCCCTACGGAAAAAATATTCGATTATTCATGGAAGAAACCAACTCCGGAAAATCATGCGCGACTGCATGGTTTGTCTCAGAGCAAGGCCTCCATCCTCAGATTACATAATGGGCAATCTACCGAGTGTCCGCATCACCGAAGCTCGACCGTTTTTGAACGTTGGAATCGACTACTGCGGACCATTTTACATCAAAGTAGTCAAAGCCGTACACCTTGAACTGGTCAGTGATCTGACTACCGAGGCTCTTCTTGCCGCGCTGAAATGTTTCATCGCAAAAAGAGGAAAATGCGAAAATATCTACTCGGACAACGGAACCAATTTCGTCGGAGCCAACAACAAGCTCAAGGAGATCATAGAACACTTGCGATCAAAGGAATCTCAATCGAAAACGCAAAACTTCTGCACGGAACATGGCATCCGGTGGCATTTCATTACACCTCAATCTCCGAACTTCGGCGGGATCTGGGAGGCGGCAGTAAAATCGTTTAAGCATCATTTGAAGCGCGTCATCGGCAAACAATTGCTCACTTTTGAGCAATTGTACACATTTATCACTGAGATTGAAGTGATACTTAATTCCCGTCCCCTGACTCCTCTATCTTCTGATCCAAACGATTCTCTGGTATTATCACCCGGTCATTACCTGATTGGCAATAGTTTAACGAGTATGCCGGAAACGGATCTTCACAGTTTCCGGCAACACTCCGACCAATCGGCTGACATTGTGGCAGCACATACAAAAAATGAGACAGGACTTCTGGACTAGATAGCACATGGAATATTGAAACGCATTAAATATCCGCCACAAGTGGTCCAAGGGCTCTCATGACATTGGGATCGGGAGTCTGGTTCTTCTCAAGGAAGATAATCTGCCACGACTTCGTTGGCTCATGGGTAGAGTCATCGAGACTCGACCAGGCGCAGACGGCATCGTGGGAGTCGTGCGAGTGAAGACGTCCCGTGGAATCGTCGACAGAAACATCCGCAAACTTGCGCCACTCCTACCACCCTCTAAGGAAGATGATGGTGACAAATGATTTGAGGACAATGAGATCTCCGTCTATACATGAAAATTGCGTTTACAAATAATTCGACATTAGTGTACAGAATCATTTTAGACTTGATCGCTCCACTCTCAAGGGGGGATTCTGTTCCGTCGTATACGGAACGCGAGAAATTGTTTGAATATTCTTTTTTTAACAACCTCACATCTGTCGACCATCGGGAGACATTTTTATATTTCGTATTGACCATAAAATATTCTCGTCTTGAGGAATAACGAACCATCTATAAACTCGTTATCTTAGATCCTTGGAAGCAATAGAAATGAAAAATATCTGCAGACCAGCCGGAGTTACACTGCAATAAACGCAGCAAAAAATAATCCGCGAAATTGAGAAAGAGTCACGGCAGAGTAATAAGCACTGCTAGCGCTTCATTTGTGAGCCCGCATGCTCTCGGATACAGCGCGTCACTTTCAAGGGTCAGCGCGAAACCTTTTTTACCTGGTAAAAAAGGCCGAACCTGGCTAGCATTCACCTCCCACTGGGAGTTCCCAAAAATGCAGTCGACGCCTCGTGGAGGAAATCCCTTCTCAAACTGTCAATAACCAATCAATGTGCATGGTCTAGACGCTTCAAGAATCTAAGACACACCTACCATTTTCGCATGTTCTGAAAACTCAGTTCTAACATCAGTCTACAATCCACGACCGCAACGAGAAGGCGCATCTTGGCTACCAATACCAAATGCAGACTTCAGTAGACTCATAACCTAAGTTCACAAGTACAAAACAAAAATCATTCAACTCAACATTTTTAATCTCCATTTAAGTGAAATAGTGTAAATATCTGTTGTGTTTATCGAATAAATATTTCATGTTAAAATTACACCTTCACTCCTTTATTTAAATAAAACCGACCAAGTTCGTTGGTGATTAATTTCACTGACGGCATTTCTGACCAGCAAGACGTCGTCACCGCCAGCGTGAATTCAGGCCTTAACAACCCTGATCGGTGAATTACTACCGTGACTTCCTGGAGTCAGAACACATGCTATACATATTTTAAGATTATTCCAAAACTTTTTGTGCACACATATATAGAAAGTATACTGCTGAATTTTGTTTTAAATTACGGTGCATTTTGGGGCAGATACACGTAAATATTCTTGTCTCAGTTTTTTTTCACCCGCAGGGTACTTTTTGGGCGTAGTGATATTAAAAAAAAAAAAAAATGAAAATCCTGAACGTTCAGTATATTCTCCTAGCAATCTCAACAATCGCCGGCTTACCGTAAAACCGACCGGCTGGTTTTTTGCAACAAACAAAACCTAAGATTCGCCCGTAACAACTGTAAAAAGAATCACTAAAGAAAAAGAATTTGTTCTCTTTTTTGTAGTCGATGCATCTAAACAACTGGTAAAACAACTGTGGATAATATGTATATATCCGGTGGTTTTTTAGTATACGGTTGATTTTACAATCGTTACGACCGATTTCAATTTTTTTTTTTTTTACAAAATGCCACCCGCTGGTTTGCCGTTAGCTTTTACCCTAAATCGGTATAAAAAAAAACAATGGTCGTCAAGACTACTAAGGTTCACGAGAGCTATAATGAAGATTAAAATTGGATATCTTGAAAATAAACTAATTTCTGTTGAAACTTTCGCCTTGCGCACCCAAATCCAAAAATTAACTTACCACAACCGAGCAATTCTTCCGTCAGACAAATCTGACGTACTAGCAACAAGATAAATATACCGGCGTATATTTTAAGCTATCCGTGTTTACAACGTGCAGCAGCCGACGAGTTCCGAGTTTCGTCTGGGATGCGCGCGGTAGTTGCGCAGAGACGTCTGCCCCGTGTCGCTCACTTGCTCGTCGCCATATTGGCTATCGTGACGGAGTCGCGTCCTTTGATGTGTGGTGAATACTTAATCGTCGTTTAGTAAAGTATTTACTTTTAAAATAGCGTCGAAAAGCCGAGAGGCTATCGCGTTTCGACGTATTCGGTAAGTTCGGCGTTAATCTTACGTTACGAGAATTGCAAAATTCGAGTTAATTAAAAAAATGGGTGAACGCTCGAGCAACGGTGAGTACAAGTATCAAATGGAAGACAGCGGCGACACAAAACCGAGAATTCCTCTCGAAAAGGAACGCGAGGAAAAGGATCATCAGGTTGATAAGGCCGGCGAATATGTGCGTGAATTACTTCAGGAAAAATTGGCCCTCGATGCACAGAAATGGCCCAACGCTCTACGACTCATCGATCAAGGTTAGCTTTCCTCATTAAAAAGTCTGTGTAACTCATCTTTGATAATTGTCTATGTTTTTCATTTATCCATGATTTCATTCAATTTGTATAATTTATGCGGAAGTCTATCTGATTCCTAAATGATATTGAAATCAAACCGATATTTTTATGTTTTACAGACACTGTGTACTTTGAATTGGATATTATGTAGTCCCATTTTACTGCAAAGGAGATTCTATAATTTACTATGGGACTAAATGTTATATTGACTAACGCAATTGCTGTTGAGAAACGAAAATTATTTATTTTCAAATATCACGGTAAAGTTGTATCATAGTTGTTTGCGAGATAACAGAAGAGCAAGTAGTCTTCTGCTTGCCTTTTGAAATTTCTCACATCATTTGTGACCCCAAAATTGGGTTACATTATTTTTTCACTCCAAAGTATATGAAGGTTTTTCGTTTTATCGATTGATGTCAGCTTTCTTCATTAAAAAGTCTATGTGTACTCAGATTCAATAATTGTCTATGTTTTTGTCTATTCATGATTTTTATTTAGTTAGTATAATTTATCGGAAACTCTAACTGATTTTGAAATGCCATTCAAATTAAGCTGATATTTTTATCTTTGAGATACATTGTGTATTTTGAATTTGATATCATATAGTCCCATCTTACCGCAAAGTGGGTTTTATAATTCACTATGGGACTAAACTTCATATTTATTAACACAATTGTTGTTGAGAAACACAAATTTTCTGTTGTGTAATGATGTCTTAAATTTTATCCTCTGATTTCAACCATATCAAAGTTGCATCTGGTACTTGTTTACAAGATAAAAGAGGAGCAAGGAGTCTTTTGCTTGCCTTCTGAAATTGCTCATCTTATTTTTGGTGCCAGAATTGCTCACCTCATTTTTGATCCCAAAATCGGATTATATTATTGTTGGCTCCAAAATTACTGAATGTTTTTCATTTTATTGAGGTTAGCTTTTCCATTAAAAAGTCTGTGTATACTCAGCTTTGACCCTTATTTATGTTCTTTTTTATTTTATGATTTTTATTCAGTTAGTATCACTTTGCATCCAGTTGCAAAGTATCATGGAAATTAAAACGATAATTATATGTTGTACAACTAGACTATGCACATTTACAATTTAGTATCTCGCAGTTCGATGTCACTACAAGGTGGATGCTATAATTTACTATGGAACTATATTCTATATTTATTACAACAATTGCAGTTTAGAAACATATATTTTGTGTTATTTAATTATTCCTCTTCAAAAAATCAGTGGGTAAAATATTTCACATTTTTTATATAAGTATTGTTGTCGGCTTATTTGTTCTCTGATTGGCTGTTGGGTTGCCTAGGAGCTAACCAACTAGCAGTTTCCTTTCGTGTTATTGTATTCTGACAGTTCTTGGGAAGTGTCAAAATAATGTTCACTGCTGTTCTTTGCTTCGTTTGTACGGATAAAGCATTTAATAAAATTGTGATTTTTTGATGACTTGGGAAACATATTTTATGAGGTATGGATGTTTTGTACCAATGGTCACCTTATTATCATGTCCCGCTATTCAATAAGCAATAATTTATTCATTAATTAGATTTATTTATTTGTGTTTTTTGTAATTATAGAAATAATTTGTTTGATCAAGGTGTTGGGAACATGCGCGAAGCGTGAGGTTGCTGCCAGTTGAAATGAAATTTCCACTGCTTGCATCCACTGATAACAAAGTTGCATCTGGTAGTTTGCAAGATTACTAAAGAATGAGTAGTCTTCTGCTTGCTTTGTTAAATTTCTGACAGCATTTTTGGCTTCGAAATTGGCTGTTTATATACAGAAATACAAGGATGTTCGTTGTTTCATTGATTGACATTAGCTTTCTCGAATTAAAAATTTGATGTAGCCCTGGCTTGGCTACTTGTCTGTGTATTTGATCTATTCATATTTTTGTTCAGCTATTATCATGTATTAGAAAATCATTTACCTTCAAAATGCTGTGGATATTTTTGTCTCCTATAATCAGTCATTCTTGATCTTAAGTTAGTCAGTAAGCGATTTTACTTGAAGCCACTACAATTTTTGGTATTTTACCACTGAATAAAATTTTGTGTTCATCAATGTAATTATTTAAGAATAACTTGAAGTCTCCTCTCTACTATGGAAAATTTGATAAAAAATTATGAACGCCGAGCATTTCTAAAAACAACCCTGCAACTACGATAACGATACACATGAAACTGTTATGGACAGTTACGTGCCATCAACTGGAAGTGAAGAAGAGACTGAACGAATAATATAATACGCTAATCGCAAAATCACAAAATGTTGAGAAAAAACACTAAACATCAATTCTCAACAAAACCATACTAATATCGAAAAATGCTTTTAATAAAACGGTTTTTTAACTATACAAAATGACTACATACATATCTATACACAAGTGTAGTATCATTTACTGTGGGCCGAAGATTCTACTTCAGGTATCACGGCTTTCAGCTGCTGGACCAGCAAAAAAGAACATAGGAACATAGAATAGGAATGTCTTGTTACATCTCAATTGCTAAACAAGAATTACATATTTATACTTAGTCATATTGTTATACTTAGTATACACGCATCCAAATAAATATTACAGTATAAAATATTTTAAAAGGGAAACTAGGAGAATATCAAGTTGCTGTGTATTCTACATAAGGATAACTTGTGATTTATCTTTCAGAGCAATGGAACATCTATCTCTGTACTTCATAATAATTCTCAGATCAATTCAGTATACGATAGTAAAGAATTCTGCAACAACACAGGGATTCAGTGACGGAATGTAAAATAATTCTTCAGCTGCAACTTGCTCACAATCGGAGGAGGTTTTCTCAACACATAAATATTTCATACGAACTATTTTTCTTGATTGAACACATGATCTTTTATCTTTGAGTCCATTTTGATACGTCCGTATTGGTAATGCCTTGCGGCTACAATACAGACTATACTGTAAGGGAGTTGCGAAGGTGTTGTGAAGACAGAAGCTTCTGAGGCTCTCACAGCAAATGATAAATCAACAATTCCAGTCCACCAATAGAAATCTCGATTCAGCAGATCTTGAATCTGTACTCGAGAAACATTTTAGTAATATTGTCTATTTACTTAATATGGGGTCAGAGTAATTCTAGAAAAGTAAACCTTACTTTCTTTCTGTCTCTTGGTTTTTACATCGATTCAGTGGATAGAACGAGAGTGCTATTACTTCCAACTTTTCTTCAGTCCTTCCTCAGAAAGAGCTTCGATTCTTCGTATACATTTTCGATAGGAGGTTGATTTGAAGCTGGCTGTATCCACATTCATCTCTCTCTCTCTCTCTCTCTCTCTCTCCCTCGCTGCGCAATGTCTCTTAGTACTCACCCCATTTATTCTGTTCATCGTACTCGCGTTCTTTTCCTATATCGATTTTTACCCACTGACACGCGTGTTACACACGCGATTTATGCGTCTTTTCTGTAACCCATGACGTATCGTGACTATCACTGAATCTACCCAGTGGGTCGGGTCGGGTCGGGTCGGTTCCTCCGAGCCACGGAGGAAAATGTCGTAAGCTTCACTCGATCTCTGGCAGTACGCAAACTTTATTCAAATATTGAATCCCATGCGATCGACTTTGTAACTACTTTGGAAAGTATACGAAAGTTATTTGAAATTTGCAACATACATAAAACACGCGCCTATTATGTAAATATACAGGTCGGTATGTATTTCATATGTCGTCTCATATTTGAGAATGAATTTCTATTTTTGATATTTTTTTCTCTCTTAATATCTATTTTTTTACTTGCTGTCAATTTATTTCAAATGTTAAGGTAGCTATGTCAGTACGCCTGAGTCATAGACACTATCAACTATCGTCATTGAAGAATAACATTATTTATTCTTTCTGCATATCCCACAATTGAAATCATAAATAAAAAAGTAAAAAAGTATTCACGAGCGTAATTGATTTAATTATGTTATTAAAAATAATTTGCCTTATGTCTCGACTCTTCTGCCATTGGCTCTGTAAGCACACGACACATCGTGGCAACACCGCAATATCGAGCGACTGTTCGACCATCATCGACGTTACCGACATGAAACGAGGTTAGGTTTGCGAAGTTTGTTTGGCGAATCTGATATGTCATGTCGAAATCTCCAAAAGAAAGACACGACTTTAGAGCGGATCGCGAAAAACAAAACGGCCAATTCATTACGCGTAAAAGATAATATGCAAGCAACAACAAAAAAAACCAGATACAGTGAAGAATCGACGCAAGTGAAATTCTCATAAGAATGAAAAATTTGAGAGAAGCGATAAGTGAATGAATCCGATTTCGGTTGCGTCAATAATTCTAGTTACGTTTAATTCGAATCAGCTTATCGAAGTACAATTAATTACGTCGAATCTAGGATGCAAGCGATCATTTTCATTGCAGAACACTACCAGTATATACCGACCGATGGTAATTGTCGCGAATGTAGAATGCTGATGTGCAACGTTGCCAAACTTCGGCACAATCTTGAGCTGGTAGTAATTGTTTTTGCACGCCGCAATTTCTTGCAATTAACTTGCAGTAACTCGCTAAAATGTCCGGTGACTACCACTTTTTATGGTCGTATCGGTTACTTTAAGATCTAACGAAAACGTAGAGCTGTTTACATGTTTTGTATTTTATTTCTGAGATACTTTTTTCTCTGTTGAAAAGTCATTTTTTAATATTTCTCTATAGAACGTCTTAAATAAAACTCTATTTGAAAAAATTGTATCCTCAATTAGATGTCCGGTAACGTATCCCGTAATTCCTCACAAATAAAAAATGAATATTCAGACCACAAAGTATATGAAATTCGGACACATCTAATGTGTTTGCCGTCGCGTTATAACGACCTTAAAATAACTGTATTCCCTACGGAAACATGTCATCACAGTTGTGAAATAATATTAGAAAACAGCTAAGGTAATTAATTAGTATGAATAATAGTTCCGTTGTTTCGAAGTTCTTTACCTGTTTAAGTTTTTCATAAAAACATGATTTGCAGAAAATTCATCTAAAACAATTCGTCTAAAACTGTTCGTCCACAAGTCAATTCTTCTAATGACAATTCATCTAAAACCGTTCGTCTCAAATAATTAATCTATCGACAATTCGTCTAATAATCTGAATTAAGACTTCTTTGACGAAAGCTGAATCTGTAGAGAATTTTCAACTATAGCGGGAAATTATCTAGAGGTTTCAATTATCTTGAGAAATATCCAGAAGTTTTTTACTATAGCGGGTAATATTTAGAGGCGTTGAATTACAGCAGGTAATATCCAGAGCTTTTCAACTATAGCGGAAAATTATCTAGAGATTTCAATTATCTTGAAAAATATCCAGATGTCTTGAATTACAGCGGGAAATTATCTAGAGGTTTCAATTACCTTGAGAAATATCCAGAAGTTTTCTACTATAGCGGGTAATATTCAGAGGGTTTGAATTATAGCAGGTAATATCCAGAGGTTTTGAACTATAGAGGGAAATTATAATCCAGAGGTTTTAGGTTGTCTTTAGACGAATTGTCACTAGACGAATTTTCATTAGCCGAAATGTCATTAGATGAATTTTCATTAGACGAACTGTCATTAGACGAATTGTTTTTAGACGAATTGCTTTTTAGACGAATTGTTCTAGACAAATTGTTTTAGACGAATTTTCCGCAGACGCTCTTTTCGTTGCCAATAATGTTCTTGCCTCATTTTCGCTAATCTGATTAAACGGCCTCGCACCTTAAAATTTCTAAATAATACTACATGAATTTAAAAAGAATCGTATCTCTGAAAATATCCATCAAAGCTATTGGCATTGCAGGACCGAATTTGTATCAATTTGACTGGCCATTACGATAAAAATAGTGACACTTCAAAATATAAAAAAATATCACTCTCGATTCGAGAAAATGTATCTCCTCCTACAATTTTTAGGCACTCACGTTTTGAAAAAACGCACAGAAGTGCCTACTAAGCCCGCGTTCCACCGGACCTAATTGACTTTTTATAGGTCAATGTGAATTTAAATTTATAAAATCCATTTTTTTTTCATTGCAGATTCCTTGAACATAGTGAAATATATATTTTTGGTGTGATAGAATATAGATATTTCATTATAAAATAATTTCTGTTATGAACAACAGATTTTTTGTTACCCGGACGTCCGTATTACATAGTAACTTTGGTCCACATGGACAGGGCGAGCTAAAATTTTCAACACTTCTTCTTATTCCCACATTGGGAAGTATGCACATATATTATAGTGATTTTCTCACTTGTTTATACATTGGCATTAACCTTAAAAAATTGGCCTTCCAGGTACGCATATGTGTACCTGAAATTACTAACAATCTATCTAATTATTAAGAATAAAAAAGCGATGTCTGTTAACATTGGAACCCAAAGCGAACATTTAAATCATACAGATCGCGACGTTCGAACTATGCGGAGTGCCTTAAAAATGGCCTGAATAGCCATTTTTTGGGGGTTTGGAGGGGGGGGGGGGGGGGGGACAAACAACCCGGTGCCCCGCAGAGGCGTCCGGGTTGCTTGTTAATATTTTGTCCTTTTTTTGACCAACGATTTTTTTATTTGATTTTTGACCAAAAATCGATGTTTTTCTTCTGGTTTAAAATAAAGTGTAAGAAAAGGCATCTAGGTGAATTTTTTCCGATTCCTTATACGATTATTTCCAATAGCTAACTCTCGTCGCTGTCCCCTTCCTTAAACGTAATAATTGATTGAATAACTTATCAAACGGGGATGACCCACCAAAAAGTATTCCTTATATTTCGAGGAGCCACAACGATAATTCGAAAGACGGAGAACAAGAACACAATGCACTAAATTGCATTAAATAAATCACAAGAACTCATATTTCATTCCACGAATAAAATTCACAACGATCGAGAACTTGTAGCGTACGCACTACACTACAATCGCCAGGCGTCAGAGCACAACGGTAGATCAGAACGTGATCGACAGAAAAACCATCAACAAGGAAGCGCGCCTACAATTCGAGGCACGTCAGTGGGGGGTCAGGAGCGAGAATGATTATTTCGAGTAATCATCGAGAATGCTTCATCAAGAGACGTGGTAGCGTCGCGACGCCAAGTATTAAAAAGCAAAAAAATCATTACTATTTGGACTTCTCCAAGATCCCTCACTCGAAAGCTACTGCCCTCTCACTCAACTAACTTTTCGTAACTATCTCGGGACTCCAAATCATGTCGGTAATATTTTTGGAATCTATACAGCTGCCGGACTTATACTACACATCTATATCGCGCAAAAATGGTCCATTCTATGCAGAACCAAACTAACTTCGCTTATTCTCCAGCATAATGTTCTTACGCCATAGGGCGCCGGATTATACGGAAGGAAGAAATTTAATTGATTCACGGGAATCTTTGCCAATAAAAAGAAATACTTGAGTTTCAATACTATCTTTTCATTGAATGATCTCAAACTCAATGATAACTAGTGACTACAGTTACACTGTCAAAACAAAAACTTGAAATTTTTTTTTGCCATGCACAACGTGCTGCAAAGACTGTTTTTGTAAATAATAATGACAAAATGTTATTAGCAAATTAAAGAAATCGATAATTATTCAACAAGTTACCGGCCAACTCAACAATTTTTTCCACTTTCCATAAAAATACTTCGATTATTTTTCTATATACGTATGATTTTTTTTAAGAATTTTTCGTGATCTTTGAAAATCGTGTCATAAATGTTCAAACCGTAAAAAGACGTAGTTTTCGAAGATTACAAAAAATTCCGAAAATATTTATGCGTAATAAAAAAAAAAAAGAATGAAACACTTTTATGAGAAAAAATAGTTAAGTTGGCGGGTAAATTGTTGAATAATTATTAGTTTTTCGAATTTATTTATAACATTTCGGAATTATTATTATACAAAAAATAATTTTACAAAAATTTAAAAACTTTTTAAATTTTTAAAAATTAAAAAAAATTTTACACCTGATAACAAAAGAATCTCCCGACTATAACATGATATATATGATATATTAGTTAATTATTTCACCATTTTTATTGAGCGCATTTGTTCATTAATTAAGCTTATTTTTTAGTCGGGGGTTTTTAATATTTGTAAAATAAATTTTATTTCATCCTTTTTACAGTGAACACTTTGCTATATGCGCTGTGGAGTGAGTTACATTATGGCACGATAATGGCGGTCATCTTGTGACATTTCGATATATTCCAATAGGTTTTCTGCACTATTTGCAAACCATAATTATCTAAGTGAATTAACATCTTATCACTTTAATTTATGGAAAGAGACGTTGGGCGCTAGTGATGTAAGCGACGTACAAAATTTGGTTAAGTAATTATTTACCGTTTTCTAGAACATTGGCTAGAAAGGAATCGCTCAAATCACCTGATCGCCTTGAAACTCCCGTCTTTTTGCCCCAGAGGGGCAGTCGGGAGTTGAAAACAGTCTTTGCAGCACGTTCTACACGGCTCATTTTTTCAGATTTTCATCTCATCGGGAAGAGTTTGAAATTTTTCCTGAAATTCACGTTTAGCGGAACTGCACCGCTCCGACTACCTTAAATTACTTATCATGCGCAGTCCGTAAAATACAAACGTATAACCAACCTAATACTTTGTAACAGGAATATAAATTTATTGAATGATATGTATTTTTATTCGAATGAGCTACCCAAAGACAAATTCGTTCCGAAAAACTAAATTTTTCACTTTATTTTTTTTATTTTAACATGACTCTTTATTTCTTAGCGAATAACTTGTCGTGGGGTTAAAGGAATTCTATAACTGACCGATTTGAGAAACACTGAATAAGTGACACGTTGCAGCCAAGGAAAGTCACATCGATTCCGAATAGAACTTTTTTTTTCGAAAATTGAAATAAAGTTTTTTGTTTTGAGCCACTTTCAGTGACAATTAATCAATGAAATTGTTTCTATTATTTTGATCAATTTCACTAAAGAGATAGCTCACTTTCCCCACTACAACGAAGAATTTTGGAGACCTTTTTTCTCAACTATTTAACCGATAAAACACAAATTTAGAGAGAATGTGCCTAAATACGGCAAAAATAGGCTAGAATGAGACCCGTGATAGGGGCACATTAAGACTCGAAGCCGTTTGATCGGAATAACCGGAAAATAAACAAGTGAGGTTAGATACGAGAGAGACAGTCCGATAGGCGTTTAACATTAATCGATTAAATTCCCAGCAATTGATGCCATTGAGTGTATCTTTCCGTCTCCTTAATGAATCAAGGAGACGTCTTTTGAATCAATGGAAACTTTTCTGTAAAACAACGAAAATGTTTCTTTATTATATGCCGACTGACTAAATGTTTCTTTACAGACAATGAAATGTTCTCTTTCAAATTTAAGTGCATTATTTCATTGGACCCACATGGAAAAAAGTACATCCAAGATATATTGAAAAATATATATCAGATATACGACATGTATTTGATACAAAAAATACTGTAACTGATTTGTACGTTGAAATATATACGAAATATATGCGAGTGAGACATGTATCTGAGGTACATCTAAGATAAATGGTATATATATTTTTGTTATATTATCTCCCGAAAAGTTCTATATGTCAGATACATTTTTGTATATATTTCTTTTCCATGGGGGAAATCAGAGAAATATTTGATTGAAATCAATGAAAAAAAAATCAACCCATACATTTTATTGGCGTCAATGAAATCCAAAGTCTCGGTATAGCACCGGTCTGGTCTATAACGAATTGTAAGAACTCGTATCGGTGTCCCTTATCCGTCAGGCTGCTCGTTTCTTTGAGCTCTCTTCCTCGTAACGGGTTCGAGCGCACAGATTCTCCTGTAACTCCACAGCACATCAATAGCATTCAGAACTTTAGCTCAAGTGCGGAGGTAAATTCGAGGAAGGTACGTCAAAATCGTTCAACATATCAATTAACAATAACATAAGCTCTTATGACCGCCATTTTCGAAAAAATCACATCACACATTTAATGATTACTATGAATCAAATAAGCAACGAGATCCATATGAATATAGCTTACATCATGTATGATTTATTTTATGGAAGAATAAAATTCGCAAATCATCAAAGAGTACTAATTACATCTTTTATTAATAATAAAAAAAGTTTTTCCATTTTCTGATGTAATATTAAATTAGTTCTCTTTATGAACTTGTCAATTTTTTTTCATTGCGTTCACTCTTAAAAGATTTGATATTCGACGCATGCTAGTTATTACTCTCACTGTTAAAGAAAATAAAGGGAAAAAAATCAATCCAATGGGTTATAAAAAATTAATTGACATGGTTGCAGACTAAATACCTTGCTTTCCTTGAAGGATTAATAGGGTTTCTAGTTCTCAGAGAATCGGGTAAAGTGCTGGCGGCTTATGTGCCCTTCCTTTGATAGTTCTAAATATATCCTAGCTGCATTAGCATATTAGTGTACTCTCGTCAAAATCCGAGAAACTGCATGACTCTGAGACGAGTTACAAATCCTCGGTTGCCCCGGAGATATTGTCCATTGCGCGTTCGCCGCGGCACTCGGTTAATTAAATCCCACGGCTCCCGCGAATCCGTATCAGTCGTATCTCGTGTAACGAGTCTACTATCCGCATTTACGGAATAACTGCGTTGAAACGGAAACCCAGAAGTGATGAAGGGTCTTCGCTTTCCCATGCGCTATATTTGAGTTTAATTAATTTTCCGGGTTTTCCCGAGAGTCATGCATTACCAGGAACGTACGTACCTGCTCTCACGGGCGCATAGCGCAGCCTGTCCTCGCAGCCGTCACGTTAAATATCAAAATTAATATATAGATTTCAGTTTATCTCCGGATGCTGCTCAGCCCTTGCTGCATCCTTTGCCTCTGTCAGCCGCACACAGCACTCCGTCACTTTAATTTCGCTCGCGAATGGTTAATCACAAGGGATTTTCAACATTATGTTATTGGGTTTATTCCCTTGATTGGATATGTCACAAAATTTGATCAAAGTATTCGAAGTTGAAACGAAATAGTTGGCACGAAGTAACATATGCCGGCCTAGTAACTTTCAAATCAGGACATTAGCTATTGAAACAAGCAATTTTGAACTATGAAATTGTTATCGAAAATCAATATACTTTATAAGAATTTTTTTTTGTAGATACAGCGTATATTGAATTTGATATACACCGAAAAAGAGGTTTAGTAACATCAACCTCGCCGCTGCGGTCGAATGAAATTTGTTTGAATCAAACGCGGCATATTTGAATCAACTTCACCGGCGTTGTTTTAATAAAACTGTATGTTGGAGTGGAGTGGAGTACGTTGGAGTCTACAGTATGTAGCAATCACTGCTAGCACTATATTGGTTTGAAATAACATACAACTAAATTGATTCAAAAAAAATGTTTCTTCTATTTAATCGTATGCACAGTCAGGGTTGAGAAATCAACAATGTTGATTTAACCGCACATTTGGTTTAATTTTTTTTTTTTTTTTCAAATCGCTGTGTCAACCAATTGCGAGAACCAAGCGGAATAGCGAATAAATAAAAAATGATCCTATGATAGAACGCATGGGACTAAACTTTCATTCTATCCCTCTTTTACAAAGTTTATGTTAGCAGTTTATCCGTGCTGTGATTGGTTGGTCGTTTCGTTGGATACGGCGATCAAATTCAGCTGTCAAGTTTGACAGTTCCGCAGAAAATGTCGCTCGGGCGCGCGAGGTTCAAATGCTTAAACATAACCCTATTGTGGGAATCGCTGGCAGTTAAATTGCACACAGTTCTGGTAGAATTTGAAATAAAAATCAGATCATTCGCAAGGATTATGAAGACGATAAACAAGCAAGATTCGCTTAGCAGTACGGAATCAACATCGAAATAGCCCCTGATGTCCAAGGTAAGATCAATGTGACTTTTTCAACGTCAAGAGACCAGACAATGTATGTAGAAAATAATTTTCGGCAGGCAAGCATGAATCCAAGATGTGGAATTCCGGTACAGGGTCCTTCGCTACATATTTCGAGGATCTCTAAACAATTGTTCCGAAGAGAGTGACAATAAACTTCCGACATTTGAGACTGATATATTGAGACAATATATACATACTCAGCCAAAGTCAAAGAAGAATCATTTGAGACTGATGTCGAACATTCATGGATATTGATGATAGAAATATTTTAGAACTACTGAAAAGATTTAATAAGATTCATCGTATGGGCGTAAGTTCCCACTTCATGACGAGCAAAAATTCATATATTTGTCATGAGATTTTTGGTTCTTAAAAAGAGTTACGTCGACTGCTGGAATTTAGAAACAAAATACAATACCTCCTGTCGTCGATAAGAAACAAGATGTCGATACAATTGAGTAAAAATAGAGAAGTAACCCAAAAATAAAAATACTCATAACTAGAATTCGACAAGCTACTGATGGATATTACGCAGCCCGTCCGATGCGCGAATAAAGACAATCTAGAGCAGCTACCGAAAAATCTTCCAATCCGTAATTTTTGAACTCGTTTACTTAGGAAAAAAAAAATGTCAATAAACGAAGCTTATGAAGCCTTTTTCAAGTAAATCGAAATCCACGCACTGAGTAACTAAGATAAAATTATCACTGCCAAATGAAATACCGTTGACAAAAAGTATGGCTGAGCAAAATTACTTCACAATAATTCACGGACGTCATCATTTTCACTGCTTTTGCAGAGTTTTCTTAAAGGATACTCCCACAAATACGCACAATGCAAAAATAGGTCATCTTGCAGTCATTAAACTGCCTGAAGACAAAGCTACTCTTCTTTCCTTGCTACACGAAATACCTCTAGGTCTGTAACCTAACACTGACCACTATGGAAGTAAAGGTTGTACTACTACCATCCACTGTATACATTCGAAAAACTCAGTTCATACCATATTGAATCTCGTAACAGAAAAACCCTGTGTCGACACTCGTAAGTATTGACTTTTTTTGTGGTTCGATATTATGGTATAAACCGGGGTTTTCGGGCGTTTGTGGTAAATCAAAAAAAAAATTCAGACATTTTACTGAGCATTTTATTGTCAAAATCATGATAATAACAATTAGGATGCATCGTATGAAAGATAGTTCTTACGTGTCCTTGACGGATTTTACACAAATTTTCTCGGTATAAGACATATACTTACGGAATTGAATATCTCGGATACGAGGCGGCCAAAAATGTTTTCCGATATACAGAATTGAACGCAATCATTGGAACTATTAAATGCCATATCATAAAGAGCGCTGTTCATCGTGTACAAAAACAATAATTACCGTCCACAAAGAAAATTCATTTGCCTACGTGTTAATCAAATGAAAAAATGAAAAAGCCTTTGCGTCACTTCTAAAAAATTGGCATGGAACTTTCTTTCACGAGCCCTATTAAACCCTATCACGAGCCCTATCAAGCCCTATCAAACTTCCGCCTGAAGCAAAAAAAGGAAATTTTTATTTTTATTTCTTTTGACGACATCTTTGCAAAGATTGATCGTAGTAAATTAAAAATAACAGTATTTTGCGTTTTTTAATTCTTTTTCCGAAAAAAAGAAATCAGCTTATTGCGGGCGTTGACAAACTTTATGTATTTATTATTTAACAGTTGTTAGGTTTTTTCGTATATGGACCCACAAAAAAAAAGCGATATTATTTCTTTACATTTTTTTCACATTTGTCAAGTTAAGAACGATTTTTCAGCGAAACAAACCGATTGGTAGGCTCAATTTTTCCTAAAGCATGTTTTCTATAAATATAAAATGTCGTTGAAACTTATTCTATTTATATCTATTTACGTTTACTAGTACGAATTTTGAGCCAAACGATCCGGTGGTGAATTCGATTCGTCTAAATAAATTTCTTTCTTGTAACGTTCATATTTTGTAAAATCATATCTTGATTAGAATTGAGTCTACCTATTTGGTTCGTTTAGTTGAAACTTCGTTCTCAAATTGACAAACGAAACAGAAATTAAAACGGAAAATATCGACTGGTTTTCGTTGCGTTCACGCACAAAAATCGTCAAATAATTTTTTTTTTTATTATCTTAACGCCCGCAATAAATACATTAAATTTTTTTGCTTCCTCATAGAGGAAAGTTTATTAACTAAAATTAACTTGAACTAACTAAAATTTCGCATATACGTGAAGCAGCAGTTTTTCTTTGATTGTTGTTGAGTTTTTTTACAAAATCTATGCAGAAATTTTAATCTCATGGCTTTATGAAATCTAAAATAAGGACGCATGCTCTAGCTTCCGTAAATTTGATGATATTCTCCTTAGCAATTTTCATAGGTGTGGGTACTACTAATGTTGTTTGGTATTGAGATTGACTGAAATCGGAAGAGCGGTTCGGATCTCATAGTTTGGAAATTTTCGAAAAAATCACGTTTTTTGTCTAAACTTTGCCAAAACATAAGACAACGAACTCGGTACCGACTTCCAACATGAAGTCGGTACCGTCTATCTAAGAGAATGAACAAACACAAAAAACCTTTTTTTTTCCGAATTTCCTACTATCAAATCCTTGCAGGAGTATCGTAAAAAAAAAGAGAAACTCCCATTTTTTCTTGAAACGAAGGTTTCAAAGGGCTTGGAAATTTCTGATTTTTTAAAATGTGTTACTTCAAACTTACTTATGTTCAGAGTGATTGCAGAAATTCGTAATTTTTGGTGGCTGAATTACCGTGGGATCTCGTATATGGAATTTCTCGATATATCAGCTCATCCATAAATACTGAATTTCAATACATTCAATTCAATATGATTTTCTCTACAATGAGGAAATAGGGACAGATATGCAGTGGCAAATATAAAGATACAGTAAAAACTAAACAGGTAAAGAACCCAGGCGGCGAAGTGATGAACTTAAACATTTAAATAATAAAGAAAGAATTAAATAATACAGTCCATTGGAGCAATCCATTTCTTTTAACTTGTATTGTTCGTTTCATTAAAAAAATACAATCCAATGATGCAACATCATCTGGATAAGTACGCCAAGCGTGCGTATCCAAACTTTTAATAAAAGGTTGGTGGCCATGTATAAATTACAAGTTTTACGATGGCGAGTTCAAGGTTTACATTGCTGTCGGATTATTTGTCCTGTGATTCGTCGACTCTATCGTCTGTCGATTTGACAGTTAAGGAAATTCTGCATGTCAAGGCATAAGAGCACTGCAGCGCCATAAGACATAAAGTCGCGTGCGTGATAGTTCCCAGTAACTACAAAAAGTTTCTAAAGGCGTGAATAGCAATGCAACATGTGATTTTTTCATCACATTTGTTGATGGTGCGAAGTTTTTATCGTGAATTCAATACTGTTAAAATTTTCTGGAACACCCATTGTGTGTAGTCGAACTCAGGATGTCAAAGAAGATGGGACATCCACATGCGATTTTTCAGATGAAAAATATACCCAAATTATCTGCTACTTATCGGCGCAAAAAGATATTTTCCAGCTCCATCCCTTATACCGGAAACTTGTAGATGTCCTAGCTTCCGGCGAAGCTACGACATCCACAATTGAGAGAAAGGAAATAATAGGCGCATCGAAAAAAACTTTATACGAAAATTATCGGCTGTGGAAAAAACTTAAGTTCGATCAAATCGTATGATCCCTTCAGAGAAAACCACCCCCTGAGGTTAAAAACAGTTATTTTCTAATATCTCGTTTAAAAACGGAGCTAGAACATCTTAATAGATCTTAAAATTAATCTTTATTTATTTTTTCGTTATTTTACGACATTTTCATAACGACTGATTTTACAGCTTCACCTCTTTTTATTATAAAAACCATCCCCTTATGATATATATGCTCATAACTCAGCGTATAGTGTACGGGAAGCATCGTAACTAGTCTCAAAAAACATCTAAATTGAACAGCTCTATATTGAAGCATCGACTGAATTTACCGCGGCACCCCATTGAAATAAAGGAAACCACCCCCTTATGCAATATTATTATAACTGAGCAAATAATATACCTAGAGCTTCGTAACTAGTCTCAAAATTCATCTTCATTAAGCAGCTCAACAAATATGCATCAACAGATTTTACCGCGGCACCCCCTTTCTTTTAGAAACCACATCCGTCTGCAATATTGTTATAACTCAGCGTATAATATATCTAGGGCCTCGTGAATGGTCTTAAAATTCATCTAAATTAAACGGCCCAATATTGATGCATTGACAGATTTTGCCGCTGCATCCCTTTTCTTTCAAAAACCACCCCCGTCTGCAATATTTTTATGACTTGGCGTTAAACATACTTGGAGCATTGCGATTTGATGGAAAATGTATTCAATATAAACGGTTTAACATTTATACACTAAATGGATGTACCGCTCCGTCCTATTTAGGTGAAACGATCATCGCCTTATGCGATATTCTCATAATTTCACGTACACCATGGGTGTAGAAACGTCACTCGTTTTCGCTTTAAAGTGTAAGATAAAGGAGGGACGTCGACAGGTGAAGAAAAATAAAAAAGTAAAGGAGCACTCGATTAAAAAGTACATGTGAATTATCGGCTATTTATCGGCTTTTGAATAAAATTAGTTTCGATGTAAACGCTTTTTTCATTTGCTTTCATCACACGCAACATTGACTTAATCCGCTAGGTGGCGAGTGGTCTAAGCGATTCTGGCAATTGACTTGAAGCCTTAGTGTATATACAACTGCAAGGCTGCCCCGAGTTTAATTGTAACCGAGGAGACTACTCCTTCGTCGCCAGTTAAAAATGAACCGTCCAATCCTGGTCTCCACTTTCCTAGTGGATCTACTGGGTGTTCGCTTAGCCATTCACTGGTATGCACGCTAACTGTTTACCAGCAGACAGTTTTCCAAAGGTGCGAAGGAATTCCGAGGAATATCACAAATTGAAAATACATTCATGTTTTTTGAATGAAAAGATAAATTACCAACAATATTTTTGTTAATTAAACGAACCTGTTATTGTTCTATTTTTAATTTATTGTTTTTTCTAATAAACTATAAGTAGTCTCTTTAAGCTTACGTATTGTCAGTTCAACCAAATAATTTGCTTATAAAACCCATGTTGGGTTAAATATTTTGTCGATAGCATTATCCAATCGATTGGGTCAAAGGTATATCGAGTTGTAATAATGAAATTTAGTCTTTGAAATCGAAGGCAATTTTCAGTCAACTCAACTAGATATTTCCTTTGCCACTCACAACCGCTGGGTTCGGTTGATCCAAGCCAAAATTTTTCAATGTTACTAAACCGTTTCTTTCGGTGTACAAATTGAGTGTGAAATTCATGTATAACGCGTTGAAAGAATGACAAAAGCTGTGTTAATCATATAAATATTTTAGTTTCCATAAAAGTATAAATTATGAACAATATACTTTTTTATTGAACCGACTTTAATACGCGGTGTCGGCAAAAAAAAATTGCCGAGTATTTAATGAGAGTAATGTTCAATTATTTATAGAAATTGTCGGTTTTCATTCTAACTGTTCCCTTGTCACTTCTGTTGTTCACACAGCTTGTTATTGACCCCTTGACTGTGAGTGACACACATATGGGCAAAAAAAGTGCCATTTTTGTGTCATGACACATATATGGGCATTTGAAAAACAACCTATTTCTACTGCATCGATTCGATTGTAATTTGGTACATCATGGTTTTTGGGGTCGCTGAATTTTTTTCCAACACAAAAATGGCACGAAAATGTCATTTTCACCTCACTTCGAAAGGGTCAACAATGGTTTTTGCGGGATGGCTTCTTTCGCAATATGCGTCCAACCTTTTTTTTTTTTTGGACATGGAAAAGTATGGAAAGTATGTGACTGGAATACACTTTTATGTTTCGCTCCGCCGACTTAAGTCCGAACTAAATTAAAAAAGATCAGAGAACGGCACGACAAAAACTGATGATGATCGATGAGCTAGTTTTTGGGGTTAGTTAAATGAAGAAAAGATTTTTGTTCGCTATCGCTCCCCGGCTTTTAGAAGATATTCTATTTTTATTCTTACATATGGATTTTAATAGATACGAGTAGGTAAAAATGTGAATAGCAATAGAAAATATCGAATACTAAATGATGTCGAAAAGCTAAATGCCAGTTTTTTTTTTCATTTTCATGATTTGCATGATATTTGTGGAGGATCTGAAAAAAAAAGTTTGATGAACTAAATTAGCAACTGCCACCATGCATTTTTTTATTAGTACGCTATAAATGTTTTTGTACAAATATATTTTTGTCAAGTGACGTTAATTATTGTAAACCAATCAAGTCGTGATAGATTCAAGTAATTTTTTCTCTCACTGTAAATGCAAACCGAAAAAAAAAAACCGATTCCCTCGAAGGGTTGTTGTAAATTTAAGATTGCGAAACATTATCGTACGACTGAAATAACATTTTTTCTCCATTTTCCGTATACATTATTCTTTAATGCACTCGATAATCATGATAAATCAAATTAAGAACTACATCATATACCGTATGGATCTAATTTTCATTGTATATGATATATTTCATTGAAAAAATTCATTAATAAATTTTATGAATTAATTTTTGCTTCCTCATAGAGGAAGCTTTGTTTTCATGAATTTTTTTTTTTCGATATTTTCATGTCAGGATACTTAAAATCCTTCTAATTCTAATTCCTCCTTCTAATCTGGCACTCAAGTAGGTTATCATATAACGAATTTTGGGATTGCATTCGACGCGAATCGGATGAAAATTTTTTTTCTTACAGCACTTTTTAAATTTAAAAAAAATAATTTTCACGCTATAACTTACGCAATTAAAGAGGTACCGGGCTGAAGTTTCGTATATAAATGGATTACTCGTGAAACATGATGTGTACCAAATTTCGTGACGTGAATTATCGTCAAACAAACGATTATCATCTGGTCATAGGACCAAAAATTCGGTCAAACATCGCGTAGCTGATTTAGTCAACTCAGCTAAATTTTTTTTCTCGTTGTACCCCATGTGTTATCCCGCTCGTATCTTCAAGTGTTGAGCCTTATTTCGAAGTCCACTCACGAAATTTTCATCACTATTTTTTCCCTAAATAGGAAGATACTCGTTACTATTCGCGATTTCCGTATTTCAATGTTGAACCTCGTCACAAATTTGTCCAGGTTCAAGGACTAACTCAGTTTCCGACCCACTTGTCCCTTCTCTATATTCTCCTCTGAAATGCAGTTTTCGAGGTTCATGGACCATAGACCCGTCGCTTCAGTGCTCGTACACCTCTGGAAAACTAATCGAGTCTGACTGGAAAGTGGTAAGCTCGTTTCCCTGCACTCGGTCTCTTCTCTCTTTTTCCACATACCCCTTCGTGGTGAATTACGGTTGTCAAAGTTGGATTGTTCTTTCGAAATCCGTTGGTACCTCTATGTAAACTTCACATGTCGGTTAGAAGGCATATATATTTTCATCTGTAGTATGCGCATACGTTGGAACGATATTTTGTACAATTTTACAACACAACGTGAACTGAATTTATGACATGTTCGGTATATTCGCTCTCTCTCTCTTCTCTCTGTACCACGTTTCCGTTTTTCCTGTCATGAGAACGACACCCCGTACAAAACTCTTCTCCCAGGCCCTCATATATCCCCCTTTTTTTTTATATTCGCCCTATCCCCGGCAACGTGTTTTTATGAATTTTCCAGATCGAAATGAATGATACCGAGCCTATGTACGTAACGTCACGTTTTGTTGCGTCGCATTCACTCGGTGCTGTTACTCATACAGTGAAATTGAGTTTTTGATAGCTACATTTAAGGGTGGCATCCCACCGATATTGCCCCTTGTGTTGGCGGTCATGTGTGCATTACGTGCGGGCTGATTGTGTCATTCCAATCGACTAGTCAACCGAATTTTCACTGATAACTCCCGCTGTTACTATCCTAGTAATTACGATTCCGCCAACGATGTTTCAAAGTCATCACCGATTACGTATCCAAATTATTACGGCTCGGGTAATCGCATTGGAATACCAGAAAATTTGTATACAAAATCGGGTGAAGTATCATCCGATTTTAACGGTTAACGGGAATCGTTCCCGTTTGTTAAAAAAACATCGGCGAACTCGTTTTTGGGGTTGGAGAATTATGAAATTGATGTTTGCATCAACTTTCAAATGTAACAATATTATTTTCTTTAGAAATAAAATTCTGATGACTCTTTATTATTATTATCAAAGCCGTAATAGTGATACTAACGATTATTAGCATTGAACAACGTCACTGTGATTTTTAAAATTTTTTTGCATTCCAACGATGCAATATTTATTATCATGCATGATTAGATGGAAATATAAATAAGGCAATCGACACCATTTCAATCTGAGCTTTGCCGTCGACCTCTTGGATCTGATTGTGATTTTTATGTGAATTCGTGACTAATTAGGATATATTTTTAAAAAGTTTTATTTTCGGCAATCCGCAACTGCATTATTTTTTAATTAACTTATTTTAGTAAATGTAAACGATTTATTGTTTGGATAGTGAGTTTTTATACACATGAGCAGTGGTTTTAAACTACTATAAAGATGAAATTTATTTTTCAACCAAGATTTTAATTTCTGATCACGCCCTTTAAAGTTTATCAATGCCAATTAATAGTGAACGTTGAATTATGTTTAGTCGAAAAAAACGTCTGAGGAATTGTGTGAAGATCCTTCACCTTTCTTCACCGCTGATAAAATGAAAAGCTACATGCTTTGCATTTGCATTGAAAGTTCGACATCGGAAATGTTTTCAACCGCGCCGTACTCGCTATTCAACCCTTTCAATCGTTTGATAGAAAAAGAAAGTGCCATCGATGTGCCACTTCCAATACTTTCGACTATCCATTTCTCGATAGTCGAACTTGTTCTTTTGCTGTTTTTCAGTAGTATTCTCTCGCGAATCTGGTGTTCGTTTTCGTTTTTCATCGCCGCTTCTTCTACTCCCTTTCCATTTCTCACTCTTGTTTCTCTTCGAGTAGAGCGTCGCGTGCGCTGTCGTAGCTCTTCGGGAAAACTTAATTCGATTAAGCATACAAATTCCGAGAGCCCAAGCGGGTGAGGTGATCAGTTCGGATAAATTTTAAAGTTTCTATCTCTCGTAGTACCATAGAATTCTTGTCTCTATCCTCTTCTCGCCGGATTTACCACCAAAAGACTCGTCGTAGTCGTCTTTCTTCTTGCTCGAGGCCGGAAGCAATGTCGTGCGAAAAGTTGCGGATTGAGAGGAAGACAGAGAGCGGTAAAAGCGTCGCCGTGATTGTGAGATGGAAAAGTTTTAAGCCTCTCCTCTGTATTCGAGAATATTTGAATATTCGCCTTACTACTTCGCTGATCGCTAGAGGTGATCATGATTCCAACAAATAAACTTACCTGTTTGCACAATACGAAGCAAAAATTTAGCGATTTCACATGATTTTGACAAAAATTATTTTAGAAGAAAATGGCTAACGAACAAATGGATACTTAAGGGGATGAGGTCATACTATGAAAACTGAACATTACTGCCACTGCACATAAGAATTTTTTTACCTTGACAAAAGATGCCATTAGGCAAAAAAGACAAAACGGAATAAAGTAAAAGGTTTATTGCCATAAGAGGCATATTATTATCATAAGAGGAATTTTTTCTTGGAGGCAAGTTCATGTGTGTCTATTTTTTTACTTTTTTATATTTTTTGCTTTTCGGTTAACTGCTCCTAAATTGCTCTTAAATTGGTTCTGCAAACCTCAACTCTCTTTGTAAGAAGAGTGCGTCCGGTCCGAGTATAGGAATTCCTATTTGAAGATCCTTTGCAAGAGATGTACTCACTTTTATCGTAAATTTTACCTCGCATTTTTATTAAATTTCCCTGTAACTTTTGCGAAAGGGCTTCAAATGGAAATTTCTGTAGTCGCACTGAACAACGTACTCCTACAAAGTAAATTGGATCGTACAAAATGCAATTTAGACCAGTGATGTACCTTGAACACAACAACAAGTGCGAAATGAAATATATATATATATATATATATATATTTCCACTCATGAACTTGGATCCTGATCATAAGCGGAAACAAATCTCACTTCTGAAAATGTTTCACTGCTTATTTTATATCAAGTGATGGGATTTTACCGTTGACACGCGTTTAAAAAACTTAGTACATCACGGATCCATCCGGGATGCGTTAGAAGTACATGAATAAGTGTACTGAAAACTGTAAAAAAAATTTCACGATAAATTTCCTCGAGCATGACTGCTTGATTAATCAATCTCAATTAGTTAAACAGTGGCAGTTGATTTTTGTAAAGATTCGCATTTATGAAATTTGAATTGTGCTTCGATTTTGCGCGCTTTGAATCTAGCAATCACTGTCTCAGGCCCGAGATGTGTTTCCATTCCCAAAAACTCCATCATTAAAAACAATTGACCGGGAACAGTCGCATACCTGAAAACAGTAATGTTAGTAATACACGGTCGCTGCCTATAACATATTATGGTTAAATATTGACTCCAAAATCGAAACTGTGAATCAATTTTGCCAGGGCCACGGTGACGTAATTGGTAATGCACCAGGCTAGAATTCTGGTCGTTCCCGGTTCGAACCCGGGTACATGAATAAGCACTGTTAATGGGACGAACCTCGATTTCTCACGTACTTTCAATTTTTCACGTGGGAAGATAGTAAAAAGTACGTGGGAAATTCAGGTCCTGAGTGCAGCGTTTGACTACATGAAAAGTACGTGAATAATACATATTTGCGTTAGCGAAGATGTACATGAAACGTGCATATTTGCGTTGTGGTAGAAGTACATGAAGAGTACATGAAAAGTCGATGTTTGCTTTTTATGCATGTAAAATTAATGCTGTCAAGTACAGGAGATGTACATGAAAAGTACATATTTGCGTTAGCGTAGAAGTACAGGAACAGTAATTGAAAAGTACATGTTTGCGTTGGCGTAGAAGTACAGAAACAGTAAATGAAAAGTACATGTTTGCGTTAGCGTAGAAGTACAGAAACGGTAAATGAAAAGTCTATAATTGACTTTTATGTGTGGAATATTGATGTCGTCAAGTATAGAAGATGAACATGCAAAGGACTTATATACGAAGTACGTAACGCAAAAATGTACTTTTACATCTCCTGTATTGATGGCATCAATTTTACACGCATGAAAGTCAAATATGGACTTTTCACGTATTTAATAGTTGAATTCCCGACTTAGACTTAACACGTACTTTTTGCTATCTTTCTACTTGAAAAACTTAAAGCACGTGAGAAGTCAAAGATCGTCCCATTAGTAGTACTTTTTCATCGATTTTTCACGGATTCCGCATGAACCCGTGATGTACTAGAGGTTTTTACACTGGCATATATGAGGCATTCCACATGACTACAGCAACCAAAAAAAATTAATAAATTTTTTAAAAATGCCTAAAAATCAGATTTAGTGGTATTTATTGATACAACAACAAATTTTAATTTTTTTAAAAGTTTTTCTGGCGAAATATGCCTTATTTTTTTTTAAACATTTTTCATTTAACCTCTGATATCTCGGGAACGATTAATCGTATCGACATCTCAGAAAAAAACGAAAATGTGCGTTTTTTTATGGCCCACATAAAAATAATTATTTCAGAATTAATTGTGTAATTTCAGACTATATTGTACTACAAAATTAATGGAATTTTATTTTTTTACGAAAAGTACTTCGGAAAGTGGCGTCGAAAAAATTATTGCCGATTGTGTATGAAAATCCGCATTTTTTAGATTTCTCTTTGAGACCGTGCAAAGTTCATAAGTTCTCGCAGTTTGAAATATTTAAAAAAATACAGTAAAAATCAACAAGTAAAAACTTGTAAAAACTTTACAAGTAAAAAATACAATATTTTTGTATTATGTATTTTTTCGTATTCTGCGTACAAATCAATATTTTGTAATGTGAAAAATGTAAAGAAAATGCTTGAACAGAGATTCGCAGCGGCGAAGACTATTCCAGGGATTCAAAAATGCCACAGCTTCATACCCGTGTCGAAGAGATATTAATCATAAAGCGATATTCTGCATCGACCGAGGAAATTATCTTTCCGAACCAAAAAAAAATGTTCGAAAAGTCTCACAGTGAACTCCTTCACCTGAGCTATGTAAATTATTGTATGTAATTTTGGCCTCATATAGCGTGTGACAAAAACCTAATTAAAATAATAAATGGAGTCGTATCCCTCTTTTACCGAATTTAACTTTTTACTTCCACCTTTAACTCAATTTATTCTCAAGGGAAAAAAGGTCGACGTAAAATTTCGCGAAGATTGTGATCTCAATAAATCGGCCTATATTTAAAATATTGATCTGTACGCAGAATACGATGAAACAAATGACATTGCCGATAATGAGTGTCCTGACATGATAAAACTGATATATGTATTTTTAAAAATATTTCAAACTGCGATAACTTATGAACTTTGCACCGTCCAAAAAAAAAAAATACTCAGAATTGAGGATTTTCATACACAATTGGCAACAGTTTTTTCGATGCCACTTTTCGAAGTCCTTTTCGCAAAAAAAAAATTTTTTTAATTAATTTTGTAGTAAAATATAGTCTGAAATTACACAATTAATTCTGAATTAATTATTTGTTTGTGGGCCATAAAAAAACGCATATTTTCGTTTTTTTTGAGATGTCGATGCGATTAATCGTTTTCGAGATAGCATAAGTTAAATAAAAAATGAAAAATATGGCATATTTCGCCAGGAAATTTTTTTTTTTTTAAATAAAATTAGGTGTACTTATTATAACCACTGAACCTGATTTCTGGACATTTTTTCGATTTTTTTTTGGGTGGCTGAAGTCATGTAGCATGCCTCATATGTAGGACAATTTAATTGTTTTGTTCTTCAGGTCATTTGGTTTGCTTACGATAGTTGTAGCGGTACAGTTCGGTCAAATATGACATTTCGAAAAAATTTTGAACATTTTTCGTTCAGAAAAAAATCTGAAACATATAATCAAGTATGATGAATACACAAACTTTTGATAATAATTGCAAAATGTCATTAGAAAAGTGATACAAAAAATTGTTTAACTTGTTACCCATATGGCTTAAAAATGACTCGAAACCAACTAGCGTTCGTTATTAACTCTGTCCTTGCACAAAATACACCTCACAAGGTAACACGACCCAATAAAGAACCTGAGGTTTTCGAATCGCCGGGGCAAGTTTTTGGTAAAGCCCTTCCAAGGCTGTATTACGTCATCAGATGGTAGTACGCGTAACATTAGGTCCGTAGCCCAACGGTGTCTTTATGGACGCAGCAATCTTCCTTCGAGTATCAGATTCAAGATCGACATGAGAAGCGAGCAGAACGCAGTGCGTAAAAGAATACTCATCAAAATGTTGATCAAAGGTCTCGTTAACATGGACTTTCGTTACGGCGAGCAGACGGTCTCATCGGAGAACGAGTAACGAACCTTGATGAATACGACGCGAACCAGGCGAAGAATCAGAGCTTTCCAGGATAGATACGTTGTCCTCGGGGTTGACGCGAATGAGAAGGATCACAACTCATGAGCGAACACAGATTTTATTCACTTCTTCTTTGAACGGACACAAATAACAGTTTCTCAATTAATGTTTCGTGCACTGTTGTCACGTTACAAAGAAGAGTCCCTACTATTCCGCTGTGAATGTTTAATGATAAGCTCAGCATCTAATTATAGCCAAGTAGGCTTCTGCATTCGATCGCATCAAAGCAACTTCTGTTGTTTATTGTCGGCTTGCGTCCCACTGCAAGGTGCGGGAAGAGGCAACTTATCGCGAGTCGATGAGGCGATTGAAATGCGATACACCGGGTGCATACACATGCATAGACATATATGACAAATGTCATACCTTTATGATTTTTCGAAAGCAAAGTCCTTTTGTTTAAACGGTAGGCTTAACAAACTAATCACCTGTCAACCTAACTTTTCTCAGATGAAACCAATTTGTTTATTTTTCTAAATACGCTCCATTGACCGGATCCTTTATGGATGTATTAAGTGGTGTTATGATACGCACGTATAAAAAATTCCGGACTTTCTACATGAATAAAAATTGAGAATTATCATTTTCAGGAATTAGAAAAAAAATTGACGAAATGTATACGTGTTCAGAAAAATGAATAAATTATTTTCATTTGAAAAAAATGAGGCTGATATGTGATTTGTGGAACGATTTTTCTTTCATCAATTTGTTAATAACTTTTTAGGTTCATTTTTATGCAAAATTAATCGTGTCACTCGATTTTTTTTCTTCACCTTTTTATCCCATCGAGTTCTCTTCAAAGTTCTCATTAAATCTCACATTTGACCGGATTGTATCGCTAGAATTCCCTTTATCAGGGTATTAGATATACCCGTTTTTGTAAAACACGAACAGAATAGTGTAGTAATCGTTCATATGTTGCGTATATACCCTTGGTGTACGTTTTTCACATTAGCCATAACTTTGGACTTACATTTTATGTTTCCGCTTTATGTTTTGACCAAGCGAATATAGAGCGAAGAGGAAGAGAAGAATAAGAAGTTGAGGTTGATCGTGTTTGTCGACTCGCGAACAGGGTAATAACTTTTTGTCGGTCGCTAATGTTTTCACCCTGTTCCAAATTGTTGTATCATCATACATTTTATGAAAAGACAATTGCATAATAAAAAAGAAAATATTGCACTCATTGATATTACTCGAAAAAAATTTTACTTATGCAAAAATGTGTAACTTGTTGCGTTCTTACTTAAAACTGATATTTTTTGAATGAGGTAACTTCACCACCGCTCGATTATCGTGCAACGTTTTCGCAAAAACATGGTACTAGTTTTCCACGGTTTTCATCCATTGAAAACAAAATAGTGTAATAATCGATTACATGTCCTGTGTATACCCACGGTCTACATTTTCTATATGATATATAACCCCAGGCTCACATTTTATTTTATTGGGTTCGTGTTTGTACAAAGCTAATATAGAGCGAATGATCGGGAGGGCGTGAAGTTCTGAGCAGGGTAATAACTTTTTGTTGGCCGCCGCTGTTTTTCACCGCTCTTCCAAATTGTTGTACCGTCATAAAGATTCTGAAAGGACAATTACAAAATGAAAAAAAATATATATATATATTTGCACCCATAAATACACCTACGAAAGGAGTCTACTCATGAAAATGTTTTACTTTTTGTCTTTTCATCGAAAAACAATTTCGGCATTTTAATGTCAGGAGACTCGGAATAATAAAAAACGTCGAAAACAGTGGTCTAGAAAAAATGTCCGTGAGGTATGTACGTCTAAAATTTCTAAGATTCAAATGCTTATAACTTGAGACCCAATTCAGCTATCCAGCTTAAATTTGGCACACAACTGGAATATCAGCTCCACTTGGATTGCAATCGTTAGATGATTGTATGCAAAAATTTCGGTTTCGCAGCTTTTTCAATTTTTTTAAAAAGGCCCGTAGTCGCTCTACCTATCGTACAAATAGGTCTACTAAGCTAAATAATTTCTTTTAAAAGCATATGCATTTGATGTTGCTTGGTATTGAATTTGGGTCGAATCGGTGAAGTGGGTCGATTTTATGGAGTTTCAAGTTTTTTAAATCGACATTATGTCCTTTCCAAACTTCATTATTTTCAACTTATTTTCCAAACGACATTAACTTTTCTAAAATGTTATCTGACATATCGAGCTCAAATTGGGTATGTAAGTAGAATTATATTCAGTTATGATAGATTGAAATTTAGTGGCATTCGATGTGAAATTTTTTTATTTTATAAAATTTGGAATAATCGAAAATAATAACGGTACGCATTAACTGCATTAAAGCAAGTGGTATCATTTCAAATTTAATATGTAAACAACATCAAAGGCAGATATGATAGATGTATAATCTAGTAATTAATGGTAAAACGACACAAATCGACCGGACTGCACATATTTTATTAGACTTTGAATTTTAAGTATAACGTATTTTTTATATGGAACAAGGCTGCAGAATAGAACCTTGCAAATTGCTTCCTTATTATTGATGGATTTTTACAAAGCTTTTCTCTATAAGGAAGCCGAAATAGATCATTACCATTCCTCTCAGAGGTAGATTTGTAAAAATTCATCAATAATGAGGAAGCGATTTGCACGGTTTTTATTAAGGTTATTGCACAACCAATTGGAATTGCAAAATGAAAAATAAAATATTCTCACACATCAATAAAGCTACAAAAATTTTTACTTATGAAAATGTTTTACTTGCTGTATTTTTACTTAGAGGCGGTATTTTTCATTCAGGTTGCATTGTACCACCGCTCAATTATCGCGCATTGTTTTTGCGAATCCATGATACTAGCTTCCCACGGTTCCCGTTAATTGCAAACAAAATATTGTAATAATCAATTTCATGTCCTGTAATATACCCTCGGTGCAGATTTTCTACATCAGATATGACTCCAGGTTTATGTTTTATTTTTTGGTTTTATGTTTTTTCAAAGCGAATATGGAGCGGATGATTGGGAGGGAGAGAACCAGAGACTGGTTGTGTTTGTCCAGTTGCGAGCAGGGTAATAACTTTTTGTTGGTCGCCGTTGTTCCAAATTGTTGTATCATCATAAAGTTTTTAAAAAGACAATTGCAAAATAAAATAGATAGTATATTACGACCCTAGGCCAGAAAGTTGGATTTCCTGGCCACTACATAACATGCGGCCAGGGGATCCAACTTGCTGGCCGTGGGTCGTATACTATTTTTCTTCATCCCCGACCGAAAGTACCGGCGGGGGCGGGGGGGGGGGGGGGGGGGCGGAGGCCCGCCCGACTTTTGCAAATCCGAGGCGAAGCCGAGGTTCTTGCTGGTCGGGGCGGGCATTAAAAAGACATAAAATATCATACAGTCATACATTATTTTTTTTTACGCGTCATTTTCCTTACATTATTAGGTTAGCTAAAGAAATTCACTGAGGAAAGATAAAATAAAAGTAATGGAAAAACAGTCACTTTGTAAAATTCACTTTTAGGTTAGCTCAAGAAATTAACTGAAGAAAGATAAAACAAAAGTAATGAAATAGCAGTCACTTTGTAAAATTCACTTTCAGGTTAGCTAAAGAAATTAATTAACTGAAGAAAGTAATGAAACGAAAGTCAAAGCACGCGCAAGCAAATGACACCAAACATAAACAATAATAACCGGAGATGGGAGAACAATAGAGAGAGAGAGAGAGAGAGAGAGAGGGAGAGAGCGGGAGCTACCAAAGTCGGCCACAAAAGTCGCTGTTCCCGGCCGCAAACGCGGCCCGGAAGCCGGTACTTTCGGTTCGGGGAGCAAGAAAAAATATTTAGACCCATAAACACAGCTACACAAAAATCTACTTATGATAATGTTTTTATTTTTGTGTTTTCACTTAAAAGTGGTATTTTTTTTTGAGATAATTGCACCACCGTATAATTATCGTGCAACGTTTTTGCAAAAACAGTACTAGTTTTTCAAGGTTTTCGTTAATTTCAAATAAAACAGTGTTATAATCGATTACATGTCCTGTGTATACCCTCAGTGCACATTTTCTACATGAGATATGCCTCCAGGCTTACAGTTTATGTTTTTGACCATGTGTTTTTACAAAGCGAATATGGAACGAATGATCGGGAGGGAGAGAAGCATAGACCGGTCGTGTTTGTCCAGTCGCGAACAGGGTAATAACTTTTTTGTCGGCCGCTGCTGTTTTCTACCGCTGTTCCAAATTGTCCTATTACCATGCGTTTTTCGCATGGTATAGTACCAGGGTTTCTGGTACGAATGTACTCCAGCAAAGAGTGTCGCGCCAGTCACGGTTCCAGATAAATCGAGTGTCACACAACGGAGTCGTTTCACCCTCTCCCGTGACTCCCTTTTGCCTCCTCTCCAGCGTTGCTTTTTTTTTCTAGCGACCAACTGTATACGCAGAGCTGCGGAATCCCGTTGTCGCTCGGTGCATGTAAAAAAAAGTAGAATGCCAGTGCTCATGCTGACTCTGTCCTCCGAACTCTACGTTATGGTTTTCTGTTTTCTACTCGGTTTTTCTCACTGGGGTTGGAAATGGAAGTGAATTGGGATCTGCATGGAAACATGTTCGAGTAATATCTCTTATGCAGGTCTTTTCTTCGCTACCTCGCATTTTTTATTACCAAAATAATCAATGAAAACGGAACGAAGAAATTAATAAAAGAAAGAGGAAAAGCGTGAGAGTTGTTGGTTTCCAATGTTTTCAACGACCCTTTCACATATCACGAATAATTGCCGTGTTCCACGAACTTGAGTTCTTTCTCTCTGGTAATAACTGACCTGCCCCAACGATTGCTCTTTATTCGCTAGGAAACTCGACACTGGCACGCTATACCCCTGCCAATAGTTCACTTTTTTACTCTCTCGACAACCTCTCGAATCTCTTTTCACTCTATGCTGTTATTTTCCGACAGTACTCACTGCATCTCAACCCTCTTTTTTATCTCGATTGGGAGACAGGAAAATATAACTGTTAGTTGGGCCGCTGCGGGTTCGCCCACTCAGCACCTCGGCAACAAACGAGAAAAACAATCCATTCAAATAAAAATATAATGAATGAAAACGACAGAGTTATCTTAACGAGATAACGCTGTTGGTAATTGAGAGAAAACACACCTTGAAATAATTGGCGGATCAAAAAATGTAACTGCAAAAAAAATTGAATGTAAAAATGAACCAAATAGACGTTTTTTTTTTTTCAAACCCCATACTACTCGAAATAGTTTTACATACGATTTTACTCAGTAGACGCAGTTGTACTTTTTATTTTTCTATAACCATTGCTTTAGTAATAAATTGTCTGTATTGTACGTGATTTGCTGTGGATCTAACTGGCTGCACATTTTATAATATAGATTTTGAATAAAGTATGAAAAAGATTAGCCACTGCGAACCGAGGGATAAATACTGTCAAAACGGTTGTATCGAAATATGTCGGTATAACCTGATGAGTGCAAGAAACAACAAAAATATCACTTCGCCCTCGTACAGATGGATTGAAGTGCTTTTTAGATGGGCAATGCGTGGATTAGGTGCTCTACCCCTGCAATGGCGAATCATGCCGTTACATTCCAAAAACAATATTTTAGTTATTTATTTATTTCAACATAAACGGGTCGAAACCCAATTGCCAGAAACCAGGACAGACAATGGTATTCCTATACAAAACGAAAGCCAAAGAACAGTTGCAGTAGGATACATGTATTAATTATTGTTGTTCGCTTAAGATTGAATAAATTGCAGCTTTGTAACGTTCAATCGATAAGTGTAGAATGTTTGCCCTTTCGTGAAAACGATTTCCAAGCCGTGTAATACGCGGCAGCCAGCTATGATGCGCATAGTTCACTCGGAAAAACGGAACCTCAAATAAGTCGTGTGATCGTGTGAATCGTTCGTTTTCGCGAAATCGGATTAAAGATTTAAGCGTTAGTTTTTTGGAATGTCACTCTTTTTCACAATTTTTGGAACACCCATGACGAATTTAATTGTTGAATCGATGTCACCCTGACGTTTTAGCGCTTCCAGTTCGGCTCTGGTAGTTTCCAACTTCTTTCTTTGACCTTTGGTTTGGTCACTTTTCACAGCAATCGGTTGGTTGTTGAGCGAGAGGTTTTTCCGATTTTTTAGGACGTGAATTGCGCCCACGCTGGAGTTGAACGTGACGATAACAGGTCGCGGTTTGCGATTTGCCCCTGCAGCAGGGGTTTGACCGATTCTGGGCACGTATAGGTTTGTTGTAGTAATTGAAAGGGGCTGGAGAATAGCAAGAACCTGCTGGGTGTCCTGATCCGGCGTTTCCGGGACATTGAAATGATAACATTTGCTGCTCGCCTATTTCTATCTTCAATCTCCGCAAGAATGGCATCCTCAGAAGTGTTTGATGAGCTGATCGTGTTCACTGCGACCTCGAGCTCTTCCGTATGCACTTTAACAACTGTAACTTCTGTGTCAAGATTGCGCAATTTAGCTACCTCGTCTGTGAGTGCTTCAACGGTGTTGCTTAGTAGAGTTATCTTATTGTCAGTCGTCGTGAAACGAGCTGCCACTTTTGCTGAATTTTTCTTGAAAGCAATTAAGAGTTGTTTTTGCTCCAAAACCAACTCTTTCACCACACTTAATTCATTTTGTATTTGGCCAAAAAAACTCTCAAATGCAGCTTCTAAATCTTGTTTACAGCATTTTGAAAAACCCTCGTTTGCCGTTTTCGAGGCCTTTTCGGAGCAAGAGACGTGATAAGGAGCACCACATATTATGCACAGCACTCTATTATCTCGTAGCGGCCCTTTGCCGCAAGCGCGGCAGTTATTGGGTATGTCCACATTCAATTTGCTCATCGTTGACGCGCGAATGTCCAACCACCAAAATAGATAGGCGAGCGAGAGTGAGTGAGAAACAAGTGAGGTAGGGATGGATGTACGCGGGAACAGCGAGCGCGCACACGGAGAAAAAAGAGTAGTTGGGCCAACTCAGCTTTAATGAGTTGACCAGAAATAAGTTGCTACAACGATTTACTCGGTGCCCACAACCATCTCGGATAGGTGACGTGACAACGAAAAGTGAGTTGGTGCAACTCTCTAGTGAGTTCGCCCAACTCATTGGTAAGATCGCACAACCATTTTAAACCAACGAGCGCTCGCAGCAAAAATTTTTTTCAGTTAATCGAAGCGTGAGGATAATCAAAGTGTGGCGAACAACTATTTTCGTGAAGTTTCGCTTCTTTATTAGACATCGACATTTTTCGGCAATGAATGCTATCGATTGACATTTTTTGCAAAAAATTATAACGATAGCCATTTTTTGCAAAAAAAATGCTGTCGATAGATATTTTTTGCAAAAACATGCTATCGATGGACATTTTTTTACAAAGAAATGCTGTCGATAGACTTTTTTTGCGAAGACATGCTGTCGATAGACATTGTTTGCAAAGACATGCTATCGATAGACACTTTTTGCAAAGACATGCTATCGATGGACATTTTTTACAAAGAAATGCTATCGATAGACATGATTCCACAGTTATATTAGAATGCCTTCTGTGACAGGTGAAATAAGATATCCAACACAATAACCCCAAACCGTCGTAACTCCATCAACAGGCATCTCAGACTGAATGAATTATACCGACTGTAATCCCAATCTGTATTAATTTGATCAACTAAAACGTCAAAGCGCATTAATTTTATCGTCCATATGTTAATTCATTGCATTTTTTTATAAATACGCACAATTTCTACTTTTTTTCTCCGTGCAGGCGATAGCAAAAGGGTCACTGACCCGAAAGCACACGGATGACAGTAAGGCAGGACGAGTGGCGCGACGTGGTTTCGGCTAGGTGGTATGTGTCAGTGACTCCGTATGAGCTTCGTGTTGTTTATGTTTGGTTAGCGGCGAGGTGCGAGCTCACGCTCAAATGTCACACAAATGATCAAAAAATATCAAAAAGACGGAGTTCGAGAGCCGGCACAGATTATTTACAATACTTATATTACACTGGATATAAATTAAAACAGACAAGACCAGGTATCGAAATGTGCGTAAAATTAAACTGATTATTTCCGTCTCACTTGTTAGTTAATAAACTATAGGTAAACACAAAAATAGTGATATGAGCAAGAGCGAGTAAACATGCGACTGCTATTGACTGTCGGTTAGACGGAATTTTATGTTATAAACGGGACACAACAGTTATAATTTCGGTCGTGTTCGGATAAATCAGCTGATTCAAGTGCTTTCTAGATAAGCAATGCACGATTCACGTTTTCCACCCACGCAATCGCGAAACTTAACCTCTCATTAACGAATTCGGATTTCTGGGAATGAGACGATATAAATTTTGACCTCTGATAAAGGGTTGAAGTTATTTGCATATATATTTAGAAAACAGTTAAAAGCACTTCATAACGGCGTATGTTTAAAACAACTTTGTAATACATTTAGTCCAGGAAACGCTACATTAATTAGAAATTGGTGGTCCCATACTAATGAGCACTTATTTTTAGTATATTCAGAATTTTTACTTTTTTTCTTGGGGACCGCGGCCTTTACGGAGGTCGAATGCAACCAAGTCGCAAAAGGGTACAACTGGATTACGTACAAATGGACAAATGCGTGCATGTGCACAGTATCGATGCAACGCCTTCTCATGGACCACTATTCTATGTCGCGTCCGGCCGGAATATAAAGTAACACTTTTTATGTATGTGTTACATACATAATAAGGTTATTTTAGCGAAATTGGGGGAAACATTGCTTTCTCTACTCGCATGTTGCATTGACGTTACAATCGTTTCGCAAACTTGAATTAGCATTTTCCCTTTACGTTTGACAAGGAATTATATTCGATCCCGAGATAATCGCCTGCAGTTACCGGAATTTCTTTGTAGGTTCACGAATGTATTGAGTGAGATGAGGTTGCAGGCGTTTGACGAAGGATACACGAAAACAGTTTATCGAGAGTGCGCTTCACAAACGATCCTTGATCCAAATGATCTTCTATCCATTCGCCCGCCATTGTGCGTTTCACATTGTGCTTTTTCATTAGAATCGACGGATTCTCTTTTTAAAGTGAATCGGGAATGGCTGTTTCTCACGGTTATTGCTACTATATTTTTGTTTTTACGTGTTTTCATCTTACCGAGTCTTTTTATTGTAATCGAATCCGATTTATAAATAAAGATTTCATCGAAATCTGTAAAAGTGTGTGCGTGCATGGAACACGCGGAAAATTTTGTCTCAGCAAGAACTCATCGAACAGACTGAACCTCATGATTATTCACTTCATTTAAAGTACATTAATCATCCCTTCGAAGTTGCGCGAATCGACAGGAAGAGAGGCATACATAGGGTGAGAGAGCGCTTGAACCCAATGGAACATCCTTTGTCCGATTCTCGTCACCATTCAACCTGGGAAATCGAATTGTACGCACGGTCAATAGATTCGCCGGAGCGTGGCGTGTCGAGCCATTGTTGAAGCGAACTTCCCAAGACGGAGACGTGCTTTTCTTCGTGCTCTCCCTGTTCGTGCCTTTTCCACTTCGCCGGTCCGGTAGATCCTACCCTCGTTGCGAAAGGACTCAAGGCCCTCTCATGTCGTCATAGATCGCGTTTGAAGTGGAGAAATTAGGCTCCGCTCCGTTACGAAAAGGATTGTTCAACCGTGATTAAGAACAGACGTGCCATTTTTCTTCACCCAGCCAATATATATTTCTATAGAATACTACGTTATGGTCAACAAAAAACTAACCATAAAACCTGCGCATAATGAAATTATAGTGATAACACTGAAGTTTCATTGCGTTGTGCATATGAAATTATATTGCACTGTAAATAAATCTGCTCTATGAGCCCCAAGCGCACTTAAACATTTCACATAGCAATATCATTTTTGTTTCTTTCAGCTTCGTTCCCCGAATGATCTACGTGAAATTTAATTGTTGTATTAATTTCATTATTATTCTTCTGTTGGCTTTGGCTGAATATATATTAAATATATGTTATGATGCTTCGACGATGCCAGCTTGTGATATTTTTATTTTGATGGAAGTTTGGCAAATCGTAACTCGGGGTCTGAGTTTAACGGTGCCGAAGTTTCAGAGCCACGGTGGCGTAATCAGTAACGCACTAGACTGGATACCTAGAGTTCCCGGTTCGAACCCGGGCTGTGGCGATATTTCTTCACGATTAAAAATTAATTGTTAAAATATTGCCTGTTGAGATTGCTCTATCAATTTACGAATCGATAAAGCAATTTGAACGGACAAAAATAAAAAGATTCCAAATGTTTGATTTTCCTCTATAGGAAGAGCGACAACAACGAAATCTTCGGCATCGTTGGACTCAGACCCCGAGTTACGATTTGCGAAACTTCCATAAAAATAAAAATATCACAGGCTGACATCGTCGAAGCATTATAACATCTAATTAATTTTATTCAATGTATCGACCTCTATAAAATGCGCGATAGAATTACGGCGATAAATTTCACAACTGCGAATGCCGGATTGTAGAATGTGCGACGTAAATTCAGACCAATAAACTTAACTTGATTAAACATTATCGATAGATGCGAGTATGCTACAAAGAGATATGGGTCGAATATTCAAAGCCTAATTTTGTACAGAATCATTCATCAACGGATAACAGATCTTCCTCACTTTATTTAATTGATCTGTGAAATCCAATGGAGGAATTTAATAAGAGTGCTTTATTAATTGGTTATTGAATACTAACTTTACCTTAACTCAACTACAGAAAGCAAGCTTTACAAAACATAAAAACTACAAAAACAATTTAACTTCGCTGTCGAGAAAAACTACGCCATCCTAGTAACCTACTTCAAACCCCTCAAACCAGTTGCTTTAAGATACGACCAAAGTACAGCTAATCAAAGACAGAGAAAAAAAGCGAAGCACGAACTTCGCCCATAAACATCAGGAGACAATCTCTCCTCTATGCAGAACACTTGCTGCAAACAACGTCCGCAAACACAAATTTCCTACAAACACTATTCTCCAAATTATTTCCTCTTCAGTAGATCTATCACAATATAAGTTTTATTGTTATTATTGTTACACTTATGTTTATATTCATCAAATCGCTTCGCTTCTTCGTTTCGGGGATGCTGAAAAGAGTTGAGATTTTTTTTTTAACGATCATTATATATGGGCGTATCTCAGAACCCTCCAACTTTCTCGTAACTCGACGGCGGGATACGATAACAACTTACACAAAAAAAATTTTTGTGAGTATCATTTTTTTTAGATGTGCGAAACATAATCTATCTGAGAAAAAAAAAACTTAATTTTATCATGCACGAATCTGCTGTTTTATCCTGGTTTAAATGCGGATATCACTAATATTCTGCGTGAAAATTTGATTTTCGCGTCATTTCGTAAGGTTGTAGACTTAATATAGAGCTCCAGAAAAATAATTTAAAAAATTGTGACCTTCTGGTAAGATGTAACGAACACAATTGCTTCATCATAATTCGCAAACATGTCTGAAAATTAAATGAGCATCCTGTGAACGTCTGTCACTTGAGTTTGATGGTGCACCTGACACCCACCGTTATATCGTTCAGGAACATCAGCACAAGCTAATGGAGTCCAGTGAATCGAATGCATATAAAGGTAGATTTGTTATGGATTCAATGAAGTGAAATTTATGTCGAAGCGTCAATTTCATTTCTCGGAGCGTTCTTGAAAATGGACTCATATCGCTGCGTGGAAAATTAATGTTAGGTTTTTTCCATCGTCATCCTACCAATATAATCAATCAAGATAATAAAATTACATCTGAAGACGGCACTGTTATCACGAATTAGATGTGCCTAGATGGGCGGCGTCCATTCGACGAGAAACCATTTTTTACTTTCTCATTACATACAGAGTATGTAAAAGGAAGGTATTGCAATCCAAAAAAAAAATTTGACTTCAAGATTTTAATGGAAATACATGTTTTGAGTGTCCTAGATGCCAAAAAACACATTAACTCATTTCTGTCGGTCCGTTCGTCTGTCTGTCTGTCTGGCGTGTGTAGGTGCCGTCCGAGAACACAATAACTTTTGACAAAATCTGTGGACCGCAAAGAAATGTGGTGTCCACTTTCTGCATCTAAATTCTAGTTTTGGTATTCAAACCCAATCCAAAATCTTCACTATTTCCGGTACTTTACCTGTAATGTGAAAAAATAAAAATAAAATATTTTATTCATTTTTGATGCTTTGGATTCAATAAGCAGTGAACGACAAGTGATTCAATATAGTGAAGACTTTGTTGTCTTTTTAGTTACTCACATGACATTTCTGAAACCATCCTCAATCAGAAATTTCTATTGTGAAATATGGATTGCCTTACAGGTCTACTAAAAAAAGACTGCTATCGATGATCTCGAGTAGTTTTCAGTGAGGAATACACTATAAATATTCACATAAAATATTATGTATAGAAAAGTGCATGGACAGAAAAGATTTGAGGTTAAGTTAACACTCATGATGTTAGACTATAAACATCGATACATCCATAGTTTTTATCACTCGCATAGCATTTTATATGAATTCTAAATCCGGCGGCGGCCTCATATACACCATAATATGCGAAACCTTTGGTATATGAATAACAAATATAAACCGACTTGTCAAACTATCGCAGTGCTGACAATAACACCAACAAAAAAAAAAAAAAAAGAGAGATGTGGCGTGAAGGCGCGATCATAGCTCGCTCGTCCATGAGAGGGTGGGTCGTACCTTGAATTTGAATTAAAAAATGCGTTCTTAACAAATTATTTTGTCAAAGTTTACTCAACTGTCAGGTTAAAAAATGTGAGGTTTATAAAGGCCCATAATACATTCTAACTATTACTGTTCCTAAATTATATAAATTATATTTTGACAAAGTAGTCATTAGCCGTCACATGTTTCACTCTGTATAAGATTCGAGTAATATGAGGTAATAATAATAACTACCCACTGAAAGTAGTAAGTTTATACCTTTCAATGGCTCACTTATTTAGAAGTAAAGTTTTGATTAGTTGAACACTTTTTAAAACTTCACTTCAGTGCTAAAATACCGTGAGAGATAGTTCTGATAACAAATGTGGACCAATAAATAATTTTTAGCTTAAAATTACATTATGATTTTTTTATACCGGCACCCTATATAAGATGACTTTTCCATGAAGAAATATTGCTTTCTAAAGATCTTAGAATGCGCGAAAAAAATTAGCGCCCCTGTGCGCCTAAACTAAATTTTTATTTTGAGGCCGTAAAAGTTAAAAATTTGGGAAATACGCCCATATAGTAAATCTGATGAGAAAATACCAAAGTACTTCTAGTTCGTAGCGTCCTTATCGTTTTCCCAGACTGTTCAACAAGCAGACCACTCTTCGTCGTTTCGCGATTTCACGTGTCTCACCACACAGAATTTCCCAGACTTTTTGAGGTATCCAGAGACGCCTTTGTTTTCGCGAGCTAAGCGGTTTCCTTGCGGGTTCAAGTCGTCAGGGTCTTGCTGCTGGAAGCGACGAGTACACACACTAGCCACCGGATTTTCCTAATGTTTTCTCACTGCCATATACTCTTAACGTTCTTCTCCGATTGAATTCTCGTCTCAGCCTCTCTGTAAAACCAGGAAACCACAGCCTGCACATAGAAATTTAACCAGGTCTCTTCGCCCGGTCTCTTGCCAGCTCGATTGAGATACTCGTCGTTAAAGCTCCGACCACAAAAGGGTGTTGCAATGGAACGATCTTTGCGGCTGGCACACTCGATAAATTGAATTTCCGGAAATTTAGGAAAATCGTCCAAGGGAGTAAAGAGGGAACTCAAATAAAAGTGATTAGTGGGCAAGGCCGATTCTACCTCTTTCATCATTTTCTTCATTTCTCTCCCTTTCTTCCTCCGTATAATTCATTTCTCTATTGAAACGACGTTATAATCGAATCGTAGTAGCCTTTGACCCTGTTTCATGCGGCTCCTTCCTCATCTTCCACTCGTCGCCCAGACTCGAGCACTTAAACGCCAAGTGAATTTGAATTTGTCAAATTAATATCACGGCCTTCGAGCTTCTGTAGGACGATTCATGCTGACAATGACAGAATTGCTACCATGAATCTGACACGATTTTTTTTTTCTGGAATGTCATTTTTCCGTGAAAGATTAGACGAGGCGATTGTCCTGCGAATGATCTCTTTTCTCGAATGATCTGTTTCTCGCATGAAACTCAGAAGATTTAATTATTCGAGCTTGGAACTGAGAGATGCTGGAGTATTCTCCAGTTATCTACGAATTTAATTATTGACCTGTCTCTGTCTTTCAATTTGTAATCGCGTCCGTAATGCGCATAATCCTCTTTGGAGCACTGTGGCTTAAACTCGCAACGTTGTTGCGCCGCACGTACCGTGGATTATCTTCGTTGTAGCTAACTGCGAGAACGCTTGCGACCTCCCACCTTCCTGTTACCTCAGGTCCTCCCTCGCACCCGATGTCTAGCATATAAACATAACAACCATACATTTGTCCTGCTCGTTTACGATGTTTGCAGCAAGTTCGAAAAACAAAAAACAAAAAAAAACGTGACAGAATTTATGAACATTTTAAACTGATACTCAAATCCTGACACCAAACTAATCACATTATACTATAATTCTGCCCGACGTAGTCTTGTGTAGTTTGGCGTGCAGTGTACTCTTCATGTTTTCACTCGACTTTCAATTTATTCTCAGCACTGCTCCGGTAAATCGCGCGCTCCGTTCGCCGACTTTCCCTCCAGCCACGAATCTTCGTGACTAATATTTGGTGTATGAACACCATCATTAGTCTCGCTTGGTTCCACAGTTTGTCGCAAGTTTTAAGAATAACGCGACACAGTTCACAAACAATTTAGTCTGTTACTCAAATCCAGACATTAATCTGATCTCATTAACCTAAATGCAGAATTTTTGCCAACAATTCTGTCCTATCAAGAGACGTGATAGCGTCTCGACGCCAAGTATTAAAAGAAAAATTTATAATGCCTTACGAGACTCCTCACGACCGAGACGCTAGCGCTACGCTTATTATTTGGACGTTCGTCCTTTTTCGTCTGCTACGAAATTCTGACTGAAATTATCTCAGTCGAAACATCGCGGCCGCTAAATGTGTCAGGTTCATTATTTTTCATTTATTTTTCTCTTTTGAATGAGCCCCGGTTCAACCGAATCGGTGCCCGCAATGCCAATATCTGGCCACTTACAATTTGGACTTTGTCGAGAATTTTTAATTCTGTCACACTCACACATCGAATTTGTCCGACGATATACGTACATGGCGCGTACCAACACACTCACATGTCGTCTGCAACTCTAAATATCTCAGGCAATACATCGCGGACGCTAAATGTATCAGCGCCAATATTTTTTATTTTTTCCTCTCTTTTTAATGAGACCGGTTGGGATAAAATCGGTTCCCGAAGTGCTAATATCTGGCCAATATTCCACATTTGTCCGAACTCACACATCGAAACAGATTTGTCCGATCGCATATACGTGTGCATATAACACAATTTTATTTTCAATTAGCCATAAGTGGGACGTTCAGCCAAAGAGGTTTTTTTTTTTCATGAAGACCACTTTCCCCCTCACAAGAGGAAAAACAACACGTGACATTCTCATCTCGATTGCTGCTGGCGTCATGTTACTGTCGTGAAGATAGTTTGTGAAATTAGGTTGTGAAGTTAGTTTGTGAAATTAGGTTGTGAAGTTACTTTGTGAAATTAGGTTGTGAAGTTAGTTTGTAATGTTCGTTTGTTTGTTTTTGTAATTATATAAATTTGAGACAATAGATTGTTTTTTTTACTTAAAAATGTTCTTTAACTTTTATTAATTTTTTAAAAATTTAATTGTTTTCCAATTTTTATTTGTATTTTTATTGTTTTTTTAATTGTAATTTACATCTCACCCTATAATTTGTTAAGAACGCATTTTCTAATTCAAATTCAAGCTACGACCCGCCCTCTCGAGGACGTGCACGTTATGATCGCGCCTTGACGCCACATCTCTCTTTTTCCTTTTTTTTTTTGGTCTTATTGTCAGCACTGCGATAGTTTGACAAGTCGGTTTATATTTGTTATTCATATACCAAAGGTTTCGCATAGTATGGCGTATATGAGGCCGCCGCAGGATTTAGAATTCATATGAAATGCTATATGAGTGATAAAAACTATGGATGTATCGGTGTTTATAGTCTAAAATCATGAGTGTTGACTTAACTTTAAATCTTTTCTGTTCATGCACTTTTTTATATATAATATTTTATCTGAATATTTATAGTGTATTTCTCACTGAAAACTACTCAAGATCTTTGATAGCAGTCTTTTTTGGCTCAGGTTTCTCGCTGCGCAACAAACAACGAAGAATAAAAACTATGGATGTATCAGTGTTTATAGTCTAACATCATGAGTGTTAACTTAACCTCAAATCTTTTCTGTCTATGCACTTTTCTATATATTATATTTTATGTGAAAATTTATAGTGTATATCCCCCTGAAAACTACTCAAGATCATTGATAGCAGTCTTTTTTTTTAGTAGACCTGTAAGGCAATCCATATTTCACAATAGAAATTTCTGATTGAGGATGGTTTTAGAAATGTCATGTGAGTAACTAAAAAGACAACAAAGTCTTCACTACATTAAATCACTTGTTGTTTATTGCTTATTGAATCAAAAGCATAAAAAATTAATAACATTTTTTATTTTTATTTTTTCACATTTCAGGTAAAGTACCAGAAATAGTAGAGATTTTAGATTGAGTTTCAATACCAAAACTAAGATTTAGATGCAGAAAGTGGACACCACATTTCTTTGCGGTCCACAGATTTTTTCAAACGTTATTGTGTTTTCGGGCGGCACCTACAGACGCCAGACGGACGGGCAGAAATGAGTTGATGTGTTTTTTGGCATCTAGGACACTTAAAACATGTATTTCCATTCAAATCTTGAAGTCGAATTTTTTTTGGATTGCAATACTTTCTCTTTGACATACTTTGTAGGTAATTAGAAAAAAATAAAAAATTATTGCCTCTCTTCAGAATAAACCTGAAGCATTTTTTTTGTAAATGGGTCAATCGATTAGGTTGTCATTGACAAATGCATCGACAGGCTTGGTCTGAAAACCCCTGCGAGTGCTTTTCATTCCACACTGCATTAAAACAAGGTTTGTTTATTATAAGGGTCACTTTCTCCTTCACAAAAAAAAAGACTAAAATAAATTACCTCCTTTCAGGATGAACCCAAATGATTTTTTATAAGTGAATCAACTGATTGGGTCAACTGGTGGCTTTGAAATGGCTGCGCCAGGGATTCGTTTTCGCTAGGTGATATTCTCTTCGCAGCACACACCATTCCAGCAGAGCATTTTTTTCAATGGTCCTTAAGGGGGATGAGAAGTCAAAAAAGTTTTTTTTTTGCTGATAAGGACACCTTTCACCCTCAGCGAAGAAAAAAATGATAAATGTCCTCCCTTCAGGATCACACTGAAGGGTTTTGTTATAAATCGACCAGCCAATTTGGTCAACCACTTACATTGAAACCAGGTTCATGAGTTTTACACAGTGCGCAGGATCTGGAGAACACTGCTTTGAGGATTGGCCTTCACTAAAAAATCATTCCCATTGCAGTTGCACTGCGCACCAATTAAAAGTACCCATTTTTTTCTTAATCCTTAAGTGACCCAGTCACCTACAAATCTTATAGGAATAAAAAATCTAAAAATGATATACTTCTTTTAAAAAATCTGACATGAAAACATACATAACAAGTATTACAATTATGCAATTTTGTAAAGTCGTAACTTCTAGACCAAACTGTTGAATTAATTATTTTGTTCAATGTCTTATTTTGTCTGTCGAAGAGTGCATTCTGGATTGAATGTAGGAATTTTTATTTCAAGTCTTTATGACAAAACTTTGATTTTAAATGTGTTAATAAAATCTTCTCTATTAAAAATTTACGAAAAAAATTAGTCACAATTTATGTAATTTTTAGTGCATTCAGAATCGTTATATTTAATTCAGAATGCACTCTTCAACAGATAAAAGTAGACATTGAACACTAAAATTGGTTTACCAGTTTGGTCTGAAAGCTACAAGTGAAATGAAAAAGGTCATTTGACCTCATACTTTTTTTGTGCACTACATGCCTTTATGAAATTGCAGAATTATAATGCTTGTTATGTACTTAATGACGTTTGAATGTAAGATTTTTAAAGAGAAATATATAATTTACAGATTCTTGTTTTTATGACATTCTTTAGGTGAATCGGCCCCCTTCAGGCAGAGCCATAGACCAGAGTATAAAATGTCAGAATAATACTGGCAAAGATCTTTAAAAGGGTGGCCTGTTAAAAAAATTGCTTCCCTTAATTGGTGTGCAGTGTATCTTCAAAGTGGATGAGACCTAGTTAAGGCCAATCCCTGAAGCAGATTCCTCTGAAGCGCATCCAGATAGTAAAATATCATGAATTCGGTTTTGAAGCAACCAGTTGACCCAATTTGCTGATCCATTTTCAAAAAATCCTTCGAGTTAATCCGGAAAGAAGGTAATTATTTTTTATTTTTTCTTGGACACAGAGAAGAGTTGCCCTTTTAATTAGAAAAATAAAACAATTTTCCGGCTGTACCGTTTAATTTAACAATCACTCACAGTGGCTTTCAGATCAAGCTGGTCAATGGATTATAGGTATCGATGCAGAGAATATTCAGTAATTTGAAAACTACAATTAATTGACCAGCGCCATTTGAACGCCACTGCTGCTGCTTTTTGGTTTGCCGCTGCTTGTGATTTTCGTTTTCGACTTAATGCATATTCTTCAAATTACAAGCAAAAGTCATTGAATGGTGCAATCACAAGCAACTCTAAATGGAAAAGCGAAAATAGTGACGCTTAGATCAAGCTGGGTAATATAATTGTTGATGTAGATAAGATGCAGTTGAAATCTTATTAAATACATAACAAACATTATCATTCTGCAATTTCGTAAAGGCATACTAAATACAGAATCGTGTGAGGTGAAAAGTGAACATGTTCACTCGTTCTAGTTTTCTGACCAAACCGATGAACAAATTTTAGTGTTCAATGGCTAATTTTTGTTGTTGAAAAGTGCATTCTGGGTTGAATATAGGAATTTTCATTTCAAGTTGTTATGAGGAAGCTATAATTTTTTATGTGTTGATAAATCTTTCTCTATTAAAAACATACTAAACACTTAGTTAGGGAAAATATAATTATCACTGCATCCAAAATAGCCTTATTGAATCTAGAATGCATTCTTCGACAGATAAAATAAGACATTGAACACCAAAATTCGTTCACCGGTTTGGTCTGGAATCTGCGACAAGTGAGAAATTTCACTCTTGACCTCACACCATCCTTATGCACTATTCTTATGTACTGCACTTAATGAGGTTCAAATGTAACATTTTCGAAAATAACGAGATCATTTAGAGATTTTTTTTTCTCATGACTTTTTTTTGAGACTCGGTCCCCTTGATGAGGTTTGAGTGTATCGTTTTTTAAATGAAAGCTATTATTTACTGATTTTTTTTTATTGCAACTTTTTTTTAGGTGGCTCAGTCCCCTTTATCTGAAAGCCACTGCGAGGGCTTTTATTAACGCTGCTTGTGATTGGACCAGTAAATGGATTTTACTTGACGATTTAAGAAATGTACATTGATTATAAAACTAAAATTCTAGAATGACACGTATGTATAGCTAAGACAAATTTTTGCAGCAGTGTTCTTTTCATTACGCGCAGAGTATTAACCTCATGAATTTATGGTTTCAAAGCAACCGGTCGACCCAATCGGCTGGTCCATTTACAAAAACATCCCTTGGGCTTATTCCGGAGGCGAGTAATTTTTTTATGAGGGGAAGAGGGTTCGTCTTCATAATCGAAAAAAATTTAATTGACCTTCCTCTTATGTCTAGTTAAAAATAAAACCAACCTAAAGGAAAATAGTATCTTTGGATTGTACTTCCTTATTGACCATCTATTGCGCCTGTGAAGTAGATCTTCAATCAAGCTCGTTTTTGTTACGAATTAAATGACAAATATTTGAACAAATGTAGCAAACACAACAATGAAAACTATTAGCATTGAATGAGTGCCTACATTTTCGCAGAAAGTCAACAATCATAATTACAAAGTGTGATATCGATTATGGTGAGAATGAAAATAAACAGAATTTACATTATACAACAATGACCGAGGCAGAGGCACTGTTTGAATATTCGTCGACGATTTAACAGTTAAGCAGGGGAATAGGCATTGCAACTCTAAAGACGCGTAGATATAATATTTAGAATAAACGGAAAAATGATAACGTTGCATAACACATTTTGAATCCTTTCGGGGCCTATACTGAGTCTGTCGTTTCAATTATTAGACGAACCATCTATTAAATTCCTACTGCAGCCTGTATACATTTGATATATGGGCTCGTCTGTTTGAACATTTTCGAAAGTCTATTGAGATTCTACTTACGTGTATTTACGGATTACTGTAAATTAACTTTACCTTTTTTTTTTCATGGCGTTTAGATTTTCAAAAAGATGGCATATCCCCCAAAAAAAAATTGGTACGCCAAGCATTAAAAGTGTTATCATCTCATTAAAAAATCACTTGGAATAAAAAAAATTATAACCGAAAATTAAAAAAAAAAAATCGACTTTCAAAAATATTCAACTGAATCTTATTAGCCAAGTAAAAACCCTTGATGGACCAGTAATATCACATGGGAAAATCACTTTGAAACAGAAAATACTTCGTTGGAATATCTTTCGTAATAAAAAAAATGAATGCTAAATATTTAACCGAATCCTATTGGCCCAGTGGAAACCCTCGAGAAATGTTTAACAGATAAAGATGTTTCTCTAGAAAAAACTTGGCGTCCCTGTGACTAGCTCCCGTACGCAGTCCATTTGAGTAAGAACGGGAGGACAACGTGTCTGACATTATGACCATTCGTTCAATGATTATGAATATTCTTGGAGAGGAACCGGATGTTCAGTTTTGCAAAAAAAATACAACTAAATGTAGTTAGATGGTGCAGAAATCGTAAAGCAAAGAAACTGGCCATTTCCGTAAGAACCTGAAAACATGATTTTTCAAATATTATTAGACTGCATAAGAATTCCCAAGTACTAAGTTAGGAAATTATTGGCAACACATCCGGCATTGAAATTTAAACCCTTCAAAATCTCTTCACTGAGTCAAAACGGGTACAATATGCTACAAACATAAGAATTTCATTCCGAGTTCTCTATGTTTAATCCAATCGGGTAATATCTGCCATTTTCGGAGGTTTTGCAGAATATCATGAACCCCTACTTACTCAGCGGGACGACCGCTTTGGTCTAAAGAAAGTCTATACAAACCACAACCAGGATTCCATTCAAGTGATACCAATAACTGATCAATGTATATAGCATCACTTCATATGTATTCATGGTTCATTAACTCGGAAACCTATGTAACTTCTAACTTGTACTCTGCAAATTCTGCATTAAAAAGCTGAAGAGGCGTAAGGTGGCACGACAGATTCGCCTTTAAACTCGCAAACAAATGGAGCTACGAAATGGCTAGCAGCGGAAATATAGTTACATTATAATTATGTTATAATTAAAAATTGCTTTCTCCTGCACTTACTCCAATGGACTATTTACGGAAGCTAGTCACAGGGACGCCAAGTTTTTTCTAGAGAAACATTTTCATCTGTTAAACAATTATCGAGGGTTTTTACTGGGCCAATAGGATTCGGTTAAATACTTAGCATTCATTTTTTCTATTACAAAAGATATCTTAACGAAGTATTTTCTGTTTCAAAGTGATTTTTTCATGGGATATTACATGTCTACCAAGGGTTTTTACTTGGCTTATAAGATTTAGTTGAATATTTTTGGAAGTCAATTTTGTTTTTTAGGATTTTTCAGTTAAAATTTTTTCGATTCCAAGTGACTTTTTAATGGGATGATAACACTTTTAATGCTGGGCGTACCAATTTTTTTTGGGGGAAAATGTTTTGGGGTGTAGTTTTGTGCAGTGATGTACAGTGCACTCTTCATGTTTTTACTCGCCTTTCAGTCTATTCTCAGCACCGCTGCGGTAAATCGTCGCTCCCTACCCGGACTTTCCCTACAGCCACGAACCTTCAAGATTTACGTAGTGAAGCCACGGCAATGCATCACGTTCGACGCAGGATTATTTATTAAATTTTTCCCTCGAGGATGCGCGTCGGTAGAGCGTAGACTGTCACGGCCCTCTGACCTCATTCGTACTCCGCTTCTCTCGTTCGACGAATTTATTGTTTAGCCAATTCGATCGAATTCCTGTAGGTGGCTTGCGGCACTAGCTTGCAGTAGCATCGACGGCAAGATTTGTCGATGTATTCACTCTTGCGGATTATCCTTTCTTCGACATTGTTGATATATTCTAGAAGGAATTTTCGGGAGCAGTGGAATATTGTCAAAGGAAAAGAGATTTTTTTTTGCAAGAAACTTGTACAATTTTCTGGAAAGTTTAGTTAATATTTCTATATCGCATATTTCATTATGTAATTTTGACTGCTTTTGAAAATAGCGGAAATATCAGTCTGGTAATATGGAGAAAAATAAGGTCTGTACGATCCTAGTGCAATTTACCCAGAGAATGCAGTAAAGAGCGAGTTCTTCATATTCAGTAATAAAAATTTGGTAAATAGCAGTATATTGTAGACAACCGTTGAATAAGAACAATAGTTGGTGTTGCTGGTGTATGCGACAATAACCCAGCCATCCCCATGTGATCAGGAGTAGGACTTAAGAAAGAAAGAAGAACATTTTTCCATGTCTTTCTCGGAAGTGCAGACCTCTTTTCGAACAAAAAATGGTATATTTCACTTTGTGTATAATATAATACATAAATATTTTTTAACCACGAGGCTCTAATCATCTTCTGCATCCTTACTTAATGGTTTTATTCAACCAATACAATTAAGTGAAATCAATTGAGAATATTCGAGGACGACCATAATGTTATATCGAAAGTAAAGGTCTGGTAAAAGCTGCACGTGTCAGTTATACGCAACTTGGTGATTGACAAAATTATTAGTGGAAAAAAGAAAACCATCAGGGCATTTGAATGGATCAATCTCTACATGTTGCTCGATAGAATAGTAGATGCGAATGTAGCATTTAGGAAAACATCGATACAATGAGAAAGGAAGATGTTTCTGTTTATTAGAAACAAATAGCTTCATAAAAACGAATTTCTATGTCTTTCTCGTGGTGAACCTGAAGAAAGACATAGTGAGATGACTTTGTGCATTATGTGGCTTAGTAGCACTCGTGGGACACGAGAAGAACGAACGAGCGCCAAGAGTGCACTCTCGGTCTGGGCAGTAGTCGCTCGTTCTTTTTTGTCGGATACGTCCAATATCCCGGTCGAAACGAGCCAGTAAAACGTTAGGGGTCCGAGAAAATACGTCTAACCCGACCGCGAGGCGACGATGAAATTCGCGTAAAGCCCATCGATTTCGTCGACCATTACGTTATAAAGTACGTCAGCGTACGTTCGCCGCTCGTATAGAGACATACCTTGTCGAGAGTCGTGATGCGCGGCGTAACGTATCATCGAATTTGTTATATTCAGTTGGAATTCGCGTCGGGATTCAACGTCAATTATTCCAACCAAAAAGCGAGCTTGCGATGAAAGTGGTGGTTCGACTATCAGTGACAGGAATTTAAATCGAATCCGGCGTGGTTGACCCAGTCAACTAGATTTTAATTAGTTTGTCAAGTGAGCTCCGCTGAAGCCAAGTTCGTATCTGCCAGTTGGAAATTGAGCCACTGGCAATTAAGCCTGCTAAAGGCTTAAAAGGCACGTCGTTTGTCTTCCTCCCAAGCGGAGATTGTCAAAAGAGTTAGAAATCCCCTTTTCCGCTTTCCGTACTGTCCGCAGTTTCGCAGACTTTAGTACCTTTTTCATGAGAGAAAACTGGTTGCGGTTTTGAGGCAGATAGTTATGGAGGGTCTTACCAAGCGCCCTGGCAAAGCTTTAAGCCCTCTGCGTTACCGCGCGACCGTTCACTCGGCTCTTCGGCATTGCGTCGATAAATTTTCGGAGACCGAAAAGTTTTCATCCCTCCAAGAGCGCGAGCGATCGTTGGAAGACATAACGCTGGTCGCGCGCGGTGTACGCTCCTAAACTGCACCCCCTGCAGTCAGTTCCTTCCCCGGTTCTTGCCCAAAAGAGGACGGGTAGGACGACGACCAACCTCCAGGAGTTTCGTATCGAACAACTTGTTAGCAAAACGACGATCCACGAGAGAGCCAGGAGCGCAAGAGGAGGACGTAGAGTTGACTCGAGTAAAGCCAGTGAGATAGAACGCTGCTGCACGCGAACTAAAACCAATAGGGTATCCTTAAGGATGGCTTCGTAGAAAGTTGGCGAGCTGCTGCTGATGCTTTTGGTGCGCTAACGAATAGCGCTTTTCGGCTTTGCCGCTGAGCGTGAAACTCGACAGTTTCCTGTCTTCTTCGAGACGACCAACCCTTTTGATCGATTATATTATTTACCGACAATTATAAGGCTATAAAGAGAATTATCTAGCTCTGACTCAATTGACTGGTGTTGTTCTTCTATAGAGCCTTTACAGTTATCTCCGTCGAAAACAGCGGATGACACGTTAACGCTGAAAACATAAACGGTTAAATAAAATACGATTTTATATCCCGGAATCTATAAATCATTATCGTCTTGATTCATGATCTTTATAATCTATTTTTACGAATCAACTATTACATCCTTTTTAATGTAGGTCAATGAGTTATTCCATTTTATGAAACCCAAGTTGATGTCCAATTGAAAGGTGTCTATGTTCATTGCCTTAATGGCCTAAACGATAATTGTTGAGTCTGGCTCGCCTCTCGAGCATGCTCGAGTTTTTTTCCGTCATGTTATATTCAATTGGCTCGATAGAGTGGTTCTGTCGATTCGAAAACAGATAATGGGTAAGGGGAATGACAAGATAAGCGAAAATCGATGTCGATTATCAACGATGACAGGTATAATAGAGACGTAGACATAGAGTTCGTCGAAAGGAAGTAGAATCGAACGAGAGGAAAGTTCCAATCCTGATCGCTTATTATTCCTCTCATTGTTCATAGCAAGTAGTAACAACGATTACTACAAACCGGTAATCGTTTCCTGCGTGTAGAAATGCAGCAGCTTCTTACCACAAGCCCAGAGTTTCGCTCAGCGTGGCATGGTTTTACCTCCAACTTTGTTCAGCAAACTCGCCGAGCTTTCAAATCCACAGACACCGCGGCAAATCCTCTACTCGATAGTGCTTCTTCCCCGGGCTTTACGGAATTAGCTAAGAATAATCGATTTCCTCGTCCACCACTTTGCCCATGGGGAAAATGTAGCTGATGAGTTATTACAAACGAGCATAGCAACGTTTAAGCAAGATGGCCTTAGTAGTGCACCGTTGTAGTTACGTTAGCATGGATACATTGGGTGGTGGGAATCTCGCCCTTGGGTACAAGTGCCGTTACAGTTAATACAATTAATTTCAAGTGTTGCGCACTTAGCGGTCTTTGTCTTTTCACCTCTCTCTCGCGTTCTTCAATATTCCGTATATTTCTCCAACGAACTTTGTCTAGGTTAGATGTGCGCTTGCATTCCATGGCTCGTTGAGTACATCTCGGTGAATCTTCTTAGCAAGAAGCTGGTGCAAATGCGGCGCAAGCGGGTCGACCATTCTCACCGTAAACTTCACAATAACAACAGATGAAAGCCCAGTAGGAGAGGAGAATTCTTGTTCCTAGTATGGACCGCTGGCGCAAGCAATAAGAGCAGAGGGAAAGTCGACTCGGTTGTCTAAATATCTCTGCGTCTTTGTTCCTCCTCCGTATCACACATTCAAGCAATTCAATCTTCGTTTCCACTGAATAATGCAAATTCTATTTGCGTGCTCCTCACTCTGACATTTCACCACGTTAGAACAGATCGGGTGCGCAGAGAAAACTAACAGGCACCATGCGCTTTCATAGCTGGTTACTAACGATAAATGAAAGGGTAAAGGAGAGCAAAAAAGAAAGTAGAGAAAAGAAGACACCGGACGAACGCTACACGATAGTTCGATTTGGCGATTGTCCAGATCTCGTGAAAAATCGTCGTCCGGTCTTCCTGTGCCACACGGCAGATGATTTAATCAATGACCGCATCCATACTCCTATACCGTGTAATGCACAAAGCTTTTTTTAGCTGTGTCATATTTCTCTATCTCTCCACTTATTGCTTTTTTTTATTTATTCCGGTTTCGACGGACTGCCAATTTTAGAGCGACTATCTATGGTCAAAATCCGATGCTTCCGGGTCTAAATTCATTGCATCGTCTGTCGTTGGATCTTCGTCATCGGGTTAGGAACGGGGTTGCAACTATTAAAAGAAAACAAACATCGCACGAGACACGAAGGTTCCGTTCGAAAATAGTTAAGACCGAGAAAGATATACGACGAGCTTACAGATAGAATCGGGAGCACTGTGACAGATGCGCTGTAGCGTTCGTGATTCTGGTTCCGCACGTATCAGGGCCGTGGCCTCGAACTAGATAAATCAACGGATTAAGTGTAACAGAGCCTTCGGATATATCAGAAATTCAGATTTTCTCTTCATCGTTAGTATCATTAACTCAAAAAAGTTGGCAAAACGTTATTGCTGATTTCTTTTTTACGTAAACACCTTTGGACCATTACGACGCTTTCTGTAGAAAGTATGTATTCAAGCCAACTAGTTTTAAGTAACAAGATTTGAAATGGTTGAAAACTGTTTTCGGGAACGCAACTTGCATTTTTGTGCAAATCATAGTATCATTTTTTAAATGAAAGCTGTGGAATATATATTTGCCCACGATGCGGTTCTGCGTCTAGAGTAAGAAAAAATACGCATAGCGACACACATGCACTTATCGGCCGGCGATATAGTATTAAGCGGCGATTAATGCGGCGAACATAATGATGAATTTGAGTCAAGTGCTTTTGATGTGGTTGAGCCAACCTCTATTAGGTTGATTTGACCGATTCGGAGTTGACTCAAGCTCATTTTACCCGATTGACTCAAATTCACCATTGGTTTAGCTAGCGAACTATTGCGTCCTACTAGGTATCGCATTTACTTCGTGTACAGACTCACAAGAATTCTCAAGTAAAATCCTAAAATAAACGATACGTATTTAAAATGCTATTTATAAAATGTTTTTTTTTTAAAGAAAATGTTACACAACATTTACACAAAGTTACACAACACAACAACAAAGCTAATGTTTTTTTTTTTAAAGAAAACATAGTTAAATCATATTAATTTAACTGTAATGAACAATTATTGTTTTCTAGATTTCTCCATGTAGAACATAACACAAGAATATGTCGCCACTGCTGCAGTCGTGCGGGAGAATCAGGTGCCTGGGTCTATCATACCCTAGATTCTGGTTATTTCAAGTTTCAATAAATCGAGAATTCTCTGAGCCAGAAGAGTTCCCTGAAATCCGGCTTTGAAATCATGGTAACTATCTCCATAGCAGCTGTTGTCATCGAGATAGTGTAAGAATAAAAGAAGTTTCGCAGATCGTGCGCATTAGTAAGGTGACCTGAGAGCCACAGCCTGGGAATCTAATATGTGTAATGAAACGTAAGAGGCGAGAATTAGTCTCCCTGCTCCAAAAGTATCATGACTCTTGGTCTTTCGCTCTGGGGCTGTCGGGAAGCATTGTTTCTTTACACCGCTGAAACAAGAAATCGCGAGGAGTGCCTCGTGTCTGACATCCTGTGATGGAACTCGATCAGCCGATTCAATTCCACCGATTGCAAGTTTTTTAATTCTACGAGCCCCAGAGCAGAGGAAAAAGGCAACGATCGATTCTCCGTTGCCCTTAATGAGATGAGTACTCAACTTTATATTTATGTATAATGTCCCAATCTTTCTGTTTCCGGAATTGGATTCATATCGACGACTGTCATGTTTGCGAGATTGTGTAGGATATGTATGCTGAATGATTTATTGTATAACTTTCGATTAATGTGTGATGGGAGATAATTTGGAACCGAATTTGTGAGTGTTTAGTTAAATATTAAAAGACAGATTATTTGTGATAAAAAGTGAATAGTTATTCCTCTTCCTGGATTTAATGACTTTAAAATTATATAATTTATATAACTTTATTTTATTTCATTTTTTCTTTATTGTCGTTTGTCTTTGAACTAAAAAATTACACCTTTCAATAGATACGTTAAAAAAAAAAAAAGTTTCGTCTAGCTCACATATTTGTTATACTTATATCATTTCAATTGTAACAATCCAATTTTTTACCATCTTTTAATTCATCTAGATGCTTACCATTATATAGTCAATCAATTTTATGACTTTTGTTCAGCTACTTTCACGGACATGTTTTATACGAATTTCAGCATTGGATTCCGGCTCTTTTGGTTTTGCTTTACTTGCCTTTACAATTTGAGGATTGATAAATGTAGCATTCACGAATAACGCCATTTACGAACTTTACTCGCAATACAGCGATAAGAAATTAATGAGCTGTGCCAAAGTGTCTTAGCAGCTTTCTCATTATTTTGCGAACATCTTTTTGTGTCGCGGAGTACCTTCGAAAGAACTATTTCTTTGCAACGTAATGGAATAGCTGCAAGCGAGCAAAGAAACGTAGTGGAACAGAGCAAGTAGTTGGGAGCGCGAAGCTATTATTCTTCTCCGAGTAATATAAGTCGCAATTACGCAAGCCACGTCCTACGTTCTTTAATCAAGTCCCGATACTCAAGCTCTGCTGGTGAGAAGAACTCACACGGCTGCCTTTGGCTCCATTTCATGATCCTCGTATTCTTCGGAGTCGTGACAGAAAATCGGGTAGCTGTTGGCGACGCGATTCCGGCGGTAGGTCCCAATTGAAAATCGGTACGAGTTACCAATCTGTAATCACTTCATTCCACTCACTCAAGGTCCGCTCGTTAATCTTAATTTTTTAATCGACATAGTTTTTTTCCAACGTCCAACGAATTCTCTCCACGACTGAATGCAAAATTTCGCAAAGTCGTACTCCACTTTGTCGTGACATACACGGACAAATTAGCTGTAATTATTGACGACCTGATTCTTTCTTTGCTATATCCAAGGAAACGCTTTGACTGATGTTCGCCAATTAGTGCACGCAGGTTGCTTGTCCAGAAACTTGATGTAATCCGACTTGGCAGTCACTCTGTTTCCATTAACTTTACGCCCAACGGCTCACTAAGTATGTATTCATTGTTTGTAATTATTATAGCAAAGGCAGCTTTCACCTTTCCTGTCCTATCTGCCGTGTTACGTGTCCTGTGGATTTAATCCCGCAGGGGACAAAGAGAAATTTGCGAAGTACAAAGCGGATTCGTAGAGTGTTTGAGTTTGTTCCGCGTATTTTTATTTTTTGCTGTTTTCTGTAGACTCGTTATATTCTACGGTAGAACCTTAGCGAGACGGCATTGAGGAAACGAGAGACAGTGGCAAAGAGATGTGGGCGAAAAGCTCGCGTTCGTTTAGCCGCCAGACACACGAGGGCTACGAAGAACTAGAGGTAAGTCGTTTGCGGAAGGAGCTAGATAATTGCACTTTCTTCGCCGCGACGATTTTCTGACTAGTTTCACTACTGTTCTGTTTTTTGCTCCTTCTGACTTTGAAAAAAATAAATAAAAAAATCAACCTCCTCGCTCTTTTCACTCGAGACTCTCGTTTCGAGGTACTCCTGAGTCTCTTAGGGACTCGCACACTGCAAGGTTTTTATAAGGATCTTAAAAGCATTTTTACAGAGCTGAAATGCATCTGGAAAACAGGGCTTGAGACCGAGACAGAAAATACCGATAATCCAATTGACAACTCGTACAGCTCTTTAGAAAAATATGCTTTGAGCGAGTAAAGTATATTCTTTTTTCCTATTTTTTTTTTCAAAGCAATTATGTGTATCGGTGGATTTATCAACACTGTCGCCCCAGTCAATAAAAAATTTGTCATCTCTCCGGAATGTAAACAATTTGGAGATGCTATGTTTGCCAGAAAAAGGAATTAGAGAACAAATTTCTTGAACTGCATTCGTTGCTATTTATAAATAAATTTCTTTCTGAACGCAATGGACTTTCTGTAATTGAAAATAGAACGGTGATTCAATTGTGGGATTAATTGATTTTCGCCAGCGCTTAAAACTACACGACGAACAAATGATCAGAAATGATGTGTTTAAATTAATGACGGTACGATCGAAACGTCATTTTCTCACAATTCCACATTCTGAAATCCTGAATTAGTCATCCATTGTAAAGCAGTTTCTATTAGCAGAAGACTCAATGAGTGAAATGCTTCCAGAAAAAATAGAGTGCCTCACATAATTATGTTAAGAAAGATTCTGTAATAAACGTAAAGTTTCCGATTAATAATTGCGACAACTTTCTTGAAGCTAGCAATTTCAAATATGCACTGTTCATTTTTTTGTGTTTCTATTCGAACAGAAGAGAAAAAATAGATACGTAATTGAGGGATGTGCATGATCGCTAGATGATCGAGCGCACGACGGCTCAGCTCAAAGATATGCTGCTTGAGCCCGCACGCTCGGTCAATACGAGCGTCGATCGCACTCAGTCAACCCGAGCGAACAGCCTGCTCAGTTTTTCGATAAACCATTTTTCACTCAAAACTCCCAAAAATCACTTTCAGAAAAATATTATATTTTACTGATAATTGTCATGAAAAACAGCCAGTTGTGCTCTACATGATGAGAAGCTAATTGACTTCTTCTCAAAGTGACGATACTCCCTGTTGTTGAGAAACCGGGAATATCGCAAAACTAATATCACACTAATTCAAGTGTAATATTAAGACTTCAATTCGTACCATACAACATTTTTTGTCTATTATGATTTTGAAAGTTATGGTTTTTAAAAAATCATATTTGGCTACGATTTTGTCACTGAACTTTAAGCCTCTCGTTTATGGAACGAAGATTCATTTAAAAATCTGAATAAATCCCTAAAAGTTCTTTGAGATCTCATCTATATAATGATGTAGAGGAATTTTGCAATTATTGTGTTTTTCATTTTTCAAGTAACAAAATACATAACTTTACGATTTTCGCTGTCAATAATGATAGAAATTTTTTAAAAAGGTTGAAATTTATTAAAAAATTAAACGAATGCAAAACCTCAAACAGAATGATTGTTAATGTTTCAGATTTGGATTAATAGCGATATTTAACGAACCCGCTCACAGCTCCGTCTCTTGCGAGTGGAGGGAGAGCGGCTCGCGTGCGTGCGCCATAGTATGTGCACGGCGTCAAAACGCTACACAAACTAAAAAATCATATCTTTATTGCTGTTCATGGAAAATTCTAGTCCCTTACATGCTAGATAAATCTTTTATTTTTATGACTTTTAGATCTTCTTTCATTCTTAAACGTCTCACCGTATTATTTTGTAAATATATAGGGTAAGAGAAAATGAGTGAGAAATTTGTCACGTCCTCTTCTTTCATATATTTACTAATCATGTTGTTTTTGATTTATAGATACATGGTGGCCGCGGTCAGTGAAGACCGGGAAAACGGGGAAAAGTCAGGGGAAAAAAATTGATCAGGGAATCCGGGAAAAGTCAGGGAATTTCCAAATTGGTCAGGGAAACAGTGAATTGGGACCGAATCTCCCAATAAGTATAATATAACGTGAATTATTATAATAATGTATCATGTTATGTAAAGCTTTATGTTACCCGGAAAAGAATAAGTAGTCGTGATAACCATTTCCAGCATATGCTAAATTGGAAAAGTACCCTCAACTATATGTGATTGGTAAAGGAAAAATAGTAAGTAATACCGACGACTTGGTTCCGACAACCAATCATAATTCTGTCGTTACCAACAGCCATGAGGTCGCGCAACTACCGGCGGCAATAGTTGTAAACACGATTCAAACTACAACATACGTGAAGAAAAAATATGTTTATCGGTGATCGGCAAAATAAATCATTTATCAAAGACTGTTTTGTACCTGTTTCGGATATATTTTCAATAGCATAATTTCTTGAATAGAAATCGACAGAACTTTGTAAGGGTAAGTTAGGAAAATGCCAGGGAATGTCAGGGAATTTTTTTTAAAGATAATAACGGCCAACATATATCTTGTATGGCGATTAAAAAATACTCGATATTTATAATTAAAAAATTAGTTTGAATAATTAAAATCTCAGTGATAAGGGGGGCAAATAATTGTCGTACGATGATACAAACGGTTTTAGTCTATAGTTACAAAAACATCAATTTAAATATATTTTTTCACCATACCTTTGTCGTACGATGATACAAAGGGTTTCAGTCTATAGTTACAAAAACACAAATTTAAATATATTTTTTCACCATACCTGCACGGGAAGTTCGACTTCCCGCTCTACGGGCTTTACTTAATACGAACTTTCCGCTGCAGATATGGTGAAAAATAGTGAAAGAAAATACTTTCACTTGGGAGTGAAAGTAGACTATCCCCAACCGCGTGTTTACTACCCTCGCCTTCGGCTTGGGTGGTAATCTTACACGCGGTTGAACATAGTCTACTTTTCCTCCCTAGTGGCGTAATATACTATTACACTTTCATGAATTTCAATTTGTTTGCCTTCTTTCATTGTGGGACAGATTCTTGAATAAAATTTCACAATTTTAAAGATAGCCAATAAAACCCGCATTCATAGATTACTGAAGAACTTCACGATGCTGCGTTTTTACAGCAAATCAATTATCGAATTAAAAGCGCAGTTCGCACCGAACGAGTGGCTCCCGCGTTAGCGTTAAATGGACGACTCGAACACGCTCGAGCTGTTTATCTAATGACCAAAAAGCTTTTCAGTAGAAAATAAATGGTAGCGTTATAAGTGTCTAAAATTATATATTTGTTTCCTATTTTTACGGCCAACTTGAGCGCAACGAATCACAAGAACGTGAAAAAATTATATTTTCACAAAATATCTTGAAAAAAAAAAAAGATACTACTGTGTGATGGTGGCGTTAAATTTGTCGCAATAAATAAAGAAAAATTGCTATAAGTTTGCGTCGCAGTGTCTGCTCTGTCTCTGTCGGTAGACGGTGGCTGGAGGAAGAGGAGGCAAGCATTGCATTCTCGTACGTCGGGCTATTGCGGTCGTTTTTCTTTTTTTCTAGTCCGACGCTTTCGAAAATTGCCTCGCACACATTTTCGTGCGGGGGCGATGAAAGAGCGAGAACAACGACAACGACGAACGGCAGGTCGATGGTATGTCGGGTGGCGATCGATGTAAGCGATTTTCCATCGAGAGACAGGTGGAGAACGGCTCCGCGCCGGAGACCAGAAGCGATATGAATTATTGTTTTATTTGCCATAAAACCTGATGCGCTTTAAGGGAATTGAAATTCCTTCTCGGAACAGCGAAGAGCATCGATAGTCGAAAAAAGATTAGAGAAAGGGCCGCCACCTATACATTTGCGAAGAAGGCATAGTGTGTATGCTGACGACATGAGCGAGCAAATGGGAGGCAACGAGGTACGGAATATTGATAAATTCTTGGACAAACATGCACATACGCATACAACCTATTCTGACGTCTTGATTGCCACGTTCGAGAGGCTTTTTTCTTTATTAGGGTGAGCCCTTGGCCCTGTTGGCCAAGGGGTAAGCTCTGCATTAAGTCTACATATGCTAGTATAAGAATAGATTTTTATTTGGAGAGTGGTGAATGTTATCCGCTATTGGCGACCAAAGAACGAAACTAAGTTGTTCCTTTAGATGTTTGGGCCCAGATTTGGGTCCTCTTTAGTAATTTAATAATTTAAGTGGTGTTCATTGTTAATCGCACTAAATATTGTGTTTTTTGGTTGTCGGATTTCCTAGCCATGTGCTGTCAATGTTGTAGGTTGATATCAACTAATGTGTATTGATGTTGTAAATTCTGTTTATTTAATTTTTGTTGATTCTTGAATCATTGAAATCAGAACTACATTTTGTGACCTTAGCCAGGAAACCCGGCAATCAGTGTACTCCAAATTCACAATTCACAAAACAACAACAAGATTTTTATTTGCCAATATAAGAATACAATGATTCAAAGTGCAAAAATTCTGCATTATAAGAAGTTGACTTACAAAATAACTAAACTATACTGTATATATATATATACAATGGCTTGTATTCACATGGCTGAAGTCCGTACAAGATTGAAGTTAATTGGTCAACAATGAAGTATAGGGCTTTTATAAAAAAATCATTTTAAAAAAGTGGAAAAGGACGAAATTTAAAAAATGCATCATGGGACAAAAACATATAATTGGAACGATAGTGTAAATCGAACTGTGATAATATAAATGTATATAGCTAATTAGCTACTTATGGTTCTTACATATAGCTAATTAGCTACCTAAGCGCAAGCCGTTTTTAATTGGATTTTGTATTTATCACGGGGATTGCATGTCTATTGATTTCCGCGCAAGACTTGATTCCAAATGATAAACTATTCCGGTAATAATATATTTTATTCCAATCCCTGGTTCAACAATAAAAGTAACGTACAGTTTATTTTGTCGCGATGGTCGCGCTATACAAAAAAAATGCACCGTTCGTATTTCTGGTTGCAGTTCTTTCTCTTTTTCATCCGGAGGGAAAGATGCAAAATCCTTCGGTAATAATTTTCATGCATATAACGAAAATAGGATCGATGCTGAAAATTTCATTTATTCAGCAAGTCTTCTGAGATTCACGATATTTTCATTAGATACCGTCCGTCATGTAAACAGGATCTCAAAATAAGTTGTTTTTTTTCAATGTCACAAATACATTTTTATCAATATTCAACTTTATTAAAAAGTCGGAAATGAATTTTAAAAAGTCTAATTGCATGTATTGTTCTTAACATAAATTGATTTCTCAAATGAAAAAAAAGCCCACACAGATTTTCAATCACCGAGTTGATATAAAGTTCGAATTGTGGTTTCCATAAATATAACTTTATGACGTTTATTTTTTAATAATTCTCCGACAGATTTTGATTCCGATTCTCCGGGGCAAAGTGGGCGTCGAATAAAAAGCCCGAGTTTCATATGTTGACGTAAAAAAAGTATTTTAAACTGGTAAACACACGCCGAGAGAAAAACTGCGGAAATTGCCCGAGTGAGAGAATATTGATATTGTGTGTCAGACGAAGTGGGCTTTTCGCCAACCATAAATACTAACATACCTATACATTGCTGTACGTTATGCTATGGGTATATAAATTTCTCGGTGTATTACAAGCATATAGTTCGTCGGATAGTGCAGCATGTCGTATTTCAAATTGTCCGAACATCGCTGTGGCGTCGTGGAGCGTTGCTGCAAAGACCATTCTCCATTTTCCTCTCTGCTGTGCTGCAGTTGCAGCGCTAGTAGCAGAGAGACCGAACATCCCTTGCTACGGAGCGCACAGTGGCTACTCTGCTCTAGGATAGATAGAGAATTGAGTATAGCGAGTGCAGTGGGCTCGAGGCTCACCAGACTACCACCACCACTACTAACATCAGCAACAGCATTGCCCTATAGAGACTTACAAATGCATCGCTAAATTCACGTATCGGTGAAACGCGATGGTAGGGATTCAAGGGGACATCGGTTCGCACACGCGGAGAGGCTTTTTGCTGTGCCCCCGGCAGTACAGAAAACCAGCGACAGTGCAGTACAAGCTTTTGTACACTATGGGAATAGTAGTAGTCCGGCTCCATACGATACTTCCGGTTGCATCCGGAATGCGCCACAGAGAGAAGAGAAAGCATGTAGATGCGGAATTGTGAAGCTGAAAGCAGAGTATACGGGTTGTATTTATCGGTAATCCGCAAGATAATGCGTCTCGATGCAATATATTTTCCAACAAATATGTGTAGTCTTGTGTTAGTCTGGCGATGCTGCTGCACTTATTCAGCTTTGCTGCTGCAGCTGCAGTCGCACGTGCGACCATCAACTAAATGGAGTCATGGTTGTATGTGCGATTTAGTGCCGAGGAACGAATAAGCACGATTTCCTTTTTTGCGCCACCCCGACGTCAACGAAATATTACGAGTCTCGAGGGCTATTTCTTCGAGCTTGCTTTTGTCAAGCGAGGTTGCAGATTCTAGTCGTAAAAGCGCGCTAACCCCGTTTGGACGATTGGATTCGAGGTGCGCTGCAAGGCCGCTGACTAAGCGCTGACCACTACTACTTTAAATTTTCTCTCGGAATTTCATGATTTCAGCAGTGGCGATACAACAATTTGTTTATATACTTTTTGGTGGATATACGGGAAAAAATATTGAGGTGACACAACCGGAAATATGTTAACTTATCAATTATTGTAATTCTACTGTAACTCAGCATATTTTCAAGAGCAAGAGGTTGTACTACTGATTGCATTGAACATTATGGCAAGTGAATTCATTGGTTTGATAATTTTTTTTTTAACTGCAATAATTAGAGCTCCATACATTATTTGTTGAGCTTTATAAAAAACAACTTTCCAGTACACTGAGGAAACAAAAACCGTTGAATGAACTAAATAATTTATTTGAATACTATATAATACCCAATACCGTTAGTTTTAAGAATATACCGAGTACGGCGGTAGTCAACCATCTAAGTGGCGGTCCTAGTGGTCAGAACTTGTAACGCTGATATACATGTACTTGACATGACGTGCTGTATATATTTTCAGATTGTTTTACAACTTTTTGCACATACAAATCTAGACACTATACTGCTGAATTTTTTCAAAAATTACGGTGTACTTTTGGGGCAGAATGCCACTCACGTAAATGTACTTGTCTCAATTTTTTTACCCGAGAGGGTTTTTTTGGAGGATTTTACTACTATTTGCAAATCTTAATGAATTAATTGACTTCAGGAATAAAGTCTTATTGTCCAGGTGTTAAGGTGTAAGGTGTTTTAACTTTTTATAGAATAAAATGTCTTGTACCGTTCGACACTAAATTACACATATATAATGGCTGAATATTGTTCCACTTCCATACAAGAATTGAACTGGCTTTCTCAAGTACTACAAAAGTTACTAGAGAGCGATAATGTCAGTGATTTGAAATATTGAAAATTCTATAAAATCCAAACCGCTCTACCACTTTCGTCACAATTCAATATGAAGCAACATTGAACGGGTCTTCAGTTATGAAGGCTAGCTAAAAACCAGTTAGCTTAAGAGGCAGTGATACACCCCTCCCCCCCCCCCCCCCGCAGAAATTTCGAAAGCTGTTTTCTCCCAAACGATATAACAGATAGGGTCCGGATTTTTAGAGGATACGCAGGGGTATCGTAGAATTGAGCTAAGCTTCTAGGTCCTCGTTAGCCATAGCCGTTTATTTTTAAGAATTAAAAGAAAAATAGTGCGAGAGAGACAGAGCTATGTTAGAGAGAGATAGACCTATAGGCGTTTACCATTGCGCGTTGAAATTTCTGGCGGTGTACCACTGCCTCTTAATCGTCGAACTTTTACGAAATTTCGACAAAAGAAAATATCTGAAATGTTTGCACTTACACATATGAAATCTTGACATTTGAAATCTTTGTATTTTTCACGATAAGTACAGTCAGCGTAATAATGTGTAATGACTGATGGTTATACCGTTCGCGTCAATTGACACAACAATCATCGTCCTGTGACCGTCATTTTGGTGTTACTAAATTTCATATATTGTGTAATGGCGATTATTTTGTATGAGTATCAGAAATGTGGTTAAAGAAGCGTAAAAAACCTATATATTGTGCAGTAGCTGTTATAAGCCTTGTAGCATTTCAACTCAGTCGGTATAGTAGAGAGGGAATGTATTTGCTGTGAGACACTGCCGCGAAAATTTAAATTTCGACACATTTTCCAACGAGGTAATTTCGGAATAGGTGATATGATATGATATCGATTTCCCTAAAGCATATATATATACACCTTTATTCATAATTTTTTGGAATAATTACTTATTTCGATAAGTTTTTATAGCAGTTAAGACGCAGTGATACACCGCCAGGAATTTCGTCGCCCAATGCTAAACGCCTATAGGTCTGTTTTGCTCTAACATAACTCTGTCTCTCTCGCACTATTTTTCTTTTAATTCTTAAAAATAAACGGCTATGACAATTGAGGAGCCAGAAGCTTTGCACAATTTTACGATACTCCTGTGTATCCTCTCAAAATCGGGACCCTATCGGTCGTACTGTTCAGGAGAAAACAGCTTCCAAAATTTCTGCGAGGGGGGGGGGGGGGTTAATAGGTGCCTCTTAATAGCAGTGATACACGAAATTTCGTCGCTTAATGCTATATACCTATAGCTCTGTCTCGCTCTAACATAACTCTGTCTCTCTCGCACTACTTTTGCACCACTATTTAATCTCAATCACAGACACATATGTTAAATAAATAATTATCCTCATTTGACTTTAGCTGAGTATATATCTATTAAATTTAGTTAAATAAATCAATTTTCCGTCCATATCAATCAAGAGACGCGGTAGCGTTCTCGAGACAAGTCTTCCATATGTCCATTCATATGGTTTTTATTATCATTATAACCGCTAGTTAGTTTAGGTCTATACTACTATATATGTATATATAATATTATATCTCGTTGGCTGTGCCATGTACCGCATGAAGTTAGTCTCGTTGGCTGTGTGCCACCTACCGCATGAAGTTAGGGGTGTGCCATGTACGGCGAGAAGTTGCGCGCGTGCCATGTTTTAGATCACAAATTTCAGAAATTCGAAATTACAAACAACCATATCTTTGTGATAAACAATAGCTACAGCATTGGTTTTAGTCCCAATCTTAATATTTTAAGCTAATCTGTCTAACTGCAGCATGAAATATCATCAAAACACTCGAAACTCGTTTATATCACCATATAACCTATTGAAAAAGTGGCTAAAATGAGTTAGCTACAGAAAGAGAGTCTTGTAGCGTTCCGTCTTCTCGGTCAGTAAGTAGGTAAATGTACTTGTCTCGAGAACGCTACCGCGTCTCTTGATTAACTTAAATAACTTGGTATTTGAAGCAACCATACGTATGGTATAAATAGCGATGTATTTCGTTGAGTCAATTGTATTAAAACAGTTGATTTTATGAAGTCAAAAGTATCAGTATAATTCGTTTAGTTGAAGTAATCATATATTTCGTTGAGTTAATTAAATAACTGATTGTATGTCTTTAATATAAATATTTAAATCAATAATATTATTATTTTACACCTATATACATGCGCAACCGTTTCCATAAATACGATTGGATTGATTAAAATTATGCCTTATTTAAGCGGATTAAATGTTTAGTAGGAACAGAAAAGTATTTCCTCAAGTGCATTGAATAATATAATTGAAAATAACGACTAAAGATTAAATGAATTCATATTGTTATCCGTGGTAAATAAAAAAAAAACATTCACTCAGTCCATTTGAAAATCCATTCAATTAAAGCAATAAAATATGAACTGCGTTCTAATAAATATCATCCACGTTGAAACAAATGATGATCCAGCGATAAATTCAGTTAGTAAGATTTACGATATGATATGAATAAGTATTTTGTCTTACGTTTTTCATACGATAATTTTATTGAATCAACACAATATTCAGACAAAAACATAAAATATTTTGTTGAATGAATTTTTTTTTGTTCTATTGAACGAAATAATTAATCAAATATATCATTGGTTCAAGTGGATGGATTGCTTGAAAAGAAGCAAATAAACAGTTTATTTGACTAATTCCGTTGATTCAACTGAATATTTCCCTCAGCGTATTTGAGATACTTTCTGGATCCAAAATGTATATTTGCCTTTTGAAATTGGGTCGTTTACATTATTCTTGTTATAATGTAATGAATTGAAGTTTGAACATTGCAGCTCTAAAATAAATATGAAAAAATTTTCCTTTCTGGTATTTCGGGAAGTATTAATTACACGGTGCAATACACGAGAATTATCAAACGGGCTCGACAGCACCGTGCGTGGCCCCGGGTAATGCAAAGACCCCTCGGTTTTCTCCTTCGCATTTCTGTCTCGTTCTCTGGCCAAACTCCCAACGTTCATACGAATTCTCGAGTGCCCCTGAATCTTTAATAATATTCTCGGGCGAGTGCCAGCCGCCGGCCATACTGAGCTCACTCATCCCCGTAAAGTATAATTTTTCATTCAACGACGACCTTTCCTCGTTGTCGTGGGCACCCGTTTTCCCGCGAAACTTTGTCGTGAAAGTTTTTCATTTACCGAGTCTCGATGCCGTGTCTGGTGTTGTAATTCCTGAGGCTTACTCGGTTCACATTTCAGAGGGGAAAAAATGAAATAGGTTCATTCCAATCGATATTTCACGTAGATCGGTGCGTTCATTTTATTACTAAAAAAAATTAATTTTTCTGTTCAATTTTTCTTTACTACAGCATATCTCATACTAATTTTGATTGAAAAAGCGCACGCTTATACGTGAACTCACGTTCTGTTACAATTGCATATATTAAATATTTTTACTTGATTTAAAAACATACAATTTTTCAAGTATACATTATTAGATATTGTTACTAATAAGATATTTTGTTTATTTCTTCTTTCATAACTTTATATTTTATATATTATTGAGCTCGTATCACACCGATGACCCAATCCGGTCCGATGTTCGAATTTAAATGTGAAGTTTTGCCCGGAAGATATATTCGCCTTCGCAGGAAGTTTTTCTCCATGCAATAACTTTTTGGCTACATTTCGAAGAAAAAGGCACTTCGTCGAGTCAAGACGGTGCTAGTAGCAGAAACTCTTGTGCCGATGAGCTACGCTGTGAAAATAAAAATCTTATATGCAAAACTTCCATTTGTAGTGCCCGTATTCTTCGGGTTTGCTTGATCCACTTAAATTATGGAAGTATGCATTTACTTTTTAACTGGTTGCAGTTACCATGCTAATTTTCATAAGAGTCCTTTTCTTATGGAAGAAAGTAGTTATTTTAATAAAAAGTGCATACTCAAAAACTCGAAGTTAACTATACTAAAATATTTACAATATTTGCATCACATGATACATTTTTTTTCCTTTTGCAACTTGGTATCATTGCAGAATATTCATTTGCACTTGGGAAGTGACGCTCGTGATGAAATCGTCAATAGAAAATGGTGCATCGTCAAGCCAAAATGTTGAAAACAGCAAAAACTTCTCAAACTGTACAAGTAGACATTTTCTTTTTAACGGTCTTCGGGTTAAAAACAAAAGACTCATTTTAATCAAAACTTTATGCGCAAAAACTCGAGATTAACTGGTTCGTTAAACGCGTGCGCGAAATAATTTTTCTGTATGAAAAAAAAAATCTACATTATTACATTTTTCACATGACGCAATCCCATGCATTGTTCGCAGCCGGTAAATTTAATTTTCATTTTGCGACTCGGTATTATCGCATAATATTCGTTCTTTTGCAGTCGGAGAGTGACTCTCATGTTGAAATCGTTAATATAAAATGTGGCACTCTCGACGCCCTGCCAGGTGGTTCGTCGGCCTACGCTCGTTCTCTCGTTGGGAAACGCCGAGTCTTCTCGTGCACGAAATTCTCACGAGCGGTCCCCTCGTTGCATCTTTAATAACATCCTCGAGTTCACCGCTGTGCTCTGTCAACCGCGTGTTCCTATCTCGAGTTTCTCTGCTTGCGGAAAAACTAACCTACGAAGAAAAAAAAGAAAATTCGGCCTGCCACATATTGCATATTAAACGAAATGAAGACATTATGAGGTGCTCGCGAAAAACGTACACGATTTTTCGTAGCAACTTCGCCAGCTCCCAAGACTTTGGACTCCGTATTTTACATTTATATTCGTTAAAAGGCAGCGACACATGTCTGAACGATCAAGCTCTGCTCGTCAGGAAGGTATATTCACGCCGGAAACTTTCCCACTGGTTCAATAAAACCCACCACCGCGAGCACCGGCTTTCTCGAACATTCAGCGCAATTGCCGAATCGTTAAATGTCGGAAACGGTGAACGAGCTCAACGTCAAAGAGCAGAATGTTGAGCTGGGATGTGGAAAACGGTCGCCCTGATATGCCTGTTTTACTGCGCTAATTTTCATCGCGCAACGAGCACACCGGTCGTGGTTAGCTGCCGCATGAGTTACCCTTCAACTCGTTTCATATTGTGTGTATTCACGAATTCTTCCTACGTTGGTAAAACATTTTGAGTTACAGAGGAGGGACCTTGCACCGGATGTAGGGCTCGGAACATGTATTCACGCAGCTGAACGCAGCAGAAACGATGGACTAGGTTATAGACAGTGCATGCAAAAGATACGAGCGAGCGCGAAGTAACGGCCGCTATAAAAGTCTTTTGCTCTTCCGGCGTGTATATATATATATGCGTATACCCGACGTTACATCCCATTTTATAGTTATTGTGTGCATTGTAGTACACGTCGTGCATGTACTTGAGTGTGGAATCAAGCGGTTAACTGGGTAACAACATTGTTCGAAGGTATCTTTGAGCAACGAGGCAAAGAAACGCAGGGTCGAGATGAAAAGAGCACGCGGGTGTGTCGACCTCTGCAGGTTGATTTAACACTGGCGCTCAAACTCAATGCGTACTACGGTACGCGTATTTTGCTGCGCAATTCGCGGACGAGCAGCTCGGGACTCGGCGTGTAGGGAGACAAAAAAGTTCATGACTAAGAGACATAATAGAAGGATACAGTGTCGAAACGCAAAAATAAAAACAAAAAAACGCCATCTTGCGGTAAACCCGTAAATGGGTCTTTAGGATAGTGAGAGCTTACTCGAAAAGTTGTGCTGTTATAGTTCGGGCGAGGCTTAAAGGCAGAGCAAGGACAATCGCCGCAGGATGGGAGAAGGAAAGATTCATGAGTCGTTGAGATGCGAAGGGATGGTCATCATTATTCAAGGAATTTTAGCACTGGGAGGAACAGACTTATTTTGAGGAAAATTCCGGAGTTTGTGGAGTTTTATTTGATCGTATTCGCTTAATTGTCGAGGTTTAAATTTTTCACGATTCTTCAGTTCTGATAATTACCGCTCCACATTCTCCACCAAATATTGATAAAAAGAAACTGAGTATTCTTTGCATCGAAATCGCTGATGTTTTCAAATTAAGCTTTATGTGATGAAGGAAAATATTCCTGATGTTAAATTCAAGGTCCGAATCTAGAAAACATTGAAAAACACAACAAACGAAATTACCCATTGCTTCCGATTGTTTAAAGTCCTGCTTAAGGTTGTACTTCCACGGAATGATTTTATGAAAACATTGTTCAATCTATACGTTCAAACGGTGACTCAGAGACTCCAGCATTTACACAAAGACAGAACGTACTCGGTATTAACGATAAATGAATAATGGAACGATATATTGGATTACGTATCATCGGTGGCTACGTGGTTAAATGACGACAAATATGCAATGATGTTCAGGAAAATTAAGCTCTTGAATTGAAGTTCCGGTTTCTTGGTGCGGATCTCCTTCAGAATTTTATTCGAGTTGTGTATCATATCCGAATTATGAATTTGACTCAATGTTTCCAATAGCATTTGGGAAGACATACCTGATCAAATCTTCTTTAGTACATGCAACTAGATTATTAGTTGCACTAGACTCAAGAAATTATGAGTGAGGAATGTTGTGGCCGCAATTAATGATTTTAAGAAAATTATATTTTGAGGGAAAAAGTTTTTTTTACCAACAATATGCAAGTATGACTCATCTAACTAATCTTTTTTTTACCAACGTTGACATTATACTCTTTGACCTTGAATTGAAAATAGTTTTTAATTTCCGAAAATTTTTTGCTAGATTAACCTAAAAATATTTACGACATGACCACACAATCAGGCCACCTTTAATTAATTCTCCTTTGAGAAAGACGATATTTTTTTAAGTTTTTTCTAATTATAAATTAATATTAATGATTTCAACTAGATCTACTACTAATCAATTACAATCACATTAATTTGTGTTCATAAGACACACATCATAAACACATAGATTGTTAACAAAGCTGTGATTATTTATAGATCTAAGCAATAAAAAATACTGAAGAGGACCCGCACATGGGCCGAAACGTATAAAAAAAGAAGAACACTCTTTTCATAACTAATTTAGTCGCCAATAGCCAATACCTTTTTCTTAAAATCAACAAATTATGAATTATTTGGTGGCTAGAGGTGCAAATTTGTCTAGTTATTGGTCGTCATATCCAAAATTCTCTATATTCACTTTTAAAATCCATTAGCATTGTCGCCAAATCGCACTTCGAAAAACTTACCAATATATTCTAGAAACCAAGCGTGTTGAAAGTGAGTTGTTTTCTATCTTTTACATTGTGACGGCTTTTTACAGACTTTCAAGCGTGTTTCTTATTTAAGGTAACGATACGTTAATGGAACACGCTTGTAAGTGTGTGAAAAATCGTCACGATGCAAAAGATAGTGAATAACACCCTTGCAACACGCTTGGTTTTTAGAGTGTATGAATCATGAATGTGGCTTTAAAAATATATGGTGGTTGTATTTTTTATTTATTCTCTTAACCCGTCTGTACAATGCAAGCTAATGTTACTGGAAGTATAGTTTAGTTTCCCTATCCAACCCTCTTAGGACTTCCGCTCAAAATTTGCAGCTTCAAACTTGTGACCTTTTGCCTCGCTTTCCACATTGGCAAACACCCACGTGAAAAAATCATGTAGAATAACTATACTATATTTCATTTATATGGAATTTATATCTAGTCTGCGGATTTCATGGAACGTTTTTTGTAGAAACGTTATATTAAATTTCCATAAATTATATTGCACTTTATATAATTTTTATAGAATCTTCATATGTATTGTATACAACATATAGAAAATGTATATGTCCATTTTCGTATACAGTTTCTATGTAGATCTTTATATATAATTTTTATACAATCTTCATATAATTTTTCTACTTGGGGCATATGGCGCTCGTGTTCGTCCCTCCGCCAGATTTACTGTATCTTTCCTGAGGAAAGGAAGCAAGGTACTTTTCTAGCAGGCGGTGTTGTTGTCAGAGGCATTTATGGTGTATCGGAGGGTGTTTCACTGGAGCTAACCCCGCGACAAAGGCGAGATACACAAAACAGAGTAGTATATATGTATAGAGTGACTGTCGTAGCGCAGTAGATTTTGCGTCCGCAGTAACACCCTCGCAAAACGGGAATCACTATATCACTGAAAGGTGCTGTGCTGTGCTCTCGGTTATATAAAGTAAAAAGGGGAGTTGTTCGACCCGGGAAAGATAGCGAGGCAAACGACGCGGATCTTTTCAGTGTTCTTTCTCTCTTTCACTACTTTTTCTCTTCGTCTCTTTCGGTAGCTTCTTTTTAGTGGTACTCCAATGTGGCCGATGGGCATTACACAAACTTTTGAAAGGGTTTTATCAAGGGCGATGCGGGGGGTAAAATGAAGGGAGAACGTTTTTGTCCTTGATCAACTATTGTCGCCCGTCGTCGCTACATATTCTGTTCTATCTTCACTCTGACAACTTTTTGAGATACATTTTTTACTTTTTCTGCACAACAGTTTTCTTCTTTATCAGATGAACATTTTTTTGTAATTCAAAGTCTCGTGAACAAAATCGGTAACATCACTGTCAGAAATATTTAGGGTAAAATTAAGACACAGCGCAAGAAGCTCTTTTACAGAAACGAATGTAGAAAATTACTACACGAGTATAACCCTCAATTTATACACAATTCTGCTAAATTCGTTACAAAAGTCGTGTTTAATGACGCACGGTATATTTAAATGAATGTACAGTCTCTTAAATTCGTTAATAAAGTCGGGTTTTTAATATAAGTTAACCTTTACATTACCACACGCACATTGAATTTTTAGTTTTTTTCGTATATCAAACTAAATTTTCTACACGGGTTAAGTAAAAATGCAATACATTGAATTACTTTACAGCTTATGAATTTTTCAAATATTCTTTACGTGTGTACGTGTAATTGGATTGTTCGGTGCTTTTATATTGCATATGATTTATATCAATTTTTTTCGTATAAATATCGTACATTTTCAGGGACGCGTATGATAAAGATGTGTGTGCAAAACTCAAATGGATTATTTCTCTTTGGAAAGTATCCATGACTAAAAAATTTCCAGCGGATATTTTTCCTCTCGCGAACTCATCACAACTTCATTGTTTACGGAGCAGCGTAGCAGAAAATGCTTTAAAAACTCAGTGGATGTTACAGAGCTGAAATTTCTACGGCCATGGATTACATCTAACAAGAATACAGAAATATTTTGTTTCTAAATGCTACAGACCATTTCTGATTCGCGATTCACTCAAAAATATTGATTCGTATTTGTACTAAAACTGAACGCCACGGATATATAGGAGAGTGCGGGGCAAAGTGGGCCACCTGAGAAAATAATTACTTAATTACGAAACTCGAAGTGTATTGTTGCTGCTTTTGACCCAGAAACTCGATTCTAATAATATATTTTGACCGTCGGCGAAAAAAAAAAAAAAATTTGGGGCAAAGTGAGCCACTTCCCCAAACTCAAAAATGTATGATTTTACCAACTGGGTATTACTAAACGTCATCACCATTGATTGTATTTTAATGGCAATTGTTTTGTTGATTAATTTTGATATTCTGGAGAAAAAAATATCACCGGGTGCGAAATGGAACAATCATTTAAAATATTTTCTCCGTTTATTTGAAGGGGAGCATTGGCAAAGTGCAAGGCATAAACAAGAACTTGCTCTATCGCGATACCCAAAGCATATTGTTACTGCTTTTTACCCGAGAAATCGATTCCAATACTAGATTTCGAAAATCGACGAAAAAAATGTATGTGGGGCAAAGTGGGCCACTTCCCCAAATTCGGAAATGTATGATATACTGTAATCAAGAGACGCGGTAGCGTCGCGACGCCAGGTATTGAAAAGAACAATAATTTTTCAAGTTGATGTGATTATACGTCCGATTTTTGTAAACGGGAAAGATATTATAGTACCCACTTACAATTTCAGATTGCTTCGAAAATGGAAAAATTTCAAAAGTTGTTTTTGTAAATGTAAATTTTAAATGTTCGGTAAGATTTGTTAGAGTTCATATCTTCTGAAGTTTCTCTTTCGTTTGCTCATTAAATGGAGTTGTAGAAGCGTATTTTTTAGAAAATATGGGAGTGGCCCACTTTGCCCCGTTTTCGATATTTTTATTTTCGGATTTTGTCGATTCAAACACTCAAAATAGATTCAAAAACGTCGTCTATTGGATGATTCAACTGAATTGTATTGTAAAAACGCGTTTTTAATCAAAATATGGGAGTGGCCCACTTTGCCCCGCACTCCCTTATGGTTGGTTAAAACTGTGTTGCAGAACTAGCATTTTCACGTCGATGCATTTCGTCCAATTAATTATAACAACGATTCAGCAACATTAAGCCACCAATTACTACAAACAATTTTTGATTAGCAATTTACTCATAGACCAGTGAAAATATTTGAGTCGGTATGTTGTCGCAACTCATCGAGAAATTCGGCTCGCATCCGTTATTGCTATAAAACTGAAACACATATGAATATATTCATTTTGTTATGACCGGCATTTATACGCCCATGCATTTTATGTAGCAGTACATCACAGACATTTTTGGATATTTAGTCACTCACTGCTCCAGACAAGCTCAAAGTTGTTAATACATTTCCATTCCATGGAAATATTTTGCTACTCATTGTTACAATACCGATTGATTTACTCATACCAGATTAAAGATATTTGGGTCAGCTGAAACATATCAAGAAGTTCGACGGGTATCCGTTATTGTACGAAAACCGAAGAGCATAGATCTATATATTTCGTTACGACTGTGTTACAGAGATCCAAAAGACCCAGGCCATAGGAAAGCCACTCAGAGATCCGAAGTACGTGGACATTTATCGAGAGAAGCCAATTCGTGTTGCGGTTAAGGTGCTGGTGCCGGTCCGCGAGCATCCCAAGGTAATTACTCAGTAAGCGCGAACTTCGGAGCACTACTCCGCACTCTCCCAATTTCCCATGCTTCCCTCTGCTCTTTCGCGTATATTAGTTTCGATAACCCAATCCTTCGAGGGGATGAGAGTACGCTGCAAGCCGTGCGAGCTGGCCGAATGACTTCCGTCGAATATTACAAACTCCCCACGATTGCGACTACGATGACTGGAAAAGCAGTGGTGGAGAGATTGGCTGGTCTATAGCGATGGACCACTGCACAATGAAACATGTTAGACAGAGGAAGATAGCGGTATGCCAATAACTAACGTCTCAAATGACTAACCACTGTGTGCTTCATTCCAGGGCGCGTAGCTTCAGCAGGCGCAATGTGTTGGCTGCGTCTGGTCGCCGGTTTTGGCCATCCGGTTCGTCTAGTTCTACGAGATCTTCTCCTCACTCCACGTTAAACCAAAACTCACGAGTCTCTGAGCTGTACGCGAGGAAATTATATTCCCGAAGTTAGGCGATAATGTCGGCGTGCCGGCGGCTCAATGTTCGCGCGAAGTTTCGCTTAGCAAAGCTCTTCTCAAATGCGGAAGCTTTTAGCGAGCGCTACGGACCTCGAGCTTATTTTTCCAACTATGGGCAAGAGCGAGAGTTGCTACTTCGCCGGATGCTCGGAGAATCGATTGTCACCTCTCTTTCTCAGAGTTGTGACTTACTCCATAGAACTTGAGATAACGATAATAATATCGTAGGTGGCGAGTTTCGATTTCAAATTCTTTTTATCTATTCAAGCACTTTCTTTGGTTTCCTCAATTGTTTCTCTCGAAGAATACTCGTGATATTTTTTTTTGCTTGAATCATGCTCGACCCTCGATCCAATTTTATTCGTTTCCTTGGCTTTTCTGTATTTGATCCACAAATTACTTTCAGTCGAGAGTTTCTGTCTTGCCAGTTACTCGTTGCCCCGATTTTGAAAATATGTCTTTGAAGGCTTTCGGTGCATTTAAAAAGATCATTGAATCTCTTCGCCCGTGTCACATTTAACGAGCATGGTATATTCAGTTTCTCGAGTGCCGCAGATCTTTTCAAGAAATTTCCTTCGATTCCCAAAGCAACGTGAAATAGTGCAACATAAATCAGCGCACATCGATAGCATCAACGTTTAGACCGACCTCACCTTTACTCAATTCATCAAACTGCCTGCTCCCTCGTCTTTCCACCGTTTCTCACTCTTGTTTCTCGACGTCGACATGAGAATCCTTCCAGCTCGCCGATGGAAATTAGGAGAGCGTCAATGAGACGCGAAGAGCACACTAAAATTAGCGAATTGGCTTGGGACATAGGACGATGGCTTTGGCAGTATTCTTTTTCGATATCCTCCGAACTTCATTATCTGTGTCGATTTTATGGCAAGCCAATAAGTCATTGACAATACTTCTAAGTGCTAATTCTATAACCAATCACTTTATGTCGTTTTGTAAATTGAGACCAGAGAAATTTCTTACCTTTTTGAAATCTTACATAATTTGCAGTTATTTTCCGTTAAAATCTTCGAAAGTTTGGAATCAATATGTGAATTATCTGCTAGGATGTTCAGGTACGATCCTAATGCGTTCAGTGAAAAAATTCTAGCGTTTGTTTTTATCTTAAATTACAATAATAATCGACAATTTGTCTTATCATATTTTGAAGTTTTCGCCATTATCGTATTTCTGGTTGATAACAGTATAATGATAGATTCAAGAGGAATGAGTGTGAAATAATTCGGCATCTGAACACTTTGCATTCAAGTCTAGCATATTATAAGGAACATTATGCCCGGATAAATAAAAAAATTGCTTTTTTTTTTGGAAAATAAATCACTTCAAACTTCATAAAAGAATTCTACGAAAGTCAATTTCACGAAGTAAGAGAAAAAAGATATAACACGAAACTCAATCCATCCTATTTTCACGCCCTTATTCAGGCTGTGACAGGGGTTGCGCTTCTTTTGCGGATTACAGTGATAGAAGGGGTATCTGAATTCCTGAGGGTTCCCTCATCGATATCTCCTTTTCGGTTCCCCCAAGCATTGAACTGAGTTCTCTGTGTTCGAATCGCGTGAACCGTAAGAAATTCTCGTCGCAGCTTGACGGAGCTGTTTTACCCTTCAAGACCGTATCGCTGGAGAATTCGATCGATCTTATAGCTTTTTTGTCCAGCTCCCTTCCGTTAATATCGCACTTTCCGCCTGCATTCCAGTTTATTCCTTCTTATTACAATAACACAGATTTTCCTCGTGAATACAGTGTTTCCCTTGAAATTGGTCTGCGATGGCTGAAGGGACTGTCGCTGGAGGAAAGCGTTGAAAATCCACGAAAATTGTGAATCGCTGGGGAATATTTGCATGCGCGCACCATCTGTGCTAAATCGATTCACGCTGGCGCATTCTGTGGTCTGTGTAATACAACGAGCGTGACTTTTACGGAAGTCCTTTGGATTCGAGATTTTCCTTGATTTTCGGGACACGTCGACGTCTTGCAGCTTCTCTTTACTCTCCTATTGTCCCGTGGATTTTTCTAATAACAAAAACCTGCTGGTTTCCATACAATTATCGTATAATTTTATGGGAAATACCGTGGCTTCATTCAGTATTCTCGTTTGGATAATTTCGTGCAGGTGGGACGAGGTCAGCTTTGTACTTGTAATTATTGCTGAAGTCGTCGCGAAATCAGAATGCGCGGCAGCAGTGAGCTGCCTGGTCGTCCCACAGTCATCCCATACCCTACAAAGTTTTCAGTAGCACCAGCAGCGAAGCGACAATTTGGAAAAGAAGTTCTGCAATTTCGCGAGCGGGCTTTGCTGGCTCTTTGTATCTCTCTCCCTCTTTCACTTGGCAGTCTGCGCGCCGCCGCGGTGTCGATTCTCCTGAATATTTCGCGAAACGACTTTTGCCCTCCTACGAGCCCTTCGCCTACTTCGCTGAGATTTTCCCAGGGTGACTCGCAACCTCCCCGCAACCGTCTCTCTACCTCCGTCGCGGCTTTTTCGTCGATTCAGCGAGGAGCCTGTGGTATTTTCTAGGCTTCTCGAGACAGTTTCTAGTTTCTCCGTTCTGGAATATCGAACGAAGCGTTTATACCGCGTACACTTTTTTTCGGTCAAATCTTCGGAAAGCGACAGACAAAAGTTTATCTACGTAATAGCCAACGTTATTTTTTTTTTTTTTTCATTTACAGAATAATAGAATGTTTGTTCGACAGTTTTATTTATTTCTGTCGTACGGCGAGTAAATTGTTGATCTCGTCGAATGTCTTAACTGACTCTTGAAGGCCGCAAATATGCCATAAATTACTTCAGTCACAATATTGTCGGAAACAATCTGTTTTAATGAATTCTTCTGCTTCGCTGCTCTTTATTTATGACTATGAATACAAATGTTAACCGGGAGATATTATTTGTGAGTCTAAGGTGTATTTATGTATTCGAGAGGGCGTGAAATTTCAAGTCGTGACATTGCCGTCGCCTCTATTCGCAATTCAGGCAACCGTCGAGTGGTCGCGAGCTCCTGACGGCAGATCTCAAGTATCTTAGCTTCCATCTCATTCTCCTTCACGTCTCCTAGATCTATACTTCGTGTATTCTTCAGGTTCCATAGACTTCGCACTTGACCGTTGCTCCATCCTTCTCTCGACGTCCGGACTCCTTGGACTACAGTATAGTGTATATTCAGTCTATCTACTTTACTCTACGTGACGGTCTACCTGACAGCGTTAGCTATTGGTGTCTCGAACGCGACATAAATATCGATTCCTCCGCATCCACAGAATCGACGACGAAGCAAAAGCAGAGAAACGAATTCTACGTTCGTGAAGTTGTAAAAAATGTTGACGACAGAGTATAAAAGACTCTTCGAGTATATAGACAGGTGTGCGGATGATATTTGTCACTACATTCTCAATAGCCAGTCCGAAAAGGGAGCTCTGATCTCCTTTCCGTGCAGCCTTTTTGCCAGGCTTCTTTATTCTCAATACGACGAAGAACCGCAAAGATCAATGACAGAAAAAAATGTTGATACAATAAAAAAAACATTTTTCCTCTCCGTACATGGAAGTTTGTATAGCAATAGTATAAATAAAAATAGTTGTTACGTTATATATGAATTGCAATTTTCATAAATTGATGATGCAATTTGGATGAACACTTTTACATTTTTCAAGTAGATTTCCGAGTATTGCGCCCGTAACTTTTTTCTCGTTTTCATGCCCGTTGAAGAGGACTAGGTAACGAAAATCGACCAAAAACGGTGTAAAATTCAGATAGCATTTAAAAAAAAAGAAAAAAAAAACGAAACAAGATACACACATTTTTCTAGCTAATGCGAGCTTTTCATTATATGTTTCGCTACGAAATTCACTTTGGGCCAAACTATTTAAAAGAAATTGTAGTAACATTAAATTGTAATTTTTTCAATGCTGAGTGACTCTTATGATCCATCTTTTTCAGATGAAACATATGTGTGGATATTAACAATGTAGGATTTTCGCATTTGACATTTTATTAAATATTCATCCGTCAAAATACATGTGTAAAGGAATGATAATACTCTGGTAAATGAAATATAAAATGCAATCACAGTTTTACTTTTTTGTAGTAAAAAAAGGTACGTCTCGTCCTTTTTTGATACGCTGAGTAAAATGTATATTCGACTCTTGTATGCGAAATAGTTCTTCGAATAGACAACAATGCTTTTATGGTGCCCGTAATAATAGACAATGTAACCAGCAATTAAATTATGATACATGTGCCCATTTATGACGTAGAACTCAAGATATTTAGCGTTTTAGCGAACCATGATTTTTTATCACTGTAGTATATTTTCGAAATCGCCGCACGTCGCAGTTCCTGGTAATTGCTGCAGTATATTGCCGAAATGAGAGCCTAATCTAATTCCAAACACTCTCCGATTTCACGTAACCGCAGCTTTTGGCAGAAGCAGTGAATATCGAATAGCAAGTTATTTTGTTGATGTTGGTACGCGTCTTGAATCCGATAGGCGTAGCAGCCATCGGCAACTGCGTGATTCCCTCATAAAGGCCCTTAGGCGCTTAAGCGACCAAGAGCCTCCATTATAGCAAAGCAAAAGTAGCAAAGGATTAATTGGTTCGAAGCCTTGTTACCCAGAGGGAGGAAACCGTGAGGGGGCGAAGAGGGTTCTTAAAGGAAGATTTATATCCCGCTGTACATTCTCACGTACATACCCTCAAACTCCACCCATCCCCGTTATTTATTCCCAAACCCCACTCACATATGTATGTATTTTCCGCAAGAACTTAGGACCTGGTAAACCGAAGGAAGCCATAGCCGACAATTTGTCTCATTCATGAGTGAATGAAGGGAACAACTTCTCCAGTGGCCTCTGCGCTACGATAGCAAGTGTACGAAGGCATCTCTCTGCAGCTACGTACATACCTCATGCTCAACATGTACCTATCCCTTTCCCTTCGCTCTGTGTAGCTCAGGGCACTTGGAGAGTCGCAAAGCTGGCAGCTAGAGCTTGAGGTACCGGTGTTGGAGATGGTTGCTTCCTCGTTCTTCGTACGCTTCGCTCTTCGCAGTCTCGACCTCATTACTCTCAGGCAGAAAGAAGGTATTCGAGTGAATCCCGAAGCCCTCTTCCTCTGGCGCATTGGTCGTACCTGCTAGTCGTACTTCGCTAGATACTAAGGTACTCCCCAAGCCCCGGGCTTCAGCAGTAGTATATCTTGAGTATCACCTTCTTTCTCTTCGTTCCTTTGTTTTCCACCTTATGAGTGTCTTTTTGTGCCGGTACTAGACAATACAGTTTACAAGTAACGACCCGTAAGGATACAGATCCTTTAGCCCCTCTTTATTTTTATCGTCGAAGACAAAACGTTTCATTATCCTCCTGAATTTCCTCGGCCACTCCATCGTTCTCGCTAATTAAATAATCTGCTCGGTTTAAGGTTATTTCAAGAAATTTCGCGCTGTAGATGCGTCCAATTTAACTCATGACTCCGGGGAACTATTGTTATAAGCGATATCGTTTATGGCAAACGGTTCCATTCCATGATTCGGTGCAACTGTCTCACTGCTCTCTGGTTCTCGATCTCAAGTGAGTCTTTCCTGTCGGTGATAAAGTACTCTAGTCCAGGAGTTACGTCCCTTAAGGATACGTACTCAGATGCTCCCTTTGCTTTTATTGTCAAGCGTAAGGAATTTAATGTCCTGGATAGTTTATACGCAGTTGCGCCATTGTTTCTACAAATAGAATAATCTTTGTGGTTGCTACCATTACCAATTCCGAGAATTTTAGCGAGGACAAGGCATTCGATTAAATCCCGTTCTCTCAGAAGTATTCCACTGTGAGTGATTTAGTCTTTCCCTTCCAGGCTTTTCAGTTCGTCGTCGTTTCGCGGAACATTAAACAATCAGAAATGCTCGCTCGACATAAAGCCCCTCTCGGAATGTGACCTCTCGCTGAGCGGACCACACACACACACACACACACACACACACACACACACACACACACACACACACACACACACACACACACACACACACACACACACACACACACACACACACACACACACACACACGCACACACACACACACACACACACACACACACACACAAAATAGAATCAACTTGTGAGTTTTATGGAAAACGTCTTATGGTCTGGCTGTTAAGCTAAAGCGCTTCTCGCTTTTCTTCTTCCTTTTTCTTCAGTTTTTAATGTCCTTCTGTCATCCCTCCCGTTTTGATCCTTACGTTCAACCTTGCCTATCTGCTTTCTCAGTGCGTCCATGTTACGGAGCTTTTGATGGCTCTTGTGTCCTGCACGTGGCCAACGTTATATTATTTTATTTTCCCCGGTGCTTGATTCTTTTCACATTGCTTACTGCAATTTCTTTGTCCGACGTTTTCGCCAACAAGAGCGACGCTTTTTTTCCTACTTTCTCTCTAACGTCATAAAAAAAAATGGCATTCGCTGAGGGAGATTCTCAACAATAAAGCGTATACCATTGACCGACAATGTCTAGGAGAAGATATTCTCCATCGACTCTTCTCGTTTTCTCTACAAGCGTTCTCGAATTATGAGCTTTTCCTCCTTGATTGTACAGGCTTGGTCTTGTGAGCATTGGTCAGTCTTCACGGCAATTTGATAGTCGCGAGCAAACTTGAGAAATGGAGTTACATTCGTCCGGAGATAGTGGTTCCGCTGTTTTCTTTTTCCCCCGGCTTTCACGGAGTTTCTTTTTGCTCCAGGATGAAATGAAGACCTCGGGCAGAGGTAATAATGTGTGTCAGACTTTTGCTCTACCTCATCATGCGTATCTTCCATCATCGCGTGTATGTACTTCCTTTCTTCTGCTACAAGAACCCGGGCATAGGAGACCTTCGACGTTCTCCAGTAGCATTGAGTACCGTCACTCTTCCAGAGAGAAGACGACGTTTTCACAACGACGACGACGTTGATGACGAGAAGTCATAGAAGACCACGTACAAGAAAAGTCAAAAAGCTCGCACTCCATTCAGCGTCATGTGAATATATACGCAGTGAACACCTCGAGTTTGGCCTATTTACGCTCTTGCACTCTCTTGGTTACTTTTTTTTTTCAACATATGCTATTCCCTCGAAATTTCCATTCTCGACGAGCTTTATTAACAATAACATTAGTATCATGTCGTAGTTAATTAAATAAACGACGGGCGATAACGAGATACATTTGGAATTTGAATAATTGGCACATTGTTGTAGGGACGAACGGAGCGAAAGGGAAACGCTGGTCGACGCGAGATAATGAAGAATGTGCGTATCTCTATGCTCTGGCGTACCGATAGTCATTATTCACGAAACAAACAATTTTCACTGGTTATAGTGTGAATTACTCGTATCCCTTCCCACGTACCCCTTTTCATAGGCCTATCATCATTTCACGCAACTAACTCTTTACGTGTGCACTTCACTCCATTCCACGATTTATACGCTCTGCATCCAGCTGTGGCAAGTGGAGATACCCGCCCCCTTCCGTTTTCTCACTCCGTCTCTACCTTTCTTCATCGCACTCTCTGTGTGGAACCCGAGAGCAGCACGCGTTCAAATTAGAACTCGAGAGGAACGAGTGCAATGTGTGGCGTGCCGCGCTCGACATACCCTCCCTTTTACTCTCGTTACTCGTACGCCTGTACATTGTACCCGGAAAAGCCGCACACCACGTGCCTCCCCGCAATTCCGACTACTATTTTAGTTTAATGCGGAATACGGAGATAATGCATGAACAGAACTGCGTCAACCCGTGCAGTTGAAACAACACTTTCAAATAATTCGTTATCTATCCGTGGTACACCGTGAATTCGGTATGAATGGATCAGCTACGTATTGTATGTTTATCCGTGTGGTTTTATTGATGAGTATGAAAAGGTTCAGCTAATTTTCTCTCCTTATACAAATCGAGATAGTCGGCGTTCTTGGTCACTTTGCTCGATTTTTAAGGCGTCGATAAATTTCCAAATAGTTGCGTGGCTGAACTGCAAACGTTCGGAAAGGCTCGATGCCATCCCTCAGCCGCGTTATTAGTACGTGGCAAGCCTCGTTGAATTCTTTCGTAAACATTCCACAATGATAATTGGAAAAGGGGTTTCTGTCGTTGTCCCCTGCGGTTGAGTTGTCCGATCCACGTCTCTTCGAAATAGTTTATAAATCGTTTTAAAAGCTTTTCGTTGGACGTGTGGTACTTTAATTTTATAAGTTTCTCCTAGGTGGCAACGACGTCGTCAGTAAGAACAAATGCCAGTGCCTTCAGTTTCTTGATTTCAATAAAGAATTCTTCAGCTTGCACATGTTTCCATATGCATTGTGAGAAATGGCAATAGCATCCATGATTGCGGTTAACATTTCAATGTAGGTTTCTTTTGATTTATTAGTGGTCAATGCGAAGATCAACGGAATTGTTGTTCCCTCATATAATCCGTGCATAGTATACAGCTGTAAGAATATTTTCGGCACTGTGTCGAATGTTCCATCAGCGTGCCAATGTCTGCACTGCTTTAGAAACTTTAAATTTCTTTTAGTTGCGGATATTAGAAGACACCTTGGACTTTTGTCGTCGTATTCTATGAACAAGTCTCCCTGTGCTGTTGTTGCATATTTGTCGGGAATGACGAGATCCTGTGCTGTTATTGGATTCGGTGGAGGGGCATTTGTCGCGGCTCGTTGTCCCTGTACCGTTAGACAGAGTCATTTCGTGGATGATAATCGTACCGCAAGTGCTTCAGAGATATTGAAGCATGTCAGTAATGATGTTCTTAGAAGTGTCACTTGACTCTGTTGCTTTCCTTCTTGAATTTGTTTTTAGTTCAGCTGCTTTGACATCTATTATGTCTGGCGCGTGCTTGTGAGGCGTCTCAGACAGTATAGTTCTTGTGAATTAAAAGATATATTCGTCGGTTTAATATCGTAATAAACATCATGTATTAGAGTGTCTCTAATATCTATCATAGAAAATCTAGTCAACACGAACTATTTCGAGGCGTTTACATAAATTATATTCTTACCTGTAGGTTCTGACGACGAGGTGTGGCAGCGGCTTGAACATTTTATGCAGGTGTCGTTGTATTTTGTACATCGCCAAATCAATCTAGTTTTACTGTCACTGTGTTTATAAAATGTGAAATTATTGTGTAATCATAGATTTTTTCCCTTCTGGCTGAATATAAATGAAATAGGCATTTCGACGACACGTCGTATTAGTACGATACTGAAACGATCAGTGAATTTCTATAGCTGCCGTTGGCACATATATATGTAGTCTGCACTGTAAAAAAAAACTACTTGAAATTTAATGTACCGGTGTATAAAGTTCATTATGCAAGTACTGGTACTTAAATTTCACTCACATGTATGCTTGAATTTTTAAGAAAAGGCTTATGGAAAATAATGGCAGCAATACTAATAGCACGTTAATAACGGACTTCAAATTTACTGAACCGTCCCTGAACTTTCAATAAGTGTACATGAAATGTCATAAGCGGTATTGAAAATTAATTAACCAGTACTAAAAATTATTGGAAAAAATTTGCTTGGAATTTGATGTACCAGTGTATGAAGTTCATTATGCAAGTCTATTACTTAAATTTAAAGCACATGTATGCTTGAATTTTGAAGTTAAGGTTAAAAAAAAATAATGGTAGCAACAGTAAAATTATAGTAAAAGCGGACTTTAAATTTACCACGCCGTGTCTGAAATTCCATTATGTGTACATGAAATGTCATGTACGTTGTGTTCGAAAATGAATTAATCAAAACTGAAAGTTCTTGAACAAATTTTGCTTGTAATTCAATGTACAGGAATATGAAGTTCATTATGCAAGAATTGTTACGTGAATTTCAAGCACATGTAAGCTTGAATTTTGAAGAAAAGACTTGTGAAAAATAATCCCAGCAACATGAAAATTACAGTAGCATCGAACTTCACATTGACTGAACCGTCTTTGAAATTTTCATACGTGTACTTCATGTCTCATGTACGTTGTAAGTCGAAAATCAATTATTCAATACTGGAACTTTGAAAGAAAATTTTACTTGAAATTCAATGAACTGGCATATGGCTTTTCGAGCGTATTTGCGGAATTCCATAATCAAAATTCATATATCGTTATTTATTATTTATTATAAAAGAATCGTGGAGTATAATATCCATTCTTAGATAATAAAAATCTTGTTACAATGAATATGGTAAATTATCGAACATTTTTTTTTTCACGTTATTCATATGGCCATATCTGCCATATCTGTCTCGAAGTCCTCGATAGCCTTAGCAAGCTTGAAAACTTTAGGGTCGTAGTTGGTCGTCTTCCTTTTTTTGACAGGCTGCTTGGATCCAGTTGATGGATTTATTTTGAGCATCACTCTATGATAAAAGAAATAACAAAAGAAAATAAGTTTTTAGCCGTTTTCCCTAATTTTTGTAACATTCATATTAAAGGTACAATAGTATATTGTGCAACAAAGGTCAAAAGTTCACGCAAACGAGAATTTTAGCTCGAATAAGGACACCATATCTTTCGTTAAAAGTGCATGAACAGTGGTTTTTGAATGGTAGTTTTGCGGGACGAACGGTGAAAAGTGAGGCTTCAAGTTTTCGGCCCCAGGGACGAAAGTGAAGGAATCACCAACGACGCATACGCCAACCCATCTTTTTAATACTGGCATGATATAAGCCACATTCGGCCTCCAAAACTGCCATGAAAAAACCGCTGGCTACACTGAGAGAAAACCATATGGTTTATCTAACGATTTCATATGGTAATACGAATATAGGAAGGCTTGCAATGTTTTATAGTTAAAGCGATGATAATATGGTTCAATAAACGATATTTTCAAGGTTATTGGAAACAAACGTCGAAATCGTATATGCAACAAAACGGCATATTTGAAAGTATGATAATAGTTTTTGCAACTATTATCATTTTAATAATTGCTATTATTATTATATTTGCTATAACCAAAAAATATAGACGTTCCTCCTGCGAATTCCAGTTTATAGTTGGATTATCGTCAGTCCAACTATATTAATTTCAAAATTACCAGATTTTTCTCTCAGTGTATGCACGTTTGTCAAAAAATTATGCAACAAAAAAAGCCAAGACAGCTGAAATTAAGGACTGATAAAAATAACAAACCTCTGTAAGAACTCTAAAGTTCTGGCCATTTCGGGAGCGTATTGGTAGCCAAAAACAAAATATACGGCGACAAGAACGAGAAATCCGTCGAGGCATGAATCGGCAGTGATAAACACTGTATTTTCCACCAAGATTCTGTATTGTTCTTCACCGTCGTACAAAGACTGACCTGAAAGAAACGTGCATATAGCATATATTAAATTAATTGAGAGAAATTCGTGTGTAACACTGTTTTTGGCTTTCAATATATTTTGGCTATGATTATATTCTACGCACATAAAGCAAATCCATACACTACTCTAAAAAATTCTAATTTATAATGGAATTCTAAAATCTTAAAGTCTAATAAAAACTGTATCACTTCATCAATTATTAATTAATTTTGTACCAATCTATAGTCCAACATGTACCTAATTTTAAAAAAAGTGAATATTAAAAAGTAATAAGTGATTTTCTGAAATATTTAAACAATGAAATATTAAATTTCTTGAACGATTCGCATAAAATTTAATCCCAGACAGGATTTAATAGTAATCCACTTGTGTACAAAATTCAAATCCGATATTTCAAGAATTGAATTTTTTTAAAAGGTTGTCTTAACAGTCTAGATAAGTCGACATACCTCTGATTATGAGGGTCGGAAACGGTCCAGTTTCTTGCTTGATAGTTTCATCGTCCTCGTCCTTTTAACAGAGTAATGGAAAAATACATCACGCAAGAATCAGGGCAACATATACAGGGCGAATTTGTTTTCGAACGGCAGATGCTTACGTTAAATATTTTAAATAAAAACTTCTCGTCTTCCTTAAAATAATTAGCGAGAAGCGGGAAAATCACAGCAATTTTAGGAACTCCATTTCTTTCGGCAGTTGCCGCCGTATTCGCTTCGTCGATCAACTTTAACCCAATCGTCGCCATCTTTACCATAGGTGGCGGTTCCTTGTCGGATAACTTGACTTTCTTCACTTGCTTTTTGTAGGTACTTTTAAAGTAGTTAACAATCATTTTTGCTTTTTGCAAAAGAGCAGCATCCCATTCTTTCTTCAGAGGTTTGCCTAACAGCCGACTTGCATGTGCAATGAGAAATGTACGATCATCTAGATAGGGCCAGTTCATAAGTAATTGTGCTAAGTCCCGCTTCACTTGAGTGATTGCTACTCTCTGAGTGGAATATGTTTCTTCCATCATGAAATGTTTTGAAATTTCCATTAACAAAATATAATTTATCAAAATTACAATGAACAATAAAACACAATAAAATTTCTGGAAATTTTCATCAAAAATATTTTTTTTTAAACATCAATCTGCGAAGATGAAATTTCTTGAGATTTTCATTGTAGATTAGGATTTACAAAAAAAAGTTTGTTGATAGACATTTCAAAATGATTTCATTGTAGACTGGAATTCACAAAGTTATTGATTCGATGAATTTTTTTTTAAATTTCCATCAACAAACAATTTTTTTTTAAAATTCCAATCTCCAATGAAAATTTCAAGAAATCTTCATCAAAAAATTTTATCGCAGACTGATGTTTGAAAAAAAAATCAGTCTACAAAGATCAAATTCCTTTGCGGTTCATTTAAAAAAAAAAAATTGTCGATGGACATTTCGAAACGATTTCATTGTTGAGTGGAATTTACAAAGTTATTGTTCTTCAATGAATGTTTTAAAAAAATATCCATCAACCAACAATATTTTTTAAAAAATTCAATCTGCGATGAAAATTTCAAGAAATCTTCATCAAAAAATTTCATCGCAAATTGATGTTTGAAAAAAAAATCAGTCTGTGTAGATGAAATTTCTTGAAATTTCCATTGCGATTGTAATTTTTTGAAAATATTGTTCGTTGATGGATATTTTTTAAAAAAGTATCACAATCGCAATGGAAATTCCAAGAAATTTCATCTACGCAGACTGATTTTTTTTAAAAAAGTTTTTGGATATTTTTTTAAAAGTCCATCAACAAACAATATTTTTAAAAAATTACTATGGCAATGAAAATTTCAAGAAATTTCATCCAAGTAGACTGATTTTTTTAAAACATCAATCTGCGATGAAATTTTTTGATGAAGATTTCTTTAAATTTTCATCGCAGATTGAAATTCTTAACAAATATTGTTCGTTGATGGATATTGTTTTAAAAAAGTCCATCAACAAACAATATTTTTCAAAAATTACAATCGCAATGGAAATTTAAAGAAATTTCATCTACGCAGACTGATTTTTTTTCAAACATCAATCTGCGATGACATTTTTTTATGAAGATTTCTTGAAATTCTCATCGCAGATTGGAATTTAAAAAAAATATTTTTCGTTGATGAATATTTAAAAAAAAAATACATTGAAGAACAATAACTCTGTAAATTCCATTCAACAATGAAATCGTTTCGAAATGTCCATTAACAATTTTTTTAAAATTCTAATCGCAAAAGAAACTTCAAGAAATTTGATCTTAGCAGACTAATTTTTTTTTAAACATCAGTATGCGATGAAATTGTTAGATGGAGATTTCTTGAAATTTTCGTCACGGATTGGAATTTAAAACAAGACTGTTCGCTGATGGATATATTTGTTTTAAATTCATTGAAGCATAATAACTTTGTAAATTCTACTTAACAATGAAATCGTTTCGAAATGTCCATCAACAAACAATTTTTTTTTCAAATTTAAAATCCGCAAAGAAGTTTGATCTCTGGGAACTGACTTTTTTTTTTTCAAACATCAGTCTGCGATAAAATTTTTTGATGAAGTTTTCTTTAAATTTTTATTAATAAATAAATGAAATTACAAAATAAGTAAATATATACATTCTATTGAAAATTAACCCGTTGGGGTCGAAAGACAATGGTAGCCTTCAGCAGGTTAACCCTTGCTGTGTGCACTTATTTTTTAGCAGCCTTCAATTGCCTGTTATTGAAACCAAAATGACTGAGTGTGCCCAGTAAGAATTAAAATTGTACTTACCAAATTGAATTTTGTGGGGCGTGGCGTTAATGATTACATTGATTATTACTTTTCACTTTCTCCAACCGGCAACAAATACGGGACGAACGGCACCGGAACACATACGCGAAATTAAGGTTGGACAGGGTTACGCGCCAAATGTAGGTTTCCGCCGAGTAACTTCGCGGGAGACATAGGTTTCCGCCGGGTAAATTCGCGAGAAACACAGCCACAAGTAGGCGGGAAGTAGATAGCGACCGGCAACAACTATTTGCTACTGCAGCGCTGAACTCCGGATGTACTCCAGGACAGCGCGTAATTCAAAATAGATTTGGCTTACTCGAGCCAACGATGATTAGGCGTAATCGAAAATGTATATTAATGAAATATACAATATGATATATATATATATATATATATATATATATAATTGTTTAAACAACAGTTAGATGCATTAGATCCAAATATTCGTTTGACCGTGTTGTTTAAACAATTTTTTCTACTACTTCCTCTCGAAGATCGAAACATATAAAAGCATACAAAAAAGCCATTTTTTGTGTTTTTTAAACAAACTAATAATCGAGTACTCTTGACGTCTTTTATGATCATGTCGCTCAATTTCAAACATTCGTTCATAATTACATTAATTTTAAGGTAAGTGCTGGAAATTTTCATAACGATTCATTAAATTGCAATAACTGGTTTACAAAGCATTACGTTCATTAACGAGTTATTGAATTTTCATTGACGATTATAATTTTACAAGTGCAAGGTACTTAAAATTTACAATCGCGCGATTGCATATGTCGGATATCCTGTAACTTTCAAGCACCAGTGCTGATGAATTCCAAAACGCAAACCCACTTGATATTTCAAAAGTAAGTGGCTGAAATCGGAGTGACTATGACCATGTAAATTCAATAGACTTTTGCTAAAACTTTTCATAACGGTTCGTTAAGTTGCAAAAATTTATTTATGAGACATAACGTTCATTAAGAAGTTATGTAATTTTTAATAACGATCTACAATTTTACGACCAGGGTACTTAAAATTGACAGTCCTCCGTTTGAATATTGCGGATTTCTTGTAATTTTCAGGCACCGGTGTGGGAGAATTCTGAATGGCGAACGCGCTTGATTGTTCAAGAGTACCGACTAAAATTGGAGTGACGATGGCGTTGTAATTTTAATGAATTTTTGCATTAATTTTAATGCAAGTGCTGGAATTTTTCATAACGTTTTATTAAATTTCAATAATTTGCAATATGAAACATTACGTTCATTAAGCAGTTATGTAATTTTCAATAACGATCTACAATTTTACGGTCAAGGTACTTAAAATTGACAGTCCTCCGTTAGAATATTGCGGATTTCTCGTAATTTTCAGGCACCAGCGTGGAAGAATTCCAAATGGCGAACGCGTTTGTTTTCTCAAGAGAACCAACTGAAATCGGAGTGACGATGACGTTGTAAATTCAATGTATTTTTGCATTGATTCTAATGAATGTGCTGGAATTTTTCATAACAGTTCATTGAATTTCAATAACTTGCATATGAAACATTACGTTCATTAAGCAGTTATGTAATTTTCAATAACGATCTACAATTTTACGATCAAGGTACTTGAAATTTACAGTCCCGTGGTTGAATATTGCGGATTTCCTATCATTTTTAAACACCAATGTGGGAGAATTCTAAATCGCGAACACGCTTGATTTTTCAAGAGCACCAACTGGAATCGGAGTGACGATGACGGTGTAAATTCAACGTATCTGTGCGTTAATTTCAATGAAAGTGCTGGAATTTTTCAAAACCGTTTATTAAGTTTCAATAACTTGTTTATAAAACATCACGTCAATTGACAGGCTCTGTAATTTTAATGTAACTTTCAGGAATTTTATGAAAAATCTGTAAATTTCCAGTACCGGGTACATTATTTCGTGTTTAATTTACCAAGTTTGTAAATTTCAAGTTTTTCGGTACATTAAATTCCTAGTTTTTTTTTACAGTGTGTATAAAATAACATATAGAATTGTATACAATTGTTAGAATATATTCATGCGGGTGTTGACATATAGCCATAGTCAGCAAGTGTTATGAGTAATCGTGAATGTAACGAATGTACAGTCTATACCAAGATAATTTGTACCTGCTAATTGGCCACTTATTCTTAATTTTTTGGATGGAATTTTACCGCGGGGATGTTATAGCTCAGGGATATTATGACGCGGGATGTTATGTCGGAGGGTTATTATGTCGCGGGTCATTGTCTCCGGGATATTATGTCGGGGATTCGAATTTTTATTTTGTAGCTTTATCAATTTTTTCAAAAAAGAACGTTCGTGCTCTAGCTTTCGTAAAAAAATGCGATATTTTGCTAAACAATTCTCCATAAGGATTTCGTAGAGTTTTGGAAATTTCAGAAAATTCATGTTTTTGCTCTAACTATGGCAAAACTTAAGACAACATACTCAAATTTCATGTATGGAATCTGTACGATTTAGTAATGGTTAGTAAAAGGTTTCGTCATAATTTGCATAAAACTTTCAAAATTTTTACTCAAAGAATAAAGTGAGGTTAGTGCATTAACTTTAGCAAAACATAAGATAGCAAACTCAAATTTGATACACCAAATCAATAGTATTTATCTGCAAATTACTTCTTCTTTTTTTTTCTTTCTTTACAAATCTCCCTCTATGAGAAAGCCAAAATCAATTTTCATCCTTCCTCATAGAGGTAGCTTTGTAAAAAAAAAAAAACCAATAGTAATGAGGAAGCAATTTGCAAACTTCAACTTTCCATTTCTTGACGCTGTGGACTACGGTAGAGTTAATGTGGATTTATATACTTCTTAAACTGCTGATAGTGAATATTATGATTGCTTGACCTTCTTTTATTATATTAAGACCCAAATACAAATGTTAATCGAGAGAATGAAGCATTATCCGTTATAACTTGTTTCAGACAATTCATCAAATCAAATTATTAAGCAACCGAGTCAAATTTTATGAAAACTGCATGTCGCTGAAATAGTACATATGCAATGTTTTCTTAGATCGATTTTTTCAACCACCTTTATCAGTTCTAATTTTTTTTTCTATTTTGAAATTTTCATGTATTTCTGGTCGCGCCACTAGACGAAATTGGTTATGCAAGATCCAATTCTTTTGATTGAGACTGTATCTCCAGTTCTACTGTAGTAATTTTCATTTGACCATATTTTGCATGACAAAAATATATTTGTAGTAACTTTCTTTCCTGAATCACAATTTTTCACAATTATCGTTGTAACTTTTGCGGATTATCTTTAAATGAAAATTGCGCAACGTGAACAGGGCAGTCTCCCTCCGAAGAGAACCTGGAAAAATCAATTACTCCATCGGAAGTATAAAATAGATCAAATATATTGACACCCATCCACATAGCCAAAAAGTTCCATTTCAAAACATTTCATTCCTTTGCGTTTGACCAGTGGTGGTTTTTTCTGAAGATGAAACCATTCAGGTATGTTTTTATAGCATTATTCAATTTTCACATTTTTCAGGTAACTTATCCTACGTAATCAGATATGGAATACGATTAAAAAAAAAACAATTTCTTGCACTATGACAATTAAAACTTGAAGCACTTTTAACTGTCTAAATTGGTACATCAGGAGAACTAGGTGAAAACGTTATATTTCAATACTTAACATGTTCACAGCTTACAGATCGATCCTCCTCTTCATAACACCCAATCAACAGGCCGATCCCCGAACCGTGTGATGATTCGTACTCCACAAAACTATCCATACACGAATTCTGAAATCGGTCGTAAACCCCCTATTCGATTGGTCTGGCATTGAATTCCACCAGTCTCATTTACCACGACCCTTTAATTGGAGGCATTGCCACATTTTGGCAGAAAGCAACATTAGCACATCGTCATTAGGAATTAGTTGGGCACTGGTTTCTGCAAAGTCTGTATCTTTGGCATAAAAGCTGGGGGTCCAGATCTCTCGTATATTCTCGTTTTCTCTTTCGCGTCCCTCGTCTCTACTACATTCTGGTCGGCTCGGTAAATCATAAGTCGCAAATAGAAGCGGAGCTAGAGGCTCTGCAATTTCTCTGGCCGAAACGGAACAGTGCCACTGGCTGCTCAGTTCAACGCCCATTCGCCACTAGCTTTACTGGAAGCTTTGATTTATAACAGATTACATCGTTGGTATTCCGAACGCCAGCTATTACTAAGCTCTTTCGATTTCGTTCGCTGTATCAGCTCTAGAGCTTTGTTGGTCACCAATACGACGGATTTTTCCAGTTTCGCTTCCATGCCTAGGCACGTACGGAGGTTTTGTCGGTATTCCGGTGCAAACTTCTCCAATCCAGCGACGTAAAGCTCGACTAATTATCACAGCGCGGAGACCGGGCTTGTTCACCCCTTGCGTCTAGTACAAGGGAACATACAAGGTCTTCCGGTTAAACAATACCCGCTGATTTTGGGAGAAGATACCTCAGCCTCTTAGTTGGTCGTCTCTCTTGTTCAGAGTCCTCACGGAGGTCGACATCTTGGACGGCATTAATTAGCCAACCTCGCGAATTCAATCTCCTCTGAAAATCTTGATTAATCGTAACTTTCCTGAGGCGACCCTTCCGCAATCTTCCCGTAAAGCCCTGTACAATTTTCTCCACTCATTCGGAGAACTGTCGAATCAGTGAAAAGTTTCCTAGCAATTTTTACCTTTCTTAATTTTACTTCAATTGAAGAATTATCACTTTCGTAGCTTCGAGAGAGGAATCAAAGTTTTATCGTATTGGAGACAGACTCAAGCGTGAGGAATTTCCGAGGGCAAGGTAACAAAAAAAAAAAAAGAAAAAAAGGAAAGCCTAGGAAAAGTCCCAGTCTGCAAAGTTGTTTCAACCTCGTATTCCGGAACACGTTGAATTCTTCCAATTACAAAGGTTCAGAGATGTACCTGCGATAGAATTAATTTCCTTTTTTATTCGTCCAGAAATCTACGCCCACACCTAGCACGGGTAAGGTTGGATGGTACTGCAGTAGATTCATATCGTCTGAAGATCGACTCTCTGTTCGGGGTGTGGTTATTATCCACTGTTAACAATGCTGTTATGAATCTCTGTATACACTGGATACCAGGACAATTCGACTCCGTTGCGCACTTTGTGACGCTGGCTTTCCTCTCCATTAACCGTTTCGTCGATCGTTCTCAACATGAACGGCACGCAGTGACTGTTGTGATTGATCATCGATTCCGCTGTTGCTACTCCATCCTCGCCAACGAACATCCCGACATACGTAACCGGAAACGATCCAACCAACTGATGTAAACGCCCGTGAGCTTGGATCACCTGTCAATCCTAGTGAAACTATCTACTGGGGCTCTAGAGCTACTTTACAGCTTGTTCGCCGCTCTCCGTTTACACTCATGGATGCCCGGATTCGCCGCATTTCAAACCACTGTCTATTTTACCTTACGTACGTGGGTTTGTTGGCGTCAAATCGCTCTTACTACGGTACTCTTTTCTATTTTGTCTCTCGGCTCAGACACTCGTAGACTATGAATGCAAAGAATTTTAGACTTCTCCTTTCGGATGAACATCTCTCTGACTGCGGAACTTTGGTTGAGCATTATTTTAGCACTCGTCGACAGATGTAACGCTTGCTCGGTCTGTCAACTTATCAGATGTGACCAACGCTCTCCACCAGCCATTTGACTTGTTAACTAGATGAATCCCTCGTGACTGGAATATTCATTTCAGCCTCGCGGGCACTCGTGCTTTCGACGAACTGCGCTTGCCGCAAAGTTTATTCCGTGTAAAATGTTATTATCAACTCTCTGGTTACGCATATATTATGGCAGTTTCATTGCATATCGTGCTCGGAGAACTTTGCTGTAAATTCACTTGAGACTTATTAATTGATATAAAAATAACTGCTTTTTTTATGTGAACTTCATTGATTATTTTTATTCCTTGCGCAATATAAATGTCAGTAGATTTTTACAAAAAAAAAAATGTTATATTTTTCCTTGTTTAACATTGTTATCTGCGATAACAACCTCCACGTTGTTATCGCAGACACATATTAGGAGAATAACTTGCAAAAATCCGCAGCGTCGAAAATATAATTAAGAAATAGTCCTCTAGGGTATTGCGCGCATTGCTCGCTTACCGCTCGGCCAATTCGCACCTCTCTTCCCAAAGTAAATACTCTGCAGTGGTGCTGAGAATTTTAATGAAGTCGAGAATTCCATGCTCATCTTCTCTCGGATATATAGGATAGGAACGCGAGATTACTTTTGAAAAAATTAATTTCCTCGTCTTTCCATGCGGGTGATCTACAATGTAGCAAAGTCTCATAAAATTAGCAAATATGCACTGCACATTTTTCTACACATGTTCCATCTTTGCTACGCGAAGCTGAAAAATCTGTAAAAAAAAATCAAGACTCAACGAAACCTGATACTTCGTCTGCCAGATCAAAGCCTCATCAGTTGCGAATAAAACATGCATCAGTCAAAGTCACCACTCCATTATTTCTCTGAGAGTTCTGGTTATTTCAATGGAACTATGCTTTTTTTCGAGCACGCATAACGTTTCATTTTCAGCTGTTTCAATAGTATCTACCCCAAAGAATTTTTCTGATTAAGGTTATCCTTGCGCATTAGCCTTTTTGAACCTTTCAGATTGACATTTTTCTCATAATGGTGAAAACTGTGTAAATACGTTACAAATACGCGTCCCGCGTATCTTGTCGATGTGGAAAGGCTTGGCTGGTTTTTATAACATTTTTAACCTAATTTTCTCTTCCGGGTAACAACCTTCCCATATTACAACAATATTTTCCTCTGATCTTGCCGTGATTTGAAATTGGCGAGATATTTTTCAGTCAAAAACCCTGCTATGCTTGATCGTTTACTTTTATAAAGGCAGCTTTTATTTGCCATATCTGTAGGTTTCTTCCGGTACAATAGGGACTACACATACATTTTTATTCTCACTGTGATTGATTAAATGCATACATCTATTTAAAAAATCACAGAATTTTCGGGACAGTGTGACAATTGACTAGTACGGATCACAAAAGGTACCTCATCAAGATACGCGGCAGCGTCTTGAGACAAGTCCATTTACCTCTTTTTTCTTACGACCGACATTTTCTTTACCGACCGACAAGACGCTGCCGTAGTATCTCTTACTCCGAGAAGTTCATTTTAGCCACTTTTTTTCCAGGTTAATATGTTATATCAACGAAATAGTAGCGTTTTCAAGCTTTTTCCAGGTGTAATGAAATACTACATGCAAAAACATTTCGTTTGACACCAAAACGACCTCCGCAGCTTTCCCCAGTGCACTGATATCGTAATGTAAATCTCGAAATAGTTCTGAAATATTCAAAAAAATTAAGACCTTTTTCGCACTCCCGTGATTCTAATATCTTTCGCAGGGGCATGAGCCTAATTTTTCGCAGGGACGTGATCTCAACCGACTGGTATCCGCAACAGAATATATATATTCATTCGCTGATCGCTTGAAATTATAAAATGTATTTTCCGGTATTCATTAAATTGAATCAATATAATATTATAATATTATTTATATGTCAATAAGAGTTGGACTATAGTTTTCGATGACCAGGTCGACCGCTTCAGATTTTTCGGTGTCCAGGTCGATCTCTCCATAGTTTTGAACGTCCAGGTCGCTTTCTCCATAGTTTTTGTTGTCCAGGTCGACCTTTCCATAGTTTTAAGCGTCCAGGTCGATCCCTCCATAGTTTTCGATGTCCAGGTCGACTGCCTTCATAGTTTTTGTTGTCCAGGTCGATTCCTCCATAGTTTTCGATGTCCAGGTCGACTTCCTCCATAGTTTTCGATGTCCAGGTCGACTTCCTCCATAGTTTTTGTTTAGGTCGACTTCCTCCATAGTTTTTGTTTAGGTCGACCTCTCTATAGTTTTTGTTGTCCAGGTCAAACTCTCGATAGTTTTTGTTGTCCAGGTCGAACTCTCCATAGTTTTAAGTGTTGAGGTGGATTTCTCCATAGTTTTCGATGTCCAGGTCGACCGCCTCGTAGTTTTTGGTGTCCCGATCGATCTCCCCATAGTTTCCGATCTCCAGGTCGACCGCGCCGTAGCTCTCGGTATCCAGGTCAATTCATTCAGAGTTTTTGATGTCTTGTTCGATCGCTTTATAGTTTCCGGTGTCCAGGTTGATACGGCTTTACTTTTCGATGTCTAGGTCGCTTTGTAGCTTTTCACGTCCAGCTCGACGGCCTCGCAGTTACTTTTGTCCAGGTCGGTCTTCCCATAGTTTAAAGTTTCCAGGTCGCCTCCTCCATAGTTTTCGATGTCCAGGTCTATCGCTCCGTAGTTTTCGTTCTCCAGGTCGATCTCTTCATGTCCGATGTCCAGGTCGACCTTTCCATAGTTTTCGGTATCCAGGTCGATCTCTTTACGATTTCAGATGTCCAGATCGACCTCTGTAGCTTTCGGTGTCCAGTTCGATGTCTGCATAGTATTCGTTGTCCAGGTCGACGTCTTCGTAGATTCCACCGAAAATATGTTTTGCTTGATAAAATTAAATTGTAATAGAAAATCTGCCATTGCCCCAAGTCCGGATGAGAGAGGAGAAGGGTTTAGTTTGAACAATTTTTGCACAATGGATTTTATTTTTTTAATCTATCCAAAAAGTTTGCAAAAAGTAATGAGACCCCCCCAAAAAACACCATGTGTGAAAAAACTTGAGACAAGTACATTTACGTTAGAGGAACCCATTACTTCCCCCAAAAACTGTGTCGCAAGAAATTGAGCTATAAACTATGTATGGGAACAAAAAGTCGTGAAATAAATAAACTAAAAATATCTGCAGCATGTCAAGTACATGTTGTTTATTATCGATATATATATTGTCACAGTATTTTTATTCGGTACTAATAAGCTTACAGTCGAACGAAAAAAAATTCAGCAATGGACAAGAGAACCTTGCAGTTAAAATTAAAAAAATGTAAACTACTAAATTCGAAAAAAAAAATTAGAAAAAAATTTGAAAATTTCATAATGAAAAAAAGAGAATTCACAGTACTTGACGAGTTTGCGAAGTATCGCACATGGTCCATCATCATAGAACGTTCAAATTAGCATCTAAACTCGTCAAGTACTTTGAATTCTCTTTTTTTTCATCATGAAAATTTTAAAAAAATCTAATTTTTTCTTTCGAATTTTGTAGTTTACCTTTTTTACTATTTTAACTGCAAGGTTTTCTTGTCCATTTCTGAATTTTTTTTCCTTCGACTGTAAGCTCATCAGTACCAAATAAAAATACTGTGACAATATATATATATCAATGATGAACGACATGTACTTGACATGCTGCAGATATTTTTAGTTTATTTATTTGACGACTTTTTGTCCCTTGACATAGTATATAGCTCAATTTTTTAAGACAGTTTTTGGGGGAAGTATCAGGTTCCACTAACGTAAATGTACTTGTCTCAAGTTTTTTCACACATGGTGTTTTTTTGGGGGTAAGTACTTGCCTCACTAGCTAGGAAACCAACAAATGCTATCATTACAAGCATGGCACAAGAGCATCAAGTACATACAACCGAACATTGTCGCAAAATAAATTGATTCTTAAAAATATACCTCAATAGCACAGTTTCTTTCATCTGCATCTTTTCTTTACACGTTTTGGTGTATAGGGATCATAAAATTTATTCAATTTTGAGTTTACGAGGGATGTCTGCTCTCAACGTTGTAACGTGCCGTGATCGTAACCCGTTTAAACGCATCAGCGCGGGCCTCGAGATCGGCACAACGTGCTCAGCTTCTAGCAATATCCGGGTTGCTGATACCGTCTGAAAGGGATTGCCAGAGGCTACCATTTTGTTGTGTTATCTGGTCTTTGATCGGAGCCCACGTTGTCGTCCATGCTCCAATGGCATGACTCCCATACGGAGAGATCGAGAAGCTGTAAACTCCGGTTGGTGGTAAAGGTCTCCAGTTTCGAAGATAGTAGCGTGTGGTGTCTCGTTGGATGTTTCGCCCTGTGGATATACGGGGACAAGTCGGAAGAGAAGTTTAACACCAAGGAAGCCACCGTGCTATAGTAACAGAGACCAACATCGGAGCTTTCATGTTATTGCGACAGCTCCGCCAAGTTTAGAAAGCGTTTCTTCGAGAGTTCTGTCTCTGGATCTACATCGTGACTCGCGCACATCCAACTCCGCCCGTTCACTTAATGATAATAGCGCTGAGGCTGCATGAAGTCGACGACGACGACAAGGAGATAGCAAACGTGGTGCAAGTTTCAATTTGGATTTCTGGGAAAATTTTCAGAGCATAGCGAATGCCTCGTCTCTGCGGCTCTTATGACCGCCTCAAGAGATCTTGAAGTTTTTATAGGGATGATCCAGACTAATTTCATACTACGTTTGGTTTTGCTGTATACAAGTTGACATTTTTACTAACAGGCTAAGGGTCGAATTTATAGTTTCAAGTTCGAAATTAAGTTCAAACTTAAGTTCGAGCTTAATATTCAGCTTAAGTTGAACTTAAGTCCAAACTTAAGTCCAAATTCAAGTTAGAACTTACGACTATAAATTCGACTAACAATAAGTTAGAACTTAAGCCGATTTTTTTTGTAGAATGCATGTACAAGAAGGGGAGATCAATTGCGTTACACCTCGCGTTTTCACTATGTTCGGTCTGTCGATTAATCTTTGAAAAACAAAAAATTCATCAACTGTGATTCATTATCTGTCGGGTGGACTGAGATTTGCAAAAATATCCCGTAGCGACCTCAATAAATTAGGTGATAACATAGATAGAGAGTAAGCAAGCAACTGATCCAAAGATTGGTTAGACACTTAAGACCACGAAACATTATGATAAGCATGCGCACATCTCGATAATGGTTTCGATTAGTGGTTTAAGAAAAGAGTTCGTATATGTCTTTCTATTTTCATTTCATTCATTTCGGTCATGATAAATATTTTAAAAAGTGTGCAAAATGTCAGCTCTCTATATTATCTCATTGGACAGGGGTCCTAATGGACACAAACGTTTTCCGCTTTGGAAAACATGGGTTTCCTGAAAAAACGTTATATAGTAGTGATCGACTATAAATTCAACCCTAAGTGACTTTTGCACTTGGCGGATTTGATCAGGTCAAGAGACGCGGCAGCGTCTTGAGACAAATACATTTACCTCTCTTTTCTTACGACCGACATTTTTTTTACCGACCGACAAGACGCTGCCGCAGTATCTTTTACTCTGGGCAACTCATTTTAGCCACTTTTTTTCCGGGTTAATATGTTATATCAACGAAATGGTAGCGTTTTCAAGCTTCCGGGTTTTCCCTTCCGGATTTAATGAAATACTACATGCAAAAACAGTTCGCTTGACACCAAAACGACCTCCGCAGCTTTCTCCAGTGGACTGATATCATAATTTTAATCTCGAAATAGTTCTGAAATATTCCAAAAAATTAAAACCTTTTTCGCACTCCCGTGGTCCTAATATCTTTCGCAGGGGCGTGAGCCTAATTTTTCGCAGGGACGTGATCTTAACCGACTGGTATCCGCACCAGAGTATATATATATTTATATATATCTCTATATTATAAAAAGATCTAGCCGCCGCCGCCGCCGTGTCAAGAATCGAGGGACTTAGAATAATTCGAGCCACCTGTCATTGGACTTGGACATTGGAATAATCCGGGCTCGAAACGTGGCGGAAAGAGGTGGCCTTTAAGCCCCAAGCCCTCAGCTCCAAGGTCTTAGGGGGCGTCCATTAATCACGTGATGCGGTTTTATCAAATTTTTGACCCCCTCCCCCCCGTTCGTGATCAACCGTGATATTTCGGCGGACCCCTCCCCCCTGGCTTGTTATCACGTGCTTTTTTTCGTTATTGGACAGATAAAAAAAGGATTAAATGAAAAATAAATATAATACAATTTAGGCTGTTTTAAGTATATTTTAGTTGCATACAATTCACAATTCGCTTATACATATAACATCGGTTTTTTACTAACTTTGGGATCTTCAGGCATATCACGTATCGAAAGTAAATAAAGTGACTAGTATTTGAAGCAATCACTAGTTAGCCACTAGTCATCGGCTACCCACGGATTCTCGATACTCCTTTCCACGCTTACAAAAGCTTCATCTCGCAACCGATTACTTTCACCCTGCATATCCGTCAATGCGTCTTCGTCGTTCTCTTCGCCACTAAACCGTCCAATGCTTTTATTTTTCTTGTAAAGAGTTTTGTGGGCAGCAACAGCTTTTTTTGTGCAAAACTATTGCCCAAATTTTTTTCTCGGAACTGCGAAACTTCTCGAATCATATAATAGAATCTACACGGTAATATTAAAAAATAATGTATCGAGAAATGTACGTGACTTTGGCCCAAGATCCCTCCCCTCCCCCATGTGATCATTCATGATGATTTTCAGTACCCCCCCCCCCCCCCTTCCAGATCCTCACGTGATTAATGGATGCCCCCTTAGCCCCAAGCCCTTAGTCGCAAGACCTTAGGCCCCTCGGGGTCTAGGGGTGTGTGAGACCCGACATACCGTTTAGAGTCTCATACACCCCTAGACCCCGAGCCCGAATTATTTTAAGTCCCTCACGGCGAGCGCACGCAGCGCGCGAGCCAGAATAACATCCGGACTCGGGTCTAGGGGTGTGTGAGACTCTAAAGAGTATGTGGGGTCTCACAACCCCCTCGATTCCTAGCGCGAATTATTCTAAGTCCTTCAATGCGAGCACGCGCAGCACGCGAGCCACAATAACATCCTAGTATATATTTATATATGCATATATTGGAATAATAGTAGAATTACTGCGGCGAAAGCCACGTGGACAGAATATATATATATCTTCGTATACATAGTAATAGTTTGCAAATGAATCCAGCTTTCAGCCAGAATGGCGTTTTGAAGTTTATTAGCGGAGTGGTACAGTGAGCAGCGATGTAGTGGTATATTATTTGTATGTAAGTGAAGTGATAAAAAGTGATAATTTTCTAGATTATGTGGCTTGAAAAATAAAACAACCCCTCTTAACTACGAATTTTTTTTTTTTTTTTTTTCTGAAAATAATTGTTAAAAGAATTTTGACGTCATTAACTGTACTGAAAAAAAAATTCATTGAATAGAATTCTATAAAATTGTGTAAAATTTTGTAGAATTTCACAGAAATAAATAGATTATGTAAAAAAAAGTAATCGTACTGGAATCGAGTAAAACTAATACCGGATTCGTGCAATGTAATACAAAATATTTAATTTATCGAAATCTCATGTCAATATCTTTTCTTATCTCTTTTCAAAAATGTTTCTTTTCCAATAATACAATGGAAATCACATATTTTAAAAAATAAACAATTCATTTTTGTAAGAATAATTATAATTTTGCTGTCAAAGTAAAAAAAATCTAAAAAATTACTATAAGTTCAACTTTAACCTTGAATAACTTTTAAACCAGTGAATTTATAAAAAAAATCATAGGAGACCTTTTGTGTAGAGCGATCCATTTCCTAAAAAATATGTATCTCTCATCGCTGCATATTAACTTGCTCAGGAGAAAAAAAATTAAATGTAAAACGTGCCAAAACCCCATGTTATTTAAATGGGGAATGTATCGCCTTTGCGGCACGGTTTAATATGAATATTAAGGGTTTGTATGGGCCTGATATTTTTTGTTACTAAAAATTTAGGGGGCGGTGCAAAAAATTAAACAAAGTTGGTAAATAACAGACACCCTAATGTATAGGTACAAAAAGTTGTGAAATAAACGAAAAATATATCCAGCATGTCAAATACATGTTGTACAACAGATATATACATTATACACGTATATATAAATCGTAGTTTTCATATCAACTGAAGAGAATTTCTCGCATTTAAAGGAAAAAAATCCGTAACAAAGAAAAAATCATAAATTGAGAACAAAAATTAATGAATAAATAAATTCCAACATCTTAAAAAATTATACGGAAGTACTTGGCGAGTTTGCTTAAGGGGTTATATACACTTGTAATTTTCAAAAAATCGTTTTTTTTTTTTTGTATTTTCTGAATATACATATATTTGAGCATACACACTCAAAATTTTATGTCAATCAGACGAATATTTTCGAAGTTATAGACACATTTATGAAGGCGCGTTAGGGAGGCGCGTCTCACAGTCGGGGACCGGCGCGCCAGAAACCACCAGAAATTGTGTGAAAAAGAAAGTGGAAACGGTGGAAAAAAAGGATGGAAAAAAAATCCAAAAAAAAACTCTCGGTGGAAAAGGCAAGCTGACAGCAAAAATGATCGACAAGTTGACAGTTTATTATGGCTTAGCAATTAGGAGAAATTGTGATTCGGTTGAGAATATGAGAAATGCAATCTGGGCCACATTTTATCATTACTGCTCGACAGACGAAAATTAACAACACGCAAAGTGTCCGATCGGATTGGACTCATGGTGCTCTTGGCAGCGGGCAGCAGCTGCTGATAACTTATCAGTTTATAAGCATGATTATCAGCCATTTCCACAAGAAGTTGCTGAGGCCCTGAGGCCCATTTATGAAGATCTCAGCAATGAAAAATTATTGGAAAGATGTGTGGGTGGTTTCACCCAAAACAATAATGAAAGCTATAACCAACTGGTGTGGAAGATCTCTCCAAAAGTACTTCCAGCCGGATCAAAAACGGTGGAAATGGCTGCATATATAGCTGCTGGCATCTTCAATGAAGGGACAGGTGCCCTTTTATATTATATGAATGCAATGGGCGTCTCACTTGGGTCCAATGCGCATTCATATACAGATAAAGAAGATGCGCAGCGCATCAAGATCTCCGACCTGAGATCACACGAGAGCACCAGAGAGGGAAGAATGGCTCGCAGACAGCATCAAATCGAATTATTAGAAGCTGCCAACGATGCGAACGGATTATTATATGGCCCTGGAATAGATGACTCCATGTAAGTTGAAAAAAAAACAAAATTTACCACATGTAAAACGCTTTTGAAACTTTAAACGCGTTTTTCTCAAAACTATGTTTTCAAAATCGGTGATCAAGATTTCTCGAAAACGGCTGAACCGATCAGTCTCAAATTTTAACACAACCTTTTTAACTAGATTTTTTAGTAATTAATCGAAGATTTTTTTTCTCCGATAAATATTTTCCATTTTATAAACAATTTAAGGCTTAAATTTTCGTTCAAAATCGAGTCTTTTATTTTGAGAAGCCGCCATTTTGTCAAAAATTATTTTTTCGCTAATTCCTTCGATTAAATACTAGATAATGTATTATGTTAACGAAATTTATTTGGTTTTTTCATTTCAGATAATCCGGTCCAGAGATATCGTGATCACCGCAAAATTGTTTTTTTTTTGCGGAGCTCTAGGAGATCGGCGATAGCAACATTCGCGATGATTGTTTTTACAAATAAAAAATATGTTAATATATTATAAGGTTATTATAATATGTACAACAATTTTCAAATTAATAAATTGAATAGTCTGCGCGAAAAAAATTCTTGAAAATCCGTCTTTTTAGAGCCTTCTAACTGTATGTAACCCCTTAATATCCTATATGGTTCACCATTATTCATGGTCATATTAGCATAAAAACTCGCCAAGTACTTCCGTATAATTTCTTAAGATTAAGATTTGAAATTTATTTATTCATTAATTTTTGTTCTCAATTTATGATTTTTTCTCTGTTATGGATTTTTTTCCCTTTAAATGCGAGAAATTCTTTCCAGTTGATATTAAAACCACGATTTATATATACGTATATAATGTATATATCTGTTGTACAACATGTACTTGACATGCTGAATATATTTTTCGTTTATTTCACAACTTTTTGTACCTATACATAGCTTATGGCTCAAGTTTTTGACACAGTGTGTTTTTGAGGGTACCAGATACCACTCACGTAAATGTGCTTGTCTCAATTTTTTTACCCGTGAGGGTTTTTTTGGGGGGTTAAAATTCCAGCAAGAAATTGATATTGTTTCTCAAGTTTCACAAAATAATATAGGTTATATAATTTGTATGTTCTGCCCTCGTAAATAATGCTTGAATCAGTTTATTTTGACAATTCACTTTATGCGTTTCAGGAATTTTTTAATCAATCGCAATTCACGATAATTCAAATGTTGAGCTTATTTTTTACGAAATTAAAAATTCATGAAATCTGCACGGCTTTATAAAATTGGTCGAAATTTTAAGCCGAACGACTCAAGGCGTTTTCGAGTTATAAACATTTGAATTTGTTCGAAAATGAGGTCGTTTTACGTTTGAACCCATTTTGAAACGACTATCAATGAAAAATCACGAAAAAATTCTTATAATAGAGGTTCCTCCATGACCACTTTTTTTTTCATATGGGGATGTTTGGGAAACGAAGCTTTAGACATAGCAGAAAGTTGCCTAGAGGCGAGTTTCACGGGTCGATAATTTTTGGAAGTGTATAAAAGGCAACCCCGTAGGAAACGTCATATGATGAAAGTTAGATGATTAATTCGACCGACCTAACAGCCCACTGGTCCATGCACTCGTGCCCCTTCGTGTTATCCCACGGCTCCGTGAACGTGATAATTATCGGACGACATATACGCGCAGCTATGATTTCTACGCAGACGCGAGCGGACCCCTAGAAATGCTGTTGCAAAATCTAACTGGCTATTTTCCCTCTAACTCTACTACTTCTTTCTCCCGTTCGTGATTCTGCATTGGGGAGCATGCATTACTAGCTGTAAATTATTCCATTTTAATCGAGAATTAAAAAATATATACATATATAGTTGAAATAAATTATAGAGGCACGAGCAATATACTCTCACTTTTATAAAATCAGGTAACAATAGTTTGGATGCAAATTTATACGCCATATCGCCCGCACACATTATCCTAGTATTTTTTCCTATACTTTTTCTCTTCTTTTTCCAGAACGTTGATGGAGATTTGCATCATTCGCGCCTCACAGAGATTACGAGGAGAAGGATGAAAAAAATATAATTATGTGGGGACCCCGGGCTGACATCACGTGTCGGCTAGTCGCTGATCCTTCGAATTAATTAAAATATAATTTGGCCGACTGACGCTCGTAGAACCCTCGTTGTACCAGCTCGCTGGTCGAATTTAATCAAGAGTTGTTTTACCCCGACGAGTGTAGAAAAGCGTAGGGGAGTTGTGTGCGCTTGTGTAGTACGTGCGATGCAAATTTCACCCGCTTACCGTCTCCCGTTGTCCCGGCCACTTACCGCAACGAATGAAAAAAAAATCATCCTTCCCTCCCCATACATATATATACCCTTGGAAAATATAGTAGAGGGCGGGAATCGAGTGTACAATTTGCTTGCTCAGCGGATATTTTTATTCAGTGCCACCGTGAATTCGCGTATATTTATTTTGTGCTCCGAGGTGGAATTCGAAAATTTATGTTTTCTGTTGCAGTTCAACTTCGTTGGCAAGTTGCTTGGGCCGAAGGGGAATTCCATGAAACGTCTACAGGAGGAGACAATGTGCAAAATGGCAGTGCTTGGAAGAGGTTCCATGAAGGATAGACAAAAGGTCAGATTATATACACGATTTTCCAGGAGACTTTGGATCTTCTTATACTTCATCCTTTTTTAAATGTATTTTTCCTTCCCCCGGGCTGACTTTTTCCATCCGAATCCAATTATCGAGCACATAATTTCCCGGGCAATTTTCTATTTCCCCGTGGAATTCCTGCGTCTAACGAGTAAGTCAGAAGAAAGGAATATAGGTAGAGATGCAACGTGGTTGCACGGAAAAAAAGTTGAGCTTCATTCTTTTTCATTGTCGAATATGCCACTTGCTTCATCGTCTCTCATCTTCTTCTTCGCTACTCCAATTTAAATGGATTGTAAAGTTTTTATAGTTAAGCCATCCTTGGTTATCCCTTCGGCCTTTTTTCGCATTCAATTATCCGCTTACCTTATGTTTTTACTTCTGCGCAACGAGATATATACTCGTATCCGTATGATCATCGGCGGATAACAAGAACCACATTATTTTGATACATTTTCTTGAAGTTTTCATATACGTTATGACAGATCCATGATTACCCTAAGATTTTCTGTCAGAAGAGCTCTCAAAAGCGAGTTTGAGTCGAAACTTGGCTAAATGAAAGGAGAAAACACGAAACTCACATATTTTGATATAATTGCAGTATGAGGTTATTATCATTATGATTATTTAGTCACATGCATATTTAGATCCAAACTCGCAATTATGACTTTCCATCGGAATCAAATTTTACCAGATGATCGCTCAACTTATAGAACGGATTCAGGTCTTTGTATGAATAATATTCTACTTTTTTTTCTTTTTTTTCAAGAATCTATTGATTTTTTCCCCAAAAGTGCACCCTTTCTACAAATTCCGATTGGGGAAAAAATTCTACGTACTTTTATTGCTAATCCTATATAGATCGTAAAGCTGGTGGGTTTGTTCAAGATCTCATACTTAACGAGAACACCGGCCTGCCGTTTATAGGTATTACAAAAAATACAAATTTCAAGATAGCCTCGGCAATACCCTAGTTCTGCTGAACCCATCTCTACGCAAGGTTCTTGCCCCTTTTGTGTGTGTGTGTGTGTGTGTGTGTGTGTGTGTGTGTGTGTGTGTGTGTGTGTGTGTGTGTGTGTGTGTGTGTGTGTGTGTGTGTGTGTGTGTGTGTGTGTGTGTGTGTGTGTGTGTGTGTGTGTGTGTGTGTGTGTGTGTGTGTGTGTGTGTGTGTGTGTGTGTGTGTGTGTGTGTGTGTGTGTGTGTGTGTTTTCCCGACACAGAAAATTCAATTGTCCATAACTCACGAACGGCACAATGGATCGAGCTCAAAATTGGCACGCATCTACAGTGTTGACTGCCCTGTGATTGACGTGATTTTTAATTTAATGTATCAATGTATACAGATTTTATAGAATTTTTTATTTTTCAAACAATTTCGTGATCACGTTAACTTTCGTGAAAGTTCGCCAATTTGACTAAATAGTTATTTATAAATAAAGGCACGTTAAATGATGTTCGGTAGTGCATTTCAGCGAAATCCATAAAGCGGTTCCGATTTTATAGAATTTTGAATTTTTCGAACAAACAAATTTTTTCTCCAAATCACGTCGAATCTCAACAAAAGAACCGAAATGTTCTAAAGCCGGAAAATACCATACAGCCCTGTTACGTACGAAGTTTCGTGCTGATCGGTAAAGTCGTTCGGATTTTATGGCATTTTTAATTTTTTAATAAATGTACATTTTCGGTCACACCTCCCGCAAAAGTTAAGAGAGTAAGATAAAAATTTGTGCTCAATCAGATGCAATGTGAGGGTGTTTTAACGGTATTTCATAGCTGCACACAATATGGATAAATACAGACAAAAAAAAAGATGCAAAGTAGAACTTTGCACGTTGCTCCCTCATATAAAATTTGGAGACAGCTGTAAGGAGGATATTCTAAAATGTCAATTTTTAACAAATCTACCCCTATAAGGAACCCAAAATAAATCATAAATGTCTTCGATTTATTCGACCAGTCTAGCGATGGCTGCCCTGCAGTTCATTAACGCGAATTTTTCTTATCAAATATACAGTACGGCAAACGATGCCAGTTGTGTTCACGAGTCACTTACCAACGTTATATATTGCTGATTAAACACTACATAGTGAGGTTGTTAAGCCGGTTACAAGCCTACTTCTGCATCGTATACCAGTCAATGTCCGAAATACGTGCAGTTAAAATGATACTTAAATCAATCGAAAGCGAAGGTGTATAACGGTAGGTTAGGAGAGATAGGTTACAAAAATGCATACAAAATATATGTTATTTAACTCATTTAATATTTATTAAGTTTTCTTATGTTATCGAGTGTTCAAACGGATCGTTTTGTTACATAAATGCAGCCAACACTCAATTTTTTGTTGTTGTGTGATGGTACAAAACTCCATGTGGTCTTCATATAATGAGGCGTAGTCGCAATAATCCATGTCGTGGACCTTATACGTTTTTAGGTGCGGATCGAACATTCTTGTTGTCTGGACGAACAATACATAGATAATATTGCGTATATAATATATCTTTTAAAAAGATATGTACTTACATGCTTTCGTTTTACCGATTCTTTCTTAGGCGCACTTTACACTGTCGACAACAATGGGCAACTAACGCCGTTGACGATGTAAACACACTGAGCCGGTGCCAAACGTATAGCGGTCACCGCGCGTCTTTCGTGTATAGCTAATGCACTGTTTAGAACTATAGCCTGTAAATGGAGAATGATTCCCAGACGCAGGGTCTTATTAGGTACAACGTTGAGGATATCAGAATTCGATATTTTTTATATGTGAAATGTTTGTATTCCTTTCGGAACCAATTCCGTAACTATAGATTCTATTTAAAAAATGAGAGATGAATTTCTTCATATATTGCAAATCGTAATCACTGTCTGTTGGGAGTCACGACCATTGTCAAGCTTTAAGATGTTTATGAACCAATTTTGCGTATACATCCTTACAAACTTTGGATTATTTACAATACGGTTCAAAAACCGAAATATAGTAACGATCCTTGTACAGCGTGCTACATACAGTCAAACACGACACAGTACTCTACAGTAAAATATAGAAATAAACGCCAGAAGCGTTGAATAAACTGAGTTTACTATACTAAAACGAGTAATGATTACCAGACTCTTCTATCCGAGTGTGGTGTCGAACTTGACCGCGTCATATGAGTGCTGTGTAGTGATTTGTCGTTACAAACTGGCGTCGCGTCGAGATTCACCATTTCCATCTACTGCTGCGACAAATATGTTGTGTCGAACTAATGCCGTCAACTGATTTGTAATGTCCAAATTATACTGTGGAACGTTGCGTCATAACAGTTACGACCGTGATCAATTTTTTTGTGTTGAATTAAATTTCCGCAAGCGTCCGTCGTGTGGAAGGTAACTTGTCTCTAATTTCTCTCTGTCAAGTTCGTGTTGTGTACAGCTTATTCGTACCTTATAAAACGCTTGTAAAAAGAGTGGTGTGCACATGCTCGTGTACAGATGTATTCTGTAATAAAAAATGTATTTTTTATACTTCATCACGTGTCAAATACGCCCTTGGAAAAGAAATTTTATTCCCCTCTCCAACCAATGGTATTCAGCTAATTGCAAGAGAAGTAAAAAAAAAGCTACAGCAATTCGCGTATTTTAAAACAGGGCGAATTTTCCTTTATTTTGGCAAGAAATCGAAAAATGTTAAACCTGTTGACAGAACAAAACATATCATCTCATTAGAAAACAGTAGTTTAGGGTTATTACTAATGCGCATCTCTCCCGGACTATAGCGTTTTGAAAGTGAAAAAAAATCAATCCCCCGTAATGCACATCAAAGGAAAAACTATTTTTGATCAAATTCTTTCAAATTCTAACCAAAAAATCATGAGAAAATTTTTATCACTTCTTTCCTCAGTACCACTGACCCACTCTTTTAATTAGAGTAATGTTCAACATAAAAAAGAATTTCAACGAAAAAGTTGAAAAGCTTGGCTGTTGAAGGGTTGATCCTGAAGGTTTATTTTGATAGTCCACTAGCTAATCTCTGACATTGTCGACACAATTGAAAAAATAGAGCGACACTGTAACATTCTGCAAGCTCCTCCCCGAGAAAATTCGTATTTGAGCCCCTGTTCTTGTACGATAAGAGACCGAAGGTTTTGCAGGGATGCGCGAGAACGGCGGTGGCAGAAGCGTGACAGTTTTATCGTCGGCAAAGATCGCGCCCGGTCGCGTTCGCCAAAGTACCTTGCACCTTGCTCGGCGACCATCGCCACCAGCGGCGGAAACGGTAAACTTATAAAATACGGCGTCACGTTGCGCTCGACGCCTTCCAACTAGTGTAATTTCACGCAGTAGACTACCTTCTTTCCTCTCTCACTTTCCCGGAAATGTAGAATGCATTTATTCCCGCTGCACCAACTTTTGACCCGGAGAAGAGTGAAGAGCAATTTTATACTTATACGTTTCAGTACGAGAAAGCATTGCACTGCTGCGTATACCCATTGGAATAAATGAGAATTTTCTTACGCTTTGTATCTCATTTTTCCAGTGTGAAATGTGACCGGTAGATAGATGACGCAACGTAGAGCCATAGAGAGCGAAAGTTTGAGAAAAGTAACGACGACACCTGCTTCAGCTTCTTGTTATTGTTTTTTTCCTGTTACATAACTCTTGATAATGGAAGCTCCACAGGAGTGCCTCGACACTCGTAACAGTAAAGTTATTATCGGTGAGCGACGGTGCAAAAAAGGGTAAAAAAAAGAGATTTTTCAGATACACTCGGTTGGCTGACAGCGACAACGTCGCCTCAGGGCTGATTCTCTATACGCTTATACATCCCGGTAGAGAAGCACGTATTTCACCCGGGAGTCCGGAAAGTCCTATGACTCTCTTTTTCGCTCTCTTTTTTACTGTCTTTCTCTCCTTCGTCCGGCGTCGGTTTCCCCTTCAGTTTTGAACTTCGGACTTACCGGAATAAAGCGTGTACTCGTCGTGTATACGTGCGGGTATTGTGGTAAAAAAGTTGCTCATGCCTTTCTCTCTCACTCCTCTCTTTTACGGTGGAAAAGCGTAGGGAACATGTGCACGCGCACTCCGACATTGCTTCGATCTCGTGTTGCTGCTTCTTTTCGCAGCCTCACTTTGTGGACCCCATACTTGTTTTTTTTTTTTTTTTTCGGGTAGCACGTTATTCTCCCGTTGAAATATCATAAACATTCGTGACAATGAGAATTGTCCGCTCGACGGTGAGCACCGCTTGGCTCGGCCGTTTGGGAAATATGTCATTGTTGCCAGGAAATTATAACAGACGGGAGAATTAATTCTCTCTGAAACTTTGAAAGCTTCAAGTGGATGGAGTCACGTAAAAATTGTGAAAATTGAACTTTGTGTGAACGTTTCTGAAAAAATTTGAACGAAAAATTAATTGGACGAAACTTTATACTGTGGATGAAACGCCTATTTGTTGGTTCTCATTTTTTTACTGATGCGTGATCCGTACAGAAAATTGTTATATTAAATTCATTCATGTAAAATACATCAAATTTGTTTATTCTTTCGTACATTGGTCAATGAAGCTGCACCAAAGTTGCAATAACGCTATCCCGGTAGAAATTGACCGGACACACCCGGTTAATGATCGTGTATGATTAAGAACGTTTAGCGAATGCCTCGGTTTTAATTGGGGGTTGTTCGGCGTGAACCGGATCTCCAGTTATCAATTGAGTATGAACCACAGCATCGGTTATTAACTGGGGCTTAATCGGGCACGAACATTGCGCATCCCGTTTCGAAATGTCGCTTAATTAGAAAATATCCTGTACTTATCATTGGATTAAATAACCGATAAATTTGTTTCCTCCGTTTTTCAAAAAAGCCGTTCTGTTCGAAATCGATTGGTATTTTCGGTATAAACAAGAGAAAAAAAAATAGAATAACATTGCCAATCGATGCGAACATTTCTTACGAATGTTTGTCGTTTTTTTCTCCCATTACTCTATGTCATTGTTGCGAGCAAATTATGACAAACGGGAAAATTAATTCTTTCTAGAAGTTCGGAAGCTTAAAGTGCATAGAGTCACGTGAAAATTGCGAAGATTAAACTTTGTGAAAACTTTTGTCAAAAATGTGAAAGAAAAAAATGTAACAAGAGTTTATGGTCCGTATAAAAACTCTATTTGCCATTTTACTTTTCTTATTCACGACTGATACGGAAAATCATGGAGAACGTCCTACTGTTTAAGGAACAATTTTTTTTTCATTCTGTTGAGCACAGATGCCGTTAAAGATATTATTAATCAACGTTTGATTTACTTTAATCGAATACTAAGCTAAATATTTCATTTCTCACCTTTCACATTATATTTTTGTCCGAACCAACGCAAAATATTTTATTTTCAAGTAAATAATCATCTTCTTTGAAGTCATTTGAGGGGGAAACACCTCATAATAAATAAACATATAAAACATTTTTATTTAATACAAAGCCTTATACTTTTCAATTCTCTTTTGTGATATATCTCGAGCGTTCCTTCAATGACGCAATCCATAGTTCTACTCGGCGTCTTATCTCTGGTGGTTTTTTTTCACGAAATCCTTTATGACTTTGCTGCGATATCCGAGTGAAAGCGAGATCGAGTCTGAAAAGCCAGCAGCAGTAAGCGCAACAGCGTTTGAGTAAACTTGGTTCCCGACAACAAACGCTAGCGTATATTCTATTTGTTAGAAAGAATAGAGCTACTCTGACGACGGTCGAACGCTCTGAATAGAAAAATCCAGCCAGACAGACGCGAAGCCTAGGCGACAGTAGATTCAGATAAAAAAGAGGGGGAGAAGTAGAGAGATCAAGGGTCGAAGGTCTTGGTCTTTGGCAAATGTCATATAGTATGAACCTCGAAGTATTCTAGGTAAATTCAGGAACGTAGTTAGAAAGCCTCCCTATCGTTCGGTTCCCCATCTGGATCACGAAATCTCGGATAGAGCGCGAGTGATTTATCGTTACGACTTCTTATATTTAGGAGTCTGGGATATAGAGCCTCCGGTTGAAACTTTTTATCTCCCTATATGCCTCTCTTTCGTTTCCATCTCTTCTTCCCATCGTCGTCTTTTTATTTCCTCTTCTACATCTTGCAATTCGTATACCTAGCAGCGTCTAAGCAAAGCCAGCTTTTTCCCCTGAGAATATCGTCGCGTCTTCTACCTTTCGGAAAGCTCAATAAAATCTTGGCTTTCCATCAACGTACGGCCGTTGACGTTGCAGGATTCTCTATCTTCAGACGCACGAAGGTTCTCTACCTTCGTGCGTCTCAACGTCGTTATCCTGCACGACAGGTACTCTCTCTCTCCTCTTCCTCTAACTGTCCCGCAACGACGTTGAGTCTTGAAATTTTAAACGCGTTAGAGGGATACGACGGTAAAGGCTCGAATGAAGAGTGAAAACGACTAAAGAACTGATATGAACGATAACGTTTAATTATTCAGGAACATGTCAACTAGTTACAAAACAATGTTCGAATATCAAACGCAAGAATCGTTGGGGCATAATAGTGATAATGCTAAATAAGAAATGTAAGTTTAATAACAATAATTTTAGGAAATCAGTAACCCCTCTGATCATAATTTTAAAAAAAAGTAGTGTATCAATTTGTGTAATTCAATAATTGATTAGGTTTCATCCAACTTCTTTCAGAGCAACATGAAAAAAAGTCTCGGCGAAATTGTTCGACTTGTCTCGAGTTTTTAGATACCTTTGACGATTTTTGATAATTATAGTAAATTATTTTCGTAAGTCTGATACGACAAGCTCATGAATTACATTTTTATTTACATGAGTTTAAATTGAACATAACACTGCATTATTAAAGTAACTAGTGAGGGCGGACGCGCTGCTGCGCGTGACCATTTTTTAAGGCGCTGCAACGCTCCTTCACGAAATTTTTCTCTTAGATTCAGGCGGAGATAGCCGATTACTTAAAAGCTTACGATATTTTCGACCAGCGTTGTGGAATTTTTATGTAAAAATGATGCATCATTTAATTGTTTTAAAATAGATAATGGAAATCGAATCCAGCACTCATTACTTTTTCAATGAGTAATGGAACAGAAATCCAGCAATTATTACTTTTTAAATGTTCAACTGAATAAAGATCCAGCCCCCCCCCCCCCCCCCATTTTTCTTCAATTTTCAATGGATCAGCGGTACATCTTCCATTACTTTCATAATATTTAATGGAACAGAGAACCAGTAACTTTTTCAATATGTCTACAATGTTACTCAAATCTCCGCCTAACTCTGTCTAACCCTGTCTAACTGTTTAACTTTGCCTAACCCTGTCTAACCGTGCCTAACTCTTTCCAACTCTTTCTAACCCTATCTGACCCAGTCTAACCGTGCCTAACCCTGTCTGACATAGTCTAACCGTGCCTAACTCTTTCCAACTCTTTCTAACCCTATCTGACCCAGTCTAACCGTGCCTAACCCTGTCTGACCTAGTCTAACCGTGCCTAACTCTATATAAATCAGTCTAATCCTGGCCAACCCAGTCCAACCCTATCTAACTCTGTCTAACTCCATCTAACTCCGCCTAACTCTGTCTAATAGGCTTGTACAGAGTTAGACAGAGGCGATTTTAGTAACATTATATACATATGAAAAAAGTAATGGGTGCAGGATTACTGCTCTATTACCTATTAAACGAGGATGTGCACGTTATGATCGCGCCTTCACGCCACATCTCTCTTTTTTTTTGTTGGTGTTATTGTCAGCACTGCGATAGTTTGACAAGTCGGTTTATATTTGTTATTCATAAACCAAAGGTTTCGCATATTATGACGTATATGAGGCCGCCGCAGGATTTAGAATTCATATGAAATGCTATGTCAGTGATAAAAACTATGGATGTATCGGTGTTTATAGTCTAACATCATGAGTGTTAACTTTAAATATTTTCTGTTTATGCACTTTTCTATACATAATATTTTATGTGAATGTTTATAATGTATTTTTCCCTGAAAACTACTCGAGATCATTGATAGCAGTCTTTTTTTAGTAGACCTGTAAGGCAATCCATATTTCACAATAGAAATTTCGGATTGAGGATGGTTTCAGAAATGTCATGTGAGTAACTAAAAAGACAACAAAGTCTTCACTATATTGAATCACTTGTTGTTCACTGCTTATTGAATCAAAAGCATCAAAAATGAATAACATATTTTATCTTTATTTTTTCACATTTCAGGTAAAGTACCAGAAATAGTGGAGATTTTAGATTGGGTTTCAATAACAAAACTAGGATTCAGATGCAGAAAGTGGACACCACATTTCTTTGCGGTCCACAGATTTTTTCAAAAGTTATTGTGTTTTCGGACGGCACCTACAGACGCCAGACAGACAGTCAGACAGACAGGCAGCGAGACAGACAGCCAGACAGACGGACGGACAGAAATGAGTTGATGTGTTTTTTGGCATCTAGGACACTCGAAACATGTATTTCCATTAAAATCTTAAAGTCGAATTTTTTTTAGATTTCAATACTTTCTCTTTCACATACTCTGTATGTGATGAGAAAGTAAAACCTAATGAGAACTGTAGCACCACTCCATTGACAAAATAAAGGGTGATGGATCTCTGTTCCATTAAAAATTCAACAAATAATGGGTGATGGATCTCTGCTCCATTACTCATTTAAAAAGTAATGTGTAGTGGATCCGATTCCATTATCCATTTAAAAATAATGGGTTAAAAAAACGGACGTGCATTAAAAAAATAATGCATTGCCCCCAACTCTGCTTTCGAGTGCTTTCGCGCAAACCAAGGGCCAATCAGAGCACGAATAAAAAGGCCATGAACATAGCACCATGAACATAGCCGACCATCACCAACTTTTTGAAAGGGGATCAACAATGAAATGTGATAAATAATAAAGGACTTTAAAATGGATTTAAGACATTCCTATTTAAATTGCATGTCTAGTTTAAGAAAGCTTTCATGGTGCTGGTTTTTGTGATCGCAAGACTCCTGTCCGATTCTCGTTGAGAGCAACTTTTTGTTTTCCCTTCGACAAAAGCTACTACATCGTTGTTGTTGACATTTTTTCACCAAGTTCATTGTTCTAAATAACCCCTTCACACCACGACGGCGACTACACATGCCGTATATGTTTCGCTGTCTCTCTTTGTCTTACGTGACTGCCAGGGTTTCCATCTCAATCTCAAGTCCGCCGTAGCCACAATGCACAAGACTGGGTTTTCAGCCTTACAGAGAACCACTACCAGCAAACACGCCGCGATAGAGGGAACTTGTTGTTGCAACTAAGTAACAAGATAAATGCGCAAGGGAAAAAATGGAAAGATCCGTAAATAATTATAAATCAATAAATATTATATCATGGCATTATTATAACAAACACTGTATCGAATCAAATCACTTATACAATAGCTTTTTGAATATATAAAATCAGTTTAAAGGTAAAGATAAATACGACCAGCCTCTTCATGGTTTGATGATTGCTCGAATTGCGTCCGACAGGAAGTTACGATCAGCCTCATAAGATAGGCTCTCTCTTTACTGTAGCTGAATTTCAAGCTCGAGTTTGCTTGAGTTATCGTGTATAATGAAAACTTTCTGCGGAAGCAACATGGGAAGCTCTCTAGGAGTCACGGATCTTTGTGAACAAAGTATGAGTAGCAACTCCTTCGTGTCTGGCAGTTCTAACTTTGCGTGCGGTTCTGTAGCCGCAGGTTATAACTCGGTTAAGGGGTAAGGTAATGGTTTGGTGAGCAGGTGGTTGAATGTTGTCATCCATTGTCATCGTTGTCATCGAGTTTATACGTCGTAAACAGAAGGGAGTTAGCGAGATCAGAGAGCTCAGAACTAGTGCATCGATGCGCTTATGTGTCTTATACAGTAACGGAGAGGAACAAGTCGTCTTTGGGACACTCTCGATAATATGCGCGCTAGTAGAAACTTTCGAGGATTTGATAAGGCGCCACGTTGATTCTCCACGTGCTGCTGCTGCTGAGACACCAGCCAGAGCATAGCAAAGACCGTTCGAAAGGTTTTAGGGGCCGATAACCACGCCCGCGTATGCGATATACCCAAAGGACTTGTGATTATTATTCTACTCAGCCAAAATCGCGTATATCCAGCAATAGTCGACATGTGGCGCGTGTCCTCAACGACGGGGCGATACTGGACCGTAATAGGGCGAAGCCCCGCACGGGTGTACTTCGCACGTACGCTTTTACCTGCCATTCGGCCCCTCTAGACGATTAACAACAAACACGCGTCGCGTTGATCCTTTCCTATTCCAGTTCTGGATTACATACATGTGAAAGGGTATATAGATTCGATAGTATGCGGAGGTTTTAATGTGAAAGTAATGTCAATCAATTGATAAGGCATCCTAATACCTGGGCAAAAAGGGACGCATTGAAACAATATTAAAAGTAGAATTAATTAAATACATTGAAATGAATCCATTAGCCCGAATCATACTAAACAGTATTAGATTAAATGATTCGTTACAACGGTCCAGGTTGATATGTTCATGGTGATTGGTTTCCGAGGCCATTGGGGCATAGTTTTAGTTGCCTAGGTTGATCGCTCCTCAGTTTTAGGCATCTCCGTCGATATCTTCATAGTTTTCGAAGCCCAGGTCGGTCGACTCATGGTTCAAGACTCATATACTCATTCACAGCTTTAGACCTCTAGGTTAAACGCGCCTTAATTTTAGGTATCCAGGTCGATTTAGATATGTCAGAAAACAATGTCGGGGTACATCTGGGCGCAAAATCTATAGAAAATGTTACTCAGCATCGAAAATATGGAATTATTTTCACCTGGACACTGAAAACCATGGAGACATTGACCTGGATCCATTATAACACAAAGAAATTCTGAAAATCCAATTACATTACATTTACTAAAGAGACATGTGTTAGAAGTCTACGCGGTTATGATGCAAATCTAGCCATATATACGGTCGTCTAGTTGGTCTCATGGAAGCCGCACTTGGTTGATGTACAGTTGTGGATGCATATTTACCTATACAGGATGAGTCAAAACTCATATGTATGTTGAAAACGTGAAATTTTTGGCTGCTTTCATAGACATACGAAAACGTCATGGCGTCGGTTAAACGAGCTGCACTCAAAAAGTTTATTTGACGCCATAGTGCCTTGGGTGAGTGGTCTCTGTAGAAATATCATCAAACTCGAGGTAGAGGAGTAAAAGCGTCCACTCTGCTGCTACATAGTTGGAATAACTACTAATTCGGGAAGCGAGTGAGAAAGAAGAACTCAGAGTGAGACTCGCGGCAGATAAGAGGCTCTTAATGAACCGAGAACTGTATCCTCTTTCGCTTTTCTCCCAACCTCATCTCTCATATTTCTTGTTGGCTGCGCCTAGAATTCCTTGCGTCATTCCGAAGTTTTAATAGCTTATTTCTTTTTCACTTTCCGTATTGCTATTCCTGGTTTTTTACTTCTGAAACAGTTATGCTGCGTTGAACGAGCGATTAATCGAGTTTTGTAATAAAAACCTTTGGTGTTCGCTAGGGTTGGTTTGGCCCAGTCATGATCTTCCTTATGCCGTTCAGCGATTACAATGTTGCGTTCACCCACGTAGAATTCTTTGTCTGGAAGTAAGATGTGTCCATGGGTTGGTTACAGTTTTGGCACGAAAAATCGTAGTCGGACAACTTGTCAATACAGGCTTTTCTCCAACGTACGAACACACGAAGCAGCGACAAACACACACACAACTTACTTTTCTCCACTGCTGATCCTTCGTGGCTTTCGATTCCCGTCATAAATTATCCAATCCTCGGGATCGTGATTTATGACGTCGGTGAATCGTGTGCCACGATGGTTAAGCTCTCGGAGGCTTTTCCTTCATGAAAATATGACCCCTGTACACCCTGAAGAGCACCAACGGGGGTTTCGTCCCCGGAGTTGGATCAACGTTGACGTCTATCTCACCCGTGAGACTTCAAAAGAGAGCTTCAGATGGGGGTCAAAGGGGGATATAGCGGAATCGCCTCGTTTTTCAGCTAGCTGAGCGAGAAAGGCGTCCCGTGTACGAGACGGTATCGATCATCGATACTGAGACCACGGATGATGCTGCGTCCATGCTGCATTGTTTTATGGGCCGTATGCATGCAAGATCGAAGGGAGTTCTGCTCATTCTTCACTCTCGTTTCATTTTCCATAATCGTTCCCTTCGGGAATTTTAATACCTTGAACCGGGGCCAGTTTAATCGACCTCGTTACGATAACTTAACATGTAAAGTAACATCTAGATATAACTCTGACTGGGCAAAAACTTCGAGATCGAAGGAAGTTGATTTGATGAAGGAATAATGTATTCCAACACAAAAAAAAGGCTTTGTAACATTGAAAAAATTCGTCTTGAATCAACCAAACGCGGTGGTTGTGGGTGACAAAGAAAGTATTTAGTTAAATTGACTAAAAATTGCCATCGATTTCAAAGACTGTGTTTCATTATTACAACTCAACATATCTTTGACCCAATCGATTGGACAATTCTATCGACAAAATATTCCATTATTTTGATTGTATGTGTAGTTGAGTATACCCAACATGAGTTTCATAAGGACATTCTTTGGTTGAACTGATCATATGTAAGTTAGAAGAGACTATACATTATAGTTTATTGGGAAAAACAATTAATTTAATATGGAACTATTAAACGTTCGTTTAACTAAGAAAAGTATTGGTAATACTAATTTTATTGAAATTCAAACAAGATATTAAATATATTTCTTTCAATTTATAATATCCTTCAGTAAGCTTTCGAAACTTAGGAAAACTGCCTCTTGGTTTAACAGTTAGCGCGCAAACCAGCGAATGGCTAAGCGCTCGCCCAGTAGGGTCCACCAGGAAGGTGGTAACCAGGACCGGACGGTTTATTTTCAACCTTCAACGAAGAAGTAGACCCCTCGGCTATAGTCAAATTCAGGGCAGCCTTGCAGTCTTATATACTCTAAGGCTTCAAGTCATCTGCAAGAATCGCTTCAGTCGCTCGCCATATAGCGGCGCATTGTGCATCAGTGTTGCGCATATTGACTCTAGATGGTGAAGGAACAGAGCGTTTCTCGCGAGTGTTTGGAAGCCTCAGCGTAAATAAGACTGCTAAGTTGTCCTGCGATCGACTACACACAAAGGATGTTCCAGAATTTTTTTAGTGTTGAATTTACGATAAAATCTTCATGTTAGTAACAAATGTGCTGAAAAATCGTATGTTGCATTTGTATTGAAGCCTTTAGTATGTTTTTGTAGTTATGGAATAAAAATATTTAGTCACATGCATTCTATAGCAGGATCATTTCAAATTTATTCGCTATTCTGCTTGGCTCTATCGATTGGTTGAAACAGCAATTTTTTTTTCAACGAAACAAAGTGTGCGGTTAAATCCACCTTTTTGACTTCTCAACCCTGACAGTCGATACGTTTAAATCGAAAAAAAAAGTTTTTGAATCAATTCAGTTGTAGGTTATATCAAACCAATATTGTGCTGGCAGAGATTGCTATATAACAGTTGAATTAAAACAACATCAGTATCGTCGATTAAAATATACCTCGTTCGATTCAAACAAATTTCATACGTCCGCACCGGCAAGGTTAATGCTATTAAATCTTTTTCTTGGTGAAAAAAATATCCTGCCGTAATTTATTTATTTATTTGTTAAAGGGAGAAATCCTTTTACAAGTGTTGTGGTTTACATCAGTAGTAAATATAGTACAGTATCATAAAATAACAAAAAGGAATGGTATCACAGAGTTTTGTTAATATTATCTAGTTATTTATAATTTGTACACTCCCAGGCATCCTATGAGATTTAGAAGAGTTATTTGTAGCGGAGAATGTGGTTTCCGACAATTGTCTTGAATACGTTAGCGCTGGTTCCGAAGTTTAAATAGTCCCCCAAGGTATTCGCCAGATTGTTGAAGCTGCTTAAGGCTGACTTTGCCTCGAAGGTGCTTCTAGCCACCTGGTTTTCAAACATGTGAGTTCTTCTTAACGCCATTGTCGGCGTGTCACGGAAGCGAATCTGTCGTAAGAGGTCCCGACAGTTTACTACTTCGTTGACTATCTGGTAAAGCATTTGGATATCTCTGAGTTTGCGTAGGGACTCCGGGCTAGAAACGTGGAACGCCTCCGCGGTTCTGGAATAATCGTGATCAGTCCGGTGCATTGGCCAGCCAAGCTTGAAGGCCGCCTATCTTAGGAATTTGTTTTGCACTCTTTCGAGTCTTCGAGCGTGAGATGCAAAGCACGGGTTCCAGACATCAGAGGCATAGCTTAGGATTGGCCTGACCAACGACATGTAAAGAGATCGAAGTGTTCCTCCTTGTTTGAAGTCCGTCGACAATCGACTGACAAACCCGAGGGCACGAAGACCTTGGCGAGATATGTCCTCGATGTGAGGGATAAAGCTGAGTTTCCGGTTGACTATAATTCCGAGATCCATAATGGCGTTTACTTTTTCTAATTGGCGATTCCCAAACGAGTAGTCATACTGTACGATTTTCCGCTTCCGAGTGAAGGTTATGGTTTTGCACTTGGAGAGGGTGAGGCGCAGGTTATTAGTGTTGCACCAATTCCACAGTTCGTCAAGGTCTTTTCGGATTTTGTGGCAGTCCTCTTCTCTCTCGATGGATAGAAATAGCTTCAGGTCGTCGGCGAATAGGAGGAATCTCGTGTAGACAAAGCTTGTGGCAATGTCGTTGACAAACAAGAGGAAGAGCAGAGGTCTTCCGCGAAGGTCGCAGCACTCAGGAGTGCTGCGACCTTCGCGGCACTCCTGAGGAGACTTGGACTACTCTTGAGGTATAGTTTTTGTGCTTGAAGCGTTGTGTATGTCTTGTTAGAAAGCATTTTAACCAGTTGAGAAGTAATCTACTGATGCCAATGAATTCTAATTTTCTAAATAAGCGGGCGTGACAAACCGTGTCAAATGCCTTAGCGAAGTCGGTGTACACAGCGTCCATTTGTTTTTTGGATTCCATTTCTCGTGCGATGTACAATTCGTATGTGAGTAGGTTGGATACCGTGGACCTTCCGGAGGTAAAGCCGTGCTGCTTATCTATAATCACGCTGCTTAGACTCGAGGTGCGGAATTCTGTTACCAGGTCGTCGAGAAACTTAGGAATGGTGCTTACGATGGAGATTGGTCTGTAGTTCTTTATGTCCGTTCTTGTGTATGGGAGTGATGTAACTTAGTTTCCATAAGTCAGGGGAGTATCCCGTTGCTAGCGATTGCGAGAAGATGACGTACATAGGTATTGCAAGAATGTCGGCGCACGTGCGTAACACTGAGGGTGGGACTCCGTCTAGACCGGGGCCTTTGTTTACGTCGAGGATCCGGAGTTTTTCTTCTACTTGCGCAGCGGTGACTGTAATGGAGGACAAGTCGAACGTATTACCTGGTGGTTGTAATAGGTCCACATGCGTTCGTGTCTTTTACGTACACCGGCTCGAAGAAGTTGGCGAAAAGATCTACGATATCCTGGCCTGATGTGGCTTTGTTGCCTTCAAGATACATCTCTGATGGGAGCCCATGTACCTGTCGATGGTTATTAACAAAATTCCAGAAGGCCTTGATGTTCGACGGTATTTCTTCTTCGGTTCTTGTGACATACGATGCATAGTTGTCCTTCGCGAGTTGTTTACATAACGATATCAGCGAGCCGAATGCTTGGTAATGTATGTCAAAGCCAGTTTCCTTGTAGGCCTTGCGGGCGAGTTTTTTGTTGAAGATGCACCTTTTTAGCTATTTTGTCCACCAGAGAAGAGTTCCGTTGTTTATTGTTCTTTTTGTAGGGGTAAAGCGATTAATTGCCTCGTATAGGACATCGTAGAACGCTAAGACGTTTTCGACAACTGACTCGCTGTTTATGCAGTTAGCCCATGATATACCAGCGAGATAATTGCGCATGCCGTCTGTGTCCATCAATCGAAAGTCGAAACCGTGGTCTACGAAACACAATGATCGTGTGGTTTCGAATTGTACCTCTATGATGAGCTGTGATCGGCAACTGCAGGGTCCACATTGGAATGACATGTGGAATGACCGGTGCAGCTGGCCATTGAGCCGAAAAACCTGGATATTTTCTGGGTTAACCTGCTGGGACCGAGCGAAAGCTGGTGACTCCGCCTCCTCGCGGCCCCCGCTGTCAACGGTCCCAGGGAAACGGTGGGGTTTCGATGCCGCCCTATAACTGGGACCGGCCAAGTGAGTCACCGCCCCCTAGAGGGCAGGTCCAACTTGTGTAATGACCCTTAAATGGTGAAGGCAGGGTTTTGACGTAGCAACCATGTAAACCATCTAGACATGGCGTTCAGTGGACAGTGGTGGAGTTAGCCGTGGATCTAGATCACAATATTTCCGTCGACCACCAGACGTGAGTAGTGTGTTGGTATGGAATGAATTCCGAGGTACAACCCTCGTCTCAAGACGAGCTACAAGACAAGGCCTGTACCTCTATGAGTAATAAGGAGTGGAAAGCGCGATCCTCGTCCACCAAGGTGTCGGCAGCCTCTGAGATTTCCAGCGATAAGTCACTGAAGACCAGGTCGAGCGTATTTCCGTGGCTATTCGTGAACATGCAAAATCGGTCGATTCCTAAGAATTCACATCCATCTCCAAGGTTGGTGACTTTTTCGCGATAGGTTGCGTTGGCTAGAGAGGATTCCCATCTGACAGCACCATTCTCTTCTCTGCAATAGACCTTAGGGAGATTAAAATCACCTGTGAGGATTATTTCATGGTCCGGAAGCGTTTCAGTTAATTTCGTGATGGTATACCGCACCAATGAGGAGCTTTTTTGGTTACTTGCAACCGTTACAAACAGCTGTTCGACTAAGCCCTCCTCTAGTTCGCATAAGCAACTATGGAGTTCTCTTATTACTGCAATTAGGACGCCGCCACCCCGTTGCCCGTCGTGGGATTTCCTGTCTCTCCTGTAAAAGAGATAATTTTTTAGACATAATTCGGCGTCGGATATCCCTTGGTGTAGCCAGGTTTCGGTGAGTACCATTATATCGTAGTTTATGCAATTCGTCGGAAGAGAGTTACGTTAAGCACTCAGCTTTGTTCATAGGCGTAGAACATTCTGGTAGTATACTCGTAGGGGCCCTGCTAGTTTTTTGGATTGCTTGTCGCATTATTACGGGGTTTGCTCCTGATGATGACGGGGTGTGGATTACGGTATACAACGCGTTTGAAAATGGTTCCGTCCGCTTTTATTTATTCCTCCGCTTTTTTTTTTTTCTCCTCGAAGCTGGCCTTTTGAGCGGGTGTACGGTCTGCGCGAATTGCAACGTTCCCTTTGTATTTAAACTTGTTCCTTATAATTGTCTGAACAATATCAGCGGATTGCATGGTCACTAGTAGCGGTCGCGGTTTCGTTCCTGTAAATTTACCTAGTCTCCTTGCCCTGATACCTGCAGGTTCGATTTCGGCAATGCTCGATAGGATTTTAAGGATCTCGGCGAGGTCGGCGGCGATCCTGTATTTTATAGGGCCTTCTACTGGCTCTGGAAGATTAAAAAAGACTAAGTTTGATGCCCTTGATTTTCTGTCATCTGGTTCAGCTTGGTATTTTCCAAGCTGTTGTACCATCAGGTTTGGGTTTGAGACCTTCTCCTTGATTTCCACAATGTCCTCGCAAAGCTTGCCAATTTCTGCATTAGCTTCCTTGTTAGAGTTGACATCGGCTTGAATGTTTTCAACTGTTGTGCGCAGTTCACAAACCTCTGTTTTTACACCTGAAATTGCATTCTCTAAATTAGTGTTCGTAGTAAAGTTCACCTTGGCATTTTGAAGGTCAAGCTTGAGATCTCTAATTTTCTGGCTCGTAGCAACTCCATCGACTTGATTTCTTTCCAAGGCCTCAATGGCACTTTTCATCTTATTTTGATCTTTAAGTAACCCGCAGCTTTATAGAGGGCTGGTACTTGCTTGATTGAACCATAGCATTTGTCACAGTAGTAGAGCATAACTCTTCTCTTGAGTTCAATCACTTTCATTTCTGAAGCAGTAAAGCTAGTGCATTCGAAGTGTAAATATTTTTTACAAGCGTCGCATGCGACGGTTAGTGGTTTTATTGGTGTGCCTGTAGCGTGTACCATAAGTGGTGGATTTTTTTTTGACATGAGAGAAGAGATCGCGCATGCGCACCGTCACGTTCTACATGGCGAAAAAGTTATTTGTTCGCCATGCTGCAGGCATAAAACAGTAGATTATTCTTAGTATTTGTTACAAAAATAGATATGGAATAATGACAGTTCAAGCTATCTTTTCCCAGTTCTACGTGCCTCGGTTACATCTACATTCGATATAAACTTTGCGGAGTGATGGGCTGGCCCTACGGGCCACCATTCCAGTCTTTCAGCGTTTCCATTTCAGCGTTGCTTTAATCACGTTTGAATTAATTGCAGTGCACGCGGCCTAGTTAACCCCCTGCTGATGGTAAAACCACCCTCACCTTCACACTCAGACATTTACGGCCTGACTCCCTCCCCCAACTGTTCACTCGCTGAAGGTATTTACTGGGTCGTAACGCACTTCGGCAAATGGAAAATGTTATTTACCGGTGTCTGCACCGACGCTCAGCCGCAGTGAAAGTGAGATTCAACCCTTGATGTTTCATGCTTGACTATTCATGCCGTTCAATATCGGATAATTATCATTCCACGTGACACCCAGTATAGCGATCAGGGTTAGTAACTTTTTGATAACATATTAAGCAATGATTCCCTTGCTTAAGCTGAGCTTAAATTCTCTGAACGCATGAAGTTTTAATTTATCAATTTCATGCTCGGAGCTTTCGGCTTCGCGGGCTAAGGTGCAAAAGAAAATGATTGACAATATGACAAACGAAAAAATTATTTTTATTTATAGAATTTTACGAAATTACACATTAATTGTGCAAAATTATTTCCATCTTCTGGTTTTGTATAACTTTTTAAATCTCAAAAATGAATACTGATTGGAGATTGACTAATTCTAGTTTTACGACATTAAAATTTGAGCTAATTTGGTCGAGTAGTTTAGTTATGTTAAAATAAATTGTAATAAAAAAAATTTAGCTTAAAAATCTTAAAAAACGAAATTGCATTTCAAAATATTTAACCGAATCTTATTAGCCAAGTAAAACCCTCGATAAATGTTTAACAGATGAAGATGTTTCTCTACAAAACACTTGGCGTCCCTGCGACTAGCTTCCGTACATAGTCCATTGGAGTAAGTGCGGGAGAAAGCATTTTTTTATTATAACATAATCACAATGTAACTATATTTCCGCTGCTAGCTATTTTATAGCTTTATTCGTTTGCGAGTTTAAAGGCGTATCTGTCATGACACCATACGGCTTTTCAGCTTTTCAATGCAGAACTTGCAGTGTACAAGTTAAAAGATACATAGGTTTTCGAGTTAATGGACCATGAATACATACAAAGTGATGTTATATACATTGATCAGTTACTTGTATCACTTGAATGGAATCCTGGTTGTGGTTTGTATAGGATTTCTTTAAAATCTAAGCGGTCGTTCCGCTGAGTAAGCAGAGTTTCATGATATTCCGCAAATCCACCGAAAATGGCAGATATTACCCAATTGGATCAAACATAGAAAACTAGGAATGAAATTCTTATGTTTGTAACATATTGTACCCGTTTTAATACAATGAAGAAATTTCAATCGGTTTAAATTTCAATGCCGCATGTATTGCCAACAATTTCTTAACTCAGTACTTAAGAATTATTATACCGTCTAATAATATTTGAAAAATCACGTTTTCCGGTTCTTACGGCACTGGCTTGGTTTCTTTTCCTTACGATTTCTGCACCCATTAACCACATTTAGTTGTTCTTTTTTTGTGAAGCTGAACGTCCGGTTCCTCTCCAGGAAAATTCATAATCATTAAACGAATGGTCATAATATGAGACACGTTGTCCTCCCATCCTTACTCAAATCGACTATGTACGGGAGCTAGTCGCAGGGACGCCAAGTTTTTTGTAGAGAAACATCTTCGTCTATTAAGCATTTATCGAGGGTTTTTACTTGGCTAATAAGATTTGGTTGAATATTTTTGAAAGGCAATTTTGTTTTTTAAGATTTTTCAGCTAAAATTTTTTTGATTACAAGTGATTTGTTTATAGGATAATAACACTTTTAATACTTGGTGTACCAATTTTTTTTGGGGAAATTTTTCATTGGAGATTTGCTATCTTTTTGAAAATCTAAACGCCATAAAAAAACTAATAAGTTAATTTACAGTAATCCGTAAATACAGGTAACTAGACTCTGAGTAGACTAAGTAGACTGTCCTAAATATTTGAACAGACAAGCCCGTATATTGAATGTATACAGGCTGCAGTAGGAATTTTAGAAGATGCATCGTTTAATATTTGAAACGACAGACTACAGCTTCAATATAGGCGCCGAGAGGATTCAAAAAGTGTTATGCAACGTTATCACTTTTCCGATTGTTCGAAATATTATATCTACGCGTCTTTAGAATTGCAAGGCCTGTTCCTCTGCTTAACTGTTAAATCGTCGATGAATATCCAAGCAGTGCCTCTGCCTCGCATCACTGTTGTATAATGTGAATTCTTTTTATTTTCATTCTCACCAAAATCGATATCACACTTGTATCTTTGTTCTTATGATTGTTCACTTTCTGCGAAGATGTAGGCACTGATTCAATGCTGATAGTTTTCTGTGTTATTTTTGCTACATTTATTTTAAATATTTGTCATTTAATTTGTAACAAATACGGGCTTGATTGAAGATCTACTTCACAGGAGCAATAAATGGCCAATGAGAAAGTACAATCCAAAGATAGTATTTCCCTTTAATGAGGTTAGTTTTATTTTCAATCAGACGTACGAGGAAGGTCAGTTAAATTTTTTTTTTTTTTTTTTCATTATGAATACGACCGTCTCTCTCATAGTAAGAAAAATGAAGAATAATTCCCCTCTACGAAATAAACCCAAAGGATGTTTTTGTAAATAGACCAACTGATTGGGTCAACCGGTTGCTTTAAAACCATAAATTCATGAGTTTAATACTCTGCGCGTAATACAAAGAACACTGCTCCAAAAATTGGTCTTAACTACATAGGTGTCATTCTAGTATTTTGGTTTTAGAATCAATGCACATTTCTTAAATCGACAAGCAAAATCAATTTACTGGTCCAATCACGAGCAGCTTCAAAAAAGCACTCGCGGTAGCTTTCAGATGAAGGGGACTGAGTCACCTAAAAAAAAGTCATAATAAAAAAAAATCTGTAAATGATACCTTTTATTTAAAAAACAATACATTTAAACCTCATTAAGGGGACCGAGTCACAAAAACAAAGTGATGAGAAAAAAAATCTGTAAATGTATATTTTTATATTGTTTCAAAATATGTTTTAAAATATTTAAAAAACTGATTAAATAAAAATATTACATTTAAATCTCATTCAGTACATAACAATGGTGTGAGGTCACGAATTGAATTTATCATTTGTCGTAGCTTTCAGACCAAACCGATGAACTAATTTTGGTGTTTGATGTCTTACTTAATCTGTCGAAGAATGCATTTTGAATTGAATATTGTTATTTTGGATGCAGTGAAAATAATATTTGCTTCATCCAATTGTTTAGTAAGTTTTTAATAAAGGCAGATTTATTAACACATTTGAAATTATAGCTTTCTCATAACAACTTGAAATAAAAATTCCTATATTCAATCCAGAATGCACTCTTCAATAGATAAAAAAGACATTGAACACTAAAATTTGTTCATCGGTTTGGTCAGAAAACTAGAACGAGTGAACATTTATACTTTTTACCTCACACGATTCTGGTGCACTGTATACCTTTACAAAATTGCAGAATGATAATGTTTGTTATGTATTTGATGCGATTTGAACTGCATTTTCTTTACATGAACAATTATATTCCCCAGCTTGATCTGAACGTTACTATTTTTGCTTTTCCATTTAGAGCTGCTTGTGATTGCCCCAGTCAATGGCTCTTGCTTGTAAATTGAAGAATATGCATTAAGTCGTAAACTAAAATCACAAGCAGCGTCAAATAAAAAAGCACCAGCAGTAGCTTTCAGATGGCACTGTTCAATTAATTGTGGTTTTCGACTTACTGAATTGTGACGTATTTCACGTGAGCGAGCTTGAATCACGAAAACTAATTGAGAACACGACTAGAGATCAGTCACCTTCGGCCGTCCACTCTCGTTCGCGCATCTGCAAACCCGGTGGGCGCCAGCTAATTTTTGTTCCACCCGGTATTAGCGAACCGGTATGTCCGAGGAATCGAGGTGAGCAGGCTCGATTCCAATAAACTAAACAAAATCGGAATCCTGGAGCAAAAGTTATCGATCGGTAAAAATCACATCGAAATCGGTAGCGAGCTAATTTTTGTTTTACCGTTATTAACAAACCGGTATGCCCGAGAAATCGAGTTGAGCAGGCTCGACCCCAATAAAATCGAAAGTCTGGAGCAAAACTAACCATCGAGAACACCAACATAGGCAACGGTAGCTTAGTTAATTTTTGGGGTCGCGTAAAATTAAAAAACGCAACTGGATGCGCTTGAGAGGATGAACGGTTGCGGAAATGCACGGCCGCTCAGTCTGTTAGGTTATGGTAGAGAGGGTCGAGGTATGGTCCAGTAAATAGCTTTATTTTAAGGGGAACCCAAACAATAAATACGAACATCAATATTCAAAAAAAGTTCAAGAACAAATACAATAAATTTTATTATTAATTAATGTGCGAGAACCAGCAGGACGCATCTCAATCGGTATCGGGAACAGTGAGTTGCAAAGCAGCGAACGCATATCCCTAACGGAACGGTAACTGCACAAATATTCCGTAGCACGAGATCTTTAACTTGCGCGATCGGCACATTGATGAAATAATTGAAATTACGTGAACGACTTACCGAAAGCTATCTCCAATAATCTAGGGAGTGAGAGCGGTAATCCTAGAGGATGTACGGAAACCAGAAGTGCACTTATGCACTACACTTGGCACGAGAACTTTTAGTTTTATTCAATAAAATGAAACTCACGAGAACTGGAACATACGCGATACACTGTACACTAAGTATTATCCGCAGTACGAGATCATCGAAAAACTGTCAACACCGGAGCTCGACTAACACTCGAGGCACCTCGGCGGTGTCCCGAGCGAGACTGATTACTTCAAGTAATAATCGGGAACAACTCATCAATAATATTCTGATCTCTCCAAAATCCCTTCTTTGAGAGCCATTGCCCTCTCCCTCGAATTACCTCGTAACTATATCGGGAACGCAAATCATGCCGGTATCATCTCCGAAATCTGTACAATCGCCTCCCTCAGTGCTTTGCTCGAAAACGGGCCTACTGAACATAATCATATTGCACCAGAAGGCCCTATTATATGTCATTTTTAAGAAAATCACGTCACAGAATATGCGCTGCATCAATACCTATAATCCATTGACCAGCTTGATCTGAAAGTCACTGTGAGTGGTTTTTAAATTCAACGCTACATTTCCAGCCCGAAGTGTTTTTTTTTTAAATATTGTTATTATAAGGACAACTCGCCTCTTCGTCGAAAAAAAAAAATATATATATTTATATATATTTACCTTTCTTCCGGATGAATCCGAAGGATTTTTTGAAAATGGACCAGCCGATTAAGTCAAGTGGTTTCTTCGAACCAGATTCATGATATTTTACTCTTTAAGTGTGATTCAAAGAGCACTGCTTCAGGGATTGGCTTTAACTAAGTCTCATTCGCTTTGAAGATACACACCAATTAAGCGAAGCAATTTTTTAACAGGTCAGACCTTTAAAGATCTTTGCCAGTATTATTCTGACATTTTATTCTCTTGTCTATGACTCTGCTTCAAGGGGGCCGATGCACCTTCAAGATGTCATAAGAAAAAAGAATCTGTAAATTATATCTTTTTCCTTAAACATGTAGATTTAAACCTCATTGAGTACATAACAAGCATTATAATACTGCATTTTTATAAAGACATTTATTGCACAAGAATAGTCTGAGGTCAAATGAAATTTTTTCCACTTGTAGCTTTCAGACCAAACTGGTGAACCAATTTTGGTGTCCAATGTCTACTTTTATCTGTTGAAGAGTGCATTCTGAATTGGATATAGCGATTTTGAATGCAGTAGAAAATACATATTTAAAATCATAGTTTTGTAATAAAGACTTGAAATAAAAATTGCTATATTAGATCCAGAGTGCACTCTTTGACAGATAAAATAAGACATTGAACAATAAAATTAATTCATCAGTTTGGTAATTTGGTTTGGATACACTGTATGCCTTTACAAAATTGCAGAATTGTAATACTTGTTATGTATTTAAGTATGTTTTTATGGCAGATTTTTTAAATCCGTCACATTTTTGTCGTCGTAGAAAATAATCCTCTTTCCGCGGTTTTTCCACTCACATTCACTCACTAGAGTCATTAAGATAGAGAAAAAATAATAATCACGCATGACTCCGTTTTTTTATTTTCTCACTTTCTGTCATCTGTCATCAGACGACGTGAGCAAGCCGGTCGGCAGACGTGTTATGTGTGCGTTGTTTTCTTCACACGTACGCACACGTATATGCGATCGGACGAGTCAATTTCGATATGTGAGTTCGGACAAAAGTGAAATTTGGCCAAATATCAGCACTTCGGGAACCGACTTTATCGCAACTGGTCTCATTAAAAAGGGGGAAAAAATATAAAATATTGGCGCTGATACATTCAGCGTCCGCGATCTATTGCCTGAGATAATTAAAGTTAAGACGGACTGGTACACGCCATGGACGTATATCGACGGACACATCAGCATTTTGACGTTGTGTGAGTGCGGTGAAAATTTTTTGACCGATTCAGAATTGCAAGTTGCCAGATATATTAGCATTGCGGTCACCGATTTTATTAAAATCAGGCTTATTGTAAAGAGAAAAAAATATATATATTGAACCTGACACATTTTGGCGTCGGCGACGTTTTGACTGAGATAATTCGAGCTGCATTTCATAGCAGACGAAAAAGGGGCCAGCTTGCTGTAAATAAGACTAGCGCTAGCGTCTCGGATTTAATACTTGGCGTTGAGCCGCTACCGCGTCTCTTGATTTTATTTTCTTTTATCATACAAATGTAGACATTCAAACACTTTTTGTAATCCACTTCTTTGATGTTTTGCGCCATGAGAGTTTTCTTATATGATAATATCGAAACGAAAATCCAATAAAACGGAGTTTCCTCTCCGAGGAAGCGAACAGGGCAAGCTTGCTCTGCAGAATTGTTACATGACGGGTATTATGTTTAATTTAATCCAACAACAGATAAAACATTGCAGAGAAATCGAAATTGCAGTTTTTGCTGCTGAGCTTGTTCTGTTTGTATCCTGAGCTACTACATCACTGTTCGATATATCTAAAATTCTACACAATTTAACGACGAGCAGCTGCTCATAATAACTTGCAGTTTGTTCCCTCTGGATAAATCATCATACCTCCAGGTATCGTTTTTATGACTTTGTGATTAGGTCCACCAAGACCTGTGTCCATTATTACTGTTTTTTTTCTTTTTCTTCTTTTTTTCGCTACTGCGATACTTTTCGGTACCATTTGGCTATTTACAGCTTGATAATACTCCTATACGAGTAGTTCGCGAGCTATCGTATGTAGCAAATTTTACTATTTACTCAATAGTATTTCAATAATATTTTAATAGTTATATTTTAGCGTATCAATGTTTATTTCATTTGTTATATGTATTGCATTATGTTTACGTTTTTTTAAATTCGAATAGTATTTTTTTTTTCAATGTTGGTTAGGGAGAAAAAACAAACGTGGTAATAATTCAGAGCAACTCTAAAAGGTAACGATGCCGTGAAGAATAAAATCTCGATTATAGTTTATGATTAATAATTCAATAGTCTTTGTCTCTTTAATGTACATATAGATATAATCTCATTATAATCTTTTCTTAATGCTCGATTATTATTCGTCTCGTTCTCATTTAAATAAAATTTCATTTGCGTTATAAACCATGATTATTATCTCAATTTATTAACAATTACAGTTTCATTTCATCATTACTATCATTATTATCATTTTATTCATTTGCGTTGCATATCCTCAATTATCATCATTTCATCTCCATATAAATTCTCACTCTCTTTATTTATGACGAATTCAATTATCACAGTTACACATATCAGTTCAATTCTACACTTCATACATAGATCAAATATCATTCTATAAATTACCATCATTTTATGGCATAAATTCACTCAATTTGATTTCGTTTCGTGAATTATTATCAATTCATATGTCACAAATTAGTCTCATCTCATCTCTTATAAATAATTTTACTTCATATTGGAGATTATTATCATTTCATTTTTTTTCATGAATGTCTGTAGCATTTCGACTTCAATTCATGATGGATTTCATTTGGATTTTTCAATCATTATTATTTCATTTCAATATCAATTATCATTCTCGTTTTTGATAAATAATTACTACTTTATATCATAACAAATCATCAACAGCTCATTTCAAGAGAAATTCTCATGACATGTTATTATAAATCATTCCTGTTCGTTAACAATCATCATAGCGTTTCCTTATAATATTCTCACCGCTGCCATTCAGAGGAATCTGGGGAAAAAATGGCTAATAGAAAAAAGGCCAATGGAAAGATAGGCTGTTTTTTGTGAGCGATCTTTAGGCATTTAAACACTCGTTTTCCGTCAAACACAGAACATATAAAACAACCCGTTTATCTCCAAAGAGTACAGAAAAATTATCCGGGGACAAATAACTCGACAGAAATAAAATCCAAAAGGAAAAATCTTGGGATAAAATAACACCGGAAAAATGTGATAGGTTAAAACAATCGGTAATACATGAACACACATGCTAAGGTATTAAGTACACTCGGACGTGGGGAATTTTTTATTCTATCTTGCTTATGTGAGACTCGGATTGAACTTAAAACATATACAATATCGCACCCACCGACTGCAGTGGACGCGTGGTCGGTGTGTGGCTTCGGCGGTCCCCAGAGTTAAGCAGCATTGTTTGCGGCCATAACGTGGATGGATGACCGCTTATCCGGGCACTGGTTTGCGCGCCAACTGCTGAGCGGGAGGGAGTTTTTCTGAGTGGCTGCGGACAACACTCTAGAGGGTCTCGAGGAATAAAATGGGGAATAAAGGGGAGGGGAGAGTAAAAGCCGATTGGCGTACTTGAGGAACAACCAATAAATACAATATCGCACCCAGAATGATAATTATAGAAGTTCACCTGGCCTATAATTACAATACCTTTCATGCGGGCCACAAGTTGATCAGGAAATATTTAATTATGTTATATTGTATTACATTTAATTAGAAGACAACAAATTTTAAGGGCAATTAAAAAGCATAGTCTCGTAATGGGGAGGGGGGGGGGGGTGGAAGCGCCCAGCGGTCTTTGCCCCTGCACCCCAGAACGGGCTCTGCCCCTTTACCCCGTCGTGACCCGCCTCCACACTTTCTAGTCACACACACGCATCAAACTCGCATATCTTCCACTAAGCAACGGCCTGTTTTCTCATCGGCCTATTTTTCCATTGGCCTTTTTTTCGCAGGCCATTTATTCCATCGGCCATTCTTTCCTGATACCCATTAAAAGGAAGCCTTAATTATTATTTGGCTCGTGTGCCCGATTAGATGCCGGTAAATATAAGAAAGTGAAGAAAAACAAGACGGATCATTAAGGTATGTCAAAGAAGCTGGGACATCCACATGCGATTTTTAAGATAAAAACTATACCCGAATTATCGGCTATTTATCGGCGCAAGAAGATATTTTCCAGCTCCATCCCTTATACCGGAAACGTGTGGATGTCCTAGCTTCCAGCGAAGCTAGGACATCCACAACTAAAAAAAAAAGGAAATAATAGGCGGATCGGAAAAAACTTTATACAAAAATTATCGGCTTTTTATCGGCTCTCGAAAAAACAAAGGTGCGATTGAATCGTACGACCCCTTCAGGAAATACCACCCCCTGAGGTTAAAAACTGTTTTTTTTTAATATCTCATTTAAAAACGAAGCTAGGACATCCTAATCCATCTTAAAATTCATCTATATAATTTATCGGCTCGACATTTTCATAACGACCGATTTTACAACTCCACCCCTTTTCATTATAAAAACCATCCCCGTATGATATATGCTTATAACTCAGCGCACAGTCTACGGAAAGCATCGTGACTAAAACAAAAAATAATCTACATTTAACAGCTGAATATTGAAGCGTTCACTGATTTTACCGCTGCATCCCCTTAAAATAAAGAAAGCCACCCCCTTATGCAATAGTCTTATAACTCAGCAAATAATACACCTAGAGCCTCGCAACTAGTTTCCGAATTTATCTTTATGAAGAAGCTCAACAATTATGCATTGACTGATTTCAGCGCTGCATCCCTTTCTTTAAATAACCATCCCCTTTTGCAATATTTTGATAACTTAGCGTACAATATACCTAGAGCCTCGTAAATGGTCTCAAAATTCATCTAAATTAAACAGCTCAATATTTATGCATCGCCAGATTTTACTGCTACATCCCCTTTCTTTGAGAAACCACCCCCGTCTGCCATATTTTTATAACTCAACGTACCGTATATCTGGAGCCTTGTAAATAGTTGTAAAATTCATCTAAGGTAAATGGCTCAGTATTGATGCATTGCCGGATGTTGCCCCTGCATCAGTTTTCTTTGAAAAACCACCCTCGTCGTCGATGTCGATAATTCGGGTATAGTTTTTATCTAAATCGCGTGTGGATGTCCCAGCTTCTTTGACATCATTGAGGTGTCTATTTGGCGACTTATCTGTACATTGATGACAGCAATAACAGCGAGGCGGTCCTGACGGTCCGATACATTAGAATGGTGAGCGGAAAGGATGCTGAGCAGCGCGCATCGCACGGCAACGGCTAAATTGGACGATCCTTTTATTTTCGCAATTTTTTCAATTTAGTTATAGATAATGATGCTTCTGGCCATTTGAATACATCCACATTTGATTATATAAGGTGAAAAATGGAGGTGCAGTATCATCAAGACCGAGCCACCGGTCGTCCTTTTTTTTATCCCAAAATGCAACCGATGACTGCACGGGAAAAAAGGCTTGGTTGGAACAACTAACCGCTTGATTAGATACGCGCCAGCCGATTTATTGGTTAGACCAATCAAAGTGTTGGTTATGCCAACCACGTTATTGGTCGTGTTACAATGAGCTTGGTGGCGCTGACCAATAACTTGGTTGTCCTCTACCAATTAATCGGCTGGCGGATATATAACCAAGCGCTTGGTTGTTCTAACCAAGCATTTTTTTCGTGTGGGTAGAGATAATAATGACCGAAATTCGAGCACTAGCCGTCACCGTATTCTTACTTGTCTCTTGCCCCAGGTAAGCATAATTGAGCACGGAGTGTGAGGCTGGTCATCGCGTGATCAGAAAGGCGTCGCGGACCGCTGGACAGCGAAGATTGCATATGTGTGTGCGGGCGCACGTATGTCGCTGTGTCTCAATTGTCGCTCTACAGCTTACGCAACACCTATCGCAGAATCGAGCCGTTACACATACAATGAATTTTAGCTCCTTCAACATACTCTTACATACATCCGGATGGTTTTCTTAAAGGACCTTCCTCGACGTTTTAGACCATTATGAGTTTGTCAATGTAAAAATATCGAAAAATTTTGTTGTCATTAGCCTGTATTATCATTGCTTTTATCCAACAGATGGAGCGTTGCAGAGAAATTCGAAATGCAGTTTTTGCTACCGAGCTTGTTTTGCTTGCTAAGCTACTACATCAGCTTCCGATACCAGCAAAATTCCGGATAATTCAACGAAAAACGGCTGCTCATAATATACTGCAATTTATTTCCTCTAGATAAATCGTAACACCTCCATGAATCGATTTTATAACTTTGCGATCAGGTCCACCAGGTCCTGTATCTCTTTTTACTGTTATTATCAGGTTCGAACGAACCTGTATCTGTTTTTACTGTTGTTTTTTTATATCTCCGATATTACAATAGCGTACCTTTCGGCTTTTTTACAGCTTGATACTACCCCGATGCAAGCAGTTCGCCAGTTATCGTAGAATGAATTTTGGCTCCTTTAACACACACACATTCAGCCAGTTTTCTTAAGGGACTAGGCCACCCTAGAGGGCGACAAAAAAGGCTTTTTTGGGAATTTATTTCAGAAAAACTATTAGACACATCGATTTTTTGAAAAAGGGTATTTATTGTACATATCATTAACTGTATACAGTAATTTTTTCATAATAATTAATTAGAACATTACTGTATACAGCGTTGTTGCGATGACATCTCTTTTTTTTTGGAATCCATGGTCGGACACACAGCTTCTGTAATTTTTAAATTATGAGTTTTTTAACGGCTTTCACTTATACATAACAGTAGCTAGAAAAGTACGTAAGATTTTTTCGATACAGGTATTTTTGACAAAATTTGCGAGCATCTGAAGTGAAAGTTAAAAAATTGGCCTGAAAATCGTTCGAAAATTATCAATAACAAAAAAACTGCAACTTAAAAAAATCCTACGTACTTTTGTAGATAATGTATTTTTGAGGATATATCTAAAATTTCAAATAAACCGGTGGTAAACTTTTTAAGTTATGTTTCCGGCCAACTTGAAAAGAGCAGTTTTGAGGTAAACGCGTTTAAAGTTTTGAGTAGTAGAAAATCATTGATAATATTGACATACCTTCAATATGCAATGCCTGCACCATATAATTGGCCTTCCAATTGAGTGTCCTGCTCTTGCATTTTTTTTCTGCTCGATTTTGAAGACATTCTTGCCTCTTTTACCACTTCAGACAGTGATCTCTCTGCAAGCATTATGCGCTGATCGTCGATCGCCAGACACGTTTTGTAGGAATTCACGTCGATTTCTAAGCCTGTTTCTTTTATGATGTGTAAAATTGATGAAAACTCGTCATTGTATGTACAAACTGCAATATTTGGGGCTAGGTCCAAAACAGTTTTACCATTAAAAACCGATTTTGGGGCCAATCCCCACACAGTCGAATTGAAGCTTTGTTTTGCTGTTGTTTTGCGTGTAACCACCGATACATCGCGTAAGCAGATCATCACTGGTCAGTTCTTCGTAGATTGGTTTGATAGCTTCATACACATTAGCTGGAAGGCTGGCTTATGTTTGTATTCAGCCAAACTATTTGTAGCTTTAGCTCGTTGCCATGAACACCATGAATCGCACCATGAAGCGCACACCAAGAGAAGTTCCCTGCTGACCGGGCGGCCTCCCATTAGAATTCGAAAATAGGGTATTTACAAATTTTTGCCTTCCATAATCTTTTAGGACAGCATTCTAGACACCCTAATGAGTCATTTCCAAGGCGAAAAAAATCGATTTTTCGAAAATTCTAGAGCGGCCTAACCCCTTAAAACATCTTTCTCGGATTTTAGACCATTATGAGTTTTTGAATGCAAAAATGTCGGAAAAAAATGGTTTCCATGCAAAGCGTATAACAGATAAATCATTGCACAGAAATTGGAGTCGCAGTTTTTGCTACCGAGTTCGTTTTGCTCGTATCTTCAGCTACTACATCACATTTCAATATAAATGAAATTTTGCGCAATCCAACGACGAACAAGCCGCTCATCATAATATCCTGCAGTTTATTTTCTTTAGATGAATTATTACACTTCCGGAATCGTTTTTATAACCTTGAGATCAGGTTCACCAGGACCTGTATCTCTTTTTACTGTTGTGATCCGATCCACCAGGACCTGTATCTATTTTTACTGTTTTTTTTTATCTTCGATACTGTCGATACCGTGCGATAGTGTACCTATCGGCATTTTCCAGCTCGCCCCAATACGAGTAGTTCGCGAGTTATCGTATTTAAGCTCTTTCAACATACACACATCCGGACAGTTTTTTTAAACCACTTGTCTCGCCGTTTTAGACCATTATGCGTTTTTGAATGTAAGAATGTCGACCAAATTTTGTTTTCATAAAAAGTGTATTATTTTCGGTTTTATCTGACGGATAATCCATTAACAGAAAATGGAATTGCAGTTTTTACCACTAAGCTTGTTTCACTTGTTCCGCACATTTTGAACATTTTTGTTCCCATTGAACTGTATTAATTTCAATTTTATCCAGCAGATAAACCATTGTAAAAAAGTTGAAATTGCCGTTTTTGTCACCGAGCTTCTTTTGCTCGTATCTTAAGCTACTACACCACATTTCAATACAAATAAAATTCTGCGCAATCCAACGACGACCAAGCCGCTCATAATATCCTGCAGTTTATTTCCTCTAGATGAATCATAATCCCTTCAGGAATCGTCTTTATAACTTTGTGATCTGGTCCACCAGGTCGTGTATCCTAATCATACACTCTTGTTCTTTTTATCTTCGATACTGCGATAGCGTATCTTTTGACTTTTTACGGCTTGATGCTATCTCGATACGCTCGATATCTCGGGATGACCCTCGGGCCAGTAAAAGAGAGCACAAAGCACACTATACCCTTGACGGGTATACTTATATTTATGTATGTACCTTTCTGCATCGCTGCTGCCCTTATCGTGTTATTCGAATTACCGCTATCCCTGGATACTTTTCAGATTTTTCTAGTCTCTTGGCAGGAACGGCCCGTGGAAAGTGTGATTGAATCCACAGTTTTTATGTGGATCGAACGGGATGGAATATCTTTTCCACCCACATAATCTGGCTCGACTATCGCCTCGTACTCATACTCGCACCAATTGAAGCGTGAAAATTGCCCGATTCCGTATTATACGACACTATGATGTGGCTTTTATTGCGTGCTGGACCGAAATCGACCAGACCATCGCCTGATTGTTCGCCAAGTTTTAAAACCCGCTTACCTTGTGTCTCCTGCACATTTTCGTGCTTCTTGGTTATCGCTCTTTTTTCAAACCGATTCGTATAAGTCTCCGGGCAAAACATCATCGCTAGTTGATAAGGCAGATGTAATCAGTGAACTATTTGTAATATTTTATAGTCATGACGACAATTGCTATCGCGATGATTGTCATATTAGTACACAAAACCCGATTTCTCAGTCCATAAAAGATCGTCGTAACCGTCGATTATAATAGCAATCTGTAACAAGTGACTAAATTTTCGCACACCGAATCACACTTAACTGCCCATTTGTTGGTTGTGTGTCGTAGATAGGAGCATCATTTTTTAATCAAACTACGATTAAAAAATGAACGTCTCACTTTTTTCTTCTTCTTTATATATCAAATAAAGTGTCAAAGGAGAACATTTTTTTATTAGATTTTTTACCAGAACACAATTTTGCTTCTTCATAAGAGAGCTTTGTTTTCGTGAAACATTTTTTTTCGAGATTTTCACGTCGATACACTCAGAATGCGTGACATTCATGATTAACATTTTTTAAAAGTCGGATATAGCCTGAAAACGATAAACGATACCATATTTTCATAGCGATATTGTATAGTCTATATTGCGAAAAGTAGCGATTGCTGTGGTATAAAGGATCCATATCCTTGTTTATCTCAATGAAATTTGGGACAACCAACGTGTTTCTACCGTGTACTACAGGTAAAAAAAAATATAGGGTATTCGAGGGTGTTTACGGATCGTTCCACATTAATTTATTTTCACAAAGCAGGATTTACAACAACAGGATTACAAAACAGAGTGTACAACATCAATACACATTACTTGATATCAACCTACAATATTGACAGCACATGGCTAGGAAATCCGACAACCACAAAACACAATATTTAGTACGATTAACAATGAACACCACTAAAATGATTAAATTACTGAAGAGGACCCAAATCTCGGCCGAAACGTATAAAGAAACAATTTAGTTTCATTCTTTGGTGACCACTAGCCGATAACCTTCACCACTCTCCATACTTGCGACCACATCAAAAACAACAATTGATTAGCATACTTCTTCATAGAGGTAGCTTTGTAAACAGTGGAAAATAATAAGGAACCAATGTGCAAGGTTCTACTTAACATCCTTTTTTATATATAAGATACTCTTAGTTTTACTCCGCAGTTTCTGTTGAAGGTTATTTAATTTTTCGTCCGGTGCTGACAGTCAAGAAGGAATAAGTAAATTCTTCGTTCGGGAATTTCAGGCATGCGAATTTACACAATCAGAGTTATATTTTTTTCGGACTGCAATACTATCTCTTTTTACATACATAAAATAACAACCTGAAAATACTGCAAGTGGTGGAGCTTTATCGGTCCTATATTGAACCAATACAATGCAATCACGCTAGGCCGAAAAATAGAACGTTGTACAATTAGATAGACGTATTAATTAAATAACAAATTGCTTTTCGTGTTCCTTATAGAATGCAATAAAATGTGCGTTAGTTTTCCGCTTCGGTATTACTGAGGGATTTGCAGAATGGGCAAATGGGGAAATTTTCAGTTTAACGGAGTAGATAAGTAAGCTTTATCGTGGCAGTAACCGTAACTCTAGGGATTAACGTTATGCCCGGAGAGGGTCATCCGAGGTACGAGTGTTATACACTTGCACCTAATTATCGCAGTGCCCGCAGCTTTTGCTACTCGTAGTTCTCTACCTCGTGGCTAGGCATCGGCGCATTAGCACACCAGACCCGTGAATTCGCATCGCAGGATTGCATTCCTACTCTCCACTCCATAGTATTTAGGTTTAAGCCACAGTACAGAGCATAGCGTCGAAGAAATTCGACATAGACGTATGATGAAAATAGGGAATAATCCTGGACAATTATGGGATTAAACGAACTTACTAAGTGAAGTTCTATCATAATTGTATAAAGCGCCTCTTCCTCGAGATCAACATGTAGTCCCCCCACTTCCCACCGTTGTCGCCACAAGTTTCAAAGCTATATAACAAAAAAGGCGGCGTCTCGTACGCATCCGTGCGCGCCCGCCGAGCCTCATTCTTTTAAAGCTTCGCCGTAACAATTTTATTTGGGTTTAGGGTCAGTTTCCTGACGTTGAGTATATCATTAATATTATTACTCGGAGGGTGGGGTTGATCATCTCGGAAGAGGCGCTTCATACAATTATGATAGAACTTCACTTGGTAAGTTCGTTTAATCATATAATTGTATTACGCGCCTCTTCCTCAAGATCAACATGTAGATGTTCAACGCTTGTTACAGCAAAATAAAATGATAAAGTCAGATGTTATCAGAAGAAACAGCCTTACTTTACTTAAACGAAACTGTTATACAAGGTATCGTACAAACTCTTTAGGAACAAACAATTCTTACTCATCTAATATCGCATTAGCAAACAATTCTGCAGGATTAGCTATAGGTAAGTCATAAAAATTTGAGAAGGTCTCGAAACTAGTGGTCCAACCTGCCGTTCTCCTTATCGTATCTAAATCAACACCCTTTCTCTTAGCTGCAGAGGTCGATGCGTGTCTTGTCGAATGAGCGGTGAAGATATCCGTATTCAAACCGCTTTTGCCAAGCATCTCCTTTACCCATCGACTAAGTGTCTGTACGCCTACAGCTTTAAACGGTTTCTTAAAAGATATGAATAAGCCCTGCAAAGAACCTCGGAGACTCGCAGTCTTTTTTGCGTAACATTTTAATGCTGAAGCAGCGCCAAGCTTTCGGTTAATCGTGTAACAGGACAAAACTAAAATGAGCTGAATTCTATTTTTATCAGAAGTTTTAATACGGTCCGGAATTTTTATTTCTATTCCGATATTGTTACTCTGAATGTTTTCGATTTCGATTAAAGAGAACGTTTGCATCCTGTGACCTGTAATAAGAGCTAATAACGTTATAAGTTTTAAAGATAAGTCTCGCAATGACATTTGTTCATTTTCATGCAACGTATTCAAATAATCGAGCATCATCTTCGGGTCCCAAGTGGAACTATACTTGGGCATCGACGGTCTTAATTTCGTCATTGCCTTAAAAAATCTTTTCACCCTGAAATCTTGGGCAATGTCTGGTCCGACAAGAAACGAAATTCCGGAACTATACGTGTTTACCGTACCTTAGGATGCTCCAGATTCAAAGGTCTCTGTCAGAAAACTTTATGATGTTTGGGGCAGAGGCTTCATACGGGCCGACTTTTCTTTCCCGGCAAAAAAACCACCATTTTTTCAAACCGGTGTCGTATTGCTTCCATGACGACTCGCTCACCGAAGATAGTAGTATATCAACCGACTTTTCTGGTACCTCCTTCATCACAATATCTCTCCGGACAAGACACCTGCCACCAGGGTAAGGCTGCGCCAAAAGGCGTCCGTCTCCCTGTTAGAGCAATTTACCATACCAGAATTGGCGTGCAAGTGTATTGGTTCTGAAACTAGTAGAGATTGAAAAACTGGGTACCAGAGTGTGATGGCCACTCTGGTACCACAACAATTTCTTCTGACCCCTCACTCCTTATTTTTTGCAAGACTCGAAGAATGACTGAGAATGGTGGAAAGGCGTAGGAAAAATAGGGTTTCCACAACAGCGTAAATACATCCACCGCGAGAGCGTTTGAGTCTCTATACCAGAAAACATAATTTACACACTCAGCGTTTAATCTACTCGCGAACAAATCAATCTATGGTCTTCCAAAATATCTTTTTATCGCTTTGAAGGCTGCAACTGACAACTCGAATTCAGTGTTGGATCTAGCTTCCGCGATTCTTCATCAGCCTCGCAGTTCATTTTTTAAGTAACGTACGACGCAAAAACCCACAAATTCCGAGCCTCACACCATTTCCAAAGTTCTTTGGACAAACTATTCAGATTTTTATATTGTACGCCGCCCATTCGATTAACATAAGAAATTGCGGTCGTATTATCGATACGAAGCAAAATTTGTTTGTTATTTTAATCTTGAGCAAAACATTTCAAGCCAAAGAAGACGGCTGTCAATTCTAAGCGGTTTATGTGATACATTTTTTCCTGTTCCGACCATCATCAGGAATTGAGTTCTGGTACAATCGTGAGCAGAATGGGATTTTATAACCCCCTAGCCAAGACAACATTTTTGAGTCCGTCGTTATCTTTCTCCATTCAAGCCGGAAATGACTCAACCTACCGGCAATCTGACTTACATGCTCATCTATCTCCTCCGCGTGTAATCCTGATCCCGTTTCCGATAACGAGACTTCTGATAGGAGGTCTGCTGCGACGATGGGAGTGATTCTTATGCGACGGTTGGTACTGCTGCTTTTGCCCGCCCGACGTCGATGATTGGGTCTTGGCCTGAGATTGACGGATCGGGAATTTCGAGTTTTTTGCCTGCTTCGCCTGCTGCGGTTTTGAGACGACTTTTAAATCCTTAACAGAAGATTCCATCGACTTGGCGGATTTCAAAACTTCCTCCAGATTTTTCCCAAATTAGAATTCCTCACGGTCCGTTGCATTAACTGTGTCCCTTAAGGGTGCGTTAATATTAGCGATAACCAGACTTCGACGAATCATAGACTCGTGTGCAAATCTGCAAATCTGGTAATAACTGGATCAAGTCATAGAAATATTGGATGAAAGAAAGCATCTCCGGTCTGTCCTTTTCTATCAGAGTAACAAATGTCGCATGCATTGCCAGAGCTAGGCATGCTGTAATCTTTCCTTGTTTCTTGCGTATGCGCTCGTCTCTTTTTATAACCAAGCCCTGCACGACTGCTATAAAATCAGGGTTTAGAGTAGGAGGATCGATGGATTTGCAATTGCTCGGAGGTGGATATTTTTTCACAAGCTCGTTTTTTCTCTCCTTCAAAAGGCCTTGCTTAATAATATCCTCACAACGCACGACAAGATCATTGTGCACTGGACGAGCGAGAATTCTTTCCTCGTAAAGTCGCTTTCCAATGATATCCAGCACTTCCTGAATTAGCGTAACCTCTGGATTGGATTCAGACGGAACTGTCTGCAAAATGTCAACGGTAAAGCTCTGCTGGTTGTCTGGCTGCGAACGTGTTCTGCAGTTATATCTTGCAGTACTTGATCCCCTCCATCCATGATTGATATGCTTTTAATGTAGCTGAGAATATTGGCCAAAGTTGGCATTTGTCACCCTTGAATGGTCAGAGTCACCGTAACCTGCAAATCCAGATTAACAATGAAAGGTTTTAATTTAAAAATGTGTTTTTATTGACAGGTTAGAGCCTATCTAAACATTATAACCACTTCAAGTATTTTAAGTCGAATGGGTTAGTGCCCATAGATGTTTATATAAAAACAACACTTGCAGGTTAGTGCCTGCTAAGTGCGACATACAGTTATTTTCAGGTCAGTACCTGCTCCACATGTAGGTTAGTGCCTATGTGCCAAATTCATGTCTGCAGATGCAATACGCATTCTCCACATACAGGTTAGTGCATGTGACTGCGGTGCAGCACGACATATTTGAGGTTATGGTCGCGAACGTAACGCATAAACGAAATTTCTAGCCCAGTGTTCACACTCACTTGGTTAGGTTGACCGATCAAACATTGCAAATGCTACTCTGAAACAAATAAAGAAGAAGAAAAAACATATTAATGCTTACGTCCATTCGCTGATACTGAAGCATCGCTTGAGGTGCTGGAACAACTTCTATGACGATGTTTCCTCTTCTTTCTTTTTAATCTTTTATTCTTCTTTTCCAATTCCTCGATTCTCTTCTCGAGATTATTTTTTTTCGTTTTCTTCAGCCGATGATACGGATCTGCGTCTGTTACAATACATTTTGCGCTTGTAAAAATCAAAAGTTTTACGTGTTAAACGTGGCACAATCGGCACAACGCGAAAGAATGAGGCTCGGCGGGCGCGCACGGATGCGTACGAGACGCCGCCTTCTTTGTTATATAGCTTTAAAACTTGTGGCGTCATCGATGGGAAGTGGGAAGACTACATGTTGATCTCTTCCTCGAGATAGTCAACAATTTCTACACTGAGAAAACTAATTGGTATTAACCAAAGCAATCTGCGGTTACTGGTGGTGGAAGAAATGTTCGTTCGATTGGAAGAAATATTTGCTTAAACGGAATTACGCGTAGTTGAATCTAATTTTCCGTAATTCACAATAACTATTATTCCCTTCAATCAACCAAATATTTCTTTCGCCAATCGCAACCGCAGATTCGTTTGGTCTTACCCGTTCGTTTTCTCAGTGTAATATTGCCACTTGAGAGGGACGAGTCTGTCCAAATTTTTTTTTTTTTTTCAATATAAGGGCAACGGTCTCTGTCAGCAAAGAAAAAATAACAAAATAATTGCCTTGGAAACTGGTTGCTTCGAAACCAAATTCATGAGTTTTTCACTTTGCGTGTTATCTCGAATGCTCCAAGGATTGGTCTTTACTAGGTCTTACTCTATTTGCAGTTACACTGCGGACCATTGAAGTGGAGCATTTTTTTAAGAGCTCATACTCTAAAAGATCCTTGTCTCAGATGTTATTGTTAGTAGGATATTTTATGCACGCGGTGAAAAATTGTTGTGTTGTGATAACATAAAACAGTCACAACAAAAATTGTTTTGTTAGGCTAGCAATAAGATGAGTCAGCCTAGTAAAATGTTTTCTCAGCCAGACAAAAAATTCGAGAGCCTAACGTAGCAATGTTTGTAGTCACCCTTTTGTGTTGTCACAACGAAGAAGACTTTTGTCGTGCATTATCTAGAACTCTGCGGTGGAAATCTACATTTTTATGTAAAGAAATAAAGGAATAGCATCCGAGATAAGATTTGAATACAAATAAATACAAACAAACTTTTTTTTTGCAAATATCACTATGATCAAGTATTAGTTTTTGGCAGTTATTTTTTAATTTTGATGGATATTTTTCTGGCTTGTATTTCAACCAGTCACAGCTCGGTATTCTCTGTAATCAAGTTCATTTGTTGGAAATTTTATCGGAAATTCCACCCGGATATTGCACAATAGCTCTTCACTGGTTTTCAACCAATGTAACATTCTTATAGATGCATTGTTTCCTCGAATACTGTGCTGCGCTTACTTGAAATCCAAATTCAAAAAAAAATCCGACAAATACCCTTTGACCTCCAAAATTAATCGTAATATCTTGTTAATCTCTAGTATCCCTGTTGAGCAATGAACGGAATAAGTTTTGCACAAAAATCCTGCATTTACAAATCCTCATTTTTATGTTCAAAACTTCTACCTCTTGTTACTCAGCAACGAAAAAATCGGGAAATATTTCGATAATTTTGGAGGTCTCGTGATACTAATACTGAAAATTCATGTATTATCTGAACCCAGTATTTCTAAAATATGTAAATAATTCAGCGTTAATTACATTTCGATCAGTGAGACGAAGCTCGGGTTAGAAAAATCATTGGTTATACATTCAATTTATAATTAGGGAAAGTCAGTTGCTCAATTGCTATATATTATTTCATAATAATTATTGGAATTTCTCGTCTACGCTTTGATGTTTTAACACAGTACAACTTACGATTTGATTTGCACAAATTCATTTGTGACAATTTATATAGGGCGTGGGATTATCGCAGGTCTAGCTAATTGTTTATTGAAGCCACAAGGGACACGATCGTCAATTCCCTCCAGCCAAGCCTGCCCATACAATTTATAGCGTCCGTATCAGGCAATATTCCCTGTAGATAGATGCAGCCCTTGACACACTCTGTTGCATAGGGTAACCATATAGTATTAATGATTTAATTTATATTCATCACCGATGACGTAAGCTCCGATATTGTGTTTGTGGCTTCACGGAAACATTATTATCGAGTGTACTATCGATGTACCGGATAACTAACAAACTTGCTCGAGGTTATAGAAGATAATAATACCCGCTTGGCTCAGGTGAAGGGTACTTCAAGTATTTTCATCGCATCGATAATTTAACGTGAATTTACGCTTTCATTCGTTTTATATCCTACAAAAGCGCGTCTGTATATCGCTTGAATAGCATAAGTCTGCGAATCGTCCGTAAAATTATACGGACTATTATTTCTGCGGTACTCGGCTAGTTCCAACCACTCTCAAGATATTTAAATTTGCATAAGCGGGTGAGCCCCTTGCAAACACTATTCCAATCTTTCGTCTTTGTCTACCTTTTTTTTAAATTCATTCTCCTTATCAGACCATCCGCACTCTCATTAAGATATTTCCCTCCCGGATACCGACGGATTTCTCGGTTCTCGTTTGAGTATGTCGCGATATATTTATACAGTCTTGCTGCTACTACTAGTGTAGGTATATAGCGCCCTATATACCTACCCAATTTATTGCGAGTTCTGAAAGCTTCCGATGCCCACGAATCCTTTATATCCACATAATCACTTTTGTCAGAACACGAATAGGAATTCATTTAATTTGTAATAACTCTTCTGGGGCTTCTTTGGTCTATGTTTCAAGTCCAGATATTAAAAACACGATCTAAATGGTTTTAACCTCTATAGCAAGGCTAAAAGGCGTGAGCCTTCGTAAGGCTCTGAAAAAAAATTCAAAGTCATTATGCGAAAACTCCCATGTTATTTAAATGGGAACATGTTTGTGCTTACAGGCACGTTTTCCCGTTGAGATAGAACTCTCATATTGTATCCAAATTAAAAAAAATTATTTTGAACAAAATGAAGGGGCGTCTCGGACAAAATCGCTCAACATCGAAATTAACGACCACCCTAATACGTATACACATACATATATTTTCTCCCGACTGCTCTTTTTCCCCCTGTAAAAAAATAGTGTGATAAATTCCAAGAAGGGTGCGAAGTGTTGAAGGGTGGCTCAAAGTTTTTATCAACAGGAAGAGGAATGCCGTCAATCATTGGACCCGAAGTACGCTCATCTATCGGACGATTTACACGTGGAAATCGCAGCTCTCGCACCACCAGCTGAAGCCCACGCCAGAATCGCATTTGCCCTCGCCGAGGTACGGAAGTACTTGATCCCCGACAACAATGACAATATACGGCAGGAGCAGATGCGGGAGATGGAGCTCAGCATGGCCGACGATCCCGCGGCTGGCGACGAGAGGAGACCTTCGGCTCGCGGTGGTGGTATATTAAGACCTAGCAGCAGGCCAGCACCGCCTCGTACGTCCAGAGGTCCGTCACGCATTGGTACCACAAGTCGTTTTATTTTCCTACCTTTCATTATATAAGTTTTTCGTTAGATACGACGAGGCAAACGACAAACTTTTCCGGCAACGACTTACCAGACATTATTGTGTTTCTCATGACTTTCTGTCTCGAGTACAATTGTCATTTTAATCTAATAAAAAAGTATTTGAGCTTAATGTACATAAATTTTAATAGGATTTTTTATGCTGTCTTTGCAGATAGCATGACTAATTATGAGTTTACGTTTTTATAGACTTGAACTCATAATTGTTGTACTTGCGCGTTTTTTTCTTTTTCCTCCATTTTCATTAGTTACTTTTCGTTTCATACGACAAGGCAAACGGCAATCTTTCCGGCAACGACTTACCCAATCTTTTTCTGTCCTATGGTTCTCTGCTTTCAAGAACAATATTATTCTAATTAAATAATGAAATGTTCAAGCTCATTTTACTCAAATTTCAAGGGGATTCCTTAATGCTAATGTATCGAACCGTAAACTTATAATTATGAAACATACGCTAATATAATTGAAAAGATGATTCTGTGGTAAGTTAAAGAGAATTTTTAAGCCTCTGATTACCTCTTTCGGAGTTATTATCGCACCACATTGCGTGCAAGAAGAGTACAAAGAGAGAATTTCTAAAAATATGAGATGAATGTAATAGTCTGCACATAACCGTAGCCGCAAATAATAGAACAAGTGAGACAGAGCGTGCGTCCACCTCATTTATCTTTGTACTTGAGGGAAAAGTGATTTACCGCGATAAATTCAACGCTTGGAAAACTTGACCGTTTACCTTACGTTATACTCGTCTGATATTTTCCATTGCGTTCGCTGGTTGAATGGTAACTCGATCTCTTTTCTTTCTCATTGCAGCGACGATTTTGCCACCGCCGTCAACGCGCGGTCCAATAACTCGTCCGGTTCCCGCGAAAGCGAAAGTTTTTTCGATTCTGGATCGTGCCAGAGTTGCTATGGATCAAAGCTATGGGTAAATATTTTTTTATTTAAAAAGAACGCCTCATTCGTGTAAATTACAATTTGTTTCATTATTTTTACCACCACAGATACGACGATCCTACGCCACCGCCTAGCAGCCGAGGCTCTCATCACGAATACGACTATCACGGTTCGTCGAGCACCAGCAGTCGTTACGGTGATCGTCATTATTCATCGTCAGCCACGTGAGTAATTTTTTTACATAGTAGAATAAGAATTTTACATTTTTTCATTCATGGATTTGCTTGGGATCCAATAAACCGATCGATTTAATATTTTTTTATCTGGAAAGTATTGGAACGATGACGTCGGGTTTTTACAAACGATTAATATACAGTCTTGTTAGATTGCAAGTTTTTTATATTGGAAAATACTCATAAATGATTGGGTCATTGATATGCAAACGGACACAGTGTTATTTAAACGACGTGCTCGAAAATCCGTTTATCCATTTTTTTTATCAAATGATTAACGTACTCTTTCTCGAAAGTTCCATGTCTTTTTACGGCTTGGTATTATTGTAATATTTGTAATTTTGAAACTGTATTTTGTTACACGATGAGAAGATATTGCAAACTGTGCTCCGTCCAAATTTGGAGTGAATCGACCGGATATATTATAATATAGCACTTTGTTCAAATAATACCAACTCTCTTAATTATCATTATTATTCCATTTTTTTCGAACTTTGCATGACTATTTGTTGTTCCTAGTTTTTGATCCACTTTATACCAATACCCTCATCAAAAACGAATACTAAGATTCAATCGGTTTTTGAAAGCCGAAGCTTAAAACCCGTTAATAAAAAATATATATTTATTTTTCATGGTTTTAAACAGTGACGAGGTTTATCCGTCCTCACGATACACGACTTATGAGTATGACGACGAGCCTGCGCCTCACTCGTCTCACGACTATTACGAGGCTTCGGATTATCCAGGTAAGAATATTCATTCAACTTCACATAATGGCCCCTATTTCTGTGTCACTATCTTCGCTTGGCTTACTATCTCAATACAAAATTTTCCATGCAAACTTGCTTTCTTGGAAGCGGCGAGTACATTGCCATCAATCGTAAAAATCATAATTCGCGACTTCTGCAACAATCACGAATCATTGGTGCATGATCCCTCTCTAATACAGCTCTAAATTTAACGAAACCGAAAAAAAAAACAAACGACAAAAAATTATTTTGCGCGAGAAATAATCAGCGATAACGTGTAATTTTCATAAACGTGTAATTTTCATATTAATCAATGTTAAAGAGTATACTTTAAAAAAAAAAAAAAAAAAAAAAAAAAAAAAAAAAAAAAAAAAACCAATCAAAACCAAACAGAAGAAAACGATAACTGAACGACTGTAATTTTAACGATTCTTTGGTACTCGTAGAATGGATGTGAAATTAATTAGGATTTCGTTCTGAATGAAATTTAATAACCGATGTGCATCAATATATAAAATTCGCAGAGGAGTCATCGAGCCGTGCTTGGAAATCGTACAAGACAACAACAACGTCGGGCTCGGCTTCGCGCTATCGCTCCGCTCCGTATTCCCGACCTACGAAGTAAACGCACATGTTTTTCCCATCACCTTAAAAAAATATATGAAAATGCTGGAGATTCAGCATTTTTTTCATTGATGTTAAAAGCTTCCTTCACTTCCTTCCTTGTCATCCCAAAGCCCTGTTGTCATTTCTTACCCTTTGATGTCGCTTGACACGAACTCTTTTTCTGTTCACGAAATCCTTTCTCCCTCCCCAATTTTAACATATGTGTAATGACGAAAAACAAAAACCATGTAAACTGCGCGTTTAATCCTGTGGGCAACGGTGAAACCACTAAACGAATGTTCCAGAAGACAGAGAAAGAGAATTGAGCATATAAGCCTCATTAAAACGTGAATCTTCGATCGCCGATCATCTATTGTTTAGGATATCGTTACGTGTGCAGTAACGAATTCAGTGTCCAATGTGTATACCTAGCTAAATACATTTGAAACAATGTTTGATTTAATTATGAATAAATGAAAACGAAAGCAGACGATAGTTTACGAAAACGAACAAACAAAATAATTCTACTGTCGTAGGTGAATAATACAAAAGATTCAGCTGATGCGTATACGACTTCTAATTAACGTGTTATAATCGTTCCAAGCAACTTCGACATATGTAATTGTAATCCAGATGAAAATAAACTTGAAATAACATACAATAATATGGAATCATTATTTTCAGTACAAAAACAATAAGGTATACTTTAATCAATAACGAGTTTTCGCGGGCCGAACGAAATAACGTTGTAAACAACAAAACCCAAAGATTCACGCAATGAATAAATGTAATTACCGCAATTATAAAGATAACCGAATCAGCTTTAATATCAACAATAAAACAATCGGGATCGTCGCCAAAAATATAATACAAATTAAAATCGAGTTCGTAATCCAGAGAGTTGGATGATAAATGCCATGTTTGGTCCGAGCGAATATACGGGAAGAAAAATAATTAACAAATGATCAGCGTATCGCTGCAATATAAAAATTTAAACGAAATCGTTGCTTACAACGTTGTTCTATCAATCAAAAAACCCCCTCGCAGCTGCAGATGCATCTTCTAATAGAATTAACACAAATTTGCGTATCTTTCTATCAGGTCTATAGAAGAGTCCTGCAGATCGCGTTGGAACGCGCTCTTGTGGCTTGAAATCTTTTTGGTCTCTCTCAATCTCGGATCTTGAAGTGCCTTGATGTGAGTATACCGCCAAGACGTTCGCACAAGCGTACGTTTGGTGGTTTTTTTCCGATCGTTATCGAAAGACGTTTTGCAGAATCGTTGCATCGTACGCAAGAAAAAAAAAAAAAAAAAAATGAGAAATTTGTGTGACGTATTGGGTTCTATAATTGTTGCTTCGTAATGAATGTGCTCGTTACCTTGGTCATTGAGACGTTAAGAAAATTCGTAAAATAGTAAGTGATTTTTGCAGGAGGAGGAAGAGCCGATTAAGAGATTTGATGCGTACGCTACTGCGACTGTTTTACCCTCGTGTAGCAACGAAAGAAAACAACAGCCGATAAATGACCTGCCGTCCGAAATCGCGGATGTTGCACATTTTTCAGATTCATCTATGAAAGATCAATCGCAGAATGTATATTGTGCCTTATAAAACAGAACAAAGTAAAAAATAAAAGGCTTTTAAGCCATGAAAGTATCATCCAATAGAACGATATATTTTTCATCCTAGACATCAGTCGTTGCATAACTGACTGTCGGCGTAATTTTCGACAGTCGGTAAAGTAGAAATTCAGTGTTTAATGCCGACGTATGATTTTTGATAGCGAAGTGACGAAGATCACCGGCCGGAAAGGCAGGAATTTTGAAGGTAAGTAGGGATCGTTATGATTCAATCGGTAATAACGTTTCGTATGATTTCGCATGTAGGTTGCTTAGAAACAATATTCTTATTTATTTATCACACACCAATATACAAAAAATGAACCGTATTAATAATAATATCAGAATATAATATACTACGAAAGAAAGATAAAACAATATTCAAATATATTTAATAAAGATAGTATCTGAGTATCTTACAAGATTAGAATGATGCTTCAACTTGGAACAAAATTGTCTACAACATTCTTCACAGTTGGCACAGAAATTCTGGTAGAAAAAGATGTTTTCTTCTTTCTACGCTCGTCTCGACTCTACGCTTCGATTATAAATAATTATTAATTTATTCGATTCTTAAACGCTTAAGAGAGTTCCTCTAATTAGTCATGAGTCAAAATAAGGAGTCAAGTTTCTTTCCTAACTAACGCTACGCTCCGCTCTTCGAAGTCTCCGCCTCTCTCATGAGAAGGAAGAGAAAGAGAAGAATTTACCTTCATCTCACCCTATCGCAAAGTTCCGCGTGAGAACAGATTATGCGGTAATAAAATAATTACAACGATTGGGTGAGCATAGATTTTTTTTTCTCTGCATCCCCTCCGAAAGCTTTCGCTCGTCGCGGAGCTTAAACGTCTCTGCTAATATCGTTTCCTAATAAAAACATGGAATGTGTATCATTTATCCATTTATACCGCGAGATAATATATGATTATATCACAAGAAAGATTCAAATGCTCTGTACATATTCTCGGAACATCAAATGCTCTCAAGTTTAACTTACGCTTTTAATAATAATATAATATATATATTTATATTTTTAATATGTATATCTAAAGTTTAGTTACAAAGTTAGATATGTCTCAGGTTCACCTGATATTGTACTTCAAACGATTTCAATGCGCCTCCGTATTTTCCGATTCCGAATGCACATTCAATGATATCTTCTGGTATCCCTTCGCTTCTCTCCTAGCATTTCTCTCGGGTTTTCCCTCTATAATACCGCTATTTATAATACGCAATTTTTTCATTAGAACCCTATCGTCTGTCTATCCTCATCCCCCCCCTCCCCCCCCTCCCCCAACATCCACACATTCCGTTTCTCCCCAATCTCTTTGATCGACACGATAAAGCGAGAAAAGAGGGTTATAAAGATTGGCACATCTCAAATGGCAAGTTTTTTTTTCGTATTGGCACACGATTATCGGAAATGTCTTTACAGTTAAATGTGTGTGTATGTTTTGTTGTGTATGTGGTTCGATTGGATAATTCACGTGAAATACTATCCGTTACTTGTTCGTCGTAAACAATAAAGTGCACGTTGCGTGCGCTTAAAAAGAAAACTGAATAAAAGTCACTATATTTTCTTGCAGTTGATTTTCTTTTTTCTATCCTTGGTCACACGCTTCGGAATTAGTTTAAAATGAGCATAAGGGTTATTTATCGATTTATAAATACTCTTGAGCCTCGGACGGCGATTACGAGATACGATTGCTCTTTGACGACGAAATTTAAAGTAGTAGGAAGGCTTCGTGAAATACTCGTTTCAATAATCGTACTTTCTGTTACAAATACACGAAGAGTCTCTCTTTTTATGCTTGCAACATGGCGAAAATCTAAGGACGTCATTGCGCATACATGGTCGTTTGTATTGGTGGCTAATAAAGAATAGCCACCCGCTGCAGGCAAAAAAGAGTTTTTTGTGTACGTGTTACGAAAATCGAAATTCTAACACTAAAAAAAAAGTTTGCTTATGAAGAAATTAAATGTCGCGCAAGTTCCTCATCTAGCCGAAACGAAGCGAGGTTGTCGAGGAGGTGAGGCTGCATCCGTAATAGGGATGAGTAATCGCGAAGGGAACGGTAAGCGAGCAACGAATCGCTTGGTTCCTTTTAAGTGAGAAGTTTTGTCTCATTCGAATTTAAACACGCGTGGAAACACGGCAGACGCGTTTCACGATTTTTAATTTTCAATTGATACATAAAATTTTTTGCTTCGACTCCTTTGACCAGCCGACCTCCAAGTGCCCACGAGTTTCACACATACGCGTATACATAACATACACCGCAGGCCTATTTACATAGATAACATATACTATGTATGCACGTATGCATAACGAGTAGTAGTAGTAGTGGTCCAGTGTATGTATGTATGTTTTATTTCGTTTTTCTTCTTCTTTTGCCCTCCTATTTAATACACTCGCGTACGTACCGCGCAAATGCTTTATCAATTGTAGGGCCACGAGTGGCTAATCGAGGTGACCACATTCGAGGTAGGCAGGTCTTCCGGGCGTCACTTCTTCATGTCGTTCATCAACGATACGTCCTTGTTCTTGTTCGCGTCTAGATTCGACTGTTGACTGCTTGTTACACCGCTACCGTTACCTGGGTACATCTTCTCCAGATGGTTCAGGGACTCGCTTAGGAACTTCTGTAAATTGTAAAAAAAATTTTTGTTTCATGAAGTCATTGATTGATCTTACAGAGAGTACAAAAATGTCATGATGAAATCGTAAAATTAGTCACGGCAACCAATTCATAATTAAAATTTCCTAAATATATGGACAAAAAAATAGGCTGCGGCGGGAAATCATTTTCACCACCACGATTAAATTCAATATTTCGCTATTATTAATTGCAAATTGTTAGGAGTATATTGCAGTGTATGTGATGATAAATTCATGAATTGTGGGGAAAAGTTTTTTATAAAACGGTTTGAAAATACAACAAATAGAAAGTGCAAGTTCAACTTTTAGATAGCTTAATATTTACCGTTAAAAGTGAGTGAAAATTTTCATATTTCACCTGTTCAATTCATAAGATCTGAGGTGTGGAATATTTGCTGTTGAAGTAAAGAATACCGAAAGCTTCAGCAGTTTCTAGCGAAGCTCTAAGAAAAGTGGTCCGAGTCTTTCCTCACCTGTATTGCGGTGAGGGCTGCCACGATCGCTGGACTCCCGAATCCATGTGATATTAATGAGAAATTCGTTAGATGTCTTTGTATGCTCTGGTCTAGAATGTGTGGTGGTCGAGTGTTACACAGAGGCGATCTGTCCTGGTTCAACAGATCCATCAGCTCTTTGGTGATTTGTCTGTAAGAAAAAACAAAAAAATTACCGTTTACAATATAGACCACCGGACATTCATCCAAAGTTCTCTTTATTTCTCTTTTTCAGGCTGAAGGCTACACAAAAATATATAATTATTTCGCGCGTTTGCACGTGTTGCTTGGATCACGGAGAAAAACTGGAGTACTTTATCGGACAGATAAAACGTTGCTGCTCTCTCGCCTCGCGTAAGGCTCGTATCGAGGGTATACACGTTAATAATACTCACTTGGTCGCATGAAGAAGTTCTTTTCTCCTGTAGGAATCTTGGGGTTCGCAGTGCTGCCGACTCAGGTATTCGGCTACTTGCTTTGCCGGAAACTCCGTCTCGCAGACGTATCCAAAGTCTCTCGCAAGGTGAATAGCCTCACCTGAAACAAAAAACGTGCTACTTTCAGGCGAACGTTCGGTCGTATGCGGGCATATGTATGTACGCGTAGGACCTTGTCCTCCTCACTTCGCCTTTCCTTTCTTTCACAACCCTCGCGCGCGACATATATCTTCGCAAATTGCTGCCGACCGAACCGACAGATAAACCGTATCGCAAGTTTTATACAAGCATAAAATAATTTGTGATGTAGAGAAAATTCATAGTCAATGTCAATTGAATTGCTCTGTATCAATAGGAAATATTCGAGTAAAATTGATTCATAGTTAAACTACAATTTTCATATTAACATAAAGTAGTTTGTGAAATCAAAGAATTTATCGAATATTGTCAATGAAAAGTGAAGTCCACCGAATGGATCAATATTAGGAAAAATTGTATTCAAGATATTCTTCAGTTTTAATAACTGGGTATAATTTTTACTGAAGAACAACTCTCGGCTTTTATCAAAATGTATTATTTTATTGAACTCCCAAAATGACTTACAGTTTTTCGAAATAAAAGTGATTTTCGTACATTTTCATGTGATAACTCCCAGAAAAAAACGGACTCGTGATGACTAAATCGATATTCATGGAAGTTGATAAAATGTAGCGTTAATTCAAACAAACTGTTGTCCGAAATTCGTTATGCTTAGCACAAGTAGATCTTCGTCGAATAAAATGATTCTTTAATTTTACTAGCTCGAGGTTCGTTTTAACACCGATTCAGTATATCCGACCAAATTATTTTCTCAGTGGTGCAATTTTCATTTTCTTGAATGTATACGTTCTTTGATATTGAATAAATCATCCGATGCAATTTTTTCCAAATCCCGAAATTTTCATTATAAGACATGTTTCTCAAACATTTAAATCAATCATTTTTTTCTTAATGCCGTTCGAATTGAAAAAGATTTTAACCGTCCCTCCAGTAATTCTAATAAGTAACGTATCACAAGTGATTCTACGTCAGCGGCAGAAACACAGTGGAGCAGCAGAAAGGAATGGTGTCCAGTATAAAGTTCTTGCGCGAGAACTTCGTCGAGTGACACGCGTCTCGGAATTGCCGACAAGATAATGATGACACTCCGAGATATATTCTCGTCGCATCCCTCGAACATTTTTATTTTTTTTCGGGACTCTAGATGTAAAAAAATAAAATATCTCCATACACCATGATAAATTCGTATCTCACGATATATTAAACGTGTACATAATATTAATTTTCTTCAATAAACTACATAGATATTATCATTTTTGTTTTAATTCGCATTTCCCCTCGTCTGCAGGCATTGCGCCTATTACAGGGTCGGTCCGGGTCAGTAACCGGGCCCCTATGCGGCCGCATCCGACTTCCCCCTCTATATCGCATTTGCCATAGCATTTCTGCTAAGGGCATAGGAAAACATTGCGCAAAAAACTTATGCCGATATAGCCGGTCTCGAATTAGCTTCACGGCACCGGAGCTACGTCACGATTTTCGTCGAGATTTAAACACAGATTACAGCTGTATACATGTGACCCTCACAGTTACCTGTGTGTGTCTCACGTATCCATCTAGAGCTTAATCGCGTCCATGTTTTTATTTTTCGATGAAAATTTTCGACGGCACCGGTAATCGAACCCGCAACCTACCGATGCTCTAGTTTAGAAGCCAGGACTCTAACCACTAGACCACCGCACCAGCTTACATATTATCATTACTTTTACTTCATTACGGTGTAAGAACTGCCTTTCCACACCTTATGATACTGCATGGTAAATCATTTTTCAGCTCGGGTGATTGCAACATGAGCCGAAGGCGAGCGGTGAGAAAACTCACACTTCTGAGAAAAAGTTTTTCCGCCCTTGTGTTTTAATATACTTTGCTTCGTTTTAATTTGAACCAGAATGGTCCAGGACGTCGAGATAAGTGGTCTACATGTCCGTGTGTGTGCGTGCGCGCGCGCGCGCGCGTGTGTGTGTGTGTGTGTGTGTGCGTGCATGCGGGCGCGCGCGTGTATCCAACTTCGAAAATTCGAACTCAAGAACCATATTATCTAGCGAACTCAAATTTGGCACAAAACTGAAGGAGCTTCTCTTTGATTGCTATAATTTTTGACTGAATGGATAGAAAAATGTAGATTTCGTAGCTTTTTAAAAGTTTTGAAAAAAAGGCATGGTCACTCTAACTTCCGTCAAAATTAGTCTAAGGTAAGCGACCTAATTGCTGACCGTGGCCCAATTAGTGTTCGTTCTTCATATTATTTACGATAACAAATTCTCTTGATGTCCAATACACATCAAACTTTTTGTTTATATTATTTGATTCTTGCATTATGCGATATGGGAAGCGCCGAAAATTAATTTTCGGTAATCGTCGATTTAAAAAAAGTTATCTGCAGACTCGATAGAAGTGAGCCACCGCCAGTCATTTTCTTGTCTCTGTCGGTAGGAACTTACCATCTGACAAATATAGTTTTTTATGTTTTTAAAATGTATTTAAGGAGCAAAGTATATGCACATAGAATTATCAAGAACCAAAGAAAACGTTAGCATGTGCGGAAAGACAAAATAATTACTCTAACAATATATAGGTCAGAAAACGGTTCACCAAAACGCTGGGTTTTTGTGCTTCGTGTCCGCAACTCGATCAGACTGATACATCGATGACTCAGCTTGTTATGTTAGTCTTGTATGCAATACATGGAACAATTATGAAAGTGCATAATTTCCGAGAAAGACCCTTTCAGATGAATAGGATTATCCATAATCTATAAAATATCTGACAAGACCTTGTTACTTAGTCACTAATCGGGTCTACATGTAGGACGGCATGGGTCAGTGTTTGGGTTTCCGATAGGACATAAAATAGGTCATACCAGAAAATCGTAGGACACTAATCGGTACTTTTGGATGCCGTCGTATATTTAAATAATAGTACCTCAAAATTATTTTAAAAAGTAGATAAGTAACATTCGGTAAATTTAATGAAAACTCAAAACTTCACTGCAATATCTTTCATTGTAATCAATTGGCTATTTCTATTCACTTTCTTGTCTCATCAACATCGCGCTGAGCTTAGAAGATCACTAATCAGGTCATTCACCTTATTATGCTAAATAGTTCTCCGTAAGAGCATTCAAACTTGATGTTGCTTGGTATTGAGTTTGGCGCGAACCGGTCCAGTGGTTCAAATTTTATGGAATATAGAATTGTTAAAAAAAATTGACATTGTCATTAACTTTTCCAAAATTTTATGTGACATATCGAGCTCAGTATTTGGTACATGAACAGAATGATATTCAGCCTTAATAAATATATAATTTAGTGGCAAACGATATTAAAATTTGTATTTCATGGAATTTAGAAAAATTTCGAAAACTAACAGTACCGCATCGCAAAAAAAAACACAAAAAAAACAAACGAAAATACAAAATCTCCGTCGCAATGCACTCCATAATTTGTCTCAGCTACTCATGGGCCGAAGGACTCCGGTCGATGGCCTGTTGTCATGAAACGTAAAAAATTAATAAGTGTATACTTGTCTGTAACTCGTGAAATGCAATCTAAACATACCATGTAATGTTAATAAATTCGTATTACTACTACTACTAGTATTAGTATTATATATATATAACCTACTAACAGTGGCGCATTCACTGCGAAAAAAGACTTAAGATGTCAATCCTAAATTCAATATGTGAAAAAAAATGCAGCCACAATAGACATATGATTTATTGACGAACGAGCAAAATTCCAATTTTATAAAATTTCGGATTACCAAAAATCTAACTTTATCCCACTCACTTTTGTAAAACTTGAGATATTACTTCCAAATTTAGAATGAAACAAAATGATTTTTTTCCTTCCTTCTGTAGTACTTCAATCGCCTTTTACCACCCTTCCCACCCTTACTCCTATCACTCCCTACCCGCACTTCACTAAGCTAACCTAACCTCCAATACGTCCGCAGTCGACTTGGCTACACTGTACCGCATTTGCCAAGGGCACGGGGAAACTGCGAAAAACCCGTACCGGTACAGACGGCTATATACTCTTCTGACTTCCCGGTGTATACACGAAAGTAACTTGCTTAAGTATAAACACCGAGGCCTCAGAAAAATAGACTTTCCGCTCACTGGCTGATGAGCCAGCCAGTGCACGGTTAAGCGGTCACCCATCCAAGTCATGGCCGCAAACAATGCTGCTTAACTCGGGGGATCGCCAGAGCCGCACACCGGACCGCGCGACCACCAGTATCGGTTTGAATGAAACAAAATGATATTCAATCATTATAGATGTATAATTTAGTTACCAAAAATTGATAATTTTAGTTTGACGAAATTCCGAATTGTTAAAACAATTTACCTTTACGCATAAATTTTTGCGCAACTTGAGTTTTTAAACCCAAATTTGGTATTTAAAACAAGGATGCAAAGTAGAACCTTCCACATTGCTTTATCATTATTTTTCCCTTTTTACAAAGCTATGAAAAAGCCAACACTCATTAACATACTTCCTCATAGAGGTAGCTTTGTGAAACGCGAAAAATAATGAGAGAGCAAGGTTACCTATGAAGGTTCTGAAACGGTGCAGGAAAAAAATAGATTTTGAAATTCTTTTATTTTTTTTGTCTCTTATTATTCCAAATTTTGTAGGAGTATAAAGAGTCTCACAAATATAACACGTACAGAGTTCCTACGACTTTGAGATCCCGATGACTTAATTCCTCGAGTTGCCCTTTCCTTCTCTTTTTCTGTCACACTCGTGCGTTATGTTGCTTGCTTGCCTCCGGCACGGATGTTCCTGCGCTTTTTCTCCTTTCCCCTCTCGTTGCAGCTTATAATTACGCTCGCGCGGCTCGACATGCCCCTCAGCAGCAAACATGTGCCGAACGCGCACGATACCACCCGCAGGCTTTTGCTCCGGTGAAACAGCATCGCCGCAGAACGGTTGCGCCCGCAGCGCAAAACTCACGCGCGAGAGACGAGCGATCGCCACAACCACCGCCCGCGGCTAACGAATTATCCAATTTCGCACTCTCACCCCGTTGATGCCCACTCGGCACCACCATACATTTTTATTCATTTTTGCAACATTTTCACATGTACTTTAACTGTTACACATCGGATTTAAAAAAAGTCTTCCTGCTTCCTCGTATGTAAAAATCCGTTCCGACCCTTATGTGAAAAAAGAATCCTCGAGTAGAGAAACTATATTTTTCGTACCAATGAAAGAAGTACATTAGAACATCAGGAAGAGTTTTCTTTTAAATAAGAGTGGGTCTGAGAACGTGCAAAAAAAAAGAACAAAAAACTTTAGTACGGGGAAACTTAAGCTTTCGCAAGCCACAGTTTGGGGAAAAATTGATGTATAAAATTTTAACGGAAAATGGTTTAAAAAATTAAAAAGTACGAAAATATTCAGTATTATTGTTGTAGGTACAATAACTTTAAAAAAAGAACAGATCGAGAGAGATCAGAGGAACAAATTTACCAAATTAGTCGGGAGTAGCTCATATGTCGTTTGAATTTTTCAAATTATTATTTACTATTGCTAATACCTTTGTAAAAATTAATATTGTGTTAGCATAAGAAAAAGTATTCGTAGCTATCTGTGCTACTAACAGTTACTGAATTAATTAAATTTTATCACGGTATGAACGCAAGGCTTTTTTTCATGGCGTCGACTCGATATTATCCATTCCAGAATTTCGGAGAGTTTTTTCTAAGAGATTTCACCATGTGGATAAAGCACTGACGCATGTTTCGTTAAAACTTTTGTTTTTTAACGAACGTGAAAGTGCGAGAGACGTGGATTTATGCCGTTGTAACAGTTGTGCCGTTGACTGCAGCACAATTGCGCGGAGATCTTGGGAATCCGGTAACGAGGTCTTATATTTCGAGTGAAAGAAGTAGAAAGGGGGAGAGGGAGAGAGAGAGAAGCTAAGTTAGGTGAACTGACACACACATACGATTACGAGGAGGCATCGTCGAGGGTAGAAAGAATTTGCAATTGGTCACAAACACCTTCGAGGAGAATTTCTTAGCATAAACAACTTAGTTTTTTTAAATTCATCTTTAAGGATCTCAAGTAACATACTGAGTGAATTCGTATCATTTCTGGTGACTGATAAATGTCAAACATTTATCATTAGCCCGCATAATTCGTTGATTTCTATAGTTACTTTAATATTGTTTGTAATCATCGTATCTACAATTAATGAGTTATAAAGTTTATTGAAGTTGTAGGGAAAATGAATAGTAATAGAAATGAGTAAAACTGTAATAGACGCCTAAAATAATCACTTGTAATACCACAAGAGCTTCGAAATTATCGGATATTTCCCGATAGGTTCGTTGCAAACAAATGAACGAGTCAAGAAAAGTTGACGAGCTCATTTGTGTGCAGGGAACGTTGAGGGAAATACCAGATTAATTACGAAGCCCAAGTGGTATTCGTGGGTTTATTTTTCCCATTCAAATTGCGACCAATGGAATTGGACCATGAGACGAAAATTACGGTTCAAGTTTAATAAAACCTTTCGATTGTCACAATTGAATTCGATCTTTCCGTTTGACAGATGGTTAACGCCGTTGAATGATCTTTTGTTTTGTATATATAGTAACAGACAAAAGTATCAAAAAATTATCAGTATAATTTCGTGTCGGTTGTACCACGTGACGTCGAATGGTGCAATTCTATTGGTCGAAATTTGGATGGGTAAATAATCATTAATAATTGGCACACAATGATACCCACGTAATTCCCACGTTTTATTTACACGATTAAAATCATAGCTTTGTGAAAAAGCCCATGACCTGAAATTCTTACACTCATTCTACGACAGGTAAAAAAATTTTCTTTTCTCCTTACACTATTTTGGTGCACTGTATGTCTGCAAAGCCGCACAATTACAATACTTGGTATGAACTTGATGAGATTTGAATATAGATTTTTGTAAAAAGTTTATCATTTACAGAATTTATTTTCAATGAATTTTTCTTGACGACTCAGGCCCTTAATCGGAATAGAATTTTACATTCCGTTAATTAATATTAGTAAGTAATATGAAAAAAGGAGATTGACGTTTCAATGTTGTCCCTTTAAATTTTAAGTTGCTTGAGTTGTTGAATAATTTTAAAAAATTATTTCTATTGTCTTGTAACTTTGCTGCAGGAGCGTAATGTCCGAGTGCGATTACGGAAGCAACTACATGACTTTCAACTTTTCTAATTTTCATACAAATCATAGCTATGTAAATTTTCAGTCGCGGAGAACGAGTTCCACTTGGTCAGGAAACTGTGGTGCATGTTACTCTACACAATGCTCAAATTGAAGGTAAATGGTTCAGCTAGCAGTTGAGTATAGCTGCACGCCAGATGTTGGCTATTTCAAGCATTGTGTAGATAATATTGCATAATTCTCTGTCTCAGTGAACTTAACTCGGTTATTACTTTGCTACAGATAATCAAGATTGTGACCGGTTCACCGTTAGTATAAATTTCTTGAATTTGTTAATAGATCCAACATCTACTCACTGCCACTGAAGTCGACCATTTATACCGTTGTATCATTTTTTAGCCACTGCTAGTATTTTATATCAAGTATCACGATTTTATAATAAGTTAATAGGTAATAAATACCATCGACCATACGCGAATACGCAGCTTAACAAAGTGAAGGTATTGTTCACCAAAAAATGACAACGTCACGATTACAACGAGCCGAAAATGAAGTCCCGTGTTTTTATAAGAGCCCGGCCGGAAGTGCGACGAACTTTAAAATGAAAAAATAAAACTACTCGGACAAAATCTTACGATTATGTTATGTCTTGATTCACCTTGTGTTTTCTCATTTCGCCTTCTTTTTACAATATATCGAATGTTTGTCATTAATTTTGAAGAATATTATTAAGATGGGTTTACGATCCCCAACAAAACCAATATAACATTTAAAAAAATTAATACTATCGTCTTCGTTTAACGACTCTGATAATTTAGAAACATCGAAATAATATGCTATTATGAGTACCGATTTTTTTAAATACATTCAGTTCTCCTCGGTTATACAATAAATTAACCCAGAAGTGAAATATTTTTCTATTAACTATTCAAGGTATCAATGAATAATTTCAATTCTCCGCAATTCTGTTTTATGTTCTACTCGTGATAAGTTTGTAAAAATAACTTGTTCACTCTTTGCCGACCGTATCCAGTGCACCAAGAACCCGCAAATTGTCCTGCAACATGGTATCCCTGGCGGATAATATCGATCGGATTCGCGGTTCGCGATCGACTCTCACCGAGAGGAGAGATCTTCGAGTACGAAAGCGAGATCAAGAATTTATCCTCCTTTCTTTTACCTCGGTTCTCTCGTCTAAAACGTATACGTACGTAACCCGAACATCACGTACCGAGAGAGACCGCAAATGACGTTCCATTATCTTCGATAATGGGGAGTAGTAGGTGAGACGGGGCGAGTCGGACGAGTTTGCATGCATACGCGCTGAGGAAAAAGATTTCGGGAATTCTCTTCCGTGTACAATGGTCACTACGTACGAAGCCATTTCGTTCTGGAACACACATAGCTACATATATCCATACATACCTGCTTTAATACATAAATACATACATACATGCGTACGTACTTGACTACATACAAACATACATATAAAAATAAATACACACATCCATGTGTCGATGTGGTGCATACCTTTGCCAGGCACGCCCGTGAAAATAATTGGGGTTCGTCGAAGAGTCACCGATCGCAAGAAAGATAATAATATCTGGTCGGATCCTGGCCAGGACCGCCAGTTTTCTTCCCTCCTTGCATTTCTTCCTCTTCTTCTACAAGTATATCGCAGACAATGTCGGTAGGCAACGCTGTCCGCGAAAGCGGAAGGGAGAGATGGAGAGGATGAAAAAAAAAATAACAAAATCAACAACGAAGTCCAAAAGAGAACGCCAACGTAAATCGATCATTCGTTATTCGTATGGAAATGAGTCTGTGTGGTACAGCTTCATGTTTCTTCTCTCTTACTCTCTCTCTTTGATCTCGCTCCTTTTTTACTGTTGTGGCCAAACACAACGAGCAAAATCCGGAGATGCCAGGGCATCAGTAACAAGAAGCGACACACAGTCGTGTGGCGAGAAGAAATTGAGAATGAGGAGGAAGAGGATGCCAGAAGGAAGTCGGCCCCAGGTGGCCAGATAAATCCCGTTGTTTGCGCAGCTATCTTCGCGAATGTTAATTCTGTCGAGCTCAGTATTATATACGAGTGGACAAAAAATGAGTCATCTCTATAAAGAGAAGTTTCACTGGGACGCCTACGATTCGACGATTCACTATGTATTATATCTATACAGACAATTGTCTTTGGAGGCTGCGAGAGATGCAAGGACCGAGAGGTGAGAATCTGAGGGACAAGAACCTCTGGATTTGGCGTTTATGTTACGTGCTCCAACTCGGCCAGAGTGAAAGAGAAATTTTGCACGAGAGGACTATTAACACCACGCACTTATTTGCATATTGTGTAACGAAGAGCTTTATTGTGTTTGCACGGTGAGACCCTCGTTGATCTCCTCGATATACTGAACTAAACGCTCTCGAGCCTCCAGTCAGAAATATAATGAAGATCGACAGATCTCGACTCTACTTCAGGGCTCGAGACGTGTCGAAGAAGAAATTATGGAATAAAACTCCAGTCTGGGCAACAACTTTTCATACAGTTTCTGGCTCGGACAAGGAATTTTGAATGATTACATAATTAGCTGTGATGTGTTAATAAGGGGATCTATAACTCAATTTAAGACGTTGATTGAGAGCATTTTTTTACGATATATTTTAAGCCATTCGTCAAGAATGTCCGCCTGGTATCTTTTTCTGTAATTCTATTCTTCGTTTCTACTTCCCACACAAAACGTCACAGACATAGTCTGATTCTTAATAGTAGCGTGAAGACGCTATCCTAAATATAGTAACTTAAGCCGAGCTTGGAGCTGTGCAGCTTTGCTACTGGAATAGGCTTCCTATTACTCAACTCGGATTTCCTTTGGGCATTTAGAGAAGTACGATCGATTTTAACCACCCGAAAATAGCTCGTGACCCAAAGGCAAATGCGATTGAAGAAACTCGCGTGGCTTTTTACGTGTCGTAATTGAAAGAAAATACCTGGGAAGTCTTCTTGGTCGACTGGGAGTCAGAAGGAAGAGGTACATCCAAGAAACAAGGAGATAAACAGGTACATACATAAGAAGAAGCAGGAAGAAGAAGATGAAGAGGACGAAGAAGAGAGCCTTCGTTCGAGATACCTGCTGGCGAGCGTAGGCGAGAGATACTGGGTACTTCATCTTTCTTCTTATCTCCTTCATTCGTCGTCTTCCTCCTTCTCTATTCTCTTCGTGTTTCCTGCTATTTTCATCTCACAATATCTCTTCACCAAAGCGAAGAAACAACGTTCGCGCCCCGAAGGAACATCCTCACGAGAGGAACGTTCATATTACATCAGTGCCGCAGCAATCAGACACAAATTTACGCACGAATCAAACAGTCAGAGCCCGCAACGATTTTTTTCCGCTGTTGTATGTGTTCCCACACTTTCTTTCGTCGAAGCCGAAGAACATTCGCGCTCGGCGTGAAACCTTATGGACGTGTAAGTCGATGTCGATGCATCCAGTGAAATTTCCATGTGGATATATCACGTAGACGAAACGCGCCTGTCTGTGGACGGCCAAGCGAATGCATATCCCTTTCGTGATGCGACCTCAGGCACATCAAAGCGTGCCGTAAAACCACCACGTCTCGGGCTCAAATTCGATGGGAATATAAATATTTTTTTTCTCGCATCGATGACCTCTTATATAAGGATATTATTGTGAATACCGATGCAACCGAAGGATAACTTTTGCATTTGAAATTAGCAGGGAATTAAAGCTCATAATTAGAATAAATTCACTAATTATAATCCAACTTTATAATGTATCAATTGGAAAGGTTTATGACTTTAAGAATTATCGAAAAGTCATGAACCTCTTAAATTGCACGAAAAGCTAAATTTTTTTTCGACTCGACAACCGTTTGTATTAGAATATTATATACCTTTATGAATACCAACGCAATTTATAATTTGAAAAAAATAACTAATTTTTGTATTTGAACTTACAATAAAAAGTAAGCTATAATTTTTCCGAAACTATTACATATATGAATGATCTGATTACAACCTTTATCCCATTCTACATCGAAAATAACAACATCCGATAGATTAAAAACAAACTTTAAGCATAATTGATAAACAGACAATTTGTTGAAAAAAAATTATGATTCTGTGTATATATTTTTACTGTCATCCAGCAGACGTTATTGATAGATGCTTGTCTCCGGGGCTGGTAATGACAAAGGCAACATAAAAGTGATGACTATCGAGAATATATGAAGATGCGTGGGCGGCGTTTTGAATTCAAGTGCCAAAGGGTGCAGCACCGCTTGACGATTCCGACGGTGATTTTCATCGAGTTCGATCAGTTCAGTAGGCGTTGAACGTTCTCTGCGTACTATGTACCGTTGCTGCACTGCAAACATCGCGCGCACTCGAGTGAGAGCGACAAACGATGCTTTGGTGAAGCCTCGCAGAGAAATCGCGCGGGCGTAATTGCCATTAGCCATAATATTATCGCGGAAGCGCCGCGGAGATATTCCGCACTCCACTTGCTGCTGCACTTGTCCCCTCACAAGCCGGTACAACGATCGTATTCCCACGAGGGATGAACACATGTTGTATCGCAGTACCTCAGCGGCGATGTAACTCAGTCGGACAGCCGACCCAACAGGTACTACAGATACTGCTCGATCACTTGCCACGTCGAATTAACGTGTTTCAAATATCGTTGTCAATTTTTTATTTTGTTCTTTCAATCGAAAAGAGCAGGGCTGTGATAATTCAAGCGAGAAGACACCGTTAACGACTGGGCCTCGTGCCTCACGAGGGCATGAAACCGAAGGACCATGCAAATCTGAAGTAAAAATGACGACAAGTATTTTTAAGGGGAGAGAGTGGAACCCAAATTTCTAATACTTATTGACAGATGACATTTGTTTCATTACTGATGTCTTTTGAAACAATGTATTCTTTTGAACCCGGAAACAATAATTTTTTTGGTGTACTCTGTTAGAAATGTATCGAAAATTCATTTATGGCAGATTTTTTGCACATACGGTATGTGAAAATTCATGTAATATGTAGATATAAAGTGAAATTCTAATAATTATAATGAAAGCTCAACGATTATATCATACACACAATATTTATGAAGTGCTTAGCATATTGCATATCACTTGTACAACAATTTTTTTTTCTCAACTGCGTCAAAATAACCTCATTCCTCGCGTGCGAATAGAGTGGAAAGTGATCTATTCTTGGTTGCGGACTAATGTGTATGCGTAATCGGCCGCACATGGGCCGTACCGTTTCATTACCTCTCTTGGGACGTAATCAGAGGGAGTAATAACATTCTCGCCACCACAGGCGCCACGACAATTCTTTTCGTATTTACTGTCGTTTTTTTTTGCTTTTTTTGTGTTTTCTGTTGTTTTTTCCCCTATTTTTGTTGTATTTTCTATTGTTTTTCTTGTATGTTGGCGAATTCTTTTGTATTTTTCGTTTGTTTCTTTCTTGTTGTATTCTGGACAATTAAATTTTTTCTGTTGTGCACTGGCGAAGGGGGGGGGGGGGGGGGGGATTCCCTCCTGGTCACCCACCGAGGTTCCGCCCCTGGACCCCGCGTTGATCACAGGTTTCGATGATATTCGGGGTGTCGAGCATATTCTACGATGTCAAACGCATGGCGTTTCGCACGCTCGGAACAAAGCCTATTTTAACGCAGTTGGAAAAAAAAGTATCGTACGCTACGCGGTAGAAACCGATTTTCTTTCCCTCTAAATTTGGCATTTACCTCCTTTGTAACGTAATGTACTACTTATATCAATTGATATTTCTATATTAAGTTTAACATACGCGTATCTGCACAGAAAGAAATATATACTACCGGGTAGTAGAAATATGCTATCCGGTAGTATATTGGATGTTTAGTATAGGGATCACTCTCTACATTGTAACCCTTACTATCTGTTTATACTAAATCTTTTATACAAACAGATATTATCTATAGATATTTTTAAAAAACTACAATATTATATTGCATTCTTTACAATCTACGTATCATATTTAAAGGACGTGATTCGATCGAATACTGGATACTAAAATTCAGTACAATCTCAAATTGTACTATCGAATCCTCTATTAAAAAGTTCATGGAAGATGAATGCGAAATTCATTAGTAGCGGTTAAAACATACTCTGATTCGTCGGTGGTGTCGTCAGACACACTGAGATCAAGACCAAGTTCGTGCATTGATTTCGTTTGTTTGTGTCAAATGTCAAAACTGACGTAAAGAGACTCGGGCGCTTAAGCGCCCGTCTCTCTATATCTATTCCCGCTGTGATTAGTCGTTGACCATGACGACCGCCTGTCGTTGTTTAATAGCGCGGAATTTGACAGTCTTTCGCAATTTGACATAAGCGCTGCAGCGCTGTCTAACCTCCGGTCGCACGCGTATTTGCTTCCTATATGTCTAAATAGTCGTATCCCGGATTCGAAGCGTCAATGGACTCCCAGATTGCAATATTTACAACGTTGCACTTAATAAACTGATAATAGAGCATAACGTTCCCTCGAAGTATCTTAAGCAGAAATTATACATGATTTAAAATAAATTGTATGACGCTGTCATTATATGCTATCTGTATATAGGGATAGCATAATATAGTTTTCCTTTGTCTTGACGCGCAATCTAGATTGTGAGAATTGGTAGAAATAAAATACGTATTGTAAAGTGTATCACTATAGATGTTAATGCTCACAATCCAGATTATAATCTTCAGTATCCATAAATGCTACATGTCGTATACAACGAAATTACTATGAAGATTGTGTCGTTTAATATACACGGATTGCAATATATAGTATTCGGTTAGTAATACCTACTGTTACGTCCGAGTAACAAAGAATGTTGCCCTGTTTAAAACCTTAGCTACGGCTAATTGGTTTGGGATTCGGGCTGAACGATTTGATCTTTAGTTTGAACTTGATTTTTATTATTAATTTTAATTTCCTTACTATTATAAAACTTGAACCGCGGATCGGTTGTTGAAATATATTTGCTTTTAAGGAAGTTAGATTAAATACAAATGAGACAAAAATGAGTACCATTTAGAATGAATATCAATGAAGGAAGGTTTAGGAATTGCTATGACTTCGTTACCCTGCATACAGTCAGCTGTTATTAAAGTGAAACGCGTGCAACTGTTCTGCATTCGTTTACTGTTTTAAGCTGGGTCTGTCTGCGAAGGAAAACGACAGTCTTTGGAAAGAAATCGTTTGCAACAGTTCTGCAAACGATTCGAGGTTGAAGGTTTAGGAGGAATGAACGTTTGCAACTGTTCTGCAGACGTTCTGGATTTAGAAGTTAGGAAATGAATGAATGCAACTGTTCTGCATTCATTCTAAAGGTTCAGGGTTTTGAGAAAGAAAACTTACTTCAGGAACTTGTTGATCGTAGATAAAAATAATTTTAGACTGACTATTACATTTTACTGACTAAATACCCTCCTTAGTTTAGGAGATGTTGCCCGGTGATTTTACATTTTGAGACTGAATAAAAATACAAAATTTGCGTCCTTATATACTAGTCCCGTCAGCTTCTTGTCTGACCCAGAGTTAGGAGAGGGTAGTTTCTCAAATCCTCTAATTGGTCGGAAAAACTATCGTCTCCCACTTTACAAATTTATTTTCTTCATCTTAAATCTAGTGAGTGTGTTTTTCGGGAGTTTGAAGAGGGCAGAGTTCACGCTTCATTGGCTGTCGATCTACCGTCTTCCACTACCCTGGTGTTTGCGTGGGGTATTTCGTCGCCTTGAGCTAGTGGAGGGCCTTACACCCCTCTTTTACAACTAGCCCCGTCTACCCCTCTTAGGATATACTGTTATTTTCCCTTTTTTACCGGCCACTGACTTCCAGGCCTTTCTTTGAATATTGTAGCTATGTTAAAAAAAATATATCTTATTTAGGGAGCTGAACGTTGCTTTCCCTATTTACCGACCACCGACTGCAGGGCCGTCATTGGTATATGCAGCGGTGTCGGGAGGGTTGCATCGTCCAAGATATATTTTATTCGGGGACGTAACACTACTAATAAGATATTTAAAATGTTCTGCAATCTGTTTCTATTATTCGCAGCATTCTCGAATTGCAATCGTTACTAGCTAGATAATAAGGGTTAGCATCTCATTCTTATAATCTCTGAATTATATCAGGTACAATGTTAAATTGTAAATATTGAATTATGGATGCTACGTGTTACTATCCGGATATGAATGGGTAGTATCAAAATATTTAGCATATTAGACTGCTAAAATCTTGATATCTATTTCTTTGGGTGTGCAAAAAAATCCAGTACTTTATATTAAATTTCATATAAAAATGTATACCAGTGTCTAGCAAAAAAATCTAACTATTGTAAATGAGCTTAAGGAGGTATATTGGTTTTTAAACTTTTCCATGATACATTTATAGTGATTTGAGATGAAGAATAAATTGAAAAAATTCCATGAAATCGAGTGTTAATGCAACAAAAAAAAAAAAAAATTATTGAAAATCTACTAAATCACTAGTTTTAAGGATGAAATAAAAATTGTATTTTATCCATTTTCATATGCTCCGCAAGGTATCAGAAGGAGTGGAGATGTTGGATTAGATTTCAATACCAAAACTAGGATTTAAATGCAAAAGGCGCACACCAAATTTCATTGCGATCCACAGATCTTTTCAAACGTTATTGTAGTTTCGGACGGTACATACAAATAGACAGAAATAAGTTAATGTTTTTTTTTTTTTGGAATCTGGGGCGCTCAAACATGCATTTCCACCAAAATCCAGGAGTCGATTTTTTTTCGTGTGCAATACGTGCTCTTTTCACATGCTCTGTATGTAATGAGAAAGTTAAAAAATTGCGTTAACGCTAAGAGAATTCTTCTTCTGAACAAACGCTTCAGTAGTTCAAATGAATGACTGTTTCTACAAATTTATTTTACCACCCATGAGATTCTTTTTACGTGAAGGTAGAATGAACAAAAATTTTACTACTGACCGGGAAAAATTAATGTGACAACAATCAAAATGTAGTAATTTCTCTATAGAAATAGTTATTACCGCTATTCTTTATTTAGACAGACCATTATTTATTGTTGCAATAACCGTAAATGCGTTGTTGTCACTCCAGAAAAACATCTGCATAGCCCTACATTTTTCTCAGTGTAGCTTTCGATTCGTTAGTCGTGAGTCTTTGCGTTACACGATATATTTCCTTCGAGATGTTACAGCTCTGATGAAACAAGGGTTATTAATACGGAACAAGCTGACACGGCAGGAGCAGCAGCCCTGGTTAAAACATTGTGTGTTCGTCTACCGCCCGAACGAGTTCGTAATACCGCGGTCAGAATGCGAGACAGAGTGAAGAAAGAAAAGTAAAGAGGAAGGAGAGACGCCGGGTCCAGTGCGCGGCTCTGTTTTATGCCGGTGCCTACAGAACGCTCATAAATTATAATCAACGTCCGCACCAACACCCTAACAAACTACGAGGATATAGGCGGCCGTCGTTAAAACGGCGACGCTTTGCGCTTATAGCGAATGGTTCCGAGCTGGGGCCTCCTTAGGACCCGACCAGAAATCAGTTATGCATATACACATCTATATATACTGTTATGTTATACACTGACTAGGAATACTCTCTTTTTTAGCTCGAGCGAATCATCACCCGAGTATAAAATTGCCAGAAGCCTCGCCGTTTAACGCGAGTCTTCCCTTTCGCGACATCGGCTATGCGGATGTGAAAGATATAGAAAAGCCCAAGGCATGGTTGCAATTCCCGACAACACTCTGCTGGATCGCCTCAGTACCTGAGGCAGCTAGTACTATTTACCGTTGACGTTTCAATCCTCAGTATGCAACGAATACAACGTTACGAGAAGTTTCAATGGTTAAGAGAAAACGTGTTAATTTTGTTTTTGGACGAACAGATGTTTTTCTTTTCTATTGTGTATACAAGCATTGCGAAAAGCAATTGAGGCATTTATCATTAGTTCAAGAAAGAAGTTTAGTATACAGTTCGTCACGTAGATATAATTTTATCATAATTAACTGTGTCGGTTACGAAATTATGTGTGTTTTTTTCAAGTTACAGAAAAACCTCATTTGGAAAAAATAATTGGGAGTCATTCGTTAGAGGATTACCATGAAAATTAAATTATGTTAGACCAAGATATTCGTCTTAGCTGTCTAAAAATGTTGTTACGTTGACTTGAAATTTATTCGCTCATGTTCACCAGATTAATTTAATTCAACCGATATTTCTCCTCGAAGTTGGAGTTTGTATAAATTAATTGCTCAATCAATTAATTTCTATCGGTTGATTAATCTAATTTATTCATTAAATTAAGCACAGATATTTTTTTCCCAGTCTTTTTTTGCTGAATTCAAAGAGTGAATCGGTGAAAGACGAAGAACTCAACATTTTATTCAGACGCCGGGTGTTCAAACTTATCTTGGCCATAGCTACTAGCGCTAATCAAAGCTCAGCAGCAAAGAGACGTCGAAAACGATCCACCTTCCCATTGAGCACATATATATACCCTGACGAAAGAGTCATCAATCTCTCGGCGAGAGACCACCAAACAGAAGTCCGACATTCGTCTTTCTTCTGAAGTGAAAGATCCCAGCGTGACGGACAGAGAGACTTTGACTTTTGCTCATGTGAAAGTTTCACTAGTCTCGTGATACAGATACATTTTGTCAGTTGATATCAATAGTCTTTAGATCACTAGGCGCAAAGAAACATCGAATAATCAAGGTGGACAGAACTGAGATCGCCCTGAAGAACTTACCTTCAACCAGGGACGTTAAGAGCGTGACATTGGCAGCCTTCCTCCTTCCAGCTGGCAAATTGAGGCCAATCTTCTCGAGCTTTTCCCTCAAGAGTCGTCCGCCATTTTTTGACTTTGCTCTGCGAATAAAAAAAGTAACGATATCTCAGAATACAGTGAGAGGTACGATTAAAAGCAACCGATGTATATATTCATTAGACTGGTTCCCAAAAGTACCATGTTCTTTGATCGGGTTGCTCAACAAGCTTGAAAAATCTCACACAAAAGAGGAGCGTGAAGCGTCAACAAATCTGCCAAACAATTTTGACTGCTACCTCTCGAAGTTATTGATATCTATTATGATCGATTTAGCCTTTGATACACCCATAAATGCAAATATTCGCTTGATTATCAAAAGAATACAAGAGTATAAAAAATGTCGTGGTGAAGCAACGAGAATAAGGAACATGAGACACAGCGGAAGAAAAATAATACATATAGTGACGAAAAAAAAAAAAAAACAATTAACATAATCCGTAGGCGCACGTGCCATCGAGCAAGTTGAGCAAGTCTACTCGACGACCCGACCACGTAAACTGTCGTGGACAACGTTCCACGACAGTTTCGCGATTGTATCACTTCGTGAAACGCGATTGATGAGACATTTTCTTGGAGTGTCTCACATATTGTACCTTTTCTTCAGGGTTTCGTCTTTGCTTATGGGAACTGTTGTTCATCCAACCACTAAATATCTATAAGGCTTCTTACTGGCACACCCTGACTATGACTATCCATCATCGCCATTGCTGGGATGAGAGTATAACGGTTTCTAGCGATGTATGTCGAAGTTGTCTCTGTGTATCTTCGTGCATTCGCTTTTGTTCATTCGTGAGCAGCTATTCACAGAAAGCATTTCTTTTATTTGATCCTGAGAAATTTCGCTCGACCAAGAACAATAAATTGTGATAATTCATTCATTGGGAATGGATCTTTCAGACTCTTTTTCTTGAATGGATCATCTCGTATCATCACGAGTTTGGTTTGAAGGAGTTGTTTAGTAAATAGCTGAAAAAGGAAACTTTGAATAGTGGTATACTCGTTTGATGCTATTTTCTGTATTTATTTATGTTTATTCGTGAGGAGCTTTTTATAAAGAGCATTTCTTTCAGTTGGCTTTGAGAAATTGCACTCGAGCGATAACAACTAATTGTGATAATTCATTAATCAGGAGTGGATCTTTGAGACTCTTTTTTTTAAATGGATCATTTCGTATTATTACAAATTTGGTTCGAAGAAGTTGCTTACTAAGAGCTGAAGAAGAAGACTTTGGATTGTGATATACTAGTTTGATGCTTTTGACGCAATCGTCGTCGACGCTTCCGGACGTGACGAGAAGCGTGCTCCACTCATTACGGAGACTTGTATCCCGACGAGGAGCACCCTGGACGATTAATGTGAGGGTGAAAGAGCGAGACACCCCTCAAGCGAATATCTGAATCTTGGAGGCTTTGCATTACCAGAATCTTCTGAGTCGTCGAGGCTCGCGGACTGCCATCGTTAGTTTCTTCCGGAATCCTTACTGCACGCTAACCACCTCATTTTAGTAACGAGATAAAAATATGGATGAGAAAGATTCGATTTATTTTTACAAAAACTGTTAATCAGCGCCTCACAATTTTACGAGATGAAAATTTAAAACATGATTCATTTTTTATCTTATACAACAGAAAAATATAGGCTAGGATTTAAAAATGTCTAAAGAGAGCATGTAGATATAATTTCAGAACGGACTTCTTTTAAAAAATGAAATCCACCATAGTGCGAAAGTCGAGCATGCTCTCTTAAGACTTATTATGTTCAAAATTCACATCAAATTCAAATCACGTAAAAAAATGATTGAGAAAATAATTTAATTTTTTTTTCATTTGTACTGATGCAGTGCAGAAATGAAAATATTTCAATTATCAAATATGAGTAATTCCATGGGACTTATAAATATCGAAAATAATTTTTTTTAAACATGTCGAGGTTCAGTGTTTTCGTCTGTCCATTCGTGGTCTTCTGGAAACTATGCTCACATGGCCAATTCCTTGGTGTTATAGTCCAAGATCGCAACCGCATCATATTTCAATAACAAAAATAATTTTAAATTTGTACTGATGCAGTGCAGAAATGTAAAAATTCAAGTCATCGAATACAGTAATTCCCTAGGACTATAAAGCATTTAAAATAATTTTTAACAATCATGTCAGGGTAATTTAGTGTTTTTGTCTGTCGATTCGTAGTCCTCTGCAATGTATGCTCACATGGCTAATTCCTTGGCGTTATACTCCAAGAGGGCAGCCGCATCGTATTTCAATAATGCAAGAGGCAGTCTTAGAAAGACCAGTTTCCATTCCGGAAAGAATAACTCGCTTGAGATAGATAATGGGGGAGTAAACCCCTCGAATCAGATAAACTCGAGAATGCGCGCTGCTCACACATAGTGTGTAGTTTTCCTGTGCGTCGAGTTGCATAGCTACCCAAGAACGTTATAAATCAAAGGAGTAGCTTGTCAGAGTATTCGAGGATCGTAACATCTCCAAACGCGTTACAAAAACCTGTGTATATTAATTTACCGTTAGGAGTCTGCGCACACACCGTTACGATCATAGAGAAAAAACAACGAAGACAGAGGCAGGCAGCATGTCGAGCGTGAGCTCTTGCTTTTTAATTTTTCGCTCACCCTACCAATTTTAACTTCTACCATTAGTATCCCGTGGCACTCACGTCTTATTTTCCTCGTGCGTTCTAACGCCACTCGTGATCTGATCCTCTCGACACGTGTGCCTTGAAAGTGTGTCGCCATCGAATTATATACTAAATCAAATTATTACACACATACGTGTATTATGTTATACGTGCTTTACATTGAGTATTCCATGTCAAATAAATTTAGTCAAATGGCAGGCGTGATACAAATTTCAGCGAAATAAAAAAAGATTTCATTGATAAATGGCCGCATGGTACACACCAACATTAAAAAAAATTGCAATCAATAATTTATCGCCATGCTACTAATTTAATTATAGTCCATTTATTTATTATCACTATTAGATCGTGCTTTCAGTGCACAGTTATTTCCGTAATTCTTGAATTAAGAATAATGTTCAAGTCATTTTGCATATTCATTTCCGGTTAAACTTTGCAGTCTTTAATTATAAAATACTATGTTAATATTCAGCAGAGTTGGAAATATATATAAATTCACTTTAATTTCGTAACCAGTCGTCCCCTTATTGAAAGGTAGTATGAAGCATGTTCATTGGCTTTAATCCGATAATGAATCTTCTCGACGTGGAATGCCTCATACAAAATATCAGTATGCTCAGCAATCGTTCGTATCTGGGAACGAATCAGGAAACTTGACGAAGTATTTGGTGATTTATGTCACGACATAAATATTCTGTCAAGTTTTGGGCTGGGTTGTAGCAGTTAGATGTCCAAGCCGTTGACAACTAAAACTTACATTATAATTCTACGAGTTCTGTCACTCATGTATTGATAATGCCTAATTATTGCAGATAATGCGATAGTTAACGACTAATTCGAGATATCATGTGAGTATAGTGAGGAATTTTGAGATTAAGAGAGGGAGAAGAATGCGTGTGAATTTTCGTGTTCCTGTGGGACGATATGGTGACATTTAGAGATTTAACGGGATAAAAGTGACGGCACAACGGCGAATCAGCATAAGTTTTTTAAAAGATGCGTGAAGAATTGACATAATTTGATGAACTTCACTATCATGGAAAATCCAAATTCAAAAATTTTTTGTTCAAACAATCTTTAGTTAAATTTCCTCTTAAGAAATCTTGGACAATTTTACATAAGCTTAAATTCTATCAAGTCAATCTATGTACACGTCAAAATTAAAAACGAAAATCACGAGTTTATTCCAAATAAATCTTTTAATTTCGTGAAGAACTTCGCCTTTAAAGGAATATTTTTTTATGGTGGTGAAATTTTAGGGAATATGATTCTTTTTTTTTTCAACAAGAAAACGACTTGGTCTTCAAAATAGAACTTCATCATTAGTTGATACTGCGATATTCAACAGCTGACTCGATATATCAGGTGAGTTTGGCGACGAATTTCAAGGTTGAGGGAGGGAGAAGAACGCGTGTGAATTTTCGTGTTCGCGTGGGACGATATAATGGTATTTGGAGGTTTAACGGTATAAGCCTGACGGCAATAACAGCGAGAATAAGCATAAGCAAGAAATATAATCGTTTCTGGTGGTTGGTCGCTGCCGGTGCACATAAACTGTTGTTAAACCGAGAGAGGAGAAGAGAAGGACTCGACAGGGCTGGAGGGCTCTCGGATGAGCGTTTCTCTCGTCTCAGCTGCGCGCCGCGCACATTATTATAAACACACACGTGTATGAATGAGAGGAGAGCGAGACGGCGATGTTGAAAAGAGAGAGCGAGAATTATAGTCGTGAATGAAACGAGAGACCGCTCGTCCATTCCGAACATTGAATCGCGCGTCCAAATGCGTGTGAGGAGGAACTCGTGAGTACTCTTTGGACTCATATCGGCATTTGCATAAGTTTTCTATGAGCGTGAGTTACATCAGCGAATGAATATTATCAGTATTCACTGTTAGGGCATCAAAGGCCATTTCAGGGAATACTTGAAAGCTCCTAAGAGGACGATAATATCAGCTTTAGTTAAGGAATAAATTGGCATTAGTCTTAATGGCGGAGAATTATTATTATTCTACCTCTGGTATTAGAATTCACGGCAAAATCAACTTCGGAAGATAGGGCAAATTATTAAAATAGGGTAGTTAATTAAATCTATGAGCAAAATTTTAGGAGGATCTCTACATCCTTTGAGAGAAAATCGAATTCGAGCTTAAGACGTTCTCACGAATCTGGGAGGAAAAATATGTCTGTATCATTGGCAGTACTGAAAGAAAGTAACGTATTTGATAGATTGAATGGAATAACACAAATTGAGGGGGGGGGGGGGGGATGACCCACTTATTAATAACTCTGGTTGAATTGATTGAATAATTACATACTAAATTTAGTTATTGAAAATATTAACTAGTTTTTGTAGAACCCCATCCGAGTTCATAAATTGATTATACACGCTATCGTTTTTTCATAGTTAATGTATGAAGGTCCTCAATATATAATGCAAGTGCATTCCTTCCTAACGTTTACATTTTAAGTGTGTAAAAAATAATTTGAAAAGAGTACAGCAGGAAACAACACATCCGGTTTGAGGGGTAAAAAAAGTATTGCGCGGTGTTTATTCACTGGATTTTTTATAAGCTTTGCAGTTCATTCACCAGAAAACTTATCCTGGGCAGTTGATTGAACGAATCGTCAGCGTTAATAATTATGTACTCACAACCGCTAATTTAGTAGATTGGAGCGATTTGCTTCCCTAGTGTAAGCATTATATTGCCCCTAATACTTCGTTTGCCGTCTTAAGAGGTTCTTACCTTGTTTACGCACACGGCGCTTTTAAGGTGCGGATCTTAACAAACTAACGTTTTGTTGGTTCTAACAAAATTGTTAAATTTTCGAATCGAAATCGAAATTCGAAAAAATTCGCAAATCGAATAAAATCGAAAGAAATATTCAATTGATCGACGCCGCTGGTGATACTATTAACAGATGTTTCGACCAACATTGCCAAATATTTTGTCCAATCGACAAAATATGCTTTTCGCTGCCGGCAAACGCGAGTTTTGTTATAAAAATTATATCTTATGTACATCTTTCTAACCTTAGTTTCGACAATAAACAACTAGCAATAGTTGTTAATACAACTGGAATACTGTTAATACTGCTGGAATTAACATTTCAATAGAGAGCAACTGCGAATAATAATAATTATTAATAATAATAGAATTAATAATTATTAAGCAATGATAACTTTTACTATGAATATAACAATAACAAATGGGAAATGTGAACATTCTTGAAAAATTTCTCATCAATCTATAGGTGGCGCTTCAATAAATACGACCAGATGATGATCATGATTAATAATAATGACAATTATTATTCAGCCGGTCATATTTATCGAAGCGCCACCTATCGACGAATTTGAGATTTTTCAAGAATTTTTACTGTTTGCGTGTGTTATTATTACGGTCATAGAAGAAATTATCATTGCTTCTCGCTTTTGTGAGCGGGTGGTGCCATAATACCTTTCAAATAATCATACTCAGAGATTTGTTCATTCTTAGCGATAAATGTTGTAACTACAAGAATATTATATAAGTTTATTCCAGATTATGAAAGTTCGTCCTAACTTCTTCTCACCGAGTAGCAGAACCAAATTGTAAAGTGATCTTATCACTAAAAAATGTTTTCTAAGGCCTATGCATAGTAAATTATTCTGACGGATGCTGAAGTACAAAAGGTACCTATTTCGGTTCGAACGTACTGCTTTGAATTTCGCAGTAGCGGCAACCAAAGCAGTGAAAAACGAAAATTACCAATTTCCATTAAGACCCTTACCTCCGCAATACTCCACCGAGTAAGCTCGCGTTCAGGCATTCGGGTGGCGATAATCGTCTCTGGACTTCGGCTACCGTGACTTTGTACTTGCTGGTGCTGCTCAACAACGACAACCTTCCGGGCACTGAACAGAAAACGTCTGACGGTTGTGCGTTTCCCGATAACATAGCCTTGTCGCCTCTATCTGACTGCTTCATATCTGCAACACAATATTCAACTGTTTTTATATTTATATTATAATTATATATTTAATATAACGCATTACGCAGAGACGGTAGAGATTATTGCATAATTACATAGTATATACGCCGTCTATCGTATCTTTTTTCTTTCATAATTACAATAATAATGATAATAGTCGACAGAGGGAGGGTAGCTTAATTTAATGACGCAATCCCAATTCCTTAGGACCACAAGGCAGGTTACATTGCGCACAGAGTACCGAGGGAATATTCATCGCGACGCATCAATTATTTGCCAGTCACATGCTCGTCCATATGTGTATACGTGTGTGCCTTTCGAGACCCTCCACTTATTTATTTATTACGGTTTTTAGCGGCATTCCCGAAGCGATTCGATGAGGCTCGAATTACTAATAACGAGCAACAAGACTGCCACGGTCCTTCGCATACACTCCCGTGCGCCTGCCGACGTCGATGCTTCTCCTTTCCCTGAGTTGATTACTGCAATTATAGCGACTATTGACGGCCTCTTCCGTGCTACACGCTAATGACTTATCCTTACGGCGACCCGCGCGGATCGGGATAAATCGCGACGTCCCGTCAATCGCAGCTTTAACCAAAACTCCACTTGCTTGGTGGCCCTTAATTATTGTATATCGCATTTTTTCTCCTCTTTTCGGATATGCAATACGTAAGCAGATGTAAGAGCGTGGGAAGCTTCAAATTTATAAGTATGTATGTCTAGCGATCGTCAAGATACCTGATAATAAAAACCAATAATATTTATAATTTATTATCTATACTATTTTTTGTATTTTTTATTACATTTCGAAATAGATTCAAATATATGCGATTATATGTTGTACGATGGGCATGAATGCATTGCATTGATGATATTTGGCGTGCAATATGAAAGAGGGAAACAGTACTTTATGGTCTTGTTAGGGTCTATTGATATTCGAGTGCGTCTCACAGTCGTCTCAAAGTGAATATCGATTCATCGGTTGCTTCGGTCAGCGAAGTGAAAAAATAATATAAAATAAACATAAGAAAAATAAAAATCTAAGGGCAATATACTTTGTAGCATTTATCAATTTTTCTTCGCGGAATTTGACGTATGAAAATTATTACGTGCTGTGCGATCGCAGTATCGATATAACTCCCTCGTCCCCGTCGACGGGAATTACAGGGCAAATTGCTATGCTCTCGTTGCACTGGCGTCCTCGTGCCGATATGTATATATATATATTCAATGTACGTGTCTGAGTGTCTGCGTGTATATTATATATATATATACAAAGCCAATATCTTCGGAATATTTAAAATTTGCAAACATTCGCGATGCTCGCGTCCACAACACAGCGTAATATACATATACGTAACAAGTATTATAACGGAATCGACCCTCCCTCGCGAAATATTCGTTCCTAACGTATCGATAGTTCGGCGTTATATCGAATGGGCTCGCGGCATCACGGTCGCCCGATGGTCCGGAGGAATGCTTAATAATATCAGCCTCCGGTCAAAAGCACGGTCAGTTTGTGAGAGCGTTATTGCACGAGCAGCAAGGCAGTAGAAACAGAAGGCTCGATTTAAGAGGGCATCAAACAGTACTTTCTGAAAGCTTTGTGAAGTTTTGCCATAAATTGATACATTTTTCTGGCTTCTATATTCCTATAAAATGGCATTTCTATAAAATGCACACCTAAATTAATCGAGCCAGTCTGGTATTTAATCGCTAGCATACTAATTGTGATAGAGGAAATGTAGTCTTCAGTTTCTTTTTTAATTTTTGTCTTAAGATTCCAGAGGAATTTGATCACGGTGCCTTTTCCAAGATTTATCTCAGAAATGTCGAAGAATTTATTTTTGCAGAAAACTGTATTTTCTTAACTACATCTTATATTCAAATTTTACTGAAAAAAGGCATTTATACGGAAAGAAAAAGTTAATTCTTCGAACGATTCTTCGCTGTATATATATCAAAAAAGATTTATACTTCAGGAAATATGATTATTGTTCTTAAAAGAAAAATGATTTGCTTCAAGGCCTAACTAGATTAATTAGTAGCTTATGTAACTACGTTTGTGCTTACAATTAATTTGAGTTCTTTATAACATAATGGTTATAGAAATAATCACATGAAACAATTTTTCATAGTTACTCAATTTTGTAACTAACATCCTACCAGACTTGACGACTGAATGACAACGAAATTTCCTTCCATTAAAAATATTATCACACTTAACTTTTAAGTGAAATACTGTGGCTGGTATCTAAGACAATTAAGCTATTTTTCTCAGGTTATTCTTAAATAAAAGCAAATTTGGCATGTATTCCTCTATCCGTTAAGCGCATTAACCGAATGTGCATAGGTAAACAGTTTCGGATACTAAATGGGCAAAGGAAGGGGCGAGTTCACATTGCCTTGAGGATATTTGAAGGATAATTTTCGACAAAAAGTTATTACTATTGCCATAATTACAAAAAAGTAATATATTTTTACAGTTACGAAAAAAAATGGATTCAAAATGGATAGCTGTCATTTTATAATTGCTGATACTTTTCTCTAAATGGGCGAGTGTATCAAGTCGATATTTATATACATTATAAGTAGTACAATCTGTTGAAGAAATGAAAATATCACTGTAGCCTCTTTTGAATAATTTAAATTCGTTGCAGGAAAGCCGGGAATAACCAGTAGGACATTGCACAGTCCGTAAACGAGGCTCCGACTCCGAGAATGGATAATAAATATCAGCATCAGGTACAGGACCAAATGGACTGGGACGGGTTGCTCGATAGCCATATATTACGCGGCTGCAGTCAACGGCAGCACCAACAGCAGCGTAGCAGAAGGTGAATATCGAGGAAGTCTGGGAGAGAACCGGCACGTAACGGTGTAGCCGAGGTGTGTGTTCGCGCTGAGGATTCTTGTCCATTCAGACGCAAGGTGTGAACGAAAGGCGAGGATTGCACCTAACCGCTGGATTATATTCAGCATCGAAAGCTGAACATCGCGGATCATCTTACCGCTATTTCCTGATTTGTCCGTGGTAAACGGTCGCAATTTCACAAATCTTCACCACTTTTCAGGGAATCTTTGAATTATTGTTATTAAATTATAAAATATTTCATTTTTCCCTGAACCATCGGGTCGCTTGGAAGTGACCAATTACGCCGATATAATTGGGGCGATCTCAGAGCCGAATTAAATTATCAACCTTAATATTATTCGAGTTCCTCATCAGCAAAAATCTCGCTGGTTGATCGAGCCCGAACGATCCGTGGGAATCGATTGGATTTTAACTGTCGATTAAGATTGCGGTTAGAGGTGTTTCATCTCGATGCTCTTGCGCAACCCACACACAGTGTAACCAACGGAGCAGCATCAATGTTTCCACTGCTCGGGACTGATGCTGCTGTAACACACTCTCGTTCCGTTTTGTAGCGCGTGAAAGTTGCGCTATGAGGTCTTAGTCATCGGGCAGAAAAAAAATACAACGTCATAAGAGATATAGCCAAGGAAACCGGGGCTAGTTGAAGCTATTCAGATAATGAGATTTTTAATGAATTTTCATAATATCACATCTCTTGCTGTTTATTTGTGAATATTGCTCCCAAAGCATTTTTTGAAAAATTTATTTACATGGGGAAGCGATAAAATCACATGTGGAATAGCAGCAGAATAGTAATGATAACATAACTTTTAAAGCTACTTTCTTGACTTTATATATAAGCAATAAATTATAATTAACAATAGAGAGATTTTTTTTTAACGCAAAGTCGGTTATTTTTAGTAGATGTATTGAAAAAATGTTATGCAAATTTATAAGTGGAATATAGAAATTGATTTCAACACGTTTCTAAATAAAATATTTATACATCTTTTGATAATGATTGATAGTCGCATAATTTGAAAAAGGGTCATTGATTATTGATGAGATAAACAAATGGATTTCGAAAGTGCTGAGTTAGTTACAACTCTGAATAGCATATTTAGAAATCTCGCTGGATCTGATCTAATAGAAGTACAAGTGATTGATTTGTGGATAAAAAAAATATATTGTAATTTGTGTACGTTCAACATAAATTTTTGGTCCCCAAAAAATGTCTCTCAATTTTCCATAAAAGTAGTTTCCGCTTGTCATTTCTACAATAAAAAGGTGAATTTGCATTCGCGTAGTGCCTTCATTATAACAAAAAAAAGTGTCAATCTGCTTTGGCATAATATTTTCTGTCATTATTACAAGATGTTTTCAGTCCGCCCTTCAGAAAACTCTAATTTTCAGAAGCAGGTGTACTTTTTTTCCGATCGTGTCGTCTGAGACCTCATTCTCGGCTCATTCTAAAAACCAAGACTCGCTAAAAAAAAATTTTTCTTCATACCCGGTCGAAAGTACGTACTTTCGGCTTCAATTGTAAGGCAGAAAGCTTAACATCTATGCGTTGTAGCAGCGCGCACGCGCTCTGCTACAGTGAGCCGTAAGAAGTTACTTGCACCGAGACCGATATACCAGGCAGCCGAAAATCAGCAATCGGTACCACTCACTCGGTTCTTTCGTTGTGGCATATAGAGAATTACACATAACCTCAAAACTGCGACTTGGGAACTCTTATGTCTGTCTATGTTTGAGTAAACATAAATAATAAATTTAATAATTTTGAGTTATTATAAAAACGATATAATCAAAAAGAAAAAAATGGACCATTTATCCTCATCAGAAGAATCTATGGACGAAGAAGAAATTTTACGGAACTAAGATATGATAGGTGATATAGATTTTGTTAACTACTCTAAAATAATTAATTTTATTATATTTTATTTATTCTATATTAATAAACATAATATTATATTATTGAGTCAATTTGTGCGTAAAAGGTAATAATCTATTTGTCTTTTCAGATGTATTTGATGCCTGCCCCTGACCAGCAGCACTCGCTTCGCTCGTGCCGCGAATGTCAGGACAGACATCAAGAACATTCTAATAAAAATTGAATAATAATTGCTTATTTAACAAGTATGAGAGATAATCACGAAACAAATTGTCTGCTAAACGTAGTTGTGCTGGTACAATAATTAATTTATAATTGTTTTACAAACGTACTTTCGACCGGGTATAACAAAAAATAGTATACACTACTCGGGCAGAAGTTTGAGAGCCCTGCACTTTCTGTCTTTCTGCCCTTGTAGTGTAATATACTATTTCTCCCCAGTGATGAAATACATATATTCATTCATTATATATTATGTTTTCACTGAGTGATCTTTTTTTTTCCAGTGAACAGCTGATGTATTTTGAGATGGAACGTTGCAACAATAAGCCTCGATCTCTGCGCCTCTGAGAATGGAACGTGGGGGAGCACATGGGAACCGATCGATGGGAATTCGGTCATACGAGATTTTGGCATACCTCCTTGTAAATTATAATCTTGCATTTGGCCTAGTGGTGTGTATCAGCATAACTTGTGGACCGATACAGCAGGATATCCCTCTCAAAATCAGCGCAACATATCGAGTGACAGCGTAGGAATAAATGACTAACTTGTCTATATATCTGCTGTCTGTAATGAAAAGGATCTTAACCAATGCTTTTGCGGTTATAGGAGGTGCTACCAACACTGCCGCAGAGATCATTGAGCTAGGAGAACTAGCACGACACGTTTAAGCCGAGTTATATACTTGGCTATATGCCTTTTAATGAAATCACGAGGCAGGTGTGAATGAGAACTCCATGGCCCGAGGGCTCACCTATTTACCACGATATATCGTATTTACAGTGGCTCGTGTAGTTGTGTCGTCCTGCACAAACCTGACGGATTTCACTCTGTACACAACACACAAATGAAATGTGAGGCACGCTGGTATATATTCCGCCCGGAGGCCGCAAAAATGCTTCACGTATCCCCGGGCTTAATACAATATTATCGTTTTTCCACTCATGGTCGTTTATAGAAGTTTTTTGCAACGCTTATGCGCCAACTAATCGCTCATTAAGTCGTGAGGTGAATGCCCTGCATCTTCTGTATGCAGCAATGGAATTATATTAATAGCAGAATGGATTTACTCCGATATTATGGATGTGCGAAAGTATTACATTCCATCGTTGTTGTTCAAGTATGCCGAAAGAAAAAGATTTCATTGATTCACGGCAATGTTTCCACATTAAAAGAAATACTCCAGATCCAATACTATCTTTTTATTAAATGATCGCAAACCCAAAGAAAAGTAGTGACATTGAACAAAAAAATCCTCTCTCTTCCTTCATTGATTTTACTAAAGAGGCAGCGACACTTGTCCTAGCACAGCTCAGAATTTTGAGACCCACTCTTTCCTAAACTACCCGGCAGATTAACCTTAAGCTTGAAGACAATGAGCTTAAGTATGGCAGAAATTGGCTAAAGTACGGGCTCCTTGAAACTTCAAGTTCGTATGAAACGGAAAATGGAAAAGTGAGGTTATGTACGAGAGAGACAGCTCTATAGGTGTTCAATATTGGACGATGAAATTGGAAGCACTTGCTGCCATCGAGTATCTCTTTCTAATGATTCAAGGAGATCCTTTCTTTAAATCGATGAAAACTTTCCTATCAAACAATATAACTATTTCTTCATTATATGCTCACTAAGTAAATATTTCTTTGCAGGCAATGCGATGTTCTTTTTGATATTTGAGTGCACAATTTTAATAAAAACAAAGAAATATTTCGTTAATATCGATGAAAACAAAATCAACCTACCCATTTCTTTGGCGTCAATGAAATATTTTCTCTCAGTGTATAGAAAATAAGAAATATCCTTGGGTATTGAATGTAAACAAAAGCTTGGATGATTATTAGAATTCTTACATCAACGTCAAGTGAAGCTATATCTTATCACTCGTTGATATTCAGATGCTGCGTTAAATTATTTTGTTTTGAGCAGGTATGAAATATGAATATTAACAGGTTCAGTGTTGATACACTTTCTTCGATGACATGACAAGCAAATAATTATATACATAGAAATGAGCTGAATCCCTTCAATCCAGCAAAGGTGTGATTTGTGACCTATTCAAACTTTTTGTCCCCATATTTCCTCACCAATTTCCTACTAAGTCTTTTCCTCAAAAGATATTTTATTTCAAAATATAAGTATGTCCTCAAATACCCATCATTATTTTTGCAGTTGAGAAGCAATTATCTCAAACGTCGATTACAGTTTAAAAACATGAATTGGATAGGAAACCAACCTTTCCACTGTGGTTCTTCAATTGGCGTTATAATATTACTCGGCAACATTCAAGGCCAGCAGGCCTCGCGCACACGGAGAGCTCGGGAGATCCAATTTACGAGAATCTTCAGCTCCTGCAACATCGTCCTTCGACGGAAGCGTTAACCGCGAACTCTTTGCCTCATTCTCGCTACATATACGCACTTTAGCTGCTCGGAATAATCGAGGATCTCTTGAATGGACTATCCTTACGATGCAGTGTCTCTCCGAGAAAGAAACGAGACGGATGAAAGGAAAGATAGAAAAAGGAAAAAGACAAATCAAAGAGAATGGAAGGAAGTAGCTGCGGGATGGAAAATACGTCGCAAGAGAAAAACGGAAAAAAAAAGATTCCATTGATTCCGAAGAAATCAAGGTATTATTATTTTTTTTTTTTTTCGTGAACTCAATGAAATATTCTTCTGTTTTCAAATAAAACATTAAAATATTGAAAAAAAAAAATTCTTGATGCAAAGGAACGATTTTCTTGGTTAAAAAACTTGCAGTTTGCTCCATTTGAAGAAACGGTTTGGTAGATGCAAATAAATGATTTTTCTCATTCAAAGAATGATGTGTTTTATGGCACCCAGTCTGCTGACGGTTAACGCGATCGCGTTAGTCGCAATAAGGCATTAGTGCTGAAACCGACAAGAATGAGTTGCCGAATATCAGTGTTTCGCTCAAATAAGTGATTTAGAATCATTTTTATAACCTTTCTACATCTAGGAATAGCATTTTCTTGGATTAACCTCTGCCAAGCTTTCATTCCTTTAGCGACATATCATTCAATCGTTTCCATTTTGCCTTCAGTGTCCAGACCACGTTTCCTTTAAAGTCAATGAAAAACGATTCATTGGTTCAATGGAAAGTTTCCGTAATTCAATGTTACTGCATTTCATTGAGTTTAACATCATTTAAGGAAACGATATTATTAACTGAAATTTATTATTTCATTGAGATTCCGTTGAATCAGGGTAAATTTTTCGTACGATGCAGTGAAGCAGTTGTAAGTTCCAGCTTTCATTAAATCATAACCAAAAACCGCGAGCTCTTCGTCTCCTTTTCGCTTCATATGTGCATTTAGCTGCCCCGAATAAGCGAGGATCTCTTGAATGGACTATCTTTACGATGCAATGCCCCTCCGCGAAAGGAACGACGCGGATGAGAGGAAAAATAGCGAAAGGAAAAAGCCAAATCCAGGAGAATGGAAGGAACTAGCTGTGGGATGAGGAATATATCGCGAGTGGAAGCAGACGCACGATGGCGGTAGCCAACCACTACACGGCAGCAACAGAGAAGCTAGCTAATAATGATTGCCGGTCGAGGAGATAGCCGAGAGAAGAGGGAAGAGGGAATATGTACGAAGGAACGAGCACCAGCAGCAGCAGCAACTTCTGTGCTGTAATTTTCATTCCAGCGGAAACGACGAGCGATGAGGTGCCTGGCTACGAGAGGATCCTCCTTGCAACGGGAACACGAGGCAAACGCGGCAACGCCGAGTGAAAAGAGCGGTGTGGATGGATGTATGTATATGCGTTATTGTATAGCTGGTTGTGAGCATCAATGAAAGCTGGTGAACATAACGCGCGCTCTTGACGAGCCACGAGAGGCAGAAGCATCCTATCAGGCTCTCGTTGATTCCTACACAACGCCGTTTCCTCCGTCTTTTTCTTCTTTTTCTCATCATCATCCTCATCCGTGTAATATTTACACGCGATAAGTGAATCGATTGGCCAATTTTCCAATTCCCACCGTAGATTATATCCCCTACTTGGTTTTGATGCACGAGGAAGCTGCTGTTGCTGTTAGTCTCATTGACCTCAGTGGCGGTAATGAACCGTGTGATTATTGGTATCGATAGATAAATCATCTGTGATTATTGGGGAGAAGTGCGAGATAGATTGAGGAGCTCCTGCACTACCATCAGTTCAGTACTCTTGTTTATTACCCTTCCTGAGGCCCATGGGTACGGAGGCATTGTAAATGGACAATAAGCAGTGATTTCCGACGATTTCTAATGCTTAAATTATGGGCTTGTTTAATTGACTCATTTTGTTCCTATTTTCTATGCGCATTCTGTCACGAGAGTCACAATTGGAGAATATCTATAAGTTCAATATGTTGATTTACTAGTGCAGTTTTGTATTAAATTCAATTTAACCATTCTGGTTATTCATTAAACGTAAAATCGTATGGTTTTGTTCATCCTATTGTATATTCGACCTACGAATTTTCAATTTATATTCTGAGAGGACTCTTGTAATATAAAGGCAACCAAATTTCCTCTGTGGCATCGAAATTCACTGCTGTTTTACAATGATGCGTTGTTAACCTGATAGATTCTCCAAATACCGTCAAATTTTACCATGAGATACATGAAGAAAATTCGGAAAAAGATTTCGCATCCAATTACTTACAAGCTGATACGGAAACTATAGAAAAACGATTTCGAGAGGAGCAACAAATATTCAAAAGATAATCATTTCCCTTTCCGCTTTCCCTTCGAACTTGCACCGTGATGATCGTCGACATTACAATTTCTCCGAGTGCGTTGTTGAAGGCAGCGGCGGGTAAAAATATTTTAATCGCGTTCCATGTCTATCAGTCACTCTGCTCATTCATTTTTTCGGTAAAGTTAAGATTAAGTTAAAGGGGGTTATCGGCCATTGTGTAAAATATTTCACTTGTTGCTCTACAGTCGAATTATCCCATACGTATATAGATAAATATATTGGAAAGTGAAGGGAATGAAACTCCCTCTCTCTCTCTCTCTCTCTCTTGATGAAACGAAACCGATGGAAGACCCGTGTGGTCCGTTCTTAATCGTTCTAAGAGAGCTCTGGAACCGGTAGTCAGGTAGTAATGGCTCGCGCGGCTCTTGCCTTGCCTCCTTCGTCCCTTCCTCGCCTTCGTAACCTCACTCGCTGTGCAAGACCGGTAATCATCGGCTAGGATCATAAGAAATTTAATGTTGGAAAAAGAGATCCGTACTGGGTGATGGTTTGAAAATTAATTATTGCCGTCTAGCCTTAGATGGCTCCTATCGGATGCTCATCCTAGTCTACCTCTCCGTCCGCGTGTCTCTCTATCTCACATACCGCCGCTACTTACTTAAAATAATTTTCGACTGGCGTTAGAATTTTTTATTAACCACACGTGGGCGTGTAACTTAACGTCAATCTTTCGTCCGTGTTCAAGATTTCGCTAATGGGTGCCGACTGATAGAGTGTACAACATCGGCCCGAATCGATCAACGTTGTGCCTAAAAAGTGTTGAGAATGCCGTTCGTGATACGATATTCCTACGACGTTGGTGACTGCGCCAAGTTGGGACAAATCTAAGCAAGGACGTATAAAAAAAACTTTCCTCCAAGCATAAAAATAAAGTACAATCCCCAGATTCCAGAAAAAAATTGCCGAAAATAAAGAAAACTGATCCATACAAACCTGGCTTCTCCTTACTTTCACTATTTCTACGTAATATCTCCTTTTTTCGGCACAACTTGTCAGGGCATAACTCGAAAGCTCTTTTAGCTCAAACGAATTTACTGAATGAATATTAATCGATACACACTGTGCGATGATTTGGACGATATTTATCTTGGACGTTCGAAAATTACGTGTTTAATAATCAGTTCTCACAAGAATAGGTGCAATTTTTTGTTGTCGTCATCATCGTACTTGTTGCGATGACTATACGCATGGCGTCTCATTCGAAGTCCCTCGAGGCTTGTCGGAGAAATCATTTGAACTCTGGTTGCACCCTCACGTACACAGTTTAGTATAAGAGCCAAGGCACTCGCTCATTAATGACCGTGGCGAGAGAACTAGCTGACTCCTATATACACTATGTGTTATAAGCAATTTTACTGTGTAACGAACGTTCATGATTTATGGATAGATTATGTGATGTGATTATTACGTTGAGCGTATTGATAAATTAATATTCTGCGGTTTGCCGACCAGCAACGAGAGAATAAGGCTTCGTATCTCTCTGGACTTGTTTGTAGTGGTCATAAAGCTACACGACACCTCAGCATGACGATAGAGAAACGATATAATATGATGCACGATCTTCGCCTCTTGGCTATGGACCACGCAAATGTTCATACCTCAATGCATGAGTTAAATCTTACTCGTCCCTCAATGATCACTCACCGCTAAGGACAAGTTTGAGCTAGTCAGAATTGCGCAAACCTTGAGAAACTCGTCGAGAACTCATCCACTGTCTCTTTAGATGGATGGTCGCGTATTAGTAATATAAAAAACATGCATCTGGTGACGACACCATTATATAAAAAGAGTTAAGTCTACCTGAAGATCGACTTTAAATCACGTTTTCGACGTCGGTGATATTTGCACCCATAAATTGTTTTTATATATGTTTTTATGTATGCCATTTGCACTGCATGACACATTGCAGGCATTTACTATTAATGCAAACTATACATTTTTTGTGTGTGCAATGATTTTAATAGATGGATTGGCAAAATGTCAATGTAAGTATGGATGTTGAAAAATATTTGACGTTATGATTGAAATGTGGCTACCGGTTATGCTTTTTTTTATAAATTCGAATATGAAGTTCGATTGCTAAATGTAATCGAGATTTCATTGAACCCATAAAAATCTAGTTAACCCATTAACTGGCAACGTAGCTACTTTCTACATTATCGGAATTGCGAAAACAATTGTCCAGAGTAAATTTCGAGTAGGAATGCATCTTGGAGTAACATTTCATAAAGGAAAAACGCATTTTTACGTAAAAAAGCCTCTTTCATTAATACAGTTTTACAACTCATTTAATCCCTGCAACTGTCCAATAAATAAGTGAAATTATTCTATTTATCGATAAAGGAACCTCGCTGATTGTCAACCGATTGACTAACTTTTCATTGTCGGTACCCGAAATTTTGATAGGTTCTCGAAAATGGTTATTAACTTCTCTAAATTGTCCCCTAAATTGAATGAAACAATTTCGACGAGCGATACAGCTGCGAAAAGTTTTGATCAATCGATACTAGCAATCTCGTTACACATGAAGTGTAATACTGTTGACGCAGTTTAATCCAGTGGACCGAGAGAGTGGAAGCAGCGAAAGAAATCGCAGAGGCAATTTCCCGTGGTGTGAATCCTTTTCGCACTGCGAGGGGGCAACTCTCCGCGGGTCGAAATCGACCGGATGAGAAGAGGGAGGGGCGCGTGCTGTGCACTCACGCACAATTTCCTCGGTAATCAACACAGCCGGAAACCAGTACCAATAGTGCAGTCAGCGATTGGTTCTCTTATTTGACAATCTTGATTGGTCAGGCATAGCTTGACTGGGGTGTGACTTTTCGACCCCTTCAATGCAATACCGTCGACACGTTCCGCTTGGTGAAAAGGAAGGGCTGCCGCCTTACTGTATGGACACCCCGGGGGCAAGTTCGCATTGGTCCTCGTTAATTTCATTAGACCCTCCGATTTTAGATTCTCTTCTGGTGTCCTTATGGTCTAGGAGCAAAGATGGTGGAAAGTGGGCAGGGGCTGTCACGTTAAAATGGCGAAACTTTCTTCATTGTTGCTAATTTTTTCATTGTATCGAATCTAATAGGAAATAATTAAAAATCGTAAAACTAATTTTTGAGGTGTTAACTTTGCCATATTACTACAGTCGTAAGTATTAGCCTTTGATTCAACCAGGACTAGAAATCACAAGGACTTATGACCTTTAGGATAAGACAACGGAAAATTGATTGGGAATGTCACGTTTTCGTAATCATTTCGTCATTTTTACCAATTCTTTGATCCTATGAAATCTGATGGAAAACAATTGAAAATTGTACAAGTGCATTTTGAGATGATAGCTTTGCCGTATTATTGGTCGTAAGTGACAGGATCACATTCAAACAGCTTTAATCATGAGTGGAATTGGTTTAATACCCGCGTAGAAAAAAAGAATCTTTTCGAGAATCTTTTCAAGAATCTTGGAAAGAATCTTGGAAAGAATCTTGGAAAGAATCTTGGAAAGAATCTTGGAAAGAATCTTGGAAAGAATCTTGGAAAGAATCTTGAAAAGAATCTTGGAAAGAATCTTGAAAAGAATCTTAGAAGAATCTTGAAAAGAATCTTGAAAAGAATCCCGTATAGGATCCGGAGGAAGATTCTTTTCAAGATTCTTTTGAAAATCGTTTTTTCAGCTTGATTTAATTGACCAGTCATATTTGGTTGGTCAGATCCGGAAAACGGCGTGATCTGATCAGATTGTAGCGATAAAATTAGGGAAAAAAAAAACAAAAAAAAAATGTCGATCGCGGGACTCGAACCCAGGCCGCTCACCGTATTAGGCTGTTATCTTAGCCACTCTGCCATATCATCTTTCTTGGATGACAGTAAAATCAAATAGTATATAAGTGTCACCTGCTTTTTTTAGGATCCATAATTTTCGGAAAAAAAAAACTAAGTCCTAAAAAAAGCAGGTGACACTTATATACTATTTGATTTTACTGTCGTCCAAGAAAGATGATATGGCAGAGTGGCTAAGATAACAGCCTAATACGGTGAGCGGCCTGGGTTCGAGTCCCGCGATCGACATTTTTTTTTTTTTTTTTCCCTAATTTTATCGCTACAATCTGATCAGATCACGCCGTTTTCCGGATCTGACCAACCAAATATGACTGGTCAATTAAATCAAGCTAAAAAAACGATTTTCAAAAGAATCTTGAATCCTGTAAAGAATCTTGAAAAGAATCTTCCTCCGGATCCTATACGGGATTCTTTACAAGATTCTTTTTAAGATTCTTCTAAGATTCTTTTCAAGATTCTTTCCAAGATTCTTGAAAAGATTCTCGAAAAGATTCTCGAAAAGATTCTCGAAAAGATTCTTTTTTTCTACGCGGGTATTCATAGAAATAATGGGATAGAATTTTGCGAAATATATATGACTGACTAGTGTACACGTATATACATTTATTTTTAGAGTTTTAACCACTATGAATAGCGAAGAGTAATTATTATTTTGCAGTGAATCATAATTAAGCTGGCTTCATATAGACGCAACGCTACAAATCGATCGGTATATGAGATCTTAATCAAGATCCATCTGAAGTTCAATCATAAGATGAAACTAACGGCAAAAAATTAAGCCCTTGGCTAGGAAGTCGCAACATACAAATCCAAACAACCCACGACGTTGATCGTTGAAAAAAAATTGACGTTTAGGTTTCAAGATACGTTGTGACTTCCCGTATTGCGAGTTCGCTGGGATCTTCAAGTCCACACCAAATGATTAATTGGTTTCAATGGTAGCAACACTTTGGCGGTGATCCGGCTTTCAAGTAATTATACGAAGTGATTGCTCGTGTTTGCTGATGCTGATCAGAAGGCAGCAAAAAGTTGTGCGATCGATCTCTTCGTGGTTAATGGCCGAGCGAATACCGTAATTCCAGAGTTGTATATTACAACTGCTCTTCGCTTGGACAATTCCAGAGGCAAAACTATTTTGTTCATTGGCAAAAATCTAACTGCAAGGATTCATCCATTTCTAACCTAACTTTTCTGCCTGGAGTTTTTTCGCCACTGTCGGGCACTGAGTCTACACTTATTCGCGAGAAGCACGTAGCCTCTGTACCAAGAAGTGGCCGCATAATTGCGCCCTTACCGGACGAAAGCATTTGCGAATAAGAAATTTAATGTAGCGATAGGGAGAAAAAGCGGGAGCACGAGCGAGACGCAACAAAAAGTGGAAAACCGGGAGACGAGTGCGCCTCAATGCTTTCCCTGGCCAATCATAGAGAGCGATAAACAAGCTAAGAGTCATTCCGTCATTCCGGTACAGCTAAGATGTATTAAAATAACATTCAATTCCGCAACCTTCGATCAGAAATTTATAATTTTGTAATCACAGAATTATTGCTGCCATGCGATTATCGAAGATAACGAGCGGAAGACTGTATTTTTGCTAGTTGTAAAAAAAAAATATAGGAAAAATTGTGACTTCGAAGACCGAGCTCATGGTCTTCAAGACGTTGACGCTACGATCCTTTGAATCAACGTTAAACTAGAGCACGTCTCTTTCCTTCGTGTTCACCATGATGACCAAGTGGACGAACGAGAGAAGAGATAAAACAGTAATTGTATAACCGGCTCCGGAGAAGCGGTATTCACGCTACTATGCCACATTGCTGACGCGATCGAGCTCCTTTAAACTGTATTCCAGACTAACTCACAATTAAGCCAGTAGCCATTTTCAAAATCGCAAATATATTCTTATGAACCCCTTGGAGTAATGTTAACAATGATGTATAAAATATTACAATGCTAAGAATATCCTTTTAAACCATATGGATAAGTCACAAAGACTTTTGGAAAAAGTTAGATGTTTTCTAGCAAGTCGATTTTTCAAATTATTATTCATTATCATTATTTTTGAGGCACAGAAAAAATAAGGAAGTATCGAGACAAAAGTGCAGTAAAAGGAGGTTCGAAATAAGCCATCACTTTGCTAAGGGTATGAGAGCAATGGAAGGAGAGTAGGTACGCGTAACGAGGCATATAATAACCCTCAGTGACGTGCGGAACAAACAGCCATCTGTACGTAATACCCCCGCGGTGAGGACCGCCCCGAAAACTGCTACCCGCCAGGAAAATTACAATGACAATACGCCTGAAATCCGATACGCCCCGGGCAATGTACTCACACTCATACTCAGCGTCACTTTTTTTTTTATTCACACCTTGGTCTTATACAATGCTTCAGAGCACCCATACATTTCTATAAATAAACGTATACAGATATATGCACCTCGATATATTGGTAATTCTATAGCATTTGTACTTTTGTACTATTGTATTCAAGGGTGACGTTCCATTAATACGGTTCTTCGAAGTTTCATCGGACGCCATTTGTGATTCAGAGAATTCTCACTAAAATTCTTTACATAGTTGAAAAAGAAAGTTTTTCATATAGTTTTTAATCGTTCCACTGAAACCTCAATAGGGCGATGGCTTTATGAGAGTGTTTATGAGAGTGTTTGTGGGATTGTTTGCAAGAGTGTTTGCGAGAGTGTTTGTGAGAGTGTTTGCGAGAGTGTTTGTGAGAGTGTTTGTGAGAGCGTTTGTGAGAGCGTTTGTGAGAGCGTTTGTGAGAGTGTTTGTGAGATTGTTCGTGAGGGTGTTTATGACAGGGTCTGTAGAAGTGTCTGTGAGAATGTTTGTGTGCGTCTATGATTTTCAGCAATTTGCACTTTATTCCTACGAAGATATTGTGACAGCTTTTCGCCAAAATATGGAGTGAGTATTGTCAGAGCCTCTGTAAGTCGTCCTATTTGAGAATACGAGGGTACAGAATGTATTTAAAGGGCCAGCCTTCACAACCCTTCGTGTGTTCAATTGAAAGCATGAACTAGAGGGTGCGAGATTCGTTAGCCAGGGAATTTGGAAGGTGTGGTGAAAAGTTAGAGACACGCGTGACGTTATTGTGTATACATATATTCCGTCGGTGGTGCTCGCTTTTACGTGCAGTGGCAGTCACTGTTAGAGCTCGACAAACCAGTCGAGCGTGCCGCATGCACAACTGCACGGCAAAAGCCTTGGGATAGCCGGTGAAGAAGAAAGGGTGCGCCGAAGAGGTAAGAATTGAAATAGGCGTCTGAACTCTCCTCCCTGTGGCCGTTGTCGGCTAATAAGCAGGTAATCGAGCACCCGTTGAGGCTAAGCGATTGAATAGCTGGAGAAAATTAAATCTCCTGGACACATTACAACAAAAAGAACTAAAATCCAATGGTGTAAAAACGTCCATCTACAATTATTTCATTGCACATTTATTTGAATTTATATGAATAAAAGGATGTTCTAAAACTTTAAAATAAATTGAGGGAAAATTGAGAAATGTTTAATAAAATCTTTAAAATTTACTTCGTGTTCAAATAACGTTTATACATAATTTTGATGTTTTAAGAAATGGCTTTCAATGTGATGATGTTTAGCTTATTGCCATAGTTAAAACATTGATATAGGCGACAGTATTTTTTATTTCGGCTTGTAACACGTCGTTGAAAAACGAGTTTCCGATTCCCTACTACCTTGTGGCCTAATAAGCGGGTAATCCAGCACCAAATGTGGCGAACTTTTGACACCGAGCTACCCCTAGATGAGGAACGTCACTGGCGTGACGTACGACCCAATCGAATTTCCCATTTTCGTCACGCACACTCTTATGACAATGCGAGGTCGCCTCCTCGTAACTTTACACCAGTGATCCCGTTGCTACTTACATCGGTAGGAGGGTCCTCGAGTACACATTATTATCAGTATATCATTACCCGCAGAGCAACACATTTGTACTGCTACACCCTACAAACATTCGGATATATCGTACCGGGCTTATTTTTAGTTCTCGTATTCATTCGTGTTCAAAAATATCTGTCCATAAGGCAAACGAAATTCCCTATCTATTATATACGAACCTATGATTTGTGTAGAAACTCGAGAAATTTTTCACGCGATAATAATCATAACTTTTCAAGCACATTTCGGAAAATATTGGTCACATCTACTAAATGACGGGCCAACGAAATATTTTGTTGGTTGAAACAACACTTTGCTTATATAACCCTTCAAACGTTTTTTTTTTTCAAGTTCTATTCACTATAAAAAATAGTATCCCCATTTTCCACGACATTATGAATAAATAAAAAATAGAGAATAGCGATTAGGCTTTATTCCTATTTGAATTGCACCGATTGTGACATTTCGGCAATTTTTTTTTTTTTTTTTCTAGAGATATCGGCAGTTGAAAGATCAAGTTATTGTTATTATTATTATTTTTATTATAGAAAATATTTGATGATAATGGAGAATATAAATAATAAGCTCATAAAAGCATTGAATATTATTGTTAGATTTCTTATGTATCGTTTTTTAAATACTCATACTGACAAAAATCAATTTTTCTTGCTCCCCAAACCGAAAGTACCGGCTTCCGAGCCGCATTTGAAGCCGGGAATAGCGGCTTTTGTGGCCGGCTCGAATTGTAGCGTGTTCTGGTGGACTATAGTTTTTTCGTGGCTGGGCCGCCAAACTCAAACCGTAAAAACAATGAAATGCAGCTTCGAGGTTACAAGCTGCATTTCATGGTTTTTCTTTCATATGTGCGACTGATGCCGACACGGAAATATTAAACGAGTATAATTCAGTTAGTTTCTTTAGTTACCCTAAAAGTGAGTGTATCGGAAATAATGAACGACTCTTCGTCTGAAGGTTCTGCAGACGAAGAAAAGATTTTGAGGAATTTTGACGAGGAAGTAAAAAAAAATCGTACATACAGAACGCTACCTTAAAAAATCGTCTGATCGATACCTACTCGTATATAATACTTACAAAAAGTCGCAAGAGAAAAACAAAAATTGTTTATCAACCTCAGAGGAAAACAATTTAATTGTTTATTTTGAAGGCCTTAAAAGAAAACTCAAGCCACGAACATTAGAAAAAATCTAAATTTCATTAAAAAATAAGTGACAAAATATGTGTGTTTTGATGCCTGCCGCGACCAGGAAGAACCTCGGCTTCGCCTCGGTTTTGCAAAAGTCGCCCCCCCCCCCCCCCCCACCTGGTACTTTCGGTTGGGGATCAAGAAAAATATTATACGACCCACGGCCCGAATGCTGGATGCCCTGGCGTGTGTGATATAAAGGCCGAGGCGGAACCGAGACCAGGAAATCCACCTTCCGGGCCTTGGGTCGTAATATACTATTACAATTTCATTTTTTTAAAATTTGACACATTTTTTTGGGATCTTTCTTCAAGAAAATTCTGGGAGAATCTGTGAAGTACTTGAATGGGTTGACAATATCGAAGTGTGGTGACAGAGTTGTAGGAGTATAGCGGCCAGAGACAGGTTATATGTACGAAGGATGAAGATATTATTCCGATATGCTCGAGGGTTTTATGTAAACCCCATAAATCGTTCTTTATAGGGGAACCTGTCGGGCGATAGAGCTCATGCACACTCGGTATCCTCGAGCACGACGACTACGAGTGCATCCGGACGACTTCCACGCGTCTCTCGTCATTATCGTATCGCCGCGTGCCGCGCGAAGCGACGACTCAACGGGCGCACAAGCTTCGCGACTATTTAGCCTCTTTCTCGGCGCGATTGACGCACGTTTATGCCCACAGGCAAGCAAATATACGGTGTACATGTAGAAACTCGTCTACAAACGTTGCGGACGGTTAGTGAACACACGTAGACTCAAAGCGTTCGAGCACCTTCGGATTCCACGAGACATATCGATCGCGATCTTGAGCTCCCCGCATTGATCGTGCTCAGTACACGTGGCTATACATCGAAGATCGGTAAAAACGTATTCTTCGATCTTCCACCTATGCAATACTGTCCATTTTTATTTTTTCCATCTCGGTACATAAATGGGTAATTGGCTCAGGATTGCGCAACTGCTATCGGACGTCGAACGAGATCGTAACGTATCGGACGTTGAACGTGATCGCAACGTATCGGTCAGGCTCGAATCGAATCGGATGCTCTCAGCTGTAGGTAGAAAATTCAGATCGACGATTGGAATAAGTGGTACCGTTACACTGCACAGTAAAAATTGATTTGAAATTTATGTGCTTTGAACATACGTTATCTGTCCACAGACGTGCACAGAATGTTTCTATAATTTTATATTATATTTTATATAATATAAAATTTTATATTATATAATTTTATATTATATTTTATATAATATAAAATAGTATATTTTACGAAATATTTTCTATCATTTTTACAGGAAAGTAAGTGGTCATTTCGCTTGGAAATTACAATATCTTTTGATTCAGATCTTGTGACCGTGCTTCAACCTATATTTATTTCTTAGTCATTACCATAAGCAATCAATATTTAGGTCATAGTTGACTAAAAAGTAGATGTTAATAACTGGATGAATTAATCTTTATAGTGTACCTGACGAGATTTTTCCCCTAGTGCACTTGGAAAATAGGAGAAACTCAACGGACACAAAAAAAATGTTACGATACGAAAACAAATCGTCAGTAATATAAGATAACACTATACCCTATTATCCCATAACCAAAATAGCTGAATACTGCTAGAACGAAAACGGCCTTCAATGAGTGCTATCTGCTAAGCAGTTAAGCAGTATCTGCTAATCTGGTAAGCTAATTATTACAACTATTTTTTGTAACATTAGATACGTTTATCCTGTATGCATTACCACAAGTCATTAATAATAACAGTAGCAATAAAAACAACTGCCCGAACTCATAATTAGTAGTTGTCAAGTCTAATAGAACTTCCCTAAAGCACTTGAAAATGCAAACAAACTCAATGGACAAATAAAGTTAGCGATATAAAACGAAGTGCATAGTAAAATAAATAAAGACTCTATTATCATTACATTACCGGAAATGCTCAGTTATTCTGAAATCACAACAGCCTGCAGTGTTTTCCGTGCGTTTAATAAGCAAATGACTATAAATATAATATTTTGTGACTTAACATATATTAACTTTTTAGTCCTCACCACAAGTCATAAATAATAACAATAACAATACAAATAACTGAATGAACTCATAATTGATAGTTATCGAGCCTGAAAAGACTTCGCTAAGCGCATTTGAAAATGAAAAATAATCCGACGAAGAAAATTGTTGTGATAAAAATCAAACGCACAGTAAAATAAATAAATACCCCATCATCATAAAATAAGCGGTATAGCTCAACAAAGTTTGTTAAAACAACCGCCTGCAATGAGTGCCATACGTTTGGTAAACAAATTATTACAACTATAATTTCCGTGATATTAGATACCATTGGTAGGATATTACGTCCAAGTTCAGGGACGTCAAGGAGAATATTGCTAACTCGAGATGGAGATTCACCTCTCCCGTTAACTCTTTATGTCCGTGTGCTCACGGTCCGACAGCAGCGCACAGCCTTAGCGTTAGCTATTCGGACAATTACGGGATGTGAATCTTATAGATATTCGTTGAGGAGCTTTTGCACTGCAACTCTCTCGGACGCCCGCGTACGCTTCCTGGCCTATAAAATATACGGCGGAATGAAAATTACTAGCCGTCCGGTCGTCCACAATTCCTTGGGGGTCCCGCGCTCGTTTCTATCTTCCCTCTCGTCGATCCTAGTCTCTCAACTTGCTCCGCAACGCTTTGGCCATTACGGATAAGCATTCGAGAGAAAGAGAACGATCGCAAAAGAGACTCGCATGCAAGATCTTTACCGAACGATCGACGTCAACCGTAAGTCACGGATTTGTCGGTACCTCGTCGTATAACCTTCTTATTGCGAAGACAAGCGTCTCGTCGCGCTTCTATAAATCGCTCGCTCCTCAACGTCGAGTAACATTCTTCCCTATAAGGATAAACACGGCCTTAACAATAGCCTATCGCTTCATGGACTATTACTTTGAGCGGTCTTTTGTACTCACTTTTCAGAAGTGGCAGGTCGTTCATGAAGCCCCCGTCGTCGACGTTTGTGTTCTGTAAGAGAAAAACAGAGAAAAAGGCAGATATGTACTCACACATTAAGGTGTCTGTTAAAAGGCCATATTGAATATTGAAAATGTCGATGGAAAACATTTATTTATTGGCTTAATGTCGTTGGTCGAGTCATTTTTTATGATAATGTCATTTTGAGTGATATACATTTTTTCAAATAATTTTTGAGAAGGGACATTTTTTTAGGGAAGCCTTCCTATACTTTTTTTTTCCAATTTGCATATTCTAGATGAAAATTCGTGTGTTCTTTCAGCTTGTGACATTTTTACAGATTCTACAGTTTTGCGGAGTGTTTATCGAAAGTTTAAAGGATGAATTTAACCGGCGAGGTACGGAATTTCATACGACAGAGACGGTAGAAAAACCGGTCAAGTGTTTCGTAATTAAAATTTTGCCGACATCGTTATTTGTTTATGGCCTTCATGCTGCTCCACTGTGTTCATGATAATATCGATATACTGTCCTTACGCCCGTTACAAATTCACTGTAACGTTAAATGTTTTTGTTTTCTTGCCCTCGGGTCAAACGCGCGCTTACTAATAGCCGGTTTAATAGTGCATATTGCATTTTTAAAATAGTATAGCGTATTTTAATAGCTCAGGAATTCACTAGTGGTAAAAATCGAATATTTTAGAAAGAAAATTGCAACATGCACCACTGAGGGAACGGTATTTTAAACAAATATTTTTCTCATAACTTTGACCTTATTTCATTTTTGTATTATTTCCATTTTTCTTCAATCTGAATAGTCATTGGTTTCATGACTCGGAGTTAAATTTGTCAGACATTGAAGTTATTGCGTTTTTTTTTGTTGATCATAGTTTACACAATAATCGAAAAACACATTCAAACTTGATTAGATTTTGGAAATTTCGAAATAGTACGAAAAATTGGGCTGAAAAGTTCGTTATTCGCGCCCGACCCCTTCACTAATATATAATAGTGGATAGAAAAGTGAAGAGCTCAAAAGAGTAACTTGTCCACCGCGCTGTAGTTCTGAGAAAGGGAGTTTCTATGCATTTTCTACAGAAAGCGGCATATGCAAAATTTGAAATTACTAATGAATAAAAGTCCTAACTTGATACCAGCGTGCAAAGGGGAATTCAATGAATTGCTCCGTCATTTCCCACCTTTTTTGCAGCTTTCTCTATATTGAATCAATGTAGAAGGTTTGACTTTGGAAGCTTTTTTATTTTTTATATAAAAAATGTCAGCCGTTTCGGGCGATGAATATGTGCAAAAAGTAGATAGAAAAAAAGTTTTGTGATTACGTACATCGTCGCTCACCTGGGGGTCGTCAACGAGACTTGTGTGGAGGACGAGGTCGGTTTGGTCGAGGCCAGGAGGTGGTAAAAGTGCATCGGGACGCCTGACAGCTCCGTATTCGACTCCTCGACCGCCCCCACCACCCCCGCCACCTGCGCTTCCACGACTTCCGTCATATGGAAACGATGCGTGCATATTCGTCTGAAAATAAGAAATGAAAAAATTGTATAATTATTATTTATTCGTTGTATGTCAGCACGTCATTGCCTCCCGAAGATATGAGCGAAAGAAGTAACGTGCCATTGGCCAAGCGTCACAGCGATGACTACGATGAATCGAGAGACCAATTTACTCACTGGCGAATAAGATTCTATTAAGATAAGACAGCGTGCCCGACCTCACGAAGCTCTGATGTTGAATGATAATCATCGAACTTGCTTTACAATTGAGTGTTCCTATTTATTTAATTCAACCCCTGAATTTCAAGGACGGAACATTAAAATCAGGTTAAAGGCAAATTTTGAGACCTGCAACAGACTTTTGATAATAGTCACAGATTGACAGTTATATCAAGAGCATAAGATCTTATTCTTAACCCTTTGTCGGCTTATATATTTATTTTATGTTGGTCACTTTCCTGTATCAAATGATAAATGTATTTTTTGTGTGTAATTAAAATATGAAGTACATTTCTCATGAAATTCCAGTGTTTATCTAATTATTTCAAAATTTTTGTATTTTGAAGACAAGTCTGCAAGAATAGCTGTCCCAGTATAGAAGCTGTACTTTGGCAGGATTGAAGAAGTATTTCGTTTTTTATGCGATGAAATATTATTACAACTTTCATGTAGGTGAAAAAAAAAAATCTTATTTGCATTCAGAGTTTCGCTCTTGAGCCCACTTCAATTAAATCAATCAAATGATAAATACCTAATCGTAACTTTGGAAAAATGCACTTTTCGAATTTCCGTTTGCATCAATACAGTGTGCGTATAAACTGAAAATGTGAATGGCACTCTTCAAAGAATTCCGCTTTACTAAGTGTTCTCAGTACTTTCGTATTTTATTTCAGAAAGAAGCTCGCAATTATAGCTTTTCTCGGACAGACGTTCTACTTTGGCCGGTTTAAAGGACTAATCCTATTCGCGATCGAATAATACTACAACGTTTTTGTAGCTTTTAAAAGTTTCTTTCATTTGCATTCAGAGCCGCGCTCTTGAAATCACGTACGCGTAGGGTTATTTCGAGAAATATTCTGAAAAATATATAAATGCGTATCCGATAAAAGATCAGAAAACGTTCCATGTTCCGTTGACCCGGGAGTCAGATTTTGAGTGAGTTCGGAACAGCGAGCGCGCAGCGCTCGCTGTGCTTCTCGTGAAAGCCTTGAACGATTGAGATCGCGTCGTTTGATCTCTAGGTTCGAGGGGAGTTCTAGGAAGCATCAGGAGACTCGCGTGGCCCAGTGGAGGACGCGCCGCTTCTCTCACGTACGTATAGGACTCTCGGAGTGCGGCGCAGTAGCCGCGCGGAATATAATAGAGAGATACACTCGTGGCCTCGCGCGACACACACTGCAAGATCAAGCGCGATTATACGGCGAGCGTGGAGAGCGCGGCGTGTTGTCGCGCCACTAAACGGAAGTGCTAGCAGGGTTGGGTCTTATACTGATTCAAAAGATCTCATGGGCACGCGCGCGTTAATCCATCCAAAGATTTCTCTCTGGGTACGTCGTAGTTGAACCTAATCTCGTTTCGTAAACATCATAGCTTCAGGGCTAGAGCAACTCTGACCGAGTTCCCGCGACTTGCAGCAAGATTATCAAAATACATAAACATTTGTTTTTTCTTTTTTTGTGCAAGTCAAAGTCCCGTTTGTTGCCGACTCCTTTGACCGAGATTGTGAGAGAGTGTCGTAGGATAATTATTTTTACTTTGTTTGTTGATTAATTATTATATCTGTTATTCAAATAGAATTTTGTATTCCTTTTGTTTTCTTATTTTCTGTCTTTGTGAAAAGATACTTCTTATACTTTACGGATGGGTGAGTACCAAGATAGCCAATATTCTCTAAAAAAGAAAACACGGCATATCAATGGTTGACATTTTTCAGTCGGATTTTTTTTCATTTCTTTTTATTTTCATAAAAAAAAGTCATGGCAAATCGAAAGGCGATTATGTCTCGTAAAGTCATGAATCGTATAAGCATGCAAATATCATGTTCACCAATAAATAGAGAGAAATGAAAGAAAAAAATTGCAAGCGAAGCGAGCACGTTGTTACTAATTATCGAAATAGCGAATGGTTAAAATAGCGAATTCCATAATAATCGCTATTCTAGATTCAGACGTTTATCATATTTTAACTTGCTGTCTCAGCTACGCATTACTTTAATCATTCGCCATTTTCACCCTCATCCGCACGAATAATTAAACATTGAGCGAAATTTAGTTTTCATTAGGAATTACGTGGCTAATGAGAGGAAAGAATCCATTTTTGAAATTGCTGTTTCAAAGATACTAGGAATGTTGATTTTGAACCTAACCTAATCTCATTGGTGCAAATTACAGCTTCAGATAAGCATCTCTGACCGAATTCTTGCGACTTGCCACAACATTATCAAAATATATGAATTTTTTTTTTCTGCAAGAATAAGTCTAGTTTTTCGTCGACTCTTTCAACGAAGATCACAAGCGAGCGTTTCTGACTCGTCGTCTCCTGCTACACCTCCTATACGGTGATTCATGTGTCAGGTGCGTGACGAATCGTACAAGAATTTCTCTTATCCTCGGTACATTCTATGCAGCAACTGCATAGTGATATGTACTGCATGATACGACTACGATCCGGTGAGACGAGACCAAGTTATCCTTGCGCTAGTCGATTAGCGGTACCCTGACGAAGAAGTGTCGGGGTCACCTCCGTCCAGGACTTTGATGCACCAGCACGTGACCTCAAAATTCGTGGTGTGGGGGAATTTTTTTTCAAATTCATTTAACATATCAATGAATAAGAAAAAATCCACCAAGAAACTTTATTTATTGATATCAAAATTGAGTGAGCATAAAATTTTGATTCAGCTTAAAGTAGATGATTCTGACATCCCATATTCATTAAACATGAGAATAAAAATCAGTTTTTTATTCGTGAGTTAATAAATCAGCCAAAGTTGTAGCAATAAATAAGAAATTAGCATTTTCCGTTGGAGTCGAGGAAATTATCGCAATAATCAAAATTATACTACAAAAAAAAAATATTATGAATTGGTATAAAAATAAAATGGTATAAAATGGTCCAAAAAATGGCAATGAATATGAGAATGAAAATAGTGTTTTCATTTATCAGCCGAATGTGGCAAACGATGCAAACGTGTGCAAACGATGTGGCGATGAATCTGAAATTGGAATTTTTCGTTGGTCTCGAAGGAATTATCACGATAATCAAAATTAAACCACGAAAAAATTTTATCTATTGGTATAAAAATAACGTGGTACTTTTTGTACAAAAATATGACGATGAATATGGAATAGAAATTGCTCGTTGGTCTCAACGTAAATTCGAACGTGTTCGCCCGATCAACCAGTGCGGGATGCAGCTGCATACGTTGCAGTATTGAAACTCTCGTTCCTATAAGGACTTTCCTCGTAACGAGATAGACGATGTTGATGTATATCGCGAGGCTAGGCTCGAACGAGATCATTCTGTCTTCATACGGAAACTTGACCTATCCCGGATTATGCGTTCGGCGTTCGGGAATCCAATCGCGCCTGTGATCGTTTAGTAAAAGCAGGTGGCTAGCTTCTGGGGCCTTAAATCAATGGTCGTTAAGTGCAGCGGAAGGTGAAGAATACGAATAGCTCATATAAAACGGGTGCCAATCACTCGCACTACCGCGAAGTCAGTTCCGCTTAATTAGTGTCAAAGATTCAATTAAGTAAATGTTACTCTATCATTTATTCATCCTAATACTCGTTTAGATAGTTACAATTTTTTTATAATCTTCAAATTTTTCAAAATATACTTCCACATCCAATTATGGATTTATTTCATTTACAAAATGCAGCTTGGATATTGAATATGTAAAAATAGGTCTAAGCAATGAAACTTCCATACCAAAATAATTTGAGACTTCCTCATGTTACAATTTTTTTTTTTTAAATTTCATATCAATGAAATACAATTTGATTTATACACGGATATTTTTGATTGAATGAGTTAATAAAATGTGCCTCCATGAAATACTATTTCTTAACGGAAAATCAATAAACGAGTGGAAAAACTAAATGCTTCAAATTGTCTAGTTACCGAAGTTTAATTCTGATCCCAATTTTCATTAATTCAAATTAAAACCGTCATGAAGATGACGATGAAGCAAAAGCGGTTGATGAAATGGAATATGAATAACTAATGCCATTAGTATATAATTGATCTAAACAAAGTAGTTACATCAGGGTAATTTTCTTCTCAATTTTTTTATTCCAGAAAGCGCTAGAAAGTATTTTAATCAACGTGATTAATCAATTTTTTCCCCGAACAGCAATTGTAGCCATGAAAGAGCGTATTACAGCCGAGAAAAAACTAAATTACATCCCCTTCACTATTACGTGGTTGAAATAAAATCCACCCACGAATAATGCAACGTAAAAAAATGTAATAAAAAATGAATAAATAAATGGTTGAAAAGAATTTTCAATTAAAAAAATTCGTTTATAAACAGACGCGAAGAAAGTGAATGAATAAATGAATAAAAAATATACAGAACACTCGTAGGAGCGACGTACGCGGTTTTTATTCCTTTCGCAATTATGTAGATGCGCTTACAGCGAACTGGAATAATGATATTCTTGTACGAGCGATCGGCACGATAATCGTTGGGGGCTCTTGCGGTCGAGAAAGATCATCGTCGTTGAGCGATTCTCTCTGCCTGTTGCGCTGCGCTGCGTTACTGCGCTGGCCTGTCAAAATGAAGTTTGGGGAATTCGCGCGTCGGACAGAAGCGCGCTGTACCGACGGCGGACGGCTACGCGTTCAGAGAACGCCGAGAGGATAAGCTGTGGAGAAAGACCCAGTTCCCACGTGTGGCCCACGGCGATCACGATGACTCGCATGGATAGCGGCACGTGAACGACGCAGTAGCAGCTCAAACGCGTGTACGTGACGCTCTTCTACTGTCTCTCTCATTTTTTCCCCTCGATCTTTATACATACGTACACTTTCTGATGCTGTGTCTGACCAAAGGCTTTTTTTACTACTGCGCATGATGTCAGAACAATCGTCGGGAGTAATGTTTGCCTCACATCGATAGCTTCATTTGCTTGCTTTGCCTCGGTGATTCCGAGAGTAATATAAAAAATTAAGCTTTAGATGAAACGACATGTATAACGCACCCAATGAATTTTGATAAAAAAATAGTAAGTATTTTGATTTTATGTTTTCAACGATTTTCTTAAATTAAATTTGTCGCATAGTATATATAATATATGCCGATTTTTTACGGTTTGGAATGAGTTTATTTGAACATTTTAAACATACAAGAAAGACATCGGAATTTCATGTAAATTATAGATGTTATAGTTAAGGATATATTGTCATTCGTATAAATACACAGTAAAAATGAAATTTGAATTGATGTTCTTTTGTTATAATTTTTTCTCACCTGCAGAAAATTGTTTTTAATTTTACGCGAAACGTTTTAAGGTCTTGTATTTTTAGTTTACAAAATATTTTCGGTATTTTCGGAAAAATAACGACTTGCTTCGACATAACAATTTGTAAAATTTTTATAGAATTATGATTTCAATTGTAACTATTGACAGCAACAGCTACAACATTAGCAAAAGGATATGTTATTATTTTAATCTTCTATGAGGTAGCGAAAATTGTAGATGCAGTATCAAAGATCAGGCTATCAAAATTCGGTTCTGAACGTTTTTGTGCATGAGGCGGTGGTTAAATTTTATATATACATGTACTAATATAGTAATTTTATTTTAAACATATTTCCATAATGATAATAAAGATGTTTGCTTCGTAGAGGAAGCGTTGTTTTCATGAAAAAAAAAAAAAACATTTCCGAGATTATTATGGTAGAACACTCAGAATAGTCCAAAACAACGAGGAAAGTGGTCTAAAAAAAGTGTCCATTTGGCGCGTGTGTATGCGCGTGTTTGCGTGTGTGCGTGTGTGCGTGTGCGTGTGCGTGTGCGTGCGCGCGTGCAGGCCTTCGAATTCCAATCACCTGTAACTCAAGAATCGTCTAACCGATTGAGCTAAAATTTGGCACACAAGTAAGGCAGTAGTTTGCCTTTGACTGTTGCAATTTTTGACGAAATGTAGGCAGCAAATTTGTTTTTATGGATTTTTTAAATCGTTGAGAAAAAAATGTGCTTGCCGTAGCTTTCGTAAAATTGATATTATTTTATTTGTTGGTTTCTCTTGATATGCCTTCTTCAGGTTTCTACGTTTTTGGCCCTCTTCCTTTTTCCCCATTATTTCATGGATTCCCCCCCCCCCCCCCTTTACCAGTTCTTTCATTGAGATCACCCTGGAGTGTTGTCCGCAGACACTCATCCTAATGCACTACTGCATCGCATTTGCACGAGGGCACAGGGAAACTGCGGAAAACCTGGCCGATACAGACGGCTTCATGTTTACTGAGTTTCTTTGTATGAGGATACATTAGAAACTCAAGAAAACCGCCTCCCGCTCAGCAGCTGCCGCGCAAACCAGTGCCCGGTTAAGCGCTCACCCATCCAAGTTATGGCCGCAAATAATGCTGCTTAAGTCTGGGGACCGTCGAAGCCACAAACCGACCGCGCGTCCACTGCTGTCGGTGTAAAATTGATAATATTTTCCTAAATAACTTTTCATAAGTGCAGTTGCTCTTAATGTTGTTTGGTATTGGATTTGACAAACATCGGTATACGGTAAAATTGAGCGATAATTGAACGCAATTTCGTTATAATATGCAATATGGTTCAAATTTTTTAGAATTTTAAGTTTTAGAAAAATTATGTTATTGCATTAACCTTAACAAAACATAAGAGAGTGAGGTCAAGCTTTAGACATCAAATCAGTACTATTTAGCAACAATAGGTACACAGTTTCGCAACAATTTTTTATATGGTTTAAATCTTTCAGAAACATAACCTTGGTAAATAATAAAGCTGCAAAGTTGAACTTTGCAAATTGCTCTCTCATTTATTATCTTTAGTTTTTCTTACAAAACTTCCTCTAGGATGAAGACAAAATCGATTAACATACTACCTCATAGAGGTAGCTTTTTAAAAAAAAACCAAAAATAATGGGGAAGAAATTTGCAAAGTTCAACCGCAGCTTTATTTTTTATTACAATTGAATTTCAAAAAGACTTCACATGACAAATATGTTATATATACAAATTTTATATATCTATACATTCATGTGCATAATGACAATTTTAACAGTGTGAAGTTGACGATACTGCATTGGACTTCGGCTCCCGCGAGGGATTGTTTACAAATCATCATCTCCTTCTTTTCAAGTCTTATTATTCCAAATCAGGAGAACCTCGTAATTGTATCAATGAGTCGCACCGTAGGCCTATATCTATCGAGCTAAAGCGATGTTTACACCTATCGTCTATCGTATCGTTAAGGTGGGTACGCATTGGGCTCTGAAGAAAGTATTCCAAGAATCGTGGGTCGGAGGCTCACGCACGCGGAATCTTAATCGCATCCAAGACGAGTTTGCGTTCGCAACATCGTTGTCAGTACGAGGAGCTCGAGCTAAAGATCGAGGGAAAACCCACGCGGCAGATTTGGGCGTGTAGAAATTTCCGACAATCTCGTGAGGTCTACATATATATATATATATATATATATATATATATATATACATACATAGATTTTTTTTTTTCATTATATATATATATATATATACAATGCCAAAACGATGTCGACCGTTTAACGAGCTTTTGTCGTGCGGTTGCGTACACCCAAAGCCACAAAGTTACGTGATGCGAAAAGGGTACATCGAAATACATAGGTATACATCATACGCAATTGCAGTGAAGTGCTCGAACGCGGGAACAGAGTGACAGGAAAGTTTCACTGCGATCTCACTCGTTCGCAATGATTCATATTTTCTGAGAGTGAAATATAGTAGCCGTTTCTCCCCCAACGACAAGTTTCTATAGCTCACAAATAGTGAAAACGTTTAAAAGCCTTACATACCTACATTAGACATAATTATGGAATATTATCGTCGCTCCTTATACTATTAATGCTTATGCGGTTCATTCGGTAGCAGTGCAATCGACAACGCATTAGACAGTTATTTTAATTGTTCGACTTCTTGTTGTTGGTGGTGCAAAAAATCAGACTCTGTTACTTTATCGAAGATAAATGTTTAATGAGATATATATGTATATAATCACTCCTGTCGATCATAGTTATAGAACCTGCAAACATGACGACGGCAGGTTATTCACCTGAGGCAGACGAAAATAAAAAGGAAATTAATAAATTCATTTCTGGGTTAAATCCTGATTAACTGAAGTTCTTGGCTTTATCTTCTTTTCCTATTTTAAGTATTTATGTCTTGGATGATTTTATAATAATATTTAGTCAATAGTTCTACGAACGAGGCTTTGTTAATTTTTTGTTTTCCAGTTTCTAATTATTTATATACATTTTTTTTCACCCTTTCTAAAAGATCTTTAAATAGAAGCTCGTATATGGTGATCAGTAAAAATATTTGTTGAAAGAGAATTAGACGTTGCGAAACGAACTTGGTCCCACTCTGCAGACTTAACTCTACGATAAGTGGAAAATAGAAGAAAAGAAAATCCTACAACGGTTAAAAAGAACGATCACTTGTAAAACATTTGACTTTTTGTGCTTATCTATTGAAGTTCTTATTAAATTAATTTGAAGTCATTTAATACGTGCAATGCTAGCGCCATTTAATTCTCTGGCATTAGAAATAACTCGGTTTCCTTATTCTTATTCTTATCTTGTGCATTCGGTACCAGAAATCAGAGAATATATTGGACACTTATTCTAAGTGTTCAACTTTTGTTCCTGTAGTTACAACCAAATAGGCTCCATTACATTTATATGTATATATTGACTTCTCTCGATCATAGTCTAAGACTTCGGGTTATTTATGTGAGCCAGGGAAAAGTAAATACAAAACCAATGGATTCGAGGCAAGCTGAATCCTGATCAACGCGAGTTCTTCGCTTCATCTCCTCTTCCCGCTTTTCATTTATACCTTGCATTTGTATTATATATAAAATTCTTAATAGTACTACGTAGTAAATACTTCCAGGAACGAAACTTTCACGCGAGCTGATGAAAAAACAGTGAGCGTTAATTAACCGGGTTAGTGTACTTGCAAACATATCTATCTATATATATATATATTATATACATATATAAGTAAATATATATAAGTAGCTGTTGGAGACTCGCGAACGCGAGCGCGTGAAGACTATTTGACTCGCATCTCTCGTACGTCCGAGCTGTATAACCACAACATATATATATATATATATATATATACTTGGTGTACATTAAGTGTACAGAGCGCGAGACGATGCTTATAAATTGATGTAACCGCGAGCTAGTAACTACGAGTTCTCGTGCAAAAGCACGACTAATGAGATGAAATGTGATCGCCTTTCTCTCGTTAAACGTATATCTCTCTAAGCTATACGAAATAAAATCAAGTTTGCGAGATCTGCTGTTGCGATTTTTCTCATACTTTATTTTTCATTTGTAACGACACTGGCCAGGTATACGTGCTGTACGTGCTTATTATTATAGTTATAATAGTTGTGCATGTGTGTGTGTACGTGGTCTCTTGGTAAATGGACCCGCACTAGGTCCATTGGATAGAGCAACTGATGCCGATTTAATCGAGATAACGGATACAATTAATTCGAAGTCGATCGATCGCGATCTTGCGGCACATAGTGAGACTCGAATCGATATGTATCGATAACCGAATATATATTACCGTTGGCATGGATATGAGGTATAACAGCATATGGGGACTCCCACGCCAACATTTTTTTGCACCGAACAACACGGTTAAATTTTTTGTTAAGTAGAAAAAGACAGAAAAATTGTTCGTTTAGTGGTAAAACAATGATAACTTCAGACGTTGATTTTTGAGGCTTTGAATATCAGACAAGTAGGTTACGTTTTTTTAGGGCACTCGAACTGACCTGATATGTGTTACAAATGTTCGTCTCAGAATATTTTAAAACACAATTTTCTCAATTTGAGAAATTAAAAGAACAAAAGCTACATTTCGATATTTCTTCCTTTAATGCATTGTTGTATAAGAGTGATAAGGATTATTTTAAAATTGAAATAAAATCGCGTAAGTGAATTTAACTTTGGCGTGATGAGCTACAAATCTGAACAGTTCTTTTTAACGGCTAACTCAAAAGGTACTGAATAGTAAATAGAATTTATTTGAGGGTCACCAACATTTGGCTTGGCTTGAAAAGTGCCATGTATAAATAGGTTGCTCGGGAAAGATATGCCGTTATGTTCATTTTTTTTTTCAACTCATTATTTAGAGTGTCCAGAAGCCGGATCATAATTCATGGATCTATGAGCGTTCACGATGGTGTAGAATGGATATTATATAGAAAGAGCCGCCGCGGCAAAATCAATACATAATTGAATTAATATGGTATTGGCATTAAATTCTCTTTCTCCCGAGCAGGTTTTAGTTGGGAAATTATACGAAGTAGATGTTTTCTCTGCGGGATAAAAGAATCTCAGTTGGACTAAACGTTAAGTATTAACGGAGAGTTGACAGAAGATTTGATATATTAACGAACGAAGGGATCTGGGATGTTCTATAAATATATATATACATACCTGATTCCTCGGTAATCGTTCAAGACAAGTTTCATTGGGAATTCGTTAAGAATTATGAAAATTTACAAAATTTCCGGACATTTTAAAATCCTAATAAAGTATTTAAATTAATCCCGTTCAATATGTCGCACAGCAAGTAATGACCTCTTTATGGGCTCGCCAGAGGAAATTAAATTTACGCAAGTATTTCGAATACTTCTGAATTAATATCGAAAGAGACAGACAAGTGTTCATTGGCTCCAAAATATCATTGAGACAAAAACAAACATTGTATAATATGGATATATTAAAAATCAGTAATATACATAAAAATATTATCCCCCAGAGAAAAATCAATTCACATCTGTTTTTTCGTACGGTAAATATATATTGAAGGAGGAACATTAAATATTATTATATTTTTTAAATATATTAAAAATCTATCAAGTATCACATAAATACATATTTTTCAAATATACTCTTTTTATAACAGAAATTTTTTATTTCGACATTTTTTTCCGATTACTCAATACAGATACATAACACTCTTTAATAAAATTGTATTGCAGCGAAATTTGTCAGATTGATATTCGAAACGCGATGGAGTTTATTCTCCGTTTGCAAGCGCGATCTTAAATACGTCAACCGTTTGACGTCTATAGATACACAAGAGCAACTCTGCAGACACAATAGCCAAGATTTTATGGGCTCGTGATTTTTGAGGAAAGAATTCTTCCTGTGTGACATCAGCGACGATTTCCCATCGAGCTCGCACAATAATTCGGGACGATTGAGAATGGGTGGTAGAGCGAGCGAGAACGATGCAGAGATAGAGGGAGGATGTGAAATCCAGGCAGCAGGGGATGATTCTGCAACTCGCACCCTATTCGACTCTCCGCAACGACCCGCCTTTTTGAAGGATAAAGCTATTGGGGTCGGTCGCAAACCACTCGGCTGATTATTGGCATTGTGGTCTAGTCTCGAGCGCCCGCCAGTCCATCTACCAAACTCTCCCTTTTACAGGATTCTGTGCTACGAATTTATATCTATATGTATATGTCGCAAAACTTGTGTATAAAAACTGTCCCGCAATCACTATGCGGGTGGCAATCTCCCGATATCATCTTTCAACCATTTATGAGCTCTCTATTCAAAAGGCAATTCAGGTTTTTGGTACATATTAAAACGTAATGCGATTTGAATCGAAATGTTTCAGGGATTTGATCAGTAATTGGCCAAATAAAAGTGGATGGGCAGGAGAAAATTTCTAGAAATGTCCACAAAAAGTTTTGGTCAGTCTTACGTTAAGTTATTAGTTACGCAATTTTATTTTTACTAAAAAATTACCAACATTTGTGAATATAAAATTGTTGCTTCCGAAAATTTCGATTTAGTTTTCATTGTCTATTTGACGATAATTTTTACTTCAGCCAATCACTGCTAAACTTTCTTGAATACTCGCATTCCAATTGTATAAAGTTGTAATATTTACTTAATCCCAGGTAAATGAATACTTGCTCTCAGAAAAACAGTATTACGACCAATTAATTATGAAGGTAGATCAATCTCTTAAGATTTTGAGCAGTAAATATCTAGTCACTTGATCCTGTTGCTAAAAGGATCTTTTTGCCGAATGTAAGGTTCAAGGTACTAGATATTTGCTGCTATGGTACGTCAAGAGCCCTTTCATAATTAATTGGCCAACATTTTTCTTTTTCGTGTCAGTTGAAATTCTTAGTGAATGTAAAAGGAAAAACCCGTTAAAAATACGCGATAATACTAAACTACTAATTATCTTTCCGGTATTTAACGACAAAGAATGATATTTCAATTTTTGGAGATCATTTGATTTCTTGAGGATGAAGATTGGGAGCCCGTCCATTATATCCGACAAATCGGAGCTTCAACTCTGTACGTGACTCGTTGAGGGTTTACAACAAGGGTTAACCCTTGTGCTCTCGCGAGTCGCGACCATCCTCGCGAGGAGGGTCTTCGTTTCGGTCGCGAAAGCCGAGCATTGCGATTCTTGGAATATTTCGCCTCAAAGCAAACGTCCGCGGCATCCACCTCTTGAGAGGGAATGTCGAAGCACTCGTAGCACCCCTTGCCCTTATCCACCATACCACCACCCCAACGGAACTTAATAAGCAAATTACTGACGAGAAGGACCTACGAAAGGGGATGTAGTATGAGATTCTTCGAGAAGTACGAAGTAAAGGAGTGTACACGTTATGAGCCTCGAAATGGAAAGTACCGCAAAGTGAAGTATTTAAAACATCTATCCCGAACTGATTAAATAAATAACGTACTTTTTTGCGCAGACATTCATCAACCCAATTTTTTTTTCAGTTGTGCCAAAAAAATAAAACAGTTGAAAAAATTAAATCTAACAATAAATAAATATATTCAATTTGAAAGTAATACGAATTCGAAGCATTAACGCGGATAATCGATTGAATGTCGTGAAAATTGTTGAACGTATATTTATCTCACTCTTTCAAACGGTATAGAATAAATATACTTTTTGGAAAACCGTTTTTATATAGTCACAAAGTCCTTCGAACATGGTTTTTGACTGGAAACATAATTCAATAATAGTATAAAACAATAAGTAAATAAGATTCTGACTTTCCAATATTTGCAGTCACTACAAATTTTAATTATCAAAATACTTAATTGAATATTCATATATTTTTCCGTTCTAAAAATACTATGGCATAGAATAAATATGTTTGTTAAATAAATTTTACAAGAGAACATATTGAAGGCGATATTGCGAGCGATCACAAGGAAGGGAAGCGGGATGACTAGACGCGGTGCTCGTGGCACGTTACGCGGTGAGAAGACTGTGCATAACTGCTCTCGTGGCTCTTCTAAACTTCCCCTTTCGCTGCTACACAACTATCGGCAACTATGTGCAAGATTGCGGTGCTTAGAGTTAGGATCGTACGACGGAAGATATATAGAGACGGAGTGAAAACTGTTTTGTAGGGAGGAGCAGAGAACGGAGCATAGGAACTTCAAGGGAAGCAGAGAACATTGCCTCGATGTTCCCTTCTGTCCTCTATGAAAATTCTAAAGTCTTGATTCGCTCGTTGAGCATTCTAAGAAACTGACTCACTTACACACAAAATAATAAGAGTCGCAATATTAATAGAAGAATTTTTTATTTATCATTAAGGTATCATCACAGTACACAGAAAATATGCAACAATATTTGTGGCACAAAGTTTTTGATCGCGTACCTTCGAGGTCATTTTGGAAATACAGAATAGTTTGTTCAGATTTCCTAAAATAAATTATAAAAAAAAAAAATCCAATTTTTGAATCATTTCTCTTATGGCATTGAAAAACATTTGTTATAACTTGCCATCGAGATCCTACTCTGCCTCTGAGTATCATTCCCACAAATATAAGTGTCAAAAAAAAGCTACAGAAACCGGAAGCCGAGCCAGATGTTGCAAAACTAAGATCGAACAGAGCACATCAGAGACAGACGAAAAATCTGTCACTAGAGCCAGATTCACATCTCGGGTTCGTCTTTTTTTCCGCCAGTCGTCACGTTATGTGAGATTGGGTATATAGTGTATGTATAATCCCTATAGAAAACCCCATGGCGGTCCGTGTTGGAACACGCTTGCCTCATACTACGTAACGAAACGGCCACAAGAGTCTGAAGAGTAGAAAATACGACGAAGAAGAGAACAAGGGAAACACGTAGAAACCTCCGGCTAAGATACATACATAGATACGGTAACTTGTATTCATAGTATGATTTTCATTTATTTTTGCTAGATTAATAATTTTTTTTTCTACAATGTATTTTTTTTGGGAGGCTCAATTTTATTGCTATGCACGGAAAAAAATTAGCTGCCATAGCCAGAAAATGAGTTGGCACAACCAATCGAACATTGTATTTCCCTTACAACTCAAATGGTAGTGCTAAGGATTTAAATGGAAGGCTCAACCATTGAAATAGTTAGGCCGACTAATGTTGTGAAAACTGATAGTGAATAGTTAAAATGACTGTTTGATATGGTTGGGGTAACTACATGCAAAGATCTTTCGTACAGCAAATTGAAAATGTATAGTTTTCACAGCTAAATATTTCTTTGCGTGTGGTAACAATTTTTTTGCTTAACTGAAAATAATTTTTTCGGCTAATTTTTTTTTCAATTTTGGCTAGGGCAATACATTTTTCGCTGGGCTAAAAAATTCATTTGCCAAGCTAACCATTGTTTTTAGGCTACGCTATTGAACTATTTGCTAGGATAATAATTTCTTTTTCATAGGCTAACCGTTTCTGTCGCTAGTCTAACAATGTGTTTTGTCAGTTTAACAAAATACTCAACTAGGCTAGCGAATAACACAATGCTATCACTAGTTAGGCAACAGATTCGCTGGGCCAGGAAATCGTTTTATTCGTGAAGAAGAAGAACCCGACGAAGACACGGCGAAGCGGCTGCCGCTGTCGATGAGTCATGCATTTGCTCGCTCGACTAAAGGGTCTCGCTCAATTAGAGTGGAATTTTTTCGGGCTCGCGCGAGCCCCAAGTCCAGCATCCGTACGGAGGACCGCGTGCTCGCGCGTTAACCATCCGCCGGAGCGGCGTTATTATTAACGGCGTGACGGTTTTCGCTGGGCGGCCCATTGCACACCGTGAAAGTCGCGCGCGTACCTCAACTCTCCGCCTTGCAGCGCTGAAAGACGTCGTACGTAATGCAAGAGCGCGGAAGACGCTGCGTGCGTGCTGCAATCGTACAATGCGCTCGCAAAGGGAGAAGAAAATTATAGTCTCTATACACACACACTCTTTGTGTCGTATGCGAAGCAGTGGCTCTTGAGTGTGCACAAATGTCGGTGAATCCCGTGTTATTTCTTTTGTCCGTCGGAGCAACTGGCAATATACAACTATATTTACTTGGCCCAAAACGACACAGTTATCAGCCCTTCGAGCGTCGCCTCAATTAGTTTTAGACAAACGAGGGTTTTTGGCAATTAACAAAATGTTTCATCGTAAATTTTATACAGAAGTTCATATAAAAATTTAGATATAGCCGAAATTGGAGTATTTCGATTTATCAAAAAACAAGGTTAAATGTATTGTATTGATTCATTTAAAATTAACGGATCATATTTTTTAACCGGGTAGAAATAGGATAACGGATTGTACTGTCGCATTTCAATTACAACCAATAAATTCTAACTAATGTTAAAAAATGCTAAAAAATTGATTACGAATGACGCTATGAATATTTCACGTAAAATGCATTCAATTATTACACATCCTGACGTACTTTAAGTCCTATTTATTTCATTACACAAGATATTTCTGAATTTTACAATTAAAAAAAAAGCTGAACCTCATCGAAAGCATAATCGAATCGAATTTTAATGATAATCAGTGAACTCTAATTAATATTGATATATGTTTCGAAATGAAAGTGATCTAGTGGTATTTAATGTAAAAAGCATTCAATTTTTACACATTCTAATGTTCATTACGTTTTCTGCAAATTTTTACGGAAAAAGTCCGAAACTTTGCCGATTTAAAAAATGGTAAAGCGAAAAGGAATCTTATTATCGACTTGTATGGCCATAAAACAATATGAACATGCGACTACGTCGACGACCCTAACGCAACAGAATTTATTGTCACCTCATTCGGTTTCTTTTCTTGTGCCTCATCGGGTCATGGAAATTGGCGAAATATGCGCATACCTTCTCGTGCGCTCCGCTTGCGCGTAACATCGACGCATCGTTATCGTGTATGCGTTACAGTATATTGCAGCTCGCACACTTGGAAAAGCAAAAGGAGGCGATACGGAAGGTTTAACGGTACTCGAATTCCGAGACCCTTGCGATTCTTCTTGGGCTCATACATTGCTGCGGGGCAATAAGGAGCGCGAGGTGGAAAGTCGCCCCGCAGTGCGATTCACGGAACGATCTCATGCTCGCTACTTCGCGATCGGCCCTTTCAATAATTCCGCTATATATGAGCGCCGGACATCGATCGAATTCTTGGACGATCTTTCGGTAGCTACACATTTTGCTCGATATATAATCTTCGAAGTTACGTAAATCATTTATAAACATAGGTATTTATGAATATCGGTATATACAACATTCACCGTCAGCTCAGCCACTTTAATTTCGAGCTTCTTCCTTTTTTTTTTTAATAGCCAGACTCTAGCGCGTGTCTACATTTTTCAAATTTTTTTATCCTTTGAATTCATTATAATTCCAAGGTGAAATCAACAATAGGTCAGCATTCAAATTATTTCTATATCTTTAAATGCACTAATATGTTTTTGAAAGTTTGTATATTGAGGAAAAGAAGAAGCGATTAATTCACAAAAATAATATGAGTAATTTTTCTTTGCCCAATCTACAACTTCGTTTTTTTTTTTTACAAAATCTTTGCACGGTTGCGGTGGGACTTAAGATAGCGAATTACTCAAATAGCAAATTTCAAAATAATGGATGTCTGTATCTGAAATAGCCATCATTATGGCTCAGCTATTTTAGCCACTTGCTATTTTGAAAATTAGATATTTCGATCCCCAGCTTCTTGAAATGCAATCACAATAGCAAGTGATAAAAATAGCGCCTCGTTTAAATAGCTTATTTCATAATGATGGTCTTTCTAGATTCAAACGTTCATTATTTGAAATTCGCTATTTCAATCATCCACCATTTAGATCCTCACTCGATTCTGAAATGGAATTTATGGCCAAAAATTAAACGAATGACATTTTTTAGTTCACGTTCGAATAGATATAGGAATATAATTTTTTTATATTGTTTTGATCTCATATATTCCTTATTCACATTTCCCCTCGTAAAATAATGAATATTATTGCGAAATAAATGAAAAAAAAATCTTTAAATAAATTCGAAGCACACTACAAAATTGTAGTTAAATCCGGCTAATTGTCACACATCTTTTCGAGTGCCTAAGAAGTGGCTGGGGTGAGAAACATACATATATACACGTAACTCACCACGTGAATGGATTCGGCGTCTCTCCTCAGATCGCCGCTCCTCTGTCCGGCCGTAACCGCCGCGCTCAGGTGATTGTAATGATGCTGATGCAGGGTGTCGAGTGTCTGGGTGTAGGGATTGCCGACCAGGTAGTCCAGGTGCTGTGGCTGACCGAGGCCGTGCTGCGGACTCGCGGGTGCATGATGATGGGTCGGAAAGGGGGGTGGAAAGTAAGGAGGCTGAAAGTCCGACGCCGTGGGAAGCGAAGCACCCCCGTGATGGGGCATGCCACCGCCGTTACCATTTCCTCGGTGACCATGGTGATGGGCACCCGAGTAAGGCGACGAATTTCCACCGCCCAAGGACGAAATGCCACCGTGACCCGTCAGACGGTCCTGCGAAAAGGCATAAACAAAAATAATCATTAGACCATTTGTTTTGGCATTCATTATTTACTGCTTGGTGTGTGACATACTCCAAACAATTTTTACGCAATAAAATTTTTCTAGTAATTAAATGAAATGTTTAGTGGAGAGAAATTTTTTCAAACAAAGGAACAAATTCACGAAGTAAAAATGATGAGGTAATTTTTTATTCAAGACGCAATTTTTATCAGAGTTTCTTAGATATTTCCAATGATTAATTAAATTTTCGTACTATTTGCGAATGATTGTTTGGAATGCAAAGGGTGGAAATACAAAGTCAACAGATTTTCGAAATTCTGATTTGAATGCATTTTCGGATACATTTTGATTTCAATTGGTAGATAGAAAAATATTTATTCAGCAAAATAATAAAATTTGGCCAATAGGATATTGTTTATTTTATTTTTTTAATTTTACAATATGACAAAGTTGTGTGTGGAATAGAAGGTGTTCATAGGAACAAGTTTAATTTCGCTCTTTTCTCCTAAAAATCAATTTAGTTTAATTTTAAACAGTCGTTAGAATTAAACCACTATTGCATCAAGACTTTTATTAGAATGAATTACTTTTCCCGATTAAAACAGAAAAAAAAAAATAAAACCCAAATTGCTGAGGGATGAACAAAAATAGCTAACGTGTTAAATAATGTCTCATATACGAGTACATACAAAATATATCGCATATATTTCGTGAATATATTTCAGGTGTATTCAAAATATACTCAAAATATATTTATAGGCATAAATCGCTCTATCTTTATGTTATACATTTCTAGATCCATTATTTCCACCATGGCACCACAGCTAATCATACCACAAATTAAAAGACAATAATAATAATATCGATAAATCATAAAAATCGCAGCTGTTGAAGCCGTCGACTGGCGAGAGTGATTTCTCAGTTCTAAAACCGGTATTTTCCCTCTCATAGAACAATAATTCCTGCATTTAACTGTAATATTAGAGACCGTGTTTTTGCCCAACTTAGCGTACTTTCAATTCCATCGATACCGCGATGGAATTTCAAGAATTCTTCCGGGCTGGCAAAGACTGAGGGTTCGAGATATTGATCGCTCCGAGATCTCCTACGTCAACGAAAGTCGGTACGCTCGGTGCGTTAGAAGAAAGTTCAATATATTGCAATTAATTATCCTCGCGACTACTGAATTATAATAATAATTCCCGTGGTGTCTCCGTCACTGTCTACATCAGAGATCCAATGGACACCAGATGGTTAAACAATCTTACCGTCAGCATCAACGAGATCGTCGAATGTCTATCAACGCTCTCAGACCGTCGGATAACTCAATGACGTATGCAATGTTTCGACGCACAGTCCATCGATCAATGAAAAAGCCAAGTGATGTATAAATGTATATAAATATATATATGCTCGTAGATATAGTTATGTATTATCGTCGAATGATATATGGAGCGCATTATAGTAGTACAACGAAACACCGATTGACTCTCAGCGTTGAGTGATCCATCAAAGAAACGACAGACACCGAGTACATGCCGTCATGCAAAAGTCCAATTAACCGGTACGTCTGTTAAATTACCCTCAACAGTTTGATAGTCGAGATAATAATAACAGATCGTGTGCAATATATACGTATTCCACATGATTGGCATTCAATAGATCATGACGAATTTGCTTCACGTGTTTCACCCAATTTTTTTTAATCACAGAATAAAGTTATTCAAAAGTGAACGCCAAATTTAACCGAGCAGTTTTTTTTTGTCTGTTAAATATATAATAGCAAACAGTTTTATAATCGAACGTATAATATATTGATATTGCGCATGATCGTAATTTATTTCTTATAACGAATTGTATGCACGTATGTCACTTAATATTTCGAGTCGAGAATAAAGATAATTGAAAGTACATGTCACATTTAACCGGGCAGTTTTTTTTTTCAAAATTATGTCTGTTAAATTACCTCCAACAGTTCGATAATCGACCTAATAAAATATTAATATTGCGCATTATTGTCATTCGTTTCTTATAGCAAATTTTATATTTTTCGAATCACACAATTAAGTTGGAGACCGAGGAGATTTTTTTAAAAGTTACGTCTGTTAAATTATCTCTAACAGTTTGATAATTGACCTAATAATATATTGATATCGCGTGCGATCGCCAATCATTTCTTATAACGAATAGTATGCACTTAACTTTCCGAGTGACATAATGAAGTCATTAAACAAAACATAAGATTCACCAACGATCATTTTTTATTGCTTTTATACGATCCACGTTTGTGAAATTACGCTTAACGGTCCGAGAATCGCACTATTAATGTATACATATTGCACATCTTTTGTAGCTTATAATAAATTGCCTGCGCTTGATCACCCAATTTCTCGAGTCACAGAAGAAGGTTATTAAGCACTGAACATCGAGCCCAACGTCGCCAATTTTTTTATTGTATTTCACCGGGCGTGGTCAATGACATATTATTATTATTATTATTATTATTTGGAGCGTCGATTGCTTGGTTCTTTTAATTTCACGTTTTTATTCGGCTGAGCATATAATTGGCACGTCTTTTGGCATATCTTTTAATGACTCTGACCTCCCGGCGTGAGAATCTCTCGGAGACTCTGTGATTTTAAGGAGAAAACTTCAGCCAGATAATCATTTAAATTTGTTAGTAGCTGTTGAAGCTCTTTTTTGTCGTCTTACTCGTTAATGATGAAACAACTGGGGGAAAACAGGTTTTAAAGTTGAAGAGGTTACAGCTGGGCTCCGATATCGAAACTACATCCAATAATAACGTCATTAGGATTCCTCGAACGATCATCAATGTCAGCCACGTGGCAAGATCAATTCTTTGACGTTTGCGGCATCTCGGCCTCTTTGGATTCGAAAAAACTGAGGTCTCTCCTACTTCGCATGCAATTATCGAGTCGCGAGGTTATATTTTACATGCACCACGTCAAAAATTCTCTCCTCATTGATTACTTTGTTGTTCGCGGACGCAACGAAAATGGAGTGCTTGATTAATTCTGAATCCAAAGTTCGGCCAATGGCAAAAAGATCCGCACGAGTAGCGAGCGCATTATGTCCTGCATGGTTTTCTTTATGCACGGTATAGAAAAATAAAGAAATCTAGAAAAATGTATTTGAAAAATACAATAAGAATAAAAGTTATCTAAATGATTAGAAAATTTTTTGGAAAACAATTAGCTTGGTGAAAATCTCAAGACTGTTGATAATTTGTATCATTTAGAATGATAGTTTATTTTGTTGCCATAGTGACTAATTTTTCTCGAATTATTAATGGTATATTCTGAGAAATGATATTTTGTTGAATACATTTTTTTTTTATCAACAAGACCAATATTTCCGCTTAGTACTCTATCGGATAATAAAAAATAAAACAATTATTGTCTTTTAAAATGAGTCTACGACACAACATTGAGTACCATCCGCACACTTGACAGATTTTAAATGACAATAAATGTTTGCAGCAATTTCCGGCGTCCATTAATTGTAATTATTATTCATAATAATGATGTCATTTCCATAGTCATTGAATTTCCCCGATCATTCAAATTTATATACGATGACAAGAATGTAAATCAGCGAAATTTTTTTCCGATAAGACTGATATTCAATTTATTAGAAATGGCAAAAATGTCGGATGCATGCGAAACGCGAAATACACTTAAAAGATCTTGGTGATGGTGAAGCTGCTCGGCATATCTGCCGTAATGCAAATAGCCGACGGCGTCTTACAACGCTCAGCAGCTTGAGATGAAAGCTGCGACCAAAGTGACCGAGTAATATAACGTAGGTGTGTCCCGATCCGGGACAGCGATAACCCGGATCGCACGGTGACTCCTTAGATGCTATCGTGTCGTTCACTTGCGATAACCCTTGATAAGACGGTTATTATAAATGACAAAGCGTGGAACCGGAAGATTGGCGAGTGTCGTACAGTGGGAATCACCTAGACTGTAATATGCATTTCGATCTCGCTCGCAGGCCATTTATAAATTGATTCAGGATCTAGCCAGTGGCAACAGCGACTTAACGTGCTGGAAGATCTCAAAAGTTGCACACGACGCGTTGTCATTGAGTCATTAAACACGGTGAGTTATCGTACATTCGTATGAGGTGAAACGGATCAAGAGGATAATAGCGAGGAGTGTCATTATCTCCGTGAATATCTGCAATGCGTTCGTATAATTAAAGCGTCGATCGTCAATTAGTGGTGAGTTTATCATCAGATTATAGAAAGTTACCACAGCGTTTATTATTTCGAAGTTTCATTTCATATCTCCTTTATCCAGTTGTACGAAATTGCACTGACATTTTATTTCTCTGGTTTGTCAAAGTGAGTTACTCTTCTTGTTCTGCAACCCTTGTCAAGTGAACCTTGGAAAATATTCTACGCCGTATTAAATTGGATGCAGGAAGCCAAGTTTGCTGCAGAAACATGCATGCTCGATAATTGTTTGATTAAGTTTTGGGGGAAATAGGGCATTAGTCAGTCAGAACAGTATGATAATTTTTTGCAATTTATTGAGTGGCCCATACAAGTGTAATGATATTCGGATTTTTTTTTCTTTACGTCGAATTCGCGGTTTTCGACTAATTAATGTCTGGCTTGTATAGCCGCTAGTATCAAGGGACGCGGTAGCGTTCTCGAGACAAGTACATTTACCTACTTACCTACCGAGAAGACGGAACGCTACAAGACTCTCTTTCTGGAGCCAACTCATTTCAGCAACATTTTCAATAGGTTATATGATGACATAAACAAATTTCGAATGTTTTGATCATATTCCGTGCTGCAGTTGGAAAGATTAGCTCAAAATATTACGATTGCGGCTAAAACCAATTCTATAGCTTTTGATTATTACAAAGATATGGTTGTTTATATTTTCAAATTTCTGAAAATTTCTGAATTAAAATATGGCACGCGCGCAACTTCACGCCGTACATGGCACACTCCTAACTTCGTGCGGTACATGGCACACAGCCAACGAGACTGACTTCATGCGATACATGGCACACAGCCAATGAGACTGACTTCATGCGATACATAGCACAGAGCCAACGGGACTAACTTCATGCGGTACATGGCATAGAGCCAACGAGATATAGGATATATATGAAAAATTTTATTCTATGGAAAGTTGAAACGCCTTACACCTTATCACCTGGACAATAAGACTTGAACCTTAAGTCAATGAATTCATTAAACTTTGCAAAAAGTAGTGAAATCCCATTAAAAAAATTATCACGGGCAAAAAAATTTAGACAAGTACATTTACTCGAGTGGTAGAAAAAATACACGTGAAGAAAATAGAGCGATATAATCTCCAACCTAAAACACACACACTGTTTTTAATTAACCAATTAACTACATTTTTTGTTACACGCCAAGTACTGAGTATAATTTTTTCATCTGTACAATTAGATCTTATTTATTTGCCAATTTTATTTTAATATTCGCAATTTATAACTTTTACCTTTAATAGCAAGAATGTTCCTCAACCTGTAGCGGTTACTGATCGAAGTGCATGTCTTGAGGGTCAGTACTTAATTCGCGAACGCTCGGTTGAATCTTGACATGCTAGTGTTGGCGGAAAAATCTTATAAAGATTTTTATAAAGTAACGTACATATATGGACTTGACATACGCGCTACAGATAATTTTAGTTTATTTCAAAACTTTTTGCACATATAGGCAATATACCGTACAAGTTTTTTTACCCAGTGTGTGTTTTTAGGTTGGAGATTATATCGCTCTATTGTTTTCACGTGTATTTTTTCTATCATTGATATACCACTCGTGTAAATGTACTTGAACATTTGTATAAAATGTACAATTTTTTTTGCCGTGAGGGTTTCTTGTGGGTATTATATTTTAAAATGTGTTCGTTGAACCGTGAACTCAGGATTTTGTACTAGGTGTCCAAGACATTCGATTTGTATGGTTCATCTGTAATATTATTTTGTTTTTATTTGTTTGTTTTTTTCATTCTCAAAATTCGTGTAATTAATATTTATGTAATTTTTGTTTAATCATTATTCAAACTAATATAGTTTCTTCACTTTTAAGAGTATCTTAAATCGTTGAATTCATGTTAATCTTTGTGGCACAACTAAAAATTTAAGAATATTTGTCAGTTGCAGCATAGTCAGAACTTTTTCCATGTAGCAAAAATTGTTCGTTTAAAGTATCAACAGAACACCCCCATCCCCATCTATCCCCACCTCTATCTCCATAAAAAAACTATTCTACAACCGTTTTGAAAAAAATTTTTAATGTATTTAATCAAATAACTTCAAAAACATAAAATAAATTAAATAAATTTATAAAATGCATGTCTTTGCATATATAAATTGGTACGAAAATTTTCACGGCCACTTCCGCTCCATGAATGAAGAATGTATATTGTTTGACCCAAAAACCGTTTATCATTGTTTACTCGCAAACGTTGATGCTCGTTGTTAGGCGTGTAGATACAACACATTCTACGTAACATACATACATCAGGAGCGATCGTAATTCAAACGGTTCTCGAAGTGTGCCAAGATTGCGAGCTGTTACTCGAAAAAAGATTAATGGTCATCGTATATAACAGACGTTGGCCTGCGCGGCTTTTGGAATCATACACATACAAGTTCAACGCAACGCAATTATTGTGTACTACACGCGACGATGGTTCATGGTATTTCTCGAGGGACTTGAAACCTTGAAAAACCTTTCGAGTCGTACTGCGCGTCTCCTATGCTATACTCACGCGCATTACAAATGATTCTTCAGTTTTCTCTCGCGCCTCTTCACTAATATTTTTGTTGTCAATGTCGCACAAAGTGCAAGTACCAAGTAGAACCGTTTTCATTTAGTTATGTATTAATATATTTATTTATTCATTCTCGTAAAATTTAAGGACAAGTCAACGTTTTCTCCAATGCAATAAACTTTGTATGTCTCAAATTTTTTATTAAGGTTGGCTGAATGTATCAGTACTTCACCGAGATACTTGAATTTCAATGCTATTTTTTCATTGAATGAGCTCAATAAAGTAGTGACTTTGAATCAAAGATATCGTCTCTGTTCTTTTCATTGATTCCACTAAAGGAGCAGCGGCATTTCCCCCATCATAGCTGAAAATTTCAAAACCTATTTATCCTAAACTACTCGGCAGCTAAAGCTCAAATTTGGAGGAAAAGTGCTCAAGTACCGCAGAAATAGGCTAAAGTATGCGCTCCTTGAAACTCAAAGCCGATCGTTCGGGAGCGCCGGAAAATAAGAAAGTGAGGTTAGGTGCGAGAGCCACAACCCTATGTGTCTAACATTCAGCATGAAATTCTGTATATCAAGTATATCTTTTCAATGAATCAAGGAGACCGTTTTTTCGAATCAACAAAAAAATTTTCTTTAAACCAATGAAACTCAAAAATCAGACGTCAAAAAAATATTTCGTTGAAATCAAAGAACACAAAATTATTCCAATTAATTTTTTCGGCGTTAATGAAATCTTCTCTCTCTTCTCCCTCGACGCAATGTAGCATATTTTCTACATTGAAAAATAAAGATATCTATTGTAATGTAAGGAATCTGAAAATAATAGCTTTTTCTTTCTGTAGCCAATAAAAAATTTCCAAAGTAGCATGACGAGTTGTACAATTTCATAATGTTTCTTAACAACGTAGTAAGTCTCAAAATTATCGTGGTATTTTTTCTACGTTTTTGATGATTACACGCTAATATATGTCAGTGGAAATTACAGGATAAACTGCGTATTCTCATATGCTGTGAGAATTCGAACTCTTGCTATTTTTGCGCATAAAAAATATTGTTTTCGGAAATGGTCACGAGCATGAGAACAGAGGACACGATGGTCATGGACGGAAGAATAATTCAGTGGAAGGAAAACGCGTACCGTTACATCCGGTCAAACTTGTCCGCTGGTTGCTCCTCTCGAGGACGAGCGACGAACGTACCTAATTAGCTGCAACGGCTCGTCGAGTTTCGATATTGTAGAGTTATAAAATATTCCAAAAAGGAAACAGGAGTCGTCGGAGCGATCGAATTAAATGTTCGATGGATTCACCTTTCACACTGCTACGAGTCGTTTTCGACTTGAAACTGTATTATTTTTACAGTTACTATAAAATTGTGCGATATGAGACGATCTCGTCGCTGACTGATGATAATATATGATATCTGCATAATTTTGCTCTTCATAGAGCGAGCTTCATTTTTTTGAGAAAAAAAATTCCCAGATTTTGTCACCGTAACTTTCGTAGAAGTCGAAATATGGTTCTGAATAGTTGTTAATAAGTGCAGATGCACTGAATGTTATATTTTATTGAATTTGGCCAAAATCGGTTGAGCGGCTTGCAATTTATAGAGTTTTCTAATATTTGACAAATTGACGTTATTCCATCAACTTCTGCAAGACATGAGACACTGAAAATAAATTTTGTACCTAATCAAAGTAATATTCATTGACACTCTTTCTAAAATTTAATAGAAGTATCGGTTTTATTAAGATCGGTAGAAGGGTTCGGATTTTATCGGAATTTCAATTTTTCGTCATTATTTATTAAAGACGGAAATTCAACTGAATTATATTTTTCAAATTTAATGTAGAACAAGGATGTACAATCTTGGACATTGCTATTTCATTATTAGAACCTTCGTTCATCTACCATTATTATTTTGCTGATGAAATGGTTTTTTATTCACTTTTTCAGAACTTGGAGGATTGATTCAGGATCGTTGAAGTTGATTGTCCGGATTCTTGATCTAGGAAGGCGCAAACGCGTCGTAGTATCTATCCCTCTTGAATACCGGGATTGAGTACCTTCCAATAAAGTGAAACCGGACACATATCTCCTGGTTCATTCGAATTGGTAATAAACTCTGGACATCGTCCTCACAGTCGACGTCGGATGCAGCGAGTGCACCGAGCGGTATACTATAAGCGTTGCAGACGTCGGGAGTCTCAGTGTCGCGAATCTTCGGTGTACTCGGTTTATCTCGAGGTACCGGACGAACGGCACCAGGAATAGGAAAGGAGAGAATCGTTTGCCATAAAACGTATTTGTAGCTCTCGGTTCTTTTACATTTTTCAGATCGGTGCGGAAGTGAATTACAAACGCAAACTAGACGAAAGAACGGCATTCAATGGGATGACAGTTTTATTCATTCTATTTATAGAAATGGGAGAAAAATTTGACGTAGATTGAAAAAAAGTCCAGACAATATTTTCGTTAAGTGTCATAACAAGTATTTCTAGGTTCTCATCCTTTGATCTTTAAGCGCACCGCATAATCAATCGCCAATATATTGATCAGCGCCTATTGTCATATTTCAAATAAGTGGGGACGTGAAATACGAACAGAAAATTTACCGAAATAAATGACGTGTAATACAATTTTATATTATCGAAAACAGAAGAACAAGGGGTGAGAAATTAAAGTTTGTTTCTTGCGTAAGTTGGCCGCACTTTCAATGATACGTGAAAAATATTTTTATTTTCAAACGGAAGAAGAAAATTCCTTCCAATCGGTCGGAGATGTATAAAAAATATATTTTTCAATTGAAAAAAAAAAACGATAACTACAATTTCGTGTATTTTATTTTTTATTATATATTAAAAAAACATTGTTTTTTAATTTGTCGCTGAAACCCCGTTGAAAGCCTTTTGACGAATCGAAGCGCTGCGAGCTTTTATAATTTTATCATTCAGGAGTGAATCATTCCCGTAACATATGTGTGCCGTGTTTTGTATAATCAATTGGCGGAGGGTAATAGTTATTGGCAATTGCTTAAGTCGAGGATACGGTGCGCAGAAGTCACTTTGCCTAGTCAGTAGACGTCGGCAATATATAGTCGGTGTCTGCCGTTGATCGTGGAAAATTTGTGCGGAACGAATCAAAGCTGTCTGTGGCTTTCACCGAGCGGGCAGAGACGGATAGCTGAGCGATCCCGAGTAGGCAGCCGGCACGTTCCGATGGCGAGACCGTTTGTAGATTGTAGGCCCGGTCTAGGTGCACTTAATGTTGCGATTTTAATACGGAATTGACTTAACAAGGCAAAGAGCCTCGTGTTACATTATCTCGCAAACTTTCAGACAATGAATTCAGTCCGTTAAATGACAAGCCACTTTCCTGTTAAGACAACTACAAAAAAGTTAAATGTGGAAGGCTTTCAGTCAAAATATTCAAAAATACGTTTGTAATATTAACCTTTTAATTTAATTTATGCAAATTCATCCTCCTTTGAAAGAATAAAAATTAATGCACTGTTAAAAAAATGTTAGGCTAAATTCATACATGGTGTAGGAAACTCGTTTATAGAAATAGGTACAGAAAATTTACTACACGAGTATAACGTAAAATCTATCTACAATTATGCTAAATTCGTTATGAAAGGCATATTAATTGATGTATATTCCGCTAAATTCGTTACAGAAGACGTATTAATTAATCCACAGTATATTAAATAAACTATGCGAGTCCTATTTTTAATATCTGTTAACTTTGAAACCTACAACACCATTGTCCACTGTTAAATATATTTGAGATAAAATTACTACACATGCTCAGGAAACTTTTTTACAAAAACGAGTATAGAAAATTCACTACCCGAGTGTAACGTAAAATTGATGTCCGATTCTCCTCAATTCGTAACAAAAGTCGTTTTCGTTAATACACAGTCTCTTGAAATCGTTAATGAAGTCATGTTTTTAATAGAAGTCAACTTTAATTTCACCACGCGTACATTGAATCGTAATTTCCTGCGTATGTTCGATTCTATTTCCTACGCGGGTCCAGTAAAAATACATTGCACGGGCTTAGTCTAAATTACTATACAATATATAAACTTTCGAAATATTTTTACAGTCTGGTACTTTCCTGATCAAATTTGATTGTTAGCAAAATTATTTCGAAATATGTAATCCAAGAAAAATGAAAATTTTGAAACAACTTTCACGAAAACGTAACAAGTATCCTACAATGGCTGTTGGAAATCGGGCGACAAATTTTCATTTGAATGAGCCTTCCTGATTGTCATATAATCATCGATTCATCTCTCTCTCTCTAAGTGCCGAGAATTAATTTTTCAGTAATAAAAGCAGTGAATAAAAATAATTTTCTTTATTTTACAATCCTGAATCATCAAAAATACATTTTGTAATCTACTTCAATTTAAGTATGGAGCATGGACCGCCATCGAAAATGCTAAGTTATAATCTCATCGATATTTCACCTCTCGACAGCATTTTCACCGACTATAAAAGCATTCCGCACATTAAAAAAAAAAAAGTGATACAAATTTTCTGAAAAAATGTTCTGACAGTAAAAAAGACCGGAAGTAACGTGGATCATCTTCTGGAAGTCCGACAAAATTTCAATATGATGGAAGGACCTCCCAGCGAAGATTCTCAGTTTCAATACCATCGTCGTTTCACCTCTCGAGCCCATTTTCAATGACCATAGAAATATTCAACAACGCGTGAGCAAATTTCTCGTACGTTCGGCGTGCATGATTTACTGCTCGATGTGTGCACGAACGGGCGAGCATGGCTAGCACTACGTAGAAACACTTATAGCCTCGGGTATAGGCAGGCGGTGCTCGGTTAGAAGGTACATATTAGTGATTATTTATTACGTTTGATTTTGTACCCAATGATCCTGGTAATCGGTTCACTCCCCAGGATATGATTTTACTTGACGTTGTAATTTCACCCGGTTGCACTCGTGAAAATGTTGAGTGCTCCAACGATACATGTAAATATAAATATATATATATATATATATATATATATATATATAAATAGCCTGTAGACACAGTGCACTGACTTCAGACAGTCTGAACCCTTTTAACGGTGCATGCCAATCACCTCTGCATAATACCATTCCAAAGATTTTATTTATAATAGTCCTCCAAAAATGTGTTTCCGTAAACGTTTTTCGTAATCTTAGAAGACTCAAATAATGGGGTTCGAAAGATATAAAGATGATCATAGATAGTTATAAATGTTGGAAACCGAACGAAGGCCCAATTTCCAATTATTTGTGCTCTCCCTACATCTTAGATGGACACGTATGTCTATATATTTTAACCTCTTATCCGGAAATCTTGCATATTTGCTACACTAAAAAAAGTTATTTTTTATGAACACTAGGGTGTGTCAAACTTTTTTTTTTCAATTTCTTTTAAAATCCTGCAAAAGTAGATCTCTGAATATACCTCCTGCATGTGAAACTGCCGGCAGAATTTTTTAAAACATTGTTCTATCGATATTTACCTGAAAAAATAGATGGCGATTGAGCGACCTCTTACAATGATTTGTCCGCGATTTCCTTTTACACAAAGTAATGGGCAGTATAAAACTAACGTGTAAGCCGTAGCAACCTGAAGAATCTAAAGAAATGTAAAAAAAAAAACGGAGAAAAACTGATTCATTTTATGGATTAACGCTCGAAGCGTCGAAACGTAATTTGTCCTTGGATGCGTTTCACTTGCAATTTAGTATTTAGGGGTGTTTGAGATTGCCAGTTATTGATCCAAACTCAAACTTCAGAAATTCAAAATAGCGGATCCAATATGGCCGACTAAAATGCAAAAAGTTGCCAAAATCTAAACTTTGAGTTAGGATTCATAATTAGTGACCTCAATAACCCCTAACACTTTTGCCTTTTTTTTTCACTTTTTTTAAAAGGAATTTAAAAAACACATCTATCAATATTCCAATATATTAAGCAGGAAAAATTAAAATAATGGCCTTCGAATGGTAACATATTCTATATTTTAATGTTTCTTAGAATTCAAAGAAACCGACATTTACAAGTCACATTTTGAAAGAGAATTTCCATTATTTTTATCCATAAAAATACTTAAAATCATAAAAATTCTTTCAATACTTCGAGCCCTTTTATAGCATCACCATCAGGAGAAACTTGTGGATGTAGTCAAATAACAAAAAGGAAACTGTCCATAAAAACTACGAATGAAATATAAAAACAGAAATATAATAATCTTACAAAATTCGCGAAGGTAAAAAGATAGAAAGAGGCAAACAAGCGTAATGCATTAAAGATGCTGAACTCTCATTGAATTTTTTTTTGTAAAACTCAGAAAACCCGTGATTTCGTAAGCAATAAATAAAGGATATTATGATTTAGATATCAATGCGAATGTCTGAGTTTATCTCCTTAACAGTTGGCGCATGCTGTGCATTAACGTGTCCGATACACGTGCGTATCGTTTATACAACCTTTCGTCTATGCCGATAGGATCGGAGTCTCGATCGTGGTTACAACTCCATGCATCAGGCAGAGTGCTAAGAGCTCTGTCGATCGATGCATCAGGCTTTTATCTCGATTCGCCAAGTACATAACGATCGAGCACTCGATGCCAATTGCCTTTCTTTCTCCCCTTATGCTTCTCAAGGAAAATCAGAAAACGAGTCTCTAATGCAGCAGGACTAACGCAGATAACGACGACTGATAAGAGTCGAACTTTTCAGGAATGTCACGAACCGTTAGTACTTTTACATTCGAAGAAATTTTGCAATACGATGATTGGAATACGACGTTAAGTTTATAGATAGCCGTCTATATGTATGATATAGAAACTAGAAAGCTTTGGGCCCACTCATCGTCTGCCTAATTACGGTAATCATACATGTTAATGTAAGTATAATCGCCCACACGTTGTTATTGGACTAATAGGACTGGAATAACATCACTCTCACGCGTGATTACTAAAATACAGTCTTACGGCAGTCCACGTTAATATTACTTTTCTTGATTACTATTATGGATCTTTAAGTAGGCACACCAGGTTAATTAATGTACAAAGGCCTACTGTACAACTATAAATTGTCACTTAGAAGGTATATTAATTTTTTTGGGATGCGTGTCTCCAGTAAATAATTGACGGACTGTCGATACACTTAAAATGTTACGTTACCACATTTCTATTTTTCTCATTTTGCATTGTCATTGATATATATTTTCATATATTCACGTAAAACGTTTGTATTAGTGCAGACAAAATTAGATTGGACATTTTTAGTTATATGAATATGGGAGGTATTATATTTATACTGGAATTCTGAACTAATATTTGCTACTTCGATTATACAAAATTCACAATTGGCAATGAAAATTTAAAGCATTAGGGTTCTCATATAAGCGTTAGAAAAACACATCGCACATCAGACATTCAAATATTTAGAGGATTTCTGCATTGACTATTTATTCAGAGAAAAATCTGTTATCATTAACTAAAAAGTGTCGGCTATTAATTTGAAATCTCAGCGACGTTTTTACGGTTAGGCAATTATGTAATATCAAAACTATAAAATTATATTTACAACTATTTTATAGCACATAAATATTTTAAAAAGTCACATGGCCTATAAATTGATGGGTGTCACTTTACGACTTTCACGCCTTTTCTAAGTATTGACGTTGGTTAAAAACATTCCGTATTGAGAATGATTAATTCAATTCATTCAATAAAAAAAATTTCGAAATACTTTTACAATCAAACATGTTTTCAATTATTATGGAAAGAGATAACTTGAGATAAACTTGTGGAATAGTAGAGAATTCTTAAAAACCCTATTGCTTGCAAATTATTTATAGAATTAATCAAAACTGTGAGAAACTTAATTATGAAAATGAATGTACTCTTACGAGGAGTTTGCATAAACCGACGTTTGCAAATTGCAAATTGCAAAATTAGTATTTGTAAACAGTATATTGAATACGTTTGAGAAGTCATTTATGATTCAAAATTACTGCAACACTATCATATATTTATGTACCGTTTTATGTATTAAGACTACCGATAAATGTATATTAATTTTTCGAACATTTTGGGCAGTGTGTATGGGCAACGTTGCAGTCAGCGAATAAAGAATTAAAAATTCACCTCGACTTCGATGACGGTGGTCATGTCGACATGGGGCGCGTAACATAGCGCAAGTTTGTCGGCGGTGGTGGCTTCGCTGCGCGGGGGAAACATCTCGAGGACCTCCAGTTTGCCCGATTCTCGAGGCGAGTCGGCCGATGCGGCCGCCGCCCCGTAATTTACTTCACCGTTACAACCCTCCAATTTTATTCACCAGCACCTTTATTAATTCAATTTATGGATCACTGTACACATCGCGGTTGGTTCTGGCACATTATTATCGCGGTTAATATAATCCCGCAATTTTTCTCCAATCCTCAATATAACTTATTCTCAAGGGTTCACATGTGATGATCAACAAGATCTACGTATCGATTAATCAATCAAATCAATCTCCAAGAAACTCACTTCGGTATGTTAAAAAAGCTTTTAAACCACGATAAGATACTCCAATCCAAACTTTCCTTCGTCCATCGATTAAAAATCGGTCTCCCGAGAATATCAAATGCGAAGATCTACGAGATCCATAAGATCTATCTGTCGATTATCATGAAAATCGATACCAAATAATCTCAAACAATATTTCAACTCTTGATTTTCACTAAAGTCATCCAAAAAATGTCGATCGATGGATCGCGCGATCTATAGATCCTTGGACACTGCTAAATCCTTGTTAATCCACGTGGTACTCATTCCATTCATCAGTTTTTTTTTTCTGATACAAGAAAGAGCGGAGTATTACCCCTTAACCGATCGATACAGCGATTTTTTGCTTCAATAATGACGACGAGGAAGGATAAAAAAAATCGAGACCCACAGCGAGCCTAGAGACTCGAGAACCCGAAACACGAAAGAACAACAGCTGATCGCGCCGTTGTGATGATGCGCCGGTGACTGAGGACTTGGCCACGCCGGACGGTGCGATACGAGACGTACGAAAGTGACGGCAGAGGCAAAAGCCAGCGAGGCAAACGGCAGCAGCAGAGCAGCAGGAGTAGCAGCGTGTTGCGCGCGCGAACGACGACGAACGGGAGGTAGAGTAGGTTGTCCCTCGGCGCGTCCGGATACGCTCTTGCTATGAGCCGCTAGCTACCACTTTGCCACCACCTCCGGAGGCCCCACGACGACGAGGCGACGACGATCGACGAGAGCACGCCACGCTCTTTCTACGTACTATCCTATCCTACCCTACCCTACCCTACCCTACCCTACCCTACTGCCATCGTATGAAGCGTTATTTTGCTTCCACCAACGTCACGCCGGCCTCTTCAGCGCTCCGGCCCGAACGATAGACAGTTCTTCTCGATGCTGACAGCGTCACATACACAGCGAAGCTCTGCAAATGTATTTCGGGACTTGGATGCATGGAGATAATTTTTTGATTTCGACTGCAGTTTCACATTTTTCTTAGATCGAATAATTTATATTTGCAATTTCGTGCGCTTATCAATTCATACCTGCAATACAGAGACGGTTATAATTTTTGAATATTGTCTGCTGAAAAAAATTAGGATATAAAATCTACTTCATGATTTTGATATAGTGTTTAGAGTTTCTCTAATATGATAGGATATTAACAAAATGAAATACCATCGAGTCATATGTACAAAAAAAATGTACAACTGCGGTGTCAAGGTGATCGTACAAGTGTATCACCGAACTAGAAATACCTGTGATTTTTATGATGACAATGATTTTATTTCTTAAATTCGTTGATGATGTTTTTAATTAACGAACATTTTTAAAAGTATTAACGTAACTCTTCACGTGCTTTTTGATTCTAAAAAGTGCAAGGAAATTACATGAAATTATTAGGAGCAAGTTTATCGAAAATAGTGAGCTAATATTGCATTTTGCTTCAATAGTTGATAAAATATTGATTTCTTTCCAAAATATCAATGTACAAGAAAAAAAAAATTATAAAACTGTTCCACTTGACAATTTACGCAAATTATCTTACTTAGCTCTTGCAACTATTAGATAACGACTACAAAGTTTTAGTCCACGCGTCAATTTTTCAACTAACATTGATTAATTTATCGTTACCATAACTAACCGCAATTAGTCGATATCACCATAAAAATGGACGACTATTCATTAATGATCACTTAACACTTCCCAGAACTACCGCAATTTCTCTAATTGCAGAAACCGTAAGAACGGTACAATAAATTTTCAAGTACATTATGAAATATAATAAAAAAGATAAACGCTTATCAAGAATGGTGATACAAAGATTAAGGAAAGAGAAAGTACTTTGTGTATATCAGGTTTAAAAAAATAGAGCACGTTACAAAAACAGGAAGAGAGTGAGGGAGGAAAGGAACGAGCGAAATTCAGCCGCAGGACAAACGCGCGCACGCTCGCGGCGCACCACGTGGATACTAGACTAGCCGCCACGGGGAAGTCTACCCCACCACATCGTCGTTTCGGCCGAGAAACCCGGTGCGAGCTACGGCTACGTACAACCGGCGAGAGAGTCGTAAACGAGGAACGACGGGGCGCACGACGCTAGGGGACGCCCCTCGAGCGAATAGCGGATAACCAGCGGGCTATGCTATGTGTTTCTCTACCGGGAACGGTGTACGCTCGACGCCGACGCGCCCCGCGGTACACGTACACGTCCACCGCGCGTCGAGTCGAGCTACGTCACTCGGGCTTCGACCCTCGAGTACGACGAATGTACGGGGTTGCCTCGCTACTGCGATTTTTTTCAAGCCGAATTCGTCGAATTTTTTCAATTTTTCATTTATTCGATATGAACAAAACAATCATGGAGTATTTGGGTGAGAGCCAAAATAGCAAATGACCATAATTTGCGCATAACTGGAATAGCGGGTTTTCAAATAATGAACGTCTGACTCTAGAAAGTCTAATAATGGCATTCTCTATTTTAGCCATTCGCTGCACCGAGTGACAAGATTTCATTGACGCCAAAGAAATGTGTGCTTTGATTTGGTTTTCATTGATTTCACCGAAATATTAATTCGTTTTCAATGAAATAGTGCGCTTGTCTTTCAAAGAGAACATTTCATTACTTATAAAGAAATATTCAGTTGGTGAGCATATAATGAATAAGCAGTTTCATTGTTTTTATAAAAAGTTTCAATTGATTCAAAGAAACTGTCTCCTTGATTAATTGAAAAGATATACTTAATGGAAATATAACAGAATTTGAGTGCTGAAGCTTGCTACTGTAAAATTTTATGCCCCCTTACCGATCTATTTCCTAAGAAATCTTAACATGAGAATCAAGACTCTGATACAGTGCCCTATGAAACTACGGGATATCTAATGAATAATTCGAAGAATTAACACCGTTGACGGTTAGATAACACAAGTAACAAAATCGTCACGGGAACGTTAAATTGCGGAAACACCAACGAACTATGTATAAAGGAGCTCACCAAACATTTCGAAAATAATTATAAAATAATTGTAATTATTTTGAGTTAAAACGCAGCCTAAATGGATATTTTCGTCGATTTATGTCGAACTTGAGCGGGTCTTTTTTAAATTGAAGGTTTATTCGTCAAATAGTTTAAGAACTAATAGGTCTCAAAATTCTGAGCTGTGGAAGTGACTTATTAGTGAAATCAATGAAAAGGACGGAGGCGATTTCTTTGATAAAATGTCACTAATCTTCATTGGGCCTGAGATTATTCAATAAAACGAGAGTGTTGAAGCCGAAGTATTTATTTTTATTGGCGAAGAATGTCGTGAATCAATAAAATCTTTTCTCTCGGTATACTTTGAACATTCGATATTTTAATCCCCGGCTTATTGAAAAGCAATCAAAATAGCGAATGGCGAAAATAGCGTATTTCATAATGATGGCCATTTTAGATTCAGACGTTTATGTTTTAAAATCCGCTATTCTAGCCATTCGCCATTTTGTTTGTTCGCTAATTTAATCCCCACGCGAATATTTTTTTAACTTTCTCTTATATGTCGCTAGAATAATAAAAAGTAAACAGAGAAATGACTTTAAAAAATGTACTTTAGGGAAAAACTCTTGACTTTTGTATTTTTTTTTATCGTTCTAGAAAATTTGAAAGTTCGGTGGCTTCGCTTCCATTATATTTTTCCAGTACAAATAAAACAATTTTTTCATTATTATTTAATCTCTGCATTACTTCTGAACAAAATAAAAAGCCAAATAGTTTTAAAATTTGGATAAGAATGTACCTTGGGTACAAAGCTTGGATTTTGTATTTGCAATTACTTCATACTAAGAATTGAAACTAGATGTGCTACTCAGTATTACAACCATAGGTTTATTTTTTTATATCTACTGATACCACTGATTGATGTCCTTATTAAATTACCCCTAAATCGACAATTAACACGATGAAAATAAAATTCTTTAGGAAGAGAAAAAAGTCGCATATGAAAAAAAAGAAATGGAGTCAATCTGACCTACAGTGACTACGAAGGGTAAGTTTGCGGATTACGAAATACTATTTTGAACGTTTCCCAAATATTATTTTAGGATCCTGATAACAAACAAAAAACTATACCCCAAACAATATTTTAAAAAAACTCCCTTCTTGCTAAATTCAGTCATTAGCCGAGTGTAAAGATTTCGACGGTTCACTGTCTAGAGTGAACCGTCGAAGCGATCTATAGGTCACATTATTGTGAAATAATCCGTTATGTTTCGTAGTAGCTCATACGTAACTCACGATTGTTCATCTTGAGGAGCGCAGATCGTTCGATCATAAGCCGAATCCGAACATGAGAGAACACTTTTCCTCATTATATACACGCGTTTGGTCCGTGTGTTTTTTAAGAGGCTCGAGGTATCAAAAATTTCTATAATTACTATTCAATTTAGATATAGCGCCTGATGCGCCACATTATTCAGAGTGTGTCTTCCTGGGTTATCGTCAACAATTTATTACCGGATAACCAGTATGCCTAGTAATTTATTCGTGTGACTATATCGCATGAGAGGCTCGAGAAAAAAAATCCAATCTAAAGATTCGTTGTGTGGGCGGTTTGTTCGCCTGCTTAATAAAACGAATGTACGGCGACAGCAGGTGGTTCTACGGTCAGCCGGTGCTTTGTCAAGGCATGACTGACCCAACTATTGAGCTCGAGCTCTTTACCGTCCAGTCAGACTGGTTCCGATCGGTGGGTGCGCGTCGATCGCATAATCGTGAAAAGAATTCATTATGTGTATGCATATATACTCATATATATCGTAACAAAAATCCAATACATATATATGCATACACAGATGCGCATACAGACGTATGAGTATATAAGCGAAGGACTTCGAACTCTGGAGACCGGTAGCGACGATTTTTCACTCTTTTTATCGTCGCAGTCCCGCTTTCCGATTCCTGGAATAGGGCGAATAAAGCGAGTGCCTCCGTAGTCACCATAAGCCGCTAAGATATCACCGATAGCAAAGGAGACCCTCGATTATGGCGTTGCACACTCGTTGCGAAATGTCCATTATCGCGTTTCTCACGGAGACTAGTGCACAATGCAGGGAGCAAACTAGTACTCCACTTTCGTGGTGCTTTTTGGATCTCAAGGTGTAGAGCAATCGAGACTCGATTTTATGCAGGGTCATTGGTGGCGTTTTATTGGGTTCCCTGAAGAAATCGTAAAAGGGTTTTGCAAAGGCTCTGATTAATTTTTCCTAATTATATTAGGGGCCTTATGTGGAAGCCTTATAGGATTTTTTAAAGGACGCTTACCCTTTTTTTACGGGGCCTTTGAAAGCTAAATATTAGGAGCCTTTAAAGACTGCCCCATTAAGCTCTTACTAAAATAATAAATAAATTCAATTTAAAAATATATATTTATTATTATTCAGTTGAATAATGCTGCACTTTTAATGGGATAATTCGTCTTTTTCCGCACGATAGTACATTAATCGCTGAAAAAGGGTATTAATTATTTTTATACATTGACGGGAACCGAACCTAGAACCCTCCGGATGATTTAGTTGGGCCACGCCTCAGCTCTCTTGGCCATTCAAATCATATGAATATGCAATTTTTTTGTACATTTGAATGACTGTAATATGAAATATGAAATGAAATTAATGTAATATAGTCAGAACTTGATAGATTTACATGACTGCGTCTGATGTGTAAAAATAAAAGCATATTCAGTAATGTTTTTAATAGAGTTGTTTTATAATTCGCGCGAATTAGTTTGTTTTTATCTAGGTGCATGACTGTCTGACTGACCTGAGGGCCAGTATTAGAATGGGTGATCACCTGGCTGACGTTGGCGGTCATTAGTTGGATAGGTGACCATCAATTTTGCTATGGAAACCTCCGATTGCCATATAAGACCCTTATCTGGCATATTTATTATTGATTTGTTCACTTTATGCCATGGCCAAGTGTCACTGGGCCTTTAATTCATGAACTTATCAAGGCCTTATGAAATCCTTATTTGGTAAAATTATTATTGATTTGTTAACTTGGCGCCGAGACTACGCTTGATTGGGCCCTTAAGTAATTACCCTGTTGAGCCCTTATCAAACTCCGCCGTGGAAACCTAGAATTGCCTCATGAGAACCTTATCTGGCAAAATTATTATTGATTTGTTGACTTGGTGCCATGTTTAAGTCTGATTAGGTCCTTAAGTGATTACCCTATCGAGCCCTTATTACACTTCGCTATGGAAACCTAGAATTGCTGTATGAGAACCTTATCTGGCAAAATTATCATTCATTTGTTTACTTGGTGCCATGTTTGAATTTGACTGGGCCCTTAAGTGATTCCCCTATCAAATCCTTCGCCATGGAAACTAGAAATACGTTATCAGGGCCCCAATTGGGAGTGATATGGAAAACCCTTTTGGGGTGTCCACATTAAAGCCCGAAAGAGCCCTAGTTTATCTTGGGGCATCCCTAATAATTTTCTTCACGGGGTTGCTTGTTGATAACTTTTGACAGGTTCAAGTACACTGAAGATAAAGAGAACTGAGGATATTTTAGAACAGGTATTCCTCGACAAGTTATGACACCGATTTGAAGGGACGATTAGAAACTATATGTTTTAACAAGTGTTTTATTATTAAGGGGATTGCATAAGTTTGGAGCTGAAATTGACGAAGTGCTATCAACATAAACTTAACAACTTGACTTGGGGTTTTACAGACAATACGGCTATGTTCTGGTTGTGTTTTTGTTTTAATTGAGAAATATAGATAAGCGATGGAATTTATTTGAATACATTTTTGCTAAATGATCTGATCTGTCGATTTCATCCGACGATTAGAATATCAAGAGTTCTGACCGAAAAGCCCTTATCAGGAAGTGTTCTAAGGCGACCAAGTATTTTGATGATACGGGAAAGTTTTTTTTTCTATTGTAATTGGTACATGAATCATTAGTAGGTACATATTACTGATTTTGCAATGCGATGGTAAAAATCGATGTTACAATATTCATTATTTTGATTCAACCAGTTAATTTGAATACCAAGTGTTAAAAAGAGCGCAATGTTCTAATACACATAAAATTCATGGCCTTTCAAGTGTAGCCCGCAGGTTAAAAAAAAATCGGTAACTCCGTGTCAGGCAGAAGCGTGTGAGAGTCCGGAAAGCATGAGCCGAGTATCAGGAGCAAAAGCTGCTGGGGACCATAAGTCTTGTGGCATTTCCCTACAGGCACAGCTCTCGGGTATTCACGTTCGCTGCTATTCTCGAGCTAGTGGAGGCGAGGTCTACCATCATCCTGTCATCCTACGCGATCGGCTCGACGTACCTGCCAGAGACTTTACTAGGCCAATTGGAAACTCGTTCGTTCGTCACTACGCGACTAACCGCGCGGCAGAACTAAGTGTTGAGCAACGGAGAGGAAAAAATGGTTGGTTCGTTTATTAATCGTTGCCGATCCTTTAGCGTCACATTTTCGCTCGGGTCCTCGAGGGCCTCTTGGGCTTTGCATTTGCCTCGTCTTTGGAGACCGTTTTTCGTTAACCTGCTGCACAACTTTCGATAATCGGCGTAGCTCCAGCACCTCGAGGCATATTTGACTCTTGCAGATCGGCAGTGAATCAGGTTTAACGCGGAAGAAGTTTCACTGTGAAGTGATTATACACGTGTGTTCGGTTGTACTCCACCCTCTAGGCTACACATATATACTCTCCTCGATGTATTCGCAGAATCGGGACGAGATGCTACGTCAAACGATCAACGATCGGCTTACCGATCTCCTTTTCCTTATCTTTCTTTCGCTGAACTATGCGAGCTACGATTACCTATTAATCAAGCACTCTCCTCTCGTACTTTCGACGCAGACGCAACCGATCGATGTATAATGACGAATGCGAAAGCGCAGCGAACGCCAGTCTCAACGATTTGCATTTATTTCCAAATCGATTTCGACGCACCGGCTTCGGGCGATCTCTCATGTAACGGACCGTAGATTATTACCAAGAGCTGCTGTGGATATCGTTTGACAAGAGATCAGCAGGCCACCCGATCGACTTCGGCACTTTTTGCCAGAGCCAAACAATCGAACGACAAAATAGAGCTTTCAATATAAGTCACTCCGAGAGAGAAGCAAAGTTGTAATTCAGTACCGTGAGACAAGATTCCTTTTTACTGTTAAGTTATATTGAATTTTATTTTATTTTATATTTTATCTGGAATTTTCACTTGACACGGCCTGGGTCTGTGGCTGTCAGAACTCACAATATTTCGATTTGATATACTTAAATTTAATTAATTTTGAGCGCCAGTCGCTTGATTATCGACAATTAATATTACTTCAATTCGAATAGCCGGCTAGTGGCCTCTCCGGGGGATAACAGGGTGACCCAAAAAAATGATATGTTATCTTCCGAATTCGAGGAATTTATTTGACAATAGAATTTAAGCATAGTTTACTAGGTACTTCCATTCGTTTGATAAACACAGCTCAGTTACAGGCTAATTATATTATTCACACCTCGAACGGAGTCGATCTGGGGATTTAGTATTTTGATCGAATCGATCTATCATGTCACTTCGGCGCTTTTCAAGTCTCATGTACTTTTTGTGAGGCCTGAGGGTCGAGTATGTGCGAGTATCGTTGGCGTATGTGTCGTCTTCGATCGAAAACCTATGACGCCTGCGCTATGATGCCACGCCGTCGACGGCGTTTCGGGAAAACTTCTCGATATCTCGATCTATTTCTCGATCGACTTATCGAACCTCCTTTCTTGTAAGTGAATTATAATAACATTTTAAGAGTGAAGCGCATGACGCTGCAGCAGTTATGGTTATTTCTGTTACAACAGATTTTTTTTCGCGAACCAATAATGATCGGCAAACACTCACAAATATAATTATTTGTAAATAGTGTATTACACTACAAGGGCAGAAAGTTCGACATTCCTGCGCGTCATATCATCATATCGCGCAGTCCAGGGCTTTCAAACTTCTGCCCGTGTGGTGTATACTATGTTTCTTTATAGCCGGTCGAAAGTACAAGAAAAAAAATGCATGTACCCGCGTAATAACGCCCCGATATTTGCGGCACCAGCGAAGTGAGTGCTGCTGCTGGGGGAGGGGGGGGGGGGGGGGGGGGGCAGGCATCATATAAAGAAGAAAAGGAAATATAATCATAGTTAAACAGATATATTTATTCAAATTCATTAACATTTTTAAAATTATATGGTTATAGATGTATAAATATCATCGTTTATTTATTAAACGTTTATGTATTTAGTAGCCAAGTTTATACCGATCGGCCGACTTCTTGGGTAACTTTTCTGATTCAATAATTGATTGTGCCTCTGCATCCAAATCTCGTAATATTTCTTCCTGGTCCATAGATTTATCCGTCGAAATCATTTTGTGTCTCCAAAATAAAAAAAATATTACTTGAGCCGCTTCGTGGTCAGGTTAGATGCGCGCGTTAAACATAGTCAATTGACTGACGGCAGCGGGAGCAAAAGTTTTTTGCTCCCGCTGATACAGAGGGCGTGCGTGTAGTTTTACCAATGCACGAATCTTGGATTTACTGCATCGAAATTAATGCCGAAAGTACGTACTTTCGACCGAGGTATAAAGAAAAAATGATTTTCCTCAATTTTTCGTAAAGTATATTTTTTTACTAGGATTTTCTTATTAATTTAAGTGAATACTAGTGAATCAAGAGTTACCAGAAAATGCGTTAGAAGATCTTATAAATTCTGGTAATTACCATCAGATGGCGCGATTTGCAATACAATATCAACAGCTTTCCCAAAGTCTTTCTTACGACTGCCAATCTTCCAACCACAGCATCATTCGATTTTTTTTCTTACTCATTCAATGTGATCAACGGAATCTCTCTAATCGGAAATCTTTGAACAAAAAGACTACGCAAACATACAACGCGTAAAACCTGTGTTTGAAAACTGAACCGTAAATTAATCAATTTCTCAGACACCTTGTTAAGAGAGCAAAATCAATAGCTATCTTACCTTAAAATACCCAACCTATAGAGAAGTGCTCTCAATACATAGATTTATAGACCGGCGCCCAGCATTTGTTGCGATCGGTCGATAGAATTGGCGATTGGAATGCGAAAAAAAAAAATTAGACAGACACGTGTCAGCCTCGAGGAGCTCGAAATGTCGTCGTTGGGTTGCGATTTCATTCTGTCAAACAGTCGGAATAAAACAGAAGACGAATGTCCGCGTTCTGTCGATACAATATAGTACCGTTCAATTCAGTGCTGACTATGTATATCACCAACGAGTCACTATAACGAGAGTGATGGAAAAATAATGTCAGACCTATATAGGGCGAAGCCGCAAATGATTAGAAAGTTTTTTTCCTACATGTCACGTGTGAGATCGTCCGACTGACCCCCTGATGATTCTACACATCGACTTACCTACCTTATTAGAAAATTAGTCTCACCTTCGGAGGTACCAGAACACTCGAAATGTGAAAGGGCCGAATCGCGGTGTAATTGGATATGCAAATATAAAAATTAAATTACCTTCGACGGGGTATCAATCAAGTGCATTAAATTTCGAAAGAAAAGATGGGAAAATGTTCCTTCGTGTGATGTCAGAAATTTTTATTAGTGGACTTTACGTGTCTGTCCAAAATAAATGGTGGAACTATCTCGAACGCGATACATATTATTATAATTAAGTGTGTGATATGTACAAGATTGTGAACACCTGCTTGAGAATATCCCGTCGAGAGGCGATCTCATTGAAGGAGTAGCCTTCGAGAGCTGAAAGACTGACAGCTCTTCTCGGCGACGTTGGAAGATGATGTGTGTGTAATGCGGTGCGTGTGAGTCAATCGCGAATGTCCTCTTTTTCAAGCCTTACCTCGCAGTCTCATACGCGATAACGATCTTTCTGTCTCAGTGCTCCATTTGTATTTATCAATTTGATTTTTCTTAGAAGTCAGTCATTAGAATCTCTAATGACGGGGACGACGAGGGTCGAAGCGCTAATAAAACTTTCCGACTCATAGGATTTTTATTCCAAATCTGTGTCACTCAGTTTAAAGCGATCGTCAGAATTCATTATAAATGAATAAGTTTACAACTTATGCAACTATATATATTTATACACGTACGGCAAAACGAAATGCGTTATTCTCGTGTAAACTGAGTCGAATAGAAAGTTTCTCACGATAAATTTACGTCATGGAGTTTTGGAAGTTAAAAAAAAATTGTCATCTGTCAATACAAAAAATAGTTAGCGAGGTTTAGTATTTTGAAAATAGGAAATAATGTTCAAAAACAGAATTTTATATTTTTCATATTTGTATGTAGGCATATTTTTGACACAATCAGAAATGATGATAGAACGTCATTCGTAATGGTTTGACTACGAATTCCTTCACTGTTAAAGTATATGAAATTAAAATACATAATAAGTTCTACAAAAATTTTAAGGAAAAAATTATTTCGTTTAATAATTTTCTGAATCTTCTTTTACACCAATTTTTTTTCACTTCGGTCAATACATCACACGCATGAGTTCATCTTTTTTTTTTTAATACCAATAGTATGAATATAAAATTATGAAGTATGAAAATAAAATCATTGCATTAGAAAAGTGGTTTAGTTTTACGAGTATAATTTCACAAAATTTCTTTTCACACCTATTTTTTTCCTTCGATGAACATATCGCAATCTTGCCTTCGTCGTTTTATTTTTTCTCGTATAATTTTGCCTTTCTTCCGTTGTCAGCTAAGCATAGCACGTGTTCACTGCATAAGTATACAAGTACGAGTCGTGTTGGCAAGCGCGATACATCATGCGCAATATTGCGCGGTATACGGCATAAGTACCGCAGGGAATCAGAGGCAGCTAATTTTCATGTTTCTCACGGGGGTATAAAAGCTCGCAAACCCGCAGTGAACCAAGTGGACAGCGAAGACGACTACGCGACGATGTCGACGCGTGTTATACGCTCGTACCTGCGAACAGGGTGTTCCCTCACCGAGCTCGCAGGCACGCTTGAGACTACGATAAATATTCACACGCGACTTTACTACCGGCTTATCGTTCGCGTCATCTCACGCAAAACAAACGTCGCGAGAGGGAAGCATGCGGACGAGGAGGCGCAGGCGGGCAGAAAACGTGACGCGAAGAAGGAGGCAAAATGCTTTTGAGTGTGCAGCGTGCAGCTATGAACTGCACGCACGATGCATATGAGCCAATAAGAGAGGAGAAGGAGAGAAAGAACGACAGAGACAGGATTTACACCCACCACGGGCGCGTGCCAGCCTCACGAGTCCACATGCTCAGCCATGCAGAAAATATATGTCTCTTATAATCTTAAATAACACGCTAAACATTTCGCGCGCGATTAGCATCGTTGATTAGACCATTGTGGTTTAGTGCTTAATATTGTTTCCGGTATTCTTCGAAAATAGAGAGGAATAAGCGAGTCACTGCGAGACTTGAGAAAAAATGTATGTCGAGTTGGATGTCATTTCGCATTAGCGTGAGATTGCGAAATTTAAATGGCCGAACTGTTAGGATTTCTTGGAAAAACTTGGAACACCGTTAGGCGGGAGTGGTATGTGGTAATGTGTAGCCTAGTCGACGATAGTCATTAAAAAAGTGAATTGATGAAATATAGATTCGTCAAATTTAATTGCAGAGTGAATTTTGTTATGACAGTAATAAGATCTATTTAAGAAATATTGGAATGCTTAAATTTGGTAATAGTAGTTCGAGCAACGCCGCTAGATGGCGAATCGCCAGAGTACTTTCTCGTACGTGGTACCTCGTGCCTAAATCAACAGATTATTAACAGTTTCAATTCCCTGTCAACGACGACGTTTAATTTGCTCATTATTATAATCAATTAGTATTTTAATAAATGTACTCAAAGGTCTGTTAGATTTTTTTGTGGATACTTGTAGCATTCTCCAAATTTTTCCGAAAATCCGTGTCACTTTTTTGACGACATTTGGATAATTTTATACATTGTCCAGAAGATTCATTAAGTTTTTCAAACATCCATTTGGTTCTAAGAATGTCGTTAAACATATTTTTACATTTATATAGTTGCAAGAACTACATTTGATTGTTATGGCCTAATAGTCTCCGGTACAATTCCGATTTTCCTGAGTATCATTACATATACGTGCTCTAGAAAATTGCAGGATCATCTGAAATTATAACACTACAATTATAAAAATGAAGTCTACATATTTTTATGCATAAATTCATAGCGTCATCGAGAATTTTGTAATAAAATTACGATCACAAAGAAAAATGCAAAAAATGTTGCATCCTCCAATTATAATGTTATTAGCGTGCACGTCAGTAGCAACCAATGTGCCTTAATTCTCTGAGCCGGAGCGTGTAACTTTATAAATTCGCGTTTACACGTTTGCTACCGATCGTCTTCGAGGCATCGAGTGTACAAGCGTGTGCTCCTGTAGTGGGTAACGCAGGGCAATAAAAATTATTATCATCGCAAAGCGCAACGCGGCGCTGACAACGTTCATACGAAGAGAGGACCAGGGATTAAACTGCGTGAGCTCGGCACACACTTGGCGTGTTAACAAATTAAGTACTGGAGTGATTTTCGGCGGCGTAATTTTGGTACGACGAGCCCCGCGTCGTTAAGGATACCCGGCTCTATCACTTCCTCCTCCCGTCTCTTACTTCTTTTTTTGCTGAATCCGATTAAAAAGAGGAAGAAAAATACCCGAGAATAAAAGATGAGTGAAGAGAAAGAGCGCGAAACGCAGAGAGAAAGAGGGATAGAAGAGCGCGGATGATGATTCCCGGTGTGTTCATGTTGTGCTGTAGAAGGAGAAGAAGAAGATAAAGAGGAAAAAGAAGATGCTGAAGAATAAGGAGACGAAAGAGAGAGGAAGAGAGAGGGAAGTCGCTAAACGACATTCCAAGCGCGTCCCATGAGCAGCGCCACACTCAACGGTAACCAGCAACGCACAACGCCCTTATCTCTAACTCCTTACCTCTGAATGTTATAGACGGCTGCGTGCGCGCGAGATCACCTTGCCCGCGCCTTAAACTACTCGAGGGTGGGGGATAAAAAGGTGTATAATAGTATAGAAAGGGCCGATCCACATGGGGACAAGAATGCGGGCATCAAACCTCACACGCGTTTTTCATCTTCTCCTTCCATTCGATTCTTTTTCTAGCCGCCGACGTCGTCATTGGACTTGTATGATGTTATCAAATTATCTCGGTCGTTAATGAAGCTGTCGATTGCTAAATTATAGAGCGAAACTTTCGATACTCCGCTGATGAGCTTAACGACGAACGAACAATTGAGGACGCGTATCGATGACAATTAAGGACGAATGAAAACGAGTAGCGGTGCACCGTTAATTTTTCGGCTCTTGTCGTGTATGCGTGTGTGTGTGTATGTCTTGGATTCAGCTTGAGAAGCTGAGCAAAGATCAGCCGACGTGCTCCTTGAGCCATCCATAACTTTTGTTTCTTTTATTTTCTTTTTCGAACCCTGGCACGTCAACCTACACGAGCACATGGCCAGTCGCACCCGAGCTCGGCCGCATCAACGGAGACGAGGGTTCGAGCTAACGGGACATGCCTCGAGGACGAGACCGTGATGCACGCGGATATATATGTATACATATATATGCTTCATGCGTGCATACGCACTCGCGAGGATATTACATGCTTGATAGCTCAAGCACTGGCTGCGGCACGTGAGAGAGAAAGCTGGTTTTTTAAACTCCTTCTGCTCTTTGATGATCATTTTTTAGATTTTTTACCGGAATGTAATACACGTGGAATGTCCTTTGGCGCCAAGAAACACCGAATAATCATCAGCTTTATTTTAAACAACGCACTTCATCTTCGCACTTTTTGCTGTAGGATTTAAAATCGAAAAACACAAATCGGATTTCAATTCGTTCGCTAGATAATAGATGAAGATCTAAGAAGCTTAAGGTTCTGACCAAGTTCGATCTTTGCGACTAATTTGTTAAAGTCTTGATTATGTTAATTGGCTAATCAGAGTCGACGATTATTAAGATAAAGAATTCATTCTGACAGAACATAGTTGATTGAATATTGTACTGTATAACTACATAATTTGTTGAAATTTTGATAAATACAAAATTGGCCAGTTGCAGTAAAGATTTCCATCGTTAGGTTAGTAATTGTTAAAATCATTCGAAATTAATTCCACAGCAATCAACGGAACATGTGTAAAATAAACAGTTATTCACTAGAGTCGTGAATTACGAGAATGCACAGTTTTCGTGTAGACGGGGGCCAACGACCGACTTGACGATTTCCACGAAAAGAAGTGCTATAAAGTTTGTGACCATCTCACTGGATATTTCTCCAGGGAGCGAGAGAGAATTATCGATTTAATGCCTAGAGCCAACAACTTTTATGTGCATAATAACCATTAAGGATTAATAAAATCCATTGACCTATACACTCGTGAGTCTCGGAACTGACCGTTTATCGTACAACTCGCGTCAACATCGTGTGGGAATTATAAATGTAGAGGGAAAAACAAACATCCGATGAATGATATTCAAACGATTCTTTTTCCTCCGAATGCGAAGTAGACTCCTGATGACTGAATATTTCGATAAGTATAAGAATAATTGCTAAAAAAAATACAATCTTAACATGTTTACTTGAATTTATAGCAGTTTATTTAACGGATCAACTTACTGCGAAATCCTGTAGCTTAATAGTGAGACAGGTTGTCATTCCAAGAACATAATTTTGCCTGAGGCGCTCCAGGAAATTCTTGAATGGCTACTGGAAATGCACGTAAGGTGAAAAGGATTCACGGAAGTCCGGTGAGTTCATTAATGCACACGTTGCACTCGTTCGGAAACCCTCGAGCCCTGTTCTTTTACGGTAAACGATAACACGCACAACTTAAAAGACCAACTTATTTGATGGTAAGATAATGATGGCGCATTATGTGCTACACGTGTCGACGATGATTTCAACGACGGACGAAGACTATTTCCACGGGAAATAGATCATTTCCCCGATATGGAGAATCTTAATAAAGATAAGCAGATTCTTCCGGTTCAAAGCATTATTCCATATTATTTTCTGGTGCGAAAATATCTGAAGAGTAATTTTTCTAGGTCAAAATGTCCCTAAGGGCAACAAGACTACTTAAATTGATGAAAAAATAGCGTTGAAATTAATCATGTGAATATTTAACCTTCAAGTAGTCACAAGAACTATCTTATAAGTGGTTTTTTTGTGGCTAAGATCATTGATGGAAACTGGAAAAACTAGTTCGCAATTATCATACACTTTAACTACGACAAGTCTATAAATGAAAAAAAAACTTACTCATGAACTTGTTGACAACAAAAAAACAAGTTCAATTTCAAGAATATTTCACTTATCATACTTGCCTATTTGTATATTTTTAACCAAGACTCAATATTTTTTTAAACTGTCTCGAACCCCTTGAGCGTGTGAAGTTCCTTTCGAAAATAAAAAAAATGACCAAACGTATCTGCAAAAATTATTAGAATTCCTTTTAATCTCACCTCGTTATCGTCTGTAAGTGAAGAAAGAAGAAAAAAAGTTTCTTGTACCCAGCCCATAAAAAACCGCTAATCTTAGTCTCCAAGCGAGTTTTTTTCTGTATAATATCGTTAGTGCACACATTCTTTTTATTATCTTTTTGTTAAATTATTTAATATTTGCGTAAACTAATTTCCGGTATCTACATTTCGGTTGCGTGTTACTTACCAATTAAGCAAATCCGAAGGTTTCGCATCTTGTGGATAAATATATTTCCAGTAGCGCTCAGATATATATACTTTCTAGACGATCTCGCGCTGCTTTGCTTACACGGTGGCGATCGGGTTCGCTCGGTTCGCCACTGCGCGCTTGCTCAGTAATTGATCGGCATCGCCGCAATTGCGTGCTGGCAAACGAGCCGACACACCGCGGTGGCGGTCGACCGGTCGATCGGCCGGTTGTTGCTACTCCTTCTGTAAGCGAAATATATATCGCGTGGATCTCGTCGCGGTCTTTCTACTTCGTTCTCCGCGATGCTATGGACATAGCTACGCGCCACTGCCGCGCGAATAACGCGCGGGATTCCGGACTTTGGTACACAAATCCATAATCGGTAGTGCGTAATTAGCCTCCACTAAGAGAGCGTACGAATCGTCGTGTTGGTGCGCTATCGGTAACTTCTGGCTCACTCTTACCTCATCGAAAAATGTGGATGTTGAAAAACATACGTGTGAAGGATTCGGGATGAATTTGCCATACTGGGCACACATTCATTAAAAAAATGTATCAAAAAAATGCATGCATATTAAAATATGTCGCTTCAATTTATTGTAGAGTCAATTTTCTTATAATAGTAATAAAATCAACTTTCAATGTGTTGGAATAGATTGGATCAGAAGTAGTGCAGAAAGCACCACTAGGTGGTGGTTTTTCGCACTCGGTACGTCCTGCCCAAGTGTATAAAAACGATTATATGCTAAGGCAAGACTATGGTTTTGACAGTTTGGATTAACGTCAGTCTATCTGTATAAAGGTTCTTATTGAGTGTAGGCCATTTTCATTTGAGTCTAATATACGGACAATTAGTATAATTTACGGATAGCTGAATAGCGATAAAGAAAAATGTCAGATAATCAAGGCAAAAAGTTTGGTACTGAGTGCAACGAAAAACAGAGCCTTGAAATCAATGCCGATAAAATCGAATCGGCGGGCAAGCATGAATAAGAGGAAGAGATAAAGAAGACAGAGAGAAATCGAGAGCGACGGTTATCCGAGTCAACGGAGAGCGATTTTTAAATCAAAAGCTTCTCCCTGTGAGGAAGCGGGTGGTCCCGAGACGCGCATTCTTCGTACGACGACGGCGCGCGGTGGTTCTTCACGTTCCTCAAATTATAGCATCGGACTCAGATGTGCGTGCCTACGTATGGCGGTAGATGCGTCTCAGAAGAAGGGAAGATGTCTGTTTGCGGAGACGAGGTAAAGACGAAACGAAGAACGAGCGACGAGTACCAGAAAGTTTTTTTTTTCTCAAGGCCCGTTGCGGTCTTATATACGCTGAAGCAAAAACTGTAACGGTGCGCACGCGGGTTAACACACAAATGGCGAACGCTTCAGACTTACGAGCGAAACTTAAACTCGACGGGAAATATTATAATGTGCTCGGGTGTGCAGCCCAGTTAGAGTCCAAGTGCGCATCGACAGCACGACCTTTATGTCTGCTGCAATGGTCTTCTGGAGAAATTATCATAATAAATTAAGGAATAATATATCCTTGCGCCATGACTTCATGGGAAGAAATAGAGAAATCGTCCAAATCCCTATTAACTGATCACCAAAAGATTAAGCGATAAATGTCGAATAATTTTCCTTCCAATTATTACGTCCGATGTGCGGTACAAGACATACCGACCAGCTCCGATTATTTAGGGACAACTCAATTTTTCAATCGCTTGTAATAATAGCTATCAAGGAAGTTGAATTGTAAGATTTAATGCGTGCAGTCAGATAGTGGAGGCGTTGAGCGAGGGGCGGGGAAAAAAGCCAGAGAGGAGCGCATTAATCGTCCAAGAATATGTAAAGGACGCATGCCAAACATTTCCGTTTCCGCCAATTTAGCTCAAAGCTTTCATCGATTATTTAGTATTTTTGTGTGATTATTTGATAAATAGGTGACGTTTTCGGAATCGCGTTCATCTAATCTGTGAATATTATAATTTTTTTATTGAAGCTGTTATACCCGTGATAGACATCAATAACTAGATACTATAAGTTAATTTATCATTTCAAGTAGTCGATAAGGTACCCTGTAATTTTGGAACTGCAAAGATTACAGCCTTCAACTATAATATATCACATTCTCAGCGGTGAATTTCATTCTAAGCCTGCTGCTCCTACATCATTAAGGGGACCCAGTTCTTCAAAGAGAGTCATATGAAAAAAAAATCTGTACACGATACCCTTTTTGAAAAAAAAACTCACTTTTAAACCACTCTCAGTGGTATCAAGGAATATCATTCTGTAATCTTGTAAAGACATATAGTGCACCAGAATGATGCAAGATAAAATGTAAAATATTGAACTTGTCGTAACTTTTAGACCAAACCGGTGAACAAATTTTAGTGTTCTATGTCTTATTTTATCAGTCAAAGAGTGCATTGTTGTCTGAGTGTAGGACTTTTTATTATAGGCCTTTGTGACATAGCTGTGATTTTAAATGTTTTTTTTCCTTCTTCAAAACTTCCTAAATAATTGGTTAGAGTAAACTAATTTTCACTACATTCAGGAATGTTACAATCGAGACAGAACTTTTCGACAAATAAAATAAGACATCGAACACTAAAATTCGGTTTGACCTGAAGGCTACGACAGGTTTGAACTTTTACTTTTTACCTCGCAACATTTGGGCGCAGTGTACATCTTTACAAGACTGCAAAATAATGGTGCATGAAATGTACTTCATGAGCTTCAAATATAGTATCTTCTGAAAAAAAGTGTATCGCCTATACATTCTTTTTTTTCGGTGACTGAGCTCATTTAACATTGCTACGGTTCAAAAATTGTCAAAACACAAACTTCATGTCCGGTGCAAAGATACACTATATTTTTGCGCCACCAATCGTGGACACTCGAATCGATATTCAACGGTAAAATTCGAGAGAAGAAACAGAGAAATCGTGCGAATCCCTATAAACGCTAAAGGATTGAGCGATAAACGGAAAATAAAATTCTGTGCTCTGGAGCACGTGTAACAAATCTTTGAAGGTTTAATCGCACTTTCGTGAATGGATGCATATCGATAAGAATCGCGCGGATGCGAGGGCAACACGGAACTCGCGCACACAGAGGGCACTCGTGTGCTCTCCTCCGCTATATACAAGAGGGGTTTACGAGGCTCCTGCCGATTAAAATAACAATCGATCCTTCGCTCCGATTAGGAACAAAGCTGCGAAGGATTTATAGGTGCTAGTCTCGGTTGCATCGATAAGGATATACCGAGAATAAACAAATGCATTCGCGAGGAATGACTTCACTGTCTGTGACTTCTTCCTTCATGGAAAATCAGGGATATCGGAGTCAGGTGGTTAAAAATATGAGATCGTCTTATGCAGAAACCTGAATCAAGGTCATTATTAATAATATTAATTTATGAGCAAAATAGAAAGTAGTAGTAAGTCTTGACGTTCATTGCGTTACATTATTGAGCAAATAACTTTTCATATGATTTGTAGATTTATTTTGCAAAATTATTGGCTTCTATGAAGATCTTCATTACTTGGGCAGCTGTTACAAAATAAAAAAAAATGGGTTTTCCAGTAAATGAAGATCAAAAGGGCCACCAATTTTTGGCAACAAGCATGTATTTTTGTTTTGTTTTTTATTCATTTTTTAATAATATAATATTAAGAACATTATTTTGATATCTTGTCGAATCTCCTTCACGTTTTTCTAATTCGAATAAATGGAAATTTACTTGGAATCATGGATTCTTGTCAAAAACCCATACAGAATCCTCTGAAGGCTTACCCTAACATCTGTTTACTTGAAATTGTTTCTTTGTTTTTAACAACATTGGAGTTTCTTGTTAGATCCGATCCTTGCATTTCAAGTCGGGTTAAACTCATTATGCACATTTTCCACTTCATGAACCTGCGCTTTACAGTTCTAATCATGCGATATTGTTTCCTCTCGACCGCACATTCACATCTTCCACTGTAGGCCGCAGTGATTATAATAGACGATTACTATTATCTTGTCATGAGGAGTAAGGCTTGAGAACATCCTATAATAATCAAGCGTCAAACGAGTCATCCATTTAGGTAAAGCAGTGACAAGATAGGCGAGAGGGATCTTCGGCAATGGAAGCCTAAAGAAGCAGCGGAAGCATCGAAATTATATGAGGAGACGCGTGAAAGCAGGCTCATTAATCGAAATTGTTAGAAAGTCTTTCCGGCGATATAAATCAAACACAAAAGTCGGCGCAATGACTTGTGGAGGAGGAGGAGGAATCCTCGCACATGGTTCATGGTCCTTAAGATATTAACTACAGGCATTTTGTTTCATGGTACAAAAGTAATAGGCGCATATAAACTATGACCGTGTGATAAAAAAGTAAATTATCTAAGAGAAGCAATACACTATACAGGTTGATTTGAAAAAGAACTCAAGATTTGACTGTCAAAAAATTATCTCTTGTTTAAAAAATATCAAGAACATAATATAGCCAAACTTGAAAATTTCAATTATTTTTAATACGCAAGAGGAAAGTCGAGGTCAATAATCTGTTGAAAGCACAGTTAAATTACTATAAAAATATAAGTTTGCTTATTAATTCCATAATTACGTATTAAACGTTAGTTAGAATATGTTGTATTCACGCAAGAAAATTTATAATGTATTGGACCGAAATGCATTATAGTTTTCAGATATATAAGTTAATAAAAGGTAAATGGATGCGCCCTTACTTTCCTTACTACTTACATTATCTCAAGGTCCCCTTATTATTTAATGAAATGCTCATCAACTTTTTATCAATATGTCATTTTACGTTACGAATTAAAAAAATTATTTGCAAATTAATTATAGAATCAATCTACAAGTTTTCAAGTAATAGAATGGTAACCAGTGGTTAACAAATGGTTCAAGTAAAAAGAAATAATATATCAACAACAATTTAAAAAAAACGTTTCAGAATTTCTTTTCCCAAGTTTCTCGTATGCCCGACCAAAAAAAAAAGGGTAATACACATTCTGAATCATTCTGTAGCCATACAGAAAGCAACGGATGATAGGTAAACGTTCGAGTGCGCTGTTTAACCATGTGACACTTGGCAATACATCGGCGGTAACCAGCTACCGGTATCCACATGGACGAGGAGAATAAAGAAAGACAGAGAAGCAAGTAATAGCCAAGGTAATAATATCGTCGCCACAGAAATTGCTAGTTGGTATAGCTCAGACTTTAGTCGTTGGCTCGGCTATGACTTTAGCGAGGTACACAGCGACAGAGTGATTGCTATTCATGGCTGCGCAGTTATGTACACGCGGTGTTCCGTCGTTTTCTCGCTCTTAGATAAAACAGACAGGAGCTGGAGCGATCAGTCGGTTCAGGGATCATATATCGAGGGAGAGTAAACGCAAGAGAATCGAGAGACAGAGAGCACAATATATTCAATACCATTGAAGACGGGTGACAAACGATTATTTCGAAACGCGACATGAGGACCGATCTATCGATCAATCCGTTTTGTCTCTCTCTCCTCAGCAAAAGGTACATATCAGCGAGGGTACCTGTTTGAATTAGTAACGGGCTCCACGCCCAGCATCCAATGAACCGGTGCCTACATACATATCTGATGTCGAGGATAGTCTCAGCAATACGGGTTCTTACTATTACTGTCGGTTCGATACTCCTGGTCTCCGGTATATATAATCGAATCGTACGACGCCGGGGACAAGGCGCTCGCGCGGAAAAGGCCTCAGGACTGTAGTTGGTAGGTAGATGTGCACGAGAGAGCCACTACCGAGCGTTCTGGACGAACGAGTGATCAGCTATTGAGGTATATATAGTGTTCGAGTGTATCCAGGGCCTCATGAATAAATATACATGTGCCGGACGAGGAGATACTTGTAGTATGGACTTGTATATAGTATAACGTAACAGCTTCCCGCCGACGGGTATAGGCCGACGTAAGACTTTGCTGCAGGTGCCTCTGTCACCTCTGCGCGAATGCATACATTCATACGTGTTATTTACGTCGTGTGTGAGGACAATATGCATCGAGCAATCGTTGGCTACTGGAAGAAATAGAGATACATTTGGAGGAGCAGTTTTGTTAGTTTTCGCACTTTTCGTTTTATTGGTGTGATTGCGACAATTATTGGATACATGTTCAAAGGCTCATCTATGTACAATGTGAATCTATGTGCATTATATGTTTTGTGGGTGGATCATAATAAATTAGTACTTGCCGGCTGCTGGGAAACCGAGTTATCGATTCGGAGGCGCAGTTTTCCCATTTTTGAGATCTCACTTTTGATTTCAGCAAGGACGCAATGTTGTTCCAGCGGATTTTTTTTCATTTACGGAGAAATTATGAGTCGACATTGGAAAAATTATGATGCTTAAGACGATTTGGTGATTATGGTGAGGGCTTGAAGTTTCTCATGGAATATGTTTTTTTTTGGCTTTACCTAAACGTGATATGTGCTATTCTGCATAATAAGACAGAAGTATCTATAAAGTTAACAACTTTTGGATAATTGTACAAGTTTCTTTGTAGTAAAAAAAATGGTACAGCTACATTCTTCTTAGTACCCAATTTGCATAAATAACAATTGTACCGCAATTTCTGCCGGAAATTATCTTTACGACATTTACAACCGTACCATAAAAGATCACAAACGTTTCGGAACCTTACGGTGAGACAACTCTATAACTGACCATGAAAAACCTGATGGTAAAAGAGCGTGGGTTTGGACCCTTATCATTCCATCCCCAATCCGGTAGTGTTCTAATATAGGAAAATTGGAACGTGGTAAAGATTAATTTTTAAATTAACCCTTTGAGTCATACATTTGTCATTACCGAAAAAATAAAACTCATTAATAATTGTCAGAAATTAGTTAAAAATAGTGAAATCTGAGCGAAAAAAGGTGGATCGCTCAGCGAACGACCCACTCGGAATCAAAGAGTTAACCAGCTTCAGAGTTAAAATTCTACTAAGAGTCTTGGTAGAATTTTGTCAAGTGAAGTCGGTTTGTCTATCAAAGAACGAGAAAACTATGACAAATAAAAAATAATGAGCATCGTTGGCTTATGAATTGCTGATCGATGAGTAGCCTATGCCAGTTTTGTCTCACCAATTAGCGAGTGAAATCAATTGTACTTTACGCACTGTGGATAGCTATTAGAAAGCCCTCAAGTGAGAACTGGAAACAGTGAAACGGTCAGGTCGTAGACGGTCAGTGTCTTCCTCTTCGAGAGTCATTAGTGTTCCGTTAATTGCAGTCGTGCGCGTTGGTCATTTACCAGAACGTTGGAAAATGTAAAAATTTCTTTGTAACAGTATGCAGCCACTCAGTGTATATATCGTTGACACGGGCTACATTGGAAACTCACAAAATTCTTGACGCCTTTCACTTTTCGCCGCCTATTTTTAAAAAACCTGATTTTTATCTTCAAATCATTCATTAATAATTTGTTATCTACTTTAGAGACAAAAATGCGAATCTACGAAAATTATATCTCCTATCTGTATAGTTATACCTGACATTTTCATCCTGACATCCGCATGCGTTTAGTACGAATTAATCCACTTTTATAAACACTATAGCGTTTTATACGACTGAGGAATAAAGATAAGCATAAAAAATAACAAGTGAGATTCGTGAGAGGTCTCGAAAGGTTTTTAGGTTTTAGCAATTATCGGCAGAGCGTCGTGATCAGTGGTATCGTCATCGTTGTAGCGGTCACCGCGACACGCGTAATTACACAGTTATAATCGCATTTCTACGTGTTTTACAAGAAGAGGTGAAGCACTAGAAGAATATGAAGAAGAGTGTACTTGCGAGTCATCTAGCAATCAATGTATCCTCGTCTATCTCTATCCTCAAATGTCAGAGGTCTTTCTCGGTAACTTCATTCTTACTTCGGGGCCGGTCGACACATTATTTCCATTCGAAGATGAGCAGCGCTCACTTCTCGGCAATATACATTTTTGTTTATTCATTCTTCTAGCTATTTGATATCTATCATGTTATTAGCGTATTATGCAAAATTTACGTCTACATTCACTTTTGTTCGATTTATTTCATTACATTCTGTAGCTAATTTTTTTAAACATCTTGATTCAAGTTAGTATTAATATAAGAATCCACGACAAAAATTTGAACGTTCATTAATTCAAAAAATTCAAATTTTCCATTGGAATAAGCCGATGGTCATTCAATTTTGTGGAACAGTTTCAATAAAAACAAACAATTAGCAACATAACACGATTAAAAAAATTTCATAAAACTCATAAGGCTCTACGTTATTGCAATATTATCGAATGATGAGGTACATTAATGATGTAAAATAGATAGTTTACAAGCAAGTGGAGGACTGCTCATATATTTTTGCTATTCATTCACAGCTACAAAGAGCCTCATATAGCGCGATCTTCAGACCCACGAGAGTCTATAGAAGGGAAAAGCAAAATAGTTGTTGATATAATCGTCAAGGGTCTCCGGCGTGTACGAATGTTATTTCCATTCTCGACAACTCGTGTTCACGACGTATATTTCTACAGCACTCGTTCCCCTTTTTTTCTTCGTTTTTCATCGTTTCTCAGCGACAGCTTTTAAAACATAATTAGTGGGTATTAAATCGGTTCAGGTTCTCGTCTCGGTCTCGGGTATAACTTGATGCGGTACAACAGAGTATGCAGAGTACAGTGTATACGTTATGGACATACATATATATATATATATATATATATATATACTGGCGAACAGGCGGCGACGTGAGAATTCGATGTGGCTGTAGCAAAGGGCAAATGATACATAATAAAATGGCAAGGAGCAGGCCAGTATAGAAATGCAGCGGGGAACACGGCAGTGAGCACCAAGCATCAAGCAAAAGGGGGTATAACTTTCCTTGGGCGCGTATATACGCGGTCGTGCAAAAGACGCGCGCGCGAGCGGTTTGCGGCCGCGCGCGGTAAAAACTTTTATGGCACTCTAACCCGCACGTTTATATTAGCGTGTGCAACACAGCAGCGACGGTGTGCCTCGCATACTTCCTTGGATCGCCCAAGAGAGGCAGGTAATGCTCGTGCAAATATTCGTCCGGGAGTTGCGAACAAACTCCGTGGACTCACTGGCAAAAGTAATTATGCAGGCGGAGGGCGAGGAAGACTGGGAAATTTTGTGTACAGTGGAAAAATGCTTTCTCGCTCTAGTCGGAGGATTGCGGTTCCGGTCCCAAGTTTGCACATTCTCTTCCCAAGTGCACACCTTCCCGCAATGTAATATCTTTGGCTTCTTCTTTGAACGCATCTCGCCATTCGAGGTTTCATAGCTTCATGCGAATGAGGTACAGTAGTTGGCTCTACGACATTCGGACATAAGCTGGCAGTACTTGGAGCTAAGTTAGGAAGAGTAGTTCAGGAAAACTGATTATAGTGTGATGGCATAAGTGTGTAGGGACAGAAGAATCTAGGAACAAAGGTCATATCGGTATGGAAGAAAAATTCGCAATATCGTTAGGGGATAATGAAAATTGAGGAATATTTGTTTATAGAAAAATAATATATTTCGATTTTCGATCACATTCAAAGGTAAATGAATTTTTGTGTTAATAAAGTTTATCCAATTCTGGTATCGGTTGAATAACATTAACTGTTATACATTTGTTGGAAAAACCACTATACTGTATATGAAATTCAATGAAGATATCTTACACATTAAATTTAATATCCGAGTACGGTGTCAAAGTAATAGTATATTAATCACGTTATCAAAGTCACGTTTACAATATGAGAACTTTAATTTAATAACTCTCAGATAAAATAAACGAGCTACACCGTATATCAATTTTCCGAATGTTCCTAACACCATTTAATCGAACCCTGCATTTATAAAATTGTCGCTGAGAATCACTGTACTGCATACCAAATTCTTTGCAGATACCTTACACAATAAATTTCATATCCAGTGCGGTGTTAAATTTGTAGAACACTAAACGATCTATTAAAGTCATGTTTACAATATAAGTACTTTAATTTTATATCTTTCATATTTAAAAAATGAGCTACGCAATATATTAATCTTCAACAATTCCTAACGCCATTGTGTTCAAGCAATGCATTTCGTCTACAATAATAAAGAACGAGAAAACGTCGTTAAATTTCTCAGCCACCGAACAAGAGAACGAAGAGAACTCAGAGCTCGCGTCGACATAGTCAGCAAAAAGAAATTCTTCTGAAAAGAACAAATTCGCGAAGCCGTCTTAAGAGAAGAGTAAACAGTGAGTGCGATAACGTACGTAATAGCGATGTATGCGCGGTATTAGCCGGAGGCTGGTGAGCTGCCGTTAAACGGAGACGAGAGACTCCTGAGACGCAACGAGTTCGCGCCGCGAGTAAAAGATTTTTCCTGAAACCCGTTTCGTGACCTCGCGAGTGCGCGCGGTTACTATACCCATAGCCACTAACATACCATGCTCAATGCTTAGACAGATACGTGTCGCGCTGCCTACGCGTGTTCCCTGCGCTCATCGACGTCTTCGTCTCCTCGAGACGCGACCAGCCGCGTGCGTAAGTTCTACTCTTCAACCTATTCCGCCGATAGAATTTGAAACGAGGAGAAAAAAATATCCTCGGGCATCGCAAGCCCATGGAGGAAGGAACGCTGAAGAGCGGGATATGGAGACTGACGGACGATGTGCCCGAAGCTACGAGTCAGTCAGCCAAGCATCAATGACAGCGGAATGAGTCAAACGCGCGGAGCACCCTCAGGGTGACTGGGGAACCCTCTGCCTCGTGTCTCACTCACTCGTCGTGAGAGACGGAGAGATGACGAGCGAGATGAGGGAATGATTCAGAGCTGTGAGAAAGAGAGCGAGGTGAGAGAGGGACGTGTCGAAGTATGATAAACTCCTGCACTATCCAACTTGGCCCGAGGCAAAATGTGTCTCCGCTTACAGCAGCAGCAGCAGCGGCAAATACGGGATCTTCATCTCTTATCGTTTTGGATAACATGCTTCGAAGAAAGCGAATGCCACGGTAAACTGGTTTCCGGAAATTTGATCAATATACATTGGCCCGAGATGAAGAACACGCGGTCTGGTCCACTGTTCGCCGAACCTGAACTTGATATTTATAGAAATTCATTAGTCTAGGTGGTGATAAATATCATCATGAGAAATATACATATTTATGTGTTTAGACCATCCGAGATGAGCTGCGGCAAAGACTTCACGGTTAACGTTATTTTTATTCATAGCCTACTCCTTAATTATCCCGGTGTTGAGTGCAATTCAATTGCGCAGTGATGAGTGATTGCATTTGACCCGAGTTGATGGGTTGATTGTTTCGTAACAGGAAGAAGAACGCGAGATAGGTATAAAAAGAAGTAATAGCCATTCGCGAAACTTACGTCGTCCGCGTCATCGTGCAGAGCGTCATCACCGCTCTCTTCGAGAACAAATCCAACGTCATTGTTGTTGCTGCTTAACGATGGAAGTTTTCGAGGACACAGTTCATCACCGTCAGTGTTGTCTCTTTTTCTTTTGTTGCTGTCACGGATCTGATGATGATGATGATGTTGCTCCTGCTGGTGATGGTGGTGATGGTGATGATCGTTCAAAGTGGAATCGTGATCGTCGAGCATGTCCGTTACCATTAATTCGGACTCGACACTCGTCGGCGATGCCACGTCGTCCAGCGGCGACATTGTTGCTCTGTCAACCTCACTGCTCTCCAGAACCGACATTTTTTTATGTTTATTATTTCAAGCCCGTTTTATTTTGGTGCAAAAACAAGTCTGCAACTATTATTTTCTTTAAATCTCAAGATCCGCATTGTATTCCCAATTCTCATTAACCTCATAGACATAACTGTCCCAGCTATCGAGTCGGATCCCTCTGACAATTCTTCTCAACAACTTGTAGTGTATCTTGTCTGAAGATCGGTATAAAGGAAGACCTTTCGATGCACGATTCAATCGAGCTCCAAGTCCTTAAAGCAAGTCAGTGAAAGGACGAGACTGTCAAGACAACGAGGCGCTGTGGCAACATAGAAACACAATTGTCTTCGCGAAGATTTTTTTCCCCATCGAGATATCAGCTGATCTACATCTGCATCGTAGAAACTTGTTGGTCGACCTTGAGCAAAGCGCGCCGGGATCGTCGGTCGAAGTGAGATCTATCGCCTCTGGGCTCAGCGAGGATTCATTTACGCTGATGCAAGCCGGTGACCCCTTCTACCTTACACGACACCTGTTCTCGGCCCGGGTCGATGACGTCTCCGAGGGACCAGGCGAGTAAGCGGTCCACCTTCGATTACGTAGCCTCGATCTCTTGATCACAGTCACGTACAGATCTCTCAGTATGACACGAGTCTCTTAGTCCTGCGTGAAAAAACGGACCGATGTTGATTTTCATTCGCTAATGCCTCAATTATAATATCACACAGAGGCCAAATTCAGACCAGTCACCGAAACTCTTTTTTCCGATCACTCCCCACTGAATTTGTCAACAAATTAGCACTTCCAGTCCCATTTGCTTAACTCTGGAGTGACAGTAGTCGTTAGCTAGAAGCCCCGAGGCCCCGGCTCCCGATGGCACTTCCGGTACCGCACGGCTGATCCTGGTCACGTGGTTGGCGCGGCTCCCACGTGGTAGTTCCGCATTGGTGAATGGAGGGGGGGGGGGGATCGTTTTGGAAAAGTCGCACCGGGGAACAGTATCTAATATGCGCCTGGGGGGTAGCAGAGCTCGCTAGCCATAGGGAACGCGTATCACAGAACTAGTAGGATATAATATCGTGTTGCCTCGTGTTGAGGTCGGTGAAAGAACCTTACGGGCGCCGGGTTGTACACCACACCGCGTTGGCGCGCGCGCCTCTCGAGAATGGCCTAGAGGCAGAAAAGAGGAAAGAAGCCGGGGAGTGACGAGGCGCGCGGTGGCGGAGGCGCCCTCAGGCAGGAGGGGGCAACAGCGTGGAATAGCCGTGCGTGGAGAGAAGCGAGAGCAAGTGTTGGAGAGCCAGAAGTCAGGCCAGCGTGCCCCTGCTGACCATACCACCACCATGGTCGCTGGCAACATATCGCCACCACTTTACCATCACCAACGAACGATTGGTGAACCATCTCCGCCTCCGCGGGTGACCACCACCACGAGCCATTGCTATCGGCTGTGAATACCACTTCAGAAGCCTCACCGATACTGATGTTACGGATGTATAGTGGTGATCGTAATGACACGTCAGCGTTGAAGTTCAACTGTCCCTGATGCTGGGCCAATACTAACATCTTTGGTATTAACACGAATAAGCCCTCTTTGTATTGGAGACCAACACGACTGGGCATCAGCATCAGCTACTGTCACCAACACTAATCTCTTTTAGCTCTCGTCCAGACGAGCCAGCACTAACACCTGCTGCATATCCCCTCTTCCAGTATCTCCTTCTCACTCTTTTCCAAGCTCTCTTCAGTAGTCCTCGGACGTATTTCACTCAGGTATACGGATTCTGTCCTTCTCGCCGATATTATATACTCTATTCACCGAGACAGCGATATTTTCTCTCTATTCATCTCGGATTCTTTGCAACGTTCTTCATCTCTTTTCAATGGAGCCTGAGCAGTTTCACCTGTGCCATCGAGCAAGGCGTACATCACGGCTGGGTCCGAGTATCTTTTCACAGTGATGCCTCTTCCCTCTCATTGTGCGTACCGACATAAAGCGCGATCCTGTGGCCAACGTGCTCTCACTATTATCTAACCGATGATTCTTCTTGTCTCCCTCTATCTCGTGTTTCTTCCCGCGGACAATCATTATCTGCGTTCTCACACAAGGCTTATATGAGCTGTACTTATTTTTCTCTTTCATTCTCGTTTTCACAATCAACCAAGCAGGGCACCACGCTCTCCATCGATAGTACCTATTCGTAGAATCAATGCTTCTCTTGCTAGGCCGAGTCACGTGTTACATCGGCGGTGCCTTCACTGTGCTTCCTAGCACATGCTGCACCACCATCTACAAGCGTCTTACCTCGTTTCCTTTCGACACACGTTCCTTTGCCAACTACAGAATATCGGGTAGCCGTCGCATAGCCTTTCACAGATTACCGTACGATCCGTTACCGTGATCTTCACGCACTCCGTCAAGCAGGCACGTGAAGTACTTATGGCAGAGTTCGAGGATCTTCGACTATCTATTCAGCCTTCAGACAATACGGCGAGTCAATGGGCTCGAGAAGATACGTTTCTAACGAATGATGAGGAAGAAGTTGTCGCACGTTTACTCAGTAATATTATCGAATGACGTAAATTCACTTTATTATCTAGTTTTACAGAATTTCAAGTATTCTCTGCAATTCATCAAAGTGATGGTAGTTTGTGGTAGCTAGACTTGATACTTTGATGGACTCCGACACACAATTAAGGTATCTTAACCAGTCGCTGGCTCTAAATCAATCGCATGTAAATACGAATAAGGACAAATTGAACTAGCAATATTCTGGGCCCGTAGCTTCTGGTATAAGGTGTACAGTCGTCACTTAAAGACTCTTCCTATCCGAATAGCACAAATCATTTCCTGGTGAAAGAGACACGCGCGGAAATCAAAGATCGGAGACATGCACCACCAGAGATGATGCTTGTTGAGTAGTCAACAAGAAATTCAAGCTACAAAGACGAGCGGATCTCTCGCAAAGCGCTGACAGTCCTCGCCGATCGCTTCGGCTTCTCCGAGACACCGTCGTATCGCATATACACTATATCTCGTGAAATTGGCTTGTCACGATGCGGACATTCTTCATGCGTTGACCCACATTTATCGGCAACGGGCAGCGGGAGCACAACGTAACAAAATTCATGCTGCGCTACCGAGAACCAAGTGTATTTCTTGAAAGTGTAATTCTTGAACGATTGCGCTTGTTAACAAAGAATGCTGATCGCATTTTCATGTAATTCTCCTTAATCACTGTGATGCGTCAGACGGTTCGAATAATATCAATTTTCAAGATTTTTTTTCAAACCGGACTTATAGTACTTAGACACTGCTTTCGATGGATTGAAACCAGCAATATCAATACCGGTCAGCAATATACAGTATATATATCTTTTTAAATATCCGCTCTATGATTTTCTCGTTGTCATTTTAATCGAACTGATCATACTATTTGGATTACTGACACATTGATGGTATTCGAGAACCCGATAAGCGCGTTAGAGACGTGTTCATACGCTGCTGATATTATGGTCAAGCTGTACTACATCCGATATTAATAAGCCGTTCTAACGTATAAATTGATCTCTCTCTGTAGTAAACGTAAACCGGTGCGGCGGTGGTGGACCTTGGGCCCGGAGGCTTTCACCAGAGGCTGTCCTGTGTTCTGGACCCTGCGGCATACCAAGACAGATCGACTCCTTTTTGTTCTTATTTTTTTTCTCTTTCCACTCCTCCCCCTTCTTTATTCTACGTACCCTTCTTCCAACTCATACGCACACCTGTCCTCTCTCCTGCGGATCTCTCGATATACTCTTTTGATTATTCACTCACGATCGAAAGATCGTTTTTCGCAAGCTATACACATCACTGTATCCCAACGCTAAAGTTTACCACTTCAGTTGCGGAGATATTTAAATGTACTTATTTAAACCTCCCTTTCTTAAGTGCTCAAACTCGATTATCGTTTTTGTTTTCAAGTTTTTGTAATGTTATGTCAACTACTTTTTAAAAAAATGTTGGCTGTACAATGAGTGCTTCAAACGTAAACTTCGAAGGGAACGAACGCCTTTGACAAGACTCCCGGGAGAAATTCGTGAGCATATTTTCACGTCTATTGGAAGGGTAGAGGGAGCATTTCTGCCGGATGCAGATAGCGCGGGGCTGCCATCTCAGCATGCGGGAAGGCGCGGGTCGCACACGTCTAAGAATACGTCACAATGTGCCTGATGGGAAAGGGCATCCTGAAGTATCGAGGGCAAACTCTCTTTCCCCACACGTCTGATAGTCCATACAATAGTGACGGGGCTCCTGTAAAATATTGCTGCAAAAATGGCCATCGGATGAACGCTATAGGCAAGAAGCATCCGGGATTTTTTCAGCTCTCGTTTCCATTCATCTAACGTCTTATTTTTGTGTACGAAAAGGTGAGGAGGTTAAAGGGGCTTGATAAAAAATTTGACAATATAGAGGGGCTTTTCCAGACCAAACAATCTTTTGTGTGGCCACCAAACGTTATCTGTTGCTCGTTACGGTAATTTACCGGCTATTTTTGATACTCCGGGATTGTAAATAATTGTGTTTCGGTTAATAAACCAAACCGGTAGTTCGCAAGATGGCTAACTGTACAAGTGTTGTTCGCGCATGCAATACGTTGCTTCCGAATACGTATATAAGACTGGTGGCGCTTTTGTGGCTTGTTTCTACTGATTTATTTTAAATCGTCCTACACAAAGTCCAATTTATAGTATAGACTTTTCAGAAAAGCTTGCCAAAATGATAATAAAAGCAACTTATGGAATGGTATGTATCAATATTGCAACAATTACATCACTATCATAATGTCGAACAGGATATAGCGAATTGCTCTTTCGAGGCCCGCCTCATATGTTTCACATGGCATTCACTATAAAAGATGATCAATGTATCGCCTGTCATACTTTACTTCACTGCTTTAGTGTGTTAGTGCACTCGATCAGTGATAGCATCGATAGTGCCAGAGCGAGTCATAGCAGCGGGCAGTCACCTAACAGGCACGAGATCCTGCGAAACCCCTTCGCAACGCAATAACGTACGGCCATTAGCATTTGGTTTATCAAGCCTGCTAAACCGACCAATGATAAAGCTGCGAAGGCGTGGCTTAGCTTCCCGCAATTTCTTATTATTTCAATCACGTACTAGTCAACGAGGCGATTAGAGGAGCGGGCGAGAGCGCGCGCGCGTTCACTCAGCCATGCGACTCTCGCCTGATGTCTGACCACGCCGCAAACTGCACATTCAGACAGTTGATCCGATACTTCATGCGTAGCAGCAGCAGCGGTAGCTGGGTAAGACCGCGTTGCAGTGGCTGATTAATTCGTTTGCCTCGTTACTTTTATCGCTTCGAATACGGCGACGAGTTCTGTCGTGCACGCCTACCATCGGCGCACTTCTTTATCGTTCTATCCGCAATCTGATTCAGCGACTATTGCTCGACTGTTAGTTGGGAGGGTTTTCAGGATATGCTGTGAAGCCTGAGCTCAGAATCTTCTCGACGATTCAAGTTATGATGGAGACTCTGGCAGCTTGAGAAAACCAACGAGCTACGTGACTATTCCTGACTTCTGTTGATAATCGATTTTAATAACTGGTCGCGAGAGAAGCTTGCTTTTTATAGACTTTTCTTGTAACAGGCTTCGTAGGCTATACCGTGAAAAGGAATTAATTGGTTAAACTGAGTCCGGTGGATTGATAAATTTGTAGTTACGAAAAAAACATTCATCATCATCTCAAATGGGTTGCTGGACGGGATTTTTGTTAAAAAAACATACAATTTTGTTGACCTAACTAAACGTGTATTAAACAGCCCAGGTCCGTCGGATTTAGTTGAAAGATGAATCTCTCCCTCCGGCGAGGGGGGGGGGGGGGGGGGGGGGGTACGTTTCTTACGTCCACATAAAGCAACGAGCCGCCTGTAGTTTTTTTCTCGCTTCTTCTTCTTCGTCTTCTTCTTCGAACCTCCCAAATACGGATCAGTAAACGAACAAAGGACTTCGGGGTAACGAGGACGTGTCTTGCGAGAAGTTGATCGACGTATTCTCAAGCAATAAATCAATGACGACCATCGAAAGCTCTAAGGATCGAGAAGCAAATCAAAGAGGACGCACTGAGCAAACGACATCGGATGCGCTCCGATTCACGCGATGTACCAAGCATAGAAAGTGAATATGCTGAAGCATGAATGTATCCTATCGAAAGTAATCGATAAGAGATCGGATGATTATGCCAAACAAGTTATGACTCCAATCCGCTGTGGAACAAGGACGTTGACGCATCGAAGAACAGTAGAGGAGAAGAGAAAATGTCGCCATTTGACCGAACATTATGAACACATAAGGTCAATCCAGTGAACCGATTCTAAAATGATTGTTCAAATGTTTGTAAATTTATACTCAAAGTACATCAATTGCCATCATTCTTTCCTTGTCAACAAAAAATTGATGAGAGAGATTATAAAGTCATGATTTATTTTTGTAACGGAGGTATTGTGGTCAATCCGTGTTCCATTTGCAGTCGACTGCAAATGTGAACAACCATTGTTCCATCGTGGATTTTTATTTTCCCCTACTCCCATAGATTAATGTTTTCGATCCTAAACAAGCCCAGGAAAAAAATATCCTTCTTTCTCAGCGTTAAATACATAAAGTCGAAGTCAAGTTATCGAAAATTCAGCCAGTTATGCTGGTTGTCACGATAGAGTATGCATCCAGTTTTTAACAATGTTTACCACCGTATTTTGAGACTTCGATCGAACATCTCGATTCTTTGATATGATCAACGAAAGGAGGCGCCCTCGACATGGGATAAGAACGAATGGACGCTGGCACTCATGGCAGAAGCAAAGCCATATAGCATCAGGAGAAACGAGATAATCCAAAGTCGTGAAATACCAAGCAAAATAATGAATGGGTATATAAGTCGTAGTGAGGCTCGTCGAATTAAATTAAATACTCGTCAGATGTAACACTTAGATACATTTATTCAAGTTATTCCATTATTCGCAGGATACATTCAGTACCATTTACTCGTTAATGATACCGTGTAATATATGTGTTGTAGGCAGGTTATTATATGTTATATAAGGAAGTAAGAAGCAACGGGTCCTCCGGAATTCACAGGGTGAATCCTCGCAGGCTGGGATGAGCCTTGATTGGTGAACGACTTCCCGGAAATCTCGGCTCGTCCCAACGGACGAAGAGATACCAAGTGCCTCTCACACACGGTTGATGTTCCTGTTGGTGTCCGGTGTGTTGGCCGGTCAGCACAACTTTTCAGGCGAAGCAGTCGCGTTGCGCCCGGAATTTATCGTTGCGGCCACGTTTACGCCAAGAGCCGGTGCTGGTACAGCTCGCTTCTCTGTTGCTGCTGTTCAGAGACCTCGTTCTACCGAAGAAACGAACGACGAGGATGCGAAGGATATTCATGACGAGTCGGCCTGTCGAGTCTCCTGTTAGTTCCATCCTCTCTCTATCCATCTTTCTCATTCTGTTTCGCAGCCGAGACTTCGTGTATCTAGGGTGGGTAATAAATTAAACACCGTTGCTCCCGTGGTATCCCCCTCTGCCCAGTACTTCAGCTGCGCAGTTCGCAAAACTTCCTCTAGGTCGTGAGTGAGTTAAAAAAATATATATGCGTCTGTTTGATCGTTTTTTATTTCATCGTTGTTGTCGCCTCGTTTCCAGAGCTTCGGGACAGTTCGAACAGAAGAAGCGTTTGAAGTAGAACACGAAGTGGAGAAACCTTATCTCCTTTCGTCCCGCCTTTAACCCCCGAGATTCGTTGTGCTCACACTCGTTTGGTGCGCCGTCGTGGAGCAGCGCAGCCTCTGGTCCGCTTCATCAGGTCAATGCCCTAGTGACCAGCGCGGCTCAACGCGCACCTTGTTCGTTCCTCTTCCTACTTCTCTTTCTTTATTTCTCTACTCGCTTCGGACCGATCTATACTATATACCATCTGCGCATCAACTCCTCCTTCTCCTGTTCTTCTTTCCATGTATATGCGGCCATTCTTGTTCTACCGGTGTGTCACGGACCCGAGAGTCATTCGTCGATGACCATTCGACTCTGACGTATGTCAGTCAATGCTTCGATTCGACTTAGAGCACTCACATAAGGATCAACAGTCGAACTCAATATTTAGAACCAGAAAATCGGATATTTAATATCCTATTAACGAAGATTATCAAACGGTTATTTTTCATCGGGGTTTCGAGCTGCAATTCCGATATTGATTGTCAAATGGTGAATAATACAACTTGATTCACCCGTGTGTAGCAACAAAAATGATATCTTAATTTAATTGGGTACATGCACTTAATTGCAGCTCGACAAACCAGAGTTTAATCCTCTCTTAACGAGAGTGACGAGTCGTCTCTTATTGATCTAGGCCACATGTATCCGGCCTACATCGGATGCTTGTTACAGAAGACAGGCGAGCAGCATGGATTATTAGTCCCTAATTAGCGTTGTTACCAAAATGATGAATATTATCAGTGTTCAGAACTGCATATATAATCCTGTCGTTGTCGTGGCGTGCGCTCGTTCGATATTATGATTCTCGGTATAATAACGATCTCTTATGTTCCTTCGCTTAAGTCTTCAGTCAATACTTGTGTGTTGATGACATTGGCCTTGAAAGGCTCCCATATTACCTAGTTAAACGAGCCTCCGCATTTTGCTCGAGAAGTATCCGTGACCCGTTGACGAGTTAGCGTGTCACGGACTTGCAGGAGAACACTTGACTTCATCGTGCATTATCGACGAGAACGTCGCGCCCAGAAACATTTACACTATAGCCGCTCATCACGCAGAACTCGAGCTACGAATAGTCAGAGACTCGATTTCCTCGCTGCGTGCTAGTTTCAGACCCGACCATTCGTCAAACGTCAAAAATCTTCGACAGGGCAGCAATGTCTCCGACGTTCACTTCATGATAGACGTAGAACTCGTCATTTTGTTCACTATTGACATTAAAAGAAATTTCAGCGCCACAGGAATTGCTATAACTCGTATTGCAGATGTCCGAATGAAACATCAATAGGAACTGAGCCATCAGGTTAGATCGGTATCTCGATTAATAACAGCTTGATGAGCTCGACGATTAGATTGTTTCATTATTCGTCCGGTGTTCAATCATCCCTCGCGTCGCCTATGCAGCTGTGCACGTCTTTCTGTGTTCCATCATCAGCGTTTTGCACAGTGACCATCAGAACCTCTGGGCGATATACACGTCTGCCTATACGAACCGTCTCGCACGACTCCGAGTAAGCTATTACCGATTCAACATTTCTTTTTTACATGCACCGGGGACACACAATCTTCGGGATAGAGAAGATGGTAAAGGGCGCAAGGTTCCTCAGAGTCGAGCCGGTCCTTCTTGATGCTGACGACAATCGCTTTGTATAGACGTGCCTTGGGTCGAACATCCGACTCGGTACGATCTCTTCTTTCCTTCCTCTTCGCCCTCTTCTTTGCACGTAGGTGACCAGGATTTATCCGGGACATTACCGGATGGAAGCGAAATCATATTGCCCGCATCTTGAGAGAGAAACGCGCGCACAATAATTACGCATGCGGCGTCCATGCCGAGTAATCCATCGTTCCGTTCTCTCACGCAAGCCACCGACACAACTTCTTCCTAAGGGTTTTAATTTGGTCGCGGCTGCGGAACGCTCTTATTTCTTGGCTTGCATTACATTGAGATCACTCGGACAAGCATTAAGTTTTCGAACTGCAGTCTTGCAAAGAGGCGCATCGCGGAGAGGTATCATCTTGGTGCAGGACACTTTGAAGGACTTGGACGTCTGAAAGCGACACGCACGAACCGCCTCCAATGTCTTTTTAAACTTGGAAATACAATTGGAACCGGACTACCTTGAAAAGACCGGGCATTTTTCTGAAAATTAAATGTCTTCGGTCATGAAATACCTGAAGATTCTCGAATGGCGTCCAATCGAAAATAGATACTCTAAGATACCGATGGCCTCGACCTTTAAGTAGCTCGTTTTAAGTTTTTCAGACATACCAGAAAATACTGGGATGTTTAGTTGTGGCAACAAATCGAGATTATGTCGTATCCGTAGGGGAATCCACTGAATTATTATCGGTATTGCATTATGAGAATTGATTCAGAGTCTAATTGTTTGGACGTTTTAACAGGTTTCCTATCAAAAGGGCTCCTGCTGAGCTATAAAAATTAGTTGCTGTGAAAGTCACGTCCAAGTCAAGGGTGACGTCGTTAGAGAGAGGAAATCTTTGGAAATATTAGAATTATTTTGATAAGCACAAGACATTAGCTATCTTGAAACTTCATACCGACTGTTTGTAAGCTTGGATTGTGGCTGCATGCTTCGTGCGTATACAAAAACGATATTCCCACGTAGTATTAGGACTATGCCTGACTATGATGAACGGGAATCGACCTCGCATGCCCGGGCCGCTTACACTAGATGTTGAGATACCATCTAAAACGATGCAGGCGGATTCCACAGAATATATCTCGAATACCTATTTTGGTATCATAAGATTTTTTTTTGATAAACGTTCAATATTAGGTTCCATCGAACTTATAAATAACTAGGCTAATCACACGCGCTGGCGCGCGTGCCTGAAATTCTTTCGCGCTGCTACGCTTTTATAACCTTTTAAAAAGTCACGGCCGCTGCAGCGCACGTCCTATTCTCATGTCAAATTTGACACCAAACTGAACTTGTTTCTCGCGGACTTTCCCAGCAATAAATCACAACTCGAATAAGCCATTAACAATGATTTCCGTTACCCATGAACTTTTTAAAAGAGAGATAATGCGATATGAGAGCAGAATTCTTGCGAATGTTTTGCTTCATAACTTCAGGTTCGTATTCATATTTTTAATCTCAAAAAAGCTGAAAAATAAATTATTTCCATATACAAAATTAAGACACTTCTGAGCATATAAATGAGTTACTTAGTGAGAAATCAGAACGAATTAGTTCGTTATTATAATCAAATTTAAGTTTCGTGTTTCTCGCAATTCTTGTGTGCCAAACGAAAAGCAATGTTTGGTTATGAAAATTACATGTTCAACTTGTTAAACGAACGATCTTATAAATTTGTTGTTGCCCTAACCATATGAAATAGTCATCACAACTATTTACTATTAGGCAGCCTAACCAATCCGATGGTTGGACTTTCTATCTGAATCGTTGGGACGACCATTTAAATCGTTGCCACTACTATTCAAATCGACGGCACTACCATTTAAGTTGTGAGGGAAAATACATGATCGATTAGTTGTGTCAACTTATTGTTTGGTTATGGTAGCTAATCTTTTCTTTCCATGCAGCACTACTACCGCGTGTATGTAGCGACATTTTTAAAATTTAACTTTCCGGTTTGCCTTTTCTCTGTCACTTTAGATTTATAATCTTCTGTGTCAATATTATGTATTCCTTTTCGTTTATTTACAGTTTAAGCAAATGGTTAATTGCATTTGAAAGTGTGCTTTCGTATCTGTGTGTTGAAATTATTTTAATTCAGGAATTTGATGAGTCTATTGATACGACGATTGTATTTTCATTGTATTTACTACGGTGTCTAGTGGGTTTCTCTTTTGTATTGACCGTCCATTCTTCTTTACATTGCTTCGTTTCAATGCTTTTCTTATGTAGTTGCCTCATACGCGTATCCTCGCATCGTCGATGCGAAGAACGTGAGGCACACCTGCTCTCCCGTCTCTCCTGAATTCGAGTCCGAGCTGTAGCAACGAGAACTCACGCTTGGTGGTTGCATACGCGTCCGGAATGGTACACTGATGATACCAGCCGCGTGCTGTGCGAGGTGCGATTATTTTCACTATTCTATTCGTTGCCCCGGGTGCTCACAGCAGCAACCACCAGCATTTATCCGATGATCCATGATAACCGCTGTGATAAATACACAGCCACCTATCACGCGTGAATATTTCTTATATTCTTTCTGGGCTATCAGCTGCGTATCGTCTTCCTCCTCTGCTATACACCTTCGCATGCTACAATAGGTCAAGAGTTATTAATTGCACGAAGTTGTACTTCAAAATGTTTTGACAACGCCGACATTAAATGATAACCCTTCTCTTCCGAAGACAATGATTCCCAGGCTAATAGTGTGTAATGTACCGCAAAGAAATGTGCTTCATGTCTAAATTTGATAGACGTTTACCAGTAGATAACATTCGTATCTTTAGATTCGTATTTACAACATTTAACGCAGACTGAAAAAGGTCAAGTTATCAGATTATCATCGAACAAACACCGGCGAAAATTTTGCGGCTGAAAAAAAAGCCAGTAAAACATCGCAGACAAAATCGAAGTTATGACAAAAATATTACTCCAAATTATTAGTTGAATTCTAGCAGATGTGTGATTGTTGATCGTTGATAAATAATTTTTTGGTATTATCAATTCTTTTGTAGTAGCATTTTGATCTCAGTTCTTGGATGTTTCAATCATTTTCTTATTATTGTGACTAATGTGATGTTATTATCAAATAGACCTTTGTAAGACTATCTTGAAAAACCTTGAAAATATCGTCAAGAAATTGAACGAGTAGTAGCCGAGTGCGATTGTCAATTCTTCAAAACTTCCTTTTTTTTTACGAAATCAAAACCGTTTTCGACTGAGATAGTTCCGAAATTTTGTAACCGCCTCTTTTTTAGCCATAAATATTTCACTTTTTTTTTAAACCTCTCTCAAAAGACGATGAAATTATGATCTCTTGATGCGTTTTCAATTGGAACGAACGATCTATATTCGCTGACTTAGATGTAGTTCCTGGAAAGATATCGAGAATTTCGATCTTCTTAGGACCACCGGACACAACCCAGATATTTCGACCGCAGCTTACCGTTATTACTGCCATTAAGATACGGTTCATTTCTCAAGCAACTCCCGGAGAACAATGGTGCGCGATTACGATGAGAAACACAAGTTGTTGAAGCGACGAGATCGGCAGGGAGTAGAGTGTTAATTAACAGCGAATAGAGAAGCCGAAGATACACTTACACATAACTTGTTGGGTTTATTTAAGCAGAGGCGAGCCTGCGAAATTTCTCTAATATATCTCGTGCCGCGTGAGCGTAAAGTAAATTAAAATCTCTGCAGCGACGATCGGTAACGATCGAAATATAATTTCCAAGCGGTATTTCTACGCGAGGATAACCTGTGATGCCGCTTGTGATAGGTATGACCGTGACCGTGAATCATCGCTTGTCGGTCGTCTCATTATGAGATACGCCGATTCTTTCAACATCAAATTATAAATGCTCTCGCTCTGGTATATATTCGGCATTGTATTGTGCCATTGCTATTTGATCTAACGGGACGCGTTTTGCTCGGGCAGATAATTTAATGAAATCGTGCCAATTAAACGATAGGATGGAATTTGCTTACCGATATTCTGTGCCGAATAATTACCGATGACTCGCTTGATTTATTTCGAATTTTCTTCGAGCTTTGTTTAGATGGTGAAAAATAAAGTGAACCGATCTCTGCTCGGCAGTCAATTCTACTTGAAAAATGCCTTCAGGCCAATCGGTAACTTCGCGGTATTGATGTATATATGTATATATAGCTTTGTATGATTTATGATTAATGCATGAGAGATTTTTTTTCCATCAGGGACGGGGTGAGGCCAGCTGATAGAGAGGAACCGTCCACTGCGAGACTTTCTATCGTTCTGTGGAGCGGAGCTAGCTTCACATGTGTCTGATGTGCCCACCTTGTATTTCTGCACGAGTTTGTATTTGATTACACTTGGAGCGGTGCTTTCACGAATCGATGATCGATCGGGGAACGACGTGTGCATAATGGGAATCGCCGTGATGCTCGAGCTTCTTCTTATTCGAATTCTTCTTCTTTCGCCTCACGAAACGCCAAGAAGATTGGAAGTCGGAGAGCCAAGAGTACTTGGAACAAGCTGCGAATCGTCGAGGTATATACCGACAGTAACTCCGTGCGAGATTACATTTGAAGATAGACCACCTTAACGCGCCTAGATGGTGAGTGACGAAGCAAGAATCGTCTCTAGCAAACGGAATATGAAAATGAACCCATGAACTATGTTCCACTGAAGCTGGAGAACAGAACATGTTTCTGAGTTCAAGAAAAAAAATTTCGCGATAAAAATTTTTGTACTCATTTACTTTCGACTGATTCCTTCCTCTTTTAACCCTTCGCTAGGAATTGTAAAGTAATTGCGTAGTGGGACGTTGATCGATTTCATCCGTTATTTAATATATGTTGATCATCGTCGAACTTCATCCCGTTGAAGATAATTCGCTTGGAAGGACACGAAGGATCGTTCTGATATAGAGCATCCAATAACGACCAAAAGAGGTGCTGTCACTTTTCTGCCATGTATAATAATGAGATAGAAAGAGTTTGTGGCCTTGAATCGGAGCCATGTATTCGTTGATGGGATACGGAATAAATACTTTCCAGTACGTTGGTTAAGAAAATGATATGACCTGATAAGACCATATCAATATTTTTGATAAAACAATATCTGGCCTGATATAATCTGATATGCCCATATTTAAATTTTGATATATCCAGATATGGTCTGATACGAAAATTGGCCATATCCGGCCCGATCGAGCCTTATCAACTCGATATGTCCATATCAGGCTTGATATGACTTAATATAGTTTCATAGATGCATATATTATTATTTTATGTATCCTACTATGTCCTGGAATGGCCTGGTATAACCTTATATAGTTAGATATACTCATGACAAAAAATTCTAATCAAGTTTGATATGGCTTCATGTGTTTTGATCTGGACATATATACGAATGATTTTTGCGTTTCCCTGAAACGAAATTTTCTGATCTAGTTTGATATAGGCTGATATCGCTATATCTGGTAATATGCTAACATACAGTTATCTAGATAGACCTGATAGGGATTGATAAGACCTGATAGGGATTGATAAGACCTGATATAGATTGATAATGATATATATATTTTGACATATCAAGGTATACCTATATAGGCTACCTATCAGCCTATATAGGTATGCCGATTCTGATATCGGGCCTGAAATGGACAATTTATATCAGGCCTGATTTGGTCTGATCAGAATATTTTTTCACGGGAGGGTACATTGTAATAATTGTCCTCGTGTGTTGTATTAAAACGACGAATCACGATAATATTTTTCATAGAAATGATCCAAGTATTTCTGGAAAATAGCATTCCTGACGGCAGAATAGAGCGAAGTAACATGAGAAGATCCTTTCGAAACGTCTGACAATTTCACAACCTCTCGAAGTCTCACGAGTCGCCTAGGAGCACGCGCAGTCGATAAATCTTGAATCATCAATCCGGATGGATTAATTACTGTTAGCTGGGCTACACAGGCTCTGCACGAAAGCGGCGAGGCACGTAAATCGATGGATCATCACGGATCATCAGCGCTCTCGTGCCATTAAATGGAAAATCAACACTTGTTGATTGCGTCTCTTATGCACTATTCGCGCCATAATATCCCGCTGACTTGGCTGACGGCTTTCGATATATTCTTCGTCTCCTGCATAATAAATACCTCTGATACCAGAGTGTATTATTAGTTACGAATCTGGGAATAACCAGTTGCGTTGATCTTCGGCAAAAAGTGTGAGTCACTATTTCTCCTGAAAATCGTTTATAATACAATATTTCAAAGCTGAATCAATATTTATTTCCTTATATTTCAGCAGGAATTTCATTTACGTATATTTATTAAAAAATCAGAAACTTATCTAAGCATGCTCAATCTGGGAAGATTTTATTATTGAGAATTTATTTCCTCACCTAAATATTAGAATTTCATTGCAGAATTCGAGTTTTTTCAGTGGCTCCCTCTACACCTTAAAAATTTATCATCGAATATTTCCGAGAAATTATTTATATGCCACGTTAATAATCACGACTATTTTCTTATGTAAAAAAAACAGTACCATTTAACATATCTCGACCTCGCAGTACCTGCTACATAATCTAATGAGAAAAGAATTGTAACGAATCGAGATCCGCAGCATTGATTCGTCTTCGCGAGCCGATTTCTCAAAGATAATTGCCCATGACGATGAGTCGGCATTATAATAAAGAGAGAACACATCGAGCCTAAGTATTGGCTTGTGTGGAAGTTACATTGTGGCTCGCAAATCTCGTCGAATCTACAAGACGCTAATGTAAGTGCTCTCCTCTATATTAGCGGGCCCCAAATCGGGACTTGAGCGATGCTGTTCCATGTCTTCTCCTGTTATTTCTTCCAACGGTCTGACTGCACAAGTTCGCTCTCTGCTACAAAATATGTTTTCACTGTCCATATGCTTTTGTCAAGGGCCACGATCACGCGTGTCTTAAGATCGCGCCTGTGAAACTCTTGCTGCGTAACGTCGCATCGTCCGCCTCTCTTTTACTTACCTTCGCCTTGCCACGATCACTCGTAATTACTCGGCAGGATTTAATCGAAGCGCTTCGGGCTGATTAAAAATTCCTTTAACTCCTTGGCCCTCCCCCTTAACCCTCCCCTGCCGGCCGACGCTATCATCGATAAAGCCAAAGATATTATCGCGTCATAACGGGAGAGCGAATATCTTTCACAGGGTTTATATTCTGCCAACAGAGAATAAAGAGAATAAAATAAAAGGCACGTGGTTGGTGAAAAATAAAAATATCCGTCGTTACCTATAGGTGAGTCTGCCGCGCGAGCGCCTAATCTGACCGTAAATCTCGAAAGTCCGTCCGGATAGTAGTCGCAGTATGTATGCTTTAATACCGTTGGCACGTTGCAATTGCCATTTCTTGGTGAGCTTGCACTTTGCGCGAGTTATAAATTATGTGTTGCCAGAAGAGCGCGCTCCCAGCTTGTGCAATTCCCTAGCCGATTATTAGGAGCTATACGTCCATACGCATAGTTGCCATAGTGAAATTTCGCCGCGTTGAAAAAGACTTGAAGCAACCTTGGCTGTGAGTGAGAATGAAGTTTTATGCGTACTTCGCTGCAAGGAATTTAAGATGATTGAATGAAATAGTCGAAGAGAATGATTAAATGGAAAAATGAATCGGTGCTGCACTTGCATATGAAATAAATAGGTAATGCGCGCTGGGCGCCAAAAGTAGTCAACTGATGCGCCACTTTTCCTGCGGCGCTAGTTTACAAGCGCAAAATGCTCGTGCGATACGATAGCTTGCGTCCTTACCGACTTCTCCGTCGCTCAGGGAGTTTTCGTCATATTGGCAGTGGCTGTGGATGCTGCAGCATCACTTGCCAACGGCCAGTACATTACCACGCGTCATCCGCTGTATCTGGTATCGATATGGCTGCAAGCTGACGGTAATCGCGGAATTAAGTATGAAATTTATCAAGAAATTGACCAAATATTGAAACTGCATGGCTTAATGAAAATTCGTGTAAGTCCATTGACCAAGTTGCCTAAAAGATTATTGAGTGAAACAAAATACTTGTTATAGTAAATGGATTTTGAAATAACTTCTAGTTGCATGGAATTATTTATGAACCTTAAAATCGTAAAATAGAGTTTGTTCAGCACTTCCAACTACCCAATTAATACATCCCAGCGATTTTTTTGTCAGATTAGTAAATACAGGTGGGTTTTTACCAAGTTTATGAGAACGATGAATAAATATTTATTTCGCCTTACGGGCAAATGGTGAATTTGCATTTTTTTCCGTTAGAAGCGCGTAAATCCTTTCTGATAGACGTTTAAGAAATCAGAGAGGGCTTAAGGGAATGCGACGGATTACACCGTGAAACATCGAGAACGCAAGCATTAGATTTCGTCAGGGTTTCGGCTGTTCAGTGGGCCGTCATACACTGGGCAAACCCATAATTTACGGTCATTAACCGAAACGTACACGCGCCCTGTCGTCTGTCTTTCACGAATGAGCGATTATAGAATTTTTTGTCCGATTCCTCGGATTGTAGCCGTTGCGTGTAGTTTCAAAAGGATTTGAAACGCGACTTTTTTTTCTACGGCACTTACAATCGTAGTCCTAGAAAGAGGAAAAAAAGTACCCGCGTCAAACGATTTTCTAGCAGGTGAAATGGGTGGACAGGTAGACGACCTAATAACTTAAAGACCTGTGAGCACAGCCACGAATCTAGCGTCGAAATTCCTATAAGGATCTTCTCTTCTCTGCGATTGCGCTGTGATAGAGAAGGTTAATGACATTCTCTCTTATAACAACTGATCTGTGGACGCACCAATTAACTCATTAGATGGTCAATCAATTAATAGTTGGTAGATTTATCAATTTATCGGTAGATCCAATTGATTTATTGATCTTACTTAGGACTACCTACTTTTTTACGGATTCTGCAATCGTACTCTTAGAAAATGGAAATAGCTGAGTCAGATTTTTTTCTAGCAGATAAAATAGATGAACGGGCGGCTCAAAAACTTAGGGACTTATGATAAGCACGATTACCAATGAAGCGTCGAAGTTCTTGTGAATATCTTTAGTCTTTTAAAATTGTTTTGTGATAGAAAAATTTAACCAGAAATTAAGATGACATTCTCTTGAGTCTCAAAATCAGGATGGACGGATGTGCCTGTTTCACCAAATTTGCCTATACCAGCGCGGAAGAAAAACGAGAGAGAGAGAGAGAGAGAGAGAGAGAGAGAAGAGAGAGAGAGAGAGAGAGAGAGAGAGAGAGAGAGAGAGAGAGAGAGAGAGAAAGAGAGAGAACGAATTCATTTAACGAAGAGCGCCAAGCGGGGCATCAAACTTGATACAATTAATGGCCTCACCGACACGCCGACGAACTGAGCACCTCTCTCTCTCTCTTTCTCTCTCTCGTGCGAGTCACGATGAACTCAATGATTTACTGCCCGAGCTTCACCTTTTGGTGTGTAGAATTAAGAAACGGAATCGAAAAGCGGGAGTTTTGAGACTTGAGTAACGAATCGAGTCTCAAAACTCCGTTTATCTACGGAAAGAGATAAAGTGTCTGTTCTTTCACGGTGACAATATTTTAATCCATCATGACAAGGCAAAATTGGACAATTTTGTTTCAAATATTTCGTATATTTATAGGTCATCATTGATCAGAGTCGAAACGACTTAATTACTTGGCGGCGCTCTCGAAACCAGTTTTTGATGGGACAACGTTTACTATTTATAATATACAGACATGTAGACTGATATTAAGCTATATGATCCATCATGTTAGCAATGTAACTATCGCATAACACCGTTTTTACACAACAGTTGCATTGCTGTACATAGTACTTGCTAAAACGAAGGCCGAAGTTAAAATGTTAATAATGAGATGCGCGTTCCGTCTTTCGGCGCATCTTTCTAGATCGTAAATTCTTCTTATTCCTTTCTAGGAATAAAAAGAATTTACGATCATACGGAAACTATTATCTTTCATACAAAACGGATATTGTTTTATTATGCTGTAAAAAATGGACTCAGCTGTAACAACCAAGAAATCGGTTGGCCCCAGCAATCATTTGCTTGTTTTAAGCAATCAGTCGATTGTGTCAAGTAAGCAAATCGGTGATGTTCGATGATTCAACTAATTAATAGGTTGGGCCATATAATCATTTGATTGATATGTCCATAGACCAGTTACATTAGTCATCAATTAATTAGGAAACCTAGAAACAGTTGTTGAAACACCTAACGGTTTGTAACCACTTAGCTGAACCATTCCGTTCACTGAACTCACCCAACTCATTTTTGATCATATTCATCCATGAGTTGTGGTCGGTAATTATTATTTTCTAGGCATACACGTTGAAATATCCAGGTAAAATTTGTGTGTAAAAATAATGACAGGCATCAGATATATTACAAATTCGATGGAAATGCCTATATTATAAATGATATCGACAGGTCAATTGGCCGTGGACAGAGTGATGGACAAGTGAACGGTGTGGCCTGCTATCGATAAACCAACGATATATGCTGGCCAGTTTCTTCAGCATGAACGTAGGAAGGTATGCAGAGCGAGAGATCGGAGTCGATAGTTCGAACGGAAAATCAGCCGGTGGTCCTGAATCCCCAGCATGGTATCGCCGATTACCATGACTCGCGGAGAGTGAGAAGATGAAGTGAGAAGAGAGGGCTTGAAGTGGACTCTTCAGATCCTCTTCTTGTTTTTGTTCTGAATCTTCTCGATGGTCGAGTTGAGAACCCCGAGGTGGCTCGTGCTCGATTATGACCTCTGACCGTGAAGAGTGAGGCGAGGCCATGGGTATGGGCACGCGAGGGGGGTCCAAGAACTCTTTGCTTCTCGCTCGCTGCGCTCTTCGCGGAGCCTCGAGGCACGCGCAAGCTCCTCTCTTCGCTCCTCTGCCCTCCGCGCTAAGGTAATTCCTTGCGATTGGCTGGGTGTCGTGCCGGACCGTGCCATGCAAGCATAACCATCCCCGCGCCTTCGCGCTGGACCTTGCGAGTACTTCACTAAGTGGCGGGGAGTGGACTCGCTTCTTCTCAGTTCTTTCGAGTCATCCAGCCCTTCGCGAGCTCGGCGAATTAATACAAAGTGGTTCTGTGTCTGACGGTTAAAATAGAAAAAAAATAAGCTGCGTAATAAAGGATGCATACAAATAAAAATTCGTTTGCACTTGGAAACAAAAATGTGACGGAACAACAGTATATTCTTTTTTGTGGCATCGTAAAAATTAGTTGATACAACAATCGAGTTGCTATCAGCCCGTCATTATTTATTTTCTGGTCTACAACAAATCTTTCTTTGCGAAAAATGCTGTCAAATGGTTTTCTAAAATAAGATCAACAATGTCTCGTTTGTACATGAAGTTACATCATAATAGAAATTTCATTGTTAATTGTAAATAGTATGAAATTTTTTCCCGTGATTTGTATTTTCACACGTAGTTTTTTTATCGTAAATAGTTGTTGAATATAGGTTACTTGATTTTCTGAAAAATGCTCCAAATATTCACAACAATAGCGATCAGTCCCCAGTTAGACAGATGTGAGTTATAAAAAGTCGTTTTCTACTGCAAGAGCGACTCACACAAAGTAACATTGTTTTTTTGCAGTTGAAGGATGTCTGTTCTTATCAAAAATATGATAGTTCTCGATGCATTTTTAAAATACATTTCGGAATGAATAATTATAAGTAATTGTAAGACCATCGTATGATTATTATATTCTTATTGAATAACAAGAAACAAATTAAATTATTCAATGACTAAAGATCGTATCATTGGTTTGAGTTCAAACTTATTGACAGTTATTCGGATGGAAAAATATATACAACACATTTTCATTCGTGTATTGCCCGTCCCTAATGCAGAACAATGCAAATTTGAACGAAACTAACCGCGGACGAAAATATGTTAAGGATAAGTTAATTTAAGCGCGTCCACACGCAAGACGCGATAGTAGCCACGCCCCCTGTGGTAGTCTGGACCTCTTTTTCGCTGACCGCGTTTCTCTTCTTCGTCCTCTTCGTATTTGTTGGAGACGTGCGAGGGCGAGGGCGAGACCACCACCTGCCAGAAGACGGGAGAAGAGACTGCGAGACTTCGAATCCGGCGGAGACGCTGCCGCACGGATCATGGAGGCAGCGGCGGCAGATGAGGCCAAACCGAGAACGAAGAGGAAGAAAAATTCTGCGCTGTGCGAGGGGAGAATGAGCCAACTGGCTCGACTGGTGAGCGCGTTCTTTTCGAACCGTGCCGACGACGTCGGTCATAAATTCTGACGGGTCTCGCGAATAACATATACATATATATATATATGTATATATATATATATATATATTCGTCTATGTACATTGCGTCTATGGCGTGTTTCACGGTATATCTATGTATGTGATGGCGCCAAGACATTCGCGCACTACACCCGACACTTAGCGATGCAATGTGCCGCGGAAAGATATGAAACGCGCGATCTTAGAGCGACGTGAAGTGATTTTACTTGCGAGCAATATGTTATCGTAGTTACATTAGCAATATTATATTTCTGGTAAGCTAGAGGACCAGATCTCTTATTTCGTGTCCTTGTGTAATTAGTTCTATTATCTTTTTATTGTTACTGTTGTTATTATTATTATTATTCCTATAGAAAAAATAACAATGTAAGACGAAGCACCTCATTTGTTCCGTGGTGTAATTGAGTTCAGCAAAGGAGGGCCCTGAGCATCGAAACAGTCATTTAGAAACTGTAATGACAGCCTCCAGAAACATTTTTCTGGTAACAGAATGTAAGTCTGTCGACACCTGGTTCTGGATTTTTTAAGTTCAACTTTTCCAGTTATTTCGAGAATTTAATCAGTTCCAATTTATGAAAATTAAATTATTGATTCGTATACTAAAACTGGAATGGAGTTCTGAAGTATTTATTGAATTTTGTATATGCTGATTATGATAAAGTTTTTTTTCATTGATCACACTAAATTATTTGTATTTAAAAACAATGCCTTTACAAAAACTATTTTGTGTTTCGAGTGATTCAATTAAATCGAATTGAATATTAAGGAAACAAAAAAATCGAAGTTGTTCCGAACAAGGAAGGTGTCACGACAGTTTTGAATATTTTAATCAGTTGTAACGGGTGTGTATAAGCTTAAGGCTCAGAACACAGGTTGATATCCAAAATAAAATTATTTATTTCGCGTATGGTTTCATAATCTCTTATGATTATTTCAATCAACCCCTTGTTATTTCTTCCACATAACCATTGATTATTTTTCCAAGTCCTCTACCGTTTGTTAGCCAACAGCAAAATTGTCGAAAATAAAGTTACGAATTCGAGTGGGAATTTTGATTCGTTAACCACGTTATTTCCTGCGTGATCAGCGATAGCGACGTGTACCTTCGAAGATCGCAAATTCCGAGTAGTACGGTGTATCTCTCGTAAGATCCACTAGCCTTCAAAGTTTATACACTATAAACTCACTCACCGATGCGCGCCTCCCCTATGATCCCTTCTGGCAAACTTTCGTGGGGGCGGTGTGTGAAGGGCGTTGCCCACTAATTATAATTATAGCATAGCAGCATTAGTAGCGTTAATTGCTACGTGAGTCTGGTCAAATACCCTTGGTCCGCAAGAGTAGAAACGCGAACGAGGCCTCGGGCCCTCAGACGCGCTCAGAGAACAGCGCACGCTTCGCTCGTTCACTTTTATATCTGCTATATACATATGTATATCAAAACTGTGCTCTCTGTGCTATGCATTTTGTTGCTGCAATGTTATTGGGTCTTCGCCATACATTTATTCCCCGTATCGCATAGATCCAACGAGGTGAGTCGCAAACTTCATAACCATGAGTCTTGCATTTTTTTCAAATTTCATTTCTAAATGTGCCCTAGGGCTGAAATGCGTCAGCACAGCCATCGACGTGACGTTTACCAGCCGGAGAGACCGTCACCTTAAAACCTATCATCGGCAAGCCATAAATCTTGAAGGTACATTTATTTATTTCGATATTTTAATCACTTTGATACTTAATTGCGAAAAACTCATTTAATCTAATCGTCGCTAACGACCCTGTCGCTCGGGATTTATCGAAATTTATGCACTCGTTGACTGGTCAAGTGTTCGAATTTTTTATTATGCTTTGATGCCTGCAATACGTCGGTCACACCTTAATTCTCGGTACGGACAATATCTATGCATCGCACGCCCACTAGCGGAGATTTCTAGGTAGTCCACCCACTGATAGATGGTTATGGTTCAGCAACAGGTACATACAACACTGGGAATTCGCAAGCTGATAACAGTAATTACGAAGCTGTGTCACTCTCTTAATACATATATATACTAGCATATATACATCCCTTAACGTCTGTCTCTTTTACTCTTGGTCGAACAAAACTGTACTGTAACACGCCTCACGGCAATAACGCTTGTGTGCTGGGCCAGGCAACGGCAGTGGACGGTATTTATCACCGCTGACTTAGGAGCTCTTGGGGTTCAATCTTTCCCTCTCTTTCCGCACCCGTTCCTCCTTCACGTTTTCGCCTTGGGCTCCGGGAGCGGGCGGTTTCGCCTAATGCACTAATAACACGGTGGCTGGGGACGATAATTAATAACGCGCGCCCCGAGCACTTGGACAGGCTCAAGAAGCAAGGAGAATACAGAACAAAAATTGGAGATGACAAGGACAACGTTCATCATACGGGGAGTGGATTAAATTGTCAAATTTCCTGTTTTTTTAAATAGACGGACTGCAGTGCCATTCGTGCGTTATTGTAGGTGCAGAGTCGTGGCATTGTACTTAAACGATTTCGAGATCATATTTTTTCCGTGTAATGTCAAGCGGTGACAAACTAAAGTGTTGAGTGATTAAATTCTGGTCAGGTATCACTCGAAAGCTGTCTTACGTTTGATTTTAGGTATATGAGGCCAGTTATATTAACGAAAAACTTATCATGGGGTAACTCGGCCTAGTTAAGCCAAAGCAATTTTAAGGTAACTGCATTTGTTTCGATCTAACAAAACTTGTTTCGAATCAAGTGTGTCTATTTCGATACAACAGAATTTATTCTGAATCATGTGTGTTTATTCGAATACAACAGAGTTCATTTTGAATTAAGTGAATTTATTTTGAATTAAATGAATGTATTCCGATCAAACTGAATTTGGACATAGCCAGTTGATTCTTAACTTAATGTATTGAAGTAAATTTTTTCGGCGATATCGAAATTTTCTGTAGACTACTTCATTTGAAATAACACGATTCACTTTGAATCAAGGGTATATACTTTTTACCCGAAACCAACTCGATCTAGATAACTAAATGTCTGTTATGAACGAAACCAACTGGACTATCTTTAAATCAACTACTTACATTCGTTTGTCTTAAATTAAATTATGTGGACAAAAAACATACTTCGTAAAAATCCAGATGTCCAGTTTTCGGTTAATCTGCAGACGTTTTAATAACCGGTAACAATCTGAACGACACAATTACATTATTCATATATGGGAGGACAAATACTCGAGACTGAGAATGGCAAATAAATAAAGAATATCAAATTGTTGTTTTCAGATGATAATTTTGTATTTGAGGGGTAACTGGGGTACGACAATATTCACGAATACACAGCGAAGGACTCGCCAGTAATTTTAATCTTCTCTTTCAGGGCTTCTTAAATTTGTTCCTCCCTTTTAACTCTCGGGGCTTGGGCTCGGCTTTCATTTTGCGCTTCCCTTCGTTTTCTCGCGAGAGACTGTCCGCATCCGCGCTTTTTCCCTCCCGTTTTATCTGGCTTCTTCCGCAAGAAAGATGGAGTGTCTCGAGGTCTCAACACAAATAAGATAATCTCCATTATAAACTGAGAGGCAAGCCGAGTAAACGCGGCGAGAGGAGTTATTTACTTGGCCGGAACTGAGGCGGGGGTGAACGAAGCTCTTCGCCGCTTTTACTCCCCTCCGAGCAAAGCAAAAGGAACAAAGTATAAAATCAACGCAGAATGAGACGGAACGAGATAAAACGAGAGAGTAAAAGCAACGAGGTTCTACAATACAGAACGGACTTTGATGTCGCAAGTGTCTGCGTTCACAGCGAACTGAACATGCTGATGACAAATGTTACGGAATACGGCAGCAAAGTATACAATTTGATAATGAATTTTTAATTTTGTCAAGCCATAAAGTAAAGAATTTCTTTCAACGAACAAATATTGACTCGAGAACAGTTTTATTGTTACACCGAAATTATTGAAGAATTAATAGAAGCAGAAAGAAAGTCAGTCGAGATAACAAAATTTCAAATGCTTGGGATATTTAAGTTGCGATGAGAATAATCGAATTCATTGCATATATTCACCCTTTAATTTATTAGCACTACTCTCTTTAGTAAATTTTTATCATTCATCGTTCGGACCGCATTGGCAATCGCTCCACTTACACGGAAATAAATAGGCAGTCGTGATAACCATTTCCAGCATATGTTGTGCCGCAGATTAGTTACGGAAACTAAATTGAAAGAGTATCCTCAACTATATGTGATTGGTAAGCGAAAAATAGTAAGTAAGACCGACGATGTGGTTGGGGCAACGAATCATAATTCTGTGCTTACCATCAGCCATGAGATGGCGCAGCTACCGGCGGCAATAGTTGTAAGCACGATTCGAATGTTGCCGGCACCTTATGCGTTGGTTTTCATTACCAATCACTTTCCTCTCAACACAAATCAGTTGGTTGGGGTAACTAATTTTTTTTTTAGTTCGCGAATGACAAAGGCTAACAACGCTATTGTATTATATAACGAACGTGTGGACACATTTAAGTGTAAAGTGAAAAGAAAAGCAGTTTGCAGCGGGCTACCGTTCGTCATATACCAATCACGTATTTTGATAATTATTTGTCAGCTATGGGTATTATTATATTTTTTAGGTAGAGTTATTGACCATTAACATATACTATTTTTTTATGACTCGGCTCCTTTAAATCGCTAATAGCGATGAACTGCATTTTTCATTGAGCCATTTATTGTAACCATAACATTTTGTAAACTTGTTTTATAGCAGCGGGAGCGAATACGATGAGTTATAAAATCTCATTGCTAACCTAGAGCTGCACTAGAAGAGATTGCATGTATTAACTAAGCGTATAGCTTGGGTTACTGTTTCTGTTGGTTCCTGTTACTACGGATATTCTACCACCGACTCTTCAGTTCGCTTAACCAGTTGGTTAAAGTAGCGTCTACTTAGTTAAGTAGATGTTTCATCTAACTGAGTAGTTGGCGCTAGATCAACTATTCCGGGTGGTTGTGCTATGCCTAGAATTTGTGTTAAATTCTTTTAATTGTAACAATTGCACAACGGTCACTCGACTTAAGCCGCTTCGTCAACACAGCACGGTTGACTGACCTGATTTCATTGCGGCCAGCCGATGGCAAATCAAAACATATAAAAAGAGCAAAATCAGCAATTTTCGTGTATTGCAGCTAGCCTCTGCAATTCAACGACAGTCTTCAATCGAACATCAAAGTCGCCCACAAGTAATATAATCGAGCAGAGCTCGATATTGTACAACACTAAATTGTAATTTGTTTAAATAGTTCTTCCAACGTTACCAATTCACATGAGAGTTTCTCTTTATTGGCAAACGATCCCAATAAAAATAATATATGTCAAATCGACGCCCCTGTGAGCATAACAGTTGTGAGAACCATTTTTTCAGTTTTACCAACTACTCATTTCTTTCTGTGTACTAATTAGCTTATTTTCTTACCAATCAGTCGATTAGTATACTAGTCACTTTGTAGGCTTACCAATTAGTTGGTTGACATGATCAATGATTTTGTGAACATTACTATCAGTTTGTAAACATTAACAAACAGTCAGGTAATATTACCGATCAATTGGTTAACATTATCATTAACAATCAGTCAATTCACATTACTGAAAAATTGGTTTTTGTACATACCCACTTGTCGATGCGATACATTACTACGGACATACATTTTGTCTCATATTTTATACAATTACCGTGAACTCACCCAGGAAGCGGCGCAGTCACTGTTCCCGAGTGTCTGAAATGCCGGCATGCATCGAAACGTCATTGCGATATTGACAGATTCGGACTCGTTGATACAGATTAAAATTGCGATGAAATCCACGGGACTTCTCGGTCACAACTTACCTAGAACGAAACGAAACACTTAGTTAGCGATACAGTATGGAAGGCAATTTATAATATACGATTTCAAGATTATACAAATGGGTAAAATTGAACAAATGAGGTTGCGCAAACGTATTCGCCATCGCCCCGCTAAGGCCAGTTTAAATTGGTGTCAAAACAAACGTAGCCTCAGGTTAACCTGTAGTTAACGGGTTATTAGAGTGAAAAAAAATATCATCGCGTTTACTAAAATCCACGATCGTAGGTGTTTGAGCAAATATTAAGTTAGAACAACAAATATGTTAGTCGGTTCGAAAATATTACGGTTCGCCGAAGTAAATATTTGCCAACCAAACCAATCCTGAAGTTATGTACCAACCGATCCAACGTTGATTTGAAAGCATGTGTCCGATGATTTTGCTAACACAATAATATATTTTTCCGGTAAATCGATAAAATTCTTCAGTTTGCCTTGTGAACGATAAAAAATAATGAGGAAACAAGGTGCAAGGTTTTACTTTTCATCTCTTCTCTCTGAGTATCATATTTTTTACGATTTTGGTAATTGCATATAATCATTGCTGAGATAAGCAAGCAGATATATCTTTGATATATATCTCTGAATATTATCGCCGTGGCTTCCTACGTTCGACTTAATAGCCAACTAATTTGTATCACAGAATCTACGCCGCTCGTACTGGTAACATACAGTCCATAACAGAGCCGTAATGGATCATTAGCAGAAGCCTGAACGGAAGGAAGATAGTGCGCGTCGTGGGCAATCGTGCAACCCAATATATTCAACGTTCTGCGTGGTTCACGAGGGCCTGACAATTTATTGTTATTATCTCTGGTATGTACACTATAGGACATCTCTATCAAATCTATGTGACACTCAGTGAGCACCTTGATATTATCTGCTAATAACAGAAGATACAGATCGCATTAGGATTTGGATTAGAATACACACTAGATTTTATTTTTTATATCATTATTCAAATTCAATATCTCATTCAATTTTCTATAGCTTGAAAAACGAACGATAATGTTTTCGGGTAAAATCAGAAGTGCACACGGAAAAAAAAGTTGGTTGGTTGTGACAACTACGTCTTCAATTTGCTGTATCGCCGTTCTAAATAATTAGTTGCACCAATCATATCGAATAGGACTCTCAACTATTCGCGATTGGTACGTGCAAAATTAGCCAGGCTAACCAATCAAAAAGTTGAGTCTTTCACTTGAATGGGTTGGGACTACCATCCGAATTGTTGGCTCTATTATTCGAATCATCGGCACCACCATTCATTGGCGCTACCATTTGAGTTGCAAGAAAAATAGAATGATCGATTGGTTGGATCAAGTAATTTCTTGGTTATGGCAGCTAATCTTTTCTTTCCGTGTAGCAAAAATCATTTTTTCCATACTGTTCTTAAATCATTGATAACATGGATGTTTTTTAAAATTCCGCTTCAAAAGTTCTAGTGAATTCTAATTTTCAAACCCCACTGGCGATGCAACCTTCACATTAAAAAAACATACAAATGCAATTGTAAATGGAGTTCACGTTTGACATTTTCCAGATAAATTGAAATGCTAATACAAATTTCGGACACCCTATAAATTTCCAATCAATTTACTACGATGAATATTTTTCATGGGCCACTTGAATATTTCAAACCCTATTGAAACTCCCAACATCGGACTTCCATATTCTTCAATTCTGATGATAATAAATCACTCTATGAGCAAGAATATTAAAATCTAAAGGAAATGATGACAATAAATATTTCTGTCATCACGTCGTTATCAACTGAAAATTTGTCGTAGATTGAAGTCTGCGTCGGGTAAAGCAACAAATGTAGCGCCCCAAAGAGTGATAAATTATCTCGTTAGACAGAAACTGCAATTAAATATTCATAACCATGAATACGATAAACTAGTATATTCGCACACGCAGAAACCCGCAAGAAACGTTGAGACCGGCAAACTGCTTGATTCATCCGGAAGAAGTCTCGGAAATCTCTCACTTCCTCCAAAAAAAAAACCCATTGATGTCTGTAATTTAGTTCCTGACTTCGGAATCTCAAAAATTCCAAGTCGGAGTATCTGCTATTACATAAGACGAAAGGGGAGCAAAATCCAAAGAGGCTGAAAGTGATTATTACGGGGCTCGCCGTTGGGGGTTCACGCATTCTTCGGCCCAGTGCAGGAGCCTTGTGACGAAAAAGTGAATAAAAAGATGAATGAGAGTGAAGACGAACCGAAAACAGGACAGAGCTTCCTCCGGAGTGACTACATAGAGAAATTTCTTTCCGTTCAAAACATCATGCAGTGCGAATGATAGAGAAGTCGAACGAGAAGGAAGACGCTACAGAAACCTGCTGATATACCTATATATGCACCCATATACCTATCTATGAAGCATTCTCCGTCAAATCAGCCGATTTTTTTTCGAACATCTGAGATCTGCCCCATGTTTAGAGATATCAAAGTTTTACTAAAAGGCACAATATATGATTGTTTTCAGATTTTTTAATGAAATATTTAAAGAATCACCTTTTTTTTAAGGGATTGTATCTCGCGAACTCTAAGTTGCTGACAAGAAATGTCTCCACATAAAGGTTATATTTTTATGTTAGCTCTTAAACGGGACATTTGAAATAATTTTCACGTTCTGGTTACATTGATTTATTATCGAAAAATGGGGAAATTATTTTTCATTCGACAACGAGTATCTTTTTAACTGAGAAAGTTGCAGAGTATTTCTGCGTAAGTGTCAATATCGCAATAAAATCATCAGAGTGCTACGGATTGAGGTTTCAGGAAAAAAATTAAATAACAAAAATAAAATAAGATCAATTTTCTTTATTGTTATTTCTTTTTTACGTTTTTACCTCCATCCGTCCCATCCTGATGATATTTTATTGCGATATCGACAGTCATGCAGAAACACCCTATAGTAATCTCAGCTGACAAAGAATGTTCGTTTTTGAGTGCAAAAATAATACTCCCGTTTATCAGTAAAAGAATGAGTGTTATCGGCACGAAAAAAATCATAAAAAATGTTGAATTCAAAAGCTAAGACAAAACTTCAACTTTTATGTGGAGACGTTTCTCGGAACGTTTCCAGATTGAATTGGAAAATCTGAAAAAAATCACATAGACTGCTTTTTAGTGGTACCTCTCCCCGACCTATTACGGGGTAGATCTGAGATGGCCGATAAAAAAAGCAGCCTAATTGACAGAGAAAGCTTCCTATATACATACACATACCTGCTGCGAATGCTCGGAACGTGCGTGCAGAAATAACGCGCCATAGAGAGACAAATTATACATATGCATACAGCAGATATATAGGATAATACATATACGAAAGCTCTCTATATACATACATACGATGAAGAGCGAGAGGAACGCAATGGTGCCACAGAAATGAATAATGGATTCGAACGCGCAGCCATGCTAGCACCAAGTTGAATATTCATAATGCGCCTTCCTATATATATATATACATATACACGTTTATATGTGTATATACATGTGCAACGTATACAGACTATATTTTGTCGCCTCCCCTCCGCCCTTCGGCCACGATTCTCGTCGTCTTCCATCCTCTTCCATCTCATCCTCGCCTATACGTATACATTATATTGCATATAAATACATGGACGTGGGAGTGTGCACAGCCACGCGGACCTCTCTCCGGTGGATTGGTGAGTTGCCTCGTTCGCTTCGGCTGCTGTGTTGCTGTTCTACTGCTGCCGCGCGCTCTGACTTTGCTACGAGTGTAGAGAGCAAACGCCCGAGAGAGCCAAGCGCACCAGAGTAAAGCCACGAGGGAGAAGGGGGGAGGGGGGAGCTACCTGCTTGAATATGGAGCGGGCCGAAGCTCTCGCGCGCGTGGCTTTCGCGTTAACCGCTCCAATGGGCCCCGAATACGTATTTTCATCCAACTCGCGAAATTGGACCTCCAGATTGAAACTCTCGACTACGCTATACTATCACTACGCTATTCGACGTACAGTCGCACCCTCGTCTCACTCTGTAGCTTTGTATCTACTTGGACTGTTTATATATATGTATAGTATATATCTTCTCTGTAATTGCTGTTGTACCATGACAAGGGATGTTACGAGCTGGTATTTCATTTGAGTATTCTTCGGGGTTCGATTTACGTGGTTTTGGGTATTTTTACTTAAGGTCAAAAGCGTAACACATTTAGTGTTTGAGTAACTAATTATTAAAGTTTGGAGGCTTGTATTGCTAATATTTTTTCTACAAACTGAACCGTTTGTGCATTTGACAGATCAATGACGATTTTTTTTAAATTGTTATTCTATTTTTTATCATTGATCATAATTTTTCTAAAAATTTAACGAAATAGTTTTGTGGAAATTGGTTGACTAGGTAGTTTTGTTTTTACTTAGACCGCTTATGTATGTTCATATTTCAAGGGCCCGTCCACTGCACAATAAAAAATAATAATAAAATAAAATATGTATGTGCGTCTATTCTATAGGTGTTTGTATGACAAGCGATGTTACGAGTTGGAGTTTAATTTGAATCTTCGTCGACGATCGATTCACGTGGTTTTGGGTATTATTTACTGAATCGCAGAAGAATAATAAATTTAGTGCTTGTGTCACTCTGAACGATATAGAGGCTCGTATTGTTCGTATTTTTCTTAAAAAATGAACTTATTGTGCATTTGACAGATCAATAACAATTTATAAATGGTTATCTAGAGTTAAATTCAGAAAATGCTTTGATTATATCAACAACGTAGATTGTCGGTAATTTTTATATACAGTAGGATATACAAGATATTGTATTTCTTAATCTAACTATGAGGTCCTGACTCCCAAACCTTAAGAAATTTTGTCGTTTGTCAGATTTATCCAAAATTTCGGCTTGAAATAAAAAAATAAACACCGTTCGGAAAATGGTGGTAATAAAAAAGTTAATAGATACAAAATCCGCCACGGTGGTGCGTAATGTGAAATAAAATTCAATCGAAGTCCCCGGTTTGCAAACATTAACATGCAGATACACAATTTATTCCGTATCTGAAAACATTTTGTCGAGAATAATTGATTTTATATTTCTATGCGTCATATTCTCAACCCTTTTCTCACGACCAACTTTCCCAGGTTTTGATAAATTCGCCGTAACGTTTACCATTCTAAGAAGAAAAAAAATTGTTTCTTGGGCTAGTGATTCCGGAGAACGCGCGGCCTCCGTAAGAAGGAGCAATGGACATGAATATTTGACATTCAATTGGATTCAATAAAATTGAGATCAATTCAATAAAGAATTTACAGGGAAAATTCTATGAAACGTCTTTTTGATACTTCCATTATTTTTACACAAGTCAACGAGCTATTCGCCGATTGTGCTCAGCGAAGCAAAAATCACAACGTTATTGGCTCGACGCGCGCCGCTTCATCTCAACTATAAACTATAAGTACTGAAACGGATTGAATCTATGCTTGAGTTCTCTTCGATTTTACGGGGATAGGCGCAAATATCCCGCTCCAATTTCGCATGCTCTCTGTGCCGCTCGAAAGACGAGAAGAATTAACGATTCCTCGTATCCCGAATACCAACAGGAAATTTTTTTTGTGTGCCTCGTCTTTTTTTTTACGATCGTGCTGCAGCCTCCCGCGCGCGACTATATACGACTGTTAACGACGTGCCATTAAATCGAGTTAACGAGGATGGAAACGGGCTCTATTGCCGCGCTTCTCTCTGTTCTCTATTCTTGCCGCTCAGCGATATATTCACTCGGGAACTCGCATTTGCACGAACTCTACTGCGTAGGATCGTCTGTTTCGTTCTGACATCGATAAACCCGCCGGTCACCCTCACTGTTCGAATACCTGACTAATCATTCTAATAATCTAACACAATTATCGCTCGTCAATGTTTTATTTCGCACATACGCTTTTACATCATGCGGAAGGTTTTGTAAGCATTTTCAATCTGCGATCATAAGAAGTTTGTTAATATTATCGGTACTCAAATGGAGAAAAAATATAGATTGAGAGCAGATGTTTAACGGTACCGATGGAATATTTATTTTTCCGAGTTGAAATTTAAGCCCTTCAAACACCCTTCGTTAAATGAAAATCGGTAAAATATGCCACTTTTGGAGGTCTATGCAAGGGTCTAAAAACCTCATCTCACACTGTACAACCGAAATGAAGGTTCAAACATAATAGTTTCACTTCGCAGTAGCCTTGGTTCACTCCAATTGGGTAATATCTGCCATTTTCGGAGGTTTTGAGCAGCGTCAAAGAAATGGAGGAACCTTCGTGCACCCTGCGTGTACACCACATTTAGGTTTTGACGAGGGTCTAAATTTTAACTCGGGGTCACAACCAATTTGTTAGATTTTATTTTAAGTCTAATACATGTTTCTTTCGCAGAGAAAAATATGGTTACACTCAGGAATGTTCTATTAAGCACGTTCATTTTTGCATCATGAAAACAGTATTGACAAACCTTCAAACAGCTACATAAACAGAGAAAAATCATCATGGAGTGGGAGCAAATATTTTGCAGAACCATAAAATTTTTTACCGTCACAATTAATTTTTTACGTGTCGTTAAGTGCACATTTTTCTCCAGAAAGACAAAGGAAATATTATATCGCTCATTCATGGTTTAGCGGATTTAATGTGTTTACCACATGGCGAAAGGCTTGTAAACATATACGCAACATAAATGGAGAAAAATTATCATGGGGTGGGAGCGAATATTTTATTGTACCAATCGAATTTTTGCTGCCGACGCCAATTTTTCTGGTTTCATCGAGTGCATATTTTTGGAGTATATATTTAAATTCCAAAGTAAGAAAAATAAATGATATAGTGCGGTAGCAGCGTCGTAATCATCCCATAACTTCGAAGGGAATCCTATTTTTTCTACCAATTCTATGAATGAACTGCAAGCAATATTTTTTGTTATTATCCACTATATTTAACAAAAATGAATTAGTTTTCTATTGCAAAATAAAAAAAGATCTTCCTTAAAAGAGTTCATCTTAATAACCGAAAAATGCACAGTAATAGACCATAAAAAAGTAATGCAAGGTGAAACCATAGTTGTGACTCAATATTTTGTACGATTTTCTTGATACTTCAAAAACTATAATATTTTCAATGAAATAGTCTTGATAATGCGAAATGTGACCACAATTCGCATTATTAAGTCTTGTTGGTACTACTGCACGTCTCATCCTCCACCATTTTCCCTTTTAATTGCCTGAATGATTTGTAACGTCGCCCGATGAGCTCTGGCCTCTCTGACTCGCAAAGTTCCAGCGCACAGCGCACAGAAAGCCTAGACGAGCAATAGGGGCGGGTCAGACTTCTCACCTGCTTATTACAGCTTGTTTTATTGCCCTTCTTTGTAGGAAGTCCTGCGCCTGACGAATATTGAATATCGATAAGGAACTCGTACCTTATTTCTCAAACGAAATTATCAAAAAAGCAACGACGATAAATAAAAAATAAAACATCTAGATGATACACGCCTGGAGAGGCGAGAATCGGAATCTCGAGCCAAAAAATCACAGCAAAAAAAAGTTCACGGCTGACCGATCGGATGATCGGAACTTCGATCGGCTCTATAAATTTCTGAGGAAAGAATTCTGGCGCAACATTCCTTGATCAGTTATACAATTACCGAATAATTGTGATGCCGTTGTTGGACAACATCGAAAAATATGGGGGGGGGGGGGGGGGTAGAAAGAGTGTACGGCGGCAAAGCTTTCGAACCTGGAATTAAGTTGATTAGAGGCTACCGTTCGTATAACTATGGCTACTACTGGAATTTAACCAGTTATTATATAGATACTCGCTCTGCTACCGACGAGAGACGAGAGGAAAGGGTGGCTGATGCTGCTGATCCTGCTCTTCTCATTCCCCTGCTGTGCGGGATACCACCTTAACGCACGGTGAAAGAACGTGATGCCGCGAAATTAGGTTCTCAACCTCAGCGTTACGAATATTTATAGGATTTATTCTGAATCAATGAAAATAATTATGAGCTGCCAAGAAATCAATGGATTAATTATTTTAAATCTTCAACAGTGAGATTGCTTTTACAGCAAAAAAAATTTGTTGCACGGATCAAATTTTTTTCACTCGATAACTTCTTACAAGTGGTTATCAATTGTATTGCAAACTTATACGGTAAGGAATAATTGTGTGGATGATCTTGTAAGTGATGAATCCAATGTGTTGATTTCACAGAATTTTTGTGGTTTACTTTTCGAGTGACATGTTGAATTGGAAAAATTGCAGAAACATTTTGTAATTCTGCTAAATTCATAAATATTATTTGTGAGAATTCAGATGAGATTACAAGAATTTGTATCATTCGCACCATTTTGTGTGTTGAATTCAGAATAATGTCAACGGTGGATGGAATATACACGTTTTATTGCGTTAAATTAGTGCTTAAAAAGTGTTTAGAATTTACAGTTTATAGAACTCATTCAATTTTTTCTTTCAGTGATCTACCAGATATAGGGCTAAAAAATTGGACCACCGCAAACTATTTTTATTTTCCACGAATTTTAGGCATGGTGCTCCAATTAAGATGGTATTATTTTTAATTGAGAATCAACAAACACGTTATATGGTGCATGTTACTTGTAACTCTTTTCTTCGGATGCAATTAAATTCGCAGCTCTAGCTATATAATATACGATGGTATAGGTTTCTTCCTCGAACTATGCTTTATTATCCTCGGTCAACTATATGATGACTCTCTTCGTGACCCGACTCCACTAAGTTAGGAGAAGGATGATGAAAAAAAAATTAAGGGAAGGAGGCTCATCGCGTGGAATTTATTTTTCTTGAAACAAGCGGAGGATATGAGGATTTTCGAAGGTAAAAAAGGGGGATATAAACTATTTTCGAGCGCCACTCACTATACATCTTATATACGACGATCAAATTAAAATTCAGCCGCGCGTGAAACGTGAATCCACGGAGGAACCGCAGAATTATGGGAATTACCTCGATAACCCTGTCATTAAAATTCTCCTTTGATTAATTTGTCCGGCTGTTGTTTAACCGCACGAAATTCACCGGACCATTCTCTCTATTCTCCTATCCTTATATTCCAACTCACATCGGAGAATTGCTTGACCACAAGCCGCGCATACGGTGATAAATCGTTCAACTTAATGGCTAATATTCTAACACAAATTTCTATCTTCGGTCGGTGCCACGCGGAATTCACTCACGCGAGACAAGAAATCGCGTGAGTTGTAAAAAAAAAAAAAAAAACCAAAACCAATAAAAAGCGTTATCGGGTTAAGGCACTTCTGACTCGATAACGGACCCATTATCAATTAACGTGGCTCTGAACAAATCGACAGTCTGTAACTGCGATTCTATAAAAGTGGTACCGCAATGATTATTAGTGTATGCAACGATTTCTTTATTCATTTTTTCAACGTAACCAACGTCAATTACACTCAGGAAAATAGTGATATTCTGGCAAATTATTATAGCCAAGTTAAAAATACTAATAAGTCTATAGGGGAATCATCCGAAAATAACTTGATTATTTATGCTAAATAAATAAATAATTCCTATGTCTAAACATAATATTTGCACGTTTATACGACTTGTAACTTTACGTGATTCTATTTCTGCTTTAGTGTTATGACATAATCGATTTTCGATGTGCAATGCATTTTTATAGGAAGGAAAATAATAACTAACAGCGTGAGTGCATAACCTCAAATCTGTTCTGTTTATGTGATTTTTTTTATATCAAATATTTAGTGCGAATATTTATGGTGTGTTTTTTATCGAAAGCTACTCATGATCATTCATTGTAGTTCTTTTTAGTAAACCGGTAACACAATCAATTTTTCACACAATATAAATTTTTTCATAACCAATAATTTTAGAAATGTCATGCGAATAAACAAAAAATTAAAAAAGTCTTCGCTATGTTGTTCACTGCTTATTTGCTGTTCATTTTATCTGTATGTATGAGACTGAAGCAGAATCACTTTGATATCAGCCTGTGGATCAAAAATGTGTAAAATATTTTATTTATTATTTTTCACATTTCAGGTAAAGTGTCAGAAATAGTTAAGATTTTGGATTGGATTTCAATACCAAAGCTAGGATTCGGACGCAGAAAGTCCACACCAACTTTCTTTGCGGTCCACAGCTGTTTTCAAAAGTTATTGTGTTTCCGGACGGCACATGCAGACGCCAGACATACAGACAGACAGAAAACAGTTAATGTGTTTTTTGGAATCTAGAACACTCAAAACATGTATTTCCATCAAAATCTCAGAGTCGAATTTTTTTTGATTGCAATAAAAAAGAGAAGCTATTTTTGGATGAAAAATGTATACCATTTCGAACTGCGTAAAAACTACAATTCGAACTGCAAAAAAACTACAATTTGAACTGCGAAAAAACTGCAATTCGAAAAGCGCGCCACACGTGATCTTGCAGCGATTATAACAGTCTGAAGTTGGCTTTATATCGAAATCATTGACGACTAATCAGAATGCTAGAAAGATGGCTTCAGTTTTCGATATTTCGACTTTCGATGTGCTTTTTTTTTAAGAGAGGATTATTGCACATATTTGAAAGCTCTTCATATAAGATATTTGTCATTGAAAAAGAAAATTATGTAACCAGTTCTGGCTATAAAACCAATTAATACGATTTACGATTTTTACCGCGCTGCAGATGTGAATAAAATGTATACCACGTGCCGCTGAACCAGAAGAGCGACGGGATCCATTTTAGGCAATCGATCGTTTTTCAATGTTTCTCGTCTGGCAAAAGAAATTATGTTCCAGGAGCGAGACCGTAGCTCAAGCTGCAACGATGCCATTCCAAAATAAAATACCTATATTTTGTTTAATAATACTCGGTCGAAGCTTTCGAGCATCTCAAAGGACGAAGGACGCTACGCAGGACCTCGTTTCTTATTCTCTCGTTCAAAGGTTAACCAGGGTCCCGGAGGTACTATACGCACTGTCTGGGCATATATAGTAGTTGCTCACGAGCTGGACAAGCGAAGAAGCGTTCGCTCGCCGAACGCGGCTAGTTAGCGTGAAGATTGGCTCTCGTACGCGGGACGAAAGCGAGCCCACGCCCGTTATTGGGATCACCCAAACACCGCGGCGGCAGTAAAATAGCGGCAGCACTAAGCCAGCGGTTATTTATTGCTCGTCGGTGGCACAGGTGAGAGAAACGTGGACCAGTACAGCTTCAACTGATGCACATTTCACTTCGAAGCTTGGAACATCACGAACATCCCTTCTTCCAAAAGTTTTTAAAATGGTCCAATTATTCTCAAATTTGAAAAAACAAAAATGCAATTTTTTTTTGTGAAAATAACTTCAGCTCCACTTTTCTGAGCAAAATCGTCTTTGAGAGTTAATGGCCGTTTGGAAAAATTATAGAATAGAAATTAAGATATAAAAAGAATAATCAGACGTTTCTTCCAGAAAAGTTATAAAATACGGAAAATATCCGGACGCCACTTCCGGACAATTTGATGACATGTGATAAATATCTGATCGCCGACTTCGGATTATTTGTCGTATTCAAAAAATATTCTCAATGGCAGCGAATTTTCTAAAAAATTCCCGGAATGGAGTAAGTGTCCTAAAAAAGTTTGAAGGCTTTTGCAGAACATTCGTACAATGGCGTAAATACCCGAACTTTACTCATTATATTTTACATGAAAACTAGATAATGTGAGATAACCATGAAAAAAATACATCGAGAGCTTATAACACACAACCGCAATAAACATCTAGACACCAATACATAACAAAAATTCATACTAATAGTGATAACAACTACATTAACAACCAACCACATGTGCAAATCTCATTTAATTACTGAGAAAATTAAGTCATAACAAATAAATCATCATAATAATAACAAGAGCCTCACGTAAATGATTAAAAAATAAGAAACACCGAAAACCAACAACTCATTCAATCAACTTAAAATAATTAGGATATCATTATAAAAGAAGTTTGTATCATTATTATAGATAATAAATTACTGAAGACGACACAAATCTGAGCCGAAACATTTAAGGAAAAAATTGAGTTTTATTCTTCGGTGTCCAATAGCCGATTAACCTATACCACTTTCCATATTTGCGACCACAGCATCAACAACAGCAACATTAGATTTTTTCATGTATATACGCCAAAAAGATAACTTATCTTAAGGACCACATACTCCAGGCCCAGAGAAATCGTGGCAATTTTGTCAACCATGATTTACGTATGAAAACTTGTGAGTTCTAAATGTGATAATTGGATTTTCTTTATAATTATTGCAAAACAACTTCATAAATTGAGTCGACCCCGCCATTCGTTACAATATTATAAATATATATTGTAACGAGTGGCACAACTAAGATCCACCAATTACAATCCAAAGTATAAGTATACCGATAGTGATAAAATTGATGAGAATTCAGGCATACGCAATGGGCTGATTGAAACGTCAGCGTTGCAGAAATTATGTGCCGGGTCTGTACAGTTGTGAGTTTTGCTGCTATGGTTTGCTCGCTACAATGTGTACATATATATATCATATATATACATAGATATATATTGTATAGATACATGGAGTCCTCAAGTGCTACCTATATATTACGCCTTCACACATGTAACTTGTAACCGTGGCATACATAACTGCAGCTACATGATTACATGTCCGGCCGATATAGTGTATGTTCTTGATTACTGTACATAGGTCTCTTGGCATATGCCAACAATTGAATACCTCGCAGTTCCATAGTAGTAGAACATACCTATGAATATACAGCTATGTGCACACACGAGTTACACATCCCTGTGCAAACTATGGCCCACGAGCCGCCACATCCGCCCTCCAATACACATATCCGCGGTACCGACTATCCGCATGCAGTTACCTCGTATTTCAGTGAATGTGACACTGGTGTACCTATTGGTGCGTATAAGGGTTCACCAGAGCGCGAAGTAATTGGCCATCGTAAAGCATCACCGAGGTGCTAACAGCCCAACAATAATGCCAGAAGAGCGAAGCTCCAGTCCCTATGTTCGACCAGTAAGAATTGTTGAAAGATAAAAAGAAATGAAGATTGTTAATAGTCCATTGTGCAACAAGGATCAAGAGATGGCGATTCCGACGAGTGTGAGGGTTGTCGCCCAAGCGAAGCGAGAGCTGCAATAACGGGAGGCGCAAACACCAATTTTGAACCGTGTTGCGCACTATATTTTTTATAACAAGTGCATGAATATTGGTGCTTTAAATAGTAGTTTTGCGGGTCGTACAGTGAAAAGTGAAGTTGCAAACTTTCAGCCCTAGGGTTGGAGTGAAACAGCGAGAGTGGAAGTAACGGAGTTACTACGCTTGCGTCAACGTATCGTTACAACATCGCTATGAAACCAGTCACATTCGGCCCGCAAAACTGTCATGAAAAGCTCAGCTGTTCATGCTCATCTTACGAACAAAATTATAGAGCAAACGAAAGAGGAAAAGGAAGTGCAACTGCACGTGAAGATTGACGATTTATGTGTTTCATGGGAAACTCCGAAAATGACAAAGATTTTGATGACATTGCGAAGCTACAAATATATATATATATATATATATTTTTTTTTTTCCTAAAATTAGAAAATGGTTCATGTAACTTTCTATAAATTAATTCAAGTTCATATAATATTTTTGATGGAAGTTTGTACAGTTTACACTTACTCTTATTATAATATGCATATTTTGGTATATTTAATTAGAAGTGGGAAAAGAAGTTCCTGGAATTCGCACTTTTTAAAAAGTGACCATCAATATCATGTCAAAATAAAGCACCAAGTTTTTTGTATGAAGAAAGACATTTTTTCCAAAATCAATAATACAGTATTTTTCAATTTCTTTTTGTACTTTTGTGTAAAAATGACAGATATTTTTCGTAAACATCGTCAGACAGAAAATTTACGTTAAGAGTGCAAAAATTTCAATTTAGTTCTCGCTGGAAAATGATGCCCAAGATATATGGGCTATATGGGCTGATATATCATGTTGCGTGATCTTAATAATCGCGATATCCATTACCTCAATAAAATAACTAACTGCCATTCATTGTTCTTATCAATATTACCAAATAGCGTAAATGTAATCCTGAAAAATTAGATTAAAGCTTCAAAATCATCGTTTTTGAGGTTATGTGAAGTAAAGGCCCATCCAATTTGTATTATCATTCGTTTTAAATGCAGCGTTGTAAGTCCCCATTAATTCATGCAATATAGTTTACAGTTCAATTTGTTCTCAAATTATGATTTCATAATAATAATATGTAGTGACTATAAAATAGGTTGTAAATATTTGAGTAGCAAGAAAATAGTAATTTTCGCTTCATCATTGGAAGAAATAGGGGAAATAATGGAATAAATAATTAATGCAATACTTCCTTAATGCATTATGTTTGTCGACTTTTCAAAAGGATTACCGTGAACTTTAATTGAGAAATAATCATTTCAGCAGCGATTCAGAAGTTTAGTAATCGTATCATAATCGATACATGTTATTATTATAAAAGCTTATTTATAGAGCCGATCGTATAATTATTCTTATTGCTATGAGTATCAGGCATTTAAAACTCTAGTTTTAATAATATGAGCAAGTGAGTCATATTACTATTCTTACCAATCCGCGTAAATCGTATCCTGAAAGTCTTAATTCAAAGTAGTACGTTCGTTTTTGAGGTTACAGCTTGAATATTAACGTCAATCATTGAATTCGATACGGTGCTAACTTCGCAACAATAAGGCCTGAAGAACGCAACACTAATCCTTGCGTTCAACAAGTAAGAATTGTAAAAAAATAGGACAAGCTCAAAGAAATTGGCAAAGGAAATGAAAAAAAGGACGTGCGTGTCTGTGTGTGGAGAGCGATGATTAGCGGAGCGTCATAAGGGACCCGAAGTCCTCATTGTGGTGGCTGATGGTCATGACGAGCGATGGCCGTTCTGAAGGTGGCGACGAATTTGTTTTTACGCCGGACGATCAAATGCCTCGAGAAGCGGCGCGTACTTCCCGAGACTCTCTCGCTGGAAATTGGACGTTAGTCATCGGCGACCCTGTAGGACGAGATATTAGCGCATTCTGGACTGTGCGCGCTGGCATCTTACTTCTGCGTCGTAGCGTGCTACCGGAGCGAGACGGAAAGACACGAAGCGTTGACGAAGACGGGCGAGCCGAGACTAATCAGTCGGACAGTGGTCAAGCCGCGTATGTGGTCAGACGCATCCACTTTATACGATGACCAAACACACGACCTTCATTTTACTCATGTTCCAGTAAAAATAGTTTTCTATAGGAGGTTCTTAATTCAAGAATAGTATCGGTGAGGGAATGACAGTATATGTTTTGCTATGGCAGCTAAATATTAGTATTAACAGAAAAAAATGTACTGTCAAGACGTAACTCTCTCCGTGTTTTGTCTCGAAAATAAATCTAGGGAGGAGGGTGCAAATTTCAGTCAAGTAACCGTGTTTTCCGTTTAATTGGTAGAAAAATCGGCGGAGGATAAAGTCATCAGTGAATGAATAGTTAAGCAGAGCGATTTGTTTATCATGGGTTTCTATAAGATCTAACATTTTCATACAGTCATTGAAAATTTTTATGGACGACCAGAGTATCGAATTATCTGATGCAACTAGAAGAATATTATATTTTCATCGCAAATTATGTAAACATAAATGTTACGTAAAAATATTCCAAAAACACCAGTAAGTGAACGGGACAATCTAACCGACACTTCTCGTCAAAATCAAGTTTTTGCGACAAAATAATCGTAGTAGATAACTAGAATATAATCTAATTCAAAATAAATATTCAGTCAAGTCGTCGAAATTTATCATGAACTCTCAAAAAGCTGTTGTTTATTCACTCATGACTGTTCAATTACTGGTGGATTCAGCCTACAAAGCATCAGTGCGACGATTTTTCATATTACTGTTCTGAATATTGAGAATGATCCCAGTTGTAAATATAATAATGTTTTATTTATTTTTTCACGTTCTTTCATACTGAATAATTTTTTCAATTAGTCAATCGTTGGATCAGTTCGATTCAAGTAAATAGAATTTTAGAAACAATTCTTAATCAATAGAAACATTTTTTTTTTCAATCAATACAGACGTTCGCCTTCCTTGAAGCTTGTACTTTGTGCACGACGCAACAAAAATAACAAAACATTAGGAATGGGATATTTTACAGAGCTTAGTTCAATATTTCCTTCTCTTTTTCAAAAAAATTGGAAAGTACTCGAGTAATTATTGAAAATAACAAAAACTATGTAATACCTTTATGAAAAACTCAATAAACAAAAATTCCAATCCTTGTATTGAAGTAAAAAATTAGAGATACACCATTTCGACAGCTAAAGGGCTCGATTTCCTCCTTAATTTGCATATTCTTGAGCAGTCATCATCAGTGAGAAACCTCGAGCAACTTATTTAGTCAGCGGAGCTTATAGCTCGTGGCACTGGAGTTTTTGTTCAATTTTCTTTTTCCTTATTCATGATCTTGCACCATTTACTTGCAAATAAACGCGCTAAACACTCGTACTTTGTCTGAATATATGCCACAATAATAAGGAGTTTAATGAGACGTCGAACGATCCACGTTATCTCTAATAACCAATTTGTTTGTTTTATGTTTTCGTTATGTACACACACATATACGACGTTGGATATACCCAACAATTACCATAATTTTCCCGGTGGCAAGAGAATGCGAAATTTATATCTGAGAGACGGCGCGAAAGGTTGAGAGTGGGGTGAGAAGAGTTTTTTAAGTATCCGCACGCGCGTTCACGAGTCTGTAGAAAGCGTCAAGTACCTTTTACATTTAACCTACGCTATACAAGACACCCCGGGAATTTCACTGTAGGTAAGCACTTCGGTACAGCAGAGATAGTGCACTCGTCTTTATACACTACCATCCGCACGGACAAACTTTCAGCTGCCACCGTTGCCGGGCCCTGACGAGCACAGCGAATGATTTCATTGTGCCGAGATTTTACGAGTTAAACTCCTTCAGGCCTGTCATTACGAGGCGTCTGCGGTTTTGCCGCACGCGCAACGAACGATCAACAACAACCTACAAACACTCACGTTCTTCGACTATGTTACAAGCGCGAGAAGAATATCACAATGATTTACTGCTCAATATTGTGAATTTATATTCCATAACGGCTAACGTATCTATTTCACTTAGGAGTGCACTCATATTCCATCAACAGCCACATACGTAATGCAACAAGGTAAGCAGAACAAAAACCTGACCTACTGCATATGTTTTGTCGCTAGTCAGGCTAATGAATGATTTTCGAAAAGATAAAAACAAGAGCTAGAAATATACTATCTTCCTTCAATAATAAACGGACATTAAATTACTTTATCGCAATGGTGTTTATTATTTTTGATTTTCTAATTTCAAGAAAGAAATATTGTAGTAACTGTCATAGTCGCGTAGGAACGAGAAAATTCGATGGGGATATTTCCTATTTTCACTGCAGAATATTGTGAATCTATATTCGATAACGGCTAACGTATCTATTCGACTCAGGGATGCACTCATGTGCCACCAACAGCCACATGTGTAATGGAGTAAGGTAAAGAGAATGATAAAGTCACTTACAGCATATTTTCTTGCTATTTGGGCTAGTGATTCCGCGAAACGAGACGAGACGAGAATCTGTCATTTCTCGTTTCGTTGCGAGTTGGCGAGAAAGGAATCTCGTCTCGTCTCGGGGAAACGCCGAGAGATTTGTCTCGTCTCGTCGCGAAATATTTTCTCGAGACGAGGTCTCGTCTCGTCCCGCCAATTCCTCGAATTTTCTCGAAACGAGGTTTCGTCTCGTCTCGCCAATTTCTCGAGACGAGATACCGTCTCGAGAAATCGATTTTTTATCGATTTTGGCAACGAGCATTCCCGCTGAACGATTATTTTCGAAGGCGGGACTAATACTCCGCTGTGGCCCAACGGATGGTTAACTTGCAGTATCGTTTCTCGAATTCAAGATAATATGAATCTGAGTGGATAATTTAATAATTTAATAACCGTTTTCTGAACGAAATAAACTGTTCGACTTCAGAAAATCTAAAATATGTCCGTCTACGTTCTTAACCTTTCTTCCAAAATAACCGAGACTTTTCGCTTCTTCGCCCGAGAGTCTCGGCGGTCCAGACATATTTGTCATCTCGTCTCGAAATGTCGAGACGAGAATATGTTTATTCGAGACGAGACGAGAAATTTCTCGTCTCGGCGGCATCACTAATTTGGGCTGATAAATGGTTCTTGACACGAAATGTCAAAACAAGGGCAAGAAATATAAGATTTTCCATAAATATAATGAACAGAAATTACATTTTTTTATCGCAACGGTGTTAATTGTTTTTGATTTTCCGATTTAGGGAGGGAATATTACAGTGACTATCAATTGTCACCTAGGAACGAAAAAATCTGAAAGATCTGATAAGAAAATAGATCTCTACATTAGAATGAACAAACTTTACTAGGGAATTTACAAGCTGATCACTTCCCATATGATTTGCTTCTTGAGTAAAGAAAAATTCATATACCAAATCAAATGTTTATTCATACAATTAATTTGCGTCGAAAATTGAGGAGTATAATTACTAGTAACTGCGCCCGAATTTTCTTAGCGTTCTTGGGCACGGTACGCTATCCCGGGTCTTGATTAAGGCAGGTAAGATTCTTAAATATAAGCTTCTCACTGCACAGTATTTGTAATTACTGAGAAACTTGATTCATTTTTAAAAAATCAGAAAATGAATCGCTAGATTCCCTTGTTTTATTTCAGTGACCGTATTAATGTACAGATAAACAGTTGCCAGTGATACAACGTAACATGGCTTGCTATGAACAAACTTTGGCGCTTTCCACCTGTTCCTATTGGCACTAAAACTAGCCAGGCAAGCGACCAGCTCGCTACGATTATAAACGCCAGTCGGATCGCGTGGGACGCGTGGATAAATGCTCGGGGTAAATATTTTAGGTACGCGTCCGACCACCCAGCTAAGCGTGACGGAGCGAATCGAGCTATAGAGTCAGTCTGTGGGGCACGTGTCGATTAAAGCCTCGGAATTTCAGGATTCGTTCTTCATGATGAATCTGTCTGAACCTCTTTGTCTTTTACACTTTTGTATCACTCGCTGAAGTTTTTAGAGTCGAAAGTTCTTTCTATCTCATCTTGATAAAGATTTTCATCATTTGAAGATCCAAGGTCTGTGAGAACCGCGAGCTACCCTGGCAAAAAGTTGTTCATTAAGTAATTCATTAAGATTATTATTCGTTTAAAAATTTTATCTCTAGATCTTTAGCCCTAAATTTCTAGTAATTAATCACCAAAAAGCCGCGTCCTCAATTATTCTGAAAAGGGTTTACCATTTGGTGCATCCTCGCGGTGTTATAGTAGTCTAGATTCGGCATTTGGTCTCCTCAGTTTGTCAGCCCAGAATTTCCTTAAAGAACAGTTCCAAGCCAACTGTGTGTTGACGAGAGTACCGGCGGATCACCTGTGCAAGACCATTGCAAAAAGCTTTAAGGTCCTTTTGAGCACACGTCTTATACGAAGCACAAAGACAAACTCACTTGTCCAAAAACCAAACTCTCCAGTTCCGCAATACGTAGAAACCTCAGTGGTCCATTTACACACCGCTCAAATTTCTGCCGTCACTCCGGTTAACCCTCGGAGCTCCACTGATTCAGTCTCTCGTAAAGAAGGCCCGTAAATTCTCCGCACAAAACACTCGAGAATTGATTTTCTCCGAAATTACGCCCTTTACAAAGATCCTTTGATCGAAGCACAGAAAGAGACACAAAACATTATGATAATCCCCAAAAAACTTGATAAGCCCGGTGACAAAACGACGGAAAATCGATCGGGGCCCCGCAGGGAATTGACAATGTAAATACACTCCGCACAACTAGCTGAACACGTACATACGAAGCAAGCGATTTCGATATATCGCCTCACCGCTGACTTCACGGGATATTGTTGAAACGATATCGCCCGGCGAGTCCCGTCTATACGGCTATTGTGTATAAGGATGCTTGTTCTGCCTCAAACCGTCGTACAGAAGGACTCGAGGGTTACTGCGCCCGCGGGGCCTTAGCTACCAGAAAGACGGCCACGATTGCTCTTGGGGAGGGATCGTGGGCGTGGCTACCGTGGGACCCGCGCGCCGCGTGCCCCTCTGCCGATTGGACAGACTGGAAGTAGCGGGGTCCAATGGGCCCTACAACGACGCGCGGGACACGGCGTACGACGTAACGCCTGCGCCACCGGATTGGACGACGCGTAGGCGCGGGACTCCAGTACTAGCTCGCCGATCAACCGAGATAAGCTCCTGTACACTCGGGATTTTTCTTTCGAGCATTGCAGCGAAGCCCCCCGGTCACTCTTGGTTACGCCTGGATCCACTTCAAAAATTCCGGTGGAGGAGTTAAGATATCTATATGTTGAATTTTATATAGTGTTGGGAGCCCTTATTACTTTGAGATTACATTTCTGAGTAAAATTTGTTATGCGTTTGGGACTTTGTAATCATAACCTGTAGAGATTAATGAATTACGTTTAAACTTTTGAGCAGCTCGGAAAAAAGTAAAATTTTCGTTGAAAATTTACTGTTTCCATTGGAAGTCAACCGAGACAAGTTCTTCTATGCCCGGGATTTTCTTTCGAGCTATGCAGCGACGCCCTCGGTCACTTTCGGGCACATCTGGATCCACTTCGGAGATTCCGGTGGAGGCGTGAGCACATATGTTGAATTTTATATAGTGTTCTGAGCCCTTATTACTTTGAGAATACATTTCTAAGTACTGTTCGTTATACTTTTAGGACTTTGTAATTGTAACCTGCTGAGATTATTAACTTACATGTGAACTTTCAAGGAGCACTGAAAAAACAAAATTACAATTGGAAATTTCATTGGGACTGTGGCAAAAGAGGATCAACTGAGATAAGCTCCTGTACACCCGAGATCTTATTTCGAGTATCGCATGATCACCGCATGTTATTATTGTGGAATTTTATTTATAAGACAAATTTGTACTATAAAGTTCATTTCTGATATTATTAGAGATTAACAATGTCAATTCAATGAGGAGCAGATTTTGCTACATGTTTGTTATTTATGAAATGTTTATGAAGTAATTGATCGATATCAAAGTTCTATAGAAACCTTGGTCGAATTATATTTGACCTGATGTTTAATCCACGTCGTAGTTATAGAATGAGTCAAATTTGATTTTTGGTTGCTATCTTAGTTGTTTCGAAATGGTTTATTCACTAAGTATAGAATGAAATATTCATATTTTATGATGTTACTTGGGTGATTCCGTTGTTACACTGAGAGAAAATTATGGTATTAGTAACCATAAAGTGACAACTATTCATTTGTAGTTGGTACAAATATAGTTGTTAGCACTTAATTAGTTGTCACAACTATTTTTATAGTCACCGAAACTATAAAAGGACTAAAAATCAATAGTTGCAACTTTATAGTTAACTGTACTATGAGGATTTCTCTCAGTGTATACATTGTCTAGCATGTTTTCTCAACAGCAGCGAGAACAAAACGCCTCCACAACCAGTTACAACCAGTTATTAAACAATTAGAGCTCCCTGTAGAATTTACGCCGATCTTTGTTCAGAATTCAATATCCGACTTCTTTATGGAACGTTTAGTGTTCTATATTGTTTCGAATTCTGCCACAAATTATCGAGGAATTATCTTGACGTGTTCTTGTGTCGTTACAATAACTCGATCGCTGGCCAAGGCATCGAGACGTAAGTTTATTCCCAAATATTTTTAAAAACGACAGTCTCAAATACAGAATTGTGCAATTGTTTTTACATCATGAGAAAGTATTCATTAAATCTTTTGTCTGAGAATACTCGTTGCCTAGAGCCAGAATTATCGATCATCGTGTTAATATCTCTTTTCCCGATCTCGATTTTCAAGTATTTACGAACGCGTCGGCGTCGAATCTTTAACGATGAGAACGTCCTGCTTCGACTTTTTCTGAACGTTTCTCGTTGAGTACTCGTTGCTTCAACACTCGATCCACGTTGTTTTCTAATTTCACCTCGTCATCGAAGCATGTCGATCTCGTTGCGTTTCGTCCTCAAGGTTCTCTGTTTTGTTGGCTGTTGAACAAGAGTTCAGTGAGGCACTCTTCCATAAAACGAGACCGCAAACTACCAGGGCTCATCCTCGTCGACCCATATTCTTTGCTCAGCAAGCAGAACGAAGATGACATAACAAGGCGAGAACAATTTTGAACACCCCCACTTGACTAATCGGAGGAAGACATTTTCTTGGAATACAGAGGAACCACAACAACCCACTTATTACCAGAAGAATGTAAGTAGCTCCATATGTTTTCGTTACGAAATCACCGAAACCCGTTATTCCCTGAAACCCAGTGTATTTTCTCAGAATTTTCTGATCATAACAGACAATTTCTTGAAGTTGTGGAACATCCAACAAGACCCCTTTAGACTAATCTTGATTTATTTTCTCGAAATTTCCTTAAATCATAACAGACAATTACTTGGAGTTACGAAACACCCAAAAATATATCTAAAGACTGATCTTCACGTTTTGATTGTTTTCGGATATGACCCCAAATAACAGCATCAATGTTCTTCAAAAAATCTCAGTCATGAGTTAGAATCTTTCGCCACCGTCTCCAAAAAGGGTTTGAACAACCATATTCCCACGTCTTTAACGATTCTATTTTCAAAATCTCGTATTCTATATTTTTGAATGCGAAATACATATTATCTTGAAAACAGAGACACGACACGAACTTGACTTTCACCAAAATAATGTAAATATTCCCGCGTAGTTTCGTTAAACAAACGTCGAAACTTCATCCCTTCAATCCCTGAAACTTTCTTGGAATGTCCTGAAATCGTAACAGACGATTCCATGAAGTTACGAAAAGTTCCAATAAGATTCCCGAAACTTGATCACGATGATTTGTTTATTTTCGGACAAAGTCTTTATGACAGTCATGAATGTCTTTCACCACTTCTTTAATGCCAGTAGTAACAATGATATTTCCACCTCTTTGAAGTTCCTTTACAAAATCTCTAACGTCCGAACGTAGAAACGATGCGCCCAAATGGGTGGTGCCAATGGATCCGAGCAGGCCAAGAGTATTCCCGGTTCTATTCCCTTTTGCCACCCTTAAGCACGACTAGGAAGGGTGGTTCGAGAGTTGAGTCGCAATTGGCTGGCGATCCCTCGAACCAGCGAAATTCCCATGGGAACAACGGACGAGGCAGGCAACTTTCTGGCCACTCCTATATGCCATAGTCTTAACCATCGACCTTTTCCTACTGTCAAGACACCATCGCGCTGCTTCCATCCCCGTCGTCCACTGTAATAAGACTTAATAGTGTTACACAGCAGAATAAAGTCGAAAGGAAAACGAGAAAGGATACATGGGTATGTCTATCCTGTCAGTCCATCAACTTTGTAGTTACCCAATCCTCGACAGTGACACGTAATTCCCTCGCACGGTTTCGCTTCCCATCCATATGCTGGAAATCATCGCCTGACGGAATGCTCCTTCAGTCAGTCATCGCCTTTCGCTAATGACTCGATCATCGTCCGCAGTATCGTCTGAAGAGTGCGCGTCGGTCAAGTCGATAAGCCAGCGCGTGTTGGATGCTCGATACAAAACGTCGTGAGAGTGTCAATCGTGGATAAATGATCCCATCATCATGGTCATCGTCGTATTCATGCTGGGAGACATCTTAACGATTGAACTTGAGACGGAGGTGTGCAGTGACGCCGATTAAAGAGAATATTATAGTACATGATGATGTACACTACGAAGACACTTACTATGACCATCTCTATATCTTTCCATCTCCGGTGAATGTGAGCGGAGGCACATCAACGTAGCACTTTGAGTACAAGAGTGAAAAGTCTTTGCGGGTTTCTTCTTGCGCCGTTTTGCATAGGGCTGCTGGTGATGGCGAAGCATTTCAGCTGGTGCTGGTGCTGCTGCTGCAATTCCTGTACTGATGTATTCATGCCATACCGTACGTATTATAATACCTGCTACTTCGTCATTACCCGAGGGCGCGGCGCGGTGCATTACGCGGCGAATTGCGAGGTGAGCGCAGAGCCCTCCGCGCGCGGTGCTCTCCGGGCTTCTTGGAGAAATTGGGATGTTGGCGCTCGCGGTGTATGGTATGAACCGGGCGCGGAGCACGAGGCACCCGCGCGCTTAGCTTTGTGTGTTTCTCTCTGGGATGTATACATACACACGCATATGATGTGTATATACATATATATCTGCAGAGGGCCCCGTGAGCAAGGGCGTGAAAGGAATCCCGACGATGAAATTGCTTTACGAGGAATTTCTGAATCGGTTATACGAACGCGAACGCGGCGGTTAAGTTGGAATCGTGACGGCCCAGGGCGCACACGCGAGCTTACCAGAAAATTTGCGATTGACCCGACGAAATTGGAAGGAGGTGGGTGCTGTGGTGGCAGTGCGCGCTGCTGCTGCAGTGTATTCAGCTATCGCCCTGGCCGCAAGCTGAAGTAGCAGCTCCATGAGGAAAGGGCGGACTTTTTAACGAGACGACACGCGGTGGCCGACACTGTAGAATGTCCGCCGCTACTACTTCTGACTGCTGCTCGCCAAACTTTTTCCTTAAGATCCTCCGTCTTTTTCGATTCTTGCCGTAATTCTGTATGCAAAGTTCCTCTGACGTGCCTCCCGCACCTTACGTTCTATCTTTCATTCTTTTCCGCTTGTTTTTTGTACTGCCAAAAGCGATGGTATGTACTATAAAATTATGGTGGCTGCAAGGTGGATGTCAAAAACTGATGGGTGATTATATGGCAAGGTTTTGTTAAAACGGACGCGCTTTAAAGCGGAGTCACATAATCATTGGATTCTCCAAATCGGATAATGTTCATTAACTGTGAATTCGTAATGAGATCAATATCATACGGAAGAAAGTAATTATGTTTGAGATTAAATGACTAGCGAAAATGTATATGAGTAATCACTCTCACTCTTTCTCTTTCTTTTGCACTTCTATTGTATGCCTGAGGGCGATGTTTTGTATCAAAATATCAAGAAACAATGCAGGGAAAAATTAAGGGAAATACAAATATCATGAAATATTATGGTGTCTGCAAGGTAGATATCAAACACTGACGAAAGATAATATGGCAAGATGCTGTTTCGCGTTTCCAAAAAAAGCATAGCGGTAAAATCATTGAATTTCCAGTTGCGCGTAAGGTTTAGCAACCGTGAATTCGTAATAAGATGAATATCAAACGAAAAAAACCGGTCATGGTTTTGGTCAAATGTCTGACGAAAATGTCTGTAAGTTATTTCTCTCACACTTTTTCTCTCTTCCGCACTTGTATTATACGCCCGGAAGCGACGATACGATCCAAATATGAAGAGGCAATGCAGAAATAATCACCCAGAGAAATAAGTAGAGACGAAAATATCATGGTGTCTGCAAGTTGGATATCATTTACTGATCGGTGATTACATGGCAAGGTGTCACTCAGAATTCCCGAACGAACCGGTAAAATATTGGGTTCCAACATTCGGACTACGCTTATCAAGCGTGAATCCGTAATAAGATTATTAGTGAACACTAAACGAAGAAAAATATTTGTAGTTTCGTCACACGCCCGGTTAAACATGCCTGTGAATGATCGGCATTAACCCATAGGAATCAATGTTGATCGCACATTGAAAGCAAATCAATTAGACGTACCTGACACATTCACGTTTCATTCGACTGAAATAGAAGTCTCTTTTACTAACAAATTGACTCTTGGTGAGAAAAAGAGACTGATTTTCCTTACTTATTGACACTTCTAATAGGAATTAAATTCTTGAAAACCCAAGTTTTTCATTATTACGTACCAAACATTTTCTCGATTGAAATGGTTGATAAATATGAATTATGACTTATTTGATACGCTATTTTCCTGTACGGAACCCGAATGGCTAACGGTCGTCTTCAGAGCTATATTCAGGGGTGAATATAGCGATGAAGACCATTATTTGCTTCCCTAGACCGGAAATAAATACTCATTTACCATTATAGTGTATATTATATGTTTTGAATTTGCGGTATCGCGTGTGTCTCAGGGCGTAGCCTAAGAGGTAGCTCAGAGGACGATCGGTAGGCGCGCAGGGGATTGAAGAGGGTTGCGTACGAGAGAGGGTAGAGGAAAGCGCACGGAGAAGGTGGGTATAAGGTATCTTATTGATCTGGTAGCCTGGGGCGTGTCATTCTGGGCTGTTTGGCCGCAGGGAGGACCGCACAGCTAACCCTAAAGCAAAGGGGATCGTGCCGTGGTGGCTGCTGCGTTGCTGCTGCTGCTCCTGCTGCTGGGGATGCTGGATATATACATATATATTTACCGAAAGGAAGAGGGAGATAGAGATAAAGTCTCTCTTCTCTCTCTCTCTCTCTCGACGCAGGCGCACATGACACCCGTTTTCCGTGCCCGGAGGGGTAACTCCCAATCACCAGGAGCTAGAAACACTCGCGGCCCGAGGGGTTGTCAAGACTTTTGCGAAACGGGAGGGAACAAAAATAAAAGAGAAAGCAAATAGAGAAAGGGATTGGAGGAACCGAAGAAGTCCAGAAAGAGAAAGGAATGGAGAAAGCTTACAAAAACGCAAGAGAATCGAGCAAAGATGTAAAATGCACGGCGATATTTGTTAAAGACATTCGAGAGAAGTCTGTTCGTATCTGATCTGCATTCGACGCGACGACCGATGCTTTCTCCTGATGTCTGAGGAATCCTACGGACAGATTTCTGCTTGCCTGTTGCCTTTGTGTATATCAGATGCTTTGATAACTCCGACGACTTTGATTCTTTCTACTCGCTCGGAATATTACGTGCAGCACGAAAATCCGCATCGCGTATAAGCCCTCAGTAGTGAACTGCTCTCTGAGGGGTTGGCGAACTTCATATTCACCCTCTCCGAACGAGCGAACCCGCTTTTGGCTCACCCCAAAAGAGCTTTCCTCCAAAGTCTCTCTCACTCGTCGATGCTTTCACTGATATTATTCTGCAGCCCTTGTGCAGAATGGGGAGATTCTCTGAGATGAGATTGAAGACGCCCAGGGATTCAATAGGTAATAAAAGCTAACCCACATATTGAGAGTTTCAGAATCCAGGCAATTTCGAAGCTCATACTTTATGAGAAAATTTGATTCAATGTGAATGGTACAGTTTCAAAAATTTTTATTATACAACTCGAATTTTTCGACAACCCAGATTCTTTTATGTTTCTTTGAAGGCGGTTTTTTTTCGCTCGTTTGACATAAGTTATAGTGGAATTGAAAATACATACAAGCTGATAGTGATTGTTGATCTCGAATTTGGCATTTATTCGATCGGATATTTCTTTTCCCGATCTACGTAATAGTAGTAATCATCCGGAAAATCAATCACAAAACAGCAGCCCATCAATCGTAACAACTGATCTGTAATCACTGTAATCACTCAGCTGTATCACTGAATCCGGAGCAAGATGAAATAAGAAAAAGGCTTCCGTTTGCCGAAGCAGCGCCATATACGCATGGATTCGAAAATGTAAGACAAAACAGAAAGCCACCAATGGAAGAAAAAACAAGGGCTCCGGATTTCTGCGAAAATTCGTAACGGATAGGATGCACCCTCATCAGACGGTCGGAGGAGTGCGCGGCATTGCCCTTCAGCGTAATACACTTTTGATCTCTCTCGAAAAACTCAGCGCAGAATAATATGCACGTGAGGAGCGGAGATGCATTCAACGAGGAGAGAGAGAGAGAGAGAGAGCGAGAGAGCGAGAGAGCGAGAGAGCGAGAGAGCGAGAGAGCGAGAGAGCGAGAGAGCGAGAGACAGGGACAGGAATGGGGTCGAGAATTTCGGAATAATGAAAAAACGAACAGGCAAGAAGAGACGAGCGAAAGAGGGAGAAAGATGTTGGTGCATAATCGATGATCACAGTCATAATAAATGAAGTATGCCTCGGTATAGCGTATAGGGACTCAACTTATAAGCAGAGAGCCGGGTTTATAGTATATAGGGAGAGGAGATGCCAAGGTACCTGACGACGGCCCGGGGCATCCACGGGAGGATCACCCTGGCCGTAATCCGAGGTGTGCATCGCGTATCGCGTATCCCATCGGAATCTCTCCTCGAAGCCAGAGCGTTGGTTTCTTCGCGATGCCGTGGAAGAACAACTCGTGGAGTGGACTCGAAGGAGCCTCGTCGCGGTACGAAAGTAGCTAATCATAATAACGTGTGTTGGCAGGAGAGGCTTTGGCTCGGTCCTATACCAAAGCGAGACGGAGATCGGAACGAGGAGACGCGTGGTATGATACGAGCCCTTATAACTCGGTATATCGCTCGACGGACACACGAGCGGCCAGGTGCGTGCAAAAGACCGAGCACGATTAGCCGAGTTATAAATTTTCGGTCCCCTCGACCTCTTCCCCGGGCGTTACGTTCCCGTGCCTATTTTACCGTACCAAGGTGACGGCGAAAATCGTTCTCCTCTTCACTCCCGGTGTACTACGTACGTGAGTTAAATATATGCAGAGCTCCTTGCTAACAAAAAACGGATCGAAGCGACGAGGTGTATGTACGATACCTTGTGTCGAGTACATGTATCTTACGTGGTAATGGCGTCTGGGCCTATAAACGATACGATAGCATATCCTCCTGCAGTCTACATGATGGAGAAACAATGATCTTTTTTTAACTTCCGGTTGACTGAGTTACAGAGAAAAAAGGGATTCATCTTTCTCCGCCTTTTGTGTGGGATGAACGGGGTGGGGTTAAAGTTAGGAATGGTAATTACACGAAAGTCTAAAACTCCGAAATCTATTCTCTCACCTACATGTTTGACAAAATTTTCTAGAAAATTATTCGTCAAAAATGTCTGTAAAATATTGAGCTTCGGAATTTTAGACGTCCGTTAATTTATTATTCGGAACTTTAACCCCGATTTCCTCGCCTCTCAGAGAAAAAGTTTCGAATCGTAAATATTCGAAGGCCTAAAATTTCGCAATTTAATATCTCATCCACATTTTTAACAAAATTCGCTAGAATAATTTTCGTCAAAAAATGTAGGTGAGATATTAATATTCAGAATTTTAGACTTTCGTATAGTTACCATTCGCAACTTTGACCCTGCCCCGGATGTTTTCGTCATTCTTGATGACAAAGTACGAATGGAAAGTACTGTCTCAATTTTCAGTTAAGAATGAAATAGTACATTACGTTACAAGGGAGGGAAGTACCAGATTTTGAAAATCGGCTCCCTTCCATGTAGCGTAGGATACTTTTTTCCAACTACGATGAAATAACCCGTTTTCCGAGCGTGCCGAACGCAATGCAGTAAACGAATGTTGCATAGACGTGAATTCCTAGATAGTTGTGAAACGGGGTCCCGGGGCGGAGCCCTGGTGGGGCCCATGGGCGAAGCCCCGGTGGGGAGTTGGGGGGAGGGAGGGTCGCCCCCCCCCCCCACTGTACAACACAAAAAATCTAATTGAAAGTAAATAAAACTAACAAAAAATACAGAAGAATACACAACGTAAGCATGCCCCTTCGCGAGTTTTACGGATCTCCGCCAAACAGCGCCACTTTCCAGCGGGAAAAATTCGACGTGGCACCCGTGAGGACCAGAATGTTATTACTCCCTCTGATTACTTCCCTAGGGACGTAATCGGGGGGCGTAATGAACTGCGCAAGGATACTGCACATGCATGGCCAGTTACGCATGCACATTAGTCAGCGGCCAAAAATCAGCCACTTTCAACTCTACTCGCACGCGAGGAATGAGGTTATTTCGACGTAGTTGGGAAAAAACCTCTTTCCTTGTGGACTGATGGTTGAATAAACGGTACGATACTACAATCACTTGCAGTCTACATGAAGGAGAAACAATACGTTTTTTTTTTTGGCTTTTGAGAGCCATCGAAATTTTTTACATTTTTGACGACATCCGATTTCATTGGGAGGATTGAAGTCCGGTATGAAAACCGATGAATCAAAGTAACAGAAGCAGAATTTATCACCATGAATTTTCACGGGATGTATGTACCTCATGTATTGAGTAAATATACCGTACATGGTAATAGTGACTGGGCCTATGAAAAAACCTTGCTTGCTGCACCCAGTTCAGTAAGAATATTTGAAATTACCCGCATTCCTGATGATCTCCACAAATGTAAGCGAAATACAGATTCAATTTTCAGTCCCAGATGAAAGCCGAAGCACCAAAATCGCAAACTTGAACTCTGAAATTTCTTTAATGAAGCTGTTCGAAAGAAGGCATCACTATTACCGGGACTCTTCGATGAATCGTCAGTGTCCACAGAGCTGGTCATCTGTCAAGGTATAACGACGAAGAATGAGAGCGTACGTGAGAGTAGGTCGATGTGGATGAACCCAAGTAACCCCCGGGTGATAGAGTAAGAGTTGACAAGACATTACAGAGTCGAGAGACGGCAATGCAGAATGCGAGAAGGAGAGATTTCGGTCCGAAGATTCCGGCCGAGTATGAAAATCGATAAGTCAAAGCCACAGGAGCAAAATTCAACACCATGATTCTTTACGCAATGTATGTACATTTTCACGCGGCTATGTATAGTACATAGCGATGGTCACTAAGCCTATGAACTGAACAACAATATATCCCCCTACTCTTTACACAAAAAAGGATCGCCTTTCTGGTTTTCTCCAAGTTAATAAAAATATTCGAAATATTGTGCAACATTGTCCGTCGGAGCTTGTGATTTTGGCTAGTCGCAAGCTTCAAGCCTAAAATTTTTTCAGTGGAGCAGCTCGAGAGAAGCCATCACGATTACCGGGTGTCGTCGACGGACGGTCAGCGTTCAGAGAGTATTTAATAGCCAGTCGTTTGTCGAGGTCCAACAGCAAAGAATAAAAACGTACGTGAAAGTACGTCAATGTAGATAACGTCAAGTAACCCTCGAGTAAAAGTGTAAGGGTTGACTGCACATATAGAGCCGAGAGAGAGAGAGAGAGAGAGAGAGAGGCGGGGATGCAGGATTCGAGAAACAGAGATGCTGTGAGAGGGTTGTCAGAGGGTAGCAGCAGCAGCAGCAGCCCGCAAGTTACAATTGATCGGAGAGGCGAGAGGATTGGAGGGATGAAATGCGTTTGCGAGTGTGAGAGCGTTCGAAGCCGACGGAGGGTTGCCCGCTGGCGCAAGCGCCCCTCAGGCGACGTCACATCGATTCCTCCGGGAAGAGCTTACAAAATGGCTGCCGGCGGTTCCATTCCTTCGCGGTACGAAGCTCGACGTCCGCTCAACCAGCATCCAACCAGGCAGCCAACCCTCGCGATATTCCTACACAGGAGTTAGCGAGGGAGTCGCTAGTGCCGGTAAACTTACACTCTTATATCTAGGTCTCTTTGTCTGCGGTTGGAATACGTGCAAGGAGAGAAGGTGGATTGAGAGAGACGCCTTCGTAGCCAAGAGAAGCTCTTGGGTTGTCGCATAGCACAAGACGACGCCGACGAGGCTTTCGCCCTTGTGGTATGGGAAAATCGATGCACCTTAGGAGTAGAGCACACGGATGAGGGATGAGGTACCGAGGGCGAGAGACACTCAATGTTGCCGCAAGATACGAGCGACGATGACGGCCCAGTCGAGGAGAAACCACCTCCTCCCTGTGTGACATCGTCGGAGTCGACGTCGCGTCTCCTTCTCTCGAGAGCGCGCGGTAGGAATTGAATTATTCACCGGGCCAGAAGGTGCTACCATGGCCTCATGATGGAGCGAGCGACTGTCGTCTTTGCCACCGGTAGCTCTATCTCCTAAAGGTAAACCACCCACCTAACGTGATTCGTAATCGGATCACCGACAAAATAATCCTGTGCTTGGACGAAGTAGCGTGGATACTGTATTTGGCTTTGTAGACTCTTTGTGGTCATCTACTGCGCTCGTATTGCAAATATGGAGACTGCATAATGATGAACAATACGCTCGGGGACATCGTTGAAGACATGAAATTATATGGAATCTATAATTGCTGATTATATAATTTTAGGAATATTCATACGTTAATATAGTTTTTGTTTAGTGAATATTAATGGTAAATATGGAATTGAGGAATGTTGGTCAAATTCCATTTGTTTCTGATGTTTTCAAGCAGGGCAATTTTCGATAATACTGGTTAAAAGATTCAGTGTGTTTCATTAACTAACTTGTTGGGTCCAATGTAACCCCAAAGTTGTAGTACAGGATAAAATTGTCATATTTTTTGAATTGTCGAGCTAAAAAGTATTTTGGACGTGACGTGAAAGATGAAGTCGTCGATTCCAAGCCGTTTACTTTTCACGCCACTTCTACAATAAATTTGTTACTCTCACGCATCTGATAAATGATAAAGCACGATTTTTTAAAAACTATTCTTGACTTAGAATTTATATAAACATGAGAATAAAAATAACGCACTTACGCATACTACTTTAAGTAAGAGTTATACAGAGAGAATTTTTTAAAAAAGATATGGATGCAAGCGAACCGAGACAGATGAAAAATTGGCCGTGAGCCAAACAAAGTTTAACTGTGCAAGGCTTTAAGATAAACAGCAGAATATCACAACGGCAAAGCGAATTCTTAATGAACATAAATGTTCACGTGCCTAATGAACGATTTGGTTCGATGTCTTTATTACCACTCCAGTCCCGAATTGAAGCAAATATGGCTATAGGAGAAAGAGCATTTGATTGAGGATATAATACAGAAAGAGAGAGAGAGAGAGATGGAGAGAGTCGAGGATGCATGCGGAACGAGACAGATGAGAGAATGGAGTACGCGCGTCGTTCGCGGGCATTCGCTCACCGTATAAACATCCATTTGATACGATACAGAGCCTACTTGCATATGTGTGTACACATAGAAGGGCACTGAGGCCAATGTTCCACCCCATCAGTGCATTTAGCACCGTTCAGCCGGGTTTCCTGTTACCGCTTGGCTATCGCGTACACTAAACTACACTATATGCATGCATACATAGTAGATGAAGTACCTATACGCGCGATACCCGACTGTCCGATGTGTCGTGTCGCCTGTTCTCCACCCCAGAGCTGTTGCAGTATTCCTCCCGTTGGTGTACACACTCTACTCTGTAGTTTAATGTCAGGCCTAGATAGATCGATTTAGTTCAAAATTTAAACTTCTCAAACCGTCATTCTGGCCATCGGAGGGTTTTTACTTATCAACTCTAGCAAAAGTTGATGTAAGAGACACGAAGAGTTTTACGATTTGTTGTATTTACTTAAATACCTGCTGCAGGGGAATTCTTGTAATACTGATTCAAAATTTAATTACAAGGTATTAATTTTTTTCAAATATTGAGCAATGAATTTCGACTGATTTATGAAAAGTTTTGGAATTCTGTTCGCATTTTTCAAATTCTAATTATAATCTACAAAAATGCATAAATTTAAGAGTTTTAGAATATTGTCAATTGAGAATAATAAAATCACTACAGTATGTTTTCCGATTAGAGTGATCGATTCAATTTGAAAGCCCAATCGCTGATCATAAGTCAATTTTTGCGAATTAAATATTAAATACAATGAAAAATCTATATCTATTTGTTGATAGGTTTCCTGTTTTCATTAACGAAACGGGGTTTTGGAAGAATGCAATTTTCTAAATCCACGCAGTTATCGTGCAGAAATACGAAAAATTGCAAAAACTTATGACATCGGGACTGACAACACTAGTTCTGGGTTTCCAATCTGCTTTTCACTGTATTTAAATTCAACCGACCGGGTGGGATAATAATAGTGAATGACCAAAACAAGAAATGGCTAAAATGGCACATTTAAAAATAATAAACGTGTGAATCTAAAATGACTATCATTATGAAATTTGCTCTTTTAGCCATTTGCTATTTCGGTTTTATCTTGATAAGATAGGGGTCAAAATCGCGAATTATTAAAATAGAATTTCATAATGATGCCCATTCCGGATCCAAAAGTTCACTATTTTAAGATTTGCTATCAGTCATTTGCTATTTTGGTCATCAGCTATTTCGATCCCCACCGTCTATTTAGATCATTCGCTATTTTGACCTCATCTTATTGAAATCCAACTAAATAGTGAATGGCTCGAATAGCGAATTTCATAATAATAGTAATTCTATATTCAGGCAATTTTTCAAAGGTGGTATTTTAGTCATTCGCTATTCTTATCCCACCCGGGGTAGGGTTCAAAATAGCGAATGACCAAAATAGTGAATGGTTAAAATAGCGAATTTCGAAATGAGGAACGTCCGAACCTAGAATGATCATCATTATGAAATTCGCCATTTCAGTCATCCACTATTTTAACCATTCGCTATTTTCTCCTCTATTTTATTAAAATGCATTCAAAACAGCGAATGATTAAAATGGCGAACGGCTGAAAACGTGAACTCCATAATTGTGAACATTCTACATTTAGACGTTCCTTTTTTTATATTCACTATTTTAGCTATTCGCTGTTTTAGTCATTCGCTATTTTGATCCCCACCCGCGCCGAGAACGAGCGTTCTCAGTTTCGGTTTCACAAGTTCCTACAATTTTTCGCAATACTTGCAATATGGCAATCAATGCACTTTGAAATTTTTTTCCTAAATTGAAAGATATGTGTACGAAGTTTCTTTGCAGATACCGTTAATGACGGTGAAGTTCGAAATAGCTGATGACCAAAATAGCAATGATTAATTGCGAATAAAAAAAATTAACGTCCGGATTTGGAATAGCCATTATCATGGAATTTCATTTTCATCATTCGCTCTTTTAACTTCCATCTTATTAAAATGGAATCAAAATAGCGAAGGGTTGACATAGCGAATTTCATAATGATAGTCATTTTAGATTCAGACGTTCATTTATGACCCGAAACTAGAATTTCATACTGATGGCCATTCTTAATTCAGACGTTCATCATTTTGAAATTCGCTATTAGTCATTCGCTATTTTCATATTTGATAATCAGCTATTTCGACCCCCACCGTTGTAAATTTTATTAGAAGTATCTGTAATGAAACTTCGTACACATGTATTTTTATTCAAGAAAGAAATATCAAAAGTGTATTGTTTGCCATACAGTATTGCAAAAAATGGCAGGAACTTCTGACATCGAAATTGACAGCCAGCTCCGGTCTCTACATTGCTTTCCAGTGTACCTACCAACTACTAGTACACACAAACACACACTTGCATAAATACTCGTCTGCGGAGATACACCGACTATGTGGAAAGGGTGACGGATATAATGTGTGGTGGGCAACGAACAGAGGGTACAACGCGTAAGGGCGAATGGCGACGCGGTAGAGGACACGGGAATACGATAGTGAACGCGGAGGGATGTAGCAACGAGCACAAAGGGGTTGGAGGTTACCGGAGAGGGTTTTGAACGACACAGCGGTCGCGATCACTCTCCTCTTGTTCAGTCGATTTCCGTCTCGTTCGCTCGCTTGTCTGCCGACCGAGACACGAATTGCGTTCGAGCAATCGTGATTTTCCGTCCCGCTTCGACGCGCTATGTAAACTGAGAGAACGTACGCGCGGTGCTCTCGTCATCGTGGCCGCACTCATGTCGATACCACCGCGGTTTGCGAGCATGAGAGAACGGCCAGATGTGACTACATTCCGCTTTGTGTCCCGCGGCTCCTCGAAATTCCGCGACTCTGCTTGTCCAACCTCGTGCAATTCTCGTGTTGTCGATGGCTAACAGTAGCATTGTCCATCGATGCTGTAACTGTACAGTTGTAAGTTGGCGTCGTTCGCAACGATTTTTGTACTCGGTTAGATGAATATCCGATGCAATTACTGGAGGTACTGTCGACTTTTCGCGCGAGATGAACTATGACATCATTTGATTATGTGATACGACTGATTATTGTTAATTGCATTTGTAAAATACACGGACTGAAGAGTTTAGTCAAAACTATCATAAGTAAAGAATTGTTAAAAAGCAGATTTTTATATTTTTTTCTATTTTATAAATCGCCAAAAGTACTATTTCCCATGGATGCTACAACTGTAAGTTGGCGCGACCACAACGATTTTTGTACTGGGTTCAATGAATCCCTAATGCAATTACTGGAGGAACTGACAATTCGTCGAGTGAGATAAACTTAGACATTATTTGGTTTCGTGATACGACTAATTACTATTAAATTAGATTTGCTTGTTTGCGTGAAACGACCAATTAGTACTAATCAACATACTTGTTGCTACATCTCTATGAAATCGATCATATGTGATGGATTTTGTCACCTCATGTAAATTTTTGTCAGTGATGTTAGTATTTTCTTTTAATGTAGCAAACGATCTTTAATTTTTCAAGAATTTTACTTGTTTGGCTTATTCATGCTGCAAGTTGTGACGATCCATATCACAGTTTATGACGACTTATTCTGACCAGGTGCGACGGTAGGGTCTATGGACATCAGCGTTATGAAAACTGGGCAAGGTACAGCTTCTCATATATTATATATATATAATGCAGCATTCGTAGGATGTTGGATGTTGAATCTCCACAAGTTGCTGGGGGATCGAAAGGATTAGAATGGTGGGCCCCTCTTTCGCTACATCCCGGGGCTATTCTCGGGCCGGCTGCGCCATCTGTTTTCGGGTAAACATACGCGATCATCCCGGTCGAGTTCCATTCCCGTTTTTCGCCTCGGGACAAAATTCAATGTAGCTGGATGAAGCGTAAACATAGAGAGCCCGGCAAAAAAAATTCACGGAAAAACATCATCCGCGAAAGGACAGCCTGCGATAGCATTTCGCTCATCTATATCTAATCGTTACAGAGTAAAAACTGCACACCCCAAGCTCGACGAGTTTTTTCAATCACAATATGAATTGGAAGTTGGTTCGTACATATTGTAAATATATATATATATATATATATATCGACATTTTTCATGCTATGAAAAAAAAACTCGTAACAATTATCTTACGTTCCGAAAAACCAATATAAACAGCGATATTCAACTACAGTTCCGTACAGTCAGTATTGGTTTGCTACTGTTGTCCTATATTGATCGGTAATATTTTAATACTAAAGATAGGTCCTTTTATTCCTTTGGAATATTCACTTTTGCTTTTTTTTTCAGAAAAAGCTAGAGGGAGCCTTGTTTTCATAAAATTCATGATTTTTATGTCAAAACACTCTAAATGATTTAAAACATCGGAAAAATAGGTTCAGCAAAGTTTTGCACATATGTGTGTGTGTGTGTGTGTGTGTGTGTGTGTGTGTGTGTGTGTGTGTGTGTGTGTGTGTGTGTGTGTGTGTGTGTGTGTGTGTGTGTGTGTGTGTGTGTGTGTGTGTGTGTGTGTGTGTGTGTGTGTGTGTGTGTGTGTGTGTGTGTGTGTGTGTGTGTGTGTGTGTGTGTGTGTGTGTGTGTGTGTGTGTGTGTGTGTGTGTGTGTGTGTGTGTGTGTGTGTGTGTGTGTGTGTGTGTGTGTGTGTGTGTGTGTGTGTGTGTGTGTGTGTGTGTGTGTGTGTGTGTGTGTGTGTGTGTGTGTGTGTGTGTGTGTGTGTGTGTGTGTGTGTGTGTGTGTGTGTGTGTGTGTGTGTGTGTGTGTGTGTGTGTGTGTGTGTGTGTGTGTGTGTGTGTGTGTGTGTGTGTGTGTGTGTGTGTGTGTGTGTGTGTGTGTGTGTGTGTGTGTGTGTGTGTGTGTGTGTGTGTGTGTGTGTGTGTGTGTGTGTGTGTGTGTGTGTGTGTGTGTGTGTGTGTGTGTGTGTGTGTGTGTGTGTGTGTGTGTGTGTGTGTGTGTGTGTGTGTGTGTGTGTGTGTGTGTGTGTGTGTGTGTGTGTGTGTGTGTGTGTGTGTGTGTGTGTGTGTGTGTGTGTGTGTGTGTGTGTGTGTGTGTGTGTGTGTGTGTGTGTGTGTGTGTGTGTGTGTGTGTGTGTGTGTGTGTGTGTGTGTGTGTGTGTGTGTGTGTGTGTGTGTGTGTGTGTGTGTGTGTGTGTGTGTGTGTGTGTGTGTGTGTGTGTGTGTGTGTGTGTGTGTGTGTGTGTGTGTGTGTGTGTGTGTGTGTGTGTGTGTGTGTGTGTGTGTGTGTGTGTGTGTGTGTGTGTGTGTGTGTGTGTGTGTGTGTGTGTGTGTGTGTGTGTGTGTGTGTGTGTGTGTGTGTGTGTGTGTGTGTGTGTGTGTGTGTGTGTGTGTGTGTGTGTGTGTGTGTGTGTGTGTGTGTGTGTGTGTGTGTGTGTGTGTGTGTGTGTGTGTGTGTGTGTGTGTGTGTGTGTGTGTGTGTGTGTGTGTGTGTGTGTGTGTGTGTGTGTGTGTGTGTGTGTGTGTGTGTGTGTGTGTGTGTGTGTGTGTGTGTGTGTGTGTGTGTGTGTGTGTGTGTGTGTGTGTGTGTGTGTGTGTGTGTGTGTGTGTGTGTGTGTGTGTGTGTGTGTGTGTGTGTGTGTGTGTGTGTGTGTGTGTGTGTGTGTGTGTGTGTGTGTGTGTGTGTGTGTGTGTGTGTGTGTGTGTGTGTGTGTGTGTGTGTGTGTGTGTGTGTGTGTGTGTGTGTGTGTGTGTGTGTGTGTGTGTGTGTGTGTGTGTGTGTGTGTGTGTGTGTGTGTGTGTGTGTGTGTGTGTGTGTGTGTGTGTGTGTGTGTGTGTGTGTGTGTGTGTGTGTGTGTGTGTGTGTGTGTGTGTGTGTGTGTGTGTGTGTGTGTGTGTGTGTGTGTGTGTGTGTGTGTGTGTGTGTGTGTGTGTGTGTGTGTGTGTGTGTGTGTGTGTGTGTGTGTGTGTGTGTGTGTGTGTGTGTGTGTGTGTGTGTGTGTGTGTGTGTGTGTGTGTGTGTGTGTGTGTGTGTGTGTGTGTGTGTGTGTGTGTGTGTGTGTGTGTGTGTGTGTGTGTGTGTGTGTGTGTGTGTGTGTGTGTGTGTGTGTGTGTGTGTGTGTGTGTGTGTGTGTGTGTGTGTGTGTGTGTGTGTGTGTGTGTGTGTGTGTGTGTGTGTGTGTGTGTGTGTGTGTGTGTGTGTGTGTGTGTGTGTGTGTGTGTGTGTGTGTGTGTGTGTGTGTGTGTGTGTGTGTGTGTGTGTGTGTGTGTGTGTGTGTGTGTGTGTGTGTGTGTGTGTGTGTGTGTGTGTGTGTGTGTGTGTGTGTGTGTGTGTGTGTGTGTGTGTGTGTGTGTGTGTGTGTGTGTGTGTGTGTGTGTGTGTGTGTGTGTGTGTGTGTGTGTGTGTGTGTGTGTGTGTGTGTGTGTGTGTGTGTGTGTGTGTGTGTGTGTGTGTGTGTGTGTGTGTGTGTGTGTGTGTGTGTGTGTGTGTGTGTGTGTGTGTGTGTGTGTGTGTGTGTGTGTGTGTGTGTGTGTGTGTGTGTGTGTGTGTGTGTGTGTGTGTGTGTGTGTGTGTGTGTGTGTGTGTGTGTGTGTGTGTGTGTGTGTGTGTGTGTGTGTGTGTGTGTGTGTGTGTGTGTGTGTGTGTGTGTGTGTGTGTGTGTGTGTGTGTGTGTGTGTGTGTGTGTGTGTGTGTGTGTGTGTGTGTGTGTGTGTGTGTGTGTGTGTGTGTGTGTGTGTGTGTGTGTGTGTGTGTGTGTGTGTGTGTGTGTGTGTGTGACCAATACGCTCGCCAATGTTGCAGTGACCATTATCGACGTCGCAACATTAGGCCAATGCTCGGCCAAGTATTGACCCACCAATGGTTGGTTTGTCGATATTAGGCCGAGTATCGACCCGCCAATTATCGACTTCGCAACATTAGGCCAATGCTCGGACAGGTATTGTTCGCCAATATCGAGCCGGACATACCATCCAAGACTCGAGCCGATAATCGCGGCATAGCACATGGCAATTGGCAGCCTCGGCACCGAGATTGGCCCGATCATCGGCCAAGTCTGGTCACCCTTCATGGGCTTCAAGCGATCCCATGTTCACTCAATAAAAATTAAAAGAATTGCGCCTCATCTGAAGCCAACTAAGCTTACTTAATTCAACATCCCATAGAGCACCAAATATTTGGAAAATCTCCCTTTTAAAAAGTTCACGGGTAACGGAAAGCATTGTTGACACTTATTCGAGTTGTGATTGGTTGCTGGGAAAGACCGCGAGAAACAAGTTCAGTTTGGTGTCAAATTTGACATAAAAATAGGACGTGCGCTGCAACGTCCGTGACATTTTAAAAGGTTATAAAAGCGCAGCAGCGCAAAAGAATTTTTAGGCACGCGCACCAGCACGTGTGGTTAGCCTAGTATAATATAAACTTTATTGGTTAAAATGACAAGATCCTATGTAATATTCAGACAATATTACCGAATCGCAGTAATACACTTGGGAAATCGTGAAAAAAAGGTTTGATACTTTTACCATTTCCATTATTTAATTTTGTAATTAAAAATATAAGTATAATAGATATATCATCAGTATTATCGATACTATAATAGTGTCAATTCCTTAAGGCTGTGAATATCTTCAAGAAAATTATATTCATATTTCCAGAGGATTTCCCATTTGATCTTTAACACGATTTTCCGATAATTATTTTACTTAACTATGCGAAGCTTTCTTAAATATTATTAAACTGAATAAGAGTATTGATTTGTTATAAATTTCCAAAAAAATCGCATTAAATTCAATGTCCTTTTGACTACAATATTACAACAATACATAAATTGTGATAAAACATTAGAATTTTTGTTGTAATATTCCAAAAATATTCTGCATGGGTTTACCAAACTTAAACTCCTATAACTTGATCTTACCCGAACATGGCCTCATTCAATTTCACGTAATAAGCTGTCTGTTACAGACGTAATTGAATTTTCAATTTCTTACTCCGTAAACAAAATAGGAAATCCAAGTGCACATGAAAAAAATGTGAGGAATTTTAATTGACTTCGTGACAGACATCACAACTTTTTAGCTATGCTTTCTTTTTCTCGTCCTGGTGAAAGGTACTTCCGTCCCTTCAGGAAATTATCGAAGTCAAGACTCGTGAAGTCCGCAATAAACAAGCTCGAGGATATAGCGCCAGTCCTTGCCACTACAACGCAACAGAAAGATTGATGCGACCTATGTCAGCGTCATAATTGAATGAATACCGGTGAATCTTGTGTCGGCGCTCTTAACGCGTTGTGACGCCCCCCGCGCGCGCCACGGACCATTTCCCTTGAGCCTGCGTACAGGCTTTTATAGTTTTGCCGCCTTCGGGCCGATAGGGCGACCGAGTAGACCTTCCTCGATTAATTATGAGAAGCGCGAACACCTGGGACGAAAGTTGAACTAGCCAGAACTAACACAATCGACATATTAGGTCACGATACGCCAAAACAGTAAAATTCAATTTCATAAATAAAAGTTATTGGTAAATAAGAAATCAAGCAAAACCATTACTTTATCATTGTTTTACGCAAAAAGTAAGGTATTAAAAATCACCTGGATAATCTTACATAACACATTAGTTATAAATGATGTGCAATCAATGAAAATACCTTGCTTCTATTGAAAAGTTAAGTAAAAACGAATTTTTCAACAAAAACAGTGCCTTTCATTACGTGTCAAATTCCGAACCTGCACTTGTGATTAAAATAAAGGTCAAGGAGGACTATGATTCAATAAAAATCTATTAAAAATGCTCTTTGTAACATATAACTATGATTAATTATAACCCAAAGTGAATCATGACCGGTCCATGGTTGACCTCATTCTTTGACAAAACTTGCGGAATTTTCTGCACGGAAAAAAAGTGCTTGCTTAGAACAACCAAGCGCTTGGTTATATATACGCCAGCCGATTAATCGGTTAGAAAAACCAGGTTATTGGTCAGTGCCACCAAGCTCAGTGTAACACAACCAATAACTTGGTTGGAATAACCGACACTTTGATTGGTCTAACCAATAAATCGGCTGGCGCGTATTTGATCAAGCGGTTAGTTGTTCCAACCAAGCTTTTTTCCGTGTAGAAGACATTTTTGAACAACAACTTCAAGACAATTGAAAAAAACCATATCAGTCCCAGCAATTATTCGGTATGAAAAAATGAGTTAATAACCTATGCAATGCTTATGAAATTTTATTTCGAGGGGCCAAATATTTCATCACGCTCTAATACAATTCCTGAGATTTTAACACAATTTTAAATATATTTTTTATCATGTCTGAAACAATATTGTGTTTTATTTGCACAGCAACAGTTTTGGCTACAATTTATTGAGACAAAATTGATTATTAACGAATTCCATTTTCGTAAAATTTCAATGAGATGGTTCGAATAGCTCGTCGTAGATCTAATACATTTCCTATAAGTCCAGGATGATTTGGAACTCATTTTTTAATTTTTGAAATAATTTTTTTTCCATCTGCATCATAATCGTGGGCTTGAAATCACGATGACGATAGAACCGCGTCACAGAAAAATTCTTTGACTTTCCTCCGCAAGTTCTTCTGGCACACAGAAGCTTATGGACCTCGATGGTTTTCTTTGACGCTCGACCCGACCTGACTCGCCCTCACACTTCATCCCCCGTGACCTACAATTCTTCGCTCACTCACTCGCGAGCACGAACCTATTTTTAGCGAAGAGCTTCAAGAACTTTGCGGCTTTAGCATAGACGTATCTAAAAAAAAGCTTGGACTTGTGTGTGCCAACGTCGTTCGTGACCGCGTTTTGTCTATAAATTATCCTTCCCTTTCATCGGTGGATTGAGCTTCGCGATGAATGCCTTTGGGAGAAAAAAGGAGCGATGATGTCTTTCCAACGGTAGCTGATGGACCGCGAAGGCAAAAAAAAACTATTCGTACCTACTTTGTAGAAGAGCGATAGATACATATTCCCTGGTCTTTTTTATCCATTCAAACTCTTCCCTTTTAATCTTAGCTCTGAGCCAAAAGAGCTACGATCACAAGAAGAATATCATAAAAAGGTCGGCGGGACGTTGCAAGGAAAAAAAAAATTACGAGGGCACTGCAGGAGAAAAAAAAAGAGAGAGTTAAAGAGACACGAGTGTAGAGTGTGGGAATCTCACGTACGCCCTCGATGGTATGCCCGGAATGGACGGCACGCGAGGAACTAACCACCCATTAGGGGGAGCCCTAATCTCTAATTATTTAATAAAAATACGTTTACGACGTGGCGCACCGTACGCCCATTTCTCTGGAGAGAGAGCGCACGGCCCTCGCGGTGCGTTTTGTTTTTTCGCGAAAAGGGCCCGAGGAGAAGAACGAGCAAGCGAAAGGGCCTAAAGGGTCGGAGGTCGGATCCGTCGGCCCGGACGGATATGCCCCGAGCCGCGAGCCGCTCGGCCAAAGGAAAGGGACCGATGGGCGCAGATTTATGCCTACTCGATAGCTCGTGCCATCATCGACACTCTTTACTACATATTTTCTTATCGCAATCACTTTGACCTCTACTCTCACCCGCGACATCGAAACGAATGGCCTGTTGATACGATTAGGAGAATTTTTTTTTATGTCTGAGAGGGATGGTGAAATGGATGCAAATACACGGCTTAAAAGGGTTCAATGCAATGCACAGAAAAAGGATTAATGAGAGCTTGTTCGGTTATCGAGCATCCGATATTCCTTGATAAACTATATATTTTACTGCAATTTAGTTTTTACTCGCAAAGTTGTCGATGGAAATATAATATTATATTACATTAAAACGTTAAGGGCTTCCCGCAGGAGAAATAAATGTACATAGCGAAAAAATAAATAATTAAGTTGACTGAATATCGTAAAACTTTCGTAATATTCAATTGAAACAATCATGTAAATTTGTTCCAATTGTATAAATCGTATATTCAATTACATATTTCGATAGTCCAACATGATATTATTGAAAATTAAATCTATGTTTAGATTTACATAGGAACGGTTTTTATTTTTTTTTCAAGGCGTAGGTGGAATGAAGAGATGGATTTGAATGCCTCGCTGAAAAGGGTGCGATGTAATGGCCAGGGTGGAGATTCATAAAACCTTGTTCAATTACTGAGCATCCGACATTCCTCGATAAGCTGTATATTTTATTGCAATTTTTATACCCGCAAATAAACTGATGGAAATACAATATGTGAAGTAGTCTCTAGAGGGCTGCGCTTTGTGAATATAAAAGTAGCGGTAGAAGGAGCTTATTTTATTTTTTCCGATAAAATAAATGTTGGCTAAAAGGGTTTTTTTTCTACATCAGAGAAATGCAATGATAGTTGCCAATACCTCGCTGAGGAGGGTTTAATATATTTCACAGAATAAAGTTTTGTAAAACATTATTCGATTATTAAGCATCTGATATTCCTCGATAAGCTGTATAATTTTTTATAGTACTTCTCGTTGCCTGCACGGAAATGTATGTAAATAAAATACATGGAGGCGTGCCGAGTAAATACCAGCTATCCGAAAAAAAAACAGCGGCAGCGCGACGTGCTTCAGTATACGTCGTTTTTACATCCGATAAAATTTCCTTTGATAGTTAATGACTTAATTTAAAACAGGTATCAAATATAAAAGATTTCAGCTCTAAATACATGTTCGATACATTTTTTATGTATGTTATATATATATTCACATATGTGTCACAATGTTAAGAATTCACTATTCAATCCACTTTTCATATAATTTAATTCACACAAGTGAACGTGTAAATGATTTATTCTCTGCCTCAAAGCACTCAACACATTCGTATTTGGAATGAGATGAAAATCAATTAACTATTTGCAGTTCATGCAAAGTTATGGAGCAAATAAAATACGAAATCGTCATTGAATTTCATTGATTCATTTTTTTAGTAAAATGCGTTGGAATTTCTGGAGTATGAATTGGCATAGGTGCTGATCGACCGTGTTTACATATGATGCACATGAACCTCATTTTTAACACTGATCTATAACACGCATTTATTTACTCGTATCCAATCCACTTTTATTGGAAAAAATTATTCCATATCCAAAATTCAGCTGATGTTTTAAATCCAAAATATTATTGCTCAATTAAATAAAACTAAAAGTAAATTGATTGTATCTCAATTCCGACATTTTAGTGGATGAAATGTTTAAAAAAAATTATATGCAAATAAAACTCGAAAATGTCGATATTTTTGTATTGGCTAAAAATAGAGCAACACGAAGTATCAGTGGAAGAAATGCGTACAAAAACTCCTGCTATCTTTGGAAACCTAAATTGCTTCAACATTTGGAAATTAAAATCGCAGCAATATTGTGTGGCATCAGAGTTGCGATAATATCTTCGGGTCATCTTGTTTTGCGAGGTCGGCATTTCTTAAAAAATTGATACACTGGAAATAAGTATTTGCTGAATAAGCGTCAGAATGAGATGCCACATATTTTGGGGCGAATTCACCCCATGAGCAATTAATTCTTTCAAAAAAGTATGGAAACAAATGACTGTGAGTAGATTCTAAAAAATATTAAATAACAGAAATATGTATGGAATCCAAAACTATGAAAATGCCTGTCTTGGCTGAATAATCGGAACAAAATTCTGGTGCAAGAACCGCATACAAAAATTTATCCAATACTTTGGAGCAATTTTACCCCACGAGGAATTTATTCCTTCAGAAACCTATCCACTGGGAATAAAATGACTGTGAATGGAATCCAAAAATGTGAAAACTCTCGTATTAGCTGAAGATTCACCAAAACGAAATATTGGTTGGCGATTTTTTGCGAGAGAAGCATCGGTGCCTAGCGATTACGCGAAATCCCTAATGGAAATTACAGTGGTTCCTAAGTGGCGTGAGGATACACTTATATACTGACTATCGCTCTTTCTTCTTTCTTCGAGAGCCCGCGGAGATTCCGTTAGCGCTTTTTAGCCCGAGTTTGACTCCCTCGTCGTTGAACGTTGCCGCGTCGAGAGCAGAAACAGCAGAGAGAGCCGCGAAACACGAAAAGTCCCCCGCGCGTCTCGATTTTTGCTGTGTATTGTGTGTGGGAAGAAGCGCGTTTCGGTAATCAATGGTTCTGGCAGGTAAGGCACCCTTTTGGTGTGTGCGTTTGTTGCCTCTATACCAATGATCGTTCTTTCTCTTTCTCCCGATCGAGCCACGCATAAGCACGAGTTTTGCGATTCTCCCGCAGAGCTAGCTTTCTTCTGCACTTTTTTTAAATACTTATACTCTCGAAAATATTTGCGCTCTCGTGGCAGGAACCACCGAAATGCATTTCTCCGGCTGTTCAACGTATTGCTATTCAATGTCATCACTCTATAAATCGTATTCCAATCATTTTTCGTGCCCCAGGTGAATGTCATTTTATCATGAAACTCGGAACTACAATATAAAATATAGTTGCAAAAACAAAATTATTTCGTAATTGTTTTGAAGCCTCACAAAATTATTGACGAAGAGAACGGCTGAATATCCCGAGTAGAAATTCAACTACGGGGAATATCAAGCTCTAGCATGGTAGCCGGATTTAAATCTAAGGCCCCTGTCTGGCAACCTTATACGGGCCTAGCAGCAGAGTAACGCAGCGAATGATCAGGGCCAAATTAAGTCTACCAGATAAGGGCCGGATAGAGGCAGCTCTACTGGGCCACTACTTATAAAAACGACAAGTGAATGACAAAATAATTATCTTCGCTCATCAAATTCGATTTATCTTGCACTATCTATTAGACATTCGAGCTTATGTAATTTTCAGTACATATTAATTGCCGAAAAAAACACAGATAAATGTATTTGACGCTGTTGGGGATTGATCCTCGATCCTCTATGTAACAGTACTGTGCCTTAGCCCACCCGGCCGTTGACATCTTAGGAAGTTTATACATTCATTGTCTATTTTAAGCATACTTAAAATTGGAAACACATCAAGACTGTACATCCATTTATTATGACTACGACCGAATTATTCGAAATTCAAACATGATGGGGAGGTCACCCATCTAGGTACTGGCCTTTGTCGGTCAGTATCCTAATAGATTTCGAAGTAATTCTAGGTACAGTCCTGTAAAACATGAGTTTCAGCAACAACAACAGTTCTAGGCCTTACCCAAACCTAATAATGTAGATTTACGCCATATCCGAAAAAACTATGTTATACGAAGACCGTATGCGGACCTGACTAGGGAAAGTAAAGGTAAATTAGACAAAATCTTGGTCGAAATGCCACAGGAAGACCTTATGCGAAACGGATAAGGTCGAAGAATGGCACATTTATGTGAGGTTACCCTGTGTAAAGCCTGACATGATCCGGCTGGATGGGCCAGGAGGTATTACAGTATCTACAACTGATCTGGATCTCGTGTGACAGCAGGCATGCCTGATGAAATTTCACCTGTTTAAATTTATTCACCAAAAACGATATTCGGGTCAAAGTTGTAAATAGAAATATTAAAAAAATTATTTTGCACTGAAATATTTAACTGAACTGAATAAATATTTAACAAAACTGAAGTTTGTGTAACGAATGAGAAACGAAAAGTTTTTTCTATGAGGAAGCCAAATTGATTATTTTGATTTCCTTATTATGGGCGTTTGTGGCCATCTTTTTGATTGGAAAAATCTCCCATTATTTCTGTTAATCCAATTTCAGAGATTTTGATTCTTCCACGCCATGTAACCCAATTTTTTTTTGTCATCTTTTCTTTAAAGACCGCTCATCTGAGACCGCATCGTATTCTGAAGCGCGACGGGCTTGGATCGATCGACTCGTACAACGTGGAGAACCAGAATGGAGAGGAAAACGGACGAGTGCAAACAAACGCGACAAAGCCAGCACGTCCGATATTGGAAGCACCCGTGGAATGATCGATATATAGAACTCCTGACTACTACTGCACCGTAGGAGTGGATATACCTTCGGCAGCTACTACTATGCTATAGCCTGTAGACCGTGAACAGTGTACACACCGGCACCTTCGCCTGTTTGGACAGAAGAACCACCCTAGACCCGCAGATCCTACCGGGATACGTGTTTCGATGCCTTTCTCCCTCCAATTCGGCAACGCGCTCGACCGTATTCGAGAAAATTTTCTCCTCCTCCACTTCACACTAGGATAAACCCTACAATGATTGTCACTCCCTATAGTGAATGGCATATGTAAGATATGTTAGACTAAAAGATGAAAAAAAGGTTAGAAAGTAGAACCTCGGGCATTGCCTTGTTATTGGTTAAACAATTGAGCAATGTGAGTTAGTCAATGAGAAAACAATCTGTAAGATTCCAGGGGCAATGTTTGTGTAAGCATAATTTCATTGTGCTCTGGTCGTTTCGAAAATATGATATACCATATTTTTGCATATATTGCAACTACTTTCATATTAAGTATTTGGTAGTTGTGAAAATTATTTGAGAATTTGTTATAGGTACTAAAAATGAATAGTCGTCACTTTATAGTTACTATCACTATGATTTTTGTCAATGTGCCGATTCGTTCGCCGGAGACTAATCCAGTCATGATCAGGCTACTGGTCCAGTTGAGATAAAGACCATATCATAAATTGTAGTTAGTCCTGATCATTTCTAAATCACATCTGATCTATTCAGATGCTTGTTCAGAAAGTCCGATGCACATAGAATGCATAAAACACTACTATTGTAAGTTTAATTCGATACCATAGCATACATCGTGTAGGAGCTTGAAAAATGAAGTTTCATTATTTGTCTTTTAGCTCTGATTTAACGGAGAGCTTCTCATAGTCTTTTGCATTATCAACATCGGATTCGTTCGCTTTCTGCCTATGTTACACTCTGTTAGAATTGCCTATACAGTATCGCGCTAATCGATAATTTATTATCATAATGAGACTGAAATATTGTAACCGATAGAAAATAAATGAAAGTTGTACCTGGGATGCCAATTTAAAAGGCAGTCTCAAAATATATATAAAAAAAAGAATAAAACACAATTTAAAAAAAAGGTTCAAAGGAGGACCGTTTAAGTGTTAAAAGATTTATCTATACATTATCGGCGACTCATCAATTTTTAAAGAACTCAGCATAAAAGTCTATGATAAAATCAATCAACCGCAAAATGATGATTCTGGATTTAAGTAATGAAGTTGCGGAAAAATGTGTATTGTTTTCCTAATCCATGAAAATTTATTTTGTCAAGCACACATATAACTATTGATGATAGATAATATTACAACGATAAACGAAGTTATACAAAACAAAATCTGCTATATTTATTATACAATGGCATTACCAGACCTGCTCTACTAGTATTCTGACAATTTCATCTAAAGCGGTATATTTTCCAAGCAAACCAGAATTCATTTAAATGTAGGGTCACGGCTGGATCAGGCCGGCATCTGGCTAGCCTGATTGATATCCGATATAGGAAACTATACAGTCTAACCACATTTGGAATGTTGTACCGATGCCCGATCCGGGTAGGATTGGGGCCTTCTTCAGTGAGCACCATCAGTAAAATCTGAATGATGCATGATCCCGCCCCGATAAGGAAAATTTTACGCGAGCCAACTTTGGAATGTTGTACCGATATGGGCATGATGCGGGCAGGAGCTGAGCTTTATTCGGCTAGCCTGATCGCACATGCCTGACCAATGTCTGATCCGGGTCCGATAGTTCTTGAGGCAACCTAAATTTAATTTCTGTTCGGGAAAAAGATAACAACTTTTCAAGCCGTGATTATATATTTCCCCGTTCAATTTGCGATTATGTTTTTGCTGCTTTACCTGGAGAAAACACTCAAGGAGGGAATTCTCGTAAATATTTTTCTGATATTCCAGTTAATGAAAAGCAGCAGATGTACATACCCGGGAATAAAGGGTTGAGGACTTTGAAAACCGAAGACGAAGAGAAATATTCTTGAGATTTCTCCGTCTACGCGGTTTCGCTGGTTTTTCCGCATCTTTGACAATTTTTGAATTCACGATTATATTCTCACGTTCAATTTGCAATTTTATTTTTGTTGCATTACCTGTATAAAAATGAAATCTTAACTTTAAAATATGAAAGTAACAAGTTTTCAATTCGCGATTGTATCCTCAATTTTAATTTGTGATCATATCCTCACGTTTAATTAATGATCATATTCTCGCGTTTAATTCTCCACTATATACACACTAGGGTGGGCCGAAACAAATTATTATAATTTTTTTTCATTTTGCATCGTTTTAAACTATAGTTTGTACCTTTAAACAACTCTACTCAAAATTTTAAGGCCATAAAAATTTTTTCAGATGTAGCTTAAACGATGTATAGATTTCCCATTGGAAAACAAACAAATTTAAAACATCCGTTCAACAGTTGAATCAAATTTCACTCATAATTGAACTTCACCACAGACAATGGCTCGACAATTGACCTCTAACTTGAAATTTCAATTGACACTGATCCTACAGGGCGGAGAGGGCGATATTCTGAGCTTCGAAAATTCATAACTAGAAAACTATCGATCTAAACGAAAAATTTGTAAGCACTTTTTCTATTCCAAATGATCTAAAGATAACGAAAAGAGATACGCGGACGTCAATATATCGTATCTGTAATTTGGGGACATGAATTTATTCAGAGCCGCATTCATGTACGTGTTAATCAAATAGGAAACCTATACATCGCTTGAGCCACCTCTAAAAAATTTTTTATTGCGCTAAAATTTTCAGAAGAGTTGTTTAAAGGTACAAACTATGATTTGAGACGATGCAAAATAATAAAAAATGAAAATTTCGACACACCCTAATACACACGATTCGCAATTCTATTTTTGCTGCATTACCTGAAAGAAAATCCTGAAAGTGGAAATTCTTGTGAATGTTCTTCTGATGATTCATTTACCGAAAAGCAGCAAAAGTATGCATCCGGGCTAAAAGGGTTGAAGGCTTCGAAAGCGAAAAAGCAAAGAAAAACGACGAGAAATATTCTGGCGGTACCTTCGTCTTCACGGCCCAGTCAGTTTTTCTAGCATCCTTAACTTCAATATGAAGATAACAATTTTTTAATTCGCGATTTATCCTCACGTAAGCGAATTAAGATTCACGATCGTATTCTCGCGTTCAATTTGCGATTATATCCTCACACTCAATTCGTGATCATATTCTCGCATTAAATTTACGATCATATACTCACGTCCAATTTACGATTCTACGTTGCGGCGTTACCTGGAAAAAATACTGAGGGAGGAAATTCTTGTGAATGTTTTTCTGATGATTCCGTTACCGAAAAGCAGTAGACGTACACATCCGGGACTGAAGGGTTGAGGGCTTCACAAGCCGAAAAGGAAGGAAGAACGAGGAGGAATATTTTGGAGGTTCCTTCGTCTACGCGGCTCGCTCGGGATGCGAGGGAGGCGCCAGGGCGTTCTGGCGGGGTCAACTAACCTTTTCATTAGGTAACCTCGGTGTGGGCCGCGTTGTTGAGGAGAATCGCACCGCACGGTCCTATAAAGAGTTTCTCTAAACATTGACGCAAGGAAGCGAGCAATGATTCCCCTTGCTATATATCCGAGAACGAGAGGAAGAACCGAGAGTGAGAGAGAGTAAGATCATTGGCTAAACTACAAAGTATATAATTATTAGTGTGCCGATGCGCCCGCAGGGCGAACCTTATAATTTTCGTGGCGCCATAGAGAAACTCATGTAGTAAGTATAACGGAGCGGCAACGAAACATCAAGAAACTTGGAGACACTGAAATGATAATTATCGCTAACCTCGCGTAACCTTTTTCTTGCTCCTTTAAACCCTTTCTCCCAGAAAGTCAACTTATTAATCCACCGTAAGCCTAATTTACCACGAAAAAACTAACTCTTCATAAAACAAATCCGTTCGCTAAAAAGAAAATCTGTGCTAAGTTGATTGATTGCATTTTCTAAAATCATAATGTAAGATAATTAGCACACTTATAACTCTAACGTTGATTTTTGTTAAGATAAATAAATATCTTCCGCGATTTAAGATAATTGGGGATGGTAGATTCCAGAATCAGTATTGAGTTTAAACAAATAAATACTTCTGTGGAAGAAAAAATTGATGATGATGAACATAAATATTGTAAAAAAACATTAAACATAATTTGTTGCTTTACCCTCGATTTTTTTTTTCGTTCAGTTGTTGGATCTATTTCAAAAGAAATAATTTTATCAGGATAATTGGCTGGCTTTTGGTAATTGGCTCGTTTTGTTCTCCTTGACGTTTCGACCTTCGCAACCCTTGACCCTTTAACGTGTATGTTCTCGTTGTATCGGTCTAGCTTCCAGACTAGAAACTCCAGACAACGTCTGGACACGCAAGTCCTCTCAGTTTCACGGTTCTACATGGTTCTATGTATGCCGCCTCGGGAACTCGGCCGTGTGAACTCGCGTTCAGCACCGGAGCGTACTCTTCTGTATTAGCTATTATATATCTGTCTATTCTTCTTACCTACCTCTAGTAGTGTTGGTTTATTTTGTTTGAAAACAACGATTTCGTACAAGAGGAGTTTCATTCTGACTATTCCATTTTGTGATACATATTATTTTTTATACATATTTGCTTAGATGGTACCGAGGTTTTTATTCTTATTACAATTTTTACATATTAGCTTAGGTGGTACCGAGGTTTTCATGCTTATTGCTATTGCGTTGGGTTACGCTCGAGGAACACGTGTGGCTGACGCCGCTTTTACATAATTATATATCTTTTTGGCATCCGCGCGCTCAGCTGAGTTCAATAAATGGCGCCACATTTCACGGAGAGACTCTGTGCCGATATGCTCGCAGAGTACTTCGCATCTAACTTTATTCAGCCTTGGACAAGAAATTAAGAAATGAAACATGTCGTCTGCGTCAGTGGTGTCGCACTGTTGGCAGGGCTCCTGGGGCTCGAACTTTATTTAATGTTATCGACAGTGAGCTTACAGCTATACATCCCGGATAATCGAATTTGTGCAATAAAACGCTTATATTTAAGGGGTTGTCTTACGCTAAGATATGTCTGTGGCCCTTCGACGAGCTGTAGATGTGGGAGGAGCTACAGCGACTGAGAGTTGGCGAGTCGCTTGCGGTCCTCTCTTCGCTTTTCAGTGTTAAAGCACTGCATAACAACGCTCCCGCTGGTTCTCAAAGCGTCAAGTGTTATTCCACCGTTCGGGAGGTCCAGCCTGCAGTCGTCCAGAATGCTTCGGAGCTGCCCCCACCAGTTATATTTATCTACTCTTTCTCTCTTTTCTTTAAGGGTCGTTAGCCTTAACAAGCATTGCTTGGGATATCTGTCATGGCTCATGAGCGCTATTTTGTCTATCCACCCCAAAGTTAACTTGACATCGGCACATGCTAAGCGATTTCTGCCACATTCTATTTTTTCTATGTTGTCAGGTACCGCAGTCCCCACACCTGCACACCGTGCATTATTGTGCTAGTTACAAGGCTGTCGAATAAGGCTGACGCAGTTACCTACGCGTCCGATTTCGCTGCAAATGGTACTTTTAAAATCGCACCTATCGCTACTTGAGCCGCTTGGACGACACTTTCACAATGTATCGCGAAAATGGCATTCTGTCCAAACAGAATTCCAAGATATATGCATTATCTAACTACTTCTATCGAATCATCACCGAAGTGACAGCTTGGCCAACGAGCCAGTGTTGCCTTGAAACCTCCCTTCTGAAAAACGACTATTTTTGTCTTTGTGACGTTAACCGTGAGAGCGTTGTCCTCGCAGTAGTTTTTTAGCGCCTTTTAGTTTTAGCTTCCTATTCAGTTCGGTCGGAGTGTCAGCGAGAAGTGTCAAGTCGTCTGCGTATGCGAGTAGTGGGATTACCACGTTCGCGTTCGCCGATAACCCTCTGCATCCATTGGCTAGTAAGTAGCTCTCTAAGTCGCATATAAAGAGCGAAAAGAGCAGGGGGCTCAAGATTTCCCGTTGCAGGACACCCTGTGAGATTTACGTGAAGTCCGAGTATCCGTATTCTGTTCTCACCGCAACTATCGCGCGTTCGTATAAATTTTTAAATATTTGGATGACCTTAGCCCTGACACCGAGCGCGAATAATTGAGACCACAGCTTAGCGTGATTTATCGAGTCAAAGGCACGGGAGAAATCAACAAAAAGAGCAAAAACCTGTCCTCTGGGGCGTGCCAAGTGAATTTGAATGAATGCATTTAACACAAATATGTTGTCTAAGCAACCTCTGACTTTCCGGAAACCTGATTGGAATTCCGGTATTAGGTGACAGCTTTCTGTCCAGAGGGTTAGGCGTTTTGTGAGGATTGTTATGAATATTTTTACAATCCAGTTAACTAATGCTGTGGGACGATAGTTCGCTGGGCTTTTCGCATTGCCTTTTTTATGAATCATGAAAAATACTGTTTCGCACCATTTCTCCGGTACAATCTCTGTTTCGAGTATTCGGTTGAAGAGAGCGTGCAAAAACAGCAGCCAGTTCTGTGGAAGATATTTGAAAAACTCGTTTTGCATACCGTCTGTACCTGGGTTTTTGTTTTGTTTTTAGTTCCCTCTATACTGACTGCTGTTTGTGCAGCGTTATCCCTGAATCTAGTAGGGGGTGATGAGCATCGGAAAATATGCACGTCATCGGCGTGCGTGAGGCATATATTGATCTCAGATATTCCGACCATTCACAACGGCTTATTTCATTTGGGGTGTATGGTTTGCGTCTAAAGCTGTTGACGGCTTCCTAGAACGAGACTGTGTCAGTAGCTCTCGCCATTGCCTCGATTACTGAATTTTGGTAATTTGTTTTTTTCGCGACGCGGATTTTTGTGTATGCGGCTTTATATTGATTGTATAGGGCGACTGACTCGAGATCGAATTTCGTTTTCTTGCATATCGCCAGCTGAAGTCCCGCGGCTTCACTGGCCTGTTGACATTCTCGATGGTACCATGGCTTACGTCCTTGGTGGTACCTCCGGGTACTCCGACGCGCTGACTCATCCCCACCTCCGTTGCTGCGGCCGCGACGGCTGCGGCTAGCGAGTTATACATGCCGTCTACACTCGACGAGATATTTGCCACTTCTACACGCATTTGGATGGCGCGTGTGTATTCGTTCGCTAGGATCGGTTTCCACTTGAGTCTGGTTGTGGGGATGGGCATGACTCCCGCCCGCTCACCGTCCTCGACGTTTTCGCACGCGAAACTTTTCACCAGCGGTAAATGATCCGAGCTCGTTACAATTTTTTGTACATCGAAGTCTGATACAATGGAAAGGTGATCAAGCAAGCACCACACGAGATCAATCGTACTTGCACCGACGGTGCTTAGATATGTATAGTTAGCCGGTGTGTCGCTTGGCGAGCGGCCGTTAAGCAGACAGAGGTTGTTAGCATCCATAATATTTACTAGGTAACGCGCGTGGGTTCCAATAGGTGCATCGATTGCTTGTCTGTTGTAGTTCATACGGTTGTCAGACGGTAGGCTCTCCTCGGGGAGCGAGTTGAGCTCGGTTACTCGGCAGTCAAAGTCCCCGCCTATTATGATTGGGGTATTTTTCAACTCACGGATAGCTGCTGATAGAGTTTCGTCAAAATTATTTAGCTGAACGATTTCAAAGTTTGGCTCAAGGTATACTACGCCAAGAAGGAGTTTGAGGTTGGAACCCGTGATTCATACAATTAGACTGTCTCTTTCGCACGCAATAATCTTCGATTCGTATGTTAGCTTATCGTGAGCAATTGCCAAACCACCTTTCGCCCTGCCTCACGTGTGTACGCGTGTCGCATTGGAAATTTTAATTTCTCGCCCCCTTATAACGGGGGGGGGGGGGGCATATATGGCGGCGCTGTTTCCAGCCACGTTTTACTTAGGCACACGAGATCACCAGAACCGATTTCACAGCTGATGTCTTCGATGTTTGGGAAGCCGTGAGCGTTCCGGAAGATTACTCGTGGTGGGAGAGATGCGCTCTTGCTACTGACCGCCGTTCTTAGGTCTTCAATTCTGCGTTGCTGCGATGCTATCGTTGACGTCGCGTTGTGAGAGGTCCTTGCTGTTGCTAGCTATGCTTCTGGCTTGGAGAAGCTTCTGGTTATTCGTTCATCTTTTCCTAGTTGTTTCCCGAATATTGGATCAATGGATGGGGCACGAAAGAGTTCCTTTCTGCTTCTAGGAGTCTTGGGTTCTTTGCTCTTGTCTTTGGCGCATTTGCTGTTCTCGCGAGAGGAGCGAGACGTCGTCGGGTTTGGCGGCGCGTCGATCATCACGAGGTCCTCACTTTCTTCCCCAGCAGCCTCTGTATTTTGGTCGGCAGCGACGAATCTATCTTGCGAGCTCTGCTCTCGCTCACTGCGTTTGCCCTTGCGTATGGTGTTGGATAGCGGAGATTGTGGAGAGCGGTCGATTTCCGTGTCACTATCCTCCATAATATTGGCGGGCTTATCGACCTTGTTTCTTCGATATTGCTGTTTCGGGTTGCTTTTTTTGTCGTTCTCGGCGATGCGAGAAGAGCTTAATATGTTCTCGAGCTCTGGCACCGTATCACACGTGTGAAGTTTCCCGTTGTACATAATTTTGTCACACCTTAGCTTCACTTTCACTCCTGTGTTTTTTAATCTCTTGTAAACATCTATCAACTGGTTTCTGGCTAAACGCTTTTCGGGCGAGAGGTCATCGCCGACGCTGAGCCCCAGCGGCTGAAGCTTGTTGATATTTCGGAAGACGTTGTATTTCCACATAGTGCCCGTGGAGCACACAGCTATCGGACGCTTGCGCGTCACCTTGCCTATGCGGTAAACGTTCGAGATACAAGAGACTGTTATATTCGCCGAAATCTCGTCGAATATTTTCTCTACGGTTGCGAGTAAGTGCTCGTTAGTAGCTCCATTATCTGGCACGTTGTAAAATAATAAGTTGCGGGCTCTCTCGTGGTTTTTTATGCTGTTAACGTCGGCTTGTTCGTCTTTCACAGCTTTTGCGAGCTTCTGATGAGATGCAGCTTGTTTGGTGAGCGTTTCCCTAAACTGTGTGTTGTCGTTTTTTAGGTCTTGAATATCTTCTTTCGTACTTTTAACGTCGTCCTGGATTTCATTTAATACGTCAAGCAATTGTTTGAGTGATGTGAATTCGTTATCCGCCATGATGGGGGTCGTGTTTGCCAGGGGAATTCGTGGTCAGCTGAGTTCACTGATTACAAGCGTTGCTTCAGTCCTTCTCCATAAAACTAATAAGTCGCGTTTACCTAAATATTTCGGCAGCACTTATTATTTACTGGTGTAGACCTGGAAACAAGCTTACGGTCGCTATTGAGTCCCGGGTGCGCAACCAATTGCCGTTAGGTTTACTAATACTGGACGGAGCTCCGCGAAACACGTCCACACCGTTCGGCGTCTTAGACGAAACTCCCATTCTTCTTAGTTTTTTTACGAAAATTATCGAAAAAGATAATTGTGGGAAACAATACAAACTAAATAGAAAAATGTCACGTGATCCGGGAATATTTGGAAAATAAGTATTAATACTTGGCGTCGCGACGCTACCGCGTCTTTTGATCCCGTATATTTTGGGTAGGGGTTAAAATAGCGGATTTCGAAATTAGGAACGTCTGAATCTAGAATGGTTATCATTATGAAATTCGCTATTTCAGCCATTCACTATTTTGACCATTCACTTTTTTCACGTCCATCTTATTAAAATGCATTCAATATAAGCGAATGATGAAAATCGCAAGTAGCTGAAAAAGCGAATTCCATAATTATGGACATTCTAGATGTCATCCGCTATTTTTACCCCCACCCCTTATTCTTAATGTCGCTATTTCAGCCATCCGGTATTTCGGTCATTCACTATTTTGACCCCCACCCATATTTTCTACAAATTCATAGAATATTCTTCAAAGTACTTCTACCATCTATAGAATTCCATTACCTTGATGTACCAAGTCCGCTCAGCCGACCGAACCATTCCCCAGCAAGATACATGCCAAGAATTTTTAGTAGTCTATATTAACAGCGTCTACTGTCATTGAATAAGAATCAACAATACCTAATTTGATCATTCTAGACTTTAGTAATAAAAGAAATTACTCAAAGCCTATCCTATTTGCAAATCCTTCTTTTCAGATCACCAAAAAATCTGGTGATTATTTCTTTAAAATTCTAAAAATGAGGCGGCTTTTTAAAGCGCCGTAATGTGTAATATCTTGTCCTGATATGCGGCAGGTAGACAGGCCAGAGTCATAACACAACTGACAGTAAACGAACGAACAGATCGGACACAAGCATAGTATCTACTGAAAGCCCGAGGGCATTGGGCGACGCAGAGAACACCGCATAGATTATGTATCCCATAGAATTCAACAGTGCTGCCAGGTAGCTCACTCTCCTACATCTACATGCCATGTGTACGACGTCCTAGCTCGCTGCTGTCGCAAATTCCCAATGAAATTCGATTTGCATTGTCGTGAGAGACGTCAAGTTGACGGTAAGGAACAAAATTATTGCTACAGTGTCTTTCGCGTCTGGACCGAAGATTTGGTTTTCTCTGAACGTGCAGAAAATCGCTACCCTCTTCGCCAGGACGATCAACCCTCGCGATATGACAGAGCAACGAAGGAAGACGAGTTTGCAATCGTACATGCGAACTTCTCGGTTTTGGGCCTCCGGCGATTTCGCATTCCTTGAAAACGACGTTGGCACGGAAAGTGTGGCACTTTTGCCAGGCGAAAAAGGCAAAGAAATATGACGATTGGCATATTGAATAGTACGTGCACACGAAGAATTTTTGCACAATAGCTTTTACGAAAATATGGAAAGATTCCCATAAATCATTCACTCCTGAAGTATTTGTTCCATTAAAGAAAATTCTGTGTCACGATATGAGAATCTTTTTCAAAATAGCAAGTGGCATTCTTGAAACAAAAAATGAATCCGTTTTCCACTCATTCTGCTAACAGCAAACGGAACCGTCGTCCTGGCTTATCACGAGAAGATGTAGTTTTTGTACAAGCTGAAATGTCCTGCAGGCAGAATCGCATTTTGATGAATCACAGAAGAAATGAGATGCAAAAAAATTATGATTTTTGGATGAGATACGTTGAAGGGATTATGACGAAAAATTATAGAACCTATTTTACAATCACGAAGCATTCATTCTTATTTTCAGACTAAGATACAGTTATGCACAGCACATTATGAATACATGACATTCTATTACCAGATGAAAAAAGGTAACAGCCATTACAGGAATCCACCTCGTCGCAAACATAATTTCTTTTCGTCAATTTCAATTGTATCAACTGTATTTCCTCTTACAGCAAGGTAACTACGGGATTGAATATATTGTATTTCAATATAATTGTTGAATACATCGTTTAATAACTAAGAAAAAAAACAAAGGAAAATATTTACCACTATAAACTCATTTTACTCATTTAAGTTAGATTTGGATTTTAATATTGATTTGTTGAGTGTAGAAAAAAATTGTATATTTTCATAAAAGTCTGTGTTTGCTTGTGAATTAATACGCAGAAGAAGAATTTAATTTGTAATGAACAAGTAAATCTCAACGGCAGAAGAAGTGCAGACTAAAGTTCTAGGCGAGACGGCGGGTTAATTTTTATTTCATTATCTCGATGGAGCGAAACCACCCACGCGTCAGAGCAAAAGTTGAGTTACGGTCGAATGTGCGCGCACCTGATTTGCTCGATAATCGTCTCTAATCTTCCACTTTGGCCCTTTGTTGAGGAGGCATTACACGGTTCTGTAGTTCGTACTATGCTTTCCTCTGCCATGGGTTAGTCTGTTACTATAAATCATCTTTGGTCGGTAAATCACGAGCGCAAAAGCGCGGAAAGTTTAGGGTACAGCTATGCGCGGAGTTCGTATTAGAAGATCGGGAAAGGAGATGAGGGAGAGTGACGGCGCGCTCGTGGTCCATCATTTTTTTCCCAACTAATAAACCTCGCGCCATCGAAGAACCCTCGTATTACGTGAGAATTCTCGCTACAATTAAGTAATCCTCAAAAGTCTTCGAAATATATAACCCATCTCAAGCATTCACCTAATGGGACTATTCAAATAGTGACTATATATATATCGATAGCGGACGCTAGGGGTAATGGAGGCCGTCTATGGAAATTCAAAAATTTCTGTCCTAAGCTAAATGTAATGAGTTGCTTTAGATTGCGTACTTTTGCATTCAAAATTCAGTGTGAATAGACGAAAGTTCCTTTAGTTGGTCGACCGACAACATACTTTTCGTGCTATTTGCGTTTGCCATTTAATTGTCATAGCCATGAAAATTAAATGGCAAACGCCAATAACATCATAGCTATGACAAGTCGCACTTGTCATGACTAATAAAAAGACATACTCATAAAAAGACATACTCTATTAATATCAAGATTCATTGAATTCCTCGGCTCTTCGTTAAAGTTATTATGTTTGCGGATGACGTCTACAGACGGACAGACGGACACACAAAAATGCTTTGTTATTAATCTAGGCCATTCACAAAAGTTTTATCGCAGTCTAACAAAAACAAATCGTTTTCGGCCCTGCAATTCTTTCCTCTTTTAGACGCTTTTTATATAAGGAAACAATGAAAACTACAAAACTGATAAACTTGGACGGTTGATCGCAGTATAAATGACTTCCATTGATAAAGAATATTGACAATCCAATATTTTAACTAGCCTAGTGCTTTCGAAACAGAATTATCTCAATTTGACAACTCCATTTTCTCTTGCCCTGCAATACCCATGTGGGGTTTGCCGATAAAGTTGAAACGGCCAATACGCGGGCCAATCTTGGGGTGCGATTATTGACTTCCCAACATTAGGCCAATACTCGGCGAAGTATTGACCCACCAATTATCGACTTCACAACATTAGGCCAATGCTCTGCCAAGTATTGATCCGCCAATTATCGACTTCACAATATTAGGCCAATGCTCGGCCAAGTATTGTTCGCCAATATCGAGCCGGACTTATCATCCAAGACTCGGGCCGATATCGGGCCATAGCATCTGCCAATGTTGGCAGTCTCGGCACTGGGATTGGGCCAATCATCGGCCAAGTCCAGTCCCCCTTCATAGGGAGTTCCCCTTTTTAGACACTTTTGATGAGACAAAGAAGGAAAAACTGCAAAACTGATAGACTTGACGATCAAATTTCTATAAAAGTGACTACTGCTCAGAAAATAAACATAGGCAATTTGATTTTTTTTTTACCGTTCTAGGCATCAAAGATATGATTACAATGACCCGACTTTTTTGTTTTGACACTTTCCATGAGGCAAAGAAGTAAGACCCACAAAATTAATAGTCATAGAAGCCAAATTTCTGTGAAAGTGGTTGCCCAATGTTTTAGCTGCCGCTTCAACAATTCAATGTTTGTTTGGATTTTTTTTCTGCAGATCCGAACTGCATGCAGCATTATTGCAGAGAGCAATAATACCGTCGCTTCGAGTGGCTGTAGAGGTGCGTAAAAACATGTTGTACTCCCTCGTATCCGATCGGTATATCGCAGACGCGCGCGAGCGCGGCAATTATTAATTATGCGCAAGGTGCGCATGCCACGCGAGCTGCACGAAAGACTTTTCGTCGGGCCCTGAAGGGCCGATTCCCGTCTCTCCTTCCGCTCGCGTCTCGCAGTTGAGACAGAGATATATGTATATAGTTACTTAAACTATATAAACGAGAGAGACGAAGAATAAAAGAATATGAAGAGTCTACGACGAGTGCAAGTGAGCGAACCGTTCGTCCGAGCTCCTATAACAGTGGTCGCTCGTTGCGAAACCACTTCTCGTCTTCCAGCCCCGGGCTGATCTTACCGGGCCGTACACATATACATATTCTTCTTTGCCCCTCGATCTTAGTGCTCTTCTCCTTCTCGCCGTACTTCTTCAGCTTCTACCGCTGTCTTATTCGTCCTCTTCTTTGTCTTCCACTTCTTTAAGACGGCGCACTGGCTGCCCACGCACGTGCATTCTCCGAGCCGACGGATAGACGTAACAGGCGTTCGGACGACGGACAGACTTCGGCGATGAATCCATGGGCCAAGATGTACTGAATATAAGTGCATTTCCTCGGGGCTTGCAGCAATAATCATTCGTCCCCGGAACTCAACAAGAATTCCTCCGATTCAGGCCTCAATGTCATGAAACTGATGCACGAATGCACGAAACCTTATTTTCTCGTTAAAGGATTTTTTTTTTCTGTTTAAAACAAAAATCATTCCTAAAATGCAAGAAAATCGCTGAGCAGAAATTTCAATGTATATCCACCGGAAAAAAAGATTTCATTGATTCGTGGCAACCTTCGCCAATAAAGAGAAGTACTTAGGTTTCAATACTATCTTTTCATTAAATTATCTTAAATTCAATGAAAAGTAGTAGAATTTAATATGGAAGTTATTATCTCTGTTCTTTTTATTGATTTCACCAAAGAGACAGTGGCACTTCCCCCATCACAGCTCAGTAATGTGAGGCCTATTTTTTCCGAAGCTACTGAACAGATAAGGTTTAAATTTGAAGAGAATCGGTTTAAGTATGTCAGAAATAGGCTAAAGTACAGGCTCGCTGGAACTCGAAGCCGTTTGTTCGGGAGAACCGAAAAACAGAAAAGTGAGGTTAGGTACGAGAGACAGCCCTTGTTTTGCATTGGACGACGAAATTTTTAGCAGTTCTTGCCATGAAATAGATCTTTTCAATGAATCAAGGACACCGTGTCTTTAGACGAATAAAAGCTTTTCTTTAAAACAGCGAAAGTGTTTCTTTATTAGATGTTCACTAAGTAAGTATTTCTTCACCAGGTAATGGAATGTTTCTTTTAAGTACTATTTTGTTGAAATTAATGAAAACGAATTTTTCGGAGCCATTTCTTTCGCGTCAGTAAAGTTTTATCTTTATATGAGTGATATACGAAATATATAATTCATATATTAGGGTATTTATGACGACTTAGCAACTCATCTTTATCATTCACTTTATAAGCTATATGTATCACTGTATTTTTTTTCCAACGTCGCGATTTTACATAAAGTCGCAAACGCTCAATATCTTATTTCTTCATTGAACGATTTTTGTTCGACACAAATATACAATACGGATTTTTAGCAATATGAGAACCAATTTCCAGTATTGATTTCATGAAGTGCATTAATTGCAGCCAATTTTTTATAACGTGCGCATGGATGAAAATTGAAATCCATGGATCTTCGAGAACTATCTCACGGGGTCTGAACAATATATTTCCGCAAGATGATTGTGTGTTCATATTTGAATACAATTTATTTTCCTAGTCACTTTTTTAAAAGAAAACCCTTAGTTTAAAGCAAATTATCTGTCGGGATGTTCGTTAACTGCTTCTTCTAGTTTCGGCAAACTTCATTTCTTGAAGAGCGAATTCCTCAAACCTCGTATTGCCGTAAGTATGTCTTTTATACAAACGAAGAGCCCAGTAGTAGAGAACGTGAGATGAGCACAGCCGAATCTTTCAGTAGGACTATCATCTTCTGTAGATTAGCATAATGACCGGGGACCTCTTGAATTTGGCGTCTCTCCCGAGCTCACCACCAGCAAATCAGCATCGAGTGCAGCGCCATACTCAACAACTCGCCTGGTAGCAAACGCACAGTAAGAAAATAATGAATAGCATAGTTTCTGGTATTCGAAGATTATACGCATTCGCGAGGCCAAGAGAAAATTATAGATTTGTGACTTCGTCTTGCGAGGGTGAGGCGAATGAGGACCAGAAAGGGAGAAAGGGCGAGAGAACTCCAGTGAGTTCCATCGAGTTCCCCGTTCCTCGGTACTAAGAAGTTGCGGGCGGAGTCGTTCCCGGGAAGAGAATTCGTCGATGGTTGGTTAAATCGGGACTCTGTCTACTACCACGAACTGGAAAAAAGAGTTGGAGAATTTGCAGGATTATCGTTGCCGATACTAAGACAGTCACCTGAGTCGTGCCAAAAGTCTCAACAGACGCGAACTGCCAAGATATTTGCCTTTGCTCACGCTTTTATATGACCTGTTAATTATATTTTCCATAAACATCGCACACACGCCATTCAACGTGTTTTATGCTCACTATAGAGCGCAAACGCTCGACTATCCTCGCTGAATTTATAGCAGGCGGACGTGGTGCAGCAAAGAGAATATTATACGTTCTGTACACAAGCACTTTTACGTATATCGTACCTGCTTCCTCTTCACGATATTTTCACCACTATCTACTCATGGAAGATTATCTTTTCAACGAAAATTACTCATTTTTATTTCGCACGGTTTAATCGAGTTTTCGGATTGTTTACTTGTCTGCAAATTGGATTCACGGCTATGAATTCGATAATACAAAGAAAACAAGTTAGTTGAGAAAACCAATCATTAAATGCTTGGAGTGTTAGACGTAATTTAATTGGCATTACGAATCGGTTGGTTGACATTACCGATTGGGCAGTCGTTGACTAATCAGTTGTTCAGCATTACCAATCGGTTGGTTCTTACACGCAATAACTTACTTATGCCATATTCTACCATACCCGTTGATTGCCACGTATCAATACCGTGGTTACTACAACTAAGTCTTATTTTCCGAGTATGATATATTGATGAAAAAACTTCCTCATAGAGGTGGCTCATTCAAATTTTTTAAATAATGGGGATACTATTTGCAAGCTTCTACATTGCGGGCTTAATGATTTTTTGATCTGCCGCTTAGTTAAACACAATTGTCATGATAAATATAACTATGTGACGTTAGTCCTGCACTCATTTTCATTATATCACTGTAAAAAATGTTTGCGTTCCTCCAATGCAAATGTGTATAAATTTTTTAAGCTCGGTATATGAATTTGAAATTAACATGTTTACATAGTAAATTTAATTAAGGTAAATGTATTTCGATAATCCGGCGATTGAAAATACAATACATTATTATTACGTCAATAATTATTGACGTGATATTACATAAAAAAATAACATTTTACGAATATTAGTGCTAGATTAAAAATTTTATGCATGTTGTCACATCAAATGTAGGATCGAAGTTATCAAAATTTCCGTTACTAATATTAAAAAATACCCAGCAAACTATTTTCAATTTTGTCCACATGGGCGTATTACTTTCTTAATTTTTGAATGTTTGATTTTTCTCGATCATAAGAGATTAGCAATTTACAAAAATCGCAATAGGGCATCAATATTAATACAGTTGCATCGTGGATTAAATATACGTCTTTGCATTTGACCAATCGAGTGATCTAAAATAACAACACTTGATTACTAAATCACTCGTTATTATATTAGTACATGTCAACCAATATGTATTTTTGGAATGTTGATAACCGCTTTAAAAATTAATACGCATTTTCTATTAACAAAAAATCCCGCACTTCATCGTTAAGACTCATTTTACCGATTATTTCGTTTAATGCAAAATTGATCATAATATTATAGTTTTGCAAATAAATTGCGCCGTAAAATTATCGAGCGCTGCATTATTCTCAATACCGTTCATATGGAAATTCAACAGAAATGTTTATGAAGTTCAATATACAAAGTAATAAAATATCGGAAGTAACGGCTATGAATTTTCAAACATATTCATCGAAAAATCACTTACACCGATTAAAAAATTATAAACAATTGTGACGTAACATTACCGAACGCTACATGTTTCCAATGACCTAAAGATAAAAATCCAACGTAAATGCTTATAAAATATATAAATAAATTTATGTATATGGTTCTTCCGATATTCCAATACAGGAATATTTATGTTAAGAACCCTTTTTTTTTTACAGTGTAGTTACACTGTAACTACACTACATATATGATTATATCGTATTTTAGTATTTTCTAATACAATCTTCGAGAAATTATGAGATTATTCGAGGCGATAAAATAAATCCGTTATTGAAAATCCGTTCAGTAACTCAACGCGAATAATGCAGAGCCGAGAAATCGACGAGTTGCACCATCTACAACGTAATCTCGTGTAAAGTAACAAAATTTGCACTTTTTAACATGCATACACTAAAGAATTGGGTCAACGATATCTTGTGTGGGATTGACGGTGTCTTTTTACGCAGCGACGTAAAGGAGTCGAGGACAACCGGACGAGTGAGACGGACTGGAAACAAGACCTACAGAGACAGACACGAGAAGAACGAGAACGAGGATAAGTAGCGAGAAACTCGCTGCTTTTACAGGTGGATTGCGGTTGAATGCTGCTGTGGGCGGTAACAAGGGTGCGCTGGCAGAGTGGCGCGAACCTCCGACAGAAGAAACAGCGAGAATATAGTGGCCATAGCGCTGTGATCTCGTTTCAGCATTCACATTATATCCAGAGTCTCGGAAAGCACAGAAGAATGAACAGTAGAAATGACAAGATTCGACCAGGAGCGAAGACTCGGGATGCACAAATACCATGGAATTAGCAAGAGCGCCAACGAATCCGAGAAAATGAGTGTTTATGGTTCGCCCTTACGGACTTATACGTCTCTCTGTGGTCGCAATTATTATCGAATAAAGCGTCGTTTATGCCTATGCTATAACACTCCTATCTTGCAAATGACACACGATTTTTTATAACCTTCTAATTCGAGTTGGCGAAGCGGCTTGTGTCTCTGATTCCTTAAGCTTGTGATCTTCCAAAACTACACGGGTTCTGTGGCTTCGTTATTTTACACTGTGATCACAAAAAACGATTTTTGATCTTCTCCGTCCTCGGGCTATAAAATCATGAACCAAACGACGAGGACGATTCTCGTGATTTTGTCGGTGGTCGTTACAAAGAATGCTTGAAATCGTCAATAAACGAGATACCTTCTTGTAATATTATACATTTGACTAAATTCGTAATTAATAGCTGGGAGGATCAAATATTGAGGGAGGAACTAACCTCGCTTCGCTGGAAATCATCATATATGGTATTATAGAAATTTGGTAAAAGGCTCGAGCAGTGTAATGTGAAGTATAAGGTATATCGTTAGTGTGGTACCGATCGTTGAGCCCATCACAACACATGAGCGGCTCTGGATTGTACCTGACAGCGGAAAGACGAGGGTGGCGGAGTGGACGACCCATTAAGAATGTTATCGAAGCACGAGAGACTCGAAATTGGAAGATTACGGTCACGCATCGTAGAATTCGATCGATTTTGCGTTCCCGGTTTTTGTTGTTCTTTTTTTTTCTTGTTTTTCAGGTCGCAATTATTTTTGACATGTTCAACCAACGAGGTAACTCTCCAGTTATTTGCACTGATTGCTCACAGTGACTTTAAGGATAGTTGAATACTTCTCGCGTGGGTGGTAATATTCACTTTTCACGCCGTAACAATCTGACGCTCGTCGCGGTCTCGGGCGTAGCGGTCAAAGAGAAATGGGATATGGTATGAGAATAGGTATGCACAAGAAGGACGTGAGGCAATTCCCGTCAGTCAGCAAGTCAGCGCTAATAGAATAGAAAAGCAACTACTATCAAGTAGAGAGGATGGATAGGGCAAGACTAGAGGGATGAATGGCGAACTATTAGAAATAATGTTGCTTCGAGAAAAAACAAAACATTTAGAATATGAAAAAATCGAAATGTCGAATACTTTAATTTTTAATTCTATTCAACAATCCTCAGCCAATCCTCGAAAAATCGGCCGACAGTCTTTGGAAGATAGAAGAATCGAAATTCCTCAGTGCCTAGAACTTCAGAAATCAATTTTCTAAAAAAAAAACATTCTTAGTATTTAAATAAGATTATACTGTAGCATTTACGTTTCTTGTCTCAAAAAATAAGGAAGGAGGACTTCACAAGTATAGAAAATGGATATCGGCTAAAAAGATTAAATCAAAATTGTAAATAATTATCATTATATAGTTAAAGAAAATAATATGGACACTGCGCTGTTTATATTTCTTATCAAGTGATTATGGACGATGAGGAACTCCATCGTGAAATGAGATAGAAATGGCGTCGGTCCAAGCGATATGAAAAAAACTTGATGGAAAAAAGTGGACGAAGTGAGATCCCAGGATGGTATAAAATATCGAGGATTGGTCCAAGCCCGTCCTCCTGCCTGTCATTTTCCCATAAGCTATACATTAAAGTGCTGGCGGCGCTCGAGAGACTAAGAAAAGAAAATCATCACCCTCTTTTTGCGCGGGCGTGCCACATCGGGCCTCTTCGGAACGAGCACCGGAGAACCATTTAACTACCATCCGACTTGTTTCTCCGAGCCTTAAGTATAATTTTTTTTCTGTCTCGAACGTACTTCACTTTGTCGAGTGAGCTGAGCATTATCGTGATGCTGACAAAAAGTGCACTATAATTCTCGCGGCCTCGCCCAATTAACCAATTACGCTTCCATGCATGAATCTCACTTCTGTGAATCAATAAATCAGTTTGAAAAAAAAAGTATATTTCTGCACTTAAAGAAATCGAGGTGGTCCCACTTGGGTGACAACTAATAACCTGAATAATTAATAACCTGTATCATAACCCCCGCAGTTCTATAAATAAATTGATCGTTAGAATATCAAGGAATTATTAAATTTTATAGTAGCCTTGGGTTATTTTACTTTAATATAAAATTCCGTAATATTTCGTAATATACACGTTTGACGTAACATTGGCCCATACAGCAAGCAATGAATTCTACAAACGCGATGCATTTTTGCTCGGAAATAAATACGAACACACTAATTAAAGGACTGACGCAAAATATGAACTAGATTTGTGTCCTCACATATTTTAGATTCAACGATGAAGCGTGCAGAGCTTATTTCCATCTCCGTTGGTCATTCTTTGAACGCGTGTAGGTAAATACGCCATCGGCATTGATACATTGTAATTATAAAAACAAGACGCACGGATAAGCAATCAATGGTAGTCACACAATAATATCCAGGTCTACTGTGTATATTTAACGGTATCAAGCATAGGAATTTATTTAATGAAACGCTGTTTGAAATACTCAAATACCAAGATGATTATCTCATATTATTATGTTCCCGGCTATTCCAGTTGTTAAAACAGAATTTTTCATCTAAGCTATTCATAGTGAATGTATAAATGTTGAACAAATGATTATAATAAATTATAGTTATTTACGTCGGGAAGTGTTTTACGATCAATGGTTGTCACACAATAATGTCCAGGTCCAGCGCGAATATGTGACTATATCAAGAATAGGAATTTATTCAATGGAACGATGTTTAAAATCCCTAAATACCGAAATAATTATGTGATGTTATTACGTTCATCACCTAGAGCAATTTGTTACCACAGAATAATGTATACGTAATCAGTGTAGAAATGTTGAACGAATAATTATAATTAATCACAGTTATTTACGTAGAGAAGTGTTTTTGATATATTTTTATTGAATTAATCACCATAGACTACATTTTACATTTACCTTTAACACAACATATTTTTTAATACAAAATTTTCCCAGTAACTATAATACGATGCATTCCATCTTACAAATCAAACGTGATCGCACCAATTTCAAGAAGTACTAGTCCGTCCTCACATGTTCCGCAGTCAACGATGAAGCGTGCAGAGCCTTTTTCCATCTCTGTTAGTCGTGTCTCGAACGAGTGCAGGTAGATACGCCGCCGGGGACCGTGCATCGTAGGACTCTTGGCCCGTCCCCACCCCTTCAAGTCGAGCGGGAAAAGAGCGAACTGCAGCGGGGCGCAACAGGGCCCCAAGGAAGAAACAGCAGACAAACTCGAAGAAGAAGAAGAAGAAGAAGACGAAGAAGCGGGTGGCAGGGTGCAACGCAGTATAGATGCAGAGGCGAGGCCTGAAGATCCCAGCAAAGAGCGCGAGGGGAAAGGGAAGAGGCAGCAGCACGAGAGGGTGGTGTAAGAGGGGCCTGACACGCGATGCTCGCCTCGGGGGAGCAATCACGCGGCGGGCGGCGGGGGCGGCTGGGCGCGCGCGAGGCACCGAAAGAAAGAGAAAGATAGGAGAAAGAAGAAGAAGACGAAGAAGAAGAAGAAGAAGAAGAACGGTAGAAAAGGCCCACAGAGAGTGGAGAGGCCCTCAACGGCTTAACCTGCAACAGTGCAAGTCCCGGCGTGCCGTGAATTTTTCCTCTCCCTTACTCTGACTTATTCCTTTTCTTTAAAGCTTTTTGCTCTCTTTGTTCTTTTCTGGCTCCTTCCTCCTTCTATTTTATCCTGTCCTCGTCTTCCCGTTCGCTCGGCTCATCCCTCCGTCGTCCTCGTCGCTATCCTTGTCGCTCGCGCTCACTACGCGCACTGCTGAAGGGCACTGTGATTACGCGGCGCGGTACACCGCCGACAAAACGAGATGGTCGGTGCGAGCGGGTAGGAGAGACCGAGTTGCAATGCTGTACTTAGGTAATGTGGTGTGTGTCGAAAGTGTGTAGAGCTTACCATACGCCGAGCGTATCGATGTAGGGTAGAGGCGCGTTCCGCTCATGTCCGCCTTCTAATGAGGGAATTCATACGAATTTCAGGGCAAAGTGCGCAAGGATTTGCATGCCTGCGAACCGATAGAGTAAGTTTAAAGTTAGGTTAGGTAATTATGATTACGGGGCTTTGTCGACGTAAAATGTTATTCCTGGTATTACGGTAAAGCTTGTTTAATCTTCGTCCGGCAGCGATCGCCATAAGTTGATCAGCAAATTAACAACCTCAAATTTTCCAGGGACTAACTTTAAGACAAATTGGATTAACTTTTCATTTTTAGTGCATCTGGTACTTTAAAGTGCTACTTGCGCACTTGTATCTGTGATGTTATGTTATTAAATATTTTTGAGTGTTCTAAAACAAATTCTGAATTTTCACTTTACTGTGCTTACTTCAAATGTGTTTTTTTAAGTACCGCCTGTGTCTTTTCTGTTAAAGAGAGAATATACATGAATCTCAGAGTCAAGTGACAAAGATCTGCAAGCGTATATACATTGACGAATCGTTAGAGTAAGTGTAGTGTGAGCTTAGCTAATTATGATTATGGGGATGTGGCCACATAAATTATTATTCCTCGCGAAATAAGCAACCCCAAATTTCCTAAAAACTTGAAGTTTCAATTTTATTTTATCATATACTTTATTATACTTTTTATTGTTGGTTTGCTATGCTGATTTATTTGGAACATGTAAATTGCCACTCGAAGTACTTGGATCTGTTTTTCAATAATCTTTGATTCTCTCTCATTTTTCCGGTACCAACTTTTGGGAAAATTGAAAAAACTTTTCATTTTTCGTCGGTTATTGTTATCTACTCTGATTTGAAAAGTGAACTTTTTGCTCAACGAATTAAGTTTCGCAAGTATTCCATTTTCTGAAATTGACAGCAAAACTGAATTTCTAAAATCTCTGCCAACTTTCATAGAGAAAATACCAAAGATTCCGAGTTTGAGAAGGTATCGAATACATAGACGTAGTTGCGTATGGTTGCTCGAGTATGCCGCGAATCTCGCCAGGAGCAGCTCCGGGGCTAACTATGTAAATGAGAACGGAGAACGGATCGTCTCGCGGTTCAATAGACCTTCGACCCTTGGGTCCGGATAATTTGTTTACGAGCAACGCACACGCGGAGTAGAAAGTGAGACGGAGGACGGCTATGCATTGCGCGTCGCGTTCTGCACTCTTCGGGTTCTGGGCCCGCGGGGCCCAAGCGGAAAGGAGCGCGCAGAAACAGGAGAGCGAAGCTGAACGCGCGGCGTTGGTGGACCGGCAAGAGGGCCATCTCTCAGATTCATCGGGGCCTCGAGCAGCTTCTTCGCCCTTCCTCTTTTTCTTCTTCTGCTTCTCTTCTCCTTCACTTGGCAGCTCTTGGCAATCCTTCCTCCATGCCTCTCCTCACCGTCTGTCCTTCTTTCGCTCCATCCATCTCTCTCTGTCGTTTCCACGACAGAGAGAAGGGAGATCGAACGTTCGTCTGCTCTATACGATTTACATACGATTACCGGGCAAAGTGAAGGCACGCACACCCACGCCACAAAAGTGGGGAGTGATGGGGAAAGAGGGAACCAAGAGCGAAACTGTATGCATATAGTACAGGACCATGAATAAAGTTAGAGTTATTGGTCGCCCTCCAGTGATTGGCATATAAAACGTATTGAATGGAAGAAGACACAGGAATGTCAACCACTAGCGATTGGCTATACCTTGAAGAGCCAATCTGTAGGTGTGTTGTGTTCCAGAAGCACCATGCTGGTTCCTCTTCAGCCTCTTCGCGAGGATCGAAAATCCCTGGAGGCTCTCCAGAGTCGAGACGTCGATGAGCAGAGCGGCAGTCGTTGGCGTGGGCCGCGCAGTAGGACTCCAGCACCCTGAAGAAGCCCACACCCTTCGGGCGCAACACACTCGCTACTCTTGGAAAACAATGCCTACACACGCGCCATTATCATACGCTGCCGTTTGTCCTTCTCGGATGTTCCTTGCGATTCCACACCGCGGCGCGTCAATGACGATGGGCCTCGTTCCTGTCAGAACGCATTTCTGTTCCTTCTAATGAGAGAATTGTGTTCTATATACAAATATTTCAGCTGCTTCGCTTGAGAGCTCGTTTTCGTATATCACGCACATCTTGTTTCTGTAATCGTTGTTTTTTAATTCACTAGGCTGATCACAGGCACTGGTGCGCGTGCCTGAATTTCTTTTGCGTTGCTGCACTTTAAAAACCCTTCAAAAAATCACGGGCACTGCAGCAGCCGCCCTCTTCTTATGTCAAATTTGACACCAAACTGAACTTGCTTATCTCGGACTTTCCTAGCAACCAATCACAGCACGAATGAAGCGATAACGATATTTTCCGTTACTCATGAATTTTTTAAAGAAAGAAAATCAATGCATGCATACATGCCAACGCGGTTGGCCTTTGAGTTATTCCAGAATGGCGGTATAATTCGCGCAACGCTCACAGATGACGGCCACGAGTAAAGCGTTTCTCGCTAACGATTCAGACGCCCTAAGCATGTAATATTGATGAGAAAACTGCTGAATTTTTTGTAAATGTTTGCAAGTGTAATATTATTTTTGCTCTGTCATTTCTATATCATTCCAGAATGACAGTAGTTCGCGTTGCGCCAACCGATGGCGTCTACGTGGAGCGCTTCTCTCGGACAAATCAGACGCCCAATGCTTCGAATACTTCATCGATAAACTTACGACGGACAAGTAGAATTTATATGGGTTCTTCTCGAGGCAAAAAAATATTCAATATTCTGTTCTTCTGCAAGTATTTTAATGAAGATAAACATTTTTATTAAGTGAGGTAAATCATTAAAAACTCGGCCTTTATAGATCCTTATACTTCAGCAACTTGTACTTCCGTTAATTATAATAGAACTTCATCTAACTTACTCGATTCAGATGTATCTAAGCTACGCAAATGACCCATCAGGTAACAAAAATGTTCACGGCAAATCTATCAGATAAGTACGTAAACGAACTGCAATATTAAGTTTACAAAGCTGAGATGAATTCAACGGATTGTACTTATCCAGGGGAAGTCAGAAAAACTGATTCAGAGCTTCTTTGTATCATTTGAACAGCGACTCGTACGCGGCTTCTCCCTCTGAATTGTCTACACAAACTCTCGGTATTTTGAGCGGCCATGTAGGCGCTCCCGCCATCTTGTAATTAGGGGATCAAGGAGGCATCGCTTTAATGAGCCGGAGAGCCAGTACATTCGTGGGCTCGCCAGCCATAAGGAGTGAGCGAGACGAGCAGTAGCACGTCGACTGAGGGGCCAACAGCGAGTACTGGACGAAGACAAAAAGAGAAGGACACAGATGGCAAAGAAGAAGAAAGGTAGATAAACAGAAAGGAAAAAGCAAAAGTCTTGTAATACAAAAGCAAAGCAAACTGGGAGGCTGTGCTTGGGCGGGTGGCGAACGGTATACAAAAAATAAATAAATTTAAACAACTTAAAGAAAAAAAAGGAGTGAGCGAGGAAGAACAACGTCGTGAGTCGTAGAGCAAAAGAAGGGTAACAGCAAAATATTTCATACGCGAGCTGGTGCAGCAAATGGTGGCTGTACAGCTTAGTCAGAGCTCCGTGAATTCAATTGCAATAAAAACAGTAAGGCCGCAATCTTGGCGGGGAAAGACAGAGAAGGATGAATGAAATAAGAAAAATACAAGCGGTACAGTAGAAGGAGAAGAGGTCTCTGTGCTTCTGATGCTCTTGTGGTGTGCTGCAGTGAACACTGTGGCTGGTATAGGTCGAGCCACCGCACGAGTTACGTATCAAGAATCCGCCACGGGCGTGGCCACGGATCAACGAGTGCGCGCACCAACAGCTCCTCTTGCTTCCTCGATCCGAACCTTCCTTTTTCGTTTCTTTATTCGCGTCGTACGAAGCTTCTCTTCCGTTCCTTCGATTCGACGTCAGCTAAACTAACTAATACCAGTCGAGCTACACCTTTTCTGCGGCCAGATTAATAAAAGATTAATACGTTTGATTAACCAACAAAATAACGTCGTATTGACTTGCATATGCTTACGAGACCAAAAAATATTTATTGGATGCTATGGATATGTTATTCAAACAACTTCACCTCTATCCTATAAAAATATCTTTTACTAAGGAAAAGTAAATGCATAGTGCTTGCTGCCAAACATAAAGCAAATGAAAGCAACGAATCGAAATGTCTTGCAGCCCGATTAAAATAGAACATCGAAAATTGATCGTCCAATAAGATCTCATTGAATTTGCACATGAACAGCGTAAAACAGCAAAAGATTGTTGTATATGTTATAATTGGAATTGTGTTGAATTAATTACTTAACTTGAATTTCATCACAATATCTCTCAGTAGGGAAGATTAAACTCTGCACATTATAAGTACAAACAGACACGCCAAATTAGTATTCGACGTTTTATGAGCAATTTCCGGATAATGAATGGTAGACCATTCCATATTTCAACTAAAAGTCGAGGCTGTGTTTGACGATCACTCACCACATAATCATTGCTTTTGTGAAGGCGAAATGTCAATTCACAACCGCTTTTGCGGTCGATTGATCCCCGCACATCAGACTGAACGTCGATCAATTTTATGTAAGAGTGAGGGACACGACTATATAATTTTCGAATTTATTCCATCCAATCGAGAGCCCGAACGTGACTAACCATTCGTACCTTCCGTCTTTCTCTTTGTAACATCTTAGAGATTCGCCTTTCTACCATAAGAAAGAACTACTTCATCACACTAGTTCGACACGAAAAAACAACAACTTCGCCTCTCCACTGGCAACAGTTACCCCGTTTACGCCGTTTCACCTCGTGAATCAGATACGCAGGTATATCTCCACCACAATATATCACAAGAGCGAGAAACTTTGAGGGAAAGAGCGAAACAGTACGTTTTATATATATAGTATATGTAGTGTATAGAGAGACGAAGAGTCGAGCGCGTTTGCTGGCCCCGCGAGTTGCCCTCGGGACATGCGGGTGTATAATCTTTGGTTGGCCGCTCGAGCAGAGAGCGGAACTAAGAGTTTGGGCCCAATTACAGGGCCAGTACCACCGAACGAACGCCTCCACCTTCTTCAGCGTCCTCTTCTTCTTCTGCTTCTTCTCCGTTGTCTCGAGGAGCGACTTTGCGAGACGACGAAGACAAGAGAGCTTGGTCCATCGCGATCTCTTAACACAGCTCGCCAACTTGATCCTCTCTCTGTCTCGACTCTCTGTGTATATGCGCGTATTTTGCGATGCTCCAAGGTCGCAGCGGAATTCGTAAAGGATACAGTCTGCGGGGCTTGTGGGTGGACGATGAATGACTGGGGGGCCCTAAGAACGAAAATCCTCGAGCCTCCAATAAACACAGAGTCAGAAGGTACAATAACGAACGAGAGAACAAAAAAAAAAGGAAAAGTGTACAAAGTCTCGACTTTCACCGCCGATCACAATTAAAAGTCGCTTAGCCAGAATTTACCTAGAAATTTTCGAGTACGTAATGGTAAGTCATTTGTCTTTAGATGTCTTGAACCAACTTTGAAGGATTTCACAATAAGTTATTAATAAGTGTGATGGAAATTAAAAAAATCATTTGTTCCCACGAATTGAAAAAAAAAATTCTATAACAATTTATTAACATTCTATTGAAGCAACTGGAGTTTTTCCATGTTTGAAATTGAATATTTAATTTCCAGCGTAATATATTTTAGCTGAAATTACGAGTTAACTTTTTTTTCATATCAGAAATTCTGTAAGAAATCCACAACAGTGGAACTAAATTGAGAATGCAAGTCAAATTTCAAATATGTAAAAGGGATGGGAATTTTTACGGCAAATGTGGAGGGTTTCTTTTTTATAGTGTCATTCTCCTACTACTCTCCATAAAATGATTGTGTAAAAGTTTTTTAAGTAACACGCATTTGTCAACTTGACAGAATTTTAAAAAATTCCGTATCTTAAGTTAAATTGAAAGTGGCATAGAAAGTTTATAAAATTCGAATAATCTATTGGGTTAAGTTGGGAGTGACATAAGACGCGTATATGTTTTCTACAATGAAGTCTAATGATCGATGTAAAAAATCCATACATTCCTATTCAGTTTTTACTATCTAAAAAAATTGTTTCATTGTGAAACGTTTAAACACCCAACGCGAATCACGTTATTTTTTTCTAAATATCCTCCAACTTATCCGTGTGTTTTTGTGAAAGTAATGATTAAATCATCGTTTAGTCGGGCTGTCACGAGCGTTCGCTTATAGGATGAGTACATGGAAGGTTCGACGGGAGTACGAACATGTAGCTGTTGTTCAACGGCGAAAAGGTGGTCCAGGGTTGGTCCGAGGGTTTGGGCGTGAGCTGTAATGCCCAAAAGGTAAGTGCAACGATGCCCCAAGGGGACAATATCCAACTTATGGTGGAGATGAAGAAAAAGAAGGGACGAGAGAGGTGGGGTCAAAACGAAAAGAAGGGAGAACATGGGGCCCATGAAGAATATACCGATACGGCTATACGCTCGAATGTAACGCCTTAAAATTACTGCAGACGCTCGTTTGTGCTACTTATTCGGTGGTACGAGATGCATTTTTCTCTTTCTCCCTCGTACGTCTCTTTTCATGTCTATGTATCTGTCACGGCTTATTCCTTCCGTGCTTCGTCTTATTTTGTTTTCTCGTATATGGTACGTTGCAATTAATGCTGTCGGTGCGATAGCCGAAATACAAAACGTGGAGGACGCGTGTACCACGCGAGGGCGGAGAACGGACACGAGTCAGAGAGATATGGAAAGCTGCAACTGCGGCTGTACGAAGCAGAGAGTAGATCGGGCTCTGCCGCCGCGTTCGGTGCCCCGGGTCAAATCGATCAGCCATAGATATCCGATGTCGAACGCACAACCTGGACGCAACGCAATTTCAAAAGGTTTTCATTTATCGAGAGAAAGAGTCGGCGTCGCGTGCGAGAGAGATCGAGACTTATAACTAGAGCTCTCGCAATGCAAAGCCAGTTAATTACCGTTTGTTTCCATACTGCTGTCATGGGTATGATGCACATGAGCATTAACAACCAATTTGTAATTTCACATTTTTCAACAGATCAGCGACTTTCGGGTGACACTTTCTCATATAGAATTTTTTATTTATAGTCGAATCTATTATATTCAACTTTTTTTATCTCACTTGGTATTTTTGCACGGGTAATAAAATGTTGATGAGAACGTAGTCACATGGAAATATTAATCCCATCAGCAAAAGGGACATTTGGTTGATAAAAATTTCAAGAGTTACTTTATTAATTGAGCATCGACGATCAAAGTGATAATTCAAATATTTTTAAAAGATCGTCGGAATTTGAGTGACACTTTAGTGCCCATTGTTTTTAATTTTTATTCTTACTCGAAAATTTATTTTTTATTTCGATCATCTCTTGCAAACCTTGCAAAGGATTTAGTCACCAACAAATATTAAGCTCGACAGCCAATTGGAAAGTTTTTACGTTAAAATTTAAATATTACTTTATTTGTTGAATATTAACTGATAAAGTGGCGCTTTAAATTGTTTTTATCAATTAAAACATGATTCGAACAAACTTAAGCAAGCAACTTAAGCAGATTGTATCAATGAATTATGTAGAAAATCTTAATGTTGTTTCATAGAAATATCATCGTATAAATAACCAACTATTATCTGTTATTCTTATCGAAAATCCTCTGAGATTAAATAAAAGAAGAAGCTTTTCCGAGATGCTGGGAATATTTTCCGAGACGCAGGTGTTTAACGTGATCTGTGCTTGAAAACAGAATATTATCCAGATTGCTCCAAGCTCGTTAGAGAAAGATCCTTCAGGGTAATGCTCGTTGGGTCAATTTATACAGCGTCGAAGAATAAAAGAACCCAGGGGTAAAGAAATAATGAAAATAAAAATGAAAAGCGTATTTAACCGCAACGAGCAGAAGTACGTCCTCCATCGCGTTGAAGGCTTTACGATGCTTCGCTCGATGCACTCTCACTCTTGCACACTCAACTCCAGCCTTTCTGTTTCGTTAATTCTTGCGCCCTTTCTTTATCATCTTCTCTTGTTTATCTGCCACTTATCGACCTATATATACACACACATTGACGCTTTGCTGTCTCGTTCATATATTTCGTACTATATATAGAAGAACGGGAGTATAACTGCTTCATCGATGCTGCTGAAGTTGCATCTTTGATTACGCAGTTGCAGTTTGAGTGCTGCAGTCGAATTTCGCATCGCTGATTTTCTTATAGTTACATCCTGTTTGCGGCAGTCCTTATTTGACCCAACAAGTCCGCAGCGTGTCTGCAAGCTGTGGATAATTGCTCGAGCGAAGGCGACGGCGATTTCTCAGAAGCGTGTAACATATATATGTAGGTATATATACATATATATGAATCATTGGTTACATTGCACCTGGCTACATATCTCTGTACAGACGTAAAATAATCATCCAAGTCAGAGGTGGAAAGGAGGATCGATAACGAGTCGAAGAAAAATAAATTGAACCATAGAATTCCTTATAAATCATTAGACAGACATTCGGCCGGCGATGAAAGTGAAATATCGAATAACATCAATTAACTACCACAAAACGTTTGGATTATTTTTGTTGCCCTAACAACTGGTGTATAAAAATATTATGAAAGTAAAAAAAACAATATTTAAATAATATAAAAACACAGAGAAAAATTGGGTATTGTTAACTAAAAACTGACAACTAGTCTTTTTTTGTTCATGGAAATATTTTTCGCAGTTACAGTAACTTTCAAAGTAGCTAACGTAACTATGAAATAGTCACTATAACTATAAAAATAGTCAGATGGCTTGACAATTAATAATTGTCACTGTATGGTTGCCAGGACTACTAGAATTTCTCTGCGTGCATCAGTAAAATAATTAATCAGCGTAATAAATTTTCGGTAGAATTATTCTTCCACGCAATTGATTAAATTTAATGATAAAACACTTTTTCGATACGATCATTAAGCGGATCACTAGAATAATCGTAACATCCAGCGGAAGAAACAAGGATCGATAACACATCAAAGAAAAGTGAATCGAACCACGGAATTCCTTATAAATCATTAATCAGATATTGTGCGGCCGATGAAAGTGAAATATCGAATAACATATATATATAATAACATCAGTTTATTTGCGTGAAACATATGGATCATTTTTGCTGCCCTAGCAACTGGTATATAAAAAGATGATGTAAGTTGAAAAAATGGAAGGTGATATAAAGGAAGAGAGGTGCAAGGGCGAATTTTAGTATCAATGGGTGGTCGTGTACGGTATGGCTGAGGGCGAAAATAAACGAGAGAGGTATGAAGAAAGTGAGGAAAAAACGAAGAATCTGATGGCAGAGGGACACGAGAGCTTCGTGCAGAGACGATATTGCTCTGTCTCTGTCCGCAATGCCGAGGCCAAGATTTCTCGGCCAGCTCATAATTAGCCAACATCTATCAGCCCGAAGCTATCAGCTCTTCAGACCCACCCCTCAGTCTTGCTGACCGGGCGACGTTATCGTCGTCGTCCTTAAACCCCTTCTTCATCTTCTGCCACTCGTCCAAATGGGTGCTATTATAGAGGGTGGTTTATAAGCTTATTTGACAGGTCTTAGTATCATATTAGTTGCATATACCAGTTTCTAAATATCTTAAGATCTGTTGACGAAAAAAATATGGTCAGAAGTTTTTCTAGGGTAAATTCACCAGTGTTGCAATTAAATGGTTGAGCAGAACGCTCAGAGAAATAGCAATAGTACAGCAATGTAGCGACAACTATTCATTTTTAGTCTCTGCAACTACTTTTATAGTAAGGGTACCTATGAAAATAATTGTGTTAACTATTTGATGGCTGAGGCAACTATTTAAAAAAATTTGTTGTCTGAAATAAAAACAAATAGATGTCACTTTGTAGTTACTGGTAACATAATTTTTTCTTCGTAAATGATTTGGATATCATGGCCCGAATTAAAATTTAAAGCCTTGTCTAAACCTAAATGTTGTAGACACGGAGGGTACATACACCGATAAAAAGAATTGGTAATACCAACCGAACCTGCGGTTACGGGTGGCGAAACAAATATTTTGGTGATTGGAAGAAATATTTATTTTGCCACCCGTAACCGCCGATTCGGTTGGTATTACCAATTCTGTTTATTGCTGCAGGGGTTTTATTCCTTTGATACACCTCAAAACCCTCAGAAATGGCAGATATGACCCAATGCAGTGAACTAATACTACTGTAGACTGAAATTATTATTGTTTGGACCTCCAATTAGGTTGTACAGAGTAAAATTAGGTTCTTAAGCCTTTGCATAGACCTCCAAAAGTGGCATAATTTATCCATTTGCATTCAACGAAGGGCCTTCGAAAAGCTTGAATTTAATCTCCGGGGATTTCTATGAAATGTAATATTTTCAGAATGTCGTTTAAAATTTCGACAGACGACGGAAACATTATTTTATTATAATGTATATAAAAATAAATACTACATACAAAAAACCTGAAAACACATGTTAATGAATGAGCCGACGTAACATCCATTAATTTGACTATTTGTAAAGTTCTTCCTGTATTTTGTTATCTTTGTCAAAAAAGGTTTTTGGAAATTTTTTTTAATTTTTATAAATACACTTTGATTCGGTATTATAATATATGATGGAATGAGAAAGGATGTGTCAGGAATTATCTCAAGAGTATTTAAAAAAAAATTGACTGCTTATTGCTGTCGTTTCATAAAAAGACAGTATATATCCCGATGTGTACGTAGACTTTCATTTTATTTTTTGTATCAACTTTTTCCATTATGTAGCAACGAAACGCCGTCTCTTAATTACTCAAGTGTTTTTAAGCATCGAAGTATGAGTAACGCAAATCGTCGTAGACGAAATAAAGAACAACAACAATGTATTTCGAAAAATGTACCACTAATAAAAATGACATACTTACTAGATAAAAATAGTAGACAAGCTGCAGATTTCTAAAACCAATTCTTCTAAATGTCTTAGTGCAGGAATTTACGAATAAAAAAAATTTCGGAAACAATATTTCCTCTCCAAGCTTAATAAATATTCGCCGAAGCAATCAAAGAAATTTGATTTACTCAATAAATATTCTCTACTGACAGTCGAAGCGTTGAAGACTTGACAGTTATCAATATTAAAATCTCGTCAACTATCTTAAGACTAAAGAAATTATGCATCTCATGTACACAAAATATTATGTTTTCATTATATTTTTCTCTCTAGCCATATTACATTTCAAGGGATTTCGTTAAGTTCTGTGGAATATCTGATGACGTTGAATGGGCGAGGATGTGTCACAAGCTCACCTCCTCTGTTCTCAAGGAGCTTTTCCAAGAAAGACGAAGACTGCTCATTGCCATTGATGTAGTTCCACGAAAAGTCAGATATGTAGCTCATGTTGCTGCGGAGGAGGACAAGGAAACTCGTGAGTACATAATACATACTGTACACAGAGGATAGCGCAGCAGCAGCGCATGAAATTATAACTGGGTAATTGCACCGATAGCTTCAATGATTACCGGAGGGCTTGCTATACCCGCGTGACGAATGGCTTCCGAGCGACTGTCATTTAATCTGGCTCTCTAGCAAGGTTCCGCGTAGCTCAAAGCGCGCAATCATACCCCAGGTATGTCCTGTATGCACTGGATATATACACTTTAATACCGTGCGCGAGTTGTTTGCGATGAGGTCGCGAGGATGACGATGATTTGCGATTAGCTGGAAGCAGCCAAGTAGAGGCAAAGAGTCATTCCTCGGGAGTATGAGAAACGCGCCCGCACGCCTTCTATATGTACCGGCGGTGAAACGCATATCTTGTCTCGTTGCCGAGGATTAATCAAAGCCCGCTCACAATTAGATGTAACGAGTGAACGCGTTTTTTTCTTTTTTTTCGCTATTGGTAAGAAGCGGCCCCTCGAGCCTCGAGTTGTCACGTCACTTTCCTACCAGCAGACTCGGCTAAAACTTTCTTCGGCTACTATGTTTAAAGTGGAATATATATATATATATAATACACGTATACACGAACAGCTTTGGCTTGTACCGTAACACACCACTTTGTATTAGCATAATTCTGACACTTTACGAGTGACGATAAAACGACTAAACGCGCGAGCGAATACCCCGCGGACTCTGTACAACCAAGTGCTGTGTACTATGCCGTAGTAGCTTTTATATATGTACGTATATATGCATGGCTATATGTGTACCACGCTGGCTGGCTCTTATATGATTAACGCACATCGTCGACGCCGTGATGGTAAAAGAATAGTGGCTAGGAAAGCTGTAATAATGGTCGGTTCGTGTATGAATTACGGTTAAGCACAGGTGAAGTGTGAATTTAAAGAACGTTCGTTCAGCGCGGTGGAATGAATTCCACAAATTTAAAGAAGTAATAGTTGTCTTGGATGGAGCTTTTAAGGATAAAAAACGATGCTTAAATGAACATTATCGTCGGATTATTCTTGATATGTATATTGTGGACTCTTAGGTTGCGGTCATTAGTTTCGTTTAATAAGAATCATTTGTGCATGAGCTGGTATATAAAATTTAAGAAAATTCAATAACAAATAACAAGATAATTACCTGAGAAGGATCATGGTCTTTCACATATCAAAGACGTGCTCTGGTCTGAATACTATAATTAAAACAAAGAATTATATACTATTTTGACTTTTGCCAACGTGGGAAATAACAGCGTTACGAAATCGACCCTAATATTGTGTTGAATTATATCAGTTTCATTATAATTTTTCACTATTTTCTCTAGACCATTCATTATCACTACACCGAAAGAAAAGATTTTATTTAATTCATAGCGATCTTTGCCAATGAGAAGAAATACTTGAGTTTTAATACTGTGTTCTCATTCAATGATCTCAAGCCTCGAGAAATGTAGTGACATTTAATCAAAGAAATAGTCTCCGTTCCTATTATCGATCTCACTAAAGAGGCAGGGGCTCTTTCCCCACCACAGCTCAGAATCATCAGACTTATTTTTTCCTAAACTAGAGGACAGACAAAGCTCAAATTTAGAGGGAACGGGCTCAAGTACCGCAGAAATGAGCTAAAGTACGGGCTCCTCCGAACTGGAAGCCGTTTGTTCGGGAGAACCAGAAAACAAAAAAAAAAGTGAGGTTAGGTGCGAAAAAGACACAGCCCTATAGAGGATTATTCGGACTATAAAATCCCCAGCACTTGCTGCCATGAAGTATATCTTTCCAATGAATCAAGGCCACCTTTTTTTGTATCAATGCAAACATTTCCTTCAGGTGGGTGACTATCTGGATCATGGTCAAACCCCCATGGAAAAAAAGTATGCTAACAAAGTATACTTTTCGACATATCGAAAAATATATAAATAATGTACGTGGTACTTTTCTTATATACTTTTTGTATACTTGGCAATATCCTATATTTCGTTCAAACGTACATTTGACGAATATACATAAAGTATATTTTCTTGTATATTAGTAGTGAGGCCACATCATTTTGCCGAAAAACATTCTTCGAATCGTGATTTCCTTTTGTGATTTGGGCAAATGACTTTTAGCAATACTTTTTTTCGAAAATACAGACGCAATAAAAAGTATTGCCGAACGTGATTTGTCGAAATCACAATAAGAAATCACGATTCGAAGAATGATTTTTCGGCAAAATGATGTGGCCCCATTAGTAGTATATAAAAAATTTATCAACTCATAAAATATAAAAACACGAAATCTCGACCACCTAGATTTCTTATATCGACAAAGAATCTAAACAATTTGGCCAAATGTTTTTCTAACTGATTCAAGTGTTAAACATCTTCTTACATGAATATATATATATATATATATTCTTACATGAATATATATATATATGTATATATAAGTTCTATAGAAAAAATAAACATTCACATATATTTACGAATACATAAAACATCAATTGAGAATTATATTGAGAATATAAAAACGATATATTCTATTTCCCAAAAATATGTATGAACTAGTATACCATCGTATATACTTTGTAAGTATACTGAAAGTTATATCCGATATAACACATTTTTCGTCCAAAGTATCATTGGTATATAAAATATATACTTTTCGATATTTTTTCGAGTATACTTGTTTCCATGGGGAAATGAATCCTTTTTCACTGATGACTTGAAACGAATTAACTAGAAACTTGTGAACATTGGAAAACTTATGATACAAATCAAGTTCGAAAAGTGCATATACAAATTGTTCCAATTCAAGTTGCTTATTAAAGGATAGTTATTAAAATGTGCTGATTTTATTCGGGTTTGACAGCTGCCAAACATGCATAGACGGATCAAAGACGGGTCGCTTTCGAAAATTTTCGCTTAAAATGAACGAGGAAATGAATTTTTGCGTTTTAACTTAAGATAATCGAATGAAATGGTCAGTGAATCCCCATTTGAATGAGCTCGTTGGTGTTTTCACAATTTAATATACCCGTAACGATTTTGTTATTTGTGTTATCTAGCTGTAAGCGGAGTTAATTCTTTCAATTATTTGTCAGATATCCCATAGCTTCATAAGACACTATGTTAGAGTCTCGATTTTGATGTTAAGATTTTTTCGAAATAAGGTCGGTAAGGCCGCATAAGATTTTACAGTAGCAAAATTCAGCACTGAAATTATATTATATATCAAATTTTGAATTCTACCTAACACAAGGTGCCACTGATCGATCACCTCGTTCGTTAATCAATAATAAAACTGTTTTTTATTATATACTCACTGAGTAAATGTTTATTTACAGTTAATCAAATGTTCTCTATAAAATAAAAATGCGCTATTTCATTGAAATGAAAGGAATATTTCGTTTAAATCAGTGAGAAAAAAAATCAATCCACTCATTTCTTTGGCGTCATCGAAATCGTTTCTTTTGTTGTATCTGCATATATTATTGAATAAATCTCTGTAGGTTAAAACAGAAAATAAAATCGTGAATACAAAGGTCCACAGCTTGCAGTGGATTTCCTCAGCACAGTTCCTTTATTCCTTAGCCCCTTTCCCAAGAGGTTCACTTTAAAGCGCAGCTGAGCAATCGATCGGCAAGATTCCTATCGTGACTTATCGTGTAGAGTGGAGATGAAATAGTCGAGCCCCTGTGCATCGTCTGCCAGTACTACTAGTGTAGTATACTACTACTACTACTGCTACGATGACGCGGGCGACCGCAAAGCACACCAACCACCACCCCCTTAAGCCCTGCGGGCCCCTGAAGAGAGTGTACGCCGGAGATTACGTGCAACGCCAGCCGGTTTGCGGAATTCAAGATGGAGCTGAATATCTCATGCAACGTATGTATATACACGGAGTAGAATACGAGATAGATGGATATGAAGGATTTCTATGCATGTATCCGCGTCTATTCTATGCATGCCTAGTAGTTGTGCATGTACAAGCTCCGAAACGATTGTCAGTCCGATATGACGGTGTTCACTCAACCACTATAACTGTCTATGTCATTTTGTCTTACTTACAGTCTGGTGTTCCCAGCAAATATAGTAATGTTGCCAATGGAAATGATTTCAATGCAGATACCAAGCGATTTTCCCACAACTTGGATATTTCAATACCACCATGTTTCTAATGAATTTATTATTCAACGAAACGTAGTGGACGTTTTGGAGGATTGTCAGGTACACGTTATTTAATGGTAACGGCAATAAACCTGAAGAAATGTAAATAGCTAAGGAATGAAATATCAATTGCTCGAAAGATAATTGAAAGGTAATGAATTTTCCCTGCTGATGTACCGCTGTTTGATCAATTTTGTCATTATCTTTCAGTGGTTAATCAATTGCTGTATTAATATACGATATGTTGATATGTATAATTTTAGTATTCTATTTAAAAGAAATTTTTATTTAACTTTTCCAATAATGATTGAAGACATTTCTCGTGATTTTATTGCTTGACGTAATGTGATTGAAGTTTTCGAGGATTGTCGGCTACTTGTTATGCAATTGCAGCTGCATTGCATATTCGAAAAAAAAATACGTAGACGCAAATTGAAATTTTGATTGGACGGAAGGTAATCGAAAGATAATGAATTTTCCTCGCTGCTGTACCACAGAACTCAATTTGAGGATTACTGTTCTTCATGCTCTATTAATTTCTATATTTATATATCGTCAGCATATGGATACTGAAAATTTATCAATTTTGTATTCTATTTAACAGTTCGTATTCTTAACAATGTTCGAATGATATTTCTCCTTAATCGATTTTTCAACATAATGGGATGGAAGTTTTTGAGCATTGTCAGGTTTTTTTCATGCAGTGCCAACTGTAGAATGTTCTTATAAAATATTGAAATAGCTCTTCGATATTTTTATTACTCGAAATGTAATTGAGTGCTGAATTTTCCTCGTTTCTGTTATAAAATAATATTTCATAACATTTTATAACATTTATACACGATCAATCAATTTCTGTATATATATATCGTACGTATGCTGCGTATTCAACTTTATTAACGTTTTCACATTTATATTACATCTAACTGTTGCAGCCTTAATCGGATTTTTTGTATTATTTATCATCTGTTTTAAGTGATAACAGCTACCGATGAAAGAATTCGTGGGGGTGATGATGAGATTTTTAAGTATACTGTTGAGTATTTATTATGCGAAGCCAACTGCAGAATAGTTCTGAAAACATTAAAATAGAGATTTGATGTTTCGAAAAATCGAAACGTAATCGAATGCTGAATTTTTTTCATACCTTAACACAATAACACCTTATAACATTTCAGTGCGATTAATCAAATCCTGTATTTATCCATCCTATGTATGCTGAGTATTCAGTTGTAGTAACATCATATCCCATTTAACTGGCCCAATTTTAATCGTTTTTTTTTTTGCATTATTTATTATGCATGTTTCAAGAGATTTATCGTAAAACCGGCCGATGAAATAATTTGTAGAGGAGACGATGACGCAAAATGAGACTTGAAGAGCTGAGGATATATCGATGCTCGGAGTGCCTCAAGGCCCACGAGAAACATGGACAAAGAATGGAAGGCTGGTCCGGATACTTCGACAGACTTTAGGGTTTAACTACGCGATCGGACAGTCTCTCTTCAGGGAGGCACGGCCAGACCCGTTTAGCATAATTCCACGTTTGTAATCGTTCTCTCGTGGCGGTTCTAACAGCACGTGCTGGCAGCTGTCCCAGCAAATATTTCACGAGCTCAAGTATCACGTTTTCTTCCCTATTTTAGGGAGCCACGTACAGCTCAACCACAAAAAAACGAATAGACGTCATTCATTTTTCGAAAAAAAAAAAAAAAACATTTAAACCGCAGGCAAGTAAAGGGAAAAAGATATTTCCACTTCGCCTTCCCACCATTTTCCGCATAAATTCTGGTTTCCTCCTGGAGATCAACTTGTGAAATATGCACATTAATGAGCCGTAAATGCCTGTTTCAACTTTGCACCCGTGGAATCAGAAACGACCAAATATGTGTGTTTTTTTAAGCCACTGTGAAAACCATTGAACGTCACTTTTATTGTCACCGAAAAAGAGACCAAATATTATTTTTTTTATGCGGTAAAGTGGCCTAAACGAACCATTTTTTAATCGCAGTTAAAGAAACCAAGTTTCAATTTTTTTTTCAATTAGTAAAATTCAAAAAGGACATTTTTTATGGTCAAATATACGATTTGAGGTGAAGTTTAAAATATCCTTCACTAGTGCGTCTAATTATGGCTCGATAGTTCACGGTATGTCTAATTCATAAGAGAATGAAGAATAAGCCCATACACACAATCGCCGACAATTTTTTTCTAAGACACTTTTCACAATGCTTCCAATAATTGAAGAATATCCTGTCATTTAGGTCCCAAGAAAAAGAAAAAAATTACCAGCCCAAAAACGTCCTTTATGAAGAACAAAAAAATTATGTTCACCTGCAAAAATTTATAACGTGTACAACGGAACTCGAACGTTTAGTTTTTGTTTCCAGAATAACAATTACAATCCTGCAAAGTGGGGCATTAACGCATCCTGTCTTCACGACCTCTCATCCACACAGCGGTCATAACTGCATTTTTTTGTCGACTTTGGATGCAACACCTTTTGACTTGAGGCAGTAGCGCCCCATAAAAAAATGGTGCTTTGCAATTGTACACGTTTTAACAGACAACAAAAAACTTGGAACCTGTACGAGGAAAGCTGTAAGTCTCTTATGAATTTCTTCGTTTCAACTTTGTACATATATAGTAGGAACGGGCCAAGATCCACGTGCTACATCAACAGGAAGGGAACCATCTTATTGGTGCACGTAAACGCTACGTACCTACAAGCTCCTTAAATGTGGAGCTCAAGCGTTCAGGGTAATTGGTTGAAAGCCTGAAAGGGCGCCGTTTATCGCTTAGCTCCTTCATCGTATAACGCTGCATGGTTCAACGGTTGACTCTTGCCTCTGCGCAAATTGGCGAGAGACGATTTAATTATTTAATCTTGGCTAACGCTCGCTCACTCGCATTAGCCTTCCGATAACAACGAAAGGAAGGAGCTACATAGAAGACAGTCAAGTACAATATTTTATGGGCACTAGAGCCACTCCAAATTTCTCATAGGTTTGACGTGCATGAATAATCGTTTTCTTTGTGTTGGGCATTGTGCTAAAATGATTTTTATCCGGTGTGAAAAAAATTAAATGTTATGAATAACGAATATGAATATGATTATTAAAAAATATAGTAGAATTGGGAGATGCAAAAGTACATTTTTCGGCTGTCAGTAAAAATGTAATGTCTCACATTTTTCTCCAAGCCAGCTCGAGTTTTCTGATCGTAAATGATAGTCCAATTATCGCTAAAGTTGCACGGCAACCAATATTCAAATCGAAGTCATGTGACTTGTGCTATTAAATTTGGAAAACACCTGTAGAGCGTTTCGAGCCTTATAGAGTTTTTCAATTTTTCACAAAATTGTCGTCATTGAAATAAACGTTGAATTGAAAAGTTTTCTTCAACTCATGAAAAAATTGTTCCATCAATCGGAAATTTACTACCAATGTTGAATGATGCTACAAATCTAATTTAGTGGAGATCTTTGGAAAATTTCGGATTTTCTTGTATATTATGTCCGATGACTGTAATTTCGCTGAAATCCTGTTTTTCATTTATTCATTTAAAACCAGGATGCAAATCTTGCTCACCACTTCTTCATTATTCATTGTTACTTACAACGCATCCTTTCTGAGAAAGCGAAAATCAATTTACATATTTTCTTATTGAAGGCTTCGTTAAATAAAAAGATGAACAAGCAGTATCCAAGGTTCTATTGCACATTCTTTTTAATAAGACTATTATTTAAACATTCCTCCTTCTAATAAGACGTTTTCGATGTTTCCTATTTACGATTGGTGCAGGTCTGTGTCGTAATAATCGAGACGCTGTACCGGTAGGATATAATATTCAAGGGGTTCTGCTTGCTCGTTAAACAATTAATAGGTCTGACTAATAAACAACGGTGTGCACGAGGGCACTTTCGAGTACCCTTCGCTTAAGCAAACAGTGCTCGAGTGAATATGACGGGCGTGGACACGTGCGAAGCTAAAATCATGATACTGTATCGAGTACTTCACTTTTGTTGGCGCACGAGACCCCATCGCTCTTCATGGTCCAGAGTATCACTAGACTCTCGAGTAGACATGTATACCGTCGAAGTTTCTCGTGTTGAGAGGATTGTGTATTATGAACAAGCGGATCGATTTTCGACTGTATTCAAAATGTGCGATTAAATGTTTTGAAAAACAATGATAGACTTTGCACTTCTTGTAAATATTTAAGAAAAAAATCGCTTCCTAGTTGTATAAGAAATATTGTTTGATACAACTAGGAATTATAAATTAACTTAAATTGTGATGTAAGGTCGGTAAATTGTGAAATCCTGTGGAGATAATTGATGAATTACATTGATGCGAGAAATACTGAGAGAAATTCCGATGGTCCTAGTAACTATTTAGTGCCAAGTGTACTTTATTATACCGGGTCACTAATTTTGTGGTTACATAACTTTGTAGTTAATGAAACTTCAAAATAGTAATCTGTGCTAATAACATATATAATCACTGAATAGTTACCATCTCAATTTCTCTCAGTGTATTAATTGGTATGTATTCCTAAACTTTTGCAGTTACCACGAATTAATTTAAAATCACACCTTTACATCAAATGATCTACCAATTTTTCAAGTAGGTTTATTCCTTTCTGCGCAGTGCTATTTTCAATCACGGCCGAAAAGTATCACGTATTGCGGAAAAGTAATCAATCTTGTTATACTGTCGATATCCGTCAAATTTAGGAATCGGGAATAAACGAAAACCCTCGAATGGCAAAAAACTCTTGCGAAAGAAACCTAAGACTGATGGTTAATTATTTTTGCCCCGATCGTGTCTCACTCAATTTCGCTGTTCTCCCCGTTCTCAACTGAACTTGCGCCCGGACGTGCGGAGCGCACGAAGGGTCTTTTTTAGTTTGCGCCACGCGCCGCCACGTGACTTGCGAGCTCGAGCGGAGCGGTAAAAAGGAAACGAACACCGTCGGAAGGTCTCGCCGGCCCAGAGCCACGCGAGTGAGTGTTACCGATAGCCAGAGAAAGGCACGCACAAAAGCCCGATGAGAGGTCCCGAGCTCTCTTCTTCTTTCTCGACAAACGTGCCAGTGCTGTTACCCAGAAGAATCTGAGAGTGCAGAAAAACTCCAGATTATCGGCCGGAAGATTAAATAATTAAATGATCACGCTCCCGCCAATTTTCGAGGCTGTGGAGCTGCGAGTTGTTAAACTTGTTAGCCTCTCGACCTGAAGTCTCGTGCATCGTTGCACTTTTGCTTCAGTTGTTATGTGGACGCTGCTCATGTTGCTCTTTACTAAATATGTATATTATACTCACGATTTCAATCAACCATTACAAGAGGATGCGAAGTAAAATTTTGCACTTTTCTTTCTCAACATTTGTCGCTTTTTACAAAGTTATACTTTCATGAGAAATTATGTTACTTTGCACCCTTGTTTCAAATAAATAAAAGAATACAGCTGAGGATTGTTTTGTAGACAAACTGAATTTGGAGTTGATATCTAAAATTTTGTGAAAGTTAACGCATAAATTTATTTTTTTGATAAACCGAAATTTTATAAAATCAAAATTTTTTACCGTTCGTTGCAACATTATATATCTATCATGGCTCGATATTATTTTATTCACATTCTGAATTTCACATTGATATCTGCACTTTTGCCGTAGTTAATGTGATACCGTTAAATTGATCAATTATTCAATATCCCGGAAATTAGAAAATATTATATCGCTTGTCACTGAATTATATATTTATCATGGCTAAATATTATTCTGTTCTCATACTAAATTTAGGCTCGATATTTAAGGTAAGATTGCAATAAGGTCAATGCTCAACGTAAATTTTCTTAAAAATGTATCATTCCATAAAATCTGAACCATTTTACCGATTCGAGCCATATTTAATACCAAATAATATCAAAAGCGCATACTCTTATGACGGAGCATTTAGTATAATATACAAATTTTCATGGAAGTTAGAGCACCCACACCCTTTAAAAAAAAAAAAATTGAAAATGCTACGAAATGAAAATTTGTGTATATTTTGGCGTTTGAATTTCCGGAAATGTACGCATATACACATTCGGGTGTCCCGAAGTTTATTTTTTTTAATCTCTCGGCTGTTCATTGAAAAGTCGACATGCATGCAGAAATACATTTCTCTGGAAGGGAGGCACTGTAGCTAATTTTTTAGAGGTCGCTCATGCGAGATTTGTATTTTAATTTCTATTGAAAAGGAAAGAATATATCCAATTTACAGAATTAGTATTCATTTTTGAAAAATTTATTTAATAAGCCTTACCATCGGTCATAGTAGGTTGCTACTAATAATTTAAAGATATACGAGCAGTACAGTCCGCCTAAGCGTGAGATTCAGAGCGAATTTTGAACACTTTTCCATGCACTAAAATTTTAGAAAAATCAAGCATATGGAAGGTGCTGAAAAAATTAATTAAGTATAATAATAATTCCGAGCTGTGATTAACAAAAAAAAAAAATTGTTCAATAATTTATCCGACAACCTAACTTTTTTTCAAATGAAAATGAATCTCGCATGAGCGACCACTAAAAAATTAACTACAAAGGTCCCCTTCCACGAAAACGTATTTCCGTTTATATTTCAACTTTTCCATCAACAGCCGATTTTTTTTGGGACACCCTAATAAACACACACACACGCGCACGCACGCACGCACGGTTATTCTTTCAAGATCACTTTTCCGGACGTTTTCGACTATTCTGAGTGTTTTGACATAAAATTAAAACATAAAATACATGTATCCTACATTTTTAATGGAATTTGCTCAAAGAATATAGCAAAAATTCCCATATTCCCCATCACGAAAAAACGACACGCAGAACGCCCAGAGAAATGGATCTGAAGGGTTTATTTGAATCGATCAAAGGGTGTATTTGAAATGAATAAAATTTTATTCAGATCAGATAGAATTTATTTCAATCAGATGAAATGTTAGTTAGATAAAATAAAGTCTATTTCGATCAAAGAAAATCCTAAACAAGAATAACAATATGCACCACTACAATAATACTCATGAGCTGAAGGACCCCGGTCGATGGCCCATTGGCGTTGTAAATAGAATATATATGTATATATTAGGTAAATGTAACCACCTATTTTTGTAAAACCTCTGTATACATACCAATAAATTTATATTACTACTACTACTACTACTGAAATCCTATTAGGCTGGCCATTAAATAAATAATTGATTTGATGGACAGCCTAATATTATTTTATTCAACCGAAACAGACTCTATTTGATTGAAATAAAATTTTATTCGATCGAAATAGACTTTATTCGATTAAAATAAGATTTCATTAATTCCAAATACACCACATAATTGATTCAAATAAACTCATCAGACCCATTTCTCTGGGTGAACAAGAATACTATATGTATCTATGTATGTCCAACACTCAGAAATATACGGCAGCATACCAAAACGTTTTTCTTTTGCTGTTGCTATGTGTGGAGATTATTTCTACACTCTTTTCTCTTCATATATCAATCGTTGCACCACGCTAACGAACAATCCAGGAAAGTAAAATTAATAACGGAACTAGCCAATTTATAAATCGTGAAAAGGGTACATACCGAGCAAACACTACCCAACAATGCATCCACTCCATATTACCACATACGATGTGTGCACTGTGTTTTCTACCTCTCGTTAACGATCAATTTCGTTCATGAGAAATATGAAACATTGTTTAATTGCTTTTAATCATTACGTCTGGTCGCTCCTGTAAAATAATGGGCAAAACGCGATGGACATGTGTATATAATTCTACTTCGAAAATTCTGTTATTGTCAAAATCTCGGCAAGAGTATCGCGAGTTGGATCGATTCGACATGCCAGGCAATTTATTTCCATCACCTGAATGATCATAAAATGTGTGTTTTTTAAAAAGAATACTGCTTCAGCACCCTTCAAAAATAATTCAAAGAGAACAATTGCATTCATACGATACTTCCCCTAGAGAAATGGGTCTGATGAGTTTGTTTAAATCGATTATGGGCGTATTTGGAATTAATTTGATTAATTTTTATAAGATAGAGTCTATTTCGATCAGATGAAATTTTATTTAATCAAAATAGACTCTATTTAATCTAATTAACTTTCTATCTATTTCAGATAAACCTTGTCATTGATTCAAATCAACTCTTCAGACCGACTTCTCTGGGTGTATATCCGCGTTCCGAGTTGGAAATAAGCATTTTCAAAAGAGTTACTTTGATTTTGTCAAAGCGAAAGGAATTTTGAGTTTTCGGATTTAACTTGAACGCTGGAAAAACTAATATCAAATGGCCGAATCAATGAATGGTTCAATGAATATATGTTATCTGCACTGGAAAAAAAATTCCGTTGAATTAACAAAATGTTCTTTGTTTCAACAAAATCGCACAGGTCTATACATTCAAATGGATATTATGTACTACAAGTACATTGTCAATTTGGCATGTCTGTTTATTTGAATAGAGTAACATTTTGTTGCTTCAATTACCTCGTTTTTCAGAGGAATAAGGTTGTGATTTTTTAATAAATATTTCTTTGGAAAATGTAAAAATTTATTTGAAATCATGAATAAATGATTTACTGACTTAACTGAATCAGGCTTAAAACAAAGGTCGTCCAATTTTGAAGGAAATTAACATTCGTTTGAACTACGCGAATGCAATTATCGTTAGTAAACAATACGATCAATGGATTTTGAAATTAAAAATAAAAATGAATACTCTTCGTCTCGAGGATTATTTATCGAGACATGGCCAATAGTAGTGTATGAGAGACAATGGTTTCTGTCGAAGTAAATTTTTTCCTGACCATACCGAGGTTTGAACCTACGACCTGTCTACATATCTTCTCACCAACGCTACCGCAGCCGACTGTGCTACCGAGAGCTTGCTGATTTGAAATTTCTCAATGATATAATATTAATGGAAGGATAATTCGCAGAACTAAGCACTTTCGAAAAAATGCGTCCTTACTCAAGAAGATAAACGAATAATTTCTATGAATGATGGCAAATGGTATAAGCTTTATCATCGTACTCACTTCATATTCAACAAAATAATTGGTTAACATAATTCGATATATGTTTGTTTAAAAATACGAAGAGTTTTGTAAGAAGTGAATATTTTGTGGACACATGGGGTTCACCAACAACGTCTTAGGTTACTTGAACATAGAATTTCTGACATCCAAACCAATATACACATTCATGTGCGAAATGATTCAGTTAAATTGCATCAGGTATTTAATCAGAAATATAACATGATTCAATCAAGTCACAAAAATAACCAAACATTTTTTCAGATTCAGCTTAACAAAATATTTTGTCAGATCAAATAAGCGGACTACGGCGTCGGTTTGATTTAATCGAGATCAGCATTTATCCGAATTGACCTACCGTTATTCGAGTGAATTAAATTAATATCTATTGTTTCAACCACCGTTGGTTCTCCAATCACCGAAACGCATTTAGTTCAATCAATAGAATTTTTTTCAGTGCATAAATGAATTGGCTTATCTCAACTATATCTCTGATTAACCAGTACTTGTTCCTCGCCTTACCTAAGGTAAGATATATACATAAATCAAAATATAAATGATGTTGAAATTGAGTATGAGCTGAACCAATGAATGGACGAAGCGATGAGCGGGAAGCGAAAAGAGGGAATGTAACTGCATCGATATAACGAGGTGTATGTCTTCTTCGAGAAATTATCCGTAATTAAACGGTATAACTACCGGCCTGACTAAATTGGGTTATTTTTACGGTCAGTTGCTGGTTCGTTCGTTCGTTGGCTCGCGTTCGCGCGAGCTTCGCTCTACGTTTCAATCAAGCCGTCAACGAAGTCCCCTTGAGCTATACCGAAAGTTTCTACCGAGCCTGCAATTACTACGTTAATTAAATCAATATACCGCTCGCCACTGGCTCTGCCGAAAGCAACCGTGCTTCAGCTCTGTTTCATCGCGATCGAAGCATCCAGGATGCAACACCTCTTCGCGAAATAAAGATCTTTCAGTGAATTAAACGCTTCTGAATAATAATAGACTGTGTTCTACTATGGATCAGACATTTAAATAATAATTAGACTTACTTACTTACGATTGGGTTTTAGGTGTAAATATATAGCACCCAACGGATCATGTGTTTACCAATAATTATGGTAAGAAACATATAAACAAGAAAAATGCAAAATCGAAACGTGCTCTTTGCTTTCTCATTACTTTTTGCCTTTTCCTCAGGTGATAAATTCTTTATATCACTTCGCAACACCATTAAGAATCCTTACGTTTTTTACAATTCTCAATTTTGCATTTCCACCTACAGTGCACCACGAGCAAAGATTTTATTGATTCACGGCAATCGTCGCTAATGAAAACAAATACTCGACTTTCAACACTGTCTTCTCATCGAATGATCTCAAACTCAATGAAAAGTCGTGACATTCTATCAGAGGAATCTTCTCTGTTTTTTAATTATTATTGAGCCCACTGAAAAAGCCGCGACACTTCCTCCACCGTAGCTTAGAATCCTGGAACATATTTTCTCCTAAGCTACTCGACAGGTGAGGCTTAAATGTGGAGAGAACTTGCTTAAGTACGGCAGAAATACACTAATGTACGGGCTCCTTAAAAGTCGAAGCCGTTTGTTCGGGAGCGCCGGGAAACAAAAAAGTGAGGTTAGGTGTAAGAGAGACAGCCAATTAGGTGTTGAACATTGGGCAATGAAATTCCTAGCACTTTTTGCCATCAAGTATATTTTATAGAATCAAGAAGAATGTTTACTTGAAACGATAAAAACGTTTTTTTATTATACGAAGTGGATTTTCCTTTCCAGGCGATGAAATGTTCTCTATGAAATTTAAGTACAATATTTCATTGAAATCAACACAAAATCAACTCACCGATTTCTTTGTCGTCAAAGAAATCTTTTCTCTCGGTGTGGAATTTTACAAATCTTAATACGAAGGCAAGTAAGTAAGTTATATGAACAGCCAATCTATCATAAATATGGTCCGATTGAGATTCGCGCTCTGCACGCAAACACGCGGTTTCGTTTCGCGGTTGAAACTCGTATCTGCGAAAGAGTGAGCAAGACTGATCTGTTGTATGATACTTCCGTTTTCCGGTTGCCCGAGGGGCCCTCGTGCGTTGATGCCGAAGGCGGTCCTGGCCAAAAATAACCAATAAGCGGCCAATAAACGGCACGGGGCCCCGTTCTTCGCTTCGCTGCTTCACTCGCATCTTGGCTTATCTACTCTCTCGCTTGGCTACCCGTTTTCGCTCGTTCGACTCTACCTCTCACTCGACCGCGAGTAAAAGAGCTACCGGTTAATTACAGGGCTGACCCTACGCCCCGTTAGTCGAGAAGCCGGAAGCATCCGGAATTTCGAACGTGTACCTTTAATAGAACCATCTCTTTTAGCTTGGAGGGCTAAGACGAAAGTAGTACTTACTTGGGTCACCAAGAAAAAATCGAATAATCACTACTATGACGCCTATATCACCTATCTAATGTAGCAATGAACAGTAAAATAAATAAAAAATGACCAACGGCTTTTGAATATAGAAATTATCATTTAAAGTCTTACTACTAAATAATTCATTTTACAATCCCTCGTTTTTATACATTGACACATATCCGTCCTGGACACTTAAGTACTGATGCCCGAGTGTCAATGACGGTGAGTGACGGAGACCTCAATCTCTTAAACAGTAATCAGATTTCGTACCGTTTTTATTTTTATTTTTTACGCACTTCTAACGTCTAGGTAACAAAAATGTACAAGAATGCATCTTTGTAATTCCTGACACTAATTTTCCTAGCAGCATGTCATGTTTCGTTGGGGATTTAATTTTTTTCCCAGAATTTAGCCAGCAAAATCCATAGTTTTACTACGATTACCGATACTTCTTTCAAAAATTGGAGGCGACCTTACCATTGCACATTAATTTTTCAGAAATTATTGAGTCATTATTATACAAATAATCTCTCATCGATTGAAATCCTGTGCCCGGTCTTAAAACCTTAATATTTGGGAGCTGATCCCGAATTCCACACGGAGAGAATAATATGGGAGTTCCCCCTACACAGTTCAAATCTTACGCTGTTAAACGCCACTGGCATAGACTTCTCCTTGGTGTTACTTGTTTCCGTGTTGATAGTAATACTTATTATCGTGTAAAAATTAACACCGGCGGGTTCGTTAATTAAGCCTCGTGTTAATTTCAATTCTCAACATCGATTTTGGGATTTTTCGGTTTGGAACTATGGAAGAAGTCATTTAAACACTTGCTGGTGATGAATTGACACTACTCGCAGTGACTGGCGCGTATGTTGTGGGGAATCAAAACAGTGCTCGGAATCAGTTGAAAATGAAGTCTGCAGCATGAAGACCGCCGTCCGGTGATTGTTGTTCGGCAGATATTAAGGTTGTTGTGTAGTCTGGGCTTGCCGGGGGAGGCGGCCGGGAGACACAGAGGCGCGCGGTGAGCGGTGCAGTTGGTGTGCAAGTGAAACAGCTACTTATTCAGTTCCCGAACGAAGTCAACCAAGAGTTTTTATAAATTAATAATCGAATAACGGTGCTGTCGACCGTTAGAGCGATTATCATTCCAACTATAGACAGTTGTTTTATGTACATCGTAGCATTTTCTTAGAATTTTTAAGGTAAATCCGGCGTAATCGCCAGAACTCTATACCAGTGGTGCAACAGGTCCCGAAATTTATGTTTTTTTTCTCCTAAGCCGTGCTGTCCATCGTTCCAAAATTTTACCAGACTATTCGCAGAGGGATAATATACATTTGCGAACATTTTCATGACGGTGGTAGCATTTTGACTTCGCCACACAACAACAAGGAATGAAAAATTTCGAGATGGACACTGGTTGAAGATTACGTACAACGGACTGTTAGTCCGTTGTACTATTATATGTAAGCTTTTGAAAGATGAAAATTTTTTTGCATATTAAAATTAGTAACTTTATTTTACAGCATCAGAAAAAAAATCCTATCGTCAATCCGGAATGCCTCCTCTTAGCAATCAAATTATCCACCAAAGTCCATCTTCTATGATTCGGTTTGATCTGAAGTTTACGATAACTGGAAAAAGTTACACTTTTTCCCATAATCTTATGGTGCACCATGTCACTGCACAAAATTGCACAATTACAGCGCTTGAGGTATACTGTAAGTGGTTGAAATTAATTTTATTTGTAAACAGTATGGGTATTTTGAAATTGAGGTTGTATTGACTTTTTTACTTGACTTGGTCCCCTTAACTATTCGCCCGAAATAAGCGCGCCAACCGGAAGCTCACGCCGTCTCGTCTGCCGCGCGGTAACAGCGGGAGCAACAATTTGTTCCAGATTATACAAAGGCGGTGCGTAAAGTTCTACCAATGCACAAATCTTGAACGTTTTGCTGCGAAATCGATGTCGGAAGTACGCATTTTCGACGGAGGTATGAAGAATAATTTATATGCGCACGTTATTAAAATAAAATTTCCATGTAACACCAGGGTAGTGTTAAAATTTTATCATCCGTACAGTGATAAATATTGACACTGTGATGGTGTCGAAAATTAACACTGTGCTGGTGATAACGTTACAAGTTGTGTTAAGTCGGTGACGATATTTTTTAACACTGCTCGCTTAACACCGCTATTCCGGAATTCTCGCGTTTCGTCCCATACGTATCTGAGTCGTTACACCGGGTAAAGAAATATGCGATTATTTTGAACTAGCAATGATGCACATATTTCCTCTCTCGACTTGTTTCTTTTTTTTTTTTTTTATGTAAACTGGAGACCATATCAACCGGCATTATGAAGACCATCGTAAAATTGGGTTAGATTAAATTGTGAATGCTTGTTTACACTGCACATTTCAAGAATTAAAGACTGTCAGACATGTATAACAGTATCTATAATTATGATAACGGTTTCTCAAATTGTCACTTCCAACGGCTTCAGCCATATTCCCGAAGCGGGATGGCAATATTTGCCATGCTGAGACATGTCCACGTGACGCGTATAGTGCGTTTTCACTTGACAGTATGGTAAAATTCCCCAAAATGCCGGAGTGTTTTCAGATTACAATGCTGTTTGAGTTTAATCCCTGTATTTTTCCAGAGTTCATTCCCGAAAAATTTTCTCTGTCGAAATTGATTTCAGTAGAGCGTTGGTTAATAATAATTCCGGTAGTGCGAAATGGCTGATTACGTAATTGGTTTCCGCTGTGAATTGGAGAGTAGTGAAGAGGATCGAGTGGTCAACAGGTCGAGATGCGGCCAAGAGGTCGAACCCTCACTGTGCTGTGTTCACCAACAGAAGGGAAGCGCGCGATTTCCGAACGGAGGCTCTTACGGGAGTCGTGCGCTCGCCACGGGGGTCGCGGTACCCCGCAGGGCTTCAACTCCGACACCTTCTTTCTATATATCCTTCTCGTTTTCTCCTTCTTCCACTCTTTCTCTCACTTACTTTCACTCCAACCGGCTTAACCGCTCCATGACGGATGTGCATGCTGAATGACCCGGCGCCTTCGCCTCTTCTACTTCTGTTTCTTGATAGACCTCTGTTTGGGATGCATTCTGTCACGCTGTTTAGATACCGGAATACGCGTTTCTAATGGAGGTACGATTTTCTATAAGTGTGGTATCATTTGGTCTATGTCGTGGGTGAAAGACATAGATAATGGACTCTGTACGATAATGGACGTTTTACACACGCTTTGCTGACGTCCAGATTTCATTTTCACATATTGTGGGATTATATATTGTACGATACTTATTGGAAAAATGTCTTAACTCGTTTGATTGACTCACCTTTAACTCATGCTACAAGCTCACACTCTTAAAAAAAAAATTTTACTGCACTTGTGTCGTAATATAACATTTTTCTCGTTGGGAAGAGAATTGCGCTGCAGGATGAGGAGTAGAATAATGTTTCATTACATATTATTCGCTACTTTTTAGACAAAGTCTCATGTAAATGGAGGCTTTTTAAACTCATGGAAACACTTGCACCTACACCTAAATATAATAAACTACATCGAACAACGGTAAATTGTTTTCATTTTTGTCAAGAATGGGAAACGAATATGAGGTTTTTCATTGTTTCTTGGTTACCATTTTTATCTTCAACAATTGGACTCGGAACTCAAAAAGAATCTCTAGATTCTTTGAAGAATATTACACAGTTCTCGAATTATTTACAGAGAAATTAGTTAGATTTAATACAAGAATTATTCAATAAAATTTAGTAAATAATTTCACAAGATACGAAGCATTAATTATTTTTTCAGCGCAAAAATGTGCATAAATTGTGACCGAAATCCTCGCTGACTAAAGATTCGAAAGGTATGATCGATCAGTCGCAAAATTCTCGAGGATTCGTCGGCATACTCGTCCGGACTTTGAATTTATATCGCCTGCCATCGAAGGGACTCGCAACACTATAAGAGTTCAGGTAGTTATATACGTTATATGACAATCTACGATAAATCATCGACCCCCGGAATCTTTAGCCTAATGAGTTTTTAGTGTGCTCTCGGGGTCTCTCGCTCCCTCAGTCGTTTATTCTGTTTCACTGCACTCTATTAAATAGCTTCCGAGGTCTGTAGCAACGACCAGATATTGTATCCCTTTTCTTTTTTTAGTTTATTTATTAAAACAGCTTTTGCAATTTTTTTTTCGATAAGATACGAAAAATTATCTAGAACAGAAATAAATTTTTGAAAAATACAAATTAAATCAAAATCTAGGAGCTTTTATATGTTAAAAATCCTCAGAAAAAAAGAATGTAGTGCATGCGACTTTGTTGACGCAGTAGATCAAAACTCCCATAGACCGAGAGTCGCTTAATACAAGGAATGATATAATAATAAAATAAAATACAAATAAACAAAGGATAATATGCAAAGAATGATGCATGAGTCCCGTATTTGGAAGTCGTATCCATGCTATATCAGAACCGATAGGAGCAAGGGCGGGGTAGTACTTCAGTCCGAAAATAAAAACCTCGCAGTTAACGACAAGTTTTATCCTAGATTTGTTTGCTCAATGTGTCCCGAAGGAAATCTCAATCACAAAGCAACTTCCACGAGGAAGAAAAATTTAAAAATCTATTTTTCAGTCGTCCGTCCAAAAATATCAATTTTTCGCAAATGTACACTTATCTCCGGCTCATACTATGTACAGTCACGCACTCATTAAGAAACCCTTCCCTCTCTAATGTAGAAATATTCCATTGTTGGAAAAAAATGTAGTGCATCTGCCCATTCCAACGCAGTAGATCAAAATTTCCATAGAGCGGCTTCATGCAAAGGACGATAAAATAGCGATGTAATAATTAAAGTAAATAAAAACAAACGAAGAAAGATATGCGACGAGCGATGAATGAGCCCCGCATATGAAAGTCGTATCCATAGTCATAGCAGAACCAAGAAGGGCAAAAGCAGAGTTTTAGTTCAGTCAACACCTCACAGGTAGCAAGAATTTTTTTTCTATATTTGTTTGCTTGATGTTTCCCCAAAAAAACCTGTATACAAAGCTTTCCACATAACGATGGAAAATAATAAAATCTATTTTTCAGTACTCCATCCAAAAATATGAATTTTTTGCAAATGTGCAGCCTCCGGTTCGTGATATGTATAGTCTCTCACTCGTTAAAAAATCACCTCTCTGGTGTAGAAATGTAGTATTCCATAATTTAGGAAAAAATAAAAATTAAAAAGCAAAAAAAAAAGTTGTGCATGTGATTTTTTTTACGCAATACATCAAAACTTCGTTAGACCGGAGCGGATCCATGCAAGGGACTATAAAACTCCGATGTAATAATAAAATAAAGACAAATGAAAAAAGATATGCAGCGAAAGACGCATGAGCCCCGCATATAGTATACGCGTAACCATAGTCATATCAGAAACGAGAAGAGCGAAAGCAGCGTTTTACTACAGTCCAAAAAGAGAAGAATTTTGCAGATAGCGAGAAATGTTTTCCTAGATTTCCTTGCTCGATGTTTGCCGAAAAAAATGCCAAATACAAAGCTTCAACCATAACGTAGAAAATTTCAAAAATCTGTTTTTCACTTCTTCGTTCAAAAATATGCATTTTTCGCAAATGTGCACTTCCCTCCGACTCGTACTATGTACCGTGTCACACTCGTTCAAAACCCCTTTTATCTCTATAGTAGAAATATGTTATTCCATAATTTAGAAAAAACCAAAACATTGAAAGGGGAAAAAATGTAGTGTATGTCACTTTTTTGACGTGGTACATCAAACCTTCGGCAGGCCGAGAGCGGCTTCATGCAAGGGACAATAAATAGCGATGTAATAATAAAATCAAATAGAAACAAACAAAGAAAGATATGTAGCTAACGATGCATGAGGCCCGCATATGAAATAGTATTCATAGTAATATCAGAAGCGAGAAGAGCAATAGCAGCGTTTGTACTGCAGTCAAAGAATAATGAATCTCGCAGGTAGCGAAATTTTTTTTTCTACATTTGTTTTCTCGACATTCTCCGAAAAAATCCCGAGTACAAAGCTTCATCTATAAGGCAAAAAAAAAGAAACTCTATTTTCCAGTCCTTCGTCCAAAAATATCCATTTTCCGTAAATCTGCTCTTATCTCCGGCTCGTAGTATGTACAGCCGCGCGATCGATAAGAAACTGTTTTTTATTTAATGTAGAACTGTGCTGTTCATTATTTAAAAAAAAAATAGGAAAGAAAGAAAATGTGGTGCATGTGTCTTTCTTGACGCAGTAGATCAAAACTTCGCTAGACCGAGAGCGGCTTCATGCAAGGGACGATAAAATAGCGATGTAACAATAAAAAATAAAATAAACGAAGAAAGATATGCAGCGAACGATGCATGAGCCCCGCATATGGAAGTCGTATCCATAGTCATATCAGAAGCGAGAAGAGCAAAAGCAGCGTTGTACTATAGTCCGAAAATAATAAATCTCAGAGGTAGCGGGAGAGTCGTATGCTATGCGGGATTATTAAAAGAGCGAGAAAGCGATCGAGTCTCTCTCGGGGGGCTTCTCGCCGCTGTAAAGTATAGCAGAGTAGTATACTAGCTCGTTCTCCATTCTCCATACGACGTAGCGGAGTGAAGGAGAGTCAAGAAAGAAACAAAACGCATTACCGTTTGTTAATGAAGCTGAGGGCCTCTCGTACCAAGACGAACGAACCAACGAACGAACGGACGGACGGACGAACCGACGTTCAGAACTAATTGGAGCCACGAGATATTAGGCGAGGGCGAGGGAGATAGCTGAAGGAAGAGAAACGAAAAATAAGAACAAGGAAGAACAAAAGATCGAGGGCCAAGTGTACGCGAGACAAGGGCGCAAAGGGTTGCAGTTCGAGTTCCCACTTAGGAATTTCAGACCACGTGTGAGCGCAAACCAACTGCTTCCACCTTCACCACGAGTTTGTTTACCGATATTCCTGATTCCTAATCCTATAGATAGCCCCACAACTCCATCTGTTAGTTATATATACAGCGGATTAATCACTTCCAATAGAATTCTCAAAGGTGATAAGTTTCGTGTATTTGCCAACTCCCTTGCTTTCTCTCTCACTCTCTCTCACTCTTCATCTCTCGTTAGTCTTCACAAAGTGCTGAGGAATTAACTCGAAAACTTTCACAAACTTCTCGCTGGATGCGGAGATGAAGAGAATAATAATTCGAAGGATAAAAAAACGTAGATTACCGAGTCCTCTGCAGAGAAATGTAATCAGTCGGTTGTAGGCACACGTTATTCTTCAATTTGGTTCGAGACTTAGTACGTTACGACTGTATGAAGGAGTTTTACTGCCTCGCGGTTCAAAGTCGCTTTTACATTTGATACAAGGATTACAGTGATATTTTGAAGAGTGTCTTTTTCCCTCTTTATCTGCTTTCTGACGTGTTCTTCGTCGGGTATTAAATCGTCATTAACTGTCGTGCAGCTCGAAGCATTAAACCGATTATTGCTGTTACACGCGATCATCGTGATTCATGCTCGTCCCTTTTCGAACTTTTATACTGAATTCCTTGGCGGAGTTTATAGGAAAAAAAAATATCTAGAGCGTTCAAAGTTTTGGCTAAAGTTGGCAACGAGCGTGACTTTTGACAAGCGGAGCAAAACGAACGAGAGTTCCTCAAGTTTAATGTAATACCTGAGGAGGGAACCGATTCTCGGTGGCGATAGTGCCATGCCTTCTCGCTCTTTCTCACTATGATGATGTTTTAATACCCATTTTTCGAGTTCTCAAAGCACGGATACGATTATAGTCATCTTGGGTTACGACTAACGTTGCGATTAGCATCTTTTTTATTATAATATATAAAATTCGGGTCCCCTTGCTGCTTTCGTGGACCCTTTCGCGTCATATCATTATCGAATTATAATACCACGCGGAAGATCGTAATCATCCTTGAAAGTTTCGTCTACAAAATACACGCCTACGCGGTGCTTTTTTTGTCATTTTGTTTTTTACGCAGCTGAACACTTTGCACGCTTCAAGTTTCGCTCTTTTTTTGCAGACGAATCTGTTATCGCCCTCGTAAAAATAAAGCGTTTACAGATGTTGAACATGTCCAAGACGTGATCCACCTTTTGGCTAGTCACGCGTTCGCAACATTTAGTGTACAAGCAAACCCAGTGATGCTTTCACTTCGCCACTTTAAAACGTATATTCCTTCAATTTTCTAGTCGAGTAAGCTTCGCTTGAAGGGTCCTTGTGGAACTGGCAAAGCGTGCACTATCCTGTTACGCGATCTCGATTCTCCGCCTCTCGTACTACACGCTCTCTCGGTCTCTCGATTGCAGACGACAGTCGAGTCCGCAATCAAAATTCAAATCACACTTTTACAACGCTGAACATAAAATCAATAACTGGGTGTACTAGCTGCCAGTCGGTGACTTTTGTAGAATGCGCGAGATAGCATACGCTAAACTGTCCGTAATCATTTGATCAGATTATGACAAATAGATTTTCGATAATTTAACATCTTCATTAGTAAGCACTTTATGCAAAATCAAGATCGAATAGCTATACTTTTCGACATTTTTTAACCCCTTTTAAAAATGAAATTATCATTCTTCCTTCAATTTTTTATACATTTTCAGTCGAAGTAGTAAAAATGGCGATTTTGAAAACTTTTACTTTCCACTTTTTGACATGGGTCGCGTCCGCAAGCAAAACTCAAAACCGCACTTCTTCAATGCTAAACATAAAATCAATAACGGGTTCTGTTGCTTGTCAGTGGATCCAACAACTGATTATCTATGGCAAAAAGATATTCGTCAATTTTTCATCTTCATGGATAAGTATATAATGCAATATGGAAGGAAAATGGCTCGTTTTTTTCAAAGAGCGTCTTAAACAAATTACGATTTTTTTAATAGCGGACACTTTTTCTACTTAATACAGTGGAAATTGCGCTTCTGAGGAATGTAATTGTCTATTCACATGTAAATGCTTTTTCAATATAAATAAGATGGAGAATGCATTCCTAATAAGATCACACTGTTTGTCTATTTTCTTTCCAGAATTTTGAAAACGTCTCAAACAATCGTTATTATCCTAATGTATAAAATGCCCTACATTATCATTGACTGAATCAATATATATAGATAATAATTTTTGTTCAAGTTCGACATGTTTTCTGAACACTCATAATTTTGATAAAATCCCTACTAGGTGTGAATTTTGATGTTCAGGTTCGAATGATTGACTAAAATAACTTAAATCAAACTCTCGAAATGTCAGAAACTACAGTTTACAGCAGCATTAATCATTTCCTTTGAACACTCTAAGATCGCTAAGCTCTCCAAGCTCTATAATCCAGCAGCTCATTTGTCGTTTCTTTTAACTTAGATAAATCCATATTGAAAAAAGTCATATTTGTGTCTACCTCACAGAATATTAAAGCATTCCATCGTAAAGACAAATCTGTGCTCCAGATAACCGAGAGTCATTGATCAACAATGTTAACACGAGACTCGAGAGGAAGATACAGAGAGAAAAAAAAGAGAGCAAAGATAGGAGTGAGCGAGATAGTGCCTTAATATAAATGGTTTTCCTATATTGCATTTTGTGTCTGCTACGCGTGTTTTAAGCGGTTGCGCTGGCTCTGGACATGGACATGGGTTACCGGTTCATTTAAATAAGTTAAGGGTCTCTCTCGCTTAGTGGCTTAGCGCTCCGGGTCCATTACAGCTGGGCAAAAGCGGCTAATTACCTGCCTGACGTGAGTTATAAACTCCCCTCACCGCCCTGACCCCTTTCCTCAATGCTAAGGCCTCTACACTCGTTCCACCCACACTTCGAGAGGCAACCCAGGCGTGTGCGCCCCTTCCACCAAATCTTTGAATATCTTTAACCCGATCCGAATTTTTACAACGAAAACGAGTCCGCTCGTTCAGTTTGGTCTCTCGACAGGATGGGATATATGCAGAGACGTCTTCCCGAGACTAGTTTTCGAAGATCCCAAGACCACCGGCTCCGAACCCAGGCTTAATTCGCGACTTTGGACCTTCTAATATCATCCTCGCACCCCCGCTTGATTATGATCCAATTATTGTCGACGTGGGGACTGAGTGACTCAGACCTCATGGACGGTAATCGATTTTTAATAGCGGGGGTCCCACGCACACACATTTCTATCTGTTTTCGAATCTCAAACATACCTAAATGAAATGAAATATTGCAGTTTCGCATGGTCATAGAGGAAATTTCCCGTTTTCATTAAATTTTTCTGCGATTTTCATAAAGGGAAACCCAGAATGGTCAGAAGCATCGAAGAAAATAGTTTTGAAAAATGTCAATATATGTGGATTCGAGTGTGTGTACAAGGCGTTAAAATTTTAATCACTACTTATTTGGAAACCGTTGAACCGAATGAGCTAGAAGCACACAAGTAACAGCCTATCTCTGATTGTTACAATATTTAACAAAATGTCTACGGAAACATTGATTTCGTACTCTTTTTGCTTCCTCATAGAGGAGGCTTTGTTTTCGTGAATTTTTTTTTTTCGGGACTTTCATGTCAGGATATTTAAAATGATCTAAAACATCGAGAAAAATGGTTTTTACGAAATGTCTGTGCGTGCGTGTGTATGTGTGTGTATGTGCAGACTTCCTTGTACGCACGATAACTGACGTAATTTTCTACGGATTCTCCTCTAATCTGGCACTCAAGTGAGTTATCATATAACAAAGTTTGAAATTGTATTTGACGCGAATCGATTGAACTTTTTTTTTCTACACCATTTCTAAAATTTTGAAAAAATCGTTTTCACGCTAAAACTTACGCAATTAAAGAGGCACCGGGCTGAAATTTTGTATATAAATGGATTACCCGTACAACATTATGTGTACCAAATTTCGTGAGAACCTGTCGAACCGTTCTGATTATATTACAATTTTTATTTATTCAAAAATGTTTGCAAGTACTATAACTCATGCAAATTCTGAGATATCCGGCTGCAATTGCCGATATGATTTCAAGCTTATTGATTTCCAATTAAGACTTTAGTCTAATGAACTGTTGAAATAACAGAAACTTTCGATTTTGGTGAACAAAAATACATAAAAAGCTTTAACGAAAAAAAAAATTCGCAATTTTCCATAGATTTATCTTAAATTTTCTTTACACTTGAACGACCACTTTAAAAGATGTTTAGGATACATTTGACACCAATCGGTCGGATGGTTCAAATGTTATGGCATTTTGAATTATTTGAAAAATCTTGTTCTAGTGCTTGGTCATTTATTTACTAGGTATCGGGTTCCAATTTAGTTTACACATGGACTATCATTAACCAATTTTTGAGTATCAATTTTACACAAATCGGTCGAGCGATAAAAATTTCACGTCACTTTGAACTTTTATAAAAATGTCTTCCGAGTATAAACAAGCCTGCAAGGTAAGAACCTCGCAAATTCATTCCTCATTATTTTTCGCTTTCTACAAAGCTTCCTCTATGAGGAAGCCAAAATTGATCAACATACTTCCTCATAGAGGTAGCTTTGTATTTAGTTTTAAAAAAATGTGAATACTATAACGTCTACGAAAAATACAATATTTCGTTGAATAGTTCTTTATAAGGGCATGTACATCCAAAGTTCTTTAGTACTAAGTTTAACGAAAGCAGGAAAAGCGTTTCGGATTGTATCGAGTTCGGGATTTTTCCAAAAATTAACGTTATTGCATTGACTTTTGCAAAACGTGAAGAAGCGAGCCCGAATTCCATACGCAGGTGAAATAAGATATAGTGATGCTAGATATGGAATTTAGTGGACCTAGATAAAGAGGTTCCGATTCTATAGTAATTAGAATATTTCCTTATTATTTCTTGACGATGAAAATTTCGCGTATCTTTAGTTATTCGAATTTATGGAAATAAGTAAAAAGTGAAATCTCACATATTGCTCCCTCATTATTTGAAACTTCTTACGAGGCTTCCTTTATAAGGATGACAGTATTAATGAACATACTTCGTAATATGGTTTGTAAATGATCAAAACAGTAAGGAAGCAATATGCAAGATTTGCATCCTTATCTGTCATTGTGGAGATACTTTTGTGAAACTGCAAAGTCTGTATGTTTTGTAATGTAAAAAGTTTACTTTAACAGAGTCCAGGGCTCGTGTCATTGCCTATGCCTACAGTACAAAGGACAATGCGGTGACGAGGGCCCCTCCGACGATAGACCCCTCATTCCAAGCGCGTTTGAATAACTGGAGGAGTGGCAAAGTGCTTACACGCAGAGGTGAAGAGCCGAGCGACGCGTGATGTCTGTCGTCGGTCCAGAGAATGCGATTGAGAGCTGTAAATCGCGGCAAAAAGCCCTTCGGCTCTGCTCGAACAGGTGCAAAGGAATTCGGCCGACAGTTGTAATTTCATAATAAACGATCGTAGCCACGAGGGAACTCGTCGGCGTGGCTACGAAGCTTTTTTTGCGGGCCTCACCGAATTAATCTAGTTTGTCATAACTGTGGGCGGGTCGGTTCAAAGTGCCGCTAATGAGAAAAAGGTCCCAGCTCAGGTCTTTCGCCCTTCATTCAGCTCTTATTTTATATCATCCTCTTGATTTTCTTATTTGTCAAAAAATTGCAAACTATTAGAATTTCATCCTCTTTTGTTTAAGAAAATAAAGAGGAACAGATACGTACCTAAATTTATCGAGAATCATCAATTGATACCATTGAATAATGGCAACAACTTAATCAAAAACCTTGATCGACTGAATTTTGTATACTTCCTAATGTGGTTGTTCTCAAATGATATTGTTGCTCTTAATAAAATAATGTTCCAGGTCAGGTCTGTTGTCCTTTATTTAACTTTTCATATATGTTACTTTTTCGGTATGCAGGTTCGATAGTAAAAGACTATTCAGAAAGTCAAGGTGAATAAAAAATCATTTGTGAATTGTACTGACATTAATCGAACCGATAGAACAATGTCGACAACTGCTTTCCTGACCTCGATGACCAAAAATAACCTCGTTACCGTTAATGAAGAAAAGTCTTAGCTTAGGTCCCTCGTTCTTAGTTCAGCTCTCATTTTGTATCATCCTCTAGACTTTGATATTTGTCGAAAGCTTGCGAAGTATTAGAACTTCAGCCCCCTTGGTTTCAGAACTTGAAGTAGCAAGACAAATCATTCGTGAATTTAGTCCAGACCATTATTGAAAACGATAGAATAATTTCAGCTTCTTGATCCGTGCTTTTGCCAGACAGAATTTTGACTACATCCTGACCTCGTTGCCCTAAAGACGTCCGGTCCATAGTGTCTCCTGCAGGTTGCGACAACGACACGGCCAGGCTGGAGGCGAGATGACCCGGGGGACCGGTAAGTGGTTCCCCGGATTATTCCTTTCCCAGGCAGGATACCATAACCTGCGCCGAGGACGAGCGCAGGCACCAACGAAGGTAGATGGAATGAGGCCAGAGATAGGGAGATAGAGAGAGAGAAAAGGAATTTCGTCCCTTGCATACGGCAGCATAAACGTACGCACCTATATATTCGTAGCACTGAGAGACACGAATATATATATAGACAGTAGAAGGGCGAGCGTGCGCAAGCGAAGGGAGTCTATTTCATGGTTAATTTGACTAACTCGATTTCACCGCACCACCATCGCCACTGCTACAACTACAAGAACCCGCAGAGCAACGAGGATGAGGCGTCTACTGAGTTGAACCCAACGAGTCCTTCCATCGTTCAGAAAACCACCACCGACAACGTGCAGCATATCCCCCCCGGACCAACGAACCGGCGGCGGGCTTGGGGTGGACCCTCGACCCGTCGAACCCTTCGAGCGACTCTAACGCACTTCGATGAACTCCAGTATGTTTTTAAATCGTGCTTTTGACTCCAGAAATGTCTTTGGTCACAATTCGAACGAGGAATTTTGTGAGGGGTTGCTGTTATCTGCGATTTTTATGGGTGTTGTGAAAATGCCGAGTGACTCTGAGATCAAATGACACAAAATCAATCATAGATGTGAAGAAATTAACTGCCTTTGAATGATGAAGATTTATTTCAAATCTTTCTGAATTGATTGAACAGTTACTGTAAACACGCTCAAAAGACTGAACTCCTGATGTTGTACCCTGGAGGGGTAAAAAGTATAGGCAAAGGTGAGCATAATTACTTTAAAAATCTTAACATTTTCTTAGATGCATGATTCCTGTTTTAATCGTTTTACTGATTTTCCTATTGATTTTTCAGATAGTAGAACAAGTGGCTCACATTATTTTCCAACCCAGAAGAGAGTTGACTGACGCCCCAGTATGTTATCATCTTTCCAGAGCCTCCGTGCCTTTGAACGTCGCTGAGCTCTTTGTGCAACGAGTCTACGATGCTAACGAGAGAAAAGCACTTTTCTTAGTGCGTGGAGGATAAATATATACCTAGCGAAGCACACTGGTTAAGGGTGTCTCTCCAGCAGAAAGAGCTACTGTGTTCTCTGTACATCTTAACGGGGTTCCAGAGTCTCCGTAGTGTCTTCAAGGGAAACTACTCCTCGTCATCGTCGTCGTCGGTGGCGTCGTCAAGTTAGATAGTTAGGAATGTGTGCCTACGTGCGCCACTCCACCTGGTGCAGGATCTTCTGTGACAACGTCTCGTCGTCTCGTCTAGTTTCCGTGACAAAGGCGAGCCTGTGTCTTCAGTTAAAACAAGAAGAAGAACAAAAAAAGAGAAAAACAAAATACACACCCGTGCATGAGAAGGAAAAGGAGGTTGTACAGAAAAATCTCGGGAAAGTTGGAAGCAAATATTAGTTGAACACTGGACTAGTCATTATTTCCCTTTGTGACTGAAAATGCTGCTCTGTTGGTACGAGACTCGTGCAACGGTGTGTCTTCCGCAAAAGGGCAGAACAAAGGAGGGTGTCATAGCGCACAGCTTCAAGCCTCTCCGAACGTCCGCCCCTTCTTCTCCCTCGTGCCCGTTGGTACAGTCTCGCTCATTTTCCCTCTTCTTCGCACCCTTTTATTTCTTTTAATTTTTCTTCGTCTCTCAACATTATGGAATATGGCGAAAACCCAGCGCGGTGCCTGACTGATCAAGCTTCTCGCAACGACTGACGTTTGTGCCGAATGGAACAATGTCATTCTCTTTGTTTCCCTTTGTGTGTCATTTTTTTTAAATATCATAAGACTTGCAGCTAAAAATCCAGACTGAAATCACTTTTTGATGTCTTTTGGTTTACCGTGCCGGAATGAAGTCATTTAGGATCAGGTAAAGGTATTTTTTGATTGCGTGGTACGTATTCGAAATATTTTACTGTATCGAATAAAACGATTTTATTCTCTCACCAAGTGTCTCTATTTTAGATGTTGTAAGACTCGGAGCTGGAAATCCAAACGGAGATCAATTTTTTTATCTCACACCGGGAATAAATGAAGGCATTTCGAGCCAAATAAAGACTATTTGGAGACTCCCAGACTAGTCTGAGAGTCACGAAACAGTCCTCATAACTCTTGTAGTCATAGATAGTGATCGAAAATATCGGAAAATTCAAACACGACAATTGACAGGATGACCTGCGACGCTGATGGCGACACTAAGTTTGCCTCTGCGGTATGTGGCCTGTAAACGGAGGGAGAACTCCGTTAAATTAGTCTTGTGCATTATAGAAGAATGTGCCGGTCGACACTCGTCGACAAAGTAGCTGTGTAGACTCGGTGTCCAAGCAAGAGCCTATTGTAATGGAGGGACCTCGAGTATATTTCGTTTCAATGAACTCGTCAGAGTGTGTACAGTAAAGCTGCTGGTGGTGCGGCTGCTTTGTCATTCGGTTTAAACAACGGCGTATGGCCTACCCTAAATCACAGTTTGGTCCGTAGAACCGAATCACAGGATTCGTGATTTATTCAGAAACTTAGACTTTTGAAAGGACAATTTACAGCTCGTTTGGCTCTCGATTTTCTTTTGGGACGATGAACGTTGAAATTGATAAATCGAAATAGACATGGCACATAGAGTTGCGTTCCTCATCAAGATGTGTAACTCTAACGTTCACCCTTCCCTGTGGCACGACATGACGGTTATTTCAAACCAAAATGAAATTGAAACGCAATTTGTCGTCCCCTACAATTTTCCGTCCGGTGTAACTCGGGATCCACCCATCCGTCTGACTATTTCCCTTGCAAACCATCACGCGATTACACTAATTCAGGTATCATTTATTTTTCGTTCACCCTTGCCTCCACCACAGCTACGGCTTCCTACCCCATTACAAGAGCCCGAGAATGAACGAGCGAGCAAGCGAGATATACAAGATCAACGCGCAACTTTGAAGTACGTCGGGGTTTTTTGATGTAGCCCCCAACTGTTCCCCATCTTGGTGTGCTTACTATGTACCGCGTCATGCAAAGCAGTGAATCACGTATTATGGACTAGGAATATATTGTCTCTAACGACAAATTGCAGTTCAAATATCTACAGAGCAACAGTTAATCAAGATTGGACGATAAGTAGAGATCCTGCTATGGATAGTTCGAATTCGAATAATGATTGAGTTATCGAAATTGCGATGCTTCCTTTTATCAACAAATGGCAAAAATGATTCAGCTGTTTTCACGCAAGTAGCGATCTATTAATAACCTTGTCTTCCCAGCTGAGCTGCTGTATCCATTTTTTGTCCAATATCATAATATTAAAAAACATATAATTAATTGATTGAGACCGATAATACTGATTGTCAATGTGAATGTAGCAAATACAACAAATGATTTCGAAGCAATACTGGATTATGGATTATTTTAATAAAAGTCGTGTTCTTTGTTATTCGTGAGTTTTGTCGGAAAATGGAATTTATGTTTATGAATGTCGGTATATAATTGCCCGTCCGATCTCACGAAGCAAAGAAACATGTACGCTCGAGTCGGTGACAAGTTTACTTCCAGTGAGCTGCGGTAGAGAAGAATTAATCCCCAGTTCGAGTGTGTGTCTCCCGAATCCGTTTGCATTTTCATGCTGCGTCCCCTTGTTATTCTAAGTGACGACACGAACCGGCACTCGGCTTGGCCACGTGACCGGATCATGCTTTATTGGAAAATGTGCAAATATCCTTCTGGTCTGTGAGCCCTCTCATAAACACAGTGCATGGCTCACAATGATCCACAGTCTACTCGATATGTCGCCGTTGCAAGCCCTCGTTGACTTTGCGCCACGTGAAATCGTGATAAAGCAAACCTTGGCCTTCACGTCACGAAGAAGCGGCCGAAAACTCGCAGGAACATGTATAGTACGCAAGTGAATCCATACGAGAGATCCAATTTGGCTGGAGTTGGCTAACTTTGTTTCCTGGGAACGGACGCTCGACACCAGATCCCGAATTTTCATACATTTCCGGCGCTGGATTTCTCAACTCAACGGCAACTGTAGCACTAGAAGTATCAACACGCTCTACAGTAACCAACACGTTTTTACTCCTTTTAAAATGAAGGTAGTTTCTTAAATGAGGAAAAAAAAATTCTAGTATATATATGTCACGTTTCACATGCACCGTGAGAAAAATTTCTTTATCAAAATCAATATACTGTATGAGAATTGTTTCACAGGTATAGCGCTAATGCAATTCAATATACTAGGGTTAGTCGACACGGGCGCTTAAGCGCCCGAGTCTCTTTACGTCAGTTTTGACAAGTGACATAAACAAACAAATTCAACGCATGAACCTTGGTCTTGATCTCAGTGTGTCTGACGACACCATCGACGAATCAGGGTATGTTTTAACCGCTAACAATGAATTTCGCATTTATCATCCATGAACTTTTTAATATAGGACAAGTATCGTGTAAAATAAATATGTAATGATTTGAAAACATTATAACCGTCTTGTTTATCGTATAAATACTTTCTTTTGCAAGATATGCTTACACTAAACTGAAATCAATACGCGGTATATGCAAAAAAATTCATGCAGTTTATCACTAACATTTTTTCAGTACTTGGTGCGATACAATAGAAGTGTGGAAGGACCATATACCAAACTCTATACGTGAATATAGAACTTTGCTCTACATATAATATTTATTATCAATCTTCAAATATATATTTCACAAAGTTGCTTGTTTGTTTGCATGTTTGTTGTGCCTAAACCCCTTACCAGTGCCGATTTATTCCAAGTTAGCACATGAGAACGTTCCCCAGGGCTTATTCTGTTCTTATTTGAAACATTAATGCACATATGAAAGAACTAAACTTAGGAACTGTAAAAATCAGTTTTGCCGTTTCTACAAATAAATTAAAAGATTACAATGAAATCACTCTTTGAATAAGGGATGCAATAGAATAGGGTACAATAACTAGGATTCCTATGTAAAGACATATGAAATTCTCGTTATTTGAGATATATTTTTGTAGTATACGGCAGATAAGTCTCTTCCCTACATATTAATCATAGTAAAATCGAAAATTTGTTTGTCTGTCCTACCGACTTAGTTTGTTAAATTTTTTTCTAAAATGTCCGATCTTCTTAAATATCAGTGGCTCGAAATCTCGAAAGTCTCAAAAATCTCGCAGCCATTGTCATTGTTTTATTCGCGCTGCGATTGGCCGACAGTCATGCATTGGAATGTTTTGTTTATGTTAAATGTTACAACTCACATCAAGGGACTACGAGAGAAATTAACCTGCATATGACGTGATAAAGTTTAGTAATTCGGTGACTGAGACACAGCATATTGGTTATTAAAATACGTTCAAAGACCATTGAAGTAATTTTCACGTATGGATAAACTATGGTAGTTATTACAATTATTCTATTACACGGAGAAAACGGTTTTGCTATGCCAGCAAATCTTTTGTTAAAATAATGATGACATTGCGTTATTTGCTAGGTTAACCTTTTTTTTTTGCTGGATTAACATATTTTTTTGCTAGAATAACAAATTTTTTTGCTAGTACCACAAAATTGTTTGCTAGGTTAGTAGATAACGCAATGTCGTCACTATTTTAACAAACGGTTTGCTGGCATAGCAAACGCCGTTTTCTCCGTGTATCTTCTTCACGCAGGACCATCTACGACTTTTTGGGGCATTGATAGTACTGCGAACTTAACGATTCGGAACAACGGGTTTTTTTTTGTTGTATACTAACACATAGAATGCAGAAAACAGGTCCATTAGCTTATACCTGGTTTTCACTGTAGAATGTTCGCTATCGTCACTGAGAAAAATATATAGTAAAATAGTAGATCCAACTATACCGATATAATTCCCAGGAGTGACGATCATATGGATTGTTGAGAATACTATATATTTGATTAGTTGAGCTATAATTGTGTTTGCAGCTATTATTTGTTGCCATTGTCGTAACTATATAATATAATTGTCCCGCCTGTGTTTTTCTCTCAGTGTATTATATCGCAATATTTTATAATACAACAATGAAGGTTTCGTGAAATAAAAAAAATAAAACCCGATATCTAGTAAACAACAAATAGAAATCTCTCTGCCCCTTTTCTCGTTTATTACTCTGCCGACAGTGAAAAAAAAGCCTTATGAAACCTCCGAGTAACCGTCTTCTAATCGAATAACCGGTGCGAAGCTAGTTTCCGGATATTTTTCTTCGTCCCGGTAACAAAGTTAAGCCACGAGTCTCAGGCTACTGCTGTGCTTCCTACGCCGAGCTTCGATCAGCAGAACCGCAGAGCTGACGCAGTTTCACCAATAATTCATAACTAGTTTGAACGTCCATTTTCAAATGAAATCAGTGCGCAATGAAATTTTGTTTCAACGGATTAAACGGTATCGATAAACGCTGATAAGTTTTTAAAAAATTACCTAATTAATATAAAACAATTCTCATCGATACGAACGATGGAACATTAATCGAGCGGAGTATAATAAGTACCTACCTGCCAGGCGTTCGAATCCAGCGCGAGATATGACATGTTGTTGTTGGATTCACCGATGGAGGAGTTGATATTAAGGCAGTTGCTCGTTGGCGCCGCCGTGATGTCTGTCTTGCCTCGGAACTCTTGTAATACGTGATGTCCAACGTTTGCTTGTTTTAAATCACGAACAAATGTAACTAATCGCTATGTCGCACACTCACGTACCGGCTACTAATAAAATTGACGACGTCATCTTTCACGTGATATCGATAGAAACCTGAAACACAAAATCATAGATGGTATTAGACAATTGATATCTGTATTGTCAATCATCAGTTAAATAATTAATTAATAACTGATATCACTAATTAATTAGTGAAAATTACGTGATTTTGCAACCAATTATACTACTAACAATTCTATTAACGATAATCATAATAATATTAATCAATCAGTGAAGCGTAAAAATAGTATTTAATTTTCTTGTTATTCACTTATTTGAGAACAAAAAAAAAGCGGATTCCAGACAAATATTGTTGTGGTAATGTGTTAGAGTAGGAAAAAGGTTGTGGTGGGTAACAAAAAAATTGTCAGCTTCGTTAAGCAGGTGGCAGTGCGAGACGTGGATCCCCAGGGTTCTGCGTCAACGCGAAAGCCCCAAAAACTTCGTTAAGTAAAGTTAAATACGACTCCCCCGAGAGAGGAGGGGGGAGGGGGCGATGCGAGCGACAAACGCGCATCTTCTAATTGCAAAAACTTTGTCTACCGCTCAGAGCACACTCACCGACAACAGAGGGAATAACTGGAGTCTCAGAGTTTTATCTGTTGTTCCATATAATTTTATTTGAAAAAATCTTTCAGTATACAAGGGCCCAAAAACTTTGTTGTCTCGAGAGACACGTCTTATTGAATGTTCAATCAACACTCACAATTTATGGATTAGTTTCGGGCATGTTTACTTTAACAAGAAATATAATGATTGGATCTAACGATTGTATTAAATTTTTATGTATGCTTCAAACAAATGTAAAAATTTAATGGTTACAGAAAATATGCACTACATTGGTAAATTCAACTTAAGAATGGGAATTTGAATGATTTTTCGTGGTTCGGAATGCAGTGTCTTCAGGTGTTGCAAAATGGTGACGGTATTTATGGACTTAAAATGAAATTAAGCGACTGTTGTCATGGCCAAATAGTTGACTGATGTCAAGAAGTATCGACTGTAGCCCAAAATTTTGATAATTTAGGTCTTTATTAGTATTCATTTTATTGTTCATCTCTTTTAATATTCCAAAATAACGAAAAGATCTTGTGAGAAATAAGTAACCGTGTTACAGTGCTTTCGTTTTGTTGTTAATCTTGCGACGACATTCGAAAACAAGCACTTTTTCTCCAACATTGTTTTTTCTCCTAATTTTTAAAAGAAATAAAAAACAACCATCACTTCAGGGGCAAGAAAATCAGCACCACAAAACTCACCCTTTTTCTCACCGATGATACACCTAAAGCCTGAGACGATCAATGGCACCGAGAACGTAGACGCGGAATCCGAGAAACTACCCTTACTGTTTCGCGTCAACCCTTTTGCTTTAATTCCACAAAACCAAATACAAAGAAAAACTGCTTCTAAAAAAATTCCAAAATCGTCTAAACAATCTTCACAAAAGAACGAAAAACCAATCAGTAAAATCGAAAGTTCACTCTACGCTGCCCCAGTAAAATCAGCTCGTCGGAAGGGGTTGAAAAGATGATAAACAGCCGTAAGCGACACGTCAGGCGACATCGAGAGCAAAATTGAGTTATCTTCCTTGTCAGTAAGTATGAATGGCTCCCACCCTTGATTCCTGTTCTCCCACTCCCTCAGTTACTTTCTCACTCTCTCTTTCTTTTCCTCCCGTCCCGTTTTCTCTTCAGCGCCGTTTAAAAATCTTCCTCAATCTCGTTGCACGCTATCGCGAACGTGGAAAGCCACAATCCCCGAAAACCAAGAACATTCGCGTTGATAAAGTTCCTCTGAGCGTGGCGCGCGTGCGAGACTCGCGCTAAAACGATACTGAAGCTTGGCTTTCTCTTCCCTCGCGGATAAGCGCTCGGCGAGCCGTTGCGAATATACGCAAACGCGTGTTCTCTCGTGGCCCTGCAGGCTGTCGATTGTTGTGCACCCTTCTCTGTCTCCGTTGCGCGCGAAATTTATCACGAATGAGGAAGCCAAAGAGAAGGACGGAAGGAGGAAGGAAGGAAGGAAGGAAGGATCTCTACCAAGGAAGGAACCGAGAGGACTTAAGTGATATAATATTAGTACGATGATGCGATATTATATGATATGATAAGATGATAATATTCGGTGTGTGTATTCCCGAGGACCGCACGTGGCGCGTCGCGACGTCGCACTGCGCTCGAGGCGAGAGGCGCCGTGGCGCCCCCGCCGCCGGGGGTTGGGTGTTGGGGTACCGCCTCCAGTCGCAGAATCGGGATCGCTCTTTCTCTCTCTATTCTCGCTCAATCCCTCACTTTCCATCCCCTTTCGACCAGCCTCGTTTTGCCCTGAAACACATCCATCCGTCCCTCTCGGATCTCCTGTAGGTGGCTATCACCAGCTATACCATGGCTATACCATGGCGTATCTATATATACAGATATATATATATATATGTATGTATACGCGTACAGAGTAGATGGATACATCCCTATATACGTGCACAGCCTCCACTCACAGAGTCGGCGCACTCGTTCTATGGTTATCTCCTTTGCTCACTCCTCTCCTTCTATCCTGCTCTCTCTCTTTGCTCTCGCTGGCTCCCTCTCTCCTAGTAAGGTCTCTTTTCCCCCGCCGTGCCGTCAACCCTCGCTCCCTTGACGGTACATACGCCGATTACGAGCGTCGTACACCGCCACCACGTTTATACCACACCCCCGCCGCCTATGTTCCCTACTCTCTGCTCAACTCGACGCGAAAGCGCGCGAGCCGACACAACACACGGCAAACGAGGAACGATATAGATAGTGGTCCACGCCGTGGACCACTACGACGTCCCCACCCACGCGACGAGCATCCACGACCACCAGCCCCTTCGTACTACCGGCTGAATATGATATATATATAGGTATGTATATAAATGTATATATATATATATATATATATGTATAGTGTATGTAGAGACGAGAGTCTGCGCACCGACGATCGATTCCCCTCTACTTCTTCGCTCCACGGAGAATGGAGCAATGTGGCAAGACTCGACTCCCTACGAGAGGACGACCGAGACGAAGCCGACTGAAGATGGAAGGGACCAAGATGCTGCTGCTTGTGCAGATCATTTTGTTTTTGTTCTTCATCTTCATCACGAAGAGCGTAGTCTTCTTTAGAAGTTTTTCCTGATGTACTCCTTCGGACTTGACACCTTGAGCTTTAATTTTCATGGATTCCGGAAATTGTGAATAATAATTTTGTTTTTGTAAGATGGCGTTGCATAAATGCTTTCGTGTTTTGAAAAGACGAAGCCGACTAAAGGTGTAAAGTCCTAGGAAGTACATAATGAAAAACCTCCATAGGAAGACGAATAATACTAAATCATCTGCACCGGTAGCAGCATCGACTGTATTACCCAAATCGTCTTAATTTTCCATGGTATTTTAAAAAACTGTCGATCAATCACTGGTCCATTCACGCCTTTACTTTCCACTTTCCGATAGACTCACCTACCGAAGAATTCCTCACCTTTCTATCAGATATGACATTGTGGACTGAACTTTTGCTTTCATTTTCTCCGAGACGAATCCCGGAAACCGTGCATCAGCAAGCACATCCGCTTAGGATATATTCATAGTGAATGGTGTATACCGACGAGATTCTGGTACAGTGTAATCGATAGTTACGATCGTTCCCTAGAGCAGATGGCTCCAAATCATAAACCATCGTGGAAGTCTGGTCCGAAGGTGCACGAAGCGGATCGCGACGAGCGTTAAAGCTCTCTTGGCTCTTCTATGTTTTCGCGATGGTAAAGCGTAGACTGCGCGAGGGACTGAGGTCAAACCGTCCATCTTCTTGGTACGTACGGAAAGCCGACAACAAGAGAGTTGCTATAACCGCGGCACCACGCCTATGTCGAATCGTGACTGGATCGACGCCTGAGACAGAGAAAGAACACTTATTGCTGCGCCTATATTCGCTTCTTGCGCAAAGTCTTCCACGCGGTTTTTGCCTCACTTTCGAAGATTAGAGACGTCAAGTTTGCAATAACTCATAAAAGACTTATATTGAGAAAAAGTATTAGAAAATATATACTAGGACAGCAACAAGAGGATCTCGTAAAAAAAACTCTTGTATCACCAACAATTTTTATGCCGGTTCATTTTCAATTCATTTTTATCGAAACAGCAGAATTAATGGTGTTATTTACATAACCACAAAAATGAAATCAATACACTCAGACAAAAGATTTCATCGACGCCGAAGAAATGGGTGGGTTGGTTTTGTTTTCATTGATTTCAACGGAATACTGCACTTAAATTTCGAAGAGAAGATTCGTTAATGAGCATATAATAAATAAGCCTGTAAACAAACATTTAGTTAGGGAGCATATAATGAAGGAACAGTTTTGTTGTTGTGAAGAAAAGTTTTCATTGGTTCAAAGAAACTATCTCTTTAATTCATTGGAAACATATACTTGATGGCAGCAAGTGCTGGAAAATTAACCCTGCAATGTTGAACACTTATAGGGCTGTCTCCCTCGCACTTAACCTCACTTTTTTGTTTTTCGGTTCTCCCGAACGAACGGCTTCGAGTGCCAAGGAGCTCGTGCTTTAACGCATTTCTGTCGTGCTTAAGTACGTTCGTCCTAAATTTGAGATTTATCTGCCGATTAGGTTAGGAATAAGAAAGCCTCAAAGCTCGGAGCTGTGGTGGGAGAAGTGCCGCTGCCTCTTTAGTACAACCAATTAAAAGAACAGAGACAATATCCTTGATGCAATGCAATGGGATCAATTAATGGAAGACTAGTATTGAAGCTCATGTATTTCCTTTGATTGGTGAAGATCGCCGTCAATCAATGAAATCTTCGAAAGATATTTAATTTGTTTAGAAAAATATTAATAGGCAACAAACTATTATCATCTGAAGCAAGATATGCCCAGAAGTCTCTATTTTATTGATTCACAAATTTTAATTCGTCCTTGTACAGACTATTACACGTTTCGGAAATAGTATCCATATTTCGCGTCCCACACATACATACATAAATTTCACCACGGCGATAAACAAACAGACATTCGACACACAATAAAAATATAGCGATGAACACACTTTGAATACTATAGTTACCGTTTATATATATATAATATATATATAATATAATACTATAATACCGTTTTACAAACGGTTGAGTACTCAACTTATATAGTACTTTGCGCTACGAGTGCGTGAAAGCGAATATTCTGGAAGGCCGTGAAGTGAGTCACACGAGTCCCACGAGTGGGACTCACTTCACGGTCTTCTAGGATATTCGCTTCGAATCACGAGTATCGCATATTACTTTTTGTATGAAGTGCATTGCGGGGCGTCAACCGGGCCCAGGGCCGAAGGCCCGGTGGGGGGCCCGGGGGGCACAGCCCGCCGACTGCAGACAAAATAGTTTTTAAATGCATAGAACCAATGCCTTCGTAAATGTTGTCTTACTCATCTAATAACCTTATTAATATTTTCGTGGTTCAACGTTTAGATGTGTTTTAACTATCTATCGCTATCGCTACGAAGGCGATAGTATTTTCGGGACGATTCCGGTATTTCCGAGACGCTTCGTGTATTTTGGACACGCTTTCCTGTATTTTCGATACGCTTTCAGTATTTTCGATACGCCTTCTCGGAAAGCGCAATTTTTTGTCATTCCTGACCAGCACAAAAAGTGGCACTTTTCATGCACGGGATACAAAAATTGTTTTTCGGCTCATTCCTTCATGCTCTGGGGCTCGCAGTACAAATCCACAAGGAAATCCCGCTCGATGTCCAAAATGATATAGATATTGGCTGGCCAAGCACAGCAGATATGGAGTTATGGATGCACAGATTTTTCTCTCAGTGTGAGTTGAGTGGTATAGTGGGAAGCGTCCTTCCGAGGCGATGTACCCAGAGCGAAAGAGAGCGATTTTCTATAATTTTGGAGCGAGTTGACTAATTCTTCCCTCTTGCCGCTTAAATATATTGGTGATAAATGTAAGCGTGGCTCTCAGGTCGCCGGTGTGGTGTGCGCGTTATTTAAACTATTTTTCTATTCTTACATATTCTCTCTTGGTGTATTGTGATGCACAGCTTTAAGGCATACGCTATGCAGTTTTCGGTAAGACTCTATTGCTATAATAAGTTATTTGAATCGATCATCTCTTCGTTTATCAATAAAAACATCAAGCGATACAATCATTTCTGTAATTCGTACAAAGAGACAAATAGCGCCGCTAGCGGCGTCATTCGTTACTTGCTGTTGAAGGTGATTTTGTGTTTTTACGTACAGTGATAAGCATTCCGAATTTATATTAATTACATTCATATTTTCAGGTCATGTATCAGTTGACGCTTGGTGAGACGCTGAAGTGCGGAGACGTTTACAAACCCTTCAACTTGTTTTTTCCGCTGTTTGTCATCCTGCTGCATTTTGCCTTGCTGATGCTGTTTTCTTCTGTTACAAATACCACGATACAATATCGCATATCCGTTCTGATAATACTACTCCAAACATTTGGATGACGCCAATATGTATATTGAAAAGAAATACATTTATTAATATATGGTGTTATGTACCGTATTAATGCCCGACAATAAGAATTAGGATATCTAATAACAAAATAATATCAGGAACAAATAATAAATAAACTTACTCAAGAAAAATGTGACTACCAAGAATCTCTGGGGCGCCTGTTAAGAAGGAATGCACCCACGTAAAAATGATGTAGAAATAATCGATACAAGTAGCTGCAGGGTCCTATTTGAATGTTAATCCGCAACATAAACTGTAATAGAGAAGCTATATGGAATGAGCGTTGATAATTGATGACGTATTTACTGATAGCTGTAGTCGAAACGTGATAAATCACGAGTTTGTAAGAGCAGTTAAAACGAAATTTGCCCAGAGGACATCTATCTGTTTGATTAGATTGAGCGTTAAGTGTTTGAACCCGATCGTACCGGACAGTAGGATTACGGAAGAATAAGAAAAAACAGAAACAGATAGAGACTCGTGTAATGGCATGCGATAGTCACGCGTTATTATAATCATTCCAACATGTTACGCACTGACGCGCATGCTGTATGCTTAGGTACCTACGCATGTATATATATATATATATATATATATTCAAGCCGGTATATCTAAATGAGCTTTCACGATGCGCGTTGTAGTCGATAAATTATTAGGCGGTCAGGGGAAATAATATTCTCAACAAGAATCTGCTTTGCTATCGATCGCGATAAATTCTATGATAGACGGAAATATCGGCGAAACTTGCAGGGTATACTCAAGAGTCTCTAATGACGATACTTGAAAATTAATGACAAACTCTGAGCAGCACCGGCAGCTACGAGCATCCAGTACAGCAATTTCCGTTAAGGATTCTGATCGAGCGTAGGATACGTGTGGGATACAGAACTACATATGGGCCATTCCACTGATAAAAATGTTCCAATTTTCGTTTTCGAAAATTCACAGATCCTTTATTTGATGTGATCAAGAACATAAACAAGTTCAAAGAACATTGGAGTCGGTCGCGTTTTATGATGTCTGAAATACACTCAGAGAAATTGTAATACTACAGTCTACTGTTAAGTGATAATTATTCATTCTTAGTCCATACCTCCTTTCACTATCACCATAAATATAAACATAGTTTTAGTAACTATTTGATAGTTGTGGCAACGGTGAAAAAATTTGTTGTACGAACCAAAAATGCATGGTTGTTACTTTTTACTTACTAAAGCAATAGCTATGTCTGTCCCAATCGTGAATTTGTGAACGATGTTGCAATTATTTGCAAGTAAATTATTTTCTCAGTGTGAATTTAATTTCGTTTTCACGACGGCATCTTGAAAACCGGCTGACAGCTAGGTACATGTTTTTATGATACGTGGAAATTTGCAAATGTTTTTCGAATTCGTGATACTTTTTGTCTTTTTTTTATCCTTGCTCTAAATATGTTAATTCTCGATTGAAAGATTAGTTTCCCTAACATTCCCGTAACTTTCAAGTTTGCATTATTTATTTAATTTACCCTTGAGAGCCATTTAAATTCTAGAGAAGTAATGCTGAACGGTTCAATAACAATTACGAGCCAACAGTTCATGAACATCTGGATAATTTGCCTTTCTGACATTACGACCTTAATATCATACACTGTGAAAAATATGTGGTAAATATAAAATTGTATTTAGTGTATTGTATTTTTGCTAAACCCATGTAGGAGATTTGATTTTATATATGAAAGAAAATGAAAATATAATGTGCGTGTGGTACTATTAAGGTTAACTTATATTAAAACATTAATTTTAATATACTGTGCATCAGTATATTAAAATATTTAATACGACTTCTGTGACGAATTAAGCAGGGTAGTACATGAATTCTACGTTATACTCGTGTAGTAATTTTCTATACCCGTTTCTGTAGAGGAGCTTCCTGTACAAGTGTGATAATCTTACCTTAAATATTTTCAACTCTGGACGAGGGTGTTGCAAAATAGAAATTAACTGATATCAAAAACACGACACCTACGGCGTATTTAGTATATGGTACATAAATTGATACGCCTTCCGTAAAGAATTTAACAGAATTGTAGACAAATTTTACGTTATACTTATGTAGTAATTTCCTATACCCGTTTCTGTAAAAGAGCTTCCTGCACTGTGTAAAAATTTAACCGTAAATATTTTTGACAGTGGATTCTTTCTGTGTATATAAATGGGGCTCGACTGACAGGGAATTCCTCGTGTACATGGGGATGACGTTGCGGTCTGCTTGAAGAGGGAAAGCTCTGAGCTCAGGTCTCAGCGATCGGTATCGTCCCCGTGCTCATCCTGGTCCTCCTCGTTGGCGAACACGACGTCCAATAACTCCGTAACTCGGTCGTGTGATGCAATTTACCTACCACATCATTACCCCCAAAGTTGAGCCGATGTAAGTTTGAAATTACTAGTTAAATTGCCATACACCTATGCACCTCAGCTTACAGGTACACCGAGCTCGTGAGATAACCAGCCAGCAGTGCAACCCCTATCTCCAGTCTCCACTCCTCCGCACTAAGAGGAGTGCACGGTCCATGTAATCTGCGCAGGTGTTTATCTATTGGGGAAGGATCGTATAACTAGACGAGCTGGTTTATAACGTGAAGCTACCCGCACTCGGCTCTTCACCAACATCCATAACGACGTCGACAGATTTCTCTCGCACCACACTTTGGAACTATCCATTAGCTAATACGATAATCTCGGGGACGAATAATAAAGCAAAGCGCCTTGATTCCTCTAGCTTACAGGAGCGGTGTCATTGTTTTGAGTGTTGAAAGAGGATGAATAAGTATTGGTTCATTGCAATTCGAATGAAAATTACTAACCATTGATAAACAATTAATTGATTGCACGAAAATGTTATTGTTTTCAGTGTTGGAAGAGGATGATAACTATTGGTTTATTGCAATACGAAACAGATTGTTAGAAATTGATATTCAATCAATTAAATGCATTGAAATGATTGTATATCATCTGTGATAGGTTGTCTAAGTGGTATATCTAGAATTTATCCATTTAGATCTAATTTATTCCTGTTCATTTTTGCTCTTTCATAGAGCAAGGTTTTATTCATGAGAATAAAATATTATCATATTTTTTAAGGTTTTTTTATTCACTTCAGAACTGTTAAAATTGTCCAAGACTTTAAGTGATATGGACTGAAGGTATCATATAATTATAATTAAATCATTTGAGGGTAATTAAGGAGAAAAGTTATGTTACGATTAGATATAAACACATTTTAGTCGTTTGCTCAAATAAACATCAAATTAAAACCAAGAAAGAAAGAATTGTGGAAAGAATATAACGCTAGGAACTCTACTTTAAGGATTAATAATTCATTTAAACGGATAATTCTAAAATCTATTTAAAAAATTATAAAAATATCGAAAATGAGCAAGTCTCATGAATCACATCAAACTCTAGATGTGTTCGATCGATCGATCGATAACTCGGTCCATCAGACTTTCCCACCGCGAAAAACGAACGAAACGTGTATCGCAATCGATAAAAAATATTTCAGCCATGGTTGAAAAGATTTCCAATAAAAGATCAATAAGGTCGTCTACCGGACAAACACACGTGTATTCAACGATTCTATCTGGTTATGTTATGGGCATAATGCGATCGTCGCAGGCCTATTCTCTTCACCAGCAAATACACTCGAACGTGGGGGAACAGAGAAATGTTTTGAGAGGCGAATTTGCCACGCGCTTAAGTCAACAACTTCTTTCTCAACTAACGGGGGAGTGATGGAACAAAAAACGAAATCCTGAAATTGTATAGATTTTTTTTTTCATCTCGAGATTGCGTGTAAAGAATACTTTCTGAGAAATGGTGGAACACGACGTACAATACCAATTTCACGAGGTAGGAATTTGGAGAGACCACTGGCACCACCATGACCGTCGCACCTGACCGCCTCGAGGCTCACAAGGGTTTTTAGTGTTTGAAAGGATTTTTTCTTTAGTATTCTAGCACGCAAACACGATCACGAGGTCCTTGAAATCAATAGGGATGGGTATCGATCCCTCTCGAGCCTTCAACACGATTCACAGATTTGGTTACCTACCTAGATACATAAACAGAAAACCATGGGCCAGGTCAGGTCGCATTTGCCGCAAAGTTTACGGTAGAAACTTCTGCTCCACTTGGCGGGCCATTGACGTCGACAAAAAATCAAGGGAACGTAGAAACAGTTTACACAATACACAAACTGCTACAATAAATCTGAGGGTACTATCATCGGACTTATGACGCTTGAAAAATGATCAGCGTAGTTGATGACACTTGAAATAGCTCCAACCCTCGAAGAATAGCCATATTTCTTCTTAAAAACAAAAATAATTTGAATAAATTTTATATTAAATCTTAGGGCAAATAATGCTACCAAAAAGAAGGGTGTCCTTCTTAGAAACATAAACAGAAAACCATAGAACCAACAGGTCAAGTCGTATTTACCACAAAGTTTATGGTAGAAACTTCTGCTCCACTTTGCACGTCATTGAACTCGAAAAATGAATCAGGGAACGTAAAAAGAGTATACACAATATACAAACTGCTACAATAAATATGCGTGCAGTATGGTAGAATTGATGACTTGAAATTGTTTCAACCCTTTAGGAATGGCCAAACTTGTGTTTGGAAACATGGATTATTGTAATCACTTTTATTTTGAATTTGACGGTAAATAATACAACGAAAAAGAAGCGTTCCATTTCTAGATTAATAAACATCGAATTATAGATCCAACAGATCAGATAGTGTATGCCGCAAAATTTATAGTAGAAACTTCTGCTTCACTTGGTGGACAATTGAATTCGACAAATAAGTCAAGGAAGCGTAAAAACGCTATACACTATACGCAAGCTGCTGCGATAAATCGGAGGAATAATGGTGGAATTTATGACGTGCGAAAAATGATCAGCGTAGTCAAAGACACTTGAAATTGCTTTCACCCTTCAAGAATTACACCAAGCTACTTAAAAACAAAAATAATTGCAATCCCTTTTACATTGAATTCGAAGGGAAATACGGCAACAAAGTAAGATTTTGATGAAATAACAATTCAATAATATTTATTATCTGGCTTTTTTGCACTGAAAAAAAATCGTTAGAACCAACAAAACGTACGCTTAGGGGCGACGAAAAAAATACTCGTTTTATTGAAGAAAATATTTAATGATTGAAGCGACTGGTGCAAGAATCAATATCTGTTCCGATTAGCATTGCCAAATATTTTGTCCAATCGACAAAATATTATTTTTACCACCCGCAAATACATATAAAATTCGTTCAGTGATAATGTTTAGATTGGATCATTTGTCTTAACAAAAAGCATTCGATTAATTTTGTATTTGTTTCTTATCAATTACAAATTGTCTTTGAGAAACATTGTAATTTGAATAAGATTTGTAATTAAATATGTAATTCTTTAAGGCGATGCTAAAAATCTAGTAAACTCTGGTAGGGTCTTCAAACTTTTCGTGTTAGAGACAAACAATTTTTCATTCATGTAAAGAAAATGAAGATGTTGCTTCAGATAGGAGTAAGTGACTGGAATGAGTGGGAACGCCAGCACCGGTCGCGATAATAGAATGCAAATTGACAGTGGCGCGCGCGCTCAACTCACCAGTACTGCAAAAACGTCTGGACTCACCGGGTTCTTTCGCAATGTAATTACACTTGCTACTCCAAATCCGATCGAGTGGTACAGAGGAAGGGAGGAATTACTTTGAAGTTTGGCGAGACAGAATGACAAAGGGTGAACTATGCTGTGGTGGAGCAGAATATATCACGAGTCAAAATTAACCTCCCTAAGTCCAGAACCGTTACGTTCCAATTGTGAAAAACGGACGAAATGCTTGACGCAAGCAATTCTTTCAACGAGATATTTTTAACCCCTGCTATCGTATTTAAATCGTGTATTCCACTACGAAACAAGCACTTATTACACACCGTTTTCACTGCGACTATGAATAAAGTGATTTACGGTCGTTTCTGATTAAAAAATTCAGACCGATCTGACTCCCAGACGGAAAATTCCGCTAGGATTTTATTTTTTTTAAGGTATCGTGTTCTGGCTCTTACCGTTTCTCTTGAATGGTTCTTGCAATCATAAAAAACATCCATGGAAAACCTTGCTACCGTAACTCTGAAAAAAAAGTCAATTTTAGTCGTGTCTGATTTCAGAATTCACAGATCCGACTCCTGTTCGGAAAAACCAGTTTGAATTTTCATTTTCTTCAAGATATCATTACGACTTCTCAAGTCGCGTATTCCAAGATCGAAAACTCCCATTTCAATCATGTCAACCGTGAATAGATTTGAAAAAAAAGGACTTTTAGTCTTTTCTGATTTCACAAATCCGATTCCGAGCGCATATGTTTTAAAAGAAAACACGTCCATAAAAATAATTGACGACAATCAATCCGGAAAGTGGCGTGACACAAAGACATTTTCAGCGGGCAAATAATAACATCAAGTTTCTGTATTGCGTAGTCGCGTAAAAAATCCTCACAAGTCCGGAGTGTGCAAAAGCCATAAAAAGGTGAAGGGCTTAAGCGTCATAATCGCTATTGCTATACAGCTTCTAATTCGCGATAAAACATTAGTTCGGAACTTATTAGTCAGGGATACGAACACCCACGGTGCGAACATGCACCGCGAAATCAGCAGCGGCGAGCTACCAAAGCAGAATAAAGAAGTGGAACGAAAAGGAAGAAAACATAACTCGGATTTTTACGTGGTGCAACATTGCATATACGTGGCCCGATGACCGAAGCGCGAGCCCCCAAAGCTTTCGGGCCTTTTTTGCACGACGAGTCGACGCAGCCCAGCACAGGACCCCGACTGATTTATCTCCCGTAGGATTTACTCCGATGAAGCCATTTCCGAGAGGCACTCGGTCCTACGCGGTGAGGGAGCCCAGTACAACCAAACGAATGCTGCCGTTGCCCTGCCCGAGTGTATATAATACCCAAACGAAGCGTCTTCGCGTACACACGAGCCACTCACAAATTTTATAGTTTAATATAGTGCATGCGATAACTGTAGGGGCGACGGGAGAGCTCGTGTACCGAAACAACCATCCATTACCACCCGCAGTCGATGCGCGAACGAAATAAATGTATGAATAAAAATCAAAGAATTATCGCAAAACAAAATCCTCACCGGCTCCAAATCCTCGACGTTTGACATCGGAACGCGATTCATGCTAAGATTTGTACGAACTTTTGTTATAAAATCAGTTACTCTGTTAGATATTTGAGAAAATTTAGTAAAAAAAAGTTGAATTATGCACATTGCTTCTTCATAAATTTCCATTTTTCACAAAGCCCTTAGAAGTTAGCTCGTTCATTAATTTTGGCTTGCACATAGATTTGGAAAAAATGAAAATGAATGTGGAATCAATGTGCTAAATTCTACTGCTCAACTTTTTTCAATAAAAACAAAAATTGTTCAAAAAATTATGAATTAAAGGTGGAATTAAAGGAATCAATTCATTAACAATGAATTATTTGATATAAAAATGCAATAAGAAAACTGTACACCTGTTTAAAGACTTTAGATCAACGCAAGCGACAATAGAAGGCAATCTACTATTGTCGCAGCCCTTCATGTTAATTAACCACAACATTGGAATTTAGGAATTATCAAACGCTGTCTTATGCCATACTCACAAAATTTAGCATAAGATCTTCAGTCTGTTGTCCTCAAACATTAACTTCATAATTGACGCTGTCGAAAACTCTTCGGTAGCCTCTTCTAAAGTTCCCTTCCGAAGTTTAGTCACTTCCCGATACTTTATTTTACTGCACGGCTTGTCAGGCTGCTAAGCAGACGAACCTGAAAAAAATATAACAGCGATCCATTAAATTGCTACAGCTATACTATATTCTGATTGCTGACAACGACACAACATGCAATAAAAATCATTTAAACGAGGGAAGAAAGTTTTCTTGGTTTTAATGATTTTGCCATGCGTCTTATACTACACGAATACCGATACTTTAACTTCTCGTACCAACTCGCCCGCCTCGCTCATTAGTTGATGCAGTTGCGGAGCACATGACGCCTTGAGGCTACGTGCGTGAGTTTAATTTGTGTCCGGAGTGTGCGTGAAGCGCTCCACTGGCAAATGTATATAGATGTATCTCGAAAATGTATACCTATATTTGTGTAGCGAGCACGGAACAGTAGAGTCCACCTCACGCATGACTCGTAGTGGTATTCGACATTCATCGTACTCTGTGCAAGTGCATACCACCGATCGTGTAGATCGGCAGCCGCTTTGGAGGCTGCGTGGGCGGCATGCACGCAAAGCAGCGAGATTGCGTTGCACATTGCACGCAGATGCACGCGAAGCCGTGTATGCGGCAGCGTAATATGGGAATTGGCGATCGGAGCGCTTCAATTTTAAGTGGACCCGCTCGGAGAACAAACACTCTACCAATAGTGTGGATGGAGGCTCGCGAATTGCTACTAGACCTCAATTATCAAAGAATTCAAAGAGCGCGCGTGCGAGTGAGTCGATCGCACGAGCGCGATCAGAGAAAGCCGTCGGGAATCCCATGCTGTAAGGCTAGGCGAACAGGAGAAAGAACTGCAAGGCACAGAAAGGAAAATAAGAATTGAAGGAAGAGAAAGACGCTGAGGTTTCTTACCTATATACCGACAGTTAAAGATTATAGCCGCCTGAGAGCTCACGTGAGGATTCTCATCAGCGTATCCTCCCGCTCCTTGATCGTGTTCGTGTTAAGTAGATGTTAAGATCGCAGAGCAGAAAAAAAATTAAAAAGAGAGAGCGAGAATATATAAAAGAAAGTGCTAGTGTCTTTCACACGGGGATCAATAACATGTTAAGTCAGAATATTATTTACGCGACATACCAGATGATAGAGGTGAATACAGAAAATTTTGTAACTGACATAATCAATTGGCATGGGTGCATGTATCAAATCAAATTGGTTGGGATGCGGCAACCAGGAAATTGGTTGAAAATAACAATCGGTTGTTCAGTTCGAACGATCGGTTGCTTAGTTCAAGCAATCAGTTTCGCTTTACGATGAATCAGTTGCGAGTTCAGATAATTATTTGCTCCGTTGAAACAATCAGTTGATCAGATAAAATAATCAGCTGCTCAATTCGAATAATCAGTCAATCAATTGAAGCAATCAGCTGTTAAATTCGGATAATCAGTTAATCAATTCAAGCAATCAATTCCTCAATTCAAATAATCAGCTGCATAATTCAAATAATCCTGATAAATTCAAATAATCAGCTGCTCAATTTAAACGATTCGTTGCTTTGTTCAAGCAACCAGTTGCTCAGTTTAAGCAATCAATTAATCGGCGCAACCATCGATCGGTTGTGGCCATCGACTGACCGCGATCTCATCCACCCATTACTCAGATCGGTTACCACTTTTCCGTGCAGTATAACCAAGGCGGTTGCTAAGGTTGCAGGCAGACAGAAGTTAGGTTGGTTCAGTGAAATTCGCGTAGAAAACGATAGGAAGGGAATTCGGAAGGTTGTCCGTAAAAACCTGGATGGGTGTACGTTGGAACACACTAATACGTTTTAATTCAGTCTGCCACAGAAACAATTACTGATATTTGGATAATAATTGCATTCATTCCCACCGAGTCAATATTGCTTGGGAAACTTTTTCAACGTAAAATGTAATTTATACTTCCAACGTAAATAGGAATAATTGATATACCAGTTAAATTTACATTTTACTTCACGATAAAACAGCGAACATGTATGCATTTATTAGCGTGCTTCAGTCGCAACAATGAACTGTATCGGAAATTGAAAACTTCAGTGGCATTAAAGTACGCAATGTTCTACACAATTTATACCATGATTAATTTTTGTTATGATTGTGACAGCAACCTCAGAACTATTTTCAGGAATTCTAGAAATGTACTGTTGATTGATCAAATAATTACTGCTTTTTTTACTTCGTATTTCTCACATAATTCTCTACTCAAGAAGTAATCCTTAATAAAAGTAAAGAATATTTCAATAACTTCATCATATTCACAGAATACATTACATCCCATCAACGCGTTATGTATCCCATATTCATTAACTCAACATGTAATGTATAATTAAAATCTTCAAACCTACATTTTCCAAAAAATCAGACACATTCGTCATCATCCTTAAATACGCTCGTCACATTCGTAACCATCCACGGTAGACGGTATTCGAGACAATTAACGATGAGGCGTACACTGCGGTTTTAACCAAAGGGGACAATTGCGCTGAATCGATCGTTTGCTCGTTCGTTCACTCGTCTGTTCGTCGTCACCAGAACAAAGTTCCCCCCGCGTTGATTCTCTGTGCAAAACACAGCACGTCTCGCCGACGCACGAGCCACAGCCGCGACCAATTCTCGTTCTTCAAACAATGCCAATATGTTGGTTCGTGGGTCACTGCGTTGGCGCGTAGCCTTGCGTTTTCTCTCTCCTTCTCAATATCTCGCTATGGCATAGAATGTGCACGTACCACTATGCATACGAGACAGACAGAGATAGCAATAAGGGCGAACGGTCGGGCGAAAGGGATAGACTCGCACGCAATTCTCATATATATATATATATATATATATATATATATATATTCGTTTGGTACAGGGGGAAATTTCGTCCAGGATATACGTATATGTACTATATTCAGGGGTGGGTCTTTCGAAACTTGGCCCAAGGCGGGGTTTACAGCCCTCCTTGTGAATCTGGCCGTGTGCGCATACATTTTCGAGTCTCTCACTCCGATGCTCTGGGACTCGACTCCGCATTCTATTCCATTCACTCTCTCCATCTCCTTTTAGCTCTGTTTCGCTCTCCAGAAAACTTTGATCCGACGGGTCGGCAAGGATATCGCATTGTGCGCGATAGGAAACACGTATAGGAAACAACACAGAACGGAGTACCGGTTGCAACACTGGCAGGTGATGCTGCGCTCATCTACTCGACTCTGAGACTCTCGGGTACTCCACTGATGACTCTGGTAGTTTCACTACATCCACTTGGTAACTTGTTGGAAATATCAACCCCTTTGCTTCGGTCTGTACGCCATATCTATAGGGATAAGCCGGGAGATAAGTAATAAGTATGCTTATGGGACGTTTTGATAAATAACACTGAAAAAAGTCCTTGAAATTTGATGTAAAAGCTTTCGAAGCTTCTATGTATAAGCGAGTGTACTGAATTTAATGTACAAATACAATGGATAATTAAGATACGGTATACTAATGTTATTTATTTATTGTGAAGGTATTTCAAATCCAATAGTTTGTTTTAAATTAACTGTAAACGTAATTCAATTTCTATAAATTGCTTCAATTATACTATATAGGTACATTCATTTTCACCTCAATTGTATACTCAATTAAATTGACGAATTTATGCAAAATGTATTTAGGTGAAAAAAAACGAGTTTTTTTTCTGGTCACCAAAAATAAGCCGTACTAAGAATGATCACATTAAAAATATTTCTTCGGATATAACAAATTGTTGGAGAGAGCTTTATAATTTTTTCACCTATACAGTTTTATTTTAAAAAATTCTCTCACTGTATTTCGTATTCGGAATTGGAAATTTTTTTTTTTTCCCAAACACAAGTTTATTAGAAAACCATTATCCCACAGAATCAAATTAAAAATATTTGTAACCGTTGGAAATCATTTAATCAAAATACCATACATGAAAAGACGAAGATCTCAATACAATCAATCCTTCAATGAACACCCAAGTTTTAATGAAAATTCAATATGTTTCTGGCAAAAAACGGTCAGAGGCAATATTCTACGGTGTTCGACGCGAAGACACTTATTTAATGAATGTTTGAGCCATGAATCTCTCGGGAGCGGTTATCGAGGGTATAATGACCGAGGTGTCCTACGTGCAACATTTTCGTTCGTCGAGTATAGTGGCGGGCAACGCGGGGAGTCTGCACAAAATTTTGGCGCAACATTTCACGAATCGTCGCAGGAGCTCGTCGTACACCGTACGTACCAGCGAGTGGTAGAACATAAATTGAAAGTAATGGCCTTTCTGTGCTTGTATAATATCTACTGTATATTATATATGTACAGTATATACTTATACAATTTTATCGGTTAAAGGAAAAATGAATTAACGCTCACGCTGACTTTTGTATGTTTATATATGTATGAAAAGTAGGAATTAGAGTTACCGTGCGTGTGTCGATTCCGAAGCGACGCGAGGTGAACGAATGTATCGAATATTTCTTTTGACTGTGGCGCCGTGCGTGCCTTGAAACGGCAGCCGGAACAAAAACAAGGTTGCGGCAGACTCCCCAGGAATCGAGCCAAAAGCAGGGAGTCCTGGTGACTGAGGTATCATCGGGGAATCCTCCGAGCATGCACAGCGTGCAAGGCATAAGAGAAGGAAGAAGAAGAAGACGAAGATGGAGGACGAGGAGTAGGAGAAGATGAAGAGCGAGATGAAGACGAAGGCGAGGAGGAATGAGAGAAGAAAGAAGACGAAGAAGAAGAAAAGTGCGGGAGAGAAAGAAAAACGATTTAGACCGGCGTTGCAATGCGATAAGGTGTCTCAAACCCCGGGGGGTGGTGAACCACCTACTGAGAGTTAAGAACTTTAAATTACGCGCGGACACGGGTTTCACGTCTTCAGCGATTTTCGACCACGCGAGAAGAATCAGGAAAAGGGTTTCATGGAATTGCGTATAGAAGTAATCGTGATATCCTCAAATGTATAGTAACTATACAATTTTTCTTCACTTCTAGGATATCTGAGATCTGATTTCAAGCGTGGTTTCTACGATAATCCAAATTACACATCGAATATTATTTCAATTTAGATATATTTCAATGGTTGTAATACTATCTTCACCAATTATTTCGCGCAAGCTTAAGGGGAAAAATTGTTGAGGTTTGGTTTTGGAATTTTAAAAGCTTTGAAGCCCAGATCTTAATGACATCCTGTAACCTAAGATTTTTCACCAGAGAGGTCGATAATATAGAAGAGACTGGGGCAAGATGGGAACGTCAAAAAATGTAGAGACTCCGCGCAAAATGAGAACGTTGAAAATAATCATAGATACGCAACGTGGGGACGATACAAAAAGTTGGATGCGCGATGCAAAATAAGGTAAGCAATAATTATCGACAAATATTTTATTTATTTGCATAAATCGCATGTGCAATGTGTTACGTCAAGTTTGCTGGATTTTTCACGATCCGACAATCTTACACGTTTTGCACGTTCAGAGGCGAAAATTTGCCGTGCACTAGTGAAGAGATAATAATATCCCCTTGACTACTCCTGACGACAGTTCCCTGACGCAAGCCCGTTTTTGGGTCTATTCTTTCGAATAATAACCCAGGATTAGGCTAAAGAAATGGTTTCGAATATGTGAGAACTAGGCGAGATCGTGTATAAATGTTTCAATAGATAGTTGTTGTGGAATCAATAATTTTATTTAACAAAAAGGTACTTACGTGATTTTCCGATACAATTTGATGTTGTTCCGGCGATGAAATATATTTCTTCTTGGTTTGAATGCTTCCTTCTTGTTTTTCGAAATACTCGGTGGAATCTGGGAGTCTCGGCATGAGAAAAGACAACTCGGCACTCTTCTTGTCCGATAATGGTTATTTATTCGTAACTCAAATTCCAAATATTCAAATACAACAATAAAATAACCCGATATCAACTTTTTCGCAAACGCACTTCGAAGTTACAATAAAGGATGATAATATGAAAACCAAAGAAGATTTAAAAAGTCCGGAAAAATTGTTCGGAAATTCGGAACGACGTACGAGAGCGAGTCCAGAGAGACGACCGATTGGGTCAAAGACTAAAAGTCAAATGATCCAAATGTAAAGTGATAACGAGCGACCAACTGGCCAGGTGTTTTACAGCCCGAATTGGAGATGGAACAACTCACAAACCAAAGGTGTCTGAGTACGAATCTCAGTCTGCCTCTGCTGATCGACTGCGTAACTGGGGGGCTATCCCGAATTGCGGATTCTTTTTATGCTATTGTCTCCTACTTCCCCTTTCCCCTAAGATGCTCTACATTTAATTAATGCAGAGCTGTTTTTCTTTTCTTTTTGTGTGACCAATCGTTCTAGAAACTCGGATGTGATCGATAATAGTGTATGGAATTTATTTGACCTACATGAAAGTAGGCATTATTTTTACGCATGTTCAGTTGTTCTTATTGTAGGTGTTTTTTACTTTGTGTTAATACTTAAGCAACATTGCCAGTTTCCCTATTTAAGGGTTATGTTAATACTTCTTCCTGATTTTAAACAATATTGCCAGTTTCCCTTATTTCAATGTTCGAACGATCGAATCGTTAAATTGATTGTATTATTTAATAAATTTCTGATTTAATCGTGTTGAGTGCTATAAGCCCGAAGCTTCACATTATTTAAATTGTTTGTTATATTGATGTTATTAGCAAGATCTACGTTTCTCTTCTTTTGTGTTAATGTTCTTCCGATCCTCTTAATCGTTAACAATTTTGCCAGTTTGTAAATTTAAATGTTGAATTGATCGAATCGTCAAATTGATTGAATTATTTAAGAAATTTTTTATTTTATCGGGGTGAATGTTATAAACCTCAAGCTCTCCTTCATTCAAAGTGTTTCATGTGTCAATGTTGTTCACAAAATCGAGGTAAAGAGAGGAAAAACAGAATTATTTCTAACATTTGTTCGGTAATTTTTATTGGAAATTTACTTGCAATGTATAGGTTTGAGGATATTAGCTTCGATAACTTAATAAAGCATAAACAAGACAAAAAAAGGTGTTCGTGAGAAATGCAGATTCGAGATCAAAGCTGTGGTCTAGAGGTGATTTTATATACAGCGTTACCAATTCCGCAGGTGTTGAGACGCTGCTTGCCAGACCTCGACATACGCTTCGTATTCAATCATCGGAACGGTCAATATTTAGGTTTATTGTCAAATTCGACAATGAGTAGTTTCTGGTTTGGAATTGCTCGGTCTTCGTTAGACACAGAGTCTCGGACCCTTTCATTGCTACGGCATCTCTTAAGCTTGACTGGTATTCCTCTTTGCCTTAGTAACGGTGTAATTAGTGATGCGACAAGAGACGAGAATTCTGTCAATCTCGCTTGTTTCTGATTGCGCTCGTCATTTGTTAGCGTATCTCGTATCGATCATTTAATGTGAACATCTTGTCTCGAATTGTCTTGAATTTACGAGCGAGACCGAGCGAGAATCTCGAAAATGCAAAAAATCCGTGATCAACGGAAATGCTTTTTTTAAGCGGGGAACCTACTTTAGGAGCTCTCCAACGGCTGCTAAATTTTTAATTTTTGTTATTTCTACCTGCGCTGAGGTTTATATTCTTGGAAAATTAATTATCAATGTAGAAACAAACCCCTTAATGATGCTTTCTCTAGGTGTCTTACAACGCCAGTTGTGTTACTGTTAGTCGTTTTGATGATTTTTGAGCAAATATTGCAGCTGGTCGTTTTCCATTCTCGTCTACCGTTATCGTAAAGACTTCGCTGCGGAGGTCTTTTGCTGTCTCTAAAAATCGCGGTTGCTTATTCGACTATTCTTTAATTATATATGAGGAGGATTCTACTGTACGGCCAAATATATATATATATTTTTTTTTAATTTGGTCAATCTATAGACACAACTGAACCCGATTTTCAGAAAAAATTGGAGATTTTTTTTTTTTTTTTTGGGTGCGAAAGTACCGTGGAATCCCCCATAAATAGTATTTGCGCATACTTTTCAGTCGGGAGCGGGTTGGATCTGATGTAATGTTCGTTTCATGGTCGCAGTTGAAAAATCAATCGGAATTGACAACTGATGCGAGACGAGATCTTGAACGATAATCTTGAACTCGAATGACAGCTCGAAAAACAAATTCAAGAAGCAAGTCTCGTTTTTGACATTTCCTCGTCTCGTCTTGCTTGTCGCATCACTACGTGTAATAGAACTTGCTTCATTGCGTGCGAAGATTTCAACTTAATATCTATTTCAACCGAATTTCATCCGAGAAATTGTATTTTTTTCTAACATAGTTTATTTTTTAATTTAATAAAGTTACGCTACGACCTAACAGATGGAAGTAAGCGCGGGAATTTTATCGTCCAATGTTCAACACCTATACACTGAGAAAAAAAATTGTTAGAACCAACAAAACGTGCGCTTGCGGGCGGCGAAATAAATATTTCTTTGATCGAAAGAAATATTCAATTGATCGAAGCGGCTGGTGATGCTATTAATAGATGTTTCGATCAAAGTTGCCAATATTTTGTCCAATCGACGAAATATGCTTTTCGCTGCCGCCAAACGCACGTTTTGTTGACTTTAACGATTTTTTTTCTCAGTGTAGGGCTGTCTCTTTCACACCTCCCCGCACATTTTTTTCCGTCTCTCCTGAACAAAGGGCATCGAGTTTCAAGGAATCCGTACTTTAGCCCATTTCTGGCGTACTTAAGCTAGTTCTCTCCGAATTTAGGGTTTATCTGCCCAGTAGTTTAGAAAGAAATCCGCCTCAAAATTCTAACGCATTGGGAGGCAAGTGCGCCGCTGACTCTTTAGTGAAGTCAATTGAAAGAACGGATGCGATTTCTTAGATTCAATGTCTCTACTTTTCATTGAGTTTCAGATCATGCAATCAAAAGATTGTATTGGAACTCAATTTTTTTTTTTTTTTTTTTCATTGGTGAAGACTGCCCCGAATAAATGAAATTTTTTATCACGGTGTACAATCAAGCTCAGAATTTGTATGAATCGATTACGTCTATAAGCATAAGGACTACTACAATTAATCTCACCGCAACTATTAAACGTTTCTGGGAAATCATATGAATATTTTGCACAGCTATTTCGCACGTTTTACCCGCTTCAGAAGAATGTCGGATATCCTTAACGATGGACAGATTCGATAAAACAAAACGGCCGTGCCCTCCATCAGTTCTTTGCGCGTGGTCGTCTCATCTAGGGTCGCGACAATTCTCGCTGAACTGCAGAACTATAGCGTAAGATACGCGGGAAGAAAGAGCCACATATTACAGAGAAGGTATCTTTCTTGTGGGTTAGAGAAGAGGCAAGACGACGACGCCTGGCGACGCGTTCAACCTAACGCAATATCCTAACGCTGTTCAGTCATTTCCTGGTGACCGTATAGCCGGCCGTTCGGGCAGAACCAAGCGGAGCTCCCTAAAGCGGTTCCCCGGGGACAATTTTGTCAAAGGATCTTTATTCTACGAGGACCCATAATACACTATGGCGCCCGAGGCGAATGGGAAATGTGATACGAAGGACGCGATCCCCGTGCTATGCTCCTATTCCTCCTACTACTGCGATCTGGCCACCACGAGAATTCAGGTTGAAGACTATTGTACCACTTGCGTGTGCAAGAAATTCCTTTCTCTATCTCTTTTTAGCGCGCGTGCAATCGCAAAACCAGAATTCCAATGTTACATATCTGTGGTCGTTGCAATTTCATGTAGACGAGACAAGAGCCAAATGGGAATAAAAAAAATAGGACAACATGTTGTTGGCCCTATCGACAGTTGTTTACTCGTTGACATTAGAGAAAATTCATTTCTGGCTCAGTTTTTTTAGCTTTTTCTTTTTTGCTTGGCTATGCACCTGGTGATGAAGTTTTGGCTCCAATATCGGGTATTTGTAATTGAAAGTTGGGCTCTTGAAAAAAATAAAACAGTATCGATAAAAAAAACGTTGTTATTGCATCGGTGGATGGGGATGAGCCGAACCATTGGAATATCCAGAATGTTTCAGCCGATATAGGATATAACGAAGCGCCGTAGAATTTGAGATTGACTTTTTTGAAATGTCAAAACCGTCAGTGGACATAGAGAGAGGTCCTTTGAAGCCAATGAACAGCTCGCCTGTACCAGACAGAGAGAAATCTGCGCTTTTCGTTTGACGTTCCACGAAAAATATGGCACGAAAAAAAATTGCCGTTCGCGAGCAGAACCGAACAGTGATTGAAAATTTACTCTGATCCAATCAAGGCAGCCGGACGGGACCCAGCATCAAGGGATTGCAAAATTCGCTCGATTGCATATACATTTTTGTAATAGTATTTTCTTAATACAGAAGAATTTTTGAAGTATTTTTTTTTCAATAAACGTTATTATTGAATGTAATCGGCTCCGATATATCGATATCTCCGTACGTTTCAGTGGAATAATTTTCAAAAAATTAAAGATCTCTCGACTGAAAAATAAGCTCAATTATAAGAATCTCCTGAATATGATATGATATGTTATTTAATTATTCCACCATTTTTAATTTACCGCATTTGTTTGGTAACTAAGCTTATTTTTCAGTCGGGAGAACTTAAATTTTTTGAAAATTGTTTTTATTTCGTCCTTTTGAAAGTAATGCAAACACTCTGAGATATGCGCTGTGAAGTAAGTTTTAGTATAGCGCGATAATTGCGGCCATCTTCTGACGTTTCGATATATTCAAATCGGGTATTTGCAATATCTACCAAATGCAATTATCTACGTGTATCAAGAACTCATCACTTTAATTGATGGAAAAAGGCATTGGGCGCTAGTAATATAAGCGACGTACAAAATTTGGTTGAATAATTTTTTACCAATTTCAAGAATATTTTCTACAATAAAATCGCTCAAATCAGCTGATCGCCGTGAAACGCATAACCCCCGTCTTTTCCGCCCCAGACGAGCAGTTGGGGGTTAAAAACGGTAATATCTGTTTTTCTGCATTTTTTCTCCCATGGAATATCGTTGTTGCTTAGATTTTCGGTTCAAGAAACGTAGAATGTTTTTAAATGTTAAGAAAAATGGTTTAGCAAAAATGATTCCATATTTGTGTGTGTATGTTTCCTGCTTCGAAAATTTTGTAACTCATCTCATTATTGTTTCTTTTTATTGAACGTATGCCGAAATTCAATTTTTGTCTCTTAACTTTTTGATACCGAGGGAGTGTTTTTTGTAACGTTCGTAAAATTTCCACTGTTTTGCCAAATAGTTCTTCATGAGTGCAGGTACACTCAATGTGATTTGGTATTGTATTTGACCGATCTTTAAAGCGATTCAGATTTTATCGTATTTTGATTTTTTCGAAAGAATTACGTTATTGGTTTTCTTATTTTTTTATTTTGTAGTATACAGAATTAATATTTAGTAATGCTGGACACATACTTTTGTAATGATCGATTTGAAGGGTCCAGACTTTATCGGACGTGAAATATGTTTATACTTAAGAAATATTAATCAAATTCTAAATTAATACACTAAACTTTTTAAAAAATTCCAATTAATTGGAAATAAAACAAACAAGCAGAAACTCTTCAATTTCTCTAATCATTTCGTTAATTCAACTATAATTTCATCAAGCATTGAACTGTAATAAAAATGCATAAAACATTTAATATTTCCAATATTCTATGGAAATGCTGTTCTTTGACCTTGGAATTAATAATCCGTGAAGAAAATTATTAGGGATGCCCTAAGATAAGCTAGGGCCCTTTCCGGCTTCAATGTGGACACGCTAAAAGCGTTTCCCATATCACTTCCAACTAGGGCCCTGATAACGTATTTTTAGATTTCCATGGCGAAGGGTATGATAGGGTAATCACTTAAGGGCCCAATCAGGCTTAAACATGGCACCAAGTAAACAAATCAATAATAATTTTGCCAAATAAGGTTCTGAAACGCAATCCTAAGTTTCCATAGCGAAGTTTAATAAGGGCTTGATTTGAAGTGATTACTTAAGGGCCCAGTCAGGCTTCATCATGATACCAAGTAAACTAATTGACCATAATTTTGCCAAATAAGGATCTCATAAGGCCATGGTGAAGTTTAATAGGGCTTTGATAAATTAATTAATTAAAGGCGCAGTCAGACTTAACCGTGATACAAAATAAACAAATCAACGATAAATTTGCCAGATAATTCTCATATGGGTCTTATATGGCAATCCAAGGTTTTCATGGCAAAATTTGTGGTTACCTATCCAACTAATGATCGCCAAAGTCAGCCGGGTGGTCACCCATTCTAATGCTGGCTCTCAGGTCAGTCAGATAGTCACGCACCTAGATACAAATGAACTAATTCGCGCAAACAATAAAACAACTCTATTCGATATAACCAATTCCTGTAAAAAAATGACTGAATATGCTTTTATTTTTACACATCAGACGCACTCATGTAAATCTATTAAGTTCTGACTATATTACATTGATTTTATTTCATATTACAGCCATTCAAATAAACAAAAAAATTGCATATTCATACTATGTGAATGGCCGAGAGAGCTAAGGCGCGCGCAACTAAACCATCCGGAGGGTTTTAAGTTCGATTTCCGTCAATGTAAAAAAAAAGTAATATGTTTTTTCATCGATTAATATGTACCACCGTGTAAAGAAAGACGAAATATCTCAGTAAAAGTGCAGCATTACTCAACTAAATAATAACAAATAAATATTTTGTAATTAATTTTCTTTATTGTTTTAGTGAGGACTTAATAGGGCATCCTTGAAAGGTCCTCTTTATTTTGCCATTAAAGGCCCGGGGAAAAAAAGCGTGACCATCCTTCAGGAAATCCTATAAGGCTTCCACATGAGGCTCCTAATATAATTAGGGAAAATAATCAGGGCCTCTGCAAAACCCTGATAAGATTTCTTCACGGGAAACGAGTGAAAGCATTGAAAACTCGTGTCCAAATAAAAATTCATCAACGATTTAATAGGATTACCGATCGCAAAAAAGTTGGCTTTGTAAAAAGTGCAAAAAAAAAGTACTTAAAGTTCAAACACCCATAGAAAAAAAGGTACATCCAAGATGTATTGAAAAATATATCTCAGATATACGACGCCCTGTCCAAAAAATACTATAACTGACATATATTTCGGGATATTAACGCAATATATGCGAGTGAAAAATATATCTAGGATACATAAAAACTAAATGAAAAATATATTTTTGTTATATTATCGTCCAAAAAGTTCTATACGTCAGATATATTTTTGTATATATTTATATTCCATATTGGAAGTTCGACTTCATTCTCAATAAAAAAATTGCTTCTGCCTCAAAAAAAAAATTCTGCTACTAATAATCGTTTCCTCAACATAACTGTATATTCATCAAATGAATCATGATCATGCCAAATTTATCAAATATTTCCTATACCCAAGGTTCTATCGAAATATTATTCTGGGATCGTAGAATTAATTAGAGAGTCAAAGCATCGACCGCTCGAATTCGAATAAAAATTTATCAACCGTTAAATAAGATCATCAAACTAAATTTAAAAAATCAGTAAAAAAAAAAGTTACAAATGAGAGGACGCCGATAGGTAATTAATCTCATGACCGTATGTTAGCTATTATGTATCCTGTAGCGCTAGCTGCCAGCACATAATATTATACTGTGTCTCGGTCAGGAGGAGGGTTAATTATACAAAGCTCATCACTTAATCTACGCGTTGTTCCCCGCGGGAATAACGAGCGAGCCGATCTCTCGTTCGCTCGCCCACATAACTGCATGTGCATATGCACTAACTGCTGCCGGTGCTGTTGCTGGGGTTTCAATTGTTTTATCATTTCGCGGTGAATCCAAACGCCGCCGGGCTCTGCAAGCACGCGGACGATCGACGTCACTTGCGGCACGTACGAGCCCAAGTATTTCTAGCCTATTCGTCTCTCCTCCTCCCCCACACATTCGCCTATATCCTTTCTCGCCCTTTCCCTTATTCACCTATCCTTTTTCGTTCTGATAATAATTACAAGAAGGAGAAAAACAATGGATCCAATCACCGCGAGCCGAGCGAACGTACGCGAGAGCACCGCGCGTTGATGGTGGTCGTGGTGGTGGTGAACAATGAGGGGAAATACAACAATTGCGTGTAGGACCCCCCATGAAGATATGCGCTCCCAGCTGGTAATTGGACGCTATGCTTCACCGCCCTGTACTGCTTCTGCTTCTGGTTCTATTGCTGGTGGCCCGGCGACGAGCAGCCCTACGTGCCAAGTGCTCAAACCCCTTCGTTGACGCAGATACTTGCATTGTTTATTGTGCCTCTCGGTCTCACTCCAGCTCCTTGTTTCTTCGTACCCGTTATAGTCTTATCATTTGCGCTACACCGGCTCTCTCTGCACGTTCATCATCGAATTGTCGATCTGGTTAATAAAAATAAGTATGATACCATCGCTATGTTGTTGTATTTCGATTTTGCTGAATAAAAAAAAAAGTACTGTCATAAAAACAAAACAAAAATAAAAATCTTTAAGACATTTCGCTTATGTTTGGTTGTCATATGGGCAAGCATCGAAAATGTACTGAGTCAGATTTGACGCAATTTCGTCAAACGTTTCGAATCTTATAAGACTTTAATTTTTAAGAAACTGTCTCTCGAGCTAAAACGTACCCGCAAAGTTGAATTTTGCAAATTGCTTCCAACTTATTCTTTAATATTAACGCAGTTTACCCTATGAAGAAGCCAAAATCAATAAAATAATGATAAGTAAGAAATGTGGAGGGTTCTACTTTACTGGTTTTCTATTCTGCGAAACAAAAATTAAGCGTTGATTAGAAAATTCCAAAACATTTTTATTAATGCAAAGAAAATTTATTTTGCGATTAAATTTCACGGAGAAGTGTGAGTAAAAATCAAGATAATTGAAAAACTAAATTTTTTTTGACCCGTACTTGTGAGTACGGGATTTTGATCCTTATCGAATCAAGCCTTTGGCTGACAAGGTATCTTTGAATCAATGGTAATTTAAACCTTGAATAAATGATATTGGAAAAAATGTTATTTTAATTTGTATACTAATAATGCATTTGTAAACGTCCCTGGTGGCTCTCTGTTTGTGTGAAATCATGGACTATAATATCCCGTTTGGTGGGGATACCTATGAAATTTTTTAATACAACGTGACATGATTGAGATGTCTAACATGCCGGTATCGTTTTTTCTCTTACTGGAGATTTGAAACGGGCTCGAGGGACAGTCGACTCAACTCAACATGGTTATGAGAGAACGAGCGGAGGGAGCGAGGATGAAGAACCCAGCAGATGGATGAAAAACCAAACCCTCCCTGTGATTTTTTTTATCCTCCACCTCCGCCTCCTTCTCGTCCTTCTACTTCCAGAGCGAGGATATACCCCTAAGGCGTTAGGGGGTGAAGAGCAGAGCCTACGAGAGCCCGTTTGCTTCCGATAACCATAATAAATCATAACAATAGAGCGTTAAAATAGGCGGTTTGGCTTGCCACATGGCGCTCACCGCACACTCAGGACTGCAACCGAGCCTAGCTGTATATATCGTATATATGCAAGTTCGAAATAAGGGGGGGGCGAACCACACCACTGATAACCGTATCAACTTTCATGTGCTATGATCGTCGTGAATTGGATTTTTTCCATCGATCTCACGGCGACCGTAACCTACATTCCCATAGCTAATGTTGCCACAAAAACGTATCATCAATTCATGCGATACGGGCTATTTTTTCATATGCAGGCGTGAAATTTAGAAACTTTACAAGATCAATTCAGAATTTTTCCCATTCTCTTTCACTCTTCGACAGATATAAGAAGACATTGAACACTAAAATTGGTTCTCTGGTTTGGTCTGAAAGCTTCGACAAGTAAAAAGCTTTATTTCTGGAACGCGCACCCTTCGCATTTTGAAATTGTACAATTATAATGCTTATTATGTATTTGATAAGGTTTAAATATAAAATTTATAAAAAAAAAAGGATATCAATCAAAGAATTTTTTCTTATGACTTTTTCTAGGTGACTGGGTTGCCTTAAAAAACTCATTTGAGAGACCAAAAAGATAACGAAATTTCAGAAGAAGTTAAGATTCCGAATTGGATTTCAATATCAAAACTACGCAATCAACATAAAACACACACCAAATTCGACTACGGTCCACAAATTTTTACGGTAAGTTGTTGTGTTCTTCGACGCCACAGACAAACGGACAAACAGTCAAACTGAAAGCCAGTCGGAAAGACAGAAATGAGTGAAGCTTTTTTTCTTAAATCTAGAGTACGCAAGCCATTCAGTTCCATGAAAATTCAAGGGTCAGTTGTTGAGATTCCGATATTTTTTCTTTTTACGTACTTTACATGTAATGAGACAGTGGAAATATTCCATGCAATTGTCACAAATATTTCCTATTCTTCAGACAAATTTTACGAGTAGGTAATACTTTTACGCTTTTGTTAGAGTATTGTATATTAGTTAGTTAGTAGGTTCATTTTCTACAAAAACTTGAAGAACAATTAATGAAATCCGCAATTGCGTGTTACAAACCTGAGTCTGAGAAAGGCGAGTGGTAAAGCTCAGCTATTTTAAAAGAGCTCGTCGCGTCCGTCGTTGCGGAGCTTCAGAGACCGAGAGATAGTATCGTTTTACTTTGCATTACAAACGATACGACTGGGTTTCGTTTCTCTGTCTGTAGCAGTGAGAGCAAAACTTCGTTTCGTATATCTCGAGACAGGGCGCCTGGTTTTCCTTGGTAACGAAGGAAAACTTTGTCCCGCGAATTAACTGTAACTCTGGTCCGCCGTTAAGCATGGTCGAGAAAAGTGTAAGAGAAGAAAAGAAAGTGAATTGGAGGGAAGTCGGTGGAAATAACGGAAAAAAAACATTTTTCTTCCGCAACGTCTAAATGGTCGGAGAGAAACGAACGAACGAACAAGCGGCTTATACTTCAAAGCTTGTTATCCAGCCTCAGTTTCGTACTTGCTGTCGGTTCTACTGAGAGAAGAAGATTTTCTCTACCGTTTCTTCTTTCTCTATTTTATTTTGCTTTCCTTTTTTTTCCTTGAATAGCAAAACGGCTATCAGTGGAAAGAGGCAAAAAAAGTAGACAAGACATGAGAATAAAAGGAGAGTCCTAAGCACAACGAAGGGTCAAAAAGGGGAGAAACAAGAACGGAGAAGAATTAGAGAAAAAAATATTAATCTTGAAGGAATAAAGCGAAGAAGAACAGGATTCGCGGAACCTCAACAAGAAGCAGCAAGATACTATATATAACTGCAGTATAAAAATTAGCCGCTCTAATTAGCAAAAGATACAGCAAAACCATAGCCCAGCTATACGTATAATACAACACCATGAGCATACTTATCTTTACTCATCCGTGAAATTAATTCGTTGGTCGGTTTTGCGAGGTTCTATATCTCTGCTTCAGTTAATTACTTCTGAGTCGCCTACGTTTCTCGCTCGTTCACATATTGTATTTTTTTAATCTTCACTCCGACTCTATATCTGCTGTCGACTCGCGATAATCAAAACTGGATGAGAAATCGCCGTTTCATCGAGTCCAACGAAATCTATGCCTTCTGGAATTAATGTGCGCGTTGATTATGTACTAGGAGTTTTAAGCAATTAAGAGACGAAGAAAAATCGGTGCTACGCACTCGTTAGACGCTCGCGGTCGAGGCTACGTTAAAAAAATCGTTCGGTAGTGAACGTTTTTAAATATATTTAAATAGAAATAAAAATGAAGCGTCTTTTCGGCGCCGGCCTTGAACTTGGCTCGTGCCTTTGAAAAAACATCGATCATACCGTGGGCGGCTCAGAACTCGCCCGATATTATGATGAATGTACAGCGAACAACAGTGACGCATGTTAAATTATTTACGTAACGAGTTGAAGGAACCTACAGAGGAAACAGTCACGAAGAATTTTTCGTGCCGATATAGCAAACCAATGGTCCAAACGATAGCGAGACGAAGATAGATACTGCCGAGCTGAGGCCATTAACATGAGCAAGGAAGCTGGGTGCCAAATTCGTTAAACTCATCAACGCTCCTCCTTGTGCCTGCAAAGAACACGCTTGAATATTCATGGGAGCACCAGAATTGTCGGCGACTTTGGATATACTCTCGCTTCGTGCAGGTATGGCAACCGATCTTCGAACTAGCGCATACATTATAAATCCTGGGCTTTCTTTTAAAGATACAAGAAAAGAGAACTCAGAAAAAAGATAGTTCACCGCAGGTAAAGTATCTCACGGAGATCGATAGACCATCGGGGAATTTATTTTTTAATTGAGAGAGGTGCTAAAATGAAATCCTTTTTTCTTTGGTAATCATCATGAAAAATCCGCTGGGAGATATAAAACATTCAATCGAATTTGTTATGTTGGAGGATGTTTAAAGAGGCCCCATTGATGCAACCTACGTCTAATGGCTATCGGTTATAAAAAATACTACAAATTCATTAAAGCTGCAAAGTTGAACTATACAAATTGCTTTGTCATTAGTAGTAGTAGTAGTAGTAGTAGTAGTAGTAGTAGTAGTAAGTGTGTTTATTATCAATATATTGGACATTTTTACATTAAAGAAACTATTTCTTTCTTATCAGTAAAATCTATTATTGGTTATTCCTTAAGTACACCAATTGGCTTTTACTTTCCCTCACCCTTTATTCCCCATTTCATTCCTCGACACCCCTCTAGAGTGTTGTCCGCGGCCACTCTTTCTACTGTATCGCATTTGCACGAGGGCTCAGGAAAACTGCGGAAAACCTGGCCGATACAGGCGACTTTATTTTTACTGAGTTCCTAATGCATTTCTAATACAGAAAAACTGCATCCCGCTCAACAATTCACGTGCAAACCAGTGCGCGGCTAAGCAGTCACCCATCTAAGTTATGGCCGCAAACAATGCTGCTCAACTCTGGAGACCGCCGAAGCCACACACCGACCGCGCGTCCATTGCTGTGGTTTATCAGTAAAATGTATATATATCTCTCTATATTATATAAACGTTTCGACGCCACCGCCGCTGTATCAAGAATCGAGAGACTTCAGAGAGAAAAATTCACAGGGGTCTGTGAGACCCCAAGTCCGGGTTATTCTAAGTCCAACATCAGGCCCTGGCCCAGATTATTCTAAGTCCCTCAATGGACCCCCGAGCCTGAATTACACTGGCACCTCTCATAGCATACACCTTCGTAGCGTACATCGATAAGTGGAGGGGCACACATCAGCGCTGTGATCGGACGGTTTCGCGTGAGAGGGTGAGAAGCACGAACGTTTCGCGTGCCTGATTGGTTCTTCACTTAGCGTACATGTCTCCGCATTACGTATACACTAGAAGAGGTTTCACTGTAATCTAAGTCCCTCAATGGACCCCCCCCCCCCCCCCCCCCAATTTCTGAATCACTTGATGGACCCCGACGGGTCGCATTTGGGCCGCCCATGACCCCCTGAGCCAAATTATCCTAACCTTCTCTCTCTCATTTTTTACAAAAAGATCTGCCGCGAGCGCGCTTAGCGTGCGAGCCACAATAACACCCTAGTATATATATATATATATATATATATATATATTATTATTAACTGTCCATCGGCCGTAGTCCTTCAGCCATGAATGTCCCGGTTTTGGTTTTAACATTAATTTGTACAGATATAAATAGGCAAATACTATGATTACATTTGGACTGTCAAATGATTTTTTTATTCGTTTTCTGTTTCCCATTGTGTTATTATTGCTTACTAATAGTTGGTGTATTGTGTATGTTGGATATTTGTGTCTGCGATTTACATTTGGATTGGGTCGTAAGCATAGTTGTTGTATGTTATTTAGTCGTGTATTTATGAAGCGTCGGGATAGTTCTTGTATTCTAACTAAAATGGGTACGATGCCTGTTGTGTTGTAGAGTAAGGTGTTGCAGCACTTTTAGAGAGAATTAGATGGGTGGCGGATGCGTGTCAGGCGCCAGATCGCTCGTGTTTCGGCGATTCTTATTTTATTGAGTGCCGGTTCTGCTTTCTTATTAGTTTTCGGTTTTTTGACAAAGCTACCTCTATGTGGAAGTATGTTAAACGATTTTGGCTTTCGCTTACAGGAAGCTTTGTAAAAAAAAAACGCCAAAGATAGTACGGAAGCAATTTGCAAAGTTTCACTTTGCAGCTTTATTTGTTATCAAAGTCGAATATCTGAAAAATTCGAACCACACAACAAATTATGACGAAAGTGTGTACCTTTTATTGCTGAATACTACTGATTTGATGTATAAGATTTGAATTTTCTATCTTATGTTCTGCTGAAGTTAATACAATAACATCATTTTTTTTAAAGTTAAAATTTTAAGAAATTTGAACAACATTGCATATTATGAAAAAACTATGTACTGATCATCGGTAAGTAGTACCGATTTCATGTATGAAATTTGAATTCGTTATCCCATGTTTTCCCAAAATAAGGACAAAAAAGAGAATTTTTCGAAATTTTCAAAACTCCATAAAATCCGAAACGCTTTTCCGATTTCGATCAAATTCAATACCAAACAACATTAACAGTACCTGCACGTATGAAAAATCATTTGGCAAAATATCGCCATCTCTACAAAAGCTAGAGCAACTACGACGTTTCTTAAAAAAAATTCAAAAGCTTAAAAAATGAAAATTTTTGCATACGTTTCGAATTGCATTAGTCAAGGATGAACTGCTGAAGTCTTGCACAAACACACCCACACACGCGCGCGCGCACTCATTTTTTTCTAAAACTCTTTTCTCGGTCATTTAAAGCATTTTTAGTGTCCTGACATATGAAGCTAGAACCATTTTGTTTCATGAAAACAAAGCTTCCTCTATAAACTGTTTTTTTAAAATGGAATTCGCATTAACAATAGACGTGGATTTTCAGTATCACTGTATCACCTCATCAGTAAAAACAGTTGCGACCTGTTCACTTATTCGACTTCTATTTTCGCGGGTTCATTGACGCAAACTATAAAACAATATAGATCGCATTATTCGGCTTTTTTCACGTTACTATAAAGACGTGCTTTCTCACTATGTGAAATCATTTTAATTTTCAACCCCCAAAGTATTCTCATTGCTTTCTCTTAGAATTCAATTAAAAGTGTGCTCAATGTGTTAATAAAATAACAAGGACAATTCTCAAGTGTACTCGCATCATATCGATCAATAATATCGTGTAATTCGGAGTAATTGTCATGTGGCCTCGTGGCGATACAGCGCTCGTTGCCGTTATCTCATCGCGTTGAAACTCACGGGAAGAATTCATACAATTCTGTTCCGCTCTCGAGTGCGAACTCGTGGTAAACATCAATAAATCATTTATATTGTTTTCCCAATTTTATCAAAAGAAACCTTGGCGAACTTTTATTTAACACCCGCATCACCCTCGATCCGACGAACTAAAAACGCAATTCTCAACAATTATTTATTTTAAAACTCAGTAACAGCTTGTCTTTATGATATGACCGGAGTTTCAAATTTTTGTCGCTTCCACAACGAAATTTAGTACCCGAAAATTTATTTTACGTATATCAATTGTTATTCTATAGCCAAAGCTTGGGATCTTCCCTATAAGAGACCATATGGAATGCAATATATTTAACGTTCAGCTCCGCAGTAATTCGGTCAGTGACACGAACTTGAAATTTTGATCATTTATTTCGGAATAGGACGTATTTCATACCGGGGCAATCTACGTAATTTTGGGCTACCAAACTCGATATCCGGCTCAAGTTTCCGAAAGTCTACGCCTGAAGATTCTTCTTAAATCCTTTTTTTTCGTCGAAGCGGACTGCGGAGAGTAATATTTTCTCTTTTTTGTTCTCTTCAAATTTCTACGCATTCGGATATGGAAAAATCATGGAGTATGAAATTTGCATACTGCTTCTACATTATTCCATACAATTGAAAAAAGTTTCCCCTATGAGGCAGCTAATGTCGAGCAACTCATTAGCTGCATTAGTTGCTCAACACTACTTTAAAAACAATCTCCATGTCGGAACATGGAGATTATCTTAAGGTAGTGTCAAGTAATGATTGTGCCATGGACAGGATTTAACTTTTCAATCAAGGATTGGATCATTATTGATTGTTCTCTTCGATTCTTTCACGATGTTGAATTAAGTGTACATTCTACTGCTTCAAAATCATGGATGGCATCTTCTGTGTTAGGCCAAATCACAACATTACATTTCATATTTTAGACATAAAAATGTTAGTCGTTTATGGCTAATAATTTGATATTGTAATTATCACAGGTGGAGACTAAAATTCTATAAAAATATAATTATGTTTACGGTGGTCCAATAGCGATTTTCTTCCTGCGATTGCATTTTATAATAGACAAGCCATTTATCTATTATATTATTTTATATATTTTATATATTTTATATATTTTATATATTTTATATATTTTATATATTTTATATATTTTATATATTTTATATATTTTATATATTTTATATATTTTATAAGTTATTTCGGAGTCGTGCTGGATTTTAATTTATAATTACAGAAACATTTTCAATAATACTTTTAGCTATCTGAATTCCACTTGAATTGCTCGATAGCTTCAATTCGTACGTTCATTTCACTGCTTCCATGATCTTGGATAGTATAGCTCCGTTCCGTTACCCGTGTTGCTTTGGCCTGGCTTCGTTGTCATACCCCGGGCTATTATTTCGCACAGCATTAGCTTCCAGAAGGTACGGCCTCCGTCTCCTTACAATTTCTTGTGGGTAGTTAACTTGGCCAGCTAGGTGCCTTTCGAAAATCAGTTTAATCGATGAATACTCCAGAGTCAGGTTAATTCTCACTATAAATTTTCAAAAACATTAATTATTATTTTTCAACCAATGATTTACTTTTTTCTTTAACTGCGCATACAAAAATAGCAGTCAAAAGAATTATTTTTCCACGATTGTTGTTAATTCTTCTCAATTCTTTTAAAAATGGGCAATACAAAATTGTGACTCAAATGTAAGTCAACAAAAATTACGAGACTGGACGATTATTAGTTTTTTCGAACAAAAGTATTTCGATGCAAAATAGATAAAGTCACACATTTAGCTATATTCTCGTTTCTAATCTTACAAAAATATTACTTATTATTTTTCCCATCCAAATTTCGATAGAATTGCACCATTCGAGGTCACGTGGTACAACCTACACGGAATTATACTGATAATTTTTTGATAATTTTTACTATTGCTATATATACAGACCTAAAGATCATTTAGCCGTGTTAACCATCTGTCAAACGGGCAGATTAAATTCAATTGTGACAGTCGAAGAATTTTATTAAACATAAACCGTAATTTTCGTCTCATGGTACAATGCCCTTAGTCGCATTCGGATGCGATAATAATCCTCCGAACACCACTCGAGCTTCGAAATTAGTCTGATATTTACCTCAAGGTTCCCTGCACACAAATGAGTTGAACCTATTGGGAAATATCCGATAGTTTCGAAGCTCTCGGGTATTACAAATGATAATTTTGAATTGGTAGTAGTCCGTATTTACCACGTATAGTATATATACTATAAGGAATCATCCAGCGACTGAGAAAGAAAGGTCCCGATCCAATTTTAATATCGTCTAGACGACCCTCCACTTCTCCTTCCTCTCCTTCCCTGCAACTCTTCAAGTTAAAGAATTCAAGTTGGAAGAGGTAGTATAGATTAGAGATTGGCGATGGTGCTAAGATACGCGTTTAGATCGTCGCGAGAGCGTTATTGAAAACTGAACGAAACAAATATCGGCGATATATCACGATGAGAGAGGGGCGAGGCAGTCGAGTGACTACTTTTTTTAATACCCCTCCTCGGCTAACGCAGCATAACGACCATCTTAATCACCGGCGTGCGTGTATGTATGTGTGTATGGTTGAATAAGTGTGGAGAGGAGCAGCGGACTCGACGCAGACGAAACTGACCGGCGCGACTAATGAGCTCAGTGCAAAGCAAACAGACGTGAGCTCGTCCTCCCGGCCGCGGACCTTTACCCTCACAAAGGATGAAAATAGTAAAAGGTGAGATAGTAAAACGAAGCGAATAAGAATGTACGTCTACACCGCGTACTTTGCCGCATCGATAACGATACGAGGATTCGATGAAGCCGCGCCTAACAAATCAATCAATGGATATTTTGTACCTCTCAAGGTAGCTATGTCAGTACGCCGGAGTCATAGACGTTAGCAACTAATGGCATCGAAGAATAGAATTATTTATTATTTCTAAATACGCCTAAAATAAATTCACGAATGAAAAAAGTTTCTTGGATACTATTACGTTATTACTTTCACGTACGTGATTGATATAATTGGATAAATAAACAACTTGAATCAAGTCTCGTATCGTTTGCTATTGGCTCTACAAATGCACGAATCATCGTGGCAAAACCACAATATTGATCAGCTGGTCGACCGGCGTCCTAAGTTCCCGGTATTAAATTGGAAAACAGCCAGATATAATTGCATCCATTCCTCTTTGTACATCAAATTCTTTAAAAAATTGAAAACCGTCGAATAAAACTGCATCGATTATTCTTGCGAAGGCAATCCAAGCTCATATGCACTGACTTTCGACATGTTGTCTATTAGCTATTGACATTTTACTTGCATAAAATCTTAAAGTCTTTTACCGACTATTTAAATAAATAATTAAAACTTGAAAATCGATCTTCTTACACGACACTTACCGGAGGGCTAGCAAAATTGATCTTAAAATCGAACATTAGGACATTTAGATGGGAGATAAAGAAAAAATAAAAAGAACTACGGATTTTTGCAAATCATTCAAAAATTGAGGCACTATAAAAAAACCAAGTCACCGAACAAATGTTTAATTGAACCAAGGTCAAAGTGCATGATACCGTCCGCTGAATGATGTTCCCTAACCTAACTAAAATGAATTCAAATGTCCACTAAACATTTAAACTGTGGAACATTAATCGATTCAGTCCAAATGCGATAATTTAAAAGAATTCTCGATTATTTTTTTCTATTATTATTAAGGCAATCAAAGTTACACGCATGATTATTGTTCAATGTCATATAGACGCTGAGATTTATGAGGACACCGGCGTACCGACACAACTACCACAATTCGAATCGGGTCCATTCCCAAACAGGTAAACTCGAGAGAAATATTACGACTAATTTTGAAGGTCAAGGGGTATTGGTCGGATTTGTTTTTCGACTCTAGATTTCGACTTAGCACGGAGCAGTAGTCGATTAAACTGGACATCTATAAGAATGTTACATTAGTTGAAAACAGGTGCCGAGTACAATATCCGGGTGGAATTTCCAGTGAAATTCTTAACAATGGACTCGAATATAGAGAATACTGCGCTATAATTGGGTGTAATCTAGACGCAAGAAATAATCATTCCAAAAACAAACCAATAAACATATACCGATCGATAGTAGCTATTATGTATGTGTAGGTGTATATAGCTGTGCAACGTTGCCAAACTTTGCTGCCATCTTAAATAGTGGAGAGAGATGTTTTTAGCACGACGTAATTTCTAGCGATTAGCTCGCTAGAAAGTCCGGTAAGGGACATTTTTTCTGGGCGTATAGCTTATGAGAAGTCCTAAAAAAACGTAGAGCTTTTTATACGTTTTGTATCCTTGATCGAACATACTTCATTTTTAATTTAAAAGTCAATTATGGAGAACCCTCAATTAGGATTATCTTCGCGACATAACTACCTCAAGTAGTCGTCCCGTTATAGGACATACCCGTTATGGTACATAACAAGTATTATCATTCTGCAACTTTGAAACACCTACAGTGCGCCAAAATAGTGTGAAGTAAAAAGTAACATTTTTCACTTGTCGTAACTTTTAGATACACCTGGTGAACAAATTTTAGTGATCGATCTCCTATTATATCTCTCGATGAGTGCATTCTGACTTATTTATAAGTATTTTTATTTCAGGATTTTATAATTTCAAAGGTGCGAATAAAGCTTTCTTTATTAAAAATTTTACTTTTTACTTCACACCATTCTGGCACAGGCTATGTTTTTAGCAAATTGCAGAATTATAATTTTTGATATGTGTTTGATGAGATTTAAATGTAGAATATTTTAGCACATTCTTTTATCATCGATACTTTTCTTTCTTGTTATTTGTTTCAGGTGGCTGGGTCCTCTTAAGGAGGTTGAAGTGCTCCACACGAGTCACTCAGTGGTAAATTCTTCAAAACATCCTACAATTTCTGGTGATTTAATGAATTGTTCTGCAGTGTTACACACGTAGCAATATTAGTTGTTGGTTATGGATGCATTCACAACTGTGATGCACCGAGAGAAGAGATTTCATTAACTCCAAATAAATGAGTGGATTGATTTTTTTGTATCATAGATTTCATCAAAATATCTTTTAAATTCTATTGAGATGTTGCATTTGAATTTTAAAGATAACATTCCATTGCCTATACAGACATATTGACTTAATAAACATATAATACCAAAACGGTTTCTTTGATCCGAAGAAACGATATATACGATAAACTTATTCCGTGCATTTTATAAACTTGGAGGATAAAACAATGTTTATTAATTTTCTGGTCCCACGAAGCTTAGAAAAATTTTTTCTCGACGTCGGTTTTTTGTTTTGTAATGTACGCACTTCTCTTCACTTCTCTTCGTAAAAAGTGGCAACAATCTATCGAATTTCCAGAATTCAATTTTTTTAACAAAAAAATCATTATTAATCAAATCTTTTTACTTTCATTCATTTCCATAGTGACATAAATTTTTATTTGCATTTCGCATTTTCGTTGCCGGTGCCCAATTTTCGCACCAGAAAATTCTTAAAATAATTCACAACTGAAGTGGCTGAAGAAGAATATTTTATGATATTCATGTAGTTCCAGCACTGTGAAAAATACAGTGAATTTAATATACAAAGCGATATGAGATTTACGAATCAGGTATATGAATTCCATTTTAATATCCTTTTATTGTAAATTTGATAATCGTATATGAATTCTACGATATCGGTATTTGAAAATTACACTACGTGTGCATGGATTGAACTGTTAATAGACCCGTCAACAAAACTTACTACACAGTTTAGGACACTTCATAACCAAGCTAAATTTTTACGCACATTCGCATTGTAAATATAGGATACCAGTTTTTGAAATTTTCTGATCTTCGTTTGAAAGAAAATGCTCCAGTGCTTCTGAAAAATATTAATAAACGTGATTTACCCAAGTATATGAAATCTTCAAATCCTGTACATTTATTAGGAAATAAAATACGCTGAGTGGTAAATTCACTGGCAGGTATAGAAAATCAAAAAGTGAACTCCCTCTCTTCTGCCACGGGGAACCCGACTCAACTCCGCTAGATGGCGGACGACCCGCAACGTTTCTCGCAAGTGATTGTTCAACCGCAGCCATCCATGTATTGACGTGGGGTTTTCGTACTGTTGTTCATGAGGGGCTCATTAGTAACTCAGTAAAGATAAAACCACTTGTATCGGCTAGGATTACCGAGGTTACCGTGTGCCCTCATGCAAATGCAATATAGTGCTGCATTTTAGCATAAGTGGCTACGGACAACACTCTCAAGAGCCTCTATTAACGAAAGAAGTGAAGGGCAACGTAAAATGAAAAAATTAATATAAAGCAATACTTCAATTTTACTTCACAGAGGTTATACAATCCAGCGCAGGTACAGTAAATTCCAAATACAATAGTCCATTACTTTCTATGCACACCGCTTGCGATTTTACGGGAGAGTTTGGAAAATCAAATGCCAAGTAGTTCATAATATTCAAAACCGATTGCTTATTTTCACTATACCAGTATTGTATTTGTCAATGACGAATGTATCTGAAAATTAATGTACGGTATATGCATCGAAGCTTTATATACCGGTATATTAATTTTCAATCAAAAATTTTTTACAGTGAAGAGCTTCGATAATTTCTCACTAGTGATTGGATATTATTAGCACTTTATTAAATTCGCTGAATCCGACAGTAGAGTCAGTGATAGTAATTAAATACCTAATTATCTAATTTGTCCGCGGAATTCTAATCGCACCGGCTCCCACAATACAAAAGTTAATCGGCAAAAATTTAGTATCATAATTACAATGTTTTGAGACAGTATTGTTTACTTATTACGGTAGCAAATTCAATACGATGATGTAATGGAAAGAGTCTGCACAATTTTGGCATATAAAATCGTTCTAAAGTCTCACTATTCACGAGGATGTGTGAAAGTACATTTTAAATGTGAACAATTTCAATGCGAATTTCCTTCAGCGCGAGTTACTCGCTCGACGAAGAGAGCGTTGGGTATATACAACATTTTTTTCCTCTTTTTTTTTTGTCGGAACTGTTACGGTACGGTGAAAACGCATTTTCGTTTTTTATCTTATTCGTGAGGGGACGTAGAAAACCAAAAAACAGAGCTGAGCACTCAGGATGCAACTTTTCCATCGGCTCGTTCTCTCGTTCTGCCAGGGGCTAAAAATCGCACTGGGAGTTGGGTTCTCCTCTCTATATTTCTGCCTCTCTCTCTCTATCGCTCTCACCCACTCAACCCTCAGCGTATATACGCGTGCACGGCCCGGGGTCTGAGACTCGAACCATCTGTTCCGGGGGCTGGTGCTGTACTGCTACTATATATCGCTCGCTCTCCTGATTTTACATTCTGTTCACCGCCGGAAGTACACGTTTCGGGATTTCGTTGAGTGGAGAGACTCCAGTTCTCGAGCGGATTGAGTCGTTTTGCATAACGGGAGCGATAAGTCGCGGAAGTACCAATTGAAGCATTAATTTGTGTCAATTTTTAATAAAGATGTTACGGCAAATACATTTACAATAGATGGCAAATAAGGCATAATGAACTAAAAATCAAATTATTACGGTAAAATAGGGATAGGTAAGAAGTTCTGGTTGTGACCACTGTACTGGTTGTAGCCACACTCACACTTAAATACGATTTTCGTGGCTATTTTAATTCTGTACCTGTATTCAATCATGATTTTTTATAACATTGTATATTTTTGAAACATTTATCGTTATTTCAACGTCCGCTCTTTTCCATTACGAAACGTACTGTATCAATAATTGAAGTATCATCAGCGAATTTATCAAATTATCAACTCCTTAAGTAATTCGACAAGATTTTGCGAATTGCATGCAGCTTTGCACGTATCAATCTTAAAAAGCATCACTGCAAATGTTGATGTACTAGAAGTTTTAAATAAAGCTATAAATTTATAAAAAATACGATGGCCACAACTTGTAGATGGAACAACAAGTTGCCCCGCTTATGGCCATGATAATACACTAATTGATTTTTCCTCGACTATAACATAATCTCTCTATATTATAAAAAGGTATCGCCACCGCCGCCGCTGTGTAGTATATAGAGGGAATTCTAGGTCAAAGGGCCCCCCTAAGCCCGAATTATTCTAAGTCCCTCAAGGGCTAATTTTTAAAATTTCCAAAATTTCCAAAATTTTGAAAAAATTCCAAGTTGGCTTTGGAATTATGAGCGAGTCGGTTTAAGTTGGCCATGGAATTCAATTCAGATTTAGAATTAAAGTTAGAGGCAATCGAAGAAATCAGGTTTAGAGTAAAAATTGCAGTCAGAAATTTTTTAGTTCGGGGGTACGGACGAACAGAGGGGAGAGGGGGAGTCAATTTATATATTCATAATGACGGATCTCAAAAATGCCAAGAAAAATATATCCTTGGAAATCTGTAGTAAAAAAAAGTAAAGCGGTGAAACACCTTTCATGTTGAAGATTCTCATCACTATGCAATTCGAAAATCTACTTTCGGAAAAAACGCTGGTATAAATACAAAAAAAGTGTAAAGACTGAAACATTAATATACACGGAAAGATAAGTCTGGTAATCATTACCCGATTTAGTATGGTAAAATCGGCTTATTTAACGCTTCTGGCCTCTATAAAGAGACGTGGCAGCGTCTCGAGGCAAGTACATTTCCTCTCTTTTCTTACGACATTTTCTTTACCGACCGTCAAAGAGCTGCCGCAGTATCTCTTACATTACTCCGAGCAACTCATTTTAGCCATTTTTTTTCCAGGTTAATATGTTATATCAACAAAATGGTAGCGTTTTCAAGTTTTTTCCAGGTTTAATGAAATACTACATGCAAAAACATTTCGTTTGACAACAAAACGACCTCTGCAGCTTTCCCCAGTGGACTGATATCGTAATTTTAATCTCGAAATAGTTCTGAAATATTCCAAAAAATTAAGACCTTTTTCGCACTCCCGTGATTCTAATATCTTCCGCAGGGGCGTGAGCCTAATTTTTCGCAGGGACGTGATCTCAATGTAATTTTCGGTATTCATTAAATTGAATCATTATAATATTGTAATATTATTTATATAGCAATAAGAGTTGGACTATATTTTTCGATGTCCAGGTCGACCGCTTCAGAGTTTTCGGTGTCCAGGTCGCTTTCTCCATAGTGTTTGTTGTCCAGGTCGACCTCTCCATAGTTTCAAGTGTCCAGGTCGACCTTTCCATAGTTTTAAGCGTCCAGGTCGATCCCTCCATAGTTTTCAATGTCCAGGTCAATCTCTCCATAGTTTTGAGTGTCCAGGTCAACCTCTCTATAGTTGTAAGTGTCCAGGTCGACCCCTCAATATTTTTAAGTGTCCAGGTCGACCTCTCCATAGTTTCAAGTTTCCAGGTCGATTCCTCCATACTTTTAAATATCCAGGTCGATCTCTCCATAGTTTTGAGTGTCCAGGTCGCTTCCTCCATAGTTTTTGTTGTCCAGGTCGAACTGTTCATAGTTTTTGTTGTCCAGGTCGAACTCTCCATAGTTTTTGTTGCCCAGGTCGATCTCTGCATAGTTTTCGGTATCCAGGTCGATCTCTTTACGATTTCAGATGTCCAGGTCGACCTTTCTTTTGGTGTCCAGTTCGATGTCTCCATAGTATTCGTTGTCCAGGTCGACGTCTCCGTAGGATTCGTCGTCCAGGTCGACGTCTTCGTAGATTTCACCGAAAATATGTTTTGCTTGATAAAATCAAATTGTAACAGAAAATCTGCCATTACCCCAAGTCCGGATGAGAGAGGAGAAGGGTTTAGTTTGAACAATTTTCGTACAATGGATTTTATTTTTTCAATCTATCCAAAAACTTTGCAAAAAGTAATGAGACCCCCCCAAAAAACACCATGTGTGAAAAAACTTGAGACAAGTTGTAACGAGCAGCTCGAGTCACCGGTCGAGCGATATTCCGCCCCACTCTCAATACTGTCGAATTTCGGACTTTGAACTCTATCTGCGGCGCGGTACCTATGTAAGCGCCGCTGCTCCCTTAGTCGCTGGGGAACAGCCGCCTAAGATACCTGTCTACGAATTAAAAAATTATTGTATTTGTGGCAAGGTGAAGTCTGACCATTAGCGAATGTCCAGTCGCTGGGAAAATTTGTATCTTCACTCCGTTTGACGATCGTCTAAAAATGGATTTCCGTCGACCTCTGGTCCATTTATGAAGAAAGTCACGAGCCTCATATCGAAAATACTCTTTTCATTACAACCCGGATTTAGAGATAAGACTATTATTCATTACACAGTACTTGACGAGTTTGCGAAGTATCGCACATAGCCCATTATCATAGAACGTTCATATTAGCATCTAAACTCGTCAAGTACTTTGAGTTCTTTTTTTTTCATCATGAACATTTTCCAATTTTTTTTCGAATTTTGTAGTTTACATTTTTTTTAAATTCAACTGCAAGGTTTTCTTGTCTATTCCTGAATTTTTTTTCCTTCGACTGTAAGCTTATTAGTACCGAATAAAAATACTGTGACAATATATATATATCAATGATGAACAACATGTACTTGACATGCTGCAGATATTTTTAGTTTATTTATTTGACGACTTTTTGTTCCTTTACATAGTTTATAGCTCAATTTTTTGAGACATAGTTTTTGGAGGAAGTATTGGGTGCCACTAACGTAAATGTACTTGTCTCAAGTTTTTTCACAGATGGTGTTTTTTTTGTTTTGGGTTTTCTATATTTTCCTATAGAGTACTGTGTCGTGTTTTCCTGTATGTTGCACGCCGTACAAGAATCGTTACTATATTTTGGTTTTCAAACTGTAATGTAAGTAATCAAAAGTTTGTAAGGATGTATACCCAAAATCGTCTCAGAAACATCTTAAAGCTTGACAACGGTCGTGACTTCAAGCAGACAGTGATTACGATTCGCAATATATAAAGAAATTCATCTCTCAATTCATTAATAGAATCTATAGTTACGGAATTGGTTCCGAAAGAAGTACGGACGTTTCACATATACAAAATATTAAATTCTGATATCCTCAACGTTGTAGCTAATAAGACCCTGCGTCTGGGAATCATTCTCTATTTACAGGCTATAGTTCTAAACAGTGCATTAGCTATACACGAAAGACGCGCGGTGACCGCTATACGTTTGGCGCCGGCTCAGTGTGTTTACATCGTCAACGGCGCTAGTTGCCCATTGTTGTCGACAGTGTAAAGTGCGCCTAAGAAAGAATTGGTAAAACGAAAGCATGTAAGTACACATCTTTTTAAAAGATATATTATATACGTAATATTATCTAAGTATTGTTCGTCCAGACAACAAGAACATCGTCGAATGTCATTGTCATTGTAAATTGCTGCGTAACCTGCACTTTTTGCAACGTGCTATAAACATAATCTTCTCTTTAGTAACATCCGAGATCAGGATGTAAAGTCGTATTGGTTTTAATAGGATCCTAAATTGGTAACAAAAATATTATTTCACTCGGTTTCTGAAGCAGTATGAGGTGAGGTGTAGACAGTAAGCAATGTGTTCGACGAGATCCAACGCGATTTCGGCGGAGATAGGAGAGATTGGCGGAAACAATGAGGTTGATGTTATAAGAAAAATTAAAAAACATTTTATGAGTAAAATAACATATATTTTTTATCCATCTTTGTAACCTATACGTACGGGAGGCGTAGCCCCCCCCCCCCCCCTGGAAAAAATCTATGCTTTATGATTTATTTTATAATTATTTCATTAGTGGGACAAAAAAACAACGTTCCGGCAGAATGAAAACAAAAACGGAACGCGGCTCACCAATGCTAAAGAGGGCGCGTAGAGAGCGAGATCGTGAAAATTCGTGGATAAGCACATGCGCATAGCGCTTTATAATAAGGTTTCGTCACTTTATGATAGGCTTTCGGTACTTTACGATACGTTTCCGGTACTTTATGATAAGCCTTCTCATAAAGGCCCACTTTTTGTCACGCCCGGCAAGCTCATAAAGTGGTTCTTTTCATACATGAGATACATAAAGTCATTTTCATGTAGAGCAATTGCATACTTTCGTAAGGATACGATTTTTATTGATTAAACACGCCTCGAAAAATGTTTCAAGTCCAATGAATATTGAGTTACTCTCTTCTTAAGCATGGCCAAAACCGGTACATTACTGTGGCCAACACCGGTACATAGGTAGAACTGGTGAAATGGTTATGCTTCTACTTTTTTCTATTTCCCAGTGTTTTCGCGACACATATGAAGATTTCAATGCTAGAAATCTCAAGTTGTAATCTTCTTAGATGTAAAAAGTATAGGTTTAAAACATGTTTATGATATTTGATCCGAATCACAAGTATTTGAAAATTGGAAGATTTTTTAAGTGGCCATAACCGGTACTTCTACCCGATAACCATATCGACCGTCTACAACCAACAGCCACTTCAACATTTACTAAGTTAAGCTCCTGCTTAACAAAGTAAAGGTAATTTTTACCTTCAATCCCTTGAAGGGAAAAAATGATTTTTTCCATATGGAGTAATTACAAATTAAATACAATTCAATTTTATTATTTCGCGTGAATGTTTTCCATTAATGTTTTTTTTTTTCTAAAAGTAGATTTTACTGAGCAATTTTTTCAGCAAATATCAGTATCTGTGTTTATTGGGTTTATCAGAACATGCTCAACCACTTGAGTACTTAGATATTTATTAGTGTGAACCATTAATAATCATAGCTCGCTTTTTCAAAAAATTAGTGCGAAAAATGCATAACGGATTGCAATTAGAAAATGATGAGCAAAATCATTTTCTAAGACCGTTTCAAATATTTGCCAATGAAATTCCACGCATTGATATAACAAACGAATTACACGTTATTCTTTTTAAAAAATCAACGAAAACATAACTTCTCGATAATGCTACTTGATTAGTTCATGAATTCCCTTCTTCTGCGAATCTCTTAATTATACTTAATCTATTGAAATCATGTAACACTAATGACTACTATTTTATTTAGAACCATAAACCAGACTTCCGAGAATGCACCTCGATTTGACTTGTGTAAGCTGTTCAAACGTCTGCAAACAACATTAATGCAGGAATAAAATTAAATAGTCCCTTGATAACTTCCTGCATTGTTTTGATTTATTATTAAATTGAAAAATGTATCAAGAATCCCTGTGTAATTGCGACATATTGTAAAAATAACATTGTTAAATTACTCCCATAATAAATTGCCATAGGGCGACCTATTTACTGAGACGTTTCAGTCAAATTCTGCATGAGACAGCCCTTGGATCATTCATCAAACGATCACCTAATTAATTATCGAAGATCTACGTTGCTGCGTATCTCTTCAAGGGGAAGCTTGGCTCTGAGCAGCGAGGTCAGAGGCATTGCTGGCTAAACTACTGTTGCTTGAAGCCCACGAAATGTCCGAGGCACCAGTTTCGAACTTGAACAATCATTCGGGCCACTGCACCACAAAGGGACGTATCTGTATGGCGCTTAGTGGTAGAAACGTAGAGCGAAGGTAAGCCACTATACCGAGCAACCAACTCTGCAGTGCTCTCGCGCAAGACGTTGCTATTACCTCAAATACCCTGATTAAAAAGTTCAAACGTCGCTACAGCGGAATTAACAAGGTCTGCAAGAGCTTTTGGAATCACTGGTTCACCGACTGACTTCGCAGCGCTCAGGTGAGAGAAACGACGTCGACTTTCCATGCATCTGGGTAAGACATTGCAGCTCATAAAGTCCTCAACGATACGATATGAATTCACGCGTGGGAAATCGGCCTTTCGTAAAGGTGTTTACCTCTTGGTAGATAAGAAAATTGAGCAATGATATAGCTGCAATTAATACTGGCTGATTGTAATCGACGAGATTTAATTTCACTTAATGGTTTATTGTTGTTTGAGATTCCAAGCGAATTTCGCAATGTTTGGAGGGTATTAACGGCGCAGGTAAATATATTTTGTAGAGAAAGATACTATCGATTACAGCTCTACTCTGGTGGACACGTCTCTACTATTTCTTTCTAATATATATGTGTATAATAGATGTATATATATATACTTGGTATAGTTGATTCAGGAACAGTAATCGCTGCGACTATAAGCCACCCATGAAGAAAAGAGAAAGGGGTTATACTAGTCTCTCATGCTCGGGACGTATGAGTGCGGTAAGTGAAAAGGACGGTTCGTGAGTGATTGTGGTTGCGGCGATCTTGACACACCACACAGTTCTCCAGAAATGCTCGCTGCTCGGCCCAGCTCAGCTCTTCCGCCGTACGATTATCGCACGTAATATGTACATACGTATGAGCTTGATGTCACTCGAGACAGCAGAGCCTCGATTATATTCGTCACAAATTTATACTAAGTCTCTGGGAATTTGTGCCGTCATGAGATACCTGAAAATGAGATTTTACAATTTTTTAGTTTCGTTTAAAATGTAGTTTCGAAAATGAATTAGTTTTAAAGGATGGTGATGAGCTGAGGCCCAATGAACAGTTTTCGAAATTTTCAAATATTTTTAGAATGAAAGTATTCGGATAACGGGAACGGAATTTCACAGACACTTAATACATTGACGTTGCAAATTTGAATTTTTATTCAGTTAGGAAATATTGATAAGTAATGAAATTATTATCCCTCAAACGAACTATGGTCCAATAATTCATTTGTCCGACTCACTTAAAATTTCGATGAATTTTGAAGCATTATGACATTTTCTATCTTATGAACAAAAAATGTTACATGCCCTTTTTAATGCGATTATATTCATCACAAATTTATGCTAAGGCTCCGGGAATTCTTGTCATCATGAGATACCTGGAAATAAGATTTTATAATTTCTGAGTCTTATTAAAATATTGTTTCGAAGATAAATTAGTTGAAGAAAGAAAGATACGCGGATGGGAAAAATCCCGTCCCCATTACAGACAATTAATACATTGACTTGGAAAATTTAATTTTTTTTAAAGTTGGTAAATATTTATCAATAATGAAATTATTATTATGTAAACGAACTATCGTCGAATAATCTATTCGACGGAGTCACCTCAATTTTCGACAAAATTGGAACATAGCTTATAGCGCATCTACGAATTTCAAATTGGCGGCAGCACCGTTGCTGATATGTCGGTACTGGATATTAACTCTGACACAATGCTGGTGCAACTCTGGAACAATAACACCGGTCCAAAGTTTGTTTTTTTTATATTGGCACAGTACTGGTGCGGTTACGCCCAGTACTTCGACGTCTTTCGGCTTAGTACCGTATTTATTATTTTGAAAGTACTGGCTGCCGGAATTGACGCAGTATGGTACCAGGGGTTTAACAGTGCTGCACTTGGTAGTAGCTCTGGCAGTATACCGCCATTCTTTCATCTAGCATTATAACTTTTTCTATCTTATAACCAAATGATTTTTCATGCGTTTATTTATTTAATTTTTTCCTACTTACTATTTTTTTTTTTCCTACAGCTTGCCATGTTTGTAATTTCCAGAATTTTGAAGAAAGATTCGGGCATACGATGCGAAATGTTACACTGAGAGAAATAGATGTTATTGAAAAGCAGAAATATATTACCCAGTAGCTATTAGATATTTCGTATAGGGATCGCACTCTTCATTGTAAAGGTAAGTATCTAAGATAATGGTGGAACAATCCATATTGTAAACACGATATCACATATAGTACATAATGAAATCTGGATAGGAACTAGTACTATCAACATTTTTACTATAATCGATAATTAAAATCTTACTATCTGTTTTTCTCTGTGTATAAATTATAATCTACCCAGATTTAAAGGGTATCAGTCGAAAAGAATGTTTAGGGTAAAGCAGACCGTCATGAACAACTAATAGTTGTCAATTTTTTTATTATTACAATTAATAGTTGTCAATCTCAGCTGCAAAAGTATAGTGATTTCTTTGAGTGCATAGAAAAATAAACCACCATATTTTCAGTTTAGAAAAGTTAGCAAACATATTTACATCAAATTTGAAAGAAGAATGTATTATCAAATTATTATTATAACCACCATGTAATTACTTTAAAAAAAAATTTGTTCGCAAAAAGCGATGAGCCTGCGCAGTGTTCACGTGAGATTTTTAACACAACCTCGAAAAACTAATATATTTTTATCCAAAAATAGGCAATGATATTCAATTGCACAAAGAAGTCACAATTCTCAATAGTAAATTATAAAGTATCATAAGACTGTGCTTATTATCTAAGCAAGGTAAACATAATACGTTTGATGGGCTATCACAAAAACTATTAAAACGTCGAATCATAAAATCTTGAGCGAGGATCGCATACGTCACGTTGAAAATTACACCTGTTCCCTGTTATTTTCGTTCGATCGGTCTTGGAAGGTGAAAAAAATTGCGAATTAATGTCAGCATAATCCCTCGAGGCGTAAGCTGGGCTTGGATAGCAAGCGAAATGCAACGAAATAAGGGCGAGTTAGTGCAACGTGGCTCGGCATTACGTACACATATATTTTCAAAGTACACGTATGTCGATACGAATTAACTTCTGGACTGACTCGCGCGCCCGCGCGTTTATATACCTCTCAAGATGCGTAATATAAATCGTGAAATTTAATGCGACGCACTCGACGCGATTATACCCATACATATATATGTATATACTCGCTGGAACATCGAGTGCGCCAAGACGCAACAGCGTATGCAACAAGATTTACGGAGGTTTTTCGAGGAATGCGCTCATTGCCACGTGATTAAAATCCGCCAAGCAAGATAGAGCTACGGGGCATAAAAACATATTTATATATCGTACATATGAGAAATTCTCTGTCGATTCAACCAGTTTTTTTCTATACTTTCGGAAATTCATCATAATTATCCAGATTTTTACTTTGTGTGAATATATTGCAATAGGCAATTACGTTAAGTGTGTGATTCTTACAGTTTTCATTAAATGTATACTTTTCGATGCAGGGTTATTTAGTATTTAAGATACGCTAGAGTACCGAAACATTCCGTATAGCGTATAGGGTATCTTATACGCTAGGACACAGAACAATGCCCAGCAGTACACTAGTTTGTACCCTAGCTAATCTTGTGCGTTAGGGTAAGCTACAGTAAAAATGAGCCACGCCGGTACGTGGGCGTATAGCGTCTTACCATGGCGTGTACTAATACATAGAACGGCGAACAATCACTTTCGAGAATCGTTTCGGCGCATTCGACATCTAGCGAGCGAAATTTGGATGCACGCGCGTAGGCGATGATGAAAAGGTTGACCCACCTTCCTCATGCCACGCGGAAGCTCGTATTTGCTCCGCTAGATGTCAATGGTCTAACACATTTCTCGCAAGTGATCATTCACTGTTCTATGTACGACAGCACAGACTGCCGACGTGGATCGTTTTTACTGTCGTTTATACCCTGTTGTACCCTGGCGTACAATATACGATGGGGTACAGGAAAATGCCCATCAGGACCACGATCTTAGCCGTAATTTCAACCGTGATTACTGAAAGAATTTACAACAGGTCAAATTTAGGAACCGTAAAATCTAACTGCTAGTAAACCAGGCTAGAACCGAGTCCGCACAATCCAGAAACCAACCGTGAATTCTAATTGTGGCTTGAACTGCTAGTATACCAGGCTAGGACTGAGTTCGCACAATCCAGAAACCAACCGATCGCTGCTTCTTCGGAATCGGTTGATGTTCCGGTTGGCAAAACTCGTCGCACCCGTGAAACCAACGGAGCGGTGCTTCTAGCGACGTTTGGAATTCCGGCTGGACTTCTGTCTGAACAAACCGCGGGTTGTTTTGATCAAACCGTTTTCAAGCGGTTTAATAAGAATTGTTGAGGAATATGATTTAATAGACTTTTGAATATGCGCGCCAGAACATTCAGCGCTCTCTAGTCGCTCGACGCCCTAATTACAAGTATACACATCAGTTCCTGTCATGCGCTGTTACTTGCTAAAAGTTCCCGGCACCTATGAATAAGCCATCGCATGTTCAATTGTGCACGCATTAACAAATCATCACAACTATTATAAGCGATCGTTTATCGTTATTGTGTCAAGCCCTGAAATCCCTACAAGAATTATAAGTTGGTTTGGTGGTTCATTCCGACCGGGTTAGAATTACGGTTTTTTTAGGTTGGCTGTAAGTAAAGAGGCAAGCGACTCGACAGCGCTGATTGTACGTGTAGACCTTGCTACTCTGCAATACGTGTCTTTGACGCGTAACAAACGTGAAAAGATACATAAACCAATAGTCTATAGTCATTGCCCTCTACTTTCCGTGTTAATTACTCCTCGCATAAGTTTGGAGGTTATGCAATGAGTCTCCTGTTTAAACTAGCCTTCACAATTTTACAGAACCTCTTATTGAACAGCGTCAATCGTTGCTAATTGTACGAATATTATGAGAGTCAAAAAAAGAGAAGTCGCTGCACTGACAGTGGATGACACGTTTACGTACCACAGCAAAGAGGCGAGCGTCCCGACAGCGCTGATTGTACGTGTAGACTTTGCTACTCTGCAAGTACGTGCCATTGGCGTTAAACGTAAAAGGATACATAAACCAAACCGGGTATTCAAAATAGCGTAATACACTGGGTGGACGTAGCAGCGCGGCGAGGTTACCGGAACCGAGTGGTTTCGGAGACGCCTTGGGGGCGCCAGTGTTGTGTCCAATGCAATGCGAACGCGGGAGCCGCCGCAGCAGTAGCAGCAGCAGCAGCTTTGACCTTTGTGCCAGAGCGCCGGTGCTGCAACGCTCAAAGTCCGATGCAGCGATATTATACTCTACCAACTAACCGGTGCTCCTGTCGCACAACAAAGCGCGTAAACGCGTGCGTTGTTGGTGAAGCCGCACGAGTGGTGTACAAGCTGCCTGGCAGACCAGTGGTCTACGGCTACACACTGTTACCAGTAGATACGTGCTTACCTGTTTACCTCTCGCAGCGAGCACTGCCGCTTGACCACGTAAAAACAAAACACGGCCCGTGGCTATACCACAGACTCGACTATTATAATAGTTTCACTTTCGGACAGCAATGTCTCTCGTCTTTTGCCTCGTTTGTTTGGGTATCGTTGCATTTATTTCGTAATAGATGGGATTTCATTTCTTTGGCGTTATTGTATAATCGCTTCAGGGTCTTTTCAAATGGTGAACTTGTGTGTAACCTATATTACTCTGTTTATTATTTAGTGTATAATTGTTTTGATATTACACTTAAGTCAAAATTGGCCTGAATGTTGATCTAATTGTTTTTTAGCCAAGTGGTACATTTGAGGAACAGTTTTTTAAATATGTAGACACCACGTCAGTGTCTATGTAGGTACACAAAAACCGCGCCGATAATGAGCGGTGTTAAACAAATGGTGTTTAAATATGATGACACCGATTTAACGCCGCTCGCACAGTCACCTTTAACACCAGCACCGTGTTACAAATTTAACACTACGCTAGTGTTAAAACCTTACTCTATTCGAGTGTTAGAACTCTTTTTTTACGGTCAATACATTTTCCAACCAGTATTTCATTTTTTATTGATCTTATTTAGAAAAATGCAAATTTTGGTACAATATAATTGTCTGTGCTGTCATACGCTTGGCTTATAACATAGGGACATTTGTGATGCAACCTTACGGGGTCTGTAACTAAAAAACTTTCTTTTTTTCTGTAGTATTGAATACTTGTAGTTCCTCGTGAAAATACGCTGTGTGCCACGCTTCAGTAATTGCACAAGGAGCATTATTGAAATCAATTTTTTTTTCAAATTTCATTAAAGACGGGCAAATCTGTCGTTTCGTCGAGTTTTGATACGACGAAAAAATCTTTTCTGTACTGATATAAGTAAGTTAAACTATCTACTAACAGATCTAGCTCGAGTATTGCAATGTTGATCTTCAAGTTGTTCAGTGCATATCGTTTCATTACATCTTCAAATTTCTGATAGTTACCGGAACCGAACGACGAAAGCGCGCAAACAATCGGGACCGACGACACGCGACCGAGACCTTAGCCATGCGGACTGACACTGAGTGCGTGCGATATTCCTTGTATCGGCTTCCCACCACGCACGCATCAGTCACACCGATCAGTGCCGATTCGTGAAACTGATACCGCTCACGGTGTAAAAGTGACGAATCGGTGTTAAAAAAGAAAATTAACACGGAAATCAATAAAACGAAACCGCTTGTGTTAATTTTACACTGTAAAAAGTGTTACTATTACACTATGATGGGTAACACCGAGAAAAAGTCCACACCAGCAGCGTTTGACACCGTGCACTTTTAACAGTGTATCCATGGATACGCTTTGAAATGAAAATAATCTAATACATACAAATGTTGAATTGGTTGTTGATATCCAGTTTTATATTAGAAAAAACCATAATATTAGTCTGATTATGACAAGCAATAACTTATTTTATTTGTTAGAAGATGCTTCATTGATTGACCGGGGAAATTCTTTATGCGCATTAGTTATCCAAAACTGACAAGAATGTCTAACGATGGGTTGGAGTAGATATAAACAGCTGCAATTTTCTTACATCAAGAGTCGCGGTAGCGACTCGACGCCAACAGAATAAATGAAACAAGCTATCGTTTGTCGAAATCTGACGATAGGTGTGGGTTTTTCTCTTATAAAAGTGGATGACAACAACCCCATCTGAAATTTCTATGCATCAGCGTACTTTTATTTCAAGCCGTCTCTGTGTTTATATATTAAGAACTGATGCTGATAAGCAAGCTACACTTCAGAACAGTCGGCAGAGCTTGCAAAATGTGTAGAACCGCTATTCAAAATTTATCAATAATTTGAAAAGATTACCTTTAATTAGTTTTGTGTTCTAAATTTGAAATTTAGGAAGTTGAACGTTTTCATAGAAAGTTGGTCGAATAAAGAAATTGCAAAAATGTATGGCCCTCAGAAATTATGATTAGCACTGATAATTACTGCCGCGACATTTATATCAGCACTCGCGACCATTTTCATCCACTAACTTTTTCCATTGTAATAAATCGTAGTATTATTCGTTTCAGTATCATAACAATTAGTCTCATGGACTGAGAATCAATCTGTACCACTAAATATATCCTAGGATGAGAGATGACACAATTGCAAAATAATTTTTGTAATTAATTATTTATTATGGCAGACAGATTTTTTTCACTTTTATTAAAATCATAAAGAATGTAGAATAATAATTTTTCAAATTATTGATGACTGTTCTATGATAAAAGTTGATTTTTTTTCTGTGTAAATATTTTCTAGAGAAAAAGTTTAAAAGCTTCTCATAGAATTTGCAAGCGTGATATTTTCACAGTAAAATATCTGCCCTCAAGGATTACATACTGCAGAATTCTGAAGCCACCCCCGCTTTTCGAAAGAAGTCGCAGAATGCCGGGTCCGCGATGGGCTAGCTGAATTTCAGAGTTGTAACCTACTATTTTATACGCAAGATCTATAGAGTCTAGGCAATAACGTTTAACGATAATTCTAGGGTTCTTGCACAGGTCGAGAAAGAAAGCCTTGGGGCATTGAGCAAACGCGCGCGCGGAACTCTGCTCTCTCCTCCACTAGGATGACTTATGTTTTGGCTTGCGGTGCATTAAACCGGGTTGAGATCTTCTCGCTTTCCGCCCCCGAGAATTTGCGATTAGTCGTTCTTCCAGATGGCCCTATTACTTTGGCAATCCTGACTATTGCTTCGACACTCTGCAGAACACCTCCGCACTTTTCAACCCCATCGACCTCATAATTTTATTGTCGTGCACCCTTTGCCCATTCTGATGTTCAAAAAACCATAATTTACTAGAATATGTGACCCTAATAACTTTTTATTTTTATTCATAATTTGCAAAGCTTAAAGAATTAAAATTGCAATATACGAGCAAAAGAGATTGCCCCATTGTTTAATGGAAAAATATCTTTTGGGAGGGATCTCCAAGAAAAAAATCCTTGAAAAGCGTTGTGGCCATTTAGGGAGAAGGGAATGCATCAAATGTTCTCAAAAAGGATTCCGGAACTGAATGCAAAACTTTAATTTACTTGATAAAACATGTCACGTCATTTGCAAATGAGTTAATCCTTTTCTATACCCTTTCTAATAAATGTAAATATTCCATATATAGGAAATACATTTTTTTAGTATGAATTTTTCCTAACCTGTCAAAACCAACGCTTCGATACTTCTGTTCTAATACCTTAGTCATGTTAATACTACTTTCCTTCAAATTTCCAAATTTTTATTGTTAATAATGACATATGTGACGCCATTTGCAAATGAATAACATTTTCATGCTATAGCCTTTCTAATAAACGTAAGTAGGTACTTCATGATAAAAAAAAATGACGTATAAGCTCGAAAGCCTTAGCTGGGAATCGGGACTGTGAGGACAAGGCTGCTTTTACCAATTTCTGGGATGAGTATAATTCTCGCTCATTACGAAAAGTCCAAGTGCGACGTTGACAACAGCGCAGAGAGAGAGAAAATCTTATGACCTCGTACTGGCAATAAAGATAATTACTCTTTAATCCTAGCATCCCGGACTAGAAGCAGAATCAGAAGCAGCAGGTACGGGGCTGCACGTACATCACATGCAGAGCACGGAAAAGGAATATACGAGATCCTCTGTTGCTCGCAAGCTCCGAGTTGATCAAAATCTGTTTGCGATAGTAGTCGTGGTTGTCCTACGCACACTAGAAAATATCTGACGTACATATCCACTACAATGCGTATTGTATAGTAAAATACGTGTACGAAAAGCACGATGGAGTGCTCCATGGCCTCCTGGCGCAATCCTGCCGGGGATGACAAGGCGGGGGTTAGAGGACAGGTGCTACTGACGCCTTTGATCTCTTTTGCGTTACAGAGAGAAGCGAAACCGAGCTTCGCCCGTACTCGTTCTCCGTGCTCTCTCTTGTGCCTCAACGAAAAAGGGAATTATCGAAATGTTTCTGCTCTCGAGCCACGACTAACCATTCCCATTCCCAGATTGCCTTTGTTCGTTGTAGCCATGTTCAACAAGACAACTTCGGAAAAAATAACGAGATGTAAAAAAAGATCAAAAGCAAAATCATCATGACAATGAAAATTCACGCTTTATGCTGTTATATGACTTTTTATAAAAAAACGAAATTATTTGGTGAACGAATTAAAAATGGATTTTCTAAATATCCGTAGCATAATCGACACTCCAAAATAAAAGCAAGCAGGAAATGAGCTTGTCGCGCGGGCTATGAATGAGTCAAAACGCCTAGTTCTATTCAACCAGTTTCATTCGAATGAATAGTTTTGTTTGATCATTAGTGTACAGAAAAATATACATAATACCATAATACATATAAAAAATAATAATTTGATCTAATCATTTAAGGTTTGTGGTGACAGAATGTCAAAAATCGATTTATTTTTATTTTTTATTATGGCTAACCATTCCTACGCCTAGAGGGCAGTGCTTTTGTATGTTGTTGGAATATTGAACAAAACAATAATGCAAAATAGTTATATTCAAATTTTCTAATATATACTAGAACTATGTACATTTTTCTGTATAGAAATGATGAAACAAAACCTTTCATTCACCAGAATTTGAACCGGAAATTAAGTTATACAAACCCCTGAACTGATTTATCATTATCTAATGCAATATATACATTACAATGTATACAATACATATTATGCATTAAATTTAAAAAGTTTTTTTGAAACGTCATCCTAAATTTACGGAAAAAAATTTTATACAGAACTTCCTTTAATTTTATTAATCCGCAATGGGATCACTTTTACAATGTAAAAAAATAATCATTATCACGAGATTTTTCGGAATTGTATTGACTCGTACTTTGGAACTTAACACTTTCAGATCTCGACACCTCTCCAATTCTTATTTTCCGGGCTTGTAACCCTTACCATTTGATTATCTGATCCCGTTTCGCACTCGCGCGTCCTGCAGCACACGAAACACCCGACGCATAAGTTTTAGCGAGCATATACAGGCATATCGGGTAGTGGAGCAGAGCCACTAGTGGATGGTACGCATCAGACAGTTCAAATTAGGGCTATAATCCCATGGCGGAGCGAATGCGGTACGCGGAAGATAGAAATCGCCCTACGCTTGTGTCTCGTACTATGCGTATTTACCCATAGTCTTTTAACCCTCGATTTGTCGTCAACAGCTTTTGAAAACCCATTGGGAATCCTCGTGCGGTGTACTAGCCTCCTTGTGCACACAAGGATCATATAATAGTCCTGACACAGTGGAAACCCCTGCTTAACTGTGGGAGTTGTAGTCTCAACCAATAAATTAGCATATTATGGTGCAATATACGATAAAAGTAGTATTGAGAGAGAATTAAACTAAAAAGGTATGTAAAAAATGTCATCTCATTTTAAAACAAAACCATAGTAATATTTTACCGAAAAACTTTTTCGAATATATATTTTCAAAATAATAATTTCATTTTTTCATGCTGAAAGAAAAGTTTTCCTTATCATAATCGGCAATATAATTTTTCGGCAAAACGATATGATTTTCGGTAATACAACGTGCCGGCCGAAAGATTTTTCGACTAAATTACGTGAGCCCCAAAGTGCGCGATAAAGCAATAAGACATTTTTTCACGGTATTTGCTTTTTCCAAATCTAAAATTTGTGATTATGTTTTTCACGCTGAGACCAGCGCTATTATATGAATAGTATTTGCAAAATATTGAACTGTTCAGTGGGTGGCATCAGTAATCATCATCATCTCCTAATAAACCTGGACTAACTCACCAAAGTGATCCAAACTACCTTATCTCACATTTCATCGTTGAACTGACGTAACTCAGAAGGCATTTTCCGTGAGTCATTTTAATTTCATTAGAAGCCGTCGACATCTGTTCGAAGTCATTACAATTTAACCATATGCATATTGACACTGGTAAGTGAAATAGCAAATTTCAGCCCCAATTCGACAGCTCTAAGAAATACATCACATTACGAAATTGATTTTCCCATACACCAAAAATACCGAGCGTGTCGATCGTGAGACGAGACCGTACATTTTTCAGCTTCTACACAACTAATACGTTCCGAGTAAATCGCACAGACGAAACATAATGACTCCGTGAAAGAGAGAAAAAATATGGCCGAATCTTTCACGGTTCATTATACCGTGGGATGTCGTGACAGCACGCGAGTTTCTCACGCGTTGACAGCCGAAGAGGTTTAGGAATACAGATCTCTCGCTAGATCGTTGCTACTCTTTCCCAATGGCTCTTACACCCCCTGAATACTACGGCGCCCTCCAGAACCTCTGGAATTTCGCGTGGTCCGCCGAGGCCACAAGAGTCATAGTGGCTCGGTAAAAAACGTAAAACTAAAATCCTCAACATTTGACCCGAGAAGGTCAAGCCAGAAGCATCGGCAGAAGCGACTAAGCTCAGCGTGAAATTTCCTCGCGGCATTGTTCTCACAATTATCGTGATCTACGGTTTTAGGATATAGGCCCCGGTGCTGATTCCTCGCGAAACACGAAACGTCTCGGTCCTCTTTTCTTTCCTCGTCTTTCCCTCGAGCTTTTAAGGAACGAGCGCTCCGTTAATCTTCTCTCCTTTTCTCTTCCTCTTCTACTTCTTCGCCGAACCCTTCACTTTGAGGAACCTCCGCTTCTGCGATCTTCCTCGCCTGCACACACGGAAGGAAACATCATATCGTGGTTATATACACGCCGAAACGTTAAGGAACGTCTCTTCTCGCTGAGACTGAGATGGTTGCGAGGGCAGAAGTCGAGAAGGCAGAGCGGTCCGACCGAAACTCATGCCTCCTTCGGAATCTTAGAAACTCTTAGCTGAGATGTATCCCCCGCACGCCCAGACCTACTATAATTATCCGACGGGATACGCGGAATACGGAACGCGCGAGTACGTATTACGGGGCAGTAGAAGAGACCGGGGCTAGTTGCATCAGAAGCAAAATTGTAACCTAGGCTAGGTTCTAGCTAGATCCTGTCTCGTATTCTCATCTTACCGCTGGATTCCAGTCGATTCCGCTCTGGACCCCGAATAACGATCCGATCCGTCGGCTGAATAGTTTTTCGTAAAATAGGAATACCAGGCTAAATCCAATTAGATCCCTGTCGAAGTTCTGCATGCGTCTGGTTAGAAATGTATTAAATAAATAAAAGAATGTGTAATTATTATAAGTTGGACGCCGTGACTTCCAGTTTTGCCGTTGGAGATCGAAGTTCCAGCACACCGAAGAACGTATTAATCGTCGTTTAAAGATAATCCGTAAAAATAAAATAAGTTCCACACAAATCGGTTAGTAACGAGAAGACGATCAAGGATCTATTGAGAATTCAAGTCAGATTCTTCAGGTGACCCTAACAAATCTCGATGCATGGTAATACGACTCACCGTTCAGAACTGGGATCTGATACGGAATTCATTCCGATTGCAAATAAGATGTCCCTTTTAGGCTCCGGTCGAGTCTCGAACTAGGACTCCCAGTCAGATTTTTACGTGGGAAATCTATATTACTTGTTTAAATGAATATTAATCGATTCGATAGAGTTATTATTCTGAAATCGATTAAGGTTAAATCAGAGATATTGAAATTGTCATGGCCCGTTTTTTAATTGAATCACGTTTTCAGCAGTATCTTTCGGAGAAATCATAATTTCCGCATGCGTCAAAATTTATTCGATGAGTGTTTCATTTGTCAATAATAAATTGGATTATACCTGAACAATAAGACTAACCAAAACCTAGAAAGGCAAATAACAACAACAGCAATCGGAAGTGTTTCAACTAGCCCCGGTGACACATAATTTATATATAGGTAATTTTATTTACTAAGCGTGTAGGTAGAGAACGTACGTAAGCAAAAGATTCCCTTTTTTCGTTGAGCGCTCGAATCGAAAATTATAAATCCTTGCGAAAGGATCGCGTGGAGAGCGATTTAAATTCGGTAGCTCAATGTTTTTGCGAGGAAGAAATTGAATCCATGGGAAACAGCGAAAGAACGTTGAAGGATCTAGCTGTATGACCGCCGAACGAGACGGATTTTTAAAAAGAAAACAAAATAAAAGAACGAACCGCGTGAAACGTGATTTATGGTTTTGGAAGGTAACGCGAGATTCGACTGTGCGGCAAAACGGCAAAGAAATTTTGGGAAGACGCGCGTTTATCCTCCTCCATGCTTTCCCTCTCCGTCTTTGAGTTAGCCAATTTTGCTAGACGGCCCGTGATCGCGATTCGAGTAATAACTATTAAGAGAACGCGAGAGCGATATAATAACAACGGATTATCCTCCGATTTCGCAGACCGAGTTATTAATGTTATTATGAATCGAGCGCAACTAAGTTAGCAAATCTCTCTCACGATTCTGCGACCTTTACCTCGAATCTTCTCTCGACGTCTCTGAATAGGAACATCTATGTTCTGCTGTTTTTAGCAACTGCCGGAATGATCCAATCATGTTTCAAGGCCATTGCACAATAGTAATTATCGCGGAATGCGTTTATCCAATCTGTATAGCAAAATCATAAAGCAATTATGTTTTTGCTTCGTGAAAATTTCCAAAATCTCCAATCAAATTGATTTTAGTATTTAATATTCGTTCGTTCTTAGTGTTTTTAACATTCGAAGTGTTTGGTGGTTAAGTGAAGTTAACACTTAAATTTCTACCTTTGTGAAGCGTTTTTTACGAAGCGTGCCATATTCTTCAAGGTTGTTTTCACAGAAAATCTCTGAAAATTCGTGTTAATGTGAATTATTCTTCGCTGAGATATCTAAGAGTGAGTAAAAAATAATATTATAACTACTTAAAATAATTTTTGCATCTCAGCTCTCCCATAACTTGTAAGAAATCTAAGATCCCAGCCCTTTGCCCACATACCGAATATATTAGAGGGGTTATCCAACGGAAAAAAAACTTTGTAAAAATAATTGTCAGAATTCCTCATAACTTTCCTCTTTATATTTTACGAAGATGGGATGTGTGAGCGAATACGAAAGGACAAGCGAGAGAGCGGGCATCTACTGAAGGCTCGTAATTGGCTCTCATATAGCTCACATTGTTTCAGCATTACATGGTATCAACGAAAAAGCAGATTTTAGGGTGCATGGAAAGAATTTTTTAGGAATGACCTTTCAAATAATATAGGGATTAATCCCAAAGAGCAAAGTTATTTAAAAGTACTCCGGCATTTTGGGGAATATTACCATACAGTCGAGTAAAAACGCACTATACGCGCCACGCGCACGTCACGGCATGGCAGTTCTGTGAGAGAAAATTCTGTGTTATGACGATGTAAAACGGAGATAACAAATATCGTTAAGTTAGACAGATTAATTTTTTTTCAGCCGACAAATCAGTTTTGATATGCTGTTAAATCGTTTGTTCGACTGGCAAATCTTGGCTGGCAATCTTGCTAGGCTGACTAATCTTTTTCTCAGCCTAACAAAACGATTTTTGTTGTCAATGTTTTATGTTGTCACAACACAAAAATTCCTCTACGTGTGTCATGCCGCTCCGGGAAAATGGCTGAAGCCATTGGAAGTGACAATACATTTGAGAAAACATTGTCACAATTATAGATATGGTTACACTTGTCTCACGGTGTTTATTTCCTAAAATTCGTAGTGTAAAGGTATTCACAATTTATAGGAAATATAACCTAATTTCACGATGGTCACCACGACACCAGATGATGTGGTTCCCAGTTTATGTACAAAAAGGATGCGAAAAGGAACATTGCACATCGCTCCCTCATCATTTTTCGCTTTTCTATACAAAGCTACCGCCATGAGAAAGCTTTGATGAAAATTATGAGTAAGCAAGTAAAAAGTTCTACTTTGCATGCTTGTTTAAGAAAAATAATTGGACGTGGCTGAGTATTATTTTGTTAACATACTAAATTTACGTTAGATATTTCAAGTTTTGTGAAAGTTGATGCGATAAAGTTAGTTTATTTAATAATTAAAAGTCCCACACAATCAACATTTTTAAAGGCATCCTCGAATACTCTATGTTCTGTGTTTTTTTTTCTGGAAAACACGAAAGAAACCGGTATTATCCGAAATTTCGTCGGGAAGCAAGGATATGGCTGCTTTATACGACATAAATCGTTACTCTTCGCAATATAGACTGTCCAAAATCGCTATGAAAATCTGGGATCGTTCATCATTTTTGGCAAATACCTGACTTATTTATTTCCGTTAATAATGATTCTGGCACTCATTTACCCTCAACTCGATATTTAATACCAAAATTTGCATCGGAGAAAAAAAAATTAAGATCTGTATGGTGTGAATAGTCCATTTTGAATGAAGAAAAAATTACAAAAAAGTCGAGAGAGTAAAATATGTGCATCATTGCTTTTTCGAAATGATCAAATATTTCTTTACACGGTGTAACGACGACAATGCATATGGGATAAATCGTCAGAATTCGAAAATACTACTTGATTGACACACTAAATGTAGAGTGAATTCTCCTATTATTCTTTCTGTGTAGAATCCATTGTAAAAAAGATTTCCCCATTATCTCTCCTTCAGAAAGTTCATGGGTAACGGAAAGCATTGTTGCCACTTATTCAAGTTGTGATTGGTTGCTGGGAAAGTCGGCGAGAATCAAGTTCAGTTTGGTGTTAAATTTGACATAAGAATAGGACGTGCGCTGCAACGTCCGCGATTTTTTAAGAGGTTATAAAAGCGCAGCAGCGCAAAAGAATTTTTAGGCACGCGCGCCAGCGCGTGTAATTAGCCTAGTTCCCTTTTAAAAAGTTGGTGACGGTCGGCTATGTTCATATAAAGTTTTTTTATTCGTATTCTGATTGGCCCTCGGCTGGCGCACAAACTGAACAACCGATGCCAAATTCATCTGTTTTCAAATCGGAAAATTGACAGTTTGCCATTGGCGATCACGCGGCTGTCGAAAGGAGAGTTGGGGGCAATGCATTATTTTTTGTAATGCATCACCGTTTTTCCATCCATTTTTTTAAATGGATCCACTACACATTATTTTTTTAATAAGTAATAGAACAGAGATCCATCACCCATTATTTTTTCAATGTTTAGTAGAATATAGATCCAGCAACCATTTTATCAAAAATGTTGAATGAAGCAGCGATGTCGCGCCCATTACTTTTACAATGTTTAATAGAACAGAGATTCAGTATCCATTATTTTTTAGATGTTTGATAGAATAGCGATAGAGCTCCCGTTACTTTTTTAATGTCCAATGGAACAGATATCCAGCACCCATAATTTTTTCAATGGAGTAGTGCTACATCTCCCATTACTCTTCTAATAGGTAATGGAGCAGGAATCCAGCACCCATTACTTTTTTAATATGTATCTTATGTTATTGAAATCGTCTTTGCCTAACTCTGTCTAGCCCTGTCTAGGCCTATTAGACAGAGTTGGGCGGAGTTAGGCAGTGTTAGACAGGGTTAGACTGATTGAGATAGAGTTAGGCAGGGTTACACATTGGTTACACAGGGTTAAACAGGGTTAGTCAGAGTTAGGCATGGTTAGACTGGGTTAGAAAGAGTTAAACAGAGTTAGACAGAGGCTAAGGTTAGGCTGGGTTAGACAGCGTTAGACCGAGTTAGGCGGAGACGATTTAAGTAAGATAGTATACATATGAAAAAAGTTACTGGATCTCTGTTCCATCAAGCATTTAAAAGTAATGGGCGCTGTCGCGCTGCTCCATTAAACATTTTTTTAAAATGGCTGTTAGATCTCTGTTCCATTAAATATAATAAAAGTAATGAGAAATGTATCGCTGATCCATTGAAAATTAGAAATAAAATGGGGGCAGGATCTATGTTCCGTTGGACATTTAAAAAGTAATGGGTGCTGAATCTCTGGTCCATTACTCATTAAAAAAGTAATGAATGCTGGGTTTGATTTCCATTATCTATTTAAGAAAAAATTAAATGATGCATTATTATTACATTAAAAATTCCACAACTTTAGTCGAAAACATCGTAAGCTTTTCAGTAATCGGCTATCTCCGCCTGAATCTAAGAGGAGAAATTTGTAAAGGAGCGCTGCAATGCCTTTAAAAAAAAAGTGACGCGCAGCGGCGCGTCCGGTCTCGCTAGTAATGAATAGATAGTGCGATAATTAATCGCCCCAAATAAAAATTTTATTTATCAAACTTCAGTCGGAGAAAAGTGCGTCGAAAATCCTTATGTGTGTTTCATTCGCACCGTTGAGTTCCTGCATCAAGGCTTCGTCCGTCCTTCGTAATGAGGCGTTACCTAATGGAAGCCTCCAAGCATTTCTTCGCCATAAAACTTCAATAAAATTCGTAGCTTTATTGTCCAATTTTCCCGCAAAATGGTCGTAAAAGTCTCTTGAATCTTAGCAAATACGAACTACAGGATTGCTAACTTAATATATATCTCAAATATTACCATTTCATCTAGAAGAGTTCAGCAAAACAAAAAAATAATAAGAAAAAATATTTTAAAAGCACTTATCTCATATCGAGAGTAAAATACGACCTAAATATCATTTTACTCATGACCATAACAAGTCTTCAAAGTGATTTTGGGGTGAATCGTCGATTTGTAAATGGTCGCCATACGGAAAAGGTTCGATCGTTTCCAAGAGTTTATCTCGTTAACCTCATCCCCGATGTTCATTCACGACGGTTTTTGTATAGTTAGAAAACGCACTTCATAATATCAAGTATGGACCGCGGAAAACAATCGCGAGTGCTGTGTTCTTTCCTCTCTTTCTTGAAATCCTAAATAGGTTAGCTAAGTTTATAAATTTCTCAAATGTTACTATTTCATGTAGAACAGGGTTGCGTTCAGAAACGTACTCTCAGGACGATAGAAAGTGAGGGAATAATGGGTCTGCGCGTATGTTTGAGAGAGATACTTGATACCAGCTGATGATTTCTGAACGGCATCCAGTTCCGCAAATAGGAAAAAAAAAAGAAAAATAGTCGAAAAACACTTACCTTAGTATTGAAAATGAAACACTCAACCTAAATATCATTGCAGTCACAACCACAACTCTTTAAAGCGATTTTGGGTATAATCGTCCATTTGTAATTGGACGCCACGCCTGAGAAGGTCGTGGCGTCGATCGTTTCCAGGAGTACATCTCGTTCCTCGACTTCGTCCCCGATGTTGATTCACGACGGTTTTTGTATAGTTAGATAACGCACTTCATAATATCGAATATGGACCGCGGAAGAGAATCGCGAGTGCTGTGTTTTTTCTTCTCTCCCTCGCGATCGCTTTTTCTCGTTTGCCTGAGGACATCGATCCTGGCGAGGTCGTGGGAGAAATACGCGGGCGAGCGTGTTTACGAGGGACAAAGCGTTGCGTCCCGTTTTTTCTTGAACACAAAACAGTTAGCAGCACGGCCGAAGTAGAGTACTGCCGGGTTGGGCACAGCAGAGAGTCTAAATGCAACCCTAAAACTCGAAAGCTTTGGTCCAGCCAAAGGAATGTATAATTACGGGGCATAAAAGTAACCATCGCCCACTTGCTTTCTTGCTTTCTCACTTTCTCGGGCCGTTGGTGGCGCTGACGCTCGAGAACGACGAGGAGAAAGAATAAAAGCGTTGAAGCACTTGTTGGTGGCGCACCAAAACGGACGGCGGTGGCGTACCGGTCGTCGCACCCGCACAACACGCTACGTTCCCATCGATCTTCTTCTTCTCCGCCAAACTTCACCGCCGCTGTAAACGACCAAGAGGAAGAAACATTTTTTTCGAAGACGATTACGCAGAGTGCAGGTTTCGCTGCTTTCTGCGCGCCCTGTAAAAGTGGGAGTAAAATAGCCCGCGCGCGAAGACCATTTACAGCTACGGCCAAAGGAAGTTCGGAACAAGTGCAACTCCTTTCGATCTCCGAAGTTCTTTTCTTTCTCGGCAACTTCTGAAAACCGCCTCTCAAAAAGGTTTCACCAATATTGTCAAAAATATTCCGGAGATTAATCTACTTTCATCGGAGGTACAATATGTAGAAAAACATGTATTTTTCTTGCGAAATTTTTGTAATTCAAGAATAACTTACATATTCATTCGTTCCTTCAATTTTGCTTCCTCATAGAGGAAGCTTTGTTTTTGTGAAAACTTTTTTTTCGAAATTTTCATGTCAGGACACTCAAAATGTTCCAAAACATCGAGAAAAGGGGTATTTACGAAATTTCTGTCTCTCTCTCTCTCTCTCTCTCTCTCTCTCTCTCTCTTTCTCTGTGTGTGTGTGCGTGCGTGCATGCGCGCGTGCGTGCATGTGCAGATTTTTTTGTACGCACGATAACTGTCGTAATTTTCTACGGATTTTCTTCTAATTTGGCACGCAAATAGGTTATCATAAAACAACGTTTGGGATTGTATTTTACGTGAATCGGTTGAAAATTTGTTGTTCTACACCATTTTTTAATTTTGAAAAAATCGTTATCACGCTATAACTTTTGCAATTAACGAGGCACTGAGCTAAAATGTACATAAATGGACTACCCGTAAAACATTATGTGTACCAAATTTTGCGAAAATCTGTCGAGCCGTTCTGTTTTTATTACAATTTTAGTTTTTTCAAAAATGTCTGCAAATACTATAACTCGTGCAAATTCTGAGATATCCGGCTGCAATTGCCGATATGATTTCACGATTATTGATTTCCAATTAAGATTTTGGTCTAATTAATTGCTGACGTGTCAGAAAATTTCGATTTTCGACCATATAAAAAGATATTTGGTATAAATTTGACACCAATCGGTAGAGTGGTTAAAATTGTATGGCATTTCAAATTATTTGAAAAATCTCATTCGAGCGCTTGCTCATGCAATTTACTAGGTATCGGGTTCCAATTTAGTTTACATATGGACTATCATTCCACAATTTTGGCGTAACAATTTTACACAAATCGGTCGTGCAGTAAAAATTTGACGTCACTTTGAATTTTTATAAAAATGTCTTCCGAGTATAAACAAGCCTGGAAAGTAGAACCTTGCAAATTGCTTCCTCATTATTTTTTGCTTTCTACAAAGCTTGGTACTACGAGGAAGTATGTTGATCAATTTTGGCTCCCTCGTAAAGGGAGCTTTGTAGAAAGTTGAAAATAATGAGGGAGCAATTTGCAAGGTTCTACTTTGCAGGCTTGTTTTTTTTAAAGCCTAGATGGCTCGTTCCTCGTTGGGGATCTGTGCCACTCTCTTCAATTCCTTAAATTCAAAAAAACTAATTTTTCAAGTTATATTTTGTGAATTAATTCACTTCTCGCCCATTCAGATATCTTTTTATTCACTAAAACTCTAATTGAGTTATCGCAGTTATTGACTTTCCGTTCAATGTATTTTCCGCTTGTCTCCGTAATAGGAACTAACGTATAAATTTCATCCCTTTTCAAAACATTTCTCTTTATATCATGACGTCGTTATAGCATTCAATAAAATCAAATTTATTTATTTTTATCATTATACAATTACTCTCCAGGTGCGATTGATCTACATATTAGTATAACTTTTATCGATCGATATACCCGCTGTCGCAATTGTAGAATTACTAACGCATTTCCGCTATTATTATTTCTGCTAGCTTTTCCAGAAACACGTAGACCAATTGACATAATGTGTCGGTGGATTATTGAAATGCGCCATCAACTAATTCTGACTACGAAATTACATTTGACAGACTTTTATAAATGCTACGTTTGAATTCTCCCCAAAATTATGCCAGTCTATCTCATGGTAATGTAACAGCAAATTAGCGAGATTCGGGCTCGTGTATAATTGTACTCGAAACTTCATATTCACGAGTAATAGTGCGTTATGTATATCCACTATGTGAATGTGTTAGTCAATTGCGTATGAGAGACGCGATACCGGCAACTGCAGTGGCAGTGGAAACGAGCATCTCCCGAGCCACCATCTGTCATTTCGGATTGTTAACTCAGTTAGCTCATACGCATATCAAATCATGCGGGGAGGCAGCTACGCAGCGAGGCAAGCGCGCATGGAATGGCCAGCGCGCGACTGTAATGCGATTTGGATATATGTATGCATGTGCGGGAAGGAGCGACTATTGCGGTTGTATGGTGGCAGTGGTTTCGAGTGAGTCCTGTGGGATCCGCTATTCCCAGCGAATGAGCCCCCCGCCTATCTCTATCCCTCGTGATATATGCGACAAATGATATGCATATGTAAATATTGTGACGAACCATTGCGAATTGCCGTGACATCGGAAACCAGTCACAGTAGCATTTAGCTGCCCGGCATGGAATTGAGCTCTTTTTATGCTATGCTGACTCGAATTATCTTTTTCCTGTCGGCGAGATAACGGGAAATCTCCCACGCTTATACATCTCCTTAACCAATGTTAACTCTACAGTGGATATATAGTTATTCAATAAAAAATAGACAGAGTAGTTCGATAAAAATAATTTTTTTGAATAAGATAAGAAACTATGGAAAAAATTTTTCAATGAAGAAAACTTTTTTCATTGGAAACAATTTCCAAAACCATTGGAAATCCCATATATTCATTTTATCAATAAAAAGGCATTTATTAGTAGAAATTTAGGAAGATTATATTTTTTTAATAACTTTGTAGATTCGAATAACAAAATTATGAAAAAAATAGTCAAATAGGGGCCGGGAAGCATATTTGCGAATTGGAATATTTCATTCTTTTTTTTCAATTGCAGTATTCCAACTATTTTATTCTGAAAAAATATCTCATACCTCAGAATTTCTTCAACTAAAAACAGAGCATGACCTTTAGAGAATATATATTGAAATATTTGAACTATTGACGATAAAAATATAAAAAGTATAAATTACATATTTTTATTAATCACGATTATGCATATCTATTATAACTTGGTAAACCGGATCGATAGATTCAAGAAAATAATATTCAAATCCGATTAATCGGTTATTTTTGGAGTACTTAATTACTAAATTGTTTGATATAGGATCAAGATTTTCAAAATGTCTGATCAATATTTTGAAAAATCTTTTGACATGTTTGAAAATTGTCTTCTTGTCCACCCGTAATGTAGCATTCGCATTTTTTAGATATATACGGTCAATATTTTTCCGGCTATCATATTAGCTTAAACATTTGCTTTTTAAAATTATCGGGGAAAATACTTCACAATACGTATTTCAAAATGTTTATTTACAATGTTATATCAATTTTTCAAATGAAATATTGTTAAATTAACTCGTATGATATAATCTATCGACTTTAGTAGCTAATTCGGGTGGGGGTCAAAATGGCGAATGACCAAAATAGTGAATGGTTAAAATAGAGCGAATTTCGAAATTAGGAACGTCTAAATCTAGAATGGTCATCATTATAAAATTCGCTATTCCAGACATTCGCTATTTTAACTATTCGCTATTGTCACTTCCATCTTATTTAAATGCATTCAAAATAGCGAATGATAAAAATGGCGGATGCCTGAAAAAGCGAATTCCATAATTATGGACATTCTACATTTAGACGTTCCTTATTTTCAAATTCGCTATTTTTTTAGCCATTCGCCATTTTTATCCGCACCCATAACAAATTATGGCGAATCTGTGTATCTAATGTTTTGCCAAAATTGGGGTGAGAACGTCAATTTTTCGAAAAGTTCAAATATCTATAAAATCCGAACTACTTTTTTGAGTTCGGTCAAACTCAATACCAAACAATTTCAACAATACCTGCAGGTATAAAGAATTATTTAGGATAATATCGCCTCTTTTACGAAAATTAGAGTGCGTCCATCTTTTTTTGAAAAGTTTAAAAAGCTATACAATGAAAATGTCTGCATACATTTCAAAAGTAATTGCATAAGTCAAAGATAGACTGCTGCTTCACTTGTGTACCAAATTCAAGCTCAATCGGCTGAAAGGTTAATGATTTCAGATATAGACAGAACATGAAAATATTCAACGGATAGAAGTCTCGTTTTAATGAAGAACCTTGTCGCAAGAAAAAGGACAGGGAAGCGCTGGGGGTCTGATATGTGTCGGATGCTATATCTCCCGCGCTCACCGTCGCATTAGTCCGTACCGCGCTTGATCCCGTTAACAGGATCAGTTCTAGTGCGATATTGTGCGACTGAAGGGTTCTCTGTTCTTATTATTGGCAACCGGGCGTTCTCATCGGTACCTCAGGGACATGGGATTTTCGTAGACTTGCACGAACCAAAAATTACCACCGAGTCGTGGGCTGACTGCTATACCTATATTTCAGCAACGGGGCTGACTATGTATACCGTTCTGATGAAATTGTTTGTCTACTCGCCAACTGCCGCAGTTACTTTCGTTCCTCATCAATATTGTATTGAGGAACGTGCGAAACTGATGTATTATTGTGGTTGGGATCAGAGTAAAACCATAATTGCAATATACCTGAAGATCCATCGCAATTCTGTCACACAGTAATTATTCTATCCATTATTGGTTGAAAACTGTACGGAATGTAAGCGGTATAAATTTTCTCACTCGTTCATGGTGCGCAAATGTATCTATATCCTATTCAACGAAATTCTTATATCAATACAATATGGTTTTGTTCAACGACATGCTTATGCAAAGTAAATTAGATTTTATTCATCAAAAGTGATATGGGAATGTATGTATGGGTATCGAATAAAATTTGTATGCTGAGGGCTAAATCTTAATTAGTGTATTAATTACAATAAGACTATCATCGTATTCAGTACATGACGCGCGTAAAGATATGTTGTTTAAGGGCGTTACCATGAAGTACACATTAATAAAAACTTTCAAATACATAAAAAAGGTGGGAATGAATGTCTTTTTATTACACAACCGGGTTTTTTCAATATCAATAATAATACATATTTTTTAACGCTATATGTAGATAGGTCGATAAACATTTTACCCGAGGAATAAAAGTATAGCGAATCGAACATAACTTTATTGCATCAGCTAATTATCTTGAATGCGAAACGGTTGTTAAGAAAAAATGTATTCATACAATATTAACATTTTTCTCGCATTAGCTTTATCTATTATACGTGACAGTGGCAGGTATCATATTTTGTACTTTTTTGGTAAAGAGTTATACGAAGTAGAAACGTAGCTTTATACATTGTAATGTGGTTCGTTCAAGAATACGTAACATGTAATAATGATTTTTCATTTTATCCAGTGTACATGCAGCGAAATTTTTGTCTTGTTGAAAAAAAGCCGCCATAGCGAAAACATCGTTCACCCCTGAATTCTCTCGAGCGAGCTGCTTCCCCCACCAAGGACTAATGATTTGCAAACATCGCCCCTCAGGTCTCTCTTTTTATGTCTCCTCCTTCTTTCACTCATTACAAAGTTTTTGCAGGGCTGCTGTTTTGCCTCAAGAGGCCAGACATCCTCAAGTCGGGGGAAAATAATCCCTCATGGCTGCTCTGAGACTTTCTCCCGCTCCTCTCAAGAACAAGGGAGTTGTTTCGTGAAATAAAAATGCTCATTTCATCTCGACATTTAGAATAAAATTACACATAATACATCGAAAAATTCAGTTATAGAAGTTATTGAATACAATAAGTGAAACATTTAGTTTAGTTTATCCGGTGGAATTTCTCGTTTATTGTATCGCGTCCTGAGCAATAATTGTGTGGATATCTCGTAAGTTTTAGAAAGCTGTTACATTAACTTGACACATTTCGCTAATTTAGAAATATTTTTTATCTTTTTTATTTCCATCCTACTCATATTTATTCAAACATATATATATATATATATAGACACATAATGAAAACTGTAAAACAAATTGAGTAGGAATAACTTCTTTATCTTCATTTTCCATATTACATATATTGTTCTTGTAACGATCCGTGATAAGCAATCTGCAGCTTTAAAATTATATTTAAAATCTCCCTAACGGCAATCGTAAAGAAAAGTGCAATGTTTCAATCGTAATGTAGAAAATTGCAAAGGATTTTAAAACGTTGCTCGAGAGTTCAATGCTATATTCACTATACGGTTACGACTGTTTACTTAACAATAACATAAGTTGAAATAAGTTTTACGCGAAAGTACTAATTTAGTAACTATTCTGGCAATGTTTAATTTTTTTTGCATAGTCAGCATCGGGTGTTATTAGAGTATTCTACAATAGATTTTCGCAAATGTTCAAAATAGAGTTTACCGGGCATTACAATAATTTTATCGTGGTTATAATATCCAAGTAAACGTCATCAATCGTTTTCGTTGCTGTTATATTACATTTTCATACTTAGGAATGGAATTTTTTCGTAAAATTGATGTTATATAATAGTTACAATGTTGAGAAGAACATTGTAACGTTACCGATCTCCGTGTAACTTCTCCTATCTGGGTAGTGATCACAACTTATTGAATTTCCTATACATTTCCGTGACATCCAATATCTTCAAGTGTTCAAGTTGTGTCAGAACACACAAAAACCCGTGTTTACTTCGACACTTCAATTTACATATATTTAAAAAATAATTTTCGTTATAAAAAAAAAAGTTTCGGGTCTTCATACAGCAAGCCTTGTTTTTAGGAAAATAATTTTTTTATCAGAATTTTTCATGTCAGGACACTCAAAATGTTCCCAAACATTGAGAAAGTGGTTTTGAAAAATGTCCGTATGTGTGTGTGTGTGTGTGTTTTTCAAAGAAGAATGTGCCTTTGGCTTTCGTAAAAATTGCGATATTTCGCTAGGTAATTCTCCCAGTACGTGGTACTACTAATGTTGTTTGGTAATAAATTTGACCGAAATCGGAAAAGTGGTTGAGATTTTATGAAGTGTCGAAAATTCCAAAAAATTCTCGTTTTAGCCCTAATTTGGGCAAAACAAGAAATAACGAACTCAAATTTTATATATGAAATCGGTACTACTTAACATATTTTTGTCATAATATACAATGTGGTTCTATTATCTCAAAACGTTAACTTTTTTATAAAATGATGTTCCTTCATTAACTTTAGAAAAACATAAGGGAGCGATCTCGAATTTTATACAAAAAATCAGTAGTGTTCAGCAATAATAGGTACACAGTTTTTTCATAATTTGTTATGAGTTTCGATCAATTTATAAAATCAACTTCGATCAAAAATACATCTTCAAAGTTAAACTTTGAAGCCAAAATCGATTAACATACTTTCTCATAGAGGTAGCTTCATAAAAAAACGAAAATAATGAGAAAGCAATTCGCAAAGTTCAGCTTCGCAGTTTTTCCACCAAATATGATGTTTACATGTGATATTGTTTTTCATAAGTATCACTGCTGCTTTGAAGCATTAACTAAAGATATTGGTGTTATCAACGACCGAACAGTTTGTTAAACGCGATTTTACTAGCAGTAGCTAATTCCCTCACGTCAATATCGCTGGGATAAAGCGGAATCCAACTGGTGGCGTCCTCTAGACGGCAGAGCCACGCACTACGTTGCTTAAGCTCCCACTTGGATAATTGCGTTCTTACACCAGAAAATAAACATGGACGTAGACACGGCGAGTGACAATACTTCAATAGATGATAAAACCGAAGATTTCTGTGAAAATCCGACTCGAGATGCCTTGACAGAGGGTCTTATGAGTCTTCTGAAGCCCACGGTCGATCAACTTGACGAGAGAATTCGCGCAACCAGGTAAATTAATAATTCTGCACTACTTCGTATAACATCTATTTCATATCGAATTTATCTCCACTCACTGTAAATCGGTCCTAGAACATTTGGTGCTCGATTTGTTTATAAAGTCATTTAGTATTCATGAATTTTCTTCGAAAACGCTTTCAATTTTGGTCAACAATATCTGTGCATATTTTTCACTATTCGTACAATAAGTTTGATTGAACTTCAAGCAACAGATTGAACACCATACAGAATTTATTTCATCTATGGTTATTCTGACATTATAAACTCCTGTCAAAACAAGGTAAATCAATTGTTCACACAATGATGAATTGAATATTACAATTGAATTTGTTAGTTCCATAATATTTGTGCATATTCAGGATTTTTTTTCACAGAATATGTTCAATCAACCAGCTTTGATTACATTTTATCTCTTTTTAGACTTATTTGATTTATTTCGAGAACATTGTAAATACATATACCATTAAGCTCCTAGTTAATCTTGAGACATCACCTCTCAAATTGAATAATGTCTAAATAACAATGAGAATTACAACTATTAAAACAGAATTAAGATAGATAAAAAATGACTATGTACATATAAGTGTTGGATGGCTTATGATGCACCAACAAGGAAAGGATATAGAACAGGAATTTCTTGTTACTACGTTCTATTTGCCACACAGGAATAATATATTCATGCTAAACGATACCTTACGCCCAAATCTATGCAAATTGATGTATGTATACATCTAAATGAAATATTATTATTATGATTATCAAATTTTATTATTACAGAATAAGTCAGATCGAGCTGAAGCAACAAATCGAGTCATTAACAGAGGAGCTAGTCAAGATTTCTGAGTACCTGCAGTATCCGTTTGAGCTCGATAGCTATGTAAAGAAGCTCGTAAATGCCAAGCACAGGGTGACGATTGTGAGCAACATTCTGCAAACGACTCAAGAGCGACTGAACAAGGTCCACGAGGCAGTGGAGAGGGATACAGCAAAAAGAAAAGCCCTTTTGGACAGCAGTTCCATGTACAGCGCACCTCAAAGTACCACAGAACCAGAAGCTGTAGAAAAAGTTGATAGTCCAGAGTCTCAACCTTCTGAGACGCAAGAATAATTTGTATAACATATGTATTGGTAGCATAACTCTCTGTATCCCAAACATTCCGAATTCGCATGCCGAAAAAATGGAAACCCCGGTAGTAAGACTGTCCGACAGTGATACTGAAACGGTTTACGAGCCGTCGGAGGATTCTTTCTTGCTGATCGACGCGTTGGAGGCTGATTTGCCAAAATTCAAATGCACGAAGCCTCAAATGTGTTTGGAAATCGGTAGCGGTTCGGGCGTAGTTATAACCGCTTTGGCGCTTGCCGCGAGAAAATTCTGGGCTTCTTACTTTCTTGCTGTCGATTTGAATCCGAACGCGTGTCGAGTTACGAAACGTACAAGCGTGGAAAACGCGACAAATGTTGAGGTCGTTCGAATGGATCTTACGAGCGCGTTAAACTCGCGAAACTCGTTTGACGTCGTTATATTCAATCCGCCTTACGTAGTCACAGATTCTTTGGAAGTTAACGATGACAAATTAATCTCGAAGACTTGGGCGGGTGGAATCAGAGGTCGGGAAGTTATGGACAGAATATTCGCGCATATCCCCGATCTTCTTTCTGATACGGGAGTATTTTACTTGGTAGTTGTCAGAGAAAACGATCCGCAAGAGATCGTCACTATTTTCGAGAGTTTAAACATGGTTGGAGAGATTGTACACGAGAGAAAAGTTCGCGGCGAACACTTGCACGTATTGCGCTTCGCTAAGAAATGCTGGCCACTGAAGAATACGTAATTGCCGTTGCGAATCTAAGTCATTTGAACATATATATTATATACGCATACGTAATGAGTAAATAAAAGCAAATGATAACTGTTTACGGATTTCATTCATTGATCGTCTGGATAATTAGGTGCAATATTTGTTAGCGTATAACGATGGAAACTTTTCCATGAAACTGTTAATCTTTTGGATGAAAGATTAAAACAATAAAATCTGGAATAGTGGGAGTGAGTTTAACTTCTATTTCATCCGAGCATTCAACTTCAACAATAAAATTCGCATTACTTTTTATGTTACTAATTAATCAGCTGGTAATTAATACCGAATTATTTTCGTGAGTGCCAAACGTTTCTGCTGAGAAGTAGAGTCCGTCATCGTTAAAACAAGACGAGTGATCAAATATTTTCTTTTTGTTCGAAATAATTTTAACGCGCCGAGGAGGAAAAACAGATTACAGTTCTTGTTATCGACTGAGCAGGCCAACTTGGTTGGTAACAACTCAAGTAAACCTGAAAAAGGCCGCTTATCCACTGTGGACATTTCGGGAAAAGCGAAGTGTCACCGAAATCGACATTCGAACGTCCAATAGTAAGTAATGCTGGGAATAATTTCGATCGCAAGATGTCTTAAAAATATGACAATTTATTCAACGGTTTCAGATTACACGTATAAATGCCGCTTTCGTATATATGGCTGCAGATCAATCTGCACTTTTATTATATTTATCTTTCGAGTAGTTGAGAGAAGCAATCTACGTGTTGCTCCCGTAGAATCACTGATATTATTTAAAAAATGGCTTAAACAGATTCTAATAAAACTATATTACAATAGCATTGCAAAACGCGGTCTACAAATCATAAAAAAAGAGTTCCTACTCCTAGCGTGAGCTTGGTGTTATCACACACCGCAGGAAGATATATCGATGACAGATTTAATAAATATAGGTAGTGCAGTCCAGAGGATTGCGGCATGGGCGAGTCCCCGATGCAGCTTACTCAGACCCGAAGCATGAAAAAATATACAATCATTCGCTCGGCTCTTAGATTTACAGTTCAATAAATTGCGAGCAATTAGTAGCCTCTGGGCAAGTCGACATTCTTGGATCTTAGGATTCTCTGAAGTTTCGTATAGAAAATGGCGGAACTCGCAGACGTCGACACAAGAATGGCTAGTAACAATGAAAAGGAGATGTAAAAACCGCTGTAACTCATGCAAACGTTTCTTGATAGTGTTATCTCTTCCAGGGCACTTTCTTCCATCTTCTCCAAGGTTTCACTTGTCGCCAAACTGAGATCATCGGGCATTACCACGCGGAAACCGCGTCCCATTCGGACCGGATCGGACAGGGCGCCCGAGCTAGTATTTGTCGGTGCATAGGAAACATCACGACGCCTTCGACCGGGCTCGATTTGCTGATTCGCCTCCGGACATGCCTCGCAGTCGGTTTTGCAGAGTTCAACGTTGCACTCGATGAAGAGATCCATAACATCCGGGAATTTAAAGGCCTGGAAGAAGGCGTAGGCTATTATCGAGGCGCCGGTATTTCCGGTGTCCATCGTTTTCTGGAAGGCTCCGAATAACTTGGGTTTCAGAATACAACCACGCTCGTCCGTCAATTGGACGACGTTCGTTGAATCCTCGTCGCGAGCCACGCAATCACGGACCTGTAAGTACATTATTAGATACATTAAACTAATGAAATGGATTATCACACAAAGAGCTGACGCAAAGTTCTTTTTCAGATTCAAGATGCGATTTTACAAATTTAAAGAAGGCTCTTTATGCCAGCTGTGTAATTCAGATGGGAATAAAACCCTGGAAGAGTTTACTGTGAGCTGACCGAAATGTAAGCCACACAGAAGTAAATATCTTAATGACAGACCCGGCACTTTGAAATCGACGACGAACGAAATATTGCAGAAAATATTCTACTTTCTTTATGTTGCAGGCTACAATCAGCGAAATCGTAGCCGTCTAGGCAACTATGAAGTGACAATTATAAATTTTTACGCCTTATTATATTATAATTTTCACTTTATGGTAACTAATATCATAATTTTCTCTGAGTATACATGTTTTTGCTCTGTGGGACTAACTATTGAGAGGCGCGAAAATAGATTACACTGCATTAACCCCATGTCATAATAATGAAAGACTTTTTAAGATAATAAACCGTAACTACATTGAAAGTTATATGTTATAATACAAAACTTAGGACATAGTTGAGTTGATTTCATGTAACTGTAATATTCGCAATAGATTTTTATCTGCATACAAAAGCATAGTATTCTAATTACATAGATACCGATAAGCGGCCTTTTCAAATCATGATGACGAACGTACCTGGAGGTCGAAGCCAGGATCACCCTCCACAGAAACAACAAGGGTCATAGTTTCTCCGATTTTCACGAGACCATTAGCCGCAGGAGCAAATGGACCTTTGCCGGTTTGAATATCAAGCTTAGCGGTAGCCGTGTCGCCGCTGAAAGTCACGATCTCTTGGTTCAACATGTCAACGGAGAGACTGACTGTTAATGCTTTGTTGATGTTTCCTTCCCACAGACAACGAACACGACGAACGGTATCCCACACTTCTTGGATTCCTGGCTCATTCTGTAAATAGTGAAAGCGAATTAAATATGCATGATGAACGGAATTTCAATGAGTAAAAGGGAGAAGCAAATTGCTACCTGCAGGACCAGGACATTTTCCAAGTAAGCCTGACCAGCTTCGCCCTCGAAATCGCTGATGAATTGGGTACCGCAAGTGTCCAAACTGACTGTAAATGAGTATTCTTTCTGACCGGAGTTTTCGGCGACATATCGGCAATCAGGATTCATGTAGAAACCCTGAATAATAAAATACATTTTTTTATCAATTCCTAGGCTCGAAGAACGATTAAAAGAAAAAGTTATACGTTGGTTATTACCTTCGAGTAAATGACACCATCGAAATTTCTATTGAATTCAATATCAATAGTCATCATGGTCTTACTGCACTGTACTTCGATGTTGTGAATATGAGGAGGATGGTTAAGATCATCGTCTTCAGTGCCTCCGGCTCCTGGTCCTTTTATTGAATCGTACGGAAAAAATTAAGACGATGGATTTATCACCAGTTTCGAGTTACAATCAATGAGAGACGTAAAATGAAAATACGCTTCACCAGAAAAAGATAATATTCAATCTATTTTATATGTTCATATTGATAGCCATTCTTCTTTTTCACTGGCCTTTTGAAATTTCTCTTTGAGGGCTTACACCAAAGTGAAATTTTAACATAATCGAGTTTTCTTACATTTTTTAAATCGTATGTACGGTTAAGAATATTAGATAAAATTCTTATGTCAAAATCCAATATATTATGGAAGTTACAACCCGTTACCTGAGATCACCGCGCAAAACTTTAACCGCGATATTTTGAAAACGTAATTTTCGAAACGGGCGACCCAAATATTTCAAAAACGGGCTGATGGGTTCTGATGAAAGCTTCTACCGATATACTCTAACATATTTTTAAGTCGCCTCTAAGGTCTGATGTTTTGACTTTTTTCCAAATTGTATAACTGACAAAAACCAAAAATTGTAAACAAAGTGGGTGAAAACAATTTAAATTATAAATGACCGTCATAGTACAAATTTTTTTCTTCCGAAGAGGACCACTCTGCACATCACTTGTGAACAGAAAAAAATGAGTTCTCTTCGCCACCGAAAAACAAGTATGAACAAAGTCTTTTGCACAGATGACTAATAATGTGACTGAGTAATATAAACTTAATGTTGTGGCCGTATTATAATGTAGCTGTAGCCACTAACAGCCGACAACTCATGTTACTGAGCAATAACAAAAATCTTTTGAAAATTTCTTTAATGTTCCCCCTCTTTAAGACGCCCTTTACTCACAAAAAAATCGAATGGATAACGCTGAATTTGACGAGAAAAAGAATTCCTGACGATTACATCGTTTTTTGCAGTTTTACTCAAGTCCTTGAGCTAATTCTATAATTTCTTACCGGGTGCTGGGGCCGGAACTCCCGTAGGAGAAGTCGCGGTGGAACCGCCTGAGCCAGTCGTTGAAGGTCCAGGTCCTCCTCCAGTCGACGGTCCTGGTCGCCCAGTCGAAGGTCCAGGTCTTCCACCAGTCGAGGGTCCAGGTCCGGGTCTTCCACCAGTTGAGGGTCCAGGACTTCCAGGAGTCGGGAAGCCGGGTGTAGGGCTGGGCGATGGATATCCATAAGAACCATCGGGTCCCGTGGGCACAGGACCCGGATAACTAGGCGAAGGCGTCGGTGAAGGATATCCATAATCGGGACTGCCGCCAGGAGTCGGGAAACTGGGCGAAGGATTGGGCGACGGATAACCATAGTTGGGACTTGGAGGCTGCTGGGGTCTTCCAGTAGTCGATGGATATTGCGAAGGAGGCAGATACGTCGTGGAAGTAGCCGGGAATCCAACCGACACTGAGCCGGAAGAGGAACCGCCTGTCGAGCCGGAGAAAGGCCTCGGAGGGTTCGTGGGAATAGGTCGAGGATTGTACGAGGTTGGAGGGCTACTGTAGCCGGGCGACGAGCCGTAGGTCGGCCCTTGACTAGGCGGAATGTACGTAGGGGTGTTAGAAGGTTGCTGATAACTGGGGTAGCCCGTAACCTCGTTTATACCCGGCGAAGCAGGCTGGAAAGGTCTTGGCTTCTCAGGAGGTCGTTGAGTACTGTAAGGTGGCAGATAAGCATTGCCGTCCTGCTGCCGAGCTAAGAATAACACACACTCATTAGAATTGGTTATTAGTTTTTATGGCGTAAAAGTCATTTAAACATATTAATGGAGAAGTATAAAAAAGCATATGGATGTTATCCGAAATTATGAAACTAATGGGTCGATGCGCCATCGGATTATGAAGTGACGAAGTGCCGCGGATACTTTCTATGAGGCAACCGTCAGCGGTTCGTCTTCACTTTCAATGAGCATCGCCTCGGCTTTTCCGTTTGAACTAACTGATGTTCTGAAATATTGACATGGTAATTTTTCGACGGGCTACTATTTGTTCGAGCGAAGACTGTATAGATTTTACAGTGACATTTGCCGAGTCGATTCTCTGATAGAGACCAGGTCGTTTATCGAGTTGACAGCTCTATTATTAGACGCTCCATTATTGAGTCACGAACAGGAAATTTAAACGAGGAAGTCATTCCACGCTGCCTCGTTTTGCATCAGTCTTCTTTGAGCAGTTGTCAACCTACTTTTACGAACTCCCTGACGGTAGATTCCCTGGATCCACTCGAGAATGTTCTTGGCCATCAGGTCCGCAGGTGAATCCGGTGCCGCTCGCACCACTCTCGTCTTGTATCCTGAATTTTAATTACAACGTGTCGTTGAGAAAAGCGCATAATTAGCCGCGAGGAGTTGCACAAAAATATGATGCAGGCTACTTGAGAATTTCTTACCCGAGCCATCGGTTGATGCAACGACCAGGGCTACACCGGCCAGTACCACTGCGAGGTACTTCATCCTGAAAACGCCTCGGGCTCTGCAAAACAATCAAGAGAAAAAAAGACATTAAATTACTCGCCAATAAAGTAGAAATATAGTGAGTGATTTATTGTCTATTCAACGTAGAAATTCACAAGCAGTATAATCGGGATAGTTTTTTGTCGTGGCGCAGAGATTTACAATAAAATTTGTAAAGCCTCAAAGCTAAATTTCACGTCTCAGGTAATTTATCTGAGTTTCGATCATCTACCTGTCAATAGGATACATTTGGTATATAAACTTGGAGGAATCTTTAATTTAAGTTCATTCAAGTCCATACGCCAGGATTTTTACATACTTTTATCTTCAATGAATTTACAATAGATTTTTTAAGTTCTCAAGTTAAATTTTAGCTTCCCGATAATTTATCCACATTTCAACGGCCTATTGGTTATTGGGATACACTTGGTCCATAATTTATATGAACCGTTCATAAGAATTCATTCAACATCACATTCTGTGATTTTGAAAACACTTTCGACTTTAGAATCTTTATTATTGAATCATTCTCATCAACGAGCAATATTTCTTTACCATAGGTTCTCAATATATCATGATACAAAGATGCAAAGTCGGTCAGTTGAAAATAACCGTTATGCTTCCAATTGTTTAACAGTTTTATGAGCATTCGCATTCTCATTTTAGGATATTACGATTAGGAAGATCGTCGGGTCTCAAAGGATTTCCGGTTCGAGTACAGTTTATCATCGGTAGACAGCGCTGTTGCGCAACATGCCGCATAACTATCAATCATTGTAGTCGTATGAACTTCGCACTAAGTTCTCCAATGATCGTGTGGCTTTTGTAGCTTCTGCCACTCAGCGGTGGGAAAGTATAGACAGAGAAAGTACGGTCATTACGAAATTAATGGTCCACGGTCGCTTCACGTTCACTGTCGGTCATCACACAAGAGGGCGATAGTTTTGTGTCTGTTTATCATTACTTTGAATACTCTTGAATGCTCAGTCGTCATACCAACCACTTTATGTATATATATATATATATATATATATATTATAAGAAATAGAGATAAGTACAAGAGGTGGAATCTCTTTTTTGTTTCGCAAGTCATCTGTTTACGACACGACAATTTTCGACGCCCACGATCAACCAGCCAGCTTTACTATTGCTTAATCAAGTCCGAAGGAAAACAATAAACCGCGAAGTGGAGAACCGCCCTCCAGCACCTGATACACTAATTGGACCGTCAGTAGAATACCTCTTGCGGTATCGTAACCCAACCTTCGCAAATATAATTGAAGTTGCATTAGAAGTCGTAAAATATGGTTAAAATTGTGTCACTGACCCCATTAAATGCTACTCCAGCCGGTTTCGTTGCAAGGCAGATGAGAGAAGCGACTATATCGCTGGTTTCATCGACTACATCGATCATACTATCGAGGTACTAAAATCTCCCACCGCTGGAGCAATTTATCGATGTGATCTCTAGATTTTTTTCTTGTCGATCCTTTCGTGACTTGAACTGAAGACAAGCTTTACTAACGTATTCCTATGCTCGTACTATGTTGCAGGTACTCTGAAGCTACATCCGATATAAACTTTCACTGGAAGCGAGATAAAACTTTCGTTCGTCGTCGAGGATGCTCTTCAGCTGCATCGGATTCTGCGGATGCTCTTTTGGCGCTGCTGCTGGCCTCACATCGACCTTGGCATCCTAAGCTAGACAAGATCCGAGGTACCGCGAAGAAAGAGCTTTCCATTCTGCTTAGGCATCTCTGATATTATTCAATTGAACGCGGCAAATCTCGCTGCTGAATCTCTATGGGGGAGCGTATTACTTTGACCGATTGGGGTCGCACATTACTCACGGTGATTTCACAAGTCAAGTTTCTCACTGTCACCACGTTCTTCGTTACTATTTGTAGGAGAACCATTGGTCCTTTTTCTTTGTATGGTAAAAAATAAGTAGCTAAATTATTTGGAATGGTCCAGTTGGTCTGAATGCTGTGGGGTTTTTTAAGGTTTCGTAATATATGTCAAACTAATATACAAATAAGGCAAATAATTTCTGTTCAAATCCGAAGTCAAGGTATTTTTTTTGTTAATCATACATTTTCTGAATTTTTTTTTCAATATATAGGAACCCATTTTCTAGCGTAGTGTATGCGAAGCAGAGTCGGCGTTTATTGTTTTTTCATTCAATAATTTTTCTTTCAGCTTGACAATTCAATTAAGCTTATCATAGCTCATTTAATATATAATCAACATTATTTTACGTTATGAAAATATGATTTATTACAATTAAACAAAATTAATTATATCTTCATAGCAAAGAAGTGTGTTATTGGAGTTATTGAGTAGAATATTTTATCTCTATTGCGAGTGATCTTAGAGAGGCTCGCGTTTTTTTTTTTTTCAATAACACTATTCTACGTTATGAAAATAAATATTTTCGAAATTGAATAAAATTTACTAACAACAAAATTGATATCCATTACGATGTCTCCATAATCAAGAAAATATGTTATTGGATCTACTGAATGAAATATTTCAAGCAAAGTGATGAATCGCAGAAAGGCTTGCGTGTTATTTGTGAAATTTACAAGTCAATGACTGACCAGGCATTCTTTCGTTGCTCGGTAGATTGACTTACAAGACAGTTCGTTTGGGATCTCGGAATGGGACAGTTTCTCTACAGTATTGCAACCATCTGAAAGATCGCGCGGTCTTTCATCCCGCGAAGGTACCGTTTTCCAGGATGTTTATGTGTATCTCGCGCAAGTTCGCCAACACAGCTTCTTCTGTGTGTAGCGTTACTGTTTCTGCTGTCGTAGAGTTACACAGCGAATCGTGCGCTTCGCGTCGAGGTGAAAGGTGAAAGTCGCATCGCGAGGTGGCCACGCTTGCTAGGCTCTTCTTCGTCTCCTCTACGACCTGGCACATAATCTATCGGTACACTCGTGAAAACCCTGCGCTGACTCTCATGTCCCACAGGATCGTTCCGGGCAAAATAGCAGAATTAATTAACAAAAACGTGATCATAGGAAGTCTCGACTCTCCTCAGAATTGGGAGCATAAATCCAATGCTACTCCATCGCGTATTAGATTCTCAGGAAATTGTGAAATGCGAATGGGGTATTAAACGCCCTTTCACTTTCGATGAAAATAACAAGTTTTGGAAATTACTGAAAATCATATATATCCGTCAACTTTCAATAGATCAATGTTATTTAGGTATAATTTGATACGGAATTGTACGGAGTAATTCGAAGCTACAAAAAAAATATATTTAGTATGTAAGTACATAATAATATATCTTCAAATATTTAGCTATTTTTTGTATAGCTAAGCTATGTCGGATACATTTAGAAAAATGATAAGTCCTTGCAGTTATGTTCAATGTAAATCAATTGTGTATTTTGAGTATAATTTATTGTTGTGCTGTAGTTGAACTTCTGAGTTGTTTAACTCTGTAAATGAGAAGAGATTATTCAATAGAAAAGCGGAACTTCACACGCTGCTTCCTTATTGCGTATTGAATCATTTAACACAAAGACTTTAGGATGTTTGTTGATTTACTCCAACTTCCTCTCAGAAGAAGTGGTGCCCGGAAATTGATTTTGTAGTCCAAAATCTGCACCGTATCTCATTTTATGACGAAATTGTAGCTAAATCATTAATCACGACTAAGCTTGTCGCAACGATCGAACCGTAGTTTAATCCCTTTTGTGCTAAATTTCAGCCGAATATCCTCAACCGTTCTTGAATTTTAACGATTGAATTCAATTATAACTATATTCACGTTTTTAAAAGATCCAAATAATTGCACAAAATTGAAAATTCTTTAGGAAAAATGTAGCAAAATTTGGGTAAATTTATAGAAAAATAAATAAAAAATTGAGGAAACTTTTAGGAAATCTACCCAAAACCGACTCGTTTCTGACCAAATCAAACCAACTAAAACATAAGCTTCACCTATGAAGAAAGTGAAATCAATAAACAGTATCATGGGAGCGCAAATTATTACTTAAGCGAAGTAAAATATTTTCCAGTTTGATTAAGACATACCATAACCCTCTCGAGCAATCATTCTGTAATGAGCAATTACAGACTTTTTATTACAACAAAAAATGTATAAGGATTTTCTGAGTCTGTTGTTGAATTGTTCACCGTCGCTGTTATTATCCGACACCACGTTATTGTGTGTGATATGTTTTATGTGCGAGGGCAATGGAAACAATGTTGAATTCCGTGTAGACGCTATGATAATTCTGTACGAATATACATATAATAGTGTAATGCTCGCGTTGCGTCGTCGATCTAATGACCGGAACCGTGAGCACCGCAAAGTGAATTAATGCGGGACTACTAATTATCCCCCAATTAGCACGTAGTACAACTGGGCTCGAAGTGTCTGTGCGCAAACACTCAAACACACTTGGCACTACTTCTGCTTCTCGCCCTTCCTTCTTCTTCTTTATTCCTACGGAGCAAAGAGCTACTGAAAGTCTTTCTCAACGATGGGCTCCCTCTCTCAGCTCCTGTGTATTATCATCTCGACTTAATAATCGTATCTCACGTAATTATCGTGCGAATTCGTGATATTTGTTCGCGAGGTTTGTCGTTTGTGGTTTTTGCCACCACGATGTGGCAAGTACGCCGTGGACTTGGGAGACCTCCGGGCATTTGCGGTTGTCGGGACCAACGTGCATACCCTTCAGCCTCCTTCTCACCCTCTTCTTCTGGTTTCGTGTTTTACACGAATTCGGGCTAATCGTTTAAACGCGACGGTAAACTTCTTTCTGTAAAACGTCATCCACATTGCTCAATCTTGACAAAGTCGACTTTTTCACCGCTAGACATTGAAATGCGCCATTTACTTGGCTTAAGGGGTGTTAAAAGCGTAAGGCTAGAAAAAAGGGAATGATAAAATAATTGCTTGTGCGTTTTTCTTATTCAAATCAATATTTTAAAAGAAATTCAATTTTTTTCGTTATATTTGAGTCGGTCGAATAATTAGATTGTATTTATATTCTGAACTAATCATAAATGAATTTAGTTTGTAAGATTCTTTTTTGTTAATCGTAGGGCCCAGAAACTGGGGTTAATAATAGTAACTTTATTGCTTAGATTATATATTGATTGTATGTATAGTAAATAATAAATGATTGCAAAAAACTTTAAGTCACTTTCGCGCAGCTGGAAGAATAAAACAAATCCTTCAAAGCGAAGAAAAAAGAGATTTGAGCGTAAGGAAATGAGAATTTCTTTTGCACTGATTTGCTAGGAGATGTGCACTTGAAATTCAAAACTATTTTTAAATACCGAACTTAGGCCGACTAGGATACATGAAAGAATTCAAGAAGCTGAATTAAAATCGAAGCTAGAGTTGTTTTTATTAACTTCCAAGTCAATTATCAAAATTCAGGGGCGTTCAAACAATTAAAAAATCATTTTTATTGTAGATCGAGATTTCTCTCCAATTTAACGTTATGGGTGACGAAATATATTCCTGTGACCATTATTAAAAAACGAAAAAAAAGAGAAGAAAGTTGACTGCTTTAGCATTCTCGCTGTCACAGTAATTTCCCAGCCACTGTGAATGCTCAATGAATATCCTCTTGACGTAATAATTCACTGATCTCGTTACCAATGCGTCACGTGCATGCATAAGTAATGTAACACTAACTCCGAAGTGGCGAGTACCAAGTAACGAAATTACCAAGTCACGAAGCGAAAAGTTTCTACAACTTTCATCGCGAATATACTTTAAGTCGTAAACGAAATTGTTAATACAATAAGAGATCGAATAAAAATTACTAGCTTCGGCAAAAAAAATAGTTACCGAGGTGAGAAGATTAATTAATCAATTAACCAATGAATCATCCTTTCAAATATGTTTTCAGTTGCAGAAGTTTGTGGATTTGTTTGCTTCTTGTTACGATGAGAAATTCATTATTAATTGCGACGAAACAACATGTGGATATTGTTCGGTTTCAGGATTTTATTGCGAAATTATAAGGAAACGCAATGTAGTATAATACTTAATCTTCTTAAACACTTTTGAGAAGCAACTCGTCCGAGGTCGAGTCTTCGTGCTAATATCTGGGATTAGCCAAACTTAATTACGCCACTCACAAACAATCTCTTCTAAAAAATGTTGCTTATAAATATGCTTCTACTTTGTTGATGGTTAGAAAATTCAGTTCAACCAAATTGCACACCTTACTCAGCTTAGAAAAATAGAAAATCAGTAAGAGTAATAACAATTTACCACTGCGAAAGAATGCAAAATTGATATTCCATTTCGTATAAATATATAAATATTTTTTTCTCTGTTATTTTTATCACAATTCTGACAGATATTCAAATCGCATAATGCTCGAAATTTTTTATGAGGCAGCCAAAATTTCGAAAAGTACTTCATCGTGGAGGAAGCTTTGTAGATATCTGGCCAATCAAAGGGAAGATAAATATGTGCTTGACCAATGTATCAAAAAACAAGAAAAAATATCGTACAAAAAAAATGTTTATATACATGTTTTTCCAGCCCTCAAGGTTTTTTTCACAAATACTTTGTCAAAAACAGCAGTAAAATATTTAGAATATCACTTGATATTGAGAGAATTATATATATATATATTATTATGCGATCGGTTGAATTTTTCTAAATCGGTTCAATACGCAAACTTCTATTTCGCATTTATTTTTCAATCTGAGTTAAGCGGTGTCGTTTATTTGCAAAAAAAGACAATACGTGTGTGTTCAAAATTTGATTCTTACAGTCATCGATGACCATAAATACCTCATCTCAGATAAAATACCAAGTAACGTCGTCTCTGACTGGGTGAAAACTTTTACATTCGATAGGTCTGGGTTACGGGGACATTGAATTTCCTTATAAGCCAGCGTTGCCGGCGATTCGATGCGCGCGAATAAATTAATGTACATGTATACACACACGTGTGCGTTGCATGGATGCATCTGGTAGCGAGAGTTGAAAGGAGCCAAGAGCCTCTTCGTGTGTTCGCATCTTCAATTTCACAACTCCGATATACGATTGATGAATTACGTTTAATAAACCGCAGAACCGGAGGAAATGCTATTTTAGCAAATTCTTCAGTGACGAGACTAAATTCAGCCGAAAGTTACAAAACAATTTGCGGTTTATGCTAAAAAGGTGCCACGGTCGTCGACATGAATCTATACGACGGCAAATAGAGAACTGTGGTTTTTATATCCATCGAATTATTCAGATATTCTCGCTGTTTATACATTATTGCACTTTGCGAAAGGTCACGAGATTTTTTTTTCATCTGTACTGAGATAGACATTTCTGCACGTAAAAAATCCGTGCAAATTAGCGGCTTGATGAGATTGCTGGTTGACGCCCTGCTGCGTGACTTTAAGAATGCTTTGCACATTCATTCTCAACCAAAAGTTGCATTTTTGAAGAAATTTCTACGTTTTGACCAAACCAAAATTTATGGAATAAATTTAAGAAAACTTTATTGAAGGTCTCAAAAACATTGTTTCTGTATGATAATAATATCGAAACCTTAATATTTAAATAGCTGCTCAACTAATTTGATAGAAAACTTAATCTTTGTTTATATGAAATTAATTCTCTGATTTTCCCGAATACTGATTTTATTGCCAATTTCTTGTCGACTTTAAAATATCTTTCGACAACTTCAAAAATACTTTTTTAACAATAAAACCGTTAGTTTAATTATTTCGAAAATTTGTTTTTGTTCATTTCTTTCATTATACTTTTTCTTAACTTGTCAACCGTTTCTAAAAAAAAATGTTCTGTAGTAGAATATTCAAAGAATTTCTAAGAAAACAGATGGAAACGAGTTTTCCATCGAATCAATTGAACAATTTTTCTTTTCATCATTAATTCCTGACTTCTTAAAATATTATTATTCGGAAGCAAAGTTTTTGGTATTGATGACATGAAAAATTGTTCACATTTGTTTTCTGACGTGGAATACTTGAATTTTACAATATAATAGATTTTACAATATAATTACAATGACGAAACTGTAATGATGTCAATGTAATAGATATTTTTGTTGCAAATGTATATATGATCAGTCTTTAAAACCCATGAGAAAGCTTCCACTGTTACATTATTTATGCAACCGGTAATTAAGGCAGACGTGTATGCATAAAGTCAATGAAGAGGTCCTCTCGTCGCGCAGGTACTCTTTCATCGGAATCCTCGTCTACTTGAAAGTAACGAGAGGTTGTCTGGTGTCACAATGACAAACAGCAAAAAGTCTATGTGCAACCGATTGCAGAAGACGTTGAAAATTTATTTTGTATGTATTAATGGCGTGTAAATTATGAAAAAAGCGATAACAAATTTTCAGCTTATTCTTATTTTACCCTATCTATCATAATAGTGATAAAAACTTTCAATCTGATGAAATTCATATAAAATCGAGATGTGACATTTTTCAAAACTACTTTTATAAATATATATTTCCTTTCTTACTAAAATTGATTGGTGTTCTTTTAACACCATTTTTCTGTCCACAGTATCCACGAAATTTTGGTGTGATTTAAACATTGATTTCGGTGTCTGTTTCAAATTTTTCAGAGAAAGTACAATATTCCGTATTTTTATTGAAAACAAATTCAAACTTCTTCTGCACTGATTTGCAAAAAAAGGCTATCTTCAAAATTAACAATTATTGAAAATACTTAAGTTACCTCAATGACGATAAAAAAAAGTTTTAATGAAATCTAATTTTGACGAACATGAAGTCGTCATTATTAATTATTCCACTTCGCAGGGTCACAGTATTTTTTGAACAAATAATAATGGCAGCGACAATCCTCATTATCTAGAAAGAGTGTCGTAACAAGGAGATGAAAACACGTAAATTAGTATTCTACCAAACATATTCACTTATAAATTTCTATCGCAATATTAATATCACTTTGATAGATCGATGCAGATGCTCTTTTATTTGAGCTTACTGTGTTCAACTCGCCTCCAGATTACGGAATAGCATAGATTACCGCGTAATCAAAGAATGAGATGTACCTCCTCGGGCAGATTGTGCGAGGAAGACTATCGAGCAGGAGCTCAGAAGGATGATGCGTGACTCTTGGCAGTTCGTGTTCGGTGATGCATGAGCCCAGCAGCTACCGACTCAGAGCTCCGCACATTGCAGACAGCGTTCGAGACCCCGGAAATTATACCGGGACTTAGAGCATAATCCACCGGTAACCACTAACACGGTGCAAAGTAAGCGATAAATTTAATGGTAGATACGTCGCGGTCGATTAGGCTAATGAAACGCGCTTGAATCACGATTGCATAAACGTCGCCACTTATACCATAGAGGAGTGATGAATAATATAAAGAATCTATCTCATATGCTTAGTCAAGAATTAGTATTATTTCAAGAATGTTCTAAAAATTTACAAATTTCTTAACTAATTCGATGACAATTCAATTTTATCAATCAATTCTGTTTCGGAGAAATGAAGTTATCAGGAATTTTCTAGCCCTGAACTGATTGCAGGCAAAGAGCGTGTTAAATTATTGGAAATTAAAGGGGGAATGCGGCGAGAGTTAGTTATTGGAAATAATTGGATTAAAAATATGAAAAAATTCACCTAGATGCTATTTCTTACTCTTAATAACATATTTTGGACCAAAAAAATAACACCGATTTTTGAGCACATTCGATTGTTTAGAATAGCCAAAAAAAAAAATTATATAAAAAATGTGCCAAGCTTGATTGTTGAAAATGGGATGCAAATCACGAAACGAATTTAACGAAAAGATACATTTTTTTACTACTTTTAGAATGCCTTTTTTCGTAAATCGCAGTTAAATTGATACCAAGTAGATCTTATAATTTCAATACTTTTGAATGCTATTTCCAGAGATACGATTTTCTGAAAATGTATAATAGTGACCTAGGTCCGTATGAGCCCTCTGTTTAATGCCAATCGTGTTCTCGCTTCATTTTCGCCAATTTGATGCGACGCCTTGCACGTTGAAATTTTTAAATAATTCTCAATAAATTTTCAAAAAATCATATCTCTGAGAATATTAGTCAAAATTATTAATACTAGAGGACGGAGTTTGTATCAATGTAACTGCGCATTACGAAAAAAAATAGTAGTACTTATGAATAAAAAACATGTATCGCCCTCGACTCGAAAAAATGCTTCTCCTAGTACAATTTTTAATATTCTGCCAATTTTTTCTCGTGCCTTGCATACTCTCAACAATCAAGCGTGGCTGATTGTTTATACATTTTTTGTTGGCTATTTTAAATAATCGACAGTGTTCAACTTCAAAACCGGTGTTCTTTTTTCGGTTCAAAATATGTTTTGAAGAATGAGAAAAAGCATCTAGGTGAATTTTTTTTAGATTTTTTTATACTATTATTTTTGATAGCTAACTCTCGCTGCCCCCCCAAATGACGTAGTTTGCTCGATACGTGCTAGTCAAACCAGTGCCAAGCTTCGATATGCGTTTCTACACATTTTTGAAGTTTTATTGGCATTCCTATAAACTCAATATATAAAAAACAACAACCACGATTTGAAAAGTAAATATACTAATATATGCAAAAGTTCGATGAGATGTTTTTGTCATGCAATTATATATTGGAAAAAAACATAATATAAGTCCGATTATGACGAGCAGCAGCTCAGTTTATTGATTGAAGGATGCTTTAACCATTTAACGAACAAATTTTTTAGTACTATCATCCGTACTGAAGCTACGACCATCCGTTTAGCCAGCTTAACCTAATATTAGACATGAAAACGATTGTAACTGTTGAACACTGGCGCACAAATCAATTAAAAAACCGTCAATTGAAAGACGATAACTTGTAAAAATGCTTTTCAGAATTTAGCACTGATTCGACTGGCATGTAATGGGACGACTATTTTAATAAGTCGGTCAATTTTTTTTAAACAATTAATTTTTTCTACAATACTGTGTGTTTGAAGATAGCGATTTTTTTTTCACCAATCAAATACATGGCATTGTTTATATAGTTTTTTCTCTCTAAAATGCAGAATAATACATGATACTTTGTAATATGAGAATGATGAGCCACTTTAAAAAAAGCCATCAATTCAATATCAAAACTGGCATAAATTGACTAGAGCTGGACCTGAATAGTTGTTAGGCTCGTCACAATTCGTGCGATAATGCAAAAAAAAATCATAACAATATTTTGTCATTTTTAGAGATTGAATTTTGGCGTTTAAGTTTTTGTTCTTAAAATTTGTATTGCTTGTACCGTATGCATGGATATAATATGTGTCAGGGAAAGATGGCAAAGCTCACTTTCCTTCTGTAACTCAATATCAATATTAGCATTTCCAGGTACAGCGTAGTAGGATGTGACACTCGTCCACAGACTTTAAATATATGCATATATGTACACTTTATGCTACCGTCAAACGCACCGTTGATGTGCAAACTTCTTTGCGGTCTCAATCATCCTCGACATGAGTATCTATGCCTGTCTTCTCTTGTTCGAATGTGTGGACATAATCGATTGAGCCACAAAGTGTTGTACAACTTTCGAGTATGTAACTTGACGTTAGAATTTACATAGCATTATTTGTTTGCACAGCCAAATCTGCGGTTTCGTCATTTCTAATTAAATTTGAGTCAGAAATTGAGAAATTTCTGGAATACCCTATACACACATTGATCCCGTAATTCAGATAATTTTATTCAAAAATTTTCTTCCCAAAAGGTAGTGAACATTTTTATTTCTTATCTTATGAGTTACGGTTTTTTTTTTTTTCAATTTCCTTTTGATAATTATATTTTTATTAATCGTATTATAAATGAATTTAATTTTGCACTTAATTTTCCAATTTTCAAAAAGATATTTTGGTATTTTTAGGTTTTTTTCATTATTTTATGACCAGAAAATTATCCTTCAAGACGTTTGTACTCAATAAATAATTTTCTTGCCGTAAAATTTTGTTATCGTGTACTTATTGATACACTGCAATGTCATCAGCATAATTCATCTCGACTATGTGACCCATATTAGTAATAACTAACAACAACCTCCCGATGAGACAATTAATTTATCTACTGTTTAATTCTAAAAACTGATAAACTCATGCCCAAAAGAATGAAAGTATATGCGAGACTATATTTTAGGATATAATGGACAAATTTTTTTATCATTAAATGCATTGCAAAAAAACTAACGGCTATGTAACGTACATTTAGGACTAAAATTTTTCCCTAGTGAGACGATAAGTAAAATGTGAATTCAACAATTGCATATTGAGCGATTGCTCGCTCGGAGACCGATAACTACCATGCAGCATCCACAGCACGTGACAGTTAACGAGACTGGATCTGCGACGAGCGAAAGTGCGGCGCTTCTTCCACTTTCCTGCGGTAGATTAGAAATAAACATATTCCAAGTGACGTTTACTTTACGTGTGTTTATATAGTTGAAAAAGAAATTACATTCTCCAATTGTTTTTTTCCCCTGGTTTAGTGCCACTTATCGTAATTCAGAAATGACAACAATTTTGTTGTTGTTGTTTTTTTTTGCACTTTCCCTACAAGAGAAATACTTTTATGCACAACGTCCGCACTTGCCCATCATTTTATCTACCAGTCGATCGTTTGCTCTTTAGAAGAAAAAAAAAATTCCCAGACACCTCGATGTCAAAGAAATCCGCGAGTACTCCTGTGTTAAGACCCATTTTCGTCAGTCCCTTCTTTGGTTTCCGCACGCAACTCAACGACTTCGTACGGCTTATGAAGAATCGTGGGAATTTTTTAATATACCTGTGAAGAACTCTCTACTTGGGCACAGGAAATATTCTCTCAGTTGTTACAACACCAAAAAGCTAACAATACTTATAGTTATTGCTATCAACACTTCTGTCCCGAATGTTGAAAATGTTCTGTACGTTTTACACACGAAACAAAGTTTTTCATCGGGATAATTAATGACCTTTTACAAGGTAATGTACGAAATTAATTGTTGAGAAAATAAATTAGTAACAATAATAAAATAAATTCGTAAAAGTCAAGGGAAAAGTTCATTTGGTAAAGTCATATACATTTCGGATAGAAATCAGTGCGTAAATGTTGAACAGATAAAAAGTGAGATTTCAGTAATTGACATGAAAATGATGACAATCATTTCATTAACCCTTCAACAGATCTAGCACACAGACTGCATTAGAGGAATGGTTGTTTGTAAACACATCTCTGTTTTTTTAACAAAAAAATTCGGAAGAATTTGACAAATAATAGAGTACCATTATGAGTTCATTCTACCTTTCAATTACCGGAAAGTTAATTGAAAAATAAAAAGTTTGCATTGTCATGTAAAAACTTTAAAATTGGATTTTTCATATCTGCTATTTTTATTTTATCTTCAATGAGATAAAACAATCTTCACGAAAAATGATTGTTTCTGGATGAAAATGAGTCTCACACGTTAAAGGGTTGAAGAAACCGAACTCACGTTCATATGTTTTGTAAGCGCCAATTCGATAGTGGCAATTATTTGGTATTAGTATAAAATTACCATTCATTTCCCTTTCGTACCCCAAACCAATATAACTAGGATCTTTGGTCCTTAAGTGAAAGTGAAACTGAGTTGTAACCTTCTCATTACTATCGAATTTATAATATTTTTCGATGTATGCCATAAAAAACTGAATAATCTTTTTGTTGTCTATTTCCCATATTAGTAACAAAATGTAGACAAATTTCATCGACTACAAATAAACAATATTTACAGATGGATCAGTAGATAAAAGTGATAAAAGCGCAGGTTTTAGAATAGCCAATAGAGAAATCAAACTTTATTTTCTCTATTCTTTTTGCTTTCCTGTATTGTTTGTATTCACTTTTTTAAATAACTTATTCATGAATAAAAATTGTTTTTGTACTGTTATAGTGGAACTTTTTAATAAAAATTGTCTTATATCAATAAAAATTGATTTTGCACCAATATAGTGAATTTAAATAAAAGCTTGCAGATTATTTATAAGGGTGAGTTTGAAAGCAGTTTCCTTAGGAATCGGAAGAGAAACAATGACACTTTGGCAATGTATTTAACAACTCGACTCTCCCACGCGATTATATCCTCATCCAATCATTAAGATACAAATATACAGGATTATTGTTTTCAATTTCACTATTTTCTTCCATTATTTTTTTGGAAACGACTTATTCTTGAATAAAAATTGATTCTGTACAGTGAATTCAAAAATAAGCTTGCAAATTGGTTTCAGAATTAATTAACAAATAGGGTGAATTTGAAAGTAGAATCCTTAGAAATCTGAAGAGAAATAATAACACTTTCCCTATATATTCAACAACTTGACTCACCCACGCGGTTATATCCTTAAGTTGTTCCCTGTCACGGGGTCTCACGAAAAATATATAAAAAATCGAGAGTCCTTGTGCGTTTGTGAGTCTCTCGTTTTCGCTATTCGATAGCTCCGGAGATGAGGACGATGTATACCGCGAACGCGCGCGCTCTCTGTGCACGCGCTTATGAGAAAGGTGAGAGTGAATACCTGGGAGCATCTTCATTCAAGCTTTATATATACGTATTGTACCCCCGCGAAGCGTTCCTCAAACTCTCTGTAGAAAGAGTACGCGAGTCTCCACCACCATGGCTACCTTAATTTTACCAACTTCTCGTCGCGTCCTCCACCTCTTTGTCGTCCTCGTCGTGGTGTTCATCCTTGCAGGCCTCCTGCATATACATAACTGCACATACTTCAACGTGTCTAACCAGAGACACGTGAGTTTCGTTTTCGGTCTCTGTACTCTTTGATAATAAGCCCCGAGATAATTCATTATTATTCGTTGAATAACAATACAGACAAGAGAACGAATAGTGATGAATACTGGCAAAGCTTGGTACTTTTGGGATTGAAAAATGTATTGAAAACAGTTTTCAGTTCGAACCGTGAGTAATTGTACATAGGGCCTGGAATTGTTAATTTTTTTAAGAAATTCAATTGGTGATAATAAATTAAAAAATGTTTTCTATGATCCTTATGCCATTAATATGAAATGTACTATATATTTGCTCAGAGTGAATTTAACTTGAGATCATCAATCTTTGCACAATCTCTTTACTTATCTTTGTTCGAAATCGGTTTGATTTGAGATTATGAATAAAAAAAATATTTTTATTGATGTTTGTTCGGAATAAATTTGGTTAAAGATTATGGATCTAACAAAAAATTATTGATCTTTGTTTAGATGAAATTCAATTTACGATATGATAAATCTCTGAAAATGTTATTACGGCTCTTTGTTGTAAATTATTTGCACTTAAAAAACCAAGCGTGTTGCAAGTATGTTATTTCCTATCTTTTACATTGTGACAACTTTTTACACACTTGCAAGCGTGTTCTGTTTACGTATCGTTACAATGAATAAGCACCACGCGTGGAAATGTGTAAAAAGCCGCCACAATATAAAACATAAGAAATAACACGTTTGCAGCAGGCTTTGGTTTTTAGAGTGTGCTGCAACTTAAAGTGGTTAGTATTTTAAATAGTCTCGTTTCGGAATAAAAAGCGGTTTTGCAATTTCTGGTACCGTCAATATGAGCAGAAAAGAAAGAGAGCGCGACAGAGTGTATCGAATGTCACGTAATCTCGTAATAACTATGAGTCTAAAGTGTCAGTGTGTCAGTGGCACTGTTTGATTGAATTCACTTTTCGGTTCAAATAACAATGAGTAATGCGAAAGCACTAAGATAATTAATGTTATGTTAAAAGAAATTGAGTACGAGATAATTAATCTCAAAAATTGTATTATTACTCTTCGTTAAGAAAGATTTGCGGCTATCTAGACTGAAAAGTACTTTGAATATTATTTCTTTTGAAGACAAACTCCTTTTGCAATTTCGATTTCGTCGATATGAATAACCATGAAAGGCAGATAATAGCGAATGTCAGGTATTCTCTTAATGACGATAAGTGTAAATGAATGTCAGTGTGTCAATGGAACTATTTGGATAAAATGCATTGCAATCATTTTTTAATTCGAAACAGGTGATCTTACGTTTTTTATTACTACATACTGATTTAATTATCAGTCAACACAAAACACACTGATGCCTTAACCAAGTCGCGTGACTAGATATAATTATGATTTTCAATTTTCTTTCAATGTGTAGAAGTCACGAATTTTGGATATTTGCGTGTCATAAATTCATCCATTACACCCACGAAGTATTCGCACAAATTATCAAGCTAAAACATAAGAAATAAGATATGATTCTGATAAAATTTATACGAATTCGGAAAAAACCACAAGTCATTTTTATTGGGAAAAAAAGGTTGGATTGAGGAGTCATAAAAAATAGTTTGTTTTATAGATTTGTTATTAATATTTTTAAATTATTATATGCAAAATCGTACTTGATTTTTTTCCGAATTTCTATCTCATCGGAAAGTATTTGTTCCGGTTCCGTAACCAGTTAGTTTATTGGTTCAATCGATTTTATCTTTCAGAGTTTATTCGACCAATTATTTTTTTTTGTATATCAATGGTCGAATAAGAGCGTATGGAAAATGATTTTCAATGTGATACACCAAATGTTACATTTTTAATTATTACTACTGTTTGTTTCATAATTATTTAATACTAATGAAGCTGAAATATATATTCAACGCAATTTCATCTGAAGAAAAACCAGTTTTGTAATTCATGATTTAGTCGACGTGAGCTCACAGTAAAGAAAGAGCGGAAGAGAATATCGAATGTCACGTACTCTCGTAATGACGATAATTCGAGAGATATTTTTCGCCCGCGACAAAACGTTATGGTCGTCGATTTAAAATACCTCGCGATTTTCAGATGCATCCGCGAGAGACAACTTTCTTCTTCTGTGATCGCTTGTAAGTATTATTCATACGTTGCTCGGTTGGCCACGTGCGAGAATTTCACAGAATTTTTCATTGCGATCTTTTTTCAACACCCACACATCGTGAGATTGTTTTCTGTCGATTGGACATGATAGTCCGTTCAATCGAGCCTATCGAATTTAAATAAGCAGTCAACTTCGCTAATTTATGGCAAGAATATTGTGGCATAAATTAGCAATTAGTGTGCCACGAGATGCGCTATACAAATATAGACCATTTGCCACCGAATAGTAATTGTAAAGATAAAATTATTACGGGGCCTAATAAACCAAGAAATATACTTTACTGATAATTTATTTCCAGTTGATTGATGAATTTCGATTGAATTTATTTTTGAAATTTTATTCTTATTTGGCTTTTGGCGGAGTATGTATATATTGACTAGATGTTATGATGCTTTGACGATGACTTTATTTTTGAAAGTCTGGAATAAGGGTTCTTCTGGAAAAATCAAAATCAAACGTCACAATTTTTACTTTCTCATCACATACAGAGTATGTAAAAGAGATAGTATTGCAATCCAACGAAAATTTGATTTCAAGATTTTTATGGAAATACACGTTTTGAGTGTCCTAGATGCCAAAAAAACTGTCTGTCTGTCTGTCTGGCGTCTGTAGGTGCCGTGGATACCACATTTCTTTTAATTCAATAAGCAGTGAACAACAAGTGATTCAATATAGTGAAGACTTTGTTGTCTTGTTAGTTACTCACATGACATTTCTGAAACCATCCTCAATCAGAAATTTCTATTGTGAAATATGGATTGCCTTACAGGTCTACTAAAAAAAAACTGCTATCAATGATCTTGAGTAGTTTTCAGTGAGAAATACACTATAAATATTCACATAAAAAATTATATATAAAAAAGTGCATAAACAGAAAAGATTTAAGGTTAAGTTAACACTCACGATGTTAGACAATAAACGCCGATACATCCATAGTTTTTATCACTCGCATAGCATTGCATATGAATTCTGAATCCTGCGGCGGCCTCATATACGCCATAATATGCGAAACCTTTGGTATATGAATAACAAATATAAACCGACTTGTCAAACTATCGCAGTGCTGACAATAACACCAACAAACAAAAAAAAGAGAGATGTGGCGTGAAGGCGCGATCATAACGTGCACGTCCTCGAGAGGGCGGGTCGTAGCTTGAATTTGAATTAAAAAATGCGTTCTTAACAAATTATAGGGTGAGATGTAGATTAAAATTTAAAAAACAATCAAAATACAAATAAAAATAAAAATTGGAAAACAATTAAAATGAAAATGAAAATAAATTTAAAAAACATTTTTAAGTAAAAAAACAATCTATTGTCTCAAATTTATACAATTACAAAAGCAAACAAACGAACATTACAAACTAACTTCACAACCTAACTTCACAAACTAACTTCACAACCTAATTTCACAAACTATCTTCACGACAGTAACATGACGCCAGCAGCAATCGAGATGAGAAAGTCACGTATCGCGTCACGCCAGTAGCAATTTTTTTAAATTTTATTTTCAATATTCAAGAAAAAGGACGGAAGAAGAAGAATATTTTCATGAAAAACTTTTTTCTTTATACCTCGGTCGAAAGTACGTACTTTCGGCATCAATTCCGATGCAGAAAGTCCAAGATTTCTGCATCGGAAAGCTACAGGCACGCCCTTTACATCAGTGGAAGCAAAAAAATTTTCGCTCCCGCTGCCGTCAATCGCTTGACTATATTTACGCGCGCACGTATATCATTTAACCTAACCACAAAGCGGCTTACGTGATATTTTTATTTATTACGGACACACAAATCCTTGTATCAAAATGATTTCAACGGATGAATCGGTGGACGAGGAAGAAATATCAAGAGATTTTGATGTAGAGGCGCAATTAATTATTGAATCGGAAACTTTACCCAAAAAATCGGCCGATCAGTATAAACTCGCCTACTAAATACATTAACGTCTAATAGATAAACTATGATGTTCAAACATCGATAACCAAACATTTCGAATAGTAATAAATTTAAATAAATATATTTGTTTAAATATGATTATATTTTCTTTTCTTCTCTATATGATTTCTGCCCTTCCCCTCCCCGACCAGCAGCACTCGCTTCGCTCGTGCCGCAAATGTCGGGGCAGGCATCATTACGTGGGTACATACAATTTTTTTTCTCGTACTTTCGACCGGCTATAAAGAAAAATAGTATATACCACACGGGCAGAAGTTTGACAGCCCTAGACTGCGCGATATGATGCGCAGTGCAGGAATGTCAAAACTGTCTGCCCTTGTAGTGTAATATACTATTTTTTAGATATGTACGTCAGAACACTCAGAATTGTTTAAAAGATCTAAAAGTGCTTTAAAAAAAGTTACGTGTGTGTGTGCGCACGTGTGCGTGTGCATGTGCGTGTAGAGCTAATATTTGGCATATAAGTAAAGCAGCAGTTCGTCTTCCGTTGTTGCAATTTTTTACGAAAAGTATGCAGAAATTTGTATTTTATGGCTTTTTGAAATTCTTTAAAGAGTACGTGCGTGCTTTCGTAAAAATTATGATATTCTCGTGAATACTCCTCCATAAGTGCAGGGACTCTTAATGTTGTTCGATATTGAATTTGATCGAAATCGGAGAAGCGGTTCTGATTTTAAAGAGTTTGAAAATTTTCGAAAAAATCACGTTTTTACCCTCACTTCGGCAAAGCGTGAGCCAACGAACTCAAATTCCATACATGAAATCGTTACTGTCTAGCGATAATTAGTGCATAGTTTCGGCATAATATGCAGCATGGGTGGAATTTGTCAGATTTCAAGTTTTGGAAAAGTGATGTTATTCCATTAACCGTAACGAAACAACAGATAGCGAAGTCGACCTTCAGACATAAAATCTCTTTAACAATAATAGATGCATAGTTTCGTCACAATTTGATACGTGGTTCAAATTTTTCTGAAATTTGGCAAAAAATAAAGCTGCGGAGTTGAACTTTGCGAATTGCTTCATCATTATTTTTTATTTCTCTTACAAAACTTGCTTAATGAGAAAGTCAAAATCGATAAACGTACTTCCTAATAGAGGTAGCTTTATAAGAAAAACTAAAAAAAATGGGAAGGCGATTTGCTAAGTTCAACTTTGCAGCGTTTTCATAAAAATAAATTTATCTTCCTTCCCCTATATGCTTAAAAAAGCGCCTTGAGTGTTTTTGTTTTGCCTCATCTCATATTTAGAATACGATCACGAGCTCATTTCTCATAAAAATAAAAAACTATAAAATTTTGATTTTTTAAAAATGAATCAAAATAAAGAAGGATGTGTTCTATTGAGTAGTGATTCGCTCTATTTCAAAAGGGTTGTATTCAATTCAAATTTGTCAGTTGAACATGGAAAAAAATCCGATGATCAGACTATCATTTCCTTCCATTTCGATGTTGAAAAAGTTAATTTTGTCTAATTAATTTTGAAAAATCTCCTTAATGATAGTCGTTGAAAAATCTCATTAATGATAGTCGTTGAAAAATCTCATTAAAACTGAAAAGTATTTTTATTAATACTTTTAAATCAATACTAATATTTATTTCGCGGTTTTACAATTTTGATACTGTCAATATAAGCAGACAGATTTTTTCCAAGCTTCACTCATCGTGAGATCGCTTTCTATCGATTGGATTTGATAGTCCATTCAATCGGGCCTATGAACCGACGTCTAAGGTAGCTTTGCTAATTTATGTTAAGATATTATGCCACAGGATATACTCATTACAAATGTGGACCAATTGCCACCGAATAGTAACCCGACAATACCGTGGCAATGCTAACACGGTATTGTCGGGAACGGAAACGCCTCGTTCGCCTGGGAATAAAAATCGCTACGTAATAAGCGTAATATATATTTCAACGTAATCTCGATTATCCTTGTATTTTAGTGAATATGTCGAAAGAGACTGCAAACCCATTGCATAAATTCAAGGTGGTTAGATCACTCTTAAGATTGAAAAATACAAATGCAAATGTCGGAAAGATGTTACAAATTTGAAGCTTAAGATGGATCACTGTTGTTAGTGGCTCAATGGGAGTCGACTGTACTGAGTTCTCTACACTTTGTCCTCTTTTTAGTTTTGTCGGGTTAGTGATTACGAAATTATACATCTTTCGTTCGAAGAATTTGTTTTGTATAATGTAAATAGGTTTCTCGACACTTCGATGAAATTCCTGTACTTCAAACAGGAAATTACTGTGCACTGAAAGGTTGTGTTGATTTGATCCAAATTTTTATTCCTGTTCTTAATGTTACAGAACAAGTACATTAATGTTATGTATTTTTATGTCACACAAATTTTTAGTTATTTCGACATAGAAAATGAGCAATTACGTATTTGCATAAAACTTTCCCACATTTACACAATTATTATGTCGTTTTTAAATTTAAACGATATTTTCTATTAATTTGTCATTGTTTAAATATGATTTATTTTCCGATTATGACAAATTGAGACTATTTTTGTTTTACCTTTAATTCAACATATAAAAATGGGACGAAATTGCACAACCTTTGTGTTACATTCAAAATTCGACAGAAGATCCATAAAACACACTAAACTTCTAACGCAACGTGCTTGATACATGATGAGAGTACCACAAAAAAAAAACTGGCAAGGGACTCGATGCTTCTGTAATACGGGAAACGATTCCCATCGTTTACGATCGTAACCATTTTCAGGGTATGAGAGTTTAACGTTAAAGAAGTTGGCCTATCGCGACCTCGTTTAAAAATACGGTAACCTCTTATAGCATAAAATTGCCGCGAGCTGTGACTCAAGTAAATAACCACAAGCCTGTAACTACCAATGTTCATACCAATGCACGACTCTGTGTTGAGCACCTTTGACTCCCCATTTCTCTCAGAATCTCAGGCCCTCCACACTACTGCTTTCTAAAATTTATCCTATTGAACTAGACAATGGTACCACTAACTCTCGCCACTGAATAGCTCAAGTACTCGCATAGATACAGCACAGATTACCAAATACATATTAATTCAAGTGCACGGACAAGAGTGTTAATAATGTGAAGATCCTCAAGTGGGGGTCCGAATTATTTATTCGTTTATCAGAAAGAATAGTACAATCGAATTATTCTGTAACTTTTCCTGTGCTTAAGGTTAAGTAATTAGGACATATCCTGTGCCATTAAAATCTACTTAAATATAGTAAACCGCACGTTAGCACTTCAAACGTGAAGAAAGTGCCAACAGGACGTCCATTAGGGGGCGTTAGAAAAAAACACTTCATTCTTTGGTTGACTCGCTCATCAAGATTATTTTTTGGCTACAAGAAATAGGTGCACGTAAAAAGGCGATAGGAGGTTTAAATAATAATATTTAAGTGCAGAAATTTTCTCAGTTCTGCGTGAATAATGCAAATTGGACAAACGATTTCTTTCGTGGACTTACGAATTTAAGAACTTATTGCAGAATTTTTTTTTTTCGGATATATTGAATGTGATAAAAGTAACGTTATTCGAAAGCATTCAGATAAGGTGTGTTGTTACGATGAACGATGGGAGATAATAATAAGAATTATAGAAACTTTTTTTTTCACGTATTTATTAAGTATCCATCAATTTTCGGAATGCTAATTAATGGTACAATTCTTCTCATAATAATAACCAGCAGCACTTATACAGAGCTGTTCAAAACTGTCAGTAATTACAATAAAAATGAAAAATCATTATGAAAATACCGCGAAAATTGATGAGCGATAAAATTCGTTGGGCTTATAAACTAGTGATGCTGCGAGACGGGCCGAGACGAGAATCTGTCATTTCTCGTCTCGTCTCGCGTTGGCGAGAAAAGAATCTCGTCTCGTCTCGGAGAAACGCCGAGACATCTCTCTCATCACGTCTCGAAATATTTTCTCGAGACGAGGTTTCGTCTCGACTCGTCTCGAAATATGTTCTCGAGACAAGGTTCCATCTCGTCTCGTTTGGTCTCGCCAATTTCTCGAATTTTCTCGAGACAAGATTCCGTCTCGTCTCGGCAATTCATTGAATATGGCGACAATGTTCCGCGATTTTTTATCGATTTCGGCAACGAGCGTCCCCGTTAAACGATTATTTTTGAAGGTGGGACTAATACTCCGCAAACACCGAAGTCGGTTGTGGAGAGAATCCGCGAGGAGCTTGCTGTGTCTCAACGGATGGTTGCCTTGCAATATCATTTCTCGAATTCAAGTTAATATGAATCTGAGTAGATAATTTAATATTTTATTAAAATTTTCTGAAAAAAAAATGAACTGTTCGACTTCAGGAAATTGAAAATATGTCCGTCTACGTTCTTAACTAGAGCTGGGCAAAATACATGAAAATACTCAAAACACAAAATACTTTTGGTACGTCAATCCTTTGGTACTTGAAATACATTTCTAAGTACTTTTCTAAATACTCTTTAAAACCCGTATGAAATTGAATTCTAAGGCATTGCGTATTTATTAGATGTGGTAGTAATTGTTCAATGGTGCATAACACAATTCATCCATGCTTATTTATTTGTGAGTTAAACTAAATTGATGAAATGATCGTTTTAGAGACGTTTTCGAGATATTTTTCCGTTTACGCAATTGACTTCAGTACATGAAGACATTTTTTCTAAATATGATTTTTCAATGTTTTAGAACATTCAAAACACTCTTACATGAAAATCACATAATAAACATTCATGAAACCAAAGCTTCTTGAGCAAGAAAAAGTGTAGAAATCTTCATAGTTGTATCATACTGTTCTTTAACTTTAGTCTTTAGAACATCAAACTGTTTTTTATTCTGAACAAAAGAAGCTTTTATCAATGAATCACTTCGATTACTAAATTAAATTATCACACGCCTAAATTAATTTTATGAGGAAGCAAAGACAACGTTATACCTTAACGTCTGAAAGCAACAAGTGCAAATTTTTTAATTTAGTTTCCAATGTTTAAATTCTCTACATCACTCCGAAAAGAATCAAAGAGGTAGACCGATATATGAATTTTATGATCATGAAAGATTGTTTGAATTCAGAAAAATAATCCCACTGAAAAAAAAGAATTTTTTTAGGAGACTCAACCCCGTTAATTTAGTTATTGGAGTGACTTATTGTCGAACAAAGGGAGGGAGTGCGACGTATTATTAAAAATGTAAAATAATACATACCGCTTATTAAAAGCTTAGGTTTAGTCTCAAATTTCAAAGTTACCGTGAACTTGGTAAATATTGAAGAAATGTTCCGAATCTATAGGATCAAAAAATAGAAAAGTATTTTGTATTTTATAAAGTACTTAAAATACCTGAGAATTATTTTAGTATTTAAAATACGTATTTCAAATAGTTAAAGTACATGATGTATTTTAAATACTGCCCAGCTCTGTTTTTAACCCTTCTTCCAGAATAATCGAGACTTCTCGATTTCTCGCCCGAGATTCTCGGCGGTCGAGAAGTACTTCTCGTCTCGTCTCGAGATGTCGAGACGAGAAAACGTTTATTCGAGACGAGACATTTCTCATCTCGGCGGCATCACTATTATAAACTGATTCGTTTAGCGAACAATTTATTTTGTAGACAACGAACAAATTGGGTCTTACAACAAACTAGTTTCATGGCATATCCAAAAAATTTGTTAACGTAGCCAATGCAAACATTTGACGAATATTTAGCAATACGTGTTTGTTAGGTAAAACAATTGTTTATATCCGTGTACAATTTTCTATTCATTTATCGATGCAGAACACTTCCCAATTTTTTAAAGAACCATTCCGGTCACATTTCATAATCATATCTTTTCCTAATCATTCCAATAATTATGAGTCGTAATAAACTATACGATAAAATTTCATTAAACGCTTTTACCAAAAAGAGTAAATGTGTTTATTTTATCATTATTGACCCTTCATTTACATATACATACATACATACATTGTGAAATTATTGACATTACATACATTTATGGTTGTAACATTTGTATTTACATATAATTTTGATTTGTTGCCATGTATTGCCAATTGGCCATCGACCGCGGTCCTTCAGCCTATTTACATATATTTAATGCGTAAACTAAATGACAAAAAATGTAAATAAGTACCTACGTCTATAAATAAGCCTTCATTTAACTAATCGTTACAGCTTAACTTTCATTTTATCAATCACCAATACCCCACAACGGTTTTCGTCATTACAGCATTATACAAAAATGTCTAAATACTGTGCCTAACGATTTCCACATACAGTCGGGTGGATTAGAGTTATTAGTATACCAAATAAACTTGCTCGATAATTAATCCCCGCCGTTATTAAATCCCGTCTGCGAACGACTTGGTTTCCATCGATTGTGTATAAGTATCGGTGTGTAAACTATCAGCCAGATATAACCAGAATTAGTTACGACATTAACAGTGGGTTTAGCGAAGAAAGAAAAATAATAATAAAAATAACCGCGCCTCAGGCAAACTCAGACAACCTCCATTTTCATCTCTAGATCATTTCTTGGCGATGACGAAAGGTCACCGCTATTATCAAATTTTATTACATACGCACTCGTGCGACGTACGATATGCCTCCTGTATACCATGTTCCCGCAATGTGTTGCACGTTGTTGAGGATCGCTTTCACTACCACAATGAGTTGAAGGCGCGAGTGCATCTTCTTGTTACATTCCTTCTTCTTCTCCTTAGCATCCTTTGTTGGGTCCTCGTGCGCCTTGAGTTGGGCCTCATCTGGACAATATACGAGCGCGCCGGACCACGACGTTACCTCACTGTCAACAGCAATCACGCTGCGACGTCTCTTGAGCTCTTCGCCACTACTTATGGTCTCCTATTATGTTTATATCGAAATTACCGGTATAGTAAGTTGATACTACATTGTAGCACTCATTCCGTATAGAAGTGGCTACCGTATGGTTAAGTTATGATGAAATGACCCAAAATTGTTAAAGGCCATTCAAATTAGATAAAAAATGAAAAAAATATTGCTTCAAATGCAATCGTAACACGTTCTCATTATGATTGTTACACACTGAGAGAAAAGCATATCGTTTATCTACCGATTTCATATGGTAAAACGAATATAGGGAGGCTTGCAATGTTTTATGGTTGAAGCGATGATAATATGGTTCAATAAACGATACTTGCAAGGTTATTGGAAACAAACGTTGAAATCGTATATGCAACAAAACGGCATATTTGAAACTATCAGAATAGTTTTTGAAACTATCATCATTTTAATAATTGCTACTATAGACATATTTGCTATAACCATGAAATATAGACGTTCCTCCTGGGAATTATAGTTTATAGTTAGATTATCGTCAGTCCAACTATATTATTTTCAAAATTACCAGATTTTTCTCTCAGTGCATGCGTGAAATTTCGATTATGTTTATATCAAAATTATCAGTGTACGTTATGGCAACGTTACATTATGGCAATATGACCCATAATTTTGCAAAGCCATTGAAATGTTAAAAAATTTTCTATCTGTTCCCTTAGGCGTAATCGTAAGACGTTTACGTTATGATTGTTACAAGGAGAGAAAAGTCTACAATAGCTACGAGAGTTTCCGTTCTCAGTTACTATCACTCGCGTACCCGAATGACATATGGCCTTTATTGAATTTGTTCTTATGAAGTATTCAAAACATGTGTTGTAATCTATCGGATATTTTTGCGACGATTACTATAGGTACAGCCAGTTGGGAGTTTTTTTTACGTTTACCATACATACACTGAGCGGTAAAATGTTTACATGAGCTATTCTATCTAAGTCACGTGTCACCTCCGTACCATATTTTCTGCGAGTGGCATCTATATTCGCAGATCCATTTCTCTCCGTGTACAGGCGTGAAATATCTATCGTTTTGACTTCTTTCGAGCTCTTTGCTACGATGGACAGTCCAATATTATGTTATTCCAATATGACTTAAAATTGTGAGAGGTCATTTAAGGTTGAAAATTTTTTTTTAAAGTTTGCTTTGGGTGTAATCGTAAGACATTCTCATTAAGATTGTTACAGGCGTGAAATTCCTCCCGATTTGACTTCTTTTGATTTCTTCACTGTGATATGTTACGGTGTAATCGTAACATGTTCCTATTATGATCTTTACAGGCATTACATTTCTATCGTTTCGACGTCTCTTGAGCTTTTCGCTATGACTTATATGAAAAAATCTATTACATTACGGATCCATTCGGGATCTGTGAGAAGTACATGAAAAAATCGCAATGTTACGTCATGCCAATATGACCCAGAATTCCAAGAAGACATGAAAATTCCACAAAAAATTTAGCTTCGGGTGCAAATGTAACACGTTCTCATTATGATTGTTACAGGCGTAAAATTGTTATCATTTTGACTTTTTTCGATTTCTTCACCATAATTTATAGTCTGCGATGATGTTTATATCGAAGTTATCGATATAGTAAGTTGATACTACATTGTATCAGGTACTATATATAAAAGGGGCTACTGCAATCTACGTAATGCTAATGTAACTCGGAATTCCAAGAAAGCATTGAAATTTGAAACGAATTCAAAAATGTTTCTTCGGGTGTAATCGGGTGGATTTCAGAATCCACAGAACAGCAACGATTAAAAGTGACTTTTTAAGAAAATCTAGTAAAGACTGTTGTAACGGATTTTTCAGAGGTGAAATACATTGCTTAAGAACGATAGTGAAGGCTAAATATCGATATTCTACTTTTGAAAAAGTTGTCGTTCAGTTTTACGATCGGAATTTGAAAATCCATTGTGTGAACCTACATTAATTTTTGAAAAAGTTGGTTAACTCAATGTTTTCTTTTTCATTATAACAATTTGATGTGTTTATTTGTTTCCATAAAAATCCACAATAATTTGTCGGTGATCTTGGCAGATAAACCTTCAAAATGTATGAGGACTTCTGGATCACAAGAGGCTGGGAACGAGATAAGTGTAGCCTCTGCTCCAGGTACTCCAGTTCATACAGACTATAATGCAACAATCTACCTCTAACGAGATACCCATCGACGAAACGTTTTAACTACAATTGTATTCATTCGAGAAAAAGATCAAGAAGATAGAGTACGCGTATGATCAGCCACGCTTCGCACTAGACACGAGAGTGACACTTTCAGCTTTTGATCGTTGCGCAATTACGTAAACACGTTACAGCCATGACTCTTTCCCTCGTCACCGAATACAACCGATGTTCGTGCGTACTATAATGAAATACTTTTACCTTGGGCGTTTCATCAGAGCAATCATTTGATAACAATGTACGATAAGGTCTATTTCCAAGACGAATATATTTACTCATTACTAGGACACCGTTATAAAATAATTAACGTGAAATATCATAAAACATGCAATAGTTATTTACTGAATAAATTCCCTTTAGAATGAATTCTGCACAAAAATTATTTTCGCCGTTACAATATAATGTATCAGCGCTGGGGAAAGAATTTGAAATATAAGGTACTTATAGTACACGTTTTCAAGATTACTTAAAGTACAAAGTAATTGATTACTCAAAGTGCACTGTACTTGAGCACTCAAAGTACGAAGTATTTAAACTACAAAGTAGTTATAGTACAAAGTATTTAAAGTATTCAAAGTACAAAATATTTAAAGTACAAAGTATTTAAACTACAAAGTAGTTATAGTACAAAGCATTTAAAGTATTCAAAGTACAAAGTATTTAAAGTACAAAGAATTTAAAGTACAAAGTATTTAAAGTACAAAGTATTTAAAGTACAAAGTATTTAAAGTACAAAGTATTTAAAGTACAAAGTATTTAAAGTACAAAGTATTTAAAGTACAAAGTATTTAAAGTACAAAGTATTTAAAGTACAAAGTATTTAAAGTACAAAGTATTTAAAGTACAAAGTATTTAAAGTACAAAGTATTTAAAGTACAAAGTGTTTAAAGTACAAAGTATTTAAAGTACAAAGTATTTAAAGTACAAAGTATTTAAAGTACAGAGTGTTTAAAGTACAGAGTGTTTAAAGTACAGAGTGTTTAAAGTACAGAGTGTTTAAAGTACAGAGTGTTTAAAGTACAGAGTGTTTAAAGTACAGAGTGTTTAAAGTACAGAGTATTTAAAGTACAGAGTATTTAAAGTACATAGTAGTTATAGTACAAAGTACTCAATCGACAACGTATTAAAACTACAATGTAGTTAAAGTAAAGGTACTTAAATAATGGAGCTCAGAACCTTTACCGATTACTTCTATAATAAGTGATAGAGCGGACGTCGTGTACCGATTTCGACAGCATGGACAATAAGTAATGTTTGTGTGGATGCACGGGTGAGCTTGTGTGAGCAAGTGTGTGAGCGGATGTGCGCGAATGTGTGCATGTGTGTGTGAGTGCGTGCGCGGGTGTTATCTAAAAAATCAAGAATGCATAATTCTTACATTGAAATTCTTGAAACTCTGACTTACAGTACTTTACTGTACTGTAAGTACTGTACTCTGAGTACTTCACTGTACTTGAAGTATTTCTATGCCACCCGGTACTTGCAGTAAACACGTACTTCAATTATAGACTTTACGTACTAAACAAGTACCATATACTGAAGTTCTGCCCAGTTCTGTAATGTATGATGCATAAAAATCTTTTCCTTTACTATTAAGGCGAATCTCATTCAGTCTGAAGATATTATTCTCTAAATCTAGAGATATGATAACAGGTCAGAAAATAATTGTTTTCGAAGCCAAGGGATAATTAAAATCACTAACCAGTCGATCTTATAATTTATGCAATCATGAGAATGATTGAGAATACAAACTTGTTAAATTGATAATGATTTTAATAATTTTTTTCATTAATTAATATCATTACACAAATACAAATAAATATTGTTACTATTATTCAATATGAATATTGAGACAAGAGCATGAACACTCCAAGTAATAACCAAGAGACGTTACTTCCAATATAAACAAACGTCTTCGCAGTGAGAGTAGTAGAAATAATTCTGTAACGCGCATAACAGTTTCAGTAATCAGAAAAGTGAGAGTGAGAAAAGCACAAGGTAAAAGCTCGGTTACCACTAACGATTCGAAAAGCGGAAGAAGAAGAGCACGTTGGTCGATTCTTCATCTCACCTGTGTTAGTTCTCTCCTGAGTAAATATTGCTCCCGTCATATTGCTATCGTCGATATAATGTAATGGGTGTAAACAACCGCACGGGCAAACTAAACCATCCAAACAGCTAGCGCAAATTGTGCTAAACTCATATGCCAACCAACAGCAGTCAGTCATAAATCATATATGGTAGAGAACTAGGACTGTGGACAAATGTTGCGCAAACACGTAAGAGTCTCGTTAATAATCGGAGGGACGACAAAGTAGGCGATTTCGAGAGTTAGATGTGAGGAAAGCGAGAGTTTTTTCATATTTTTCTTATGTATTGCCGGATTATTCTTTTCCGCAATGCTAGTTTTTAAGAGGCGTCTTCGGAATTAATTATACGCGTAGGTCTCTTTTATCTACAAACGGTAAAGTTTGGTACCGGATATTCAATTCTACAGATGAGAAGTCGACAAAAATTACATTGATTACACAGAAGGAAGAAACACCTTTTTTACTATCATACACACATGCAGCTATTGCGAGATATTGTTCAAAGCATAATTATTCAAAAAATTTTACACACTTATAACTGTCGCCACTAATTTATCTTGAAAAAAGAATTTAACGGGATGCGGTAATTGTTAAGGAAAGTATAATTTGTGTTTAATCATTTCAACGTGGTTCCGACAATAGTATACCGTTTACATGTCTTAAACGAATGCTAGTAGATTGAAAAAACTTTGATCTTACTTCTTAATTTGTATTGACTAGCGATCGTAAATGATTAATGATTCTTCAAATGTTCGTATAAGTACCACGATTTCCAGGCGACTATTATTTTGGCTGGAAGCGATCGATGAAATTGAATCAATCCTTAAAAATGAAAAATTATCAAAGATAATTTATTCCTTTATCAAGCTACCCTCAAATACCACAATGATCTTGAGCACAGTTAGAAAGTGTCACTGTTTAAAGGAACTTTCTTTCCTCCAACAAATTGGCAATTCATAAAATGGACACGCGGAAACAGAGGAAGACATCTTCAGTTTAAAATAAGATGTGTTTTAAATTTTACAATGAAGTTTGGGTTAACCGCATAATGAACGAATACACACGTGCATTCAATGGTACGATGGGAAAAATAGATTGTGAGGTTTCTCATCTATAAGATACTGCCAATATTTATTGCAACTGTTTTCATATGGATACTACTGTATATTCTGAGATATCGCATATTTGCACTATGATCTTGTTCCTATTACTGCTCAGTTATTGTAGAGGTAAAATACTATGCTTACATTATACACAATAGTCCTACAATCGCAGATATTTTTGGACGAAAACATTGTATTATATATTACTTTTGATACATTATTACTATCCATGCACTTATGATTATATGCACAGATTTTAACAGGAACAATCCACGTAGTAATTACATCGTAGACATGACGTGGAAGCTGATGGCAATGGTAGTGATCCGGAGTGTCATGGATATTAATTCTGATATAAAACATTATTTCATTATCAATATCCAAATAGTATTACTTACTATAATCCCAATTGCAATATAAAGATGTATTTACCGGTATATTACTAAATGCATGCTAAAATTAATGATACTTGAACGCAGCGCAAAGGAACCCTGGCTAGGTATTTGTTTTTCGACCCAGTAGTACAATGTATCATCAATATTATTATCCGGATATTGGAAATATCGATCGGATTTTGGGGGCAATCGAGCGGCATAGAGTGTAATATTTAAGGGGTTAGACTCTAGAATTTTCGAAAAATCGATTTTTTTTCTCCTTGGAAATTACTCATTAGGGTTTCTAGAATGCTGTGTTAAAAGATTATGGCAGGCAAAAATTCTTAAATGCCCCATTTTCGAATTTTAATAGGAGGCCGCCCGGTCAGGGCCATTATCTACTGATGCCAAACCACGACAAATGTCCGATCTGCGAGAATTCATGGTGCTCATGGTAACGGACTAAAGCTATACAAATAGTTTGGCTGAATATAAACAAAAGTCAGCTCTTCCAGCTAATGTGTATGAAGCTATCAAACCAATCTACGAAGAACTGATCTTCTTACGCGATGTATCGGTGGTTACACGCAAAACAACAAGGAAAGCTTCAATTCGACTGTGTGGACATTGGCCCCAAAATCGGTTTCTAGTGGTAAAACTGTTTTGGATGTAGCCACAAATATTGCAGTTTGTACATACAATGACGGGTTTTCATCAATTTTACACATAATGAAAGAAATGGGCCTAGAAATCGGCGTGAATTCCTACAAAACGTGTCTGGCGATCGACGATCAGCGCATACTGCTTGGAGAGAGATCACTGTCTGAAGTGGTAAAAGAGGCAAGAATGGCTTCAAAATCGAGCAGAAAAGAAATGCAAGAGCAGGACACTCAATTGGAAGGCCAATTATATGGTGCAGGCATTGCAGATTAAAGGTATATCAATATTATTAATGATTTTCTACTACACCGAGAAAAAGAATTGGTAATACCAACCGAATCTGCGGTTACGAGTGGCGGAACCTATATTTGGTTGATTGGAAGAAATATTCGTTCCAATCAACCAAAGATTTATTTTGTTGCGCTTTCAAAAGAACTATTTGGTTAATTGGAACGGATATTTCTTCCAATCAACCAATCTATTTGTTTCGCCACCCCTAACGGCAAATTCGGTTGGTATTACCAATTCATTTTATCGGTCCACTCAAAACTTTAAACGCTTTTAAAACTATGCTTTTTTCAAGTTGGCCGGAAACATAACTCAAAAAGTTTACCACCGATTTATTGGAAATTTTGGATATATCTTCGAAAATACATCATCTACAAAAGTACGTAGGATTTTTTTTTAAGTTGCATAGTTTTGTTGTTATTGATCATTTTCGAACGATTTTTAGGCCAAATTTTTTAACTTTCACTTTAGATGCTCGCCATTTTATCAAAAATACCTGTATCGAAAAAAACGTACGTACTTCTCTACTGTTATGAACTCTACTACTGTTATAGTAAGTGAAAGAAAAGAGATCTCAAAGAGATCTGCAAAAACGCTGTACAGCCACCATTTTTAATTAATTACTATGAAAAAATTACTGTATACCGTTAATGATATGTACAATAAATACCCTTTCTCAAAAAAATCGATGTCTCTAAAAGTTTTTCTAAATAAAAAATTCCCAAAAAGCCATTTTTGTGGCCCTTTAAAGTGGCCTAACCCCTTAATTTATTTTTATTCTTTACTTTTCAAAATATTTAACTCATTTCTTAGTTCAGCACACAAAGTTCTTTAAATTAACCAGAACACCGTTATTAAGGAAAGTTACCATTTACGCATTTAATTTAATAATTCTAATTTATTGAAAAATTAAGACTTCGCGGATATAGATGGTGAATAAAATTATAACAAGAACACAAATAAAATCTGACACGTTAATATTTAACATTTCTTTCTTTGATTAAACCAATCAATTGAAAAAAGATAATCATTTACCGAATTCACATTCATTCCTTTAGCATACATTCGACTTTTCAATATAAATGATTATAACCATTTCTTTAGGAAAATATGATAGTCTCTTTCTCTCTCTCTCTCTCTCCTCTCTCTTTATAAAATATTGGTCATGCCTATCTTTATAATATATAAAGTTGTAGAAGTTACCGACCTGCAAAAAATCACATGGTGATAAATATAATAAGTAGGTTTTCTAGATACTGTGCACTGAGAGAAATATATACTAAGATTTTTAATATCCGATATACTAAATATTATATACTATCGGGTAGTATTTGGATAGTACCGTGTATTGTGTGTATCGTAAGGTTTATTATACGGAATGTACTTGGTACAATCAGATATTAACCATTACTACAATTATATTAACTGTTGCACTCCAGAGAGTGATCCCTATACAAAGCATCCAATATACTATTCGATAGTATATTTTTACTATCGGGTAGTATCTATTTCTCTCAGTGTAGTTAAAATTTAATAAATATCAAATTACGGTCTAATAAAATTTATTTCTCCCCTGGTAAAAATATGATATAGAGAGTGATACAGATCGATAGAGTGTGAAAAAAAATCAAAATCAAAATAAAGACAAAAATCTGAAAAAATTCGTATGCCTTTAAATAAATTAACATATCATTTTCATTAGAAAGAAAGTTAGGTTGACTGATTGTTTGTTGAACAATTGTTTTTTCCACCAATTTGTTAATAACATTTTGGGACTATTATTATGCGAAATCAATCTTTTCAGAACGTTTTGTATGCATTATTAATTTCCGATTTTTATCCCATCGGGAAGTGATCGAAATTGTCTCTGAAACTCACTTTTGGGGAGACTGTACGTATCATACATCCTTAACGGGGTGATCCTATAATTTTCTATCATCTTACAATTATCAAAAGTATTGCGGAATAAATCGTGTGTGTTCAAACTGAAAGAATTATCATACCCTATCGTACAACCCTGAAATTAATGAAGCAGTTTTCTATCATGATTTTTCAATATGAAACTTCCTTACAAGAACATATTAATAATTTACAACGCTTCAGCGATTTCTCAAAATAAAAATATCGCAAAGAAAATGATTTATTAATGATATGCATTCAGAAACGTGAGTGCATTCATTTCATAAGACCGAAAATTTAGTTTTTCGAAAACTTGACCAACTTTTTCTTAAAATGTTTTTTAAATAAATTCTTCGAACCATTATTATTCACAATAAACGCTCTTATTAGCATCTTCGATATGGTTGATTATTTAGTAGATTTTTCCCTTATCGCGAAGTATTTCAATTCGAATAAACGAAAACTTTCTGTAAGGAATGTATATGTAAAGCATTTTTAAAGTTAACATAAATAATTTAGTGAGACAAATGCTGAAAGACTGCTCAGTTTGCTGTGCTACTCATAAGTTCGTGAAGTGGCTTATATATTATTAATACATCATATCGTATAAGACCGAATTTGAATGGAATAGTTAGGCAGGACATCAGAGGACATGAAAGTTAAGCAGCTTGGGCCGCGGTCACTAGAAAGACGGATGACCGAAAAAAAAATCATGATCATCGGATGATTTTTTTTTTTTTTTTGACGCTTGGAATATTACTTTATGGGTGCATACGTAGTATATCGTATCCTTTTATTATTGAATTTCATACAAAAATTATAATATTTATGATCATATTATAGGATATGAAGGAAACATGTAGGATTTCGATCGTAAATTTGAGATAGTACTTCGTAAACTCACGAACCAATGTCCGTATTTGGAACGATAGAATTTTTTAAAATCGTTTTCTATCAATTATTTTTGTCAGGGTATTCAAATAAACACATTTCTAATATGCTATTTTAGTTTAAACTAATGAATCATTTCTCTGTGTGAAAGGTTGTATTTCGACCATTCACGCAGCAGGTAATAAAGCTACAAATACAATGCGGCGATTACTTCCCGATCTTGCCTTCTGTCTTACCCACTGCCGATAACAGAACCGATCTGCAGCGCCCTGACAGCCGGTAAGGTAGAAACAAGTGACGTTCGTTTGTTGTACAGGTGGACACCTTCGATCGGTCTCTAAATCTCCCTCTTGGTAACATACGGAGACACGAACGCGTGGATGGAAAGATAGTTCGCGCGCGTTTCGCTGTCGTTGTACCGGAATGGCCGTTGCTTACCCCACCATGAAGATTTCACGGCAGGATGATGTTGGTACGAAAGTCCCTGAGCAGAAGCGGGGCCCGTCCATGGGCCTACAGTCATTATCGTACCTGCACCGACGCTCGTGCCAGTCGGACGTCGCTCCGTTAATTCATCGCCGACGTTTCTCGGCTCTCTCGTGTTTCCTTGAAAAACACATCAGTCAGTCGACGCAACCAAACCAGCGGGTCTCAACACGAGACCACGTCGATTTTCTACCGTTGACCTTCGTTCCACCCGCACTGTAGTTAAAAAGAGAAAAAAACATTGGGAACAGCGGTAAAGAAAAAGAAAAAAAAGAAGTAATCTGATTGCGAGAACCAACGAAGTATATACATCTGGAAGTGTTATTAGCTCATGGTACGTAAGAGCGTCGTCGCGAAATGAGGAAAATCTTCTCGGGAAACGATGGAAACGTGACGTGATTGCGGCAGCAAGTGAAGAAGGGAAATAAACACTCAGAGGAATAGACTTATTGAACGTGGAAACCCGTCCATTTGATAAGAAAAAGAGGACTTTATTTGGAGACGTTACTCCGATTTTTGTTGCTTATTATTATCGGCGAGATGTCAGTGAAAAGGACAAATATTTGGTTTGCGGTTGTGACGAAGATCTGGTGGATCCTCTTCGTGGTTGGTGTCAGCGAGGTAAGTGCCTCGTGTTCTCCACCTGTCATATATTTGCAAGCGTATACATTCATATATGTAAACATACACTTGACACATTTGGTAGACAAAGTTTAAAGTGACTGAAACTTCTGACGTATTGAAAACGTCAAAAAAAGAGAAGGAAAGAAAAAAATGTTTTCGTAGATCCATTTTTGGTCGTTGATATAGTCTATGTACCAATCCAAATGACTATTCAATGCACCGGCTGATTGTTGAGTTGAAATATAAAATTTAATTTACACATATTCTCATATTTTTTGCACATTGTTTTGAAGAATTTCCTTATGACATTTATTAAATATATGACTTCAAAAAAATTGTTGTTGTAATGTCAAAGTCTTACATATTATATAAAATTATTTGAACTCTTGGATACTTACGGTAACTGCCAACTCGTTACTGCTAATTACTAAAAAAATTTCGTAATCAATATCAAATGTTTCTACGAGTGCATAAACTAAGAGGAATTGTCGACACAAATTCCCGTATTTTATAAACAAAAATTCTCAATATAGACTATGGAAATAGAATAACTTGTATACATGAATTCGGAATTACAATTTTTTTGAGCGATTTGAATATTTGATACATTGAAAATTTAGCATCAATACTTTAAGTAATGTTTACGGCAATTTATCGATATTCGAAGGATTGCCGGAAACGATTCCCTACTGTAGCAATTGATATAGCTGTTGCGGTCGACTAGATCAGAAAAAGTAATTTTCCCACTATAGAAAATAGAGAGAAAGGTATGGATCGTACATCCGTTATATCGCTTGCAAAACGGAAATGGAAATATATAACATTATGCAAGATAGTAACGTCTACTTTAACGCTTCAGTAAGCCTCCTCCAGCGTTCCTTCGTACATTTCTACCTCTTTAGAATATCGCATAGAAATACCAGTGACGCAATTTCGATGAAAAGCAAGCTATGACTCAAATGCCCGCGAACAACTCCAGGAATTGTATCATCTTGTCATGCTAAAAGTATTTCGAATTACTATTTTTTCCAAGGCTCCTAAGATGCTAGTCACGCTTTTTTTATGCTGCAACGCATCCTTGGCGAAAAAATTTATACGTCACTTGATAGTGCATAAATTTGGGGCTTGAAAAGCAGGTTATTTTTGAACATTTTTTTGTTATGATTTCATTGAGATTACGAGGTTAGAGTTTAACACAGTATTGATTAATTGTTTTTCCAAGTTTGATTTATCTTCAAACCAAAAAATATCGGTAAATGATTGAATTATTGTGACTCAAGCAAAGTGCCGCTGAAGTATTCAAACGCATCCCGCCGAATAATTGATTCGTTTGATTTACTTTATGTTCGGATTGGGCACAATTCGTACATTTTATTATCATATTAAAAAATAAAAATCTTGTATCGGTTATTACAGAGTCGAGGGAACTAGGAGTAAATAACTGTTACTTAATCGTGCCCAGGACTTTCACGATTTGTCGCACTGTGGCAACTACTGACGGAAAATTAGTAATAGTCCATGCGACTCATTTAAGTCTGCAAGAATTGTTCTTATTGTATCTACGTTTTTACACAGTGGTGATTGCGTAGAATGTAGAAGATAATTGAAAACTCAATCAGTTGCCTATACGATTTTTTAATAATTACACTTAAAATAAGTAAACACATAATTTTATCGTTGCCGTCAATTCCTGTATCTCGAAAAAGAAAAATAGAACGCAAATACTACGTTCTGCGCAGTTTTGAATATATTCAGAGATAAACGTATAACATAAATAGTAGAGATAAACATAAAAAGTAGTAATTTTCGCTTTAACATTAGAAGAAATAGTATAAATAATGGAAGAAATACTTAATGCATTACTTCCTTAATGCATTAATTATGTTCTTCCATTTTTTAAAAGGATTACCGTGAACTTTAATTGAAAAATGATCATTTTCGCAGCGATTCAAAAGATTAGTAATCGTATAATAATCTGTATATGTTATTATTATAAAATCATATTCATAGAGCAGATTGTATAATAATAATTATTGCTATAGGTATTAGGCATTTGGAACTCTATTTATAGTTGATATAACGTGCGGTGAAAACGAAAGGAATAAACGAAGTTGATAAAAACATGAAAGTAGCAGAGTGTCGGAATGTTATCAATTAATTAATTCGTCAAGTACTGCTGTACAATCAGTCAAATACTCATTTGAAATAAAACAAGTAAACAAAGTTAATAAAAACAAGAAAATACTTATACAAACTAACACCTCGTCGTTGCTAGAACTATCGCAAATGCTCGGAGTGTCAAAATTTTATTGAAAACATTGCACCGCGTGCCTCAGTCGTACGCGGAAGAGTTTTTCACCGGTTGATTCTTCCCGAGACGAGAGAAGCAACCGTAAACGGTGTAAAAGCATAAAAAGAGACTTGTTCACGGTCTTAGCGTCGTCTAGTCTGCACCGCTGCTACGGTACGACGGCTAAACCGCTTTTGTGCTCTCGTAAAAGAAGAGAAAGAAGAACGAGTAGCTCTCTCTTAGAGAAGAATTCATTTGGAGATAAATAAGAATATGGTGCGTGAGAATATTTAGGAGAAGGGCGCGTACGTACGACCATAGTATATATTCCTATGATGTCGACGCGTCGCTTCACTCGCATCCTGATGAAGGTCATTTCCATTTCAGGTTCCCGATTGCTCGGGGATTAAGAAGTTGGTTTATCTCTCCTCTTTTCAGTCACCTATTCATACGCACTTGCCTCTCGTTCATATTTACGTACACTCGACATAATTTACATAGACACATTTCCCGTTCTTCCAGTGGAACTTGTAATTGTGTCATAAATTCTCGCTAACTCGTTCGGGATTGTTTATACCACTAGAGATTTGTTTATGCACTGGAGAATGTAGTTCGGTAATTGAGAGTCTTTAGACAAAAAGGAAACAAACCTGAAAAGCTACAGTTAACGAGTAGGACTGCAAAAATTCTATAATGTTTTGATTACTTCGGTGCAGTGTTGAACATGAGAATTTTTTCGTGCATATCGTGAGAGAAAGTAAATAAATAATTTGTAAATTGTTTTTAATTAAGAAGATGAATATTCTGCCGCAAGAACACTTATTTTAATAAAAGCCCTGCAATGTTCATAATAGCACAACATTTTATCTGGAATTGGGGAAAAAAGGTTCATTATACCTATATTGGAACAAAATGTTTATCGTGTACTGAAAATGTAATACGACTCTTGTTTTAAATTTACTATACGGCTTGTGCATGAAACTATTTATGTACTGGTATGTAAATATAGTATCATTTAATTAAAATATTTAAATGAGAGTAATTATTATTGTTAGAAATGCGTTATCCAGTTGTTCCTTCGATAATTTTTGTAGACGAGTCAGACAACAAGTCATGTGTGGAACATGTTACGCCTGTTTAATTATGTAATACATTCGAAAAACAAAAGAGATCAATTTACCAAGGATAAATTATCAAACTTGTTGATCATGTTTTTCTTACAAATTTATCGATATTTTTTTGCGTTTTTATTATGCAAAGTCAAAGTTTTGAGTATCTGTAATAAACGTTGTTTGTTTTTAATGATCCATTTATGATTAAGGTAACGTCTAAACTAATTCTTTAAAAATTATTCTGAATGTATGGGTTAATAATCCTTCAAAAATAAATCTTACAATAGTTTCGAGAATAATTCAAGACTAATATCGAAAATTTCCAAACTTATTCCCTCAAGCAACTTTATACATTAAATTATTCTGCCCAATTCTAAACTATTTAATAGATTATACGTCTTGATTTTATTTGAGTGGGCACATATTTATAAATAAATTTTTACCCTTATTCTCATCAAAAACGAAAATCATTACAATATCAATATTTTTCAGGTTTTTCTTAAGTGACCAAATACTGCGATTGTAATCGAATTGAATTTTAGTTATATATATATGCGTCAATAATTTTTGAAAAAAAAAAGAAATAAAACAATAGTTTTGAAAACAATTCAAGTGTAATGTCAAACAAATTTTAAACTGTTTCCCTCAAACCACTTTATTTAGTAAATTTTCCTGTCTTATTCTATACTCTTCAATAGATCATACCTTTTAGTTCTATTCAAACGGCTGTGGATACCACGTAACCTTCTGTGTTATTACACACCTGTTCGCTGGCACGTTCACCCGATTTCGCAGGCGGCAGCTGCGCGCTTCAATTTACGCTCGTCATAAAATCAGAAGTTTCCTGCTCGTAGGTAGACCACCCGAAAGGAGGAAAAATTTTTCATCTCAAGAATGCAATGAATCTCCTTTTGTCGGTGCGCTCCACATAATATTATTCTAAGTGCAAAGCAGAGAGGTAGCATTTTCACAGATATCCGTATATTACCACAATATGAAGAATAGAAGCGCCATACACGGTGATTGAGGGACTCTATAAATTATATGGTCTCTTTCGCAGTTCGTCGCTATCCGGTTTTCTTATAAGCCGACAGGATCTGCCTCTCGAAGCGCCGCAACCGCCTTTCGTGCTGTTCCGTGTGCTTCTGTGCTATCGCTGCACAATTATGTCACTCTTCAGCTCTTCTGCTGCCGGTTATGGCGCGTTAGCACAACTATACCACTCAACTGCAGATTCATAGCAAAACCACGAGACATTACACGTATAATCGATGTATTAGTGTACAGGATGATCCATATCGATTGTATCAACGACCGGAAAGCATTCAAATCAAAGTTAATAGGGGTTTCTTTGTCATTCTCAATGGTGACAGAAAATAATAACCTTAAAATTCCGTCCGGAACATAATTTTTCCTTGCTCATAGAGGGACGTTTGTTTTCATGATAAATTTTGTTTCAACCGATTGAGCTCAAATCTGCTACCCAAGTCAGGTAGCAGTTCGTCTACAATTGTTCTAATTTTTTGCAAAATATATGCAGAATTTTTCATTTTATAGCTTTTGAAATTAAAAAAAAAAAGACGTGTGCGCGTTAGCTTTCGTAAAATTGATAATATTTACCTAAATAGTGCAGGCACTCTCAATGTTGTTTGGTATTGAATTTGATCGAAATTGGAGAAGTGGTTCCAATTTTGAAGAATTTTGAAATTTTCGAAAAAATCACGTTTTTTCAGATGATCAGCACATATTTTCGTCATAATATGCAACATGGTTCGAATTTGACACATTTTAAGTTTTGGAAAAATTATGTTATTGCATTAACCGTAGCAAAACAAAAGATAGCGAAGTTAAATTTCAGACATGAAATCAATACTCTTCAGCAATAATAAGAACACAGTTTCGGAATAATTTGTTGTGTGGTGCAAATTTTTCAAAAATTTAACTTTGATAACAAATGAAGCTGCAAAGTTCAACTTCGCTAAGTGCTTCCTCATTGTTTTTGTTTTTTCTTACAAAGCTTCCTCTATGAGAAAGCCAAAATCGATTATTATACTTCCTCGTAGAGGTAGCATTGTAAGAAAAACCAAAAATAATGAGCAAATAATTTTCAAAGTTCACCTCCGCAGCTTATTGTACATCAGTTATAAGATTGTGCCCCACCATCTGTCACACTCGGGCGCACTGATGGAGCACAATGCGACATACCGCAAATTGTTTTCGATCACATTATCTTAATTTTATTAATCGTTCGTGAAAAATACAAAGTAAACACCGGAGACCTCAATTGCAGCGAAACATCCATTATATCCAGACTACGCATTGGTGACATCAAAATTACGAATTAATTCCTCCTGAAAAAAAAAAGAACAAAAGTTAAGGGACACATTCAACACGTGGTGATATCAGCCAACCACCTTCTACATCACTGCACCAAATACGCCGCTACTCGAACGGCAATGAAACTCGACAACGAGCCAGAAAAAGTTCTTAATGATTCTTAAGCCCAAAATGACTTACTCAAGTTCCTGCGTAAAATAAATGTGTGCCAAGAAAAATTATAAAATGTATTAGAACCCACTCCGTAGGAGAAGTCGCACTTTTCGCACTCGTGAAATAATAGGATATTACGATACCAGTGCGATCAAACTGTTTCTGACGCGTGTGAATTTGAGAGAGTTCAAACGAGTTGAGAAAAAGTTTCTCGCACTAGTTTCGTATACAATTTCATTTAACGAGTGCGATTTCTCAGACGCTTTGCGTATGAAAAGTATGCGGTTTTCGCACTAGTGAAATAAAATTGTATACGAAACTCGTGCGAGAAACTTTTTCTCAACTCGTTTGGTAGCAATACCCGCCTCCGGCTCGTGTTGCAAACTCACCATCGTCAGAAAAAGTTTTATCGCACTCGTATCGTAATATACTAATACGATACTCCTGCGAGAACCTTTTACTCAATATACTATCATGTAATTCTCTTTATTCTTACTTTCCTCGTCGCTAATAAGCATACAGTTGATGCGACGAAATAGATAAAAAATAGTGAAGAAAATTAAACAATCTGTCTTAACTATTTATTGCAGCTTCCTCGTATGCCCAACAGTTTAGTGAAACCATTCATTAGTGGAATTTATTCGTAACATTATGCTAAAAAATGTTTCAAGTTTTAAGAAAAATTGTGTCACTATGTACGCCACTCAACCCTAACCTGTATAAATAGCGATATACATATATACGCATATACTTATCGAGATACTCTCGTTACGTCGACTTTAATGAACGAGGACGGAAACGTCCGCCCTGTGAATGGAAACAGAAGGCTTTGTTCCCTCGTTTCTCTCTGTAGCTTATTCTGTACTATCGTTATAGTAACGTTAGTGTGCATCAGGTATTCTCATAGACGATCGGCATGTCCATTTCGAGCTAAAGATCGCGCAGTCTCTGACTACCGAGCGCACACACCTCCATTCGATAACCAAGCGACGACGACAGGCGCCTACGCGCCGCTTCTACTGCCCACGTGACTTGGCGTGTGGGCACTGATATTTATTAACAGCCATACTTGTTTTTTTAAATCCCCACAAGCTGCTGCTACTTTGGTTGCGAAAGTCCGCGACAGAAACATCTCGTTGTTGCAACTTTGTCGATATCTTCGTCCCTGAGACACTTCAGAGTGTCTCGAGACGTTGTCGCCATCGTTTGGCGCTCTAGTTGTTCAATATCTCGCTAAGACTGTCTCAGACCGGATTTAATGTTTTCCGTGATGGGCACGCCTATTTGTCAGCAAGATTCAATAGAAAAGTTCTCAATATCCCAATAATTTCGTAATTACTTTGTTGGTTTGTTTTATAAATAATTCTGAATTTATTAATCCTCCCATGCTACGTGTTGAAAACGTTGAAATTTTAGTAACACTTTAACGGCCGAAAATTTTTAGAGTTGATGTTTGTTATTAATTTGTTAATCCTTCTTGAAATCAAGTGAAAAAACAGCAGTTTTGAACAATTCACTTTTCTCATTTCTATTCGTTGGTTCGTGTTTATTTTGTTCATAAAACTGAAATACACAATGTATACCTTATGATACTCCATCATTCGTGTAATTTTTAAAAAAATTGTAAAAATTCATAAAAATTCACTCGTTATCGATGCGACGAATGTTTCATTTATAGTGGTTGAGCGATTATTTTTTAAAAATATTTTAGCGGCTATAAGATTTTTTCCTGGGAATTAAATGATAAATTATGATATAAATTAAATGTACATTAGTTTTTTCAAAATAATTTACCTTTATAATATAAGTAACAATAAAACTGCGTTCTGCTAGAAAGTGGATTTTAAATTAGACGTATCAGTCAACAATACATCAATTAAATGTGATTAGTGTTTGTGAGTGTGAGGAAACATCGTCGTAAAGAGTGAGAATTGAAGGGCGTAGGATTATATCGTTGCGAAGCGTTTATATTCGACTATGCATGACCGTAGCAATCGTATATGTGTGTCGAGCGATCGTTACCGCGGTTTCTCTCGTATTCCGGAGTCTCACATGGCAATTCCGAGCTCCGATGAAACGAGACACTGACAGGATAATCGGATGTAGAGAGTGCTCTGCACGTATAAACGCTTCCCAAGGAATCCAAAAGAAACCCTTTTATCACCTATATAAAATATTTAAATACCTTTATACCATCTCCACGTGAGGTCTTAACCCCACGGTAACGCAAAACACTTCTTCGCTAATTTTTGCATAAGCTTTGTCTCGTCGATTAACCAATCCTATAAAACAAAAAAATCTTTGCGATCTTTTAAAGGAGATACACACGTTCCCATCAGAACGTCGGCTTTAATTAGTATAATTTTCACATTTTGCGAAGTGTTTAAATTGTAATCAAATGAAAGTTTCGGTTGTGTATGTAACCATAGACAGTGATATAAGGGAAATTGTTAATATATAGCAAGCTAAATATGAATTTTTTAAATTGATAAAAATTTCGTTGATTGATGTCAAGCAATTAAAAAAAAACTTACCGTTAAATTGGAATAGTGGAAATTATTTTAGACCTATATAGAATATAATTTGATATAATATAATAGAATTGAATAGAATATTTCTCGAGCCGTGGGGTGAATAGCCTAAAGGCCGAGCAATACAATACGAGCCGGAAAAAGTACAAAGTAAACAAAGAGAAAAGTATAAAGAGTAAGTTGAAAACATGAGAGTTGTGAATAGTCCGAAATATTAAAAATAACTAAACTACTAATAATAAACGAACAAATTTTGAAAATGAACCCGTGACGAACAGACTTGTAAGAATTCGAGAAATGTACAGTTTTAATTAATCAAATATTATTATTATTACGAAATTATAATCTATGAAAATGGAATTAAATGGATATCATTCAACACGAAATTGATAGACATTTCCTCTTTACATTAAATAAAATGTACATGTAATTTACAGTGGGAAAGATTTCTTCAGGATGCACTCAGAAGAGTGCACCATGAGTCAAAGGTTTAATGGAATCTCAAAGGGCATTGCGCACAAAATTAACATTTCTCTATGATAATTTTCCCGTTTCATTCGCGAGCAATCAAATGATTCAATTCTCGGCAGTCTCATCGCATTTACTCAACGCTGGTATCCCCAGGAAGTACGTAGCGCTATCGTGACGCAGAATCGCGACACGTACTTGGGAATCACGCATCGTCGTACATTTTTATGGACTCTGGCGCAGCGATCGGCGCGAAACGGACGTACTACATAACTACACTTCAGCTATTCCGTCCCTTGTCTGTTGTTTATGCAACTGCAGAATTCAGCGGTCTGTCACTTAAAGTAGCTACTGTACTTCACACTCATCAAATCAGTGCTTAATTTTTAAAAACGTTTTTATAATTTATAGTGGTTTAATTGACAGTTTCAAGGAGTTAATCGCGCAGCAGAATTAGTTCTTGAAATATAAGTATATTCGGAGCCGCCATTTGAATAGAAAATCAACTGATACATTCCAATGTCCGATGGCATGTTTTATCGTGCATTTGTAAAAAAATAAACCATAATTATAGTGCCATTATGATGAGCAATGTCTCATTTTGTTTTGCGGAAAATCCTTAATCGGTTGACCGTCCAGATTTTGTATCGGTTTTTTAAAAAATACAGCCACTTGTATGCCTGTTGTTAGATTAGGATAGGACAATTAAACATTTGTATCTGTCAAGTTACTAATCCTATAAAAAATCTGGGTGATCAATAGATTCAGGATCTTCTAACAAACAAAATGAGATATTGCTAGTCATAATTGGACTATGACCATGGCTTCTTTTTTTTTTAACTGCATGAAAAAATATGCCACCAAACATTTGCATATATCAGTCGATATCCTATTGAAATCGCGGCCCCGAATGCACTTCTATATTAAGAACTCATTTTATAACCTCCGACTTATATCGTTAGTCTCGGATCAACTTGGCATCAACCAATCTTAATTTTAACTTTATGTACAAATATTCGCTTCCAAATCTTGAAAATAAAGATAAGATAAAACGAAGTGAAAACACAGTACATCACTGAGAGAAATAGATACTGAGATTTTTAATATCCGATATACTAAATATTATGTACAATCGGGTAATATTTGGATAGTACCGTGTATTGTGTGTATTAATTGTAAGGGTTTATTATACGGAATGTACTTGGTACAATCAGATATTAACCATTACTATAATTATACTAACTGTTGCACTCCAGAGAGTGATCCCTATACGAAGCATCCAATATGTTATTCGATAGTATATTTTTACTATCGCGTAGTATCTATTTCTCTCAGTGAAGGCATTATTTTACTTTCTTATAGGAAAAGCATTTTCGTGAATTTATAAGAATAAAAAAATTATCAGGAAGCAAAATGAGAGACCTTTGGATCTTTCACGTTTTTCCGACAAAAAAATGGTGAGGTAGTTGTGCCACTCCCATGCAAAGTTTTAGTTGCCTGCGGTCCTTAACAGCGATATATTCTTTGAAAATATCACCAGGAAGAGAGAAAGTTAATGCTCGAAACTAGTAAATATACCACCTTGGCTACTTTTACTCTAAAATACTTTGCAATAAATATCCTAATTAATGTGAACATAATTCTTCAACAACAGCAACCTCAATAACCAGAAAAAAAACGAATTTTAACAAATTGCATTTATGTCTACCTAGAATTGAGGTCCGCAAAAATCTATCGTACCAACAAATCACATCACAACTCCCCTCGTAATATGTACGTACGTTTCAGCTATTTCGTTTTTTGTCGATTGTTGCAACTGCAGGATTTCTCCATCTGTCACTTAAGCAGTGATCTGCCAGAACGTAATATAAAATAGCGTTCGTTACCTCGATGGATACCTGAAATTTGTACATCTATATTGCCAAGCCAACAAATCAGTTGTAAGATTTGAAAAAAAAAGTGGTAAAGTAACGAGAAATGGTCGGTGGGCGGTTGATGATTTACGTCCACGAGCCCATACTCCTCGGATGGACGCGACCTCGGTACCAAATTGCTGCAACAGCAGCGAGAACAGCAGAAGACAAGGGAAAAAGGATTCGACTCTGTTATGTATGGTGTACTGAGTGCGCAGGCACCGACTTTAGCTATAGCTGTGTCTCAGCGGAGTCTCGATCCTATATTCCAGACGATCCCGGACCAGACGGTCAGACATCCTCGTAAAAGAGACCCCATGTGCACCGCCTCGTGAGAGAGACCTACGAACGCGAATATCTCCAGCATTGACTGCCCGAGAGTCCAGACGAAAAGAAAAAGAAGACAAAGGAGACCGGGGCTTTTTGAATCGAATCCGACTTCACGATTTCTGCCACTTTTTAGATAGCACGGACGGTATTTACAAGCACTAGTAAATTGAATTTATTTTTCAATTAAAAAAAAAGCGTGACCAATTATTTATATTTCTTAAAGTGAAAACAATACAAGATTATACGATTTCCATAGTAAAGACTAAAAGCAAACGATTATTTCAAATTATTTTCTGTTCGTAGTTAAGAGTTTGGAAAAAAACAATTAGAATATATTTTGTGGAGTCTGTGCCATCGGCAACTTTTTTTGAAACATCATTATTGTGTTTCGAGAATGGAAAGAAATAGTCGAATAAAATTGTATTCGAAACGTTGTTTTTTTAATTTCGTTTTCAATTTCTATCCGATTTATTAGAAAAATTTGATAAACGCAGGATTTTGTGAGTATATTCTAGATTGCAGTTCTTTTAAGGGAAAACAGATTTATGCATAAAAATTGGAACATTGATCATCGAAAGGCTCTGGGAATTTTATAGGTTCATCTATGATATTCAATCATCCTTAATTCAAGAAAAAAAATAACAATCAAATAGTGTTTTTATGAATTTTTATTCGAATATTAAGCACAGCCGATTCCAAATAGACTTTATTTTCATGGGGGTGTACCCGGCTTGAAACAACTTGCCTCTGACCCGATGACCCCGGTCTCCCTTATACGAGACAGCAAAACAGTATAAGAGGAGTAGATAGCGCAAATTTACCGTGCTGTATGGGATAAGAGCCTGAGATTTTATTGCGAAGAAAAACCATTGAACGATTTTAATGGCCTCTAGAGAAAACATGCATCAATTATTATGGGAACCGTAAAGTGTGATTGTATTTACCTCAGTTAATTTAATTTCGTATTTAGTTTTAACTGTCCTACAAAAAAATGTTATCCGTCTCTTCTGTTCCGAAATTCGTGCAGTTCATAAGGAAACAAAAACCAGTTTAACACGACTCGCGAAACTTCGTCTTCGTGTGCTTCTTCTTCTTCGTCTTAGGGGTCTTTCCTCGAGTTTCGTATCGCTTAAACCAGAGACGACGACGAGAAACGACCGTGCGGTGACGTCTCGCTACCGCCTCGTTAAAGGTACAACGACACCGCGCCCCCGATAACGATTTCCTCGCTTGCGAGTGTTAACAAAAGGACTCTTCGTGGTCTTCAAGGAAAGAGCGTAACTCTTACTTCGTTAGTCAATTGCAAAAATGATAGCGAACCGAGAAATACACAGAAATGTGCAAACGTTTTTTTTGTTCTCAGTCAGATCTACGCTGAAAGGAAAACTTGGAGAAACCGATAAATGGGTTGCGACAAACACTCGACGGAGTGGATATGGCTTTAACGAGTCAGTGAGTTATTGAAACTCCTCGTTGGTTACTGAAACTACTCGTTGGTTATTGAAACTACTCGTTGGTTATTGAAACTACTCGTTGGTTATCGAAACTACTCGTTGGTTATTGAAACTACTCGTTGGTTATTAAAACTAATCGTTGGTTATTGAAAGTAATCGTTGTTTATTGAAACTACTCGTTGGTTATTGAGACTAATCGTTGGTTATTGAAACTACTCGTTGGTTATTGAAACTACTCGTTGGTTATTGAAACTACTCGTTGGTTATTGAAACTACTCGTTGGTTATTGAAACTACTCGTTGGTTATTGAAACTACTCGTTGGTTATTGAAACTACTCGTTGGTTATTGAAACTACTCGTTGGTTATTGAAACTACTCGTTGGTTATTGAAACTACTCGTTGGTTATTGAAACTACTCGTTGGTTATTGAAACTACTCGTTGGTTATTGAAACTAATCGTTGGTTATTAAAACTAGTCATTGGTTTAGAAACTAGCGGTTAGTTATAGAAAATAACCATTAGTTATAGAAACCGCTGGTTGGTTACAGTTAGAAACACGTCGGTTGGTTGCGCCACCTAAAGGCTATTTCTAACAACAGCACCGCGATTAGTCACAAAAACCAACTTGTTAGTCTTACATACTATTGTTCCATAACCAATCAGGAATACATTAGTTCACTGATTGAGTTAGTTGCTAGAACTGAATTGCGGTACCGCATATGCTGAAGATTGTTCTCCCGACTACTTATTTTTTTTGTGTAGGGGAAGAGCAGTGAATTTTGCCAATTGTCCTGAGAATCATTCACGGAAAACAGATTCTTTACATTTATTTTATTTTTAGTTACAATTAATACAATCCGAGATCTTGTGATTGATAAAAATTATGAATCAAGCGTTGCTAATGATCAATAAATAATTTTACACAGCACACTGAGAAAAATGAGTAGTTGTGATTACCAGTAATTGCTTAAAGCAACCATAGTATTGGTAACGCTTACGAACATATTGGTAGCTCCAACTAATTATTGGTCATCACAACTACTCATTTTTCTCAGTGCATTAACTTACGACGATAATACTCCACACAGTAGTAACGCGACACATAATAGTTATGCAACTTTGTCTGTCAATACAGACCAAGTTGTACACAATGCATGAGGCTACACAGTGAAACTTATACACGGCATAGTTCTACACACTTCTATCTATGCACAGATCTGTCTCTACAGCATGCTAAATTATATGTATGAACTGGCTTACAACTTCGGCTGTGTAAAACTATGCGGTTTCCAACTTCAATGTGTTGTGCGACGTCAGTCGGTTAGAACTATAACGTCCCAAGTCCGGTGGATCTTCCTCGAGGTGAGATAATACCATGTAAAGTTTGGGTGTGTCAACATAATGCTGTGAAGTTTTGATGTATAGTTTCGCTGGGTAGTCTTGTTATACAGTCTGACTGTGTAGTCTTGTTAAACAGTCTGGCTGTGCCGTCTTCTTATACAGTCTGTCTGTGTAGTCTTCTTATACAGTCTGGCTGTGTAGTCTTCTTATACAGTCTGGCTGTGTAGGCTTTCTGTGTAATCTTGTTATAGTCTTGCTGTGTAGTCTCGTTGTGTAACTTTGTTGTGCACTCTTGCTGTGTACGCTTTCAGTATAACTTTGCTGTGTAGAATGACGTGTGTAAATGTTGCCTTGTGTACATAAGCTATGGGAGCGTTTTATTGCTGTGTAGAATGACGTGTGTAAATGTTGCCTTGTGTACATAAGCTATGGGAGCGTTTTATTGCTGTGTCAAGCCCTGTCATGCCGAGTGTTACCATCTCCGGTTAGTGATCTGTTGAGTCAACAATGTCCCACATTTTTCTTTATGCTGTAACCTATTTCCACATGCGTCTAAGGTCATTTGACACGTGTTGAAATGAGGCATTGCCTTTATCGTGCTCGCCTTACGAGTACGGAAGTCCACTGAACATTTTGGCGGTTATGGGCCTCTTACATTCGATTCTCCCGTTACAAGATAGTGTGGAATCGCACAAAGCGAACTGCAGTCAAACATGAGGTTCGTTAGTTCCTGCAAATTGAGCGGGACCGTTGCACGCTGAGTCTTTATAGATTGCTCCCAGTGGCTATATGGCTCCGAGCTCTGTGCTACAGTTGACTATGCGCCTCGCTGACTGCTCTTCTCTGTTCCTGTTGCCTCGTGTTGTTGTTACTGGTGTAGCTGCTGGATGCGCGCTTCACGGTTGTTGAGCGTGCAGAGAGCACGGCTTTCCAACCTCGTGCAGGATCTAAACGATAAAACACTAGTATCCGCAGGTATAGAGTACCCTATAACGCTGTTGTTGTACTAGTTCACTGCTGCTGGTGGTGCTTCTGCCGAGCACGAGCTCTGCGTTCTATCGGCCACGAAACGACTGCTCTGGCAATGCACAGCTAAACTTTTAACAGAGTCACGAAATCGCGTATAGTGTAGCAGCAACGTCTACACTATTATCCCGACTGCTTCCTCATTTCCTGCTTCCATATATCCTTCACTATCCAGAAGCTATTGAGCATGCTTACCAATAAATTTTCTTCTCTACATTTCCTCCTATTACATCCAAATTTACCGTTTTTATTGGTCGCAAAACGTACATACTAAATGTTATTGAAACGTTTCGTGATTTCCTATCTGGCTATGAGCTGCGATGTACGACGAGAAACGGCTCGTACATAAATACTTTGCCTGTAGGAGGCTTCGAAACTTTGAAAACCGGTGAAATCCGGAAATTAATTTTGTTTTCGCTCACCGCTAATCCCTTTAGAGTGGAATGGGTAACGGGAAGAAAGGTGAAAGACTCGAGGGAATTTCAGATTGAGCTGAATAATGAGAGATGTTGACTTTTGGGATTAAATTTGTTTTTCAAGATTGCCTCAGGTGTTATTGTTCTCATCTACACGTGCCACGCGTATTGATGATTTGACCCTTCATCATTGGCAATAATTAGGGATCGAAATAGATTGTCTCTCGTGAAGCGAGAGGCGAAAATAAGAATTGAACGGAGAGTTTTATGGAATTGTGGTAAAGGCAGAGCGGGTCAAGGAAAGGAAGAATTTTGTCTAGAGTTTTAAATTCTTCCCTTTTTCTTTTACTGCCAATAAGTAAAGATTTTCTGCAAGTGAGATAATTTGTAACCTCGGAAGCCAAATGCTTCCGAGTATTGAAAAGACTATTTCGAATGAAGAAGTATTATTACTGATGATTTTACTGTGTGCTGTAGGTGAATTGCAAAGGTTTTACGTTATCCCTGTTCTGAAGGAACCTTTTAGATCGATATTCCACGATTCGCGAGATATCGTAGAATATCGATGTTTCTCGTCGTATATCGCAGAGTATTACGGACGGGAGACGAAATACCGCGAGGTGGAACGTTCCTACCGTGCTTCGATACAATTTTAATGTTTCTTTTGATGATAAGGGCTCTCGCGTGGAGCAAGAGAGAATGTTTCAAATCGTATGATCACGAGTTAACTTGATTTTAATTGAATATTCGCTTGGCTTACGAAATGTAAGCGCAAGTGGAACTTTACACTCAATTTGATAATATAATTCCTTTTTCCTTTTCTTTTATTGACCTGAGCGTTGCGAATTGGTACGATGATATCGATGAGATTCTGCACTGCTGTAAGCAAAAGGAGCTCGACGCAATTAGGACGATTGCCACGAGGGCGTGAAAGCTCAGCAGCTTGAATCGCTTTGATTTCAGGATATTTTACAAAACGCGATATCACTGAGTTTATGTTCACCGATTTTTGCAACGTTCCACCGTTTATCGAATTCTTTAATCGAGTCTCAACCGTCTTCTTATCTAGCCTCAAGCACAGATCAACGTCCACGTTCAATACGGGGGTGACGATGTACTTGAGGACCCTGAGCTTTGCTAAGAAACTAACTTAACAAATAAGCCTAGGCTCCTGCTCTAATCGTAGATATTGAAGAGTATTGGATGATCCACGATGATAATGACCCCCAGTCGAGCTTCGTTGACCTTTATATATCTTCGCACCTTTCTGGTGCGCGTAAGGGGAAATTGAGTCGCGCGCCGACTTTGGTTTTCGGGTAGAGAGGGCCAGTGCGTAAGGTGCGTGGGGTTCTTCTTACTCGGTGGGAGGAACATTTCGAATCCGCCTCTCTTCGTAACGAAATTGGTTTGTCACTTATCGGGATGATAAGTGGGAGATCCCTCAGCTTCGCTCGGTATTAGGCGACTATCATGCGTCCTTGTGTTGCGTGTGCGTGAGAGAGCTCCTTTAACCCATATCACGACATCGGGCAGGTGTGCTTGCCGATGTGCGTGGATCTTTAGGCAGTTCGCGAGGACTTGGAGCGAGCTCCTCTCTATGCCGCTCTCCTAATAGAGGTGCGCGGAGAGCGTCCCGTTACATTATATTCTAAAACTTTCATGGAAATAGCTCGATTACGAAGAAAAATGAGCCTCTATATATTTGAATCTATAGTCGCTCTTGTATTTTTATTCGAAAAGTAATTTTTTTTCGTTGCACAAATTTTTCCAGAAAATTCATTAAGCATCATAATATTCTTTTTAAGGCCAAGGGAACATTTTGTTGCACTCATTTATTGGTAAGTTTCTGTCCAATGACGTCGATAGAAAATTACCGTCAAACTTGACGTGAAAAGCGAAAAGTACATTTCAGAAACTGTCTAGGCCAAATTCCAAAACCAAATTCGATAAAAAAAATGATGTACCTAAACATCACACTATTTTTTCTATTTCCAAATTAACAGAGAATATGTGTAAAATATTAATCAAGTTGGCAAATCCACATAATGTTTCTGTCATTCTTCGAATTCAACATGCAATCCGGAAGAAAGCCAAAGGAAGACCGATGCGAACAATAATTTAGCTCTCTTATTATTTTTTTAAAAATATCCAAAATTCCCAATTGAAGTAAAAACTTCCGAATTAGTTCTTCCTCCACCAACTTTATGGTTTCTCATAGAAAAACTCGTTCTGGAAAGATTGCGGATGTATACGGTGATAGTCATACTCATCCACTGTTGCAAAAGCACGGATAATTACACAAATTCCTGACGACAAAGCCTGAAGGCCGACGACGATGCGCAAGTACAACAATAGATCGAGGCGTAGTCACCTTTCGAATAAGTAATATATACTATGCAGTCTAGCTGATATAATGGCACAAAGAATAGCTAGTACGATGTTATGTGTAAGGCTACTACTAGTGCGAGGGCCGCGCCTCGTAACCAAACGCAACTATCAATCATTCGCTTATGATTTTTCTTTTCTCTTCATTCCCCCTTTTCTTCGTCTATTATTCCGGCCTCACTCGTGGTGAGCTTCGACTATATCGGCGGAGTATTGTAGCTCGATGAACGTAGCAATTCCCGCACCTGTTCAAACACGGCGCATCATAGAGTATTAGAGCTGAGAAGACGCGTGAGCGAGAACACTTGGGTCTGATAGGTACAGCGCCTTACCTACTAGCTAGCGCATCATTTATCGAGAAAATCGGACTCGCGCCTAACTCGCTCCTCTCTTCCTCTTCGTCAATCGGCGAAGAATACGTGATGGTTGCCTTCTTGTACTTTCAGCAGAGCTGCCGATAAAGACAAGAATCTTCGCGGTTCGCGTATTTTCCTGAGAGCGAAGAAAGATTGGCGGGAGGGGAGCGAGGGGGGCTCCGCTGTAATCGCTGTAATTTAATGTAATTCACTTTCGTCTCTCGATAGAGCCTCCGGGGGGCCTTGCCTTGCACTCTCCACTCAACAGTGTAGATGCTTTTAGAGGAAACACGTGCTCACTCGTGATAGCAAACCGCGGAGAATTCTCGGGCTATCCACTCGCGTTCGTTTAACGCGAATCCAATCGCCGTAGGAGCATCCGATTTTTAAATATGAAATAGAATATCCATATGCAAAAATCTATGATGAAAATATCCATAGGCAGGAACTTACAATACACATAATCATGGGCTTAAATTTATGGAAAAAATATCCATAGGCAGAAGTTTACGGTAAAAATATCGATAGGCAGAAATTTATGGTAAAGATATTCTTAAGCAGTAGTTTATGGTAAAAATATCGATAGGCCGAAATTTATGGTGAAGATAATCAGGCAGAAATTTATAGTAAAAATATCCTTAGGCAGAAATTTATGGTAGAAGTATCCATAGGCAGAAATTCATAGTAAAAATATCCATAGGCAGAAATCCGTGCTAACGGAATCCATAAGCAGAAATGCATGGTGAAAATATTCATAGGCAGAAATCCGTGCTAACGGAATCCATACGCAGAGATCCGTAGAAAAATGATTCGTCAAAAACAATACCATGGAAAAATGATTCTCCGAAAGGAATATCGGAAGGAAGGGTGATCCTAAGAAAAACCATGAAAAGAAGATGATGTTAAAAATAGCCGTAACAAAAAAAACCATACTAAAATGACCCAAATTTTAAACAAAATTATCCATTTCACCAATAAAAAACTTTCCCATGCAAAATGAATCGATCGATCGTTGGTCCATTCGAAAAATATTTCTGCAGAATGTATGATGGAAATTTCCTTCTCACGTCTATTTTAGATTATGAGAATGCCTTCAACACGCGTATTTAATTTCTTTAATAGTGTGAATCTCCACACAAGGAATCCAACATTTGTTTTATGAAATAAAAAAAAAAAACATATTCGCGCACAAAAATTAAAACGTGCAAATCTTCCCACACTGAGAAAACTTATTCGTTGGTTCAACACAGGCGATCACCGGCTGTCAAATGGACTGTTTAGTTAGCTCAACAAAAATTCATCTCCCCTTAAACATCTGGTCTATGAACCGGTCTACTCAACCGATAAACTGTTGAAGAAACAAATCTGTTTTACAGTGCACAATTCTTATCTAAAAAATTATCCAACATATAAACCATTACTTTTTTCAACGCAAAATAACTTGACCATACAAAGAAAATCGATCGTTTGTTGCTCTATTGGGAAAATATTTTCACAGAACGTGCGACAAGAATTTTCTTCTCACGCCTATTTCACATAATGAAGATTCCTTCAGCACACGTATTGAATTTTTTCTAAATAATGTGAATCTTCACGTGAATGCTCACGGAATCTATTCACGTGGATGAGCTGCAGTGGAATGCTTGATAAATATATGGTATATATTATTATTCAGATGGAGAACCCTCTTATCCTCTTAGCCACGACGAAGGAGCAGTGAGGTACATAAAGATATTCGCGTATATATATATTATCTGTTATATTGTAGAGGTGTTTGCGATTTCCCTTTCGTTAGTTAGTTAACTGCCGGTGTTCTGCGTCAGGACGTTTTCTCCTTGTACACTTATGTACGTACCATTCTCGTTGCTATATCTCCCTGTCTGCCGGTGGTTATACATAATGCTTCAATGTTGCTGATTCGGCCGCGTGTACCTACCGCTGCCGTTGCCGGTACAAATGACGATTAATGGGTCGAGAATACCACGCCTAACAAATCAGCAGTGTTGTGTATACTGCTGTTACATTGTACGTCGAACAATGAGACAGTTTACGATTAAGTATGGCTTCTCACGCTGCACTCGACGGTCTCCATACATAGTAGTAATACGAGCTCAAGTGGAATAGCGTTGCACGTTAATTTCTCTGTCGTCTGTTTTCGTTGGATGGAAATTCCGCGCGTTAATCCTCCCGGCAAATTATACTGCAAAGCCCTTCGTGCTTCCATAGATCAAAGTGACCGAAACGCCACGCAAGACGTTGTAACATTGTATTAACCCCGCAAGAAGAGCTTCAGAGACGAATGCGAACATTTATTAACCATAAAGTAGGACGTTTGCATGAAGGTGAAAAAAAATTCCTTGCCAGACGCACTGTCGTAAATTGTGGTATTAAACAGAAGTACAGCTATTTTTGTAGAAAAATAATACATGGTTACCTGTTAAAAATCGTTCACACGTAGTACATGTATGATGATAGCATAATAACAGCTATTTTTAATTATTTTTCCTGAATTTCCATCCAGATTTTTGGTAAATTGTGGATAACAATGCGTTTTACAATTGAGTTTTAGAAAACAATCCATTTATACCGACATAAATAAAATAAATTCTTTTGCCATAATTTCCATTTCTTAACTATTGTTTTTAGAAAAGTGTTCAACATTCAATAATGGTTTTCCTAATAGAAAAGGGTTTGGCTTTTTAAAGGGTTAACTAAGCTTACTCCATGCAAGGGATTATTTCCGTAGATAAACAAATTAATCGATGGAGAAATTAATAAAATCCTAAAGCGAAAATGAATAAAATTTTCGAATTAATTAAAAAAGTGTTAATTCAGGAATTCCGGAACCTTTTAACTGGCTCTGGTATCCCATTAAGAATGCACATTTTAATATCGTGTAATAAAAAAACAAGTCCAATTTTTCTAGTTCGTATGCTTGTCCCTATTTGAAAACAGTCAAAATTTAAGATTTCCTTTTCCAACACCGAACGGTTAACCAAGTTTTTGTTTATACAAACGATTATTCTCGTAGATTATAAATCAAACGATTGAAAAATTAATACAATGACCTCAAAGGAGATTAATGAAATTCGATCCGTTATCGGTTTCTCCGTGACATAACAATATTGAGATGAGAACGAAGGGAGAGAGTGGAATGGATCGTAGCGAAAGTGATAGTGAGCACGAAAGGAAAGCGTGGGCTGTCCCAGACATTGAAAGTCGACACTGGCAACGGGTGGAGTAGCAGCATCTCTTATGCGCTCTCGTGGGTTCAAGAAACCACGAGAGTTTTTGAGAGGCCGAGTGGACAAGAGCAGGGAGAGCAATAACTCCGATCGCAGCACGTGGTGCAACTCGTATTCTCTCTACTACCATATATGTATCTCCTGATGACTGTATGTCCTCGTCCGGTTTACTCGCACGTATCCGAAAGTTGCGTCTGATCCCTTACGTCATGGACCAGCGAGACGACCAACACTGGCGAAAGTCGTGAACCTTTTTAAGGTGAGACGGCCTCGAAGCTCACGCGGCGCAGAAGCGGTAACGGATTGGCAAACGTGCGGACACTTCACGAACCTCGTAAAATCCCGAGAGAATTTCCATGCGAGTTAAACGTCTCAGCATCTCCAGAGAAAAAAGTATTTTTATGTTTTCCTGGCCACCAACGAAAAGTTCACACAAGCAAAAAAGATATTCTACTTTGCGAAAAGGGTCGATTTATTTCATGGGCATCTTTTACAGACCTTAAAAGACAGCATGGTTTTTGGTATGTAAATGAGTAACGGGTCTCTTCGGTTTTTCAAAAGTCATTACGAATTGGCCCTTGTTAAGGGACGCTTCATATATTCTCTACTCCGGATCTACCTTCTGCTAACCAATGAAGATTAAGGAACGATGTAAAAAACTTTGTGACTCAGTTCAGTGTAAAAAAAAGTAGTTGTTATAAAGTAGTAATTAATACATGAGTGCATACACTGTAAAAAAATGTACTTAAAATTTAATGTAGAGGTAGTAGAGGTTTTTACGTATAAAGTGGGATATTAAATGCAATATATAGTGCGATGAGAAATTAATGTATGGTATAGTAAAACCACTAAATTGCTGTCATTTAAATAACGGACCTTAATTTGACTGTAAAAGTGCATTAATTTTACACCACAATTTTACATTAAATTTAATTAACCACTTTATGTCATTAGAACTTTAATTATTTCCCAACAGTGTTGACTATCCCGAGGTAAAATCAAAATACAACGACCATTATTTATACCAAATTCGCCATGCAATTTATTATCATGAATGTATGTCGAAAAATGGAAACCGATATCAGGATTTAAAAGAGTTCAAATTACTTCAGACAATGAAAACAAAACGGCATGAAATTAAAACCACTCGATAAACACCCACCAAATTTTACAAAAATTAAGTTTCAATATTAGTCCACAGGTGCGAAACATTTTATCCAGCTATTACAGGGTTTAAAACAATTCGATCGCGGAATAACTTTTTCAAAAAAATTACCTATGCTCTCAAAAACAATATTTTTGAAAGGAAACAAAACTTTTTCAACGACAGTGCAATAATGACATCTGTCCCGCATCAGTAGATATTTCACTGTCCGTTGTGCTTTGATGTGTCCTTCATAAAAATTTCGTCTCAGCGAGAATTTTATTACAGTCACGTAGACCAGTATGTGGTCTGGCCTTTCAGAGATTTGTGACGCGTTCTTTGACGGTGGCTCGAAATTCTGTAGATGTCCCTTTTGAGATAACCCTCTTAAGGTAGAGTCGTATAGTTTATGGTCTCGCAGTTTCAGCAGTGAAAGCATGAAGGGACTGCAGAAAGGGTTACGGCTACAGCGGTGAAATGCTAAGCTGAAAACGTGCCAGGCATTGTTCCATAAGTCTACGCAGGATTTAACGTGTAAAACAAGTATCAGTACAACATACTCACACATCCTCTATAACTACACGAGTGAGATCATCGTGCGATACGTGTTGTTCACTCGCAGTGCGGGTCTCAGTACACTACGTCGTACCGAGAGTGAACGCTTCAAGTTGCGTGCGATGCGCGGAGTCGCAGACAGAAAGAGAAAGAAGAAAGCGCGGGTGGGATAGAGCGATACGCACGGGGCGATAACGAGCTAGGAGAAAGCGAGAGGCGAACGTTTATTGACTGGACTGTGATAGAATTTTAGCTCCAGGCACGGCATATCCTGCGAATAAACTGATGGGTTCCCACCGAACAGCCATAATAATTTTTTTTCACTTTTAACTGTTCATGGAATTAGTATCGTGAAATTTTCATCGCGTGAGATAAGCGGAAATCCTGTTATGAGATAGAGATTTTGATATTTTTGTAGTATTTTTTATACCTGATAAAAAGGGAAGCATATTTAAATTTATTTGTTTGGAAAATTTATTGAGGGCTTTGCGAAAAATGAGCAGGCAAAAGAGATTGGATTAACTAAACACGTAGAAAAAACATTTCATAATACATCGACAGCAAATATTTTTTTTGCCAGCCTAGAAAATTATTTGTAACTACAGGATACATTCGCTGAATTAGCAAAAAAAATGTGTTGGTCCAGCAAATAAGAGAATAGTTGTGGATATAGTAGCTGATCAGCAACACCATTTTCTCTAAGAATCGGTGAGACACGGAATGTCATGTATTTTTTCGTTGGTAAGACAAGACGTGTTTGTTCCGCTCCAAGAATGTGTTGGGTTACTAAATGTAATAAGTAGAAGTACACCATTCACTTCAGGCACTGGAGTCATCATATGCTAAAGCGCCCAAGTCCGCTGATTCTAGTATACGGGAAACTATTTCACTCCAAAACATCGGCGCCAAAAGCTTGCGCCAAAAGCCTACCCCAAAAGTTTACGCCGGAAGCTTGCACTGAAACGTCTGTATCGAAAGCTTGCGCCAAAATTTTCGTGCCGAAACGTTCGCATCCAAAGTTCACGCCAAAACGTTCGCATCCAAAGTTCACGCCAAAACGTCTCGCGCCAAAACGTCCGCACCGAAACGTCCAGGCAAAAACGTCCGGGCCTAAGCGTTTGCATGAAAAGCTTGAGTTGAAACGTCCGTCCCTTAAATTCCACATCAAATCGCTTGCGCCAAAACGCTCGCATCAAAAACTCGCACCAAAACAACTCAGTGCCGAAACGGGCGGACCGCAACGTCCTGACGCCGAAACATCTAGCCATAGATACAAGGTTTATAACAGATGTCTTCTTTAATGTACATCAACTGTCATTTTGACGACAATAATTCGAAACTTTGTGACCAATTTACAAAATGACCTTACGTTATTGATAGAACTGTACCCAACGACTCTACACGAACCGTCTTATCAATAGAAATATGGATTATCATTAGGGAAGAACGGGGCAATGGCGTACAGTGTGTAATACCGAACACCCCGAATACTCACTATATATTGATAATATCTGATTACAGTGTTTTGCGTCGATTAATGTACACGAAATGTGACTAAATCGTATTATTAAATAATTATAAAAACATTAAAAAAGAGATCGGACATTGTAGGGCGATTCACGATCTGAAATTCACTCCACTATATTTGCTAATATTTTACTTCAGATGTTCTCATGTATTCGTTATTATTTTTACTTTCATATCGTTTTTGAAAAATTGTTCTCGCCGAAATATTACCGGGTGTAGACCAAAATTACGTTGTGAAGGCGTTTCGGGGTAATAGCGAACAGCATTTGTTGGTAATCGCGAACACGTAGCACGCTTGACGCCTAACGCCGTTTTTGACGCTTAGCTCGTGGTATCGATGAAATAATGTTATTTTATTATCTAATATGTGTGGTCGACGGAATTATATTATCCTGATATATGCAGTAGCAGTTTATTCGTGAATTCTATTCGTTTATTGTGAAATTTCAAGGTTACTTATGTACAATTTATTGTTTACTAAATACATAATGAAAATGTTCGAGCCAAAAAGTGATCCGTATGTTGCAAGTTCGAGAAAGACGAAACGTGAAAACTGTGATATCAATTAATGTGATAGATGATAGAGCGACAACGAAGAATTCCTATATTTACGTATATTTTTTTAAAGTGATACTTCTATTTTAGTAAAACACATAGCAGTTACGCGTTTTTAAATTATAATTGTGTTAAGTATTCGATAAAAATAAAAGTTCATGATTGTTCTCCTAGTTTTTGTCCATTTCAGTGCCTAAAAACTTATTTTGTAGATCTTGTAGATTTTGTAGGAACATTTTCTACAGCCGCGGAAAAAGTTTATTTTTCGATATTATATCGAAAAATGTTGTCACTGTGTCGAAGAAGACATGCCATGCTGTGATTTTGAGCCTTAAAATATTCAAATAGTTGCTTTTTTGTATGTTTAATTTCGATTCTTTCTTAGATGTTTGCCATTTCCCCGTTCTCTCAAAATAGTCCTCTCATCAGGATCGTCTTGAACTCCCGTGAGAACGTTCCCCCAGTTGCGTCGTTGATTGACAGGACTAGGAACCAATTCCCACAACTCGAAACCAGAGGAATTCAGGATCAAGAGACAACGATAGCTTTCCAGCCAGGGGAGCGATAATTATGCGGGTGACCACATCTACGAACAGACAGTACCACCCGCCGCCTTTCTCTCTATCATTTTCGTTGCGCTCGAACCGCAGAGCAAAGATTGCCCGGTCGGCAGCGAAGAGGACAAACGAAAAGGATGTAAGAGGAAGAAACGGAGACGATGAAGACGCGACAGACGACCAGCACGAGCCTGGATATATTTTTCCAAATGGTCCCTTGTATCCTAAGCGCAGTCTGTTATCCTACCACGACCGCGACTAGCCTATAGAAGAGTCATTTGCGGAAGAGCGTGCATTGTGTTTCGTGTCTGTATACTGTCTTCTTGCGTGAAGATGATCCTCAGAGCCTAACTTGGAGCTCGGGACCAACCAAGATAAATCGACGTACAAGCATCGCAAGGCGCAAGTCGTAAGGCCACTAGGAAGTCACGTCTCGAAGGAACAGACACCTTCTGTCCTCGCTGGCTGAACCTCCATTGAACTCTTATATCTTCTTCGTCGAAGTGCAGCTAATCCTACAGTTCTTCCTGCATCTTCACCAGCTGCACTGTGGTTATTAGACATTAGAATCGTGTCTGCATATACACCGAAGGCATTAAATCAAGGAAGTCTCCAGTGCATACATCACTCGGTGTATGTATATACAGACGCTCGTGCCCCCCGACGTATCATTCAAACCTGATATCCACGCGGTATCATCACCGACCGAGAAAACTTGACTCAGACTGCGGTACAAGAACGCAAATAATCGATTCCCGCTACCGGAACTCTTGAGCACTATAAACGCGGATCTGGATCAGCTTAAGGGCTCGTTCTCTCGAGCCAAAGTGCAAGGGCAAGCGATTCTCCTCGAAAATAGCTGGAAATCGTTACAAGCCCGATGTGCCTAGACATAGGAATTGTTGTTCTATAGGAATAAGACTGACTACCTTGAATGTTTACAAGGCGAAATCAGCATCGCAGGAATTTATGCATAGGGCGGTGGCTTTGGGGCATTCGACCGAGAATCCGATGCAATGATTCCTGGAGAATTAAGCCTCCATTTTTTTTTACTTTTCCTGTCTCTTTTTCTCTGACTTTCTTCCGATGGTCGATGATATAAACCCGGTTAGTCCAGCGGGTGGAGGGCAAGGGGCCCGCACGGAGGCCCCCTTGGCACGCGGCTCGTCCGCAATTTCCCATTACCCTATTATCGCGGGAAGCAGGCAGCTTCTTTACTCCACTCTCTGTATACCACTGTGTCATTATATTCTGACAAGTGGTCGGGCACTGCTTTGTACACACGTATAGCGCAGACCGGGGTTAGTTGGCGCAGTGCTTACTTGACGCATTGGCGGTATTTTCGTTATTATGGTATAGGGGGCAATATAACCATCTGGACCCCCTTTTACCATGACCGTCTTCGATATTACTTATAGACTTATTTACCCCCAATGAATGCATCATGCTACATTTTTTCAACATTTTCACTGCATTTTTCGCGCACTTGTGAACTTTATATTCTTGTTTTTCAACAATCGATTGTCCCAAAATTTCGAATGCGTGTAACTTTCAGGATATAAGTCGCATCGTAAAAAACCGGAGATGAAGGTTCTTTACTTTTGAGTGTACTTTTATGAAAGACTATTTAGAAAATTCTCCAACTCTTTTAAGGCATTCAATTTTAGTTAATACACATTGAAATCCATTTTTCAAAAACCTCGACATTTTTTATTTAAAAAAATACTTTAAAACACTACTCATCAAAACGAAGATTGTAAGCATCTTACCTCGTTATTTAAACATTCTAAGCATATGCGACGGACAGATGAACGTTAATTTCGGCGTACGTCACACTTTAAAAACTTTTTCCACAGAAAAAGTTCCCAATTGACCTGTTATAAAGGTTTGACCTCGATTATCAAATCTATTGAAGATGGTCATAGTAAAAGGAAGTCCAGATGGTGTATAATGCCCCATATAAGAATCAGCGAATAATTTTACGGTGCTACTAAGATTGTACCTAGGTTTAAACTAGCAAGGTTAAACCAAACAAATTATTATTGAATTTTCGAGAAGGGGCAATTATTATTTTTCCATTTATAAAACGGTCATTTTGTTTTAGCTAACAAAAGTTGAGAGTATAGTTGCATGACTGTCGATATCGCTAAAAACTCATCAGAGTATCATAAATCGAGGAATTATTTCGTTGAAGTACAAAAAAAGAATAATTCACACGTTTTTCGAAACCGTACACGAATCATTTTTTTTATACCGGAACTCTGATGATTTTCTCGTGATCTCGACAGTCATGCAGGAATGCTCTGTAATTTTGTTAGACAAAAAAAACTACCGTTATTGATTTAAAAATATAATAACATGCTCATTTTTCAGGCAATTTTAGTAGATTTTATTCGTTTAGTTCCAGTTCCGAGTACACCCGTGAGGGTTTTTACCCCCCCCCCCCCCCCCCCCTTCAGTAAAAACTCTCACCTAACTTCCAATGCGTCCGCAGACCACTTAGATACACTGTACAGCATTTGCCAAGGGCACGGGGAAACTGCGGAGGACCCGCACCGGTACAGACGCCCGTATATTCTTCTGACTTCCCGGTGTATACAGCTAGGTATCTCACTTAAGGATATAAACCGAAGCTGCAAAAAAACAGACCTCCCATGCACTAGTTGATGAGCCAGGCGGTGCACGGTTAAGCGGTCACCCATCCAAGTTATGGCCGCAAACAATGCTGCTTAACTCGGGGGATCGCCAGAGCCGTTCACCGACCGCACAACCATCAATGTCAGTCATTTAATTTTAGTGTTTCAAAAAAAATTTCGGTATTTGGATAAAAACATAATTTCTCCGTTTTCCGGTAAAACATCATACTTACTCTGAGGTGACAATTATTCTAAACATTCCATCCGAAAGCTAACAAAAAAACGACAACTTTCATGTTTTTCAATAATCACATTTTTCAATAACTTCAAATTTTCCAGATGTTTGCACTTGTAAAAAAGGCTGTTTCTAAAATATTGTTTTTAAAAATCTCAATCAATTCATATAAACTATCCTTTAAGGGTACTCTTATACAACCAATTATGGGGCAGATCGAAGCGGGTCGAAAAACGGCTGTATATCAACAGAGATATATGACCAAGCGATTTGTTTGATCCAACCAACCCTTTTTTCCCGTGCATCTTACAATGTTTTTTCAACACTATTTAGACCAAGTTCTTTATTACGCGAACCCCTTTTTCTGCCCATCTTTGGCACAGTTCTCTAGAGCTGTCACTTTTGAAATTTCGCGGTACCGAGTCCATTAAAGAAGCGGTTTCATAATTTTTCCTTACTTTCATAGAGATCGTTGTGATCCTGAAAAACAGAAAAATTAATCGCTCGTTCTCTTGCACTTGTTCTTGTTCTTTTTCCGTTCCATTGATTCACCTTCATTCAATCTTCACCAATGGGAAGAAATACTTGAGTTTCAATTATATCTTTTCATTAAATGATCTCAAACCTACTAAGAAGTAGTAATATTCAATCAAAGAAATCGTCTTTGTTCTTTTCATTGATTCAGAATGTTGAGACCTATTTTTTCCCAAACTAATCGGTAGATAAAGCTCGAATTTGGAGAGAACGTGCTATAGTATAGCAGAAATGGGCTAAAGTACGAGCTCTTTGAAACTCGAGGCCGTTTGTACGGGAGAAACGGAAAACAAAAAAGTGAGGTTAGGTACCAAAGAGACAGCCCTATAGACGTTTAACATTGGACGATGAAATTCCTAGCACTTGCTGCCATGAAGTTTATCTTTGAATTCAAGGAATCAACAAAAACGTTTCTTTGAACCAATAAAAATTTGTCTTTAAAAAAAAATTAAACTGTTTTTTTATTATATGCTAACTGGGTACATGTTTCACCACTGGCTATGGAATCTTCTCTTCGAAATTTAAATTCACTATTTCATTAAAATTAAATAACCATTTTGTTTGAATCAATGAGACAAAACCAACCCACCCATCTTTTTGGGGTCGATGTAATCTTTTTTCTCGGTGTACGTATTAAAGAATTGGAATACGAAAAATGTGTCAACTTACCCCAGTCTTCTCCTATGAAGCGTTGGACGCAGGCTGTGCAATCAGCGGTTTCAGGGAGAAAAGAACGAAAGAGTTAGTGTATGTAGAGTAAAACGTGTGCGGCGAGTGATACGCGCGCCCAGTGCACGGTGTACACAAGGCCCCTCAGGGTGAAGAAACGGGTGTGTCTGCGCGCGCGCGAACCCCAACAGGACCCAGAGTCCCCTCATTTCTCTCCCATCCAGAGAGCTTCACCGCCCTCCGAATTATCTCGTGCTCGAGCGGCACGAGCTTTGAACCGGCTGCAAGTACGTATTCACGTATGTGTAAGTACAGCACCTATATGTATATATATGTAATATATATGCACTCGAGCAGCTCGTTGTCGAGATCTGAAAAGCTAAAGAGTGGGGGAAGAAAGAGGATACAGACGAGAATGTATACGTGTTGTTGACCTCGCTCACCGTCTAGCCAGCGAGATATCTTCCTCGAACTTTTTTTTCTCTCCAAAGTCACGCATGCATCGGCCGCAACTTGTGCACCTTGCAACAAACCACTTTTTTCCGTGATGACTCGACAGGTCTCTTTAGTCTTATCAAATATATTACTAGGTTAATATGAAATAAGTGGAATGACGTTCGGCTTGAAAATTTTTGGGAATATTGAGGGACGGTGATCAGGTACACCCGGAGAAATGGGTCTGAAGAATTTATTCGAATCAATTATGGGGTGTATTTGAAATTCGTATAATTTTATTTCAATAAAATAGAGGCTATTTCGATTAAATAAATGTTCATCTGAACGAAATAGACTCTATTTGATAGAAATAAAATGGTATTCATTCCAAATACACCCTATAATTGATTCAAATAAACTCATCGGACCCATTTCTCTGGTTTTAAAAATCAGTGATATTCTAATTGCTTAATGATTGAAATTCTACATATTTTTCAGTACGTCCAACTAGACGTTTCAATGAAAGTTATTCAAATTTCACACTCACAGTTTTCGGTTTTCAGTTCACTTTCGGTGCGTCGAAAAATACTCAGTTATGAGTAAGATGTATCAACATGCTTTCAGCCTAATTTCAGGCATTTTATCTTAAATTCATCTCAAAATCTATGAGCTCATAACAATGTTGCGATGGAACAAATAAAATATTCCGATCCATAACATTTCTACCTTTTAATCTTTAAACCTTATTTTACATTGATTTTCATAAATTCATTTAATGAAAAGGTCTTTACTTTATGACGTTTATAAAAAGGTTATGAAAGGGACATTGATAAAACAATTAAAGTAAAAATGGAAATGGCTGTTTTCTACCCCCGAATGTAAAAAGAGCCAAATATTTGAATCTGCAACATTTCAAGGAATAATCGAGGTAAAATTTTTCTTTTTCTTTCTCGTCTAATTGAACTTTCTGTTTTGGTCGAATTCGATGACAATGAAGTTTTGTCCATCGAAATGACGTTCATGCAGCATCTTCTATGAGTCGGCTTTATTTCTCGATGGCTACTCGAATATGTACGGTAAAACCTGTTCCGTTCGCGGAACATCTCGCGCCCGGAGCCTCTGCCTCTGGACTTTCGAAAGTTATGTCCCGCGGGACGGGCAGGGACTTCCCCACGTACGCCAGAGAGCCAACATCAGACTCTTGACTTCGGAACGTTGTCTCGTGAAACTTGCATGCATGCACTTCGCTCCCTATGGTCCGAAGCACACGTTCCGTTGTATTCGCAAAGCGCCTCCGCTTGCGCGTGCATACTCCAGGTAGATCGAAAAAATTTATGGTCACGATTCGCGAACCGAGAGAACAGGAGTTTCAGTACCTACTCACGGCGCTTCACGCGCAAAGAATCATCTTTGTATTGTCCTTTCAGCCACACTCGTAATTCTTCAGGAGCATTAAAAAATTTCAGCGAAAAGACACAAAAGCTGAACGGCCTTTTATAGATCGTAAGGGCCACAAAATTGGAGATAACGATCTAATGTAAAAATGCCTCTTATAAATGATAAATAATAACGAAATTGCTGGTAGTATTTGACCCTTTAACTACAAAACTCGTAAATGTGTACGTCGATACCTTTTCACCGAAGCAATATTCTTTATTTGTTTTTCTAATTGCCACATTTTTATGGAGGAATTGAAAAATAATTAAGAGATAATTGGAATACAATTATAATCCATTATTATCAGTAGTAATATCCCGAGACCTTCAAAATTATCGGAATATTGTCCGATTGTTTCAATTCCGAGCGCGTAACGCGACCGATTTTTGTTCGAAATTTATCCCGACCGCTAAACAGGTAAACTAGAGGGAAATATTACGGTTAATTTTGAAAGTAAAGGGATGTTTTTCGGATTTTTTTTCGAATCTGGATATCGACTAAGCACATAACAGTATATTCATTTGTAATACCACAAGAGCTACGAAATTATCGGATATTTCCCGATAGGTTCGTTGCAAACAAATGAACGAGTCAAGATTTCCAGGTGAAAAAATCATGAGCTCGTAGCACGAGTGATTATTCTGGAAAACTTGACGAGCTCATTTGTGTGCAGGGAACCTTGAGGGAATTAATATCAGATCGATTTCGAAGCTCGAGTGGTATTCGGAGAATTATTTTTCCCATCCAAATTGCGACTAATGAAATTGCACCGTGAGACGAAAATTAGGTTTATGTTTAATGAAATCCTTCGATTGTCACAATCGAATTTAATCTGTCCGTTTGACAGATGGTTAACGCGGCTAAATGATCTTTTGTTTTGTATAAATAGCAACCAACATACGAAATTATTAATAAATTATCAGTGTAATACCGTGTAGGATGTACCACGTGACATCGAATGGTAAAATTCTATTTGGATGGAAAAATTAATCAAAAATATTTATTTATCAACAAAATGGGCAACATTGAGTGGTCACTCCAGTTAAAAAATCTACAGTAAAAGAATTTATCCGGAAGACTTATCTTAATTTACAAATAGTTTGACACATATTTCGATCGGCTCGTTCAGTGAAACGTGCTTTAATATGCATATGAATGCGAGACATTCGGCCGCACCTACACCGGTCCTCCACTTCCAATCTACTTGGCGCGTTAAAAAAAAAATTCCAGAGTATATCAGGCAGCGAAGTCAAGGAACAGCAAAAGTTGAATTGAAAAAATGAGAGCGGGTGACTGTGTGTACCAGAGAGAAATTCCGTGACCGCTTATTTATGATACTGAAATTAAATGCACTTTCGTTTCGTTCTTTATGCGGGCGGCCGTCCATGTACATATATATCTACTCTGCTTTACCCTGCAAGAGCATAAGTGAACCCGACTCCAAGTACCAAGACTTTCCATTTTTTTCGTATTAAATGTACATTGTATCCTCACGCTAAATTGAACTCGAGAGTTTCAAGCGTCGTTTCTCTATAAAATTGCGTAGAAGGCTCGACCATAATTCCAGACGATGCACCAGTCAAAGTGAGTGCCCGGAGCATTGGACGATTTAAGGGCATCGTTCACGCATTAATGCTACACCCTTTCATGCACAAAGATATTATTATTTACGTCTTTCATCTCAGCATTCTTCCACCTTAAAGAGATTTGATGCGAATGGACCATTCGCTGACCGTGTGCTAATGTATCTGATAAGAAAAGTATTGTTTATAATTATCGTCTATTTGTTAACAAAAAAAGGAACTTTTGGCAAAAATTAAAGTTGTTTTTTTTGTGTGTTTCCTGCTTCGAAAATTTAAACGTCTATAATTCAAAAATAATTCTGACGATCGAGCTGCAATTCAGCACGCAAGTAGAACTTTCCATTGTATGTTATAATTTTTGACAAATTCTATGCAGAAATAAAAAATCTATAATCGTTTTGATTTCCTTCAATAAAAAGCGTGATTGCTCTAACTTCCGTAATATTTCAGCTCTTTAGTGAAATAATTCTTCAAAAATGCAGGAATACTCATGATTACGATTTTATGACGTTTTGGATTTTTCATAAACGTTCTATAATTTTTCTTTAGTATATCGACAACGAAAATTTCTTTATACTTCTGTTTTTTAGTGATATTTGACGCAAGCTAGCAACATGGAACCTTGTACATTGCTTGTTTATTATTTTTAGCTATTCATAGAGTTTCTTCTATGTCAAAGCCGATATCGGTAACCACATTTCCTTATGGTTGTAGCTCCGGAAATAGTGAAAAATATTTGGAAAAGAATGTGCAGTGTCCCACTTTTTTATGTGTGTAAATTATAACCATACAAAAAGTAGAATATTGCAGATTACTTTCTTCCAAGTGAAATTGTACTTTTTTCATAAGATAACCATTGAAATCAACCAGCACTAGTGGACGCACTGTTAATATTTGGCTTTGACAGCATATTGTGTTACCAGTAATTGGTTAAGTGGCTGCTCAGCCCGATTTCCTCGGTGACTGCTGAATGGAAAGCAGTTTTTGCTAGTTCTCGGTTCGCGGACAATGCAGCATCTATTTTTCTTGTTGTGTTCTCTAGGTCATTGTCGTCTTTGTCAGCGACGTACATCTTGATACAAGACCTGTGACCCTTTCTCTTGTTTATTTCTATTTTTTACTGTTACTTTCTCTCTCCGTTCATATTTTTATCTTGTTTTGTCTGAAACCAACCTACTTTAAGGTCGCACGTATGTTATAAAAAGTTCTGTTCCGTCTACCACTATAATGTTTTTCAACATATTAATAAAAATGAAAATACTAGAACAATGTTAGATTTCGAAATGCAATTTTTAATTGTTTATGTGCAAATACAATTCATGTCTAAAATGATTTCATGTCTTTCATGACATCAAAATATAGGATGCGCATCCTTAATGTAATCCTATGAACTGCCAAATAATTCCTCATTTTATAGAGAAGAATGGAAAAGGCTTAATGGAAAATACTTTTTCAGTCGTGCAGAAAAAAAATAAACATTAGCAATTAACTGACAAAGAATAAATGGCTACAAATTACATTTAAGGAGGGATAAATGAAAGGAGTAGGAATGGCATGGGAATATTTCGAAGGGTGATTTAAAGTAAAAATCTAACAACAATATAAAAATCTTCACAAGACAAGAATTAAAATGAAATGTTTTCTCCTTCATGTTCGCGAATGAGCTCTTATTGAGATGTAAAAGTTTTTTTTCCTAGACTTCCATTCTTCAAGGTACTCATAAAATACTCTTGTAAAGACCAGCGATAATATCCGCGTTTTTTCCTTACGATGAGCTGTCGTCTTTGTATTCTTCTCCACATTTTCGAGCGCGGAAACCGGAACGATACTTCAAGCGGCCTTCGCGAGCGCAAGCGCACATCTCGTTGTAAGCGGATTTACGAAGCTCGTGTTCTCTGCCCATTGCCACTAACTTTAAGTGCCTGGTCAAGGAATTTCACAGCTCCTTTTCCACTAAGTTTCTCTTCCTGATTTCGCTATCTTCATTTCCCTTGTTTTAGCTTCTCGCTATATGCATTTAGAGGCAAAACGTGTGTGTGTATGTATAATGCACAGGCTCTATCATAAGTCGCGGATGATTAAGTCCCGTTCAGTTAAGTGTAGGCGAGAGAATGAATTTTGTACCAAATGCAAAAAGCCCGAGCTTTGCAGTCCGCGAAGTTACATAGTACTCAGGACATATTTTATTAAATACCACCAAAAGAACTTTTTCTAAAAGAATTCAAGAGAGAAATTATGAAAATGAAATAAAACCTAATTCCCAGACTCTCATTGGTTACATGTCTAAACATCGCGACGTCAATTCAACATGTCAAATCAACATGCACAATCTCAACTTACCGACAAGTCAACACACACACAATTTTAACATGAAGTCAACATACATAATTTCAAAATTCGGACAAGTCAACATACACAATCTCAACATACCGACAAGTCGACATAAGAAATGTGCTACCTTCGAAATACAAGATATTACAAAATTTCCGTGCGATATTGTACAAAATAAGAATCTGTAGTTCGACGTCAAGTGTCAATATAGTAGAATAGAAACTTGACGAACGTAGACAACCGGATTGAAATTCCCAACGGGTGAAATCAATTGGAACTGTAACGGCCACAAGCGGCCTCATGTTTCAAAATAGACGACTAACAGCAAAACACAACATGGAAAACCTAGAGAACCTAAATAAACTTAAAGATAGTTGGCTTCGTCGATACTATCCGATCCACATATGAGACGCGATTAATCTTGGATTTCTAAATGCCAGTTATTAAAATTCGTAAACATAATTTTTTCCGTCATGAACGTCTATAATTCATTCCTTCTCTGCTCCAGTTCCGAATCCTCTAATTTTTCATTTAATTACCTTTACAGTATATTTTTTAACAGAGCGCGATACTTGTGAACGATCCAAAACGTATTAGCAATCCAACGGATGCACTTTGACAGGGTGTCAATCCCGCGATCGCGAAATTCCAACGAGTTTCTAGCGATAAAAATGGCAATAACCATTGAGCGTACAAGTAGCGTATTTTATATATATATATATCAAGCGAAACGCGTATAAATTATTAATGAGAAATTGCATATCAACATCCAATACTCATCAACATATAAATTCCTACGAGTATATGTGAGCACAAAAACTTAACATTACCAACCAGTGAAAATCGATTCTATCGAGTCATAGGTGCGAGTGAAACAGTTATTACGTGAGTTGATTTTGTATATGTTGTTTTTTACTTGTGTTGATATTGTCTGTGATGATTTCGTATGTTGTAATTGCAAATGTCAACACTTACTAGTGATGTTTAGACGTGACACCTTCTAATTATCTTAAATCATCTTCTGAGTCGCAAGCATTGATTATTTTAGGTTTCGCTACAAACCTAACCAGGCCCTGAATATTCCAAGTCTTTCTATCCACCAACCTTAAGATCCTGATTGTTCTGAATTGCCTGTGGGCTAGTCTCTTCAAAATCCTGATTATACCAAATCTTACTGTGACTTCCTCCGGCCCAGATTATTCTAATTTCACCTGTGAGAGCCTTTCGAGCAGAGATTATTCTCAGTCCCCGTCTCCTGTGTTCTGATTATTCTGAACAAGTCCGTCTAGAAGACTGCCCAGGCCCCTATTATTGCAACTCTCCCTCTCAGCTCTTAGATTATTCTAAGTTTTCTATGAGGCCCTCCGCAGGCCCTTATTATTCTAATTTCTTTTTGAGGCCCCATTAGGCCCTGATTGTTTTGAGCTGCCTGTGGCCCCCGGCCTAAGTTATGATTATTATAATTGCTTCTACGAAGTCTCCCTAAGTCTAATTATTTTAAGTCCCCCTACGATCCTTCTCAGGCCCCAGCTATTCTAAATCTACAGTAGATGCTATTGTATGCGACGATTAGCGGTCAAGTTTTATTATGATGGAATTTTTGCGAAGCACATCTGGGGTGTGAGACCGTGATCGCCGGATTCAAAGAGCGCGAAACAGAAGCCTAATTCAAATTTCACTAATTCGAATCTTTTTGTAAGACGAATTTTTATCTCGAACAAATAGTGAGATAAATTCCGCCACGACTCGGGATCGAACCGGGAACCCCAAAATTCTAGCCCGGTGCGTTACCATTTACGCTACCGTGGCCCTGGCAGAATTTGATTCACGCTTTAATTTGAAATCTACTCTTGGAGCCCAGAATGCGAAGGGCCCATATGTATGAAACTTTCTTTAGGAATATTGTAATATGTTTTCTCGTGCAGTTGAAGCATTTAGATATTAACTTTTATTACCCGATCAGAAATTTTTGCAGCCGCTCTTTGAATGAGCCCTTTTTCCTGCCCTCGCTATCTCCATTTTCCTTGGTTCTTCTCACATTGTGCATATGAATACAAACACCGTTTATGTACGCTTAATATACTGAGATTTCTGTCATAAGTCACGAATGATTAAATCCCGTTGAGTTAAGTGCAGTTGAAAGAATGGGTCGGGCTACAAATGCAGATAGCCTGTTAGCCCCCTGGCAAACCGAAGCCTCCAAGCTGAGCCTCTTCCATGGCGCGGCCCAGCCACACATTCCAGCGCAGGGTCCTCCCTGGAACGTGTAAGCCGAACGTCCAAGAGCCTTACGAGAATCTCACAAACTTCTACTCCCAGCGCCTCGAAGCTGATGCTGGAAGACCATCTTCCCAAAGATGGTATTCCGCTAGAAAACACATGCAGCCAACGAGGGAGCTTTCAACGCATGGGGAGGTTCCTCTCGTCTTCGCCACGTTAAAATTCTCCTTGATTTATTAATCCGCTCGATCGCGCGTTAATTTATCTCTCTCGGATATGTTTCGTTGAAGGCCTGCGCAAAGTATTTCCAGAGAACGACCACCAGAGTGGCAAATCTTGTTCCTCTGCGCTACAGAACCCGCGGCAACAGCGAAAGCTGAAACCGTGTAGTGGACTCTACGGCTTCTTCAGATATATCATAGCTATTTCAGAGATTTGTGTTTTTTTTTCAAGGATTCGACAAATGAAAAATGAAATCTGGGTAATAGTTAACGTCTTGTTCTTATCAGCCGTAGGACATTAGAAATAGGAATGGAAAATATTGAGTGACGAGTGTTATCATATTATTATCTTTACGCCTTTTTCATTGAACAACTTTATTCAAAAATAAGTATTCTCACAAATGTTCCATTATTATTACGGACATGTGCATCTATGATAATAATTCTATTATCTAGAATTAGGCAGCATTGTTTGCGGTCATAACTTGGATAGGTGACCGTTTAGTTATGCACCAGTTTGCGCGTCGACTGCTGAGCGGGAGGCGGTTTTTCTGAGTTTCTGAAGTATTCGGATACAATAGAAACTCAGTTAAAATAAAGCCGTCTGTATAGGCCAGGTTTTCTGCAGTTTCCCTGAGCTCTCGTGCAAATGCGATACATTAGTGCATTAGGATAGGTAGCTGCGGGCAACACTCTAGGGGGATCTCTATGTAGAAACGGAAAAACGGGAGAAGGGCTACGTAAAAGCGTGAATAAGGAATGCGGAAAAACATATCCCAATGAGAAAATATCCCCAGAAATATATCAGCAATCATAGTGACTATATTTAAAATGGATTCCGGGTTATGCCTATACCTTGTTTTAAGCGCGAAGTAGTGCAAGAAAAATTGACTTAAATCAATTGAACATTTGATTTCCTCATTGTAACAAAGTCCTCTTTACATGGAATTTCGAATCGTTCTTAATGATTCATAATATTTTGCTAATAAATTTATAATTTCTAACATTTCGCTTATAAATTTATAATTTTTAACATTCTTTTAAACTTGAAATATTTTTAACCATTCAAATTTATATTCTACGCGGTCCAAGTCCGCAACAAGTCTAGAATCTGTATGATAGCACACGAGCTGAATTCTCTTTTTTTTCCCACTTCTCCTTCTTCTTCTTCATCTTCTGGGTCTTCGTTGTCTCGAGTAACTTATCCTGTGGAGCTCACGTTTATTGTAAAATCATGATTCCGATATGTATTTCATTTTATTACAAAAACATCATCATGCCAGAATTTATTAATCATTACTAATTATTTATAATATTCTTCGTTCAACTAAAATTATAGAACCCAAAAAGTTTTTCTGACCGAAAATATTTACAACCATCCAGATTTATATTCTACGAGCTCCAAGTCTACAATGATCCTAGAATTTGTATCATAGCACGCGGGACGAATTCTCTTTTTTATCCTGTTCTTCTTCCTTTTCTTGTTCTGGGCCTTCGTCGGCTTGGGCAGTTTATCCTGTGGTGCTCACGAGAGCCCCTAACATATAACTATCACTACACCATATTGCTTTTCTGAGACCGCAGTCAGGAAGCTCCTGAGTCGAAAGTAAATTCTGGTGGCAGGGAGCTCTGCTGTCTCCGGAGTGAAAAAAAAAGAGAAAGAATAGAGTTGGTTGGTAGGTACGAACGTGTCCATTGTTCTCGGAACTCTCCTCCTACTGCTTCTGTTGTTGCTGGTGCTGCTACTGCTGGTCTCTGTGGATCCGCGAAAGGCTGCGTGCCATTCTTTGGAAGCCTCCAGCACGCTTGCTACTTTAGCTCCTCGTGGTTCGACTTCTCGCTGCTTCACATCGTGCCTTGAAATCGTCTTTTTGCCCTATCACTGAAACGCTCGGGGTGCCTAGGGGCTGACCAGGACCTCCTCTCGCTGAGACCCTCTTTACCCCCATAACTCATTCATTCCCAAGCTAACCTGACATTTACACCCCTTTCTTCGCACATTTTAGCATGCAGACATTTTCCTTTTTCGGAATACTTGTTGAATCAGACAAATTCGAATAATTGTTGAAAAACATAAGCAATAATTCGTTTTACAAAATAATTATTGATGAGGTTATAGGTTGAGGGTTATTATTGTCACCCATTGAGGGTTATTATTGTTTTTTTTTTTCAGTCAAAATCGAACTACCATGTATTTACTTTCTCACCACATACAAAGCATGTAAAAATGAAAAAGTATCCGTACAGTGAGATTAGCGATCAGGTCGTCCTTTAGACGAGAACCTCTGTACCTCTACCACTCATTCATTCTCAAGCTAACCGGACATTTACACCCCTTTCTTCGCACATTTATGCATGCAGACATTTTGCTCTGTCGGAATACTTGTTGCATCAGACAAATTCGAATAATTATTGAAAAACGTAAGCAATAATCCGTTTCACAAAATAATTATTGATGAGGTTATGGGTTGAGGGTTATTATAGTTTTTTTTTCAGTCAAAAGAGAACTAAACTTTATTTACTTTCTCACCACATACAAAGCATATAGAAATACAAAAATATCCGTACAGTGAGATTAGTAATCAGGACGTTCTTTTGACGAGAACCTCTTTACCTCTACCACTCATTCATTCCTAAGCTAACCGGACATTTACACCCCTTTTTCGCATATTCATGATGCAGAGATTTCTCTGTGATGGAATACTTGTTGAATCAGTTAAATTGAAATAATTGTTGAAAAATAAAATTAATAATTGGTGTTCAAAAATAATTATTAATGAGGTATTCGGTTGAGGGTTATTATTGTTATTTTTTTTCAGTCAAAAGGGAACTACCATGTATTTATTTTCTCATCACATACAAAGTATGTAAAAGAGAAAGTATTTTTACATAAAGTTTACTGAACAGAGCTTCCTTTCGACGAGACTCACTTTACATTTCATTACAACTCATTTATTCCCAACCTAACTCGGCATTTACATCTCCTTTCTTAATTATTGTTGGATCAGGTAAATTGAAGTAATTATTAGAAAATCAATTGAAATTTTAAAAAGTTTTTACTGCGTATAAGTTTAAGATATTCAGGGAAAATTTGTAGGGGGGGAACGGGAGAGAGTCTTCGCTGACCACGATTGTCATTGTGCGAGTGATAAACCACGACTAAGCGAGCAGCTAATTAGAATAGAGTCTTTCATGCATCTATTGATTTTATCTCAAAAACAATACCGTGAATCTACTTGCAATTTGACACACAATCCCTTTTGAACTGAGAGAGGAAATCGCTATGTCCACTTGTGTTCGATCGGTTTTTGAATACTCAACATAAGACCTTGTGCAGCTTTGGGCTCGCATTACTAAAAAATTACATGGTCAAAAGATCTTTAAAAAATCCCAAATGATACGGCGTGCTGTCTACGATCTAGTAAAGTTCCACCACGATCGGACAGAAACGTGTTTTTGCCCAAATGACCTTAACACTGTTAAAAAGCAATAATACCTATTCAGAGCCAATACCATTCTTAACTGTTCCAAGAACTTAAAAGAAATAAATGGTTGATCATTCAGTCTCGCACGAAGATTGGACCGAAATTCGAGGTCTAACTCAGGTGTTTTTTGCCAAGATTCCAAGACACCCTGTACTCGGATCTACATAGTGCTTATACATATTATATATAATAGCGAAAGAGGATAAGAAGTGGGCGGGCAGCTTGAAATTGAAAGTTGGCGTGGGTTGACAGCTGCCAGAGCGCACTCGGCGCGTTCTCGTCTGCAGCTCTCTCGCGGGAGCGCTCGGGCTCGCCCGCTTGCGAACCGGTCTCCCGCGACGAGACTCGCAGTTAGGCATTAAGTGGACGTAACGGTGAAGCTTACAAGAACCCCGAGAATATATCCTTACGGGCTTTTCTCTTTCTTTCTCTATTTTCCTCGGAGATGCTGCTGGTGCTGTCTGCGCGAGACTTCGAGGCGACTATCTCCAGTCTTCTGACTAACTATGTAAGCACCCATCGCGTCTATTAACCAAGTGGATTGGATTGACGCTTTGGTACACACTGTCGAAAATATTATAGGTAAAATTATTACACTTGTGCAGGAATCTCTTTTACAGAATCGAGTATACAAAATTACAATACGATCTTGACGTAAAATTTATGGACATATCTGCTAAAATCGTTACGAAGGGCGGATTAATTGATGTACTAAATTCGTTACAGAAAGTGTATTAATGAATGTAACGTATATTAAATACGCCATTCCTGTCAAGTTCTTAATATGAGGTAACTTTAATTTTGCAACATCCTCGTCCATAGTTAGAAATATTTAAGGTGAAATTACTACACTTGTGCAGGAATCTCTTTTACAGAATCGAGTATACAAAATTACTATACGATCTTGACGTAAAATTTATGGACATATCTGCTGGAATCGTTACGAAGGGCGAATTAGCTGATGTACTGAATTCTTTGGAAAGGTGTTATCAATTAATATACCGTATACTAAATACGCTATACGTGTCGTGTTTTTAATGTGAGGTAACTTCAATTTTGCAACACCCTCGTTCAGAGTTAAAAATATTTAAGGTAACATTACTGTACTTATGCAGGAAGTTTTCTTACAGAAACGGGTATAGAAAACTAACTACACGTGTATAATGTAAAATTAATGTACTATGCTACTAAATTCGTTACAGAAGTCGTATTGGTAGTTGTACAGTCTTCTAATTCGTTAATGAAGTCGTGCTTTTAATATAAGTTAACCTCAATATTACCTACCACATGCACATTGAATTCTTATTTTCTTTCGCATATCAAATAGAATTTTCTACACGGGTCCCGTAAAAATACAATACATTGAATTACTATAAAGTTTATGAATTGTCCAAATATTGTTTACAGTGTATAATTAAAATGTCGATCGAATGCCCGATTTAATTTTCCATATTCCAGAAAGTTCGAGTGACTGATCTTGATTACCTTACAAAAAAGTTTATTAATTGTTTCACTGACAACGTGCAATTTTTTATGCTGACAAAATATATTTCTTATGATCCGTGAATAGTATATTACGCCACTAGGGAGGGAAAGTAGACTATGTTCAACCGCGTGTAAGATTACCATCCGAGGCGAAGGCGAGCGATTTTTCACCATACCTGCGCGGGAAGTTCGACTTCCCGCCCTACGGGCTTTACGTAATTCGAACTTTCCGCTGCAGATAAGATGAAAAATAAATTTTATCCCAATATTTTGGTAAGATTTTACGAACAGTACCATTATGTTATAAATACGTTCAATTTTTATACTATGAATAAAGTTGTGCTTGAACGTAAAAATTGTAGAGTAAACTTGACAAAAACATTTTTTTTAAATTGTGATGAATGAAATGTTTTGAATATTTTGCGTTGAAATATTGGATATATTCGAAAAGTTCAAGCTTACAGATCACTCCAAATAAAAAAATCACGTGAATATTGTCATGGTCCAGTGGCTTTGATTTGCGAACGTGGAACTAATTTTATCCATTGAAACCGGTGTAAAATTTTGTTAAAAATAAAATAAGCCTCGAGCAGCTTATTTCCAATCACAGGTAGAATTGTCCAAGCCTAAAACTGGTTTACGCGGAAACTGGTTGACATCATCAGTTCTGATATCGAGTTTTTTTCATTCCAGTCAGAGAATGTTATACTTTAAATCATATTTATCAGTCGCTCACGATTGCACTATAACATACAATTTAATTTTATCGGTAAAAAGCATCGGGCAAAAAATGTTATGTTTATCAATTACTCATAACGACGTTCTGATAGTGTAACAAAAATTCGCAGGTCAATCAAAATACCACACGTAGTGTTTTTTTTTAAGTATAATCTTTGGCATTTTTAATCAGGCAACCTCAATTTTTTTCCATGTTGACACTTAGGATTTTTAATCACGTTACCAAATAGCAGTTACCAACAATTCATCGTATGGGAATTCTTATAAGATTTTTATTCCACAGACTTAAAAAATAATAACGCTTTTTTACCAAAACCCGCTTAAGTCCCCTTAAGAATGAAATTTAGAAGCTCTCTCGTTTTATATTTTCGTCGAATTCGGGGCGACGACTTTGCTTCACCCAAATAAGTAGAAGTGCCCAGCGTGTCCACCCATTACACCAGTAGAAACACGCCGAGCAGAGCAGACATATTCCCTGCTCTGAAATTCTAATGTTAATCGAGTCGGTCTGTCTGAAAACCGGCTGTTCTCCCCACCCGAGAATTCTCGAGAACGTGGTTTGTCAATTCAAAAGCGAAAACCAAAAAGAACATCTGAAATTGAGGGACTTCCTGTGAGCGAAATACTCGAGAAAACCTGGGAGGTCTCTGGACAAAAACATTGATTTACATCGTCATAGAAGCTAGAGAGAGTAATTGGTTTGGATTTTAATGGTCGAGGTGTTTTAATTATTGCAGTTCTCCCAGCAATAAAACCTCATTCTCCTGACCGGCTGTGTCGCTTCGGGGACACTTTCTTCCTTCTGCTCTTTTGTCTTCTCCACAATTCGAACACGATTATCCACTCCTACTGTGCACGACTACAGACTTCAAATGCAGGACTATGTATAAGGCATTCTCTGTCAGTATAACCACTTTCTTTACTGTCTTAGAAATTTCTTATAATTAACAAGATTTTATTACTACTTAATGAAAAATTTTTAATCCTTTTATTTCAACCAGGTTTAGAGATTGTATTTTGGAAAACTATTTATAATGTTAAACAAAATCTAGAAGAGTCTATTTAAAGTGAAAATCGACAATTTTTTTTATCAAGTTTTTAATAAAATGCAATTCGAATGTAATATGATTGTTTGAACTTTCAAATACATAATTATTTTTTGTAACAAAATAATGAAATTAAGGGGGTAACTGCGGCGAAAGTTGACTATTGAAAATAATTGTATAAAAAATCTATAAAAAATTACCCAGATGTCTTTTCATTTTTCATTCTATAACATATTTTCGAACGAAAAAATAACATCGACTTTTGAGCGCAGTCGATTTTTTAGAATAGCCAAACAAAAGTATATAAAACTCTGCCAGGCTCGATTGTTGATAATAGTATGCAAAGCACGAAATAAAATTGGCAGGTCAGAATATTGAAAATTGTAGAAGGTGATTCATTTTTTCGAATCGAGGGCGATACTTTTTTACTATTTTTAAGTTCCCTTTATTTTTTTCCGTGAAGTGTAGTTGAGTTGATACCAATTAGGTCCTATAATTTATTACAGTATAATCTAGTTTTAGTAAGAAAGCCTATATACTATCAATAGAAATTAATCTTACAAAATAATCAGAATTCACCCGCTCTGCACGTATCGTCTCTTCGTTACCAATCGTGTTCCCGCCTCATTTTCGCTAATTTGATGAGACGCCTCGCACGTTGAAATGTCCAAATAATGCCTAATAAATTTAAACAAAATCATATGTCTGGAAACATGATTCAAAACTATCAATATTACAAGACCTCATTTGTATTAATTCAACTGCACATTACGAAAAAAAATAGTGGCACTTGAAAACGAAATAAAATGGATCGTCCTCGATTCGAAAAAATGAATCACCTTCTACAATTTTTAATGTTCTGTCAATTTTGTTTCGTGGTTTGCCTACTATTTTGAATAATCAAGCTTGGCAGATTTTTTATATAATTTTTTTTGCTATTCCAAATAATCGACAGTGCTAAAAAATCAATGTTCTTTTGTCGGTTTAGAATATCTTGTAAAGAGTGAGAAAAGGCATTTTTTCAGATTTTTCATACGATTATTTCCAACAGCTAACTCTCGCCTGCGCCCCCTTTGATGTACCTTCGTCCATTCACAGATTTTCCAGTTTACTTTATGTTTGACATCATTTAAAAGGATGAATGTAGAATCATTTTTTATAATCCAAATTGTAGACATTAAATTCGTAATCGCTGAAAAAAACTCCGATTGAATTTCATTTTTTTTTTTTTTGTTAATAGTCCCTAAGTCAATGTAATTAATCCTTCGGATATTTGTTTTAACACTCCATTTATTCGTGCATTTTCCACACAACCCTATAAATTGTGTAAAATTCTAAGCAACGTTTTCTATTAGACACGAGCCAAAATAACTCTGTTGCCGTGACAAATCAAATTTATAGATTAACTATTATTGCATGCAAAAATATTTTGAAAAACACATTCTTCCTGTTTGAGATATAAATAGCAAAAAAAAAGGTTTCGGAAACAAAAAAAAATGTATCACAATGCCCAAAAAGTAAAAAATTTGAGAAAAAGTCATTAAGCGAATACAAAACGCCTTATATACGTACATACAGGTGGGTTAAGGGAGTAGCCACGAACTAGTCGGTTCGGCTTCCACAGCGAGAGTCGTGTGCATAGATCATCCGATACACGATCCGAGTTTGTAGGTCTGGTTGACGTAATGCATAGCTCGTGTTATCCACGCGATACTTCTTCTCCAGTGCATAGCTCGTCCCCTCTCTTCGTCACTATCCCGATCGTTTTGCTTGCTTCCTCTCTTTTTATCTCGCCTCCTTCTCACGTCGCCTAAAGTCTCCCATATTTCTATACCACTCGAGCGTAATACATGCGTGTGTGTGTATATATATATATATACACACACACACATTTCCAACACTCTGCCCATAACGAACGTCCTTCTGCACGGAACCGGTAAGGCAACAGGAGATACTCTCGCGGTAGCGTAACAACATTAATCGTTGACATCTCTGGCGAGCCTCCACGTAGCTACCAATACCAACAAATCTTCATTTTTGCAAGGATAACTAGAACGTGTTGTGGTAATAAAAATGGTTGCAATTGAATGATTATTTCAGTTAAGATATGGGACTTTATGATACTAGTCTGATAAAACTTTTTCTAACAAGTGTGAGTCAGTGTGACAATCAAACTACTGAAGGGGCTGCATCTACCTTCAGGCCCAGAGGAAGGTCCCAATTCGTTTTTTTTCGTTATGGATTGGATGTTCTCTTATAGGAAAAAAATCACCATAACACATGGAACAAAAAAGACATGGCCGCCGGCTGTTGATGCATGTTTTTGTAGGTACTTTGCGGTGGTCATTTTACTGCTAAAACGGTTCATCTTAGATTTAAAAAAAACAAAATGGTTTATTGACGTCAATGACAACAATGAGTCGTTAACGGTCGCCATTCTTTGAAAATGATTTTTTATCAGACAATGGCAACGTATTAAAACTCAAACATGAAATATCCATGACATAAAGTAGATATTTTAACATAATTATTCAGAAATTAATATAGATTCAGAGAACTGAAGAACCTACGATCAGCGACCTCTAAATGTTTCCCAGCGGGTTTTGTGTAAGTTTGAAAACAATCTATGTTCAGTTCTCGAGATATGATGATGAGTAGTTAAAAAAATGGAATAATCGGCCTGTGGCGATATCTCTTTTGCATATTTTTTATGATTCTTTTTTAATGCTTAAAAACAAAACAAAAAAAACTTCGACCTTTTTTCGGTCGTCCAGGTAGATGTAGCCCCTTAAGAAAAAGTTTTTCCAAGGAGTATAATACAAAATTCTACTTTACGGTTTGCTTGTGTAAGACGTCCTTTATTGCACCGAGTGGAGTATTAGTTTCGTATACAATTTTATTTCACGAGTGCGAGAAGTGCGATTTCTCCCACGCGGAGCGAAGCGTGTGAGAGGTAGGCACTTCTCACACGGAGTTACATAAAAAGTATTACTTAAATAATACTTCAAATGATCAAATAGATACTTAAAATTGATTAAAAAAAAATACTTAAGAATATATTTAAAAAATGAAAAGTATTACTGGAGTTATACTTTTGGCACACTTTAAAATAATTATTGATTCAATAGCTATCACTATCCAAGTGAAAAAAATCGATTACCCTGCGGCTTCAAAGAGTTAAATGGGGAAAAATAAGGTTGCGATGCACAAGGCTCTACTTCCCATCATTTTTTAAACTTGAATGAAAAAATAAGTTTGAAAAATTCTAGTGTTTCGACAGACAGTGGAATTCCATGATTATCGAATACAAATTTTTTATCAAGGAAAACAAAAACATATTCATATCCACAACCGAAATACGCTGTTAAAAATATTTAAGTTAAAATAATTACAAACATGGTTAACATAATTTTATGATGAACATAATGTAAAATGAAATGTACAGTTCAGCTTAATTAGTTACAAAAGTCGTATAAATCAATACGTAATCTACTAAATTTACTAAAAAAGTCGTGTTTTGATATGAGTTGAATTTTATTTTACAGCACCTACATTAAATTTCCATTTCTTAGTATATTTAATTAGGTTTTCTACACGAGTTTCGAGAATAAAAAGTATATGAACTTTTCAAACATTTGTTACACTGTTAATCATGCCCTCCAAAGTTCTATTATTTCACTGATCTATAAAACTGCCCAAAATTACAGAAATTCTTTTTTTGTGAATTAAAAAAGGCTCAATACTTAATCCAATAAATTCTGTGTCCTTATTTTTAAAAGGATGCTTAATAAGCCCCGAAGTTATCTTGAGAAGAATTTACCTCTTTAGTTAACCTTATGTTGAGGCAGTAGCGAATGTACGGTTTTTTATTCTGAAAATCTGCATCCCAATAGAGTTCTTTCTCTCTGACACGTCCATCACCCGACTCCAGAACGTAGCGTTCGCTTTCGCTTCCACAAACGACGCTTATTCTTCCTCCTCTTCTTCCTCTCGCATTATTCCATGAAGAGACCTCTTCTCTCGAGTGCGATTTGTCATGCTAATAATCGTAAATGCAGAACGTGGCTCACACTTTACGCCCTCGAGTGCATGCAGCGAGTACAGGTACGTGCATCTGCTAAGAGTACATTCCTGGTCTTCTTGGTATCCCATCGAGAAGAGCACAATTGAGAGAAATAGAGAAATACGCGCATTTTTATGGACGCCACACTGCCAAGTGTATAGAGAGTCCAAGATTATCGGTTACTCGGTCCCAGACGTAGAATTTGCAGCCTCTAGAATCCAAGTAGGTTTATTCCCCACCTCGAGCTAAACTCCCGAGCGAGCAATAGTAGCAACCACATACCGCCAAATATGTACCGTGGCTAGAGAAGAACCACGTTCTCGTTTCATTCCTATAATGTATATTCCACGTGGGTGAACTTATCTCACTCGTATTCACTTTCCAAGGTTTTTTAGATTCAAGGATATCGTATAAATACTTGACGTAAAAAAAAAATTAAAATAAACAATAGAAATTTAATTTCTTATGCTACACGATAAAAAGTAAATTCAAATTTGACATATTGAGAAAAATATGTCGTCAACAAGCGGCCACACATTTTTTTAAATTTTACAGAAAAACATTTTTCCATTTAGAGTCATTTATTTGAAGTTTGAAAAACGATTTTTCAACATTTTTTGTACTTTGTTGTGCGATTATCGATAAGTTTATAGGGCTATTTGTGGAGAAATTTTTTTATTCAGACTGTTAGAATTTTGATTTAGTTTCTATTGTATTTTCATTTCAATTCATGGCAAATGTAGATCGGACATGTTTACTGTATCTGTTGTATTTTTTTTCAACGGAACATATAAAATATCAATCTGAAAGAAAAAACTTGCGAGTCAGTGACCTAATGATCAACGATTTTACAATTGAGATGTATGATCGGAAACAGCGGATGAATTGTTCTGTAAGCAATTGCATTGATTTAATTTCTCTGACCGTTGTGCTTTTGTTGCAGTTACAGGTCAGCGGACAGCTATTGGACACGGATTTCCAGCCAACAGTTACAGCGACATGCAAATCCGGGTACATGACAGTACGGGTTAATCTGAATCAGAGCTTTGTCGGTGTTGTCCACGTGAGAGATCATCGAAAGTCTGCCTGTATGGTTGCGGGTAACGGAACTCATCATGCCACTCTCGCCATCAATCTATTTCCAACAAAAAATGCATCGGACGATTGTGGTGTTACAGTGAATGGCGTGAGTTTCATTTTATATTGCAGAAAGTCAATTCAACAACGATTGAATTGATCGTAATCAAACGAAATTTTGTTTTACGTAATTAAAAAAGCAAGATGGAAGCAGTAAAATGCCCTTAAAAACGTGCTGGATTTAGAAGCTGGATCTCTTTACCATCCATTGGTCAAATTGGCCCAATTTTTTTGTTCATAGAAATTTTTGTTTTCATGGAATTTTTATTTTAAGATTTTCATCTTAATTCAGTCACAATGATACGAAATATTAAGAAAAGCGTCTTACAAAAATTGTCCGTATGTGCAAGGGCTCATAGAAAATAATAGACACTTGAAGTTTCCTGATGATTTTTTTCCTGTAAATCCATGATGCATCCAACAAAATGTTGGTGATCAATCACAAATAAATTATCAGTGACTAAGAATGCAACCGTTCTAATTACTACTCAGTGTCACATATGCTTTGTTGAGACGCGTGATTTAGCCGTAGATTTATCATTGACCTATTACATTTACAAGTACGATCGTATGGACAGAAATAATTGGTTGGCCCAACCAACGTTAGTCACTAATAATGCTCTGAGCGACTAACTTGGCTAGTTTAATTCAATTTTCGGTTTAGTTGACAAACTTATTCGTTCCGTAACCAACTCGTACAAAAATTTTGCTTGAAACTTTGTATACCAGTACATAAAGGTCGAATGCATATACGGTTCGTTAATTTCCGGATGCATTTACCATCAACAAATTTAATATTGATATATTAGAATGAAGATTGCAATACTCGCGTACTGTACACCCAGATTTGGTTTCACGGAATTTCATTTGAATGGAATACGAGATTTACTCGAAACAAATAGAATTTCATACCGATAAAATAATTCTTTTTGTTTTAATCAATAAAATTTATTTGAATGAAATAAATTCTATTTGATTGATCTAAAATTCTATTATGCCAGTATTGAAAAAAGAAATTTATTTAATGACCAACCTACTAGGATTTTGATTCAATCAAATACAATTTTATTGCACACGAATGAATTGTATTCATTCCAAATAAAATTAATCGGACCTTAATGAAATTTTATTTATTTCGACTAGAATACTAAATATTTGATTCGAATAAACATATCAGACCGGTTTCCCTGGGTGCAATTTTTAAATACCAGTATCGGATAATTTTTTTACCATTCTCAAAGTACAATACCCATTGCAGAAACTCCGACAGGGGTTCAGCTGAGTCCTGCCCGGTATTCCCATCTTACGGTCGAATTCCCGTTGGTCATCGGATCGGATTCCAAACGTAGGATGTAACGCGCGGAAACTGGATTCCGATTGGGATCTTGATCTAGGATCCGATCCGATGACTGACTGGACTCCAGCCGTAAAATGGCAATACTAGACTGGATGGAGCTGGATTCTTGTCGAAAGATAAGAGTACCAGTCTGGATCCAAATGGATCCCTATCGAAATTTCCACATGGCACTGTTTAGAACTATCTAGAATTAATGAATGCATGAATTATTTATAAATGTGTAGCTTCATTCTGAATTACAATAACGAAAACGACTGTAATAAAATCAGCGATAGAATCTAAAATAATCGAGGCATCTAAAAAAGATCACAGTTTTGGACAACGACAATTGCAGTCTTGAAAAAAGATGAAATATATAAGTTGTGTAGGTGTATTTAAAATGTTATCGACAAGTCCGCACTTACATATACTTGAAAGAGAATACTTGCGCCGCATTACTTAGTGAAGTACAAACGGATTAGAAGATTTTCATACTTTCGTGTCGGCTTATTTTCAGTTATAGTTTTTTTTTATTTAATAAAATTCATGGAAGACGTTATGGTATTAGAGGAATAATTTCAACGAAGTTTCCATGTTCATTTTTGCAGTCGAGGTAGGATAGGTAAAAATGTTTCCCTTCAATTTAGTATATTAGAATAATAGTACATTACTATACAATGGCAGTAAATCTTTTTATGAGGAGTGTTGCAATCACACGAGTTAAGGAAAAGTTTTTCAAATGTGTATTGTACAACATTTTACTGCACAAAATGGGAAGTAACAAGAGTTCGGAGCAAATCGCTTAGTACTGAGAAGACGATCCAGGATCTATTCAGGATCTAAACAACCCTATAATAAATCCCTATGCGCAGTTAATTTTAGACATGGCACTCGATCTGGAATCCAACCGATTTCAAATAGGACGTCCCTTTTACGATAACCACAGCAAAGCCTGATTACTGATAAACTGTCATCCAGTGCAAAACCGAAATTCTATTCGGGATCTATTCGGATTCCAAGTTGGATAACCCATGTGAGAAAACCCGATGGAATCCCGACCAGGAACGCGTTTCAACCTGGGAAGCCAAGACTGATTGCTTCATAGGATATATTTTTTTTTCTATGCGCCCATTTTTATTTCGTTGAGGAATTTATATTCAGTAGACGTGTCATCAACCACGACGACGAATTCATAATATTTGTTTTAGAACACGGAGGAGCGATCCATACCGATCGTCGTAAGAATTCACAAAACCTTGGAGCTCGCGGACGACAAGTCCTACATTATAACGTGCGGCAAGGCCGGATTCAAGAATGCCAAGTAAGTGTACAGATGGTGATAGTGGCGCGCGCGAGCGAAGCGCACGGTGAAATATTCGATCCGATATCGATCCACCTGTTGAGCTCGGCTCGCGCGCTGCCCTAGCGCTAACGTTTTAATCGGTAAATAATGTTACATCGTTTTTCCTCCAAGAAACGAGACGTCCTTGGTGTCCTTGCGACTACTCGACGGCGATGGGCGAAGAGTCCAAGTCGCGACAAAGGGTCAGAACTACACGCTGCGTGCTGAGATTTCACGTCCAGATGGTACGTATCCACTTAACTACGCGGTTTTAAGGATGCATCACGTGTACATTTCCAGCCAAAAGCTTCACATTCTAATCACACGATTAGAATTTCAGTACTATGCACTGAAAAAATTACCATTCTCACTGAAAAAATTATACCAGTGTCATTGAAAATACCAGAAACATTGATTCTCATTAATCACCGAAAGAAATAGATACTAAGATTTTTAATATCCGATATACTAAATAATATATACTATCGGGTAGTATTTGGATAGTATCGTGTATTATGTGTATTGTAAGGGTTATTATACGGAATGTACTTGGTACAATCAAATATAAACCATTACTATAATTATACCAACTGTTGCACTCCAGAGAGTGATCCCTATACGAAGCATCCAATATACTACCCGATAGTATATTTTTACTATCGGGTAGTATCTATTTCTTTCGGCGATTAATTATTAAGAAAAGTTTGGCCAAAATGGGCAAGTAAATTTATTTATTTTATTTTACTTACTCTTCGAAAAATTGAAAACACGTAATACATTTTCAACCGGCTGTCTAAAAAAAAGCAAATTTATTCCGAAAAAAAAGAGGTTTTTCGAAAATTAAAAAAATCCTCTTTTGAAATTAATTCATTTATGCTACTATTATTTTCAGAAAATAGTCTTGATAGCTTCAATATTTTAGTATACGCTCTAGAATTTTATCATATCATCGGCAACACCAAATCTTAGTGAATATCACTTGGATGGGAATGTACACGTGATACATGCTCAGCTTATATGCATGTTTAGCTCACTCTTTTTGTGCTCTTTTCATGTATTCGTTATATTATACATTTGCGAGGTAGCCTCCCTTCGCGAAGGGTTTAACATATTTATAAGATATCGCGGTTTATCGGTCTGACCATAGCGGGATTTACTACTTTCCCGCTAGACCGTCGTACGGACCAGCGAACTCGGTGCATAATTCTCTTCCGCGGTTCAGCACGCGCTCCCGCTTTGCAAACCCGAGGATGCGCATATCCGGAAACTCACTAACGCGCATACCGGTGGGAAATTTAATTGATCGATAAATTGTAATCGGAGCACGCACACGATCTATGGCATACACACCTGATAAATTCGTTAAGCTTTTTTTTTTATTTCAGGAGCTTACGGTATCAGGGTCAAGAACTGCTTCGCTTTTAACAAGCAAAACAGCAGTGTGCAACTTATCGACGATAAGGGGTGAGTTTTTGTTTGATAAACAACATTTTATAATTCTATATTTAACTTTTTAATCGTTAAAAAACTTAATTGTGTAATATGTGAAATTAAGTCTTGTTGATAAATGCGAGATTTCAGAGAGTTTCGGAGAAAATTTGTCACAAATTATTATTGTTAGTAATGTTTGAGAAGTTGCATTAATTGAAGGGATCTTAGGGAACATCCTGCACGGAAAAAACGACTGGGTTACGATAACGAAAAAAATAGTTGGGCTCAACCAAGTGACTTAGTGCTCTGAGAGACAGATGATTACTTGGTTAGATCAACTGTTTTCAGGTGGTTGGCTCTGATCGTTGCTGGAACTAAATAATTAATCAAGCTAACTACTATTTTGGCACCAGCTATCTTACATAGTTGGATCACGAATAAAATTCGGTGTGTGACCTATTTAAGTCAACTAAGTCGGAATTGTAAATGTGCTCGTCACACTGACCAACCGGATGGTTATGGCAACAAACTTGTACCCAATAATAAATAGTTAGTTGGCCCAACGAAGCCGTTTTTTCCGTGTGGTTACACATTTTTATGTGGATATCTTATTCGCCTACTGATATTTAATGATGAAAGATATGTTGCTGATCGCTTGAATTCAGTATTTTTTGTTGGGTCGAAGAAAGTATATAGCGAACAGGATTTAAGTAAATTGCTTTTTGTTTTTATTCTGAACTCTGTACACATTTGTGAGAGAACCAGTGGGAAAGAAAGTTTTCAATAATTCCTCGTTGTGCGATTTTAGTATTCTTAAATTCTTCGAACTTATATATTAATACAATCATCTTCTTTTATTGATATACAAGATTTTTATTTATCCACTACTTACAATCATGTCATTTTCTTAAATTTAACGCTATCATGAAAATGAATACAAATTGAAGAGAAATAATTCAAAATAATTATTAGCAAACTCTTATTTAAGCTCTGTACTTATCAGTTTCAAAACATTATTCCGTGGAAAATTCATAAATAACGCACAATAAATATTTTTACATTTGTATCCCCAGTCGATAAATTTAACCGAATCATTTTAAACTATCGAAGGTTTTTCAAAATCGTTTCTCAATATTTAATTCATTCAGTCAACTTCAAATGAATATTCAACATTCCTTAAATCCATTGGAATGCATATATTCAAATCTTTTGCCCATTGCAATCAATTCTACGACTCCGCGAAGAAACGAGGATGTTCTCGACTGCTGCCCATTCCTTTTGCCGTCGCAATGACACTTGATATATTAATAGCGTGTATCCACAAATATACACGAGAGCAAAAGTCCGTAGTGTGCATGTTCATGCCGCGTTACCGCGTCTGACTTTACAACACACTTTACTGAATACGTGCGTGTCAAGGTAACTTCCTACGAGCCCCGCCTTGCATACCAAGACTATCGTTTGGCCTGAAAATGAGCGTTCCCAATTCTCATGTACGTTATAACGGATTTGTTTGATTAAAGAATATATACATATGTATATGTAAAGTCATGCTGAGCCCGTGGCGCGTCATAAGTCGACCATATCGAATAATGAGTCGATGCTCGAGATTATGAGCCCTCTATTAAAATTTCATCGAGTCTCTTAAGGAACATCCAGTGACTCAGAGGAATTTTAATATGATTTTCCTTTTTAATTCTTTCTTTTTTTTTTTAGATGCCCGGTATCATTCATGTCGAAGTTTGTGTTCGACCAAAGTACTGGTCTGGCCCATGCGTCCATCTATTCGATGTTCAATTTCCCCAGCTATGATCAAATCCACTTGCAATGCGACGTCGGCGTCTGTAGAGGTGAGTACAGGGGTAATTTAGAAATTATTCAATGGAACATAAATATACAGTGTCATTAACTTGTAATATGTATTCTTTAATAACGAAACTGGTTACTACAAGACATTCGCACTTCTTAATGACTGTGAAAAAATTTTTGTTTTCCATTAAAGTCACAAAAGTTGTGGAAGTAAATGGAAATGAAAAATCGTTTTTTGAATTGTCATCCAATAGTCCCATGCTGCCTTTTAGGAAATCCGTTGCAGAAAAATGCCATATTTCATTGAGTTATTTTTTTCATAACTTGTTGATAATTTTGGATTTTTTAAATGAAAACGGCACATTATTTAACGCTCTACTGTTCTAACATTAGTGACAAACAAATGATATTTTTATTTCTGTAGAAATTTGACTAGATATCTTATATATATTTGTAGGTGCATTTGTATTTTGTAGAACTTGTCTATTTAATTGCTAAACAAATAAAATAAAAGAACTGCACATAGAATTTGAATCAACAAACGTAGGTTTCCTCTATGCTTATCGCACAACGCCATATCTATCGTTACTGCGGAATTGTAAAATAGGAAACCCATCGAGTGTGTGAAAGCTCGCTCGGAACAAGCAACGGAAAGTCCATATAGTTTCGTCTTTTTGTTGGAGCGATTATTTCTGTGTTGACCAGCGATAATGTTTTCTTCTTCCTCGTGGACTACGCAACTATTTTTACATCTCCTTCACCTTCTCTTTCACGGAGATGCTCTTTATACAGCTAGTAAGGTCTATGAATCCATTAACATAACTTTGACCGTTTTATCGTGTACAGGAAGTTGTGGTACTCCGGTGTGCGACGGAGATGAGGACACGGGTATTAAGGGCGCAGGAAATTCACAGATCGGGCAGAACGTCGCAGGGGAGGAAGGCACAGTCTTGGCTGGCGCGAGTTTCTACGTTCTAGATCCTGGCGATCCAAGTGAGTATACAGAATACACTTTACGTAATACGAATAACAACGATGTAATACACATGAATAATATTCGAAAAGCTTGCAAAGATGTTCTAAAGCATTTGTAAATAATAACGAAAAAAATCGTTGCACATAATAAAAAAAATTGGGCTCTAAAAAAACATGCTGTCTATGGAGGAAAACTACAAATGTTGTGTTTTCAATATTTGCAGCTAAAAATTTGATTGGGTATTTATAAAATTTAGTACAGGAGAAAACAATATTCTATGCGCTTTTTAAAAAAGGCAAATAAATAATTTTTTGCTACAAATATTCAGAAAGGTTCAATTAATGGACATGATTTGATAAAAAATGTTATTTTATGGAATTGTTTTATACCAGAATGAAAAATATTTGAACAGCTTGCAAAGATGTTCTACATCATTGTAAATAATCACGAAAAAAATCCTTGCTCATGATTAAAAAAAATTGTGCTATAAAAAAAAGCGTAGTCTATGGAGGAAAACTATGAATGTTGTGTTTTCAATATTTGCAGCTAAAAGTTGATACAGGAGAACACGAAATTCTATGCGCCTTTCAAAAAGGGCAAATGGATAATTTTGTTTCAGAATATTTATAAACGTTTAATTAATGGGCATTTGGTGAAAAATATTACTTCATAGAATTGTTTCATACCAGATTAAAACTTGATGACCAATTAACAAATTTCATTTTTGAAATTTGAATATTCTGTGGAACCAATTTATCATTTTTGTTGATTAAAACCATAAGTAATTGCGGTAAAATCGAGTAAAGTATACTCTGTTAGCATAACACGAGGCTCCCTAGTAGTCGAGAAAGAAAGGAAGAGTGCCCTTCTGGTACCCCTAGGCAACGTGAATATAAGATTCAATTTTCAACCGCAGTTTTCTGCAAAATCACGCTCCGCGCCGTCTGCAAAGCGCGCGTACGCTGCTGTATCGCATAAATCTGAATCGTGAGTGCGAGAATCTGCACGGCGGTACATTAGCTTCGTCCACACATATACTCAAAATGGTAATGTGCATATATGAGTAGGCTCTTATGTGTGTATACACAGATGTGCACTCGCAATCGTCGAGGCATGCAATCCGTATAGCACCTTAAGGCTCGCACCGCTCTCAGGACCGCTCGAAGAATTAATATTCTCCGTAACTTCCTGTCGCCGAAAGACGCATCCGGACAGAATGACGCAGTGCACAGGAACGTGATTCCAAAAGAGTAATACGTACGTTGCGGGAGGTAACCTGAGGCCCCCAACCCTAGATATCCTAGTGGTGTACACCTGGACACGCAATTGCAGAGTCCGAGACACATACTAGAGGGCATATGGGCCCTGTAAATTATAACGCTTCACTATTTGGAAAAAATAACATTGCTCATGCACTGAAAAAAAAATTTACTTGAAACTTGATGTATGAGTAGGGGATGGTTCGCTGCATAAATTGTTATTCTAAATGTTCTATACAATTGCGATCTGAAATCCTATACGCTACATCAACTTTAATACTTTACTTAAATTTTACTGTAAAAGTACCTTTATTTCAATGATTTGCTTTAACTTTACTTCATTTTGAATCGAAGTTTCACATTATATTTCATTGATGAGTTTATTTATGGAAACTTCTGGTGTTTTCTAATTAGTCCCTTTAAAAGGACACGTAATTTCGTGAATTTCATTTAAGTAACAACAACGCGCTCACTCCACTCGCACTTCCTTCTTTATATTTATAGAAAGTTTATAGAATTTGCGACTCGACGTGACTTTATTTCTGCTACAGTGTTTCGATATAATCGACGCTTTTGATGTGCCATATCTTTTTTTACGGAAAAAAATGTATTTTACTCCCCAACGTCGAAAAATACAGTCATGTATAATGCGCGCGTCACTTTACGGTGCACGATCATAACAGTCTAAAATTGGCTTTACATTAAAGCCATCGAGGACAAATCGGAATGTTCAAAAACTGACTCCAATTTTCGATATTTCGATTTTCGATGTGCCATGTCTTTTTTAGAAGAGAAAGGAGATTTATCTACAACCAAGGGGCTGCAATGTCGATAAATCGCCTTTTAACCTCAACCATCGATTAATATTTGATACCAGTAAATTGTTAATGCTCAAGAGTTTGTAAAAAAAATGTATAGTCGCATAAAATTCATGCATTATCAACGCTTCTACCATTTCACAAGGCAATTTCGTCTCACGAGACTTTGTGTATTCCCTCGTCCTAATCCATTTATGTACATATTTTATACCGCGAGCCTGTGCATTTTACAATATAAAATCGGTCTCGCAAGCAGAGTCTAGGGCTAAAGGAATTGCTTGCAATTAAAAGCCAGGCGCGTAATGTACGCGCCCCCGGCGATTCACGAGACTGTATCATCGATCTTTACTCCGGCGCATCTAGCAAAGCTACTGCTATACTATACTGCAGTTAAAAGTAGTCAAGAATCTCAGTGCACACTGTTGTGTGTGCAGAGAGAACTCGAGACGCGCCCGGTGTCTCGCTTATTTTACCCCCTGGCAAATGGTCACCGCCTGTTGGACGCCCGGACGTTCTTAATTGCACGGAATAATCATTACTTAATGTTGTTTAATTAACGCGCGAGGAGCAGCAGCAGCGAAAGCCAAGTGGAAGGAGCAGCAACAGATGCGATTCCGAGGGCACGGCTCGCGACGATCCGGGTCCAGGGTAGAAATCTGTCTGGGCAAGGATCTACTCGTGCAACGGCAGAGACGCCGTCTCCGATCCGCCGGGTTGATAAAGCATCGTTGAGGAAATAAATATAAAAAAACTTGAGAAATTGTAGTGGAGGTATACTAACCCTGCCAACTCGATCGCACCTGCGAGATTTCTGGTCTCGTGCCTCTCGATTGCCTTTCGCGGTTTCTCTCTCTTTCTCTCTCTCCCTCTCTCTTGAGAATTCTGAGGTATGTGCTCCGAGAATTTCGTTAAGTAGGAAAGGCGACGCTTTTGATCCTAACAGTTTTCCTTAAGACGGTAAATACTCTCGGTATTTTATTGGCAGCGCTGAATCAGTACGAAAATCTTAGGATCTAAGTAATTTAGCTAGATAAAACTTTTTTCAAGCAGTGAATATATTTTTGTTATTTGTTTAATGCCAAAACTACAGCGTCGTATTTAGCGACGAAGTGAATAGTTTTTTTTAGCGATGTTTAGCTAATTTATGTGTAAATGTTCCAGCAGGATAAATAGATTACGTGGTCGAAAATCTCATCGGTTCCATTTATTAAGCGTTTATTGATTGACTTGTTAGCTAAGATTTGTGTTGAAAATTACTTTGTACTAAAAATATATGTCTACTGTCTACTACTTCAAAAACTACTTGTCTACTTATCCATTAACAGTAAGCTCTTTTTGGGAAGCTGAGACTCCTTTAGGTAGGAATAGGTTTTGACCGCTACTTTAATCATTATCAATGCTGTATAAAAATAATTTTGAGAAGCGAATCGCAAAACTGCTATAATTGCATTCTTCAGGAAACATTCAAAATACCTTAGAAAAAAAATCTTTAAAACTGCAACCAACTATCTTTTATGGGGTATTCAACATTAGTTAAGTCGTCACCAAATCGGGGACATGAAGTACAAAAGCTTATCAATAATTATTAAAAGGACCCATATATATATATATATATATATATACTCATAAATAACCCTTTATTAGGCTCTAAGCTCGTCAAAAATTCCCAAAAAAAAATGGTATTCCGGCTGCACCTTTCAACTAAAAAAAAGCTTTCAATACCTTGAAAGATCCCGTAAAATCGTCCCCCACTAAAAACTGTCAATGTCCACACATTTTCTCTATGTATTTTATGATTTGCAATAACGCCATTTACCGGGAAAGGCGCAAAGAATTCTCGCAAGTATTTAGCATATGCATATAGACTTTAAGGAACTGTTTGTCCCAGGCCCAAGACATCACAATGCGTCTGTCGAACGGTATAATAGCTGCGCCTTGGTAGCTGCATACATTTTCACGATGTATATATATGCCGCACGAGGGACGTCGCATATCGTCGTCCGGTATGGGTTTCCCCCTTGGCAAGTTAGTATATTTCCCCTGGCGATAAGTGGCAAACCCGTAGCTCTCCGTGACATACATATGGTTTAGAGAGGGACGAATGGAAGTAGCTAGCGAGTGAGATCGAGAAAACCCGTCGGCTCGTTCGCGAAGCGTGTGTACAAGTGATTCGCAGGAGCCTCGCCGACTGCCAAGTGGTACAGGAGCCCGCATACCTACGCATGCCCTATGCAATTGCACCACCGGACGTGCTACGCGACGAGTATTATATGATACCCGAGGATTTCAATCGTTCTGGAAACGAGAATGTACCCACTAGCTCCTGTTTTACGTGAGCAAATTTATTCTCATATCCGAACGTACCTTCACGTCTAACAGTGAGGATATGCCTTAATTTTTTTACTCACGATAAGTACTTTGTTGATCTACTGAGTAAATCAACATCAGTTATTTCATACTCTTCAGACAAGCAGAGAACACGAAAAAAACATCAATATTCTTAAAGAAACATGAAAGATGGATTTAGATTCATAATGCATAATGTCTAATAATGCATAATAATCCAGGTATTTATGAATTGGTAAGAAAATGATAGTAATATTAGCTAGATGACTTTTGTATACCGGTTTTAGTTATGTAAGGTTAATTTTGAAACAGAAAATGGTTTTTATAAATGGGTCAAAAGTCGCGTGTTGTGGATATTTTTTGTTGACTGGTGTTGATATGGTTTAATCGCAGTTGTCTAAAAGACATAAAGTACCTGACGATGGTTTACCCAGTAGAATTGGACTAACAAAGTACCCATTGTGAGGTTTTTTTATTTATTATCCGCAAAGTGAAATTAAAATATTCCGTCAACTTTAATCTTTTTTTTTTACTGATTTGCTAATAAATTCTGGCCATTACTATTATTATTCTAAATAATCCGTTCAAGAAAAAAACATGAAACATTGATTTAAAATAATCGTAATGCCGGAAAGTTATTAATCAATGATTAGAAGGAAATTAATTAAATGTAATTAAAGCAACAACGTTTCTAACAATCACGATTTTTTTAAAATTCTTAACAATTTACGATTTGTACATGTATTGTACATGTACGATTTGTACATGTATCTGTACATGAATGAACAGAAAACAATTTTATAGAAAGAGCCTTACAAACTTGAACAACTAAGGAAACATTTTCTTTTAGCAAAATATAAAAATGTTATATACATTAGCCGACACGGGCGCTTGAGCGCCCGTGTCTCTTTACGTCAGTTTTGACATCTGACATAAACAAACAAAAGCAATGCATGAACTTGGTCCTGATCTCAGTGTGTCTAACGACACCACCGGCGAATCAGTGTATGTTTTAACCGCTAACAATGAGTTTCGCATTTAGAACTTTTTAATATAGGACTAGGAAGCGAATACACGCGCGACCGGAGGTTAGACAGCGCTGCAGCGCTCATTACGACAAACTATCAAATATTCCGCAATTAAAAACAACAACTGCCTATCGTCATGGTCAACGACCAATCACAGCGGGAATAGATCGACATTAAAGGTCATGTTGGTGCGAATTACGGACTTTTTAATAGAGAATAATTATATATATATATGTAACGAATTTAATCTGCTACTAATTCAAATCCTTTCTATTCGCATACAAATTGAGGCTATTAATCATCATGTTGGAAAATTTATTACTTATGAAACTTTAAAAACTGGGTGACCGGTGCTATCGAAAGACTGTTATGTTTATAAATATGTAAACTCCAAGAAACAACTTAAAACAACGTGTAAAAGATGTAGGAGGAAATCGATTCGTTATCATCAAAGCACTGCTTGTGAGATTAATCAATTCCATATCGATATTAACAGCACCACCCTTTTCTCTACATCACATCTCTCTCGCTCTCTCTCTCTCTTTCTATTCCTCTCTTTATATATATATTCTTCCACGTACAACTGCTGAGGCTATATAGATGCTATAAATCGTAGGGTGGGGAAGGGAAGTTTGAGAAATCGCGTGTCGATGCATCCCTCGGCAATCGTAAATCAATGTTACTGCTTCTGCTGCTGCTGTTGGTGCATGCGTTCGTATCAATGGCCACTCAATGAAGAGAATGGAATCAATGGATCATCGATAACCCGCATACGCTCAGACTCCTCTGCTCTGGTCCTTTACTCTTGATAATCGAACCGCGATCTCCTTATTTGCATTCGTACGCCGGATGCGTAGGTCGTTGACCATCTACCGAAGAAAAAACAAAACAATTGCCCATTCGAATTCTACTCAATGTATAAATTAATACTAAAAAAAATTGTAAATTTAATGTACTTATGGATATGAAATTTTCAATTTTTGTGCATGGAGCTGTAATTCATATACCGAGTGCTATAAATTAACAAATCTATCGTGAAATTAATGAACCTGACTGTTTGAAGGTATGTATTCCCGGTCAATTGTTTTTAATGATAGAATTTTTGCGAAACACATCTCGGGTCTGAGACAGTGATTGCTAGATTTTTCGAGATAAATTTCTACGAATGTGGCTGCTTAATTAATTTATTTTAATTAATTAGGCAGCTACAGTCGATATTTGTAAAGATTTGGATGTATGAAATTTGAATTGAGCTTCGATTTCGCACGCTTTGAATCTAACGGTCGCTGTCTTAGACCCGAGATGTGTTTCGCAACAATTGATCAGGAATAGTCGCATACCTTCAAACAGTAATGGTTATAATACAGGGTCGCTCCTTATAACATACTGTGGTTAAAATATTGATTCTAAACTGAAAATTGTGAATCAATTCTGCCAGGGCCACGGTGGCGTATTTGGTAAAGCACTAGACTAAAATTCCGGGTGTTCTCGTTTCGGAACCGGGTCGTGGCGGAATTTTTTCACAGTTTTTTCGAGATGATTTTCTTCGAGTGAGACTGCTTGATTAATTAATTTTAATTAATTAGGCAGCTACAGTCGATATTTTTAAGGGTTCGGATTTACGAAATTTGAATTCGGCTTCGATTTCACGCGCATTGAATTGATAGCGATAAAATACTAAGACTAATGGAGCTGCACAGGAATTTAGAGAAATTCATTGTAAACTTACAAAACTTGATCAGTAACTGTGTAATTATATATGACAAGTTTTGTAATATTCCTGCACTTAACTCGAATTTTATAGATAAACTAGGCTAATCACACGGGCTGGCGCGCGTACCTAAGAATTCTTTTGCGCTGCTGCGCTTTTATAACGTTTTAAAATGTCACGGATGTTGCAGCGCACGTCCTATTCTTATTTCAAATTTGACATCAAACTGAACTTGTTTCTCGTGGACTTTCTCAGCAACCAATCGCAACTCGAATAAGTGTCAACAATGCTTTCCGTTACTCATGAACTTTTTAAAAGAGAGATCATCTAACTCTACGAATATTTTGTTGGTTAAACTTCCAACACGTATGCTTGAAATATAAAACACGTAGATCATGGAGATTTCTCAGACATTTGTAATTGAAAATCCCAAAAGTTCTGTGATTTTTACACATGTGTTTGGAAATGAGAACAAATGCATGGAAAAGCGAGATCCTTTATTATAATTTTCAATTCTGGTGTCGTAAAATTTCAATATCGCGTTGGAATTTACAAATCTGTTCTTGTGAACAAGTAATTAAAAAACAAGCATTGAAAAGTCCCTGCACTTAGCTAAAATTTAATTTAAATATCTATTAAGTCTACTTTTTCATCATACATCAAATTTCAGCCCCTCAGACTTGGAAATCAAACACTCAGGTTATTGAGATGCTCTAGACACTAGTGATTCAAAAGCAAAATTCCCTTTCGTCATTTTCAATTTGAATATTGTAAAATTTTGATATGGCATTGAAAATTACATATTTGCTCCCGTAAATAAATGAACAAATTACGAGTATTTAACGCTATGCTTAGAACATGATATTGACGTTTGATGACTGTACATACGTACTTAAATTTTACTTTACACGCACTACATTTTTCGGCAACATCTGTGCTTTCAAAAGAAAGTATCAGTAGCGGAAGTTTTTCACAAAACGTATCTTGGACTTGAAACACATATGTGTTTGAAATTTCAAGTAACTGCGCGTGATAATCATTGAATTTTCATAGCATTAGTGTGACTGTGTAGTTCGAATTTATACCACACGTGATATATATTTCCATGAATAAAAAGAAAAAGTCTTACATATGCTCTAAAAGTTTTTACGCATGAGCGATGTCTTCAATCACGTTTGTGTTGTACGATCAAAGTGATAAGGCATATAAAAAATATGTTATTTGAGTTTTACTGCCGGTTGCGGTTTTTTGTACACTCGACATGGATTCCAATATACAATCAGTCTAGTAAACTTGTAATACTAATACCTGAAACTCTATGCACGTTCATATAAAATTAATCTCGCGGTCAGAAAATTTCTGGTACTGGAAATTAGAGGTCCAAGATACTCAATAGTATATCGCAGCTACGTTAAATTTAATTTATGTAGTTACAGTAACTTCACGTTCTCAATAATTATTACGTGTATTTACTGTAGACTTCTTACTTATGTGTTTGAATTTTACATTACGGTTGCCGAATAAAAACTTCCGTATCGGTACCTTAATTTTCAAGCACATTTTTTTTACAGTGAATGTTAAAAAGTATCACTTTAATTAATTGAAAAAAACATATCATGTCAGAAGAATTTTTCATATTTACAATTAAGCAATTTTCAGAAACTGTTCGTCTACTGGTTATCTCAGAAACGTGTAAGGAAATTTGTAGTCTATAGCTCATCTGTGATAGTTAGATACTTTTGCCATACATCGAAAGAAATTTTGTTTCAGGATTTTAAAGAATATATTCTTGCTTTGTCATAGGAAAAGTTTTGTGAAAATCACTCCCGTGAATGTTTATATGTTTTGCAATTTTCAACCTAAAATACCGGTTATTAATTATCAATGATTTTTTTACTCAGAGTAACGGTCGAAACGTCGGTAAATTTTCATTTTCCTTGATTAATAGAAAGAATTTCGACGATATAAAAAAAACCTACAGATTTCATCCAAATTCTATTCACATATGGCGTGTATTAAGAGTTTAAGACTTCGGTTACAAATTTGCCTAAAAAGGGCCTGCGATCAATTTTATGACGCTTCGAATTTTAAGGCCTTACATACGTCCAGTGGTACCAAAAATGCACCAAAAGAAAAAACTGTTTTTAGGAGAGATAGGCATAGAAATTGATAAGAAAAATTCTTACACATTGTTAACTACTGTGTTAACTTTGTAAAAAAATTTATTTCAATTTTTTTTTCAAATTACAACACGACAAATTACATTTTTTGAAGCAGTGTAAAAAAAAAGTTGCTTCACCGTCGGCACCATTTCGTCTTGAAATGTTGACAGATCTGCAAAATGTTAAGAAATTCTTGTAAAACAAGGTTGTAATTATAGTCTGTCGAGCCGGATTTCCAAAATTCAAAAAGTTAAACAATTTACGGTAGTTTAAAAAAAATGTTAATTTTGTGTCAAAAATGTCACACCTTAATTGTGTTTATAAAATTTTCTAATTACAATATCAAAAATCCGTCTCGACAGACTATAAAAAAAACAATTCCGAAGATTTAAAAAAAAAGCATCAAAAAATATTTAAAACTATACGAGTTATCATGCAGTCCGTGTCAGAAAAAGTAGTTTCGAGAAAAACGCGTTTAAAGTTTCAAGTGCGTTTCGCTTGAAGTAGCGCGCGGCTGGAGCAAGAACTTTATGAATTTTTTAAAGTTATCTTGTTACCTTGTCTATCCTCCCATTCCAGCTCCATATTGTACGCCTTTCCTTCTCAGTAAACAATTGTTGTTGTTTTCACGTATTGTAGGATAACAAAAGAATCGTTTGACTAAAAGGGTCCGAGAGTAAAGGCCAGCTGCCTCAAACAACTGTACATAGGTAGACGCGCGTCAGACCCTTTCGTCGGGCAATCACATTTTCTACAATAACTTTTGATCTATCGGGAATTTGTGCAATCAACTTACACAGAAATACGCCTAAGATTATAAGGAATAGTAATCTGCATAAAAAAATTGTTTTTTTTTTTTTTATTCTCGACGTATGTAAGGCTTTAAGAAAAATGTCTTTCGGGTCAACACAAGCCGGAAAAGACCCTTGTAAAAATGGCTTCTGAGTTATTTTCCGCCAAAATCGATCAACATACATCGTCATAGCGGTGGCTCCGTCAATTTTGTACAATAATGAGGAAGTAATTAACGAGCTTTTACTTTGCTTTATTAAATAACATCAGCAGATAAACGAGTGAGAACAAGTCAATAAATATCAGCAATTTGGGCGTGACTTCCTCCCCTTAATATAGTGCATAGAAGCACCGACCAGAAAACCGGTCAGGGCGCGGTTTGCCCTTGCCTTTGGGCCAGCCCGTTCCCTCCATCTCTTGCGCGTGTCGCTGGATCATTATATTCGTGACATCAAGCGTTGATACCTTCGCTCTCCGAGAATTATCGGGCTAAAGGAATAAAATATGAGAGGAAGAGACACGAGGCGCGTGATCCTCTCGGCTCAGTCATGCGAGTCGCCTTCGCATGTATATATGTGTAGTCACCGGCGTCTCGTTTCTCTCAAAGTAGATACCGCCATCGCGACGAGATGCGCGGACATTGAATTTGATCGATTCGCGAGTGGCGAGCCTAGCGCGCGCATAGCGAATGTCTGTGTTTAACGCGCGGCGGTAGAGCCGCTCGATGATTGCCCTTGCACACGGGAAAGATCCCTCGAGATCTCTGCTTTGAGATATATGCCACTATAATCCTTTGACTGCTCCGATTCTCCGCTCTACGTAACAACAATCGGATAGTAGTACAGTCGCTGGCAGCTGAAAAATATTTAACAGAAATAAACAGACATGTGCCTTCGATCCTTTAAGCGCTTATATACACTTGTGATTAGCGGAAAAATCGAAATTTCTTAAATTACATATTCTTTAAGTACAATGTCTGAAGAATATTCTCACCAAATTTCATGAAGATCGAAGCATTCGATTTGTAACTATAGGTATTTCAACCAACCGCCAGGTGCGCGCGATCATTTAGCATGCAGCTCTTAAGCGCGATTATCTCAGAATCGCCTTTTTTGAAAAAATACCTTTGCGGTGGGCACAATTACTAAGAAACTATTTATTTAATCCAAACTAAATTTACACCACTAAATTATTATAATAATAGCTAGGGTCTCGACTGAGGAATTCAAATTTTGTTAAAAAAAGAAAAATTGTTACATAAAAACCGAAAATTTAGCACCTTATAAAATGCATTTTTTGTTAAAAGTGTCGCCATTTTTTTTAAATAAAATTTTTTACAAATCCTTCGTCCAGGCCCAAGCCAATGCAATGTACTAATGTAATGTTTTTGAATACTGATTTTCGGATGAAGCATTCTCATGTTATCATATGCCCACCGCAACTGATGCTTAAAAAAAGATGCTACTGGAATACAGCTGGAGTTCCGGCATTTTGAGACATTTTTTGATGAAAGAAATCAAGAAAATCACGTTTTTTGACCCGCTGCAAGTGTATATAAGGCCTTGAGCAATGAAGCCATTCAAGATTTATGGGCATACAAAAAACTATTTTTAGGTCAAATCGTTTAAGTGTTTCTTATCATACCCTCAAAGCTTGATAATAAGCAGCGCAATATCTTATTCAAACAAGGAAATTGTAAATAATATTTGTCATGAACAGTGGTGATATCATTTTAAAAAAAGGAATCGCGGAAAGAATACCCCCGGAAAAAATGACTCGGAAAAAAAATCCCTGTTGCGTGGTGCCCGTAAACATCTTTTAATCTTAGAACCACGAATATACGGGGAAGTATATCGGTTTCTACGCACTTATACACACACAAACATCAAGACACATCTGTTGCCACGTACTTGAATGTATGTACTGTATGTATGGATGTGATCGTGTGTGCGTCTGCATACATACACGCGCGTAAATGTTTCTTCACCCATCAGTACTCACATACACCCACATTCATATAAGTAGTTATGTCTTTTCGGCTGCACATTAATTAACACAGGATTGTGTGACCACATACACTGAGGCAAAAGCATATCGTTGATTCAACGATTTCACATGATAAAACGAATATAGGAAGGCTTGCAATATTTTATGGTTGAAGCAATGATAATATGGTTCAATAAACGATACTGCCAAGGTTATCAAAAACAAACGTCCGAACCGTATACGCAACAAAACGGCATATTTGGAACTATTATGATTCTGATGGTTGTTACTATAGATATATTTGCTGTAACCATAAAATATAGACGTCCCTCCTGGGAATTACACTTTATAGTTACATCATCGTCGGTCTAACAATATATTTTTTCAATTAACCAGCTTTTTCTCTGAGTGTACAGCTCTTCGAAAACTTCATGAACGAGAATTTTTTTCAAAATATCCATTAAACTATGGCAAAATATAATAGCAATTAAAATCGTCATATAGAAGTCGCTCTTTGTGTAGTTTTTATGTTTCCTCACATAGAAAGCTTTGGTGCTTCACTTGCGATCCTAAATTATGCTCAATATCTTAGAAATAACGAAAACTGACCGTCAGCTCATATTTCTTCTATTCAAAATTGTAAAAATTAGAGTGAAGCACATTTTTTGCAATTTCCGATGAATAGAAAATACTATAAAATTCGAACAACTCAACAAATTCCTGTCTATTTCATCCACAACTGTTGTCTGATTATAATCTATTAGTAAACGAAATCCCAACGGAATATCTAAAAAAATTGTGGAAAATGGAATTTGATTTTTTCAATGAGAATTGCGACATGTTTCTGTATTCCTGAATCATTTCTATGATCATCTGAATCCACAATTATATCGTAAAAACATGAATGCAATTGGAGCTTTTTAGTGGAAATTAATACTATTCCGCATATTCTTTACAAGGTAGAAAACATAAAATATAATTTCACATTCGTTACGAATCCTTATCAGCCCATATCTTCTACCGATTACGAGCATCGAGATACTCATTTCGCTTACCTTCAAACAAATTCCTTCCACAACCAACTATATTATTACTTGCTAAAAAATCTGAAAAAATCCATCTCATCAAAGATGTTAAGAGCATTGATGTTGCATAATTATAATCTCGATAAATTATTAACAAGTGTATAAATGAATCAATTATTCGGCCAATAGCTATTAAAAACTCTAATTCCTATCTAAAATAATTTATTATGTATTTTTCACAAACCATAAAAATTATTTTTGCAGAATTTTCTTACATTTCAGATATTGTCAATGTCAAAATTTTTAATGCTCTTCTTTTCCGTAATTCTTTAATTGTATTAAACCTTTGGAAAAAATGTATTCATTTGCAAAAAAAAAGACAATCATTCGTGTTTTAAACAATTATTTTTCAACGATTTATAAATATTTTCTTGATATTAGTAAGCTAAATCAACATACTAGTCCCGTTTTAGTAGATTTTTTTTCAGACTTTATCGTGTTCTACCAAAAAAAGATTTCCAATTTTGGAATATTGTATCACGAAAGTGTCTCAGAAATGTCGTGAGGCCAATGACTGTAACGTCAACTCGTTAAGTATAGAGCTATCGTCTATGGTAGTACTACATCATCGTATATAACCAAGGTTCTCGGGCCAGCTTGATCATTCATCCGTGAACGCGATCCGTAAACTACTTATTCTTCCCAGCCCAGAATATACCGTACAGTGTGTAAAGTAGAGTAGCCTTCATGAAAGACTATGCACATATTTCTGACCACTCCGCATATTTGATTACGTATTCGTAACGCGTATATTTACCGCTATTTACATTGGCATACTCATGCATAGTATAGTCCATGATCCATCGTTTTAGTCTTTTCGATCAATTCGTTCATCTTTTCAATACTCACGCTTTAATTTCTTCGTTTTTGCTTGTTTGTTCACAGGAATACTTGAAAGCAAATCCGCCTTGGACAATGACATACATCCCAAGTGGCTATTGTGGCTAGCAATCGCACTTGGTATCCTGTTCCTCATAATGTTCATCATAAATATCTTTCTTTGCTCTGCAATGTCCTGCAGCTGTGCAAGAACCGAGATAATCGAAAAGGAGCCCTCGATCATCGAGGACTATGATCCCTACAGGAGCTGGCCAGGATCACAATACGGGTCGAGGTTTGAATTTGTTATTTGTGTAACTAACAAATCTAACTTATTCAACATTTTCATTTACTCGAAAAATTTGCTCAAGAATATATGGCCCTTTTTGTGAAAATTAACATTTTCACCAAAAAAGCTAGCGAGAATTCTTGGTAGGTCATCTGAACACTGCACTTTATTTCTCTCAATATTCTTGAACGATTTTTACTCTCGGCCGAATTAAGTATGGTTCATACGCACGTTCTCCACCAAAAGTTTAATTCGATTAGAATTTAGGTACATCAATAAGAGAAAAAGATTGAAAAAGTATAAATAACATCACTTGAGATGCTAAGAAGATTTCAAATAATAACAATTTTTAACAATTTTTGATTATTTGATTTTTCTAAGTTTAATACGTTCAATTCAAAACTTTTTTATCAGTATAAAATGAATCTTTATTTTTTGTCAAAAAAATTGTCTTTACGTAGAAATTTTTTATTCTAAAGTGAAATAAGAATTCAACTTTACTTAACACATGGTTTCATAAAATGACCTCAGAACAGATTGAGAATAGTGACTCTGGAATTCGCCGAAAGAATTTTCTAAAAATCAAGAGGAAACATTTATATGTGTATTTCACATTGAAAAAAAGTTCTGTACAAAATTCCTCGAATTTTTAAACATAAGCATTGCAAATTATATTTTCGGTATTAATATTATATAAAATCATTGTTCGTATTACTTTCAACAACGACAACTTAATGTAGATTTTCTTTATCGCAAGCTACAGAAATCAATCCCAAATCAGACTCTTGGTTGTAAATGTACGTATGAACCCACCCTTCAAACTCAGAAGAATTTATTTCGAGTAATATTCAACTAATAAGAAAAGTATTTTCATCAATCTTATCATACCGTATTAATCACAGATTAATATTGAACCCCGATCGATTATCTTGAATTCTATATGAAATAGTTACACTGAGGTTTTTGAAGGACTGTACAAAAAAGTCTACACTCATTTTTATCAGCACATCATACGTTATTTCTCCGATACATCCACCATCAAATCTAAATGTGAAATCTAACGTTATTAACAAATGTAATAATTGGCTCTTGACCTTGGAATCCAACCTAAGAAATACCAGAGTCTCTTACATCAAAGCCTGTATTCGAGAGGGCTTAGCAGGTGTTGCAACTGATACGAGCACCTGATACCGCGTTGCACGTGCCGGGTCGTGGGTCACAGCTATTCGCGCGTTTCAATTCAGCCAAGTAGGTAAATCCTGTGGCGGGTCAGACAAGTGCGACGGGTGCGCAGTAAAACTATCCATTCTTTTCGGCCTCGGCATTCCTCGCGAAGCCTGGAATCCTTTTCAATACGCGTAGAAGCTTATGCAAGGAGGTTAACGTGAGCATCGAGCTATGAATGAGGGGGAAGATCAGGAGAAACCATTTCTAATGAATGAAGAGGAGGAAGAAGCGGGGATACCGAGAGTAAATCATTAACGCTAGAAGGCAATGCATGCGGAGACCCGTGTCGGTTGTATCGCTGTGTGGTGTTCTCCAGCTCCTGGGAACTCTGTTGTGTTTGTTTATCGCCAGTGACGTTGGGACTAAAGAGCCTGCCAATTCAGCGAGGCTCCTTAGTCGCGATAATGAGAAATATGCTTCCTGTACAAAGCGAGGGCTTCTACAGCAGGAATAAATTCTGCTGTCACGGGACGTTGGTAGTTTTTTTCATTCTAGAAGTAATTCCCACCTGTTTATACATCATAAAATTAATAACTAAGTTGTTTCAGAGGTGTAAATCAGTTTTTTTTTAGAAAACCAGTTGATTGTACAATTGGTTTTGTAATCATGATTTTATAATAACACGTTGAAATATGATATGTAAACTCTTGCACAGCTGCAAAAAAAAACAGTTGTTCAAATTTCACTGGGTTTTTCAAAAAGAAATCCAAGTAATGGAGAATCAGACTCATTAATTTTTTTGATTTTATTCTAATATTCAATTGAAAATTAGGTTTTTAGCTGCTTTTCAGAAGTACACACATGTATTTATAATCCCTGGAGATTATTACATAATCGAAAAATATCGTAATTAAATAATTAAAATAGTTAGTCCGGCCATAATCTAACTGTAATGCCTAGTTGCTAGGAGGAACGACTATATTTTATGGTTTTAACAAATTTAAGAAAATAGTTGGATCAATCATTAATATAATTCCCAGGAGAAACGTCTATATTTCATGGTTATAGCAAATATAATTATGGTAGCAATTATCAATATGATAATAGTTTTAAATATGCCGTTTTTTTGCATATACGAGCGGCAGTTTCTTAAAGTAATAATAACTTCGTTGTCCATAAATATTTTCCAATTGAATAATAACGGAAACTTGCCAAAAGTATGTATTGATGGTCTGTAAAATTCTGATCTTGTTATTCAAATCCTTTCGTGAGAAAAAATATTGAAAATCAACCTATTTTTTTAACTGCCAATTTATGCACACCCTTTAATTATGAAATGCCTCAGCTGTTTCCATTGATTTAAATACAAAAATCAAAACAGTGAGTAACGGCTACATTCGTTGTGTCAATGCCACCAACAGAGAAGCAGCCGCAAACGAGGAGTAGTTACACCTTCTCATAACAGTTTCCCATGACTGTGTGCCATGTACGTACACTCGTTTACATGAGTGGAAGAGAAGTAGAAGAGAGTAACACAACAGTAGTTACTTACCTCAATACCTCGGCTGCTTGGTGAGAGTGCGTTCGTCGCGCAGTTTCCGCGTTTCCATAAATGCGCGTACTCCAAGGAGTATAAGGAGCGTCCGGCGTGTAGTACTCTCGCCTCCACGCCTTGCTCGGCTGGGCTCTTCACCCACATCTGCATCAGCTGCAGCAACACGCGCTCCGTGCATCTTGCACTAAGGATGCGGAAGCAGGAGCAACGCGGGTATTAATTACATTAATTAAGGCGGGGCCTTGCCCCTTAGGTTTTCGACCAGTTATACGGGACATTCTCTGTCAGTATATTTATTTATTTATTTATTACGCAGTGGACGGGACAAGCAGTGAACATACATATAAATTTTTTTAAACTGTTCCCCTTTTTAAACGAGCATATAAATTAAAGGGAATCAACCAGCATAATATAATCATCAAGTGAGCGCAAAAAAACAGAATAAGGTTGGCGAAAAAAATCCACGAAAACTTACGCGACATTACCATTTCGGTAGATGACAGTAAGCGACTCATTATGCCCGTAGTTAGTGCGTCGAGTTCGCACCTGAAAAATGGCATAGTTCCGCACATTACGCATCGGTACAGACACGATTGCGGAAGCCAAAAGATCAGGACAATTGACAACACTGTGTGGATAATTTTGTAAAACAGGACTAATTCAGCCTTAAGCCTATGTGCAGAGAGCGTCGACGTTCCCAGCTCGCATGCAAATATTTGAGATACGCCCTATCAACGACCCTAAACTTAAAAAAGATGAATCGCACAAATTTCCGCTGCACCCGCTAGCCACTCATTGTACAATTATTAATTATTCAATATTTTCCTACTGCTCAAAAAAAATTTTCCCAAAAAACTGCTTTTCGGATTTCGTATTTCATTTTTCTGCAATTTAGGAGATGCTAGTTTCGATTAAATTATTTTTATCTTGTGAGTGACGAATAGGCCAATGAAAATATAAGGTTAAGAATTGCATTCAGAAATTCACCATACTCCTGATAGTTTCAAATATGCATATATATGTTCAGTGAATTTTATAAATATATATTTTTAAAGTTAGCAGTAGTTAAAAATGTATTTGTCACTGAATTTTAACATGTTTAAATCCTAACCTGAATGAATTAATGTGTTGGGGAAATTCAAAGTTTCAAACTAATGATACACAATTACTATTGCATCAATTAAGAAGAAACATTCCACACACTTTATTTTTTGTCCTCTTTTTTCATTCAATGAATTAGTAGAAAAAATAAAGCGATATCAAAATTTTTGCGTAAAATCTTTTGAAAAATCGTATCAATTCATTTAAAGCATCAGTGAGAATTCGGTTCATCATTAAAGATATCTGCAAAACAATTCAGCCAATTTCGAATGAATGAATTTCGTGTCGTAGTAAAAAGGCAATTGATTATGAAATTTTAATACTGCGATACAAAAGCCAGTGACAGAGAATGCCTCGTATACTACATTTACTACCTGATAGTTCCGTATACCGTGTCCCGTAGCAAACGACGAAGGGCTAACGACTGAATGCTCGTTCTCTTCTGGTTCAGCAGACGTTACGATGTTCTGCTGTCGATGTATAATTCATTCCATGCAGCACAACTACTGTTGGTATAAGTTGCTTCCAGCGCTCCAGAGAACTGAGCTCTAGATATGTACGCTGCTCATTGCTGCACTGGCCCTTACTCACCGTGCCAACTCTAGACCACAAGCACACATTCAACGAGAGCATACCATAACGGTTCAACGATCCGCTGAATTATAGTCGCCACAGTGTGAATGTAGGCTACAGAACTGATCGAAACTCGTATCCCCCCTTATGCCACACTCCTCTCGCCTTCGATACCGCGAGTGAATCACTATCCTAGGTATTTTGACTGCACCGGTATCGGTCATTTGTGCAGGGAAACACACGGGAAACAAATACTCTGAAGGAGATTTTTCGGAGTTCGTTGTTAATAGCCCTCTGAAGAAAGAGAGTGAAAATAGAATCGTATTCCCTTCATTTGCAAATTAAGCGTTTATGTGAAAATATTCAAGAGCAAGAGCAATACTTAGAATTCTCGGTTTGATCCTGAGCTGTGACGGTATTTTTTCACGATTAAAAATTAATTGTAAAAATATTATCCGTGCTAATTGCTTCATTAATTCACGAACTGATGAAGCAATTAAGAAGGACGAAAATACAAAGATCTCAAATGTTTGAAATTTTCCGTATCGGAAAATCGATAACGGAAGCTTCGGCAGTAGTCGACAGTTACGATTTGCCAAACTTCCGATTTGAATATGACAGACTGGCATCGTTAGACTTGAATAACAATTATTAATAATTATTCAGTCAAAGTCCAAGGAAAAATAATTCAAGGACAAGGTTTATTTGAACTAAATCCATATTCCATTTCTTGATTTTTTGGATGAATTAGAATGTTATTAACTCATAAAAATATGTTATTTATTTGACAAAACATTGTATTGATTCGATCCAATCATCCTATATGGAAACGACAGACAATATTAATTCATATTATATCGTCAATTCTACCAATTTAATTCCGGAAAGATAATAAATATTCTGAAAATTAATCTGTCGAAAAAATTAACACAATTTTTAACAAAGATTAGTTCATCATTATAATTAATCAAAGTCAGTTACAATATTATTAAAATAGCTAATGTCGTTATGAAGATGATAACAGTAAGTAACAATTGATATCTGCCAAGACTTACTATTGCTATCACTTTACATCACAATTAAATAATATTGACTTTTTTTACAACACAACAATTAATCCATTCTTCAAATCTATGAATTGCCCAGTGGAATTTAGGGCTTTAAATTCAGAAGAATTCTGTTTCTAGATGAGTCCGCTTTGACTGAGTTAGAATTTAGTGGAAGCAGTAGAGCAAGCAGTAGATATATTATGGAACAGACAAACGTGCATAAGGTAGGAACAAGATTCTGGCTCGCGTGGATACGATAACGGGTCGGTAGGAATGCCGGATTTGTTTCTTTCCCCGTCGAGATCGAACGGAGGTTTCGCACTGCCGAGCCGAATAGTGCAAATCAATTTTTTACCCCTCAAATGCCTTCCAGTACTCTCGCGTTGCTTCATTTATCACGCTATGCGAACCGCACTGTGACTATCTGCGGTAGAGACTCTTCACGCTACATTGAACATTCATTTCTATTGCTATATGTCTTTACAGTGTACACACTATTTACTTTGCACACATAAGTCTCATGCTAAAGATTCTCTGATCAATTCGATAAAAATTGTGGACACGAGTTTTACAACGAGAAGCCTATTAGTCGCAATTTTCTATTAGACCCTTTCTATCTGTAATTTCTGATCGTAGTTAAGGTACTACACTTCACACTGAACGAAGGAGTGGTACATTTTTAAAACCGTTTTTATAATTATTAGTTGTTTAATTAACAGTTCCGAGGAGTCACTCACGTAACTTAATTCTTAATATATTAATAGACTTGATTCTTATTATCATATAAGTGCATTTGGAGCCGTTATTTAAATAGAAAATCGACTGAGATATGCAAACGTTCAATGGCATGCTTTTTGCAAGCAGTTTTTAAAAAGAATGACCTATAATTAAAGTCCAATTACGACGAGCAATATTTCATACTCCTTGTTGGGAGATCCTTGATCGATTAACCGTCTAAATTTTCGATAGTATTAGTAGTTCGGAAGATACAAATGTTTAGTTATCGCATCTTAACTTAACATCAGGCTGTAACTTTTGCACTACCGATACAATACGAAATCTGAACGGTAAATCGATTAAGGATCTTACAACAAACAAGATAAGACATTGCTTGTCATAACTGGACTATAATTATGGGTTATTCTTTTTTTTAAACGCATGAAAAAACATCCCATCGGATATTTACATATATTTCTATTCAAATGGCGGCTTCGAATGTACTTGAACATTAAGGACTAATTCTACTACGTGAGTAACTCCCCAAAACTGTTAATGAAACCACCAGAAATTATAAAAACGTTCATAAAAATTTAGCACTGATTGGTCTACTGTGTAGCGCAGTGGCTACCTTATATTCACAATTACAGTACCTGACAATCTAAGAATATGAAAAAACGAAAATAATACGTCGCCTTAAGGGCTGTTGCCCAATTAGAGCATTCGGAAAATTGCATTTATCAGGTTTTTTTTCTGTGGTAATGACCGACGCAAATTGTTTTGAAATGTACAGTCTATTATATTATTGTATTGTACTGGGATGATCATCGACTGAAAGACTTCTTTCGCTACGACAGATGTTTACCACCTGTAGAAACACATGCGTCTCTACCAGAATAATAAAGTCCCCTGAAATTCTATACCTTAACGCGGGCTCCGTATCTTTTGCTTTATTATACCGTAGTTTATCTCTCGTTTCAGATACTCGCTGAACGGTAAACCAGGCTATCCATCGGGAGGCTCGACGATGAACTCGACGAGATCGATATCGACCAACAGCGATCATTACGCGATAGTTCACTCCCGTCCGGGAAGCAGGTATTCCGGACCGGGTCACAAGCATCACCATCATCACAGAGGGCCACCGTCCAACATCGGTTCTCACTATTCCGGAAAGTGATACACAAATTCACCTGAGCATTATTTCTCCTCGAAAAAACGGAGAAAAGCGCCAAGAATTTGTGTTCCTTCTCTGCAATCACACAGAAAACTTTCTGGAAGCACAAAACAAAACGAAAACGAAACGCGAGCAGCGTCTACAATGACGCACGAAATGATATCTCATACAGTAACTACCTTTCGATAAGCCGCTGCATACTATTAACGTACCTACTACGCAATCCTAGAAAAGAACTGTCCATATATACTATTAAAAAAATTAGAAATCTTCGGTAAAACCCTACATTGTTTATTGAAAATCTCTAATTTTTAAATGTAAGAAAAAAAAATGATACCGCATTTCAATATTCTATTTTAATGCGGATCTCTCGTTTCATTTAATTGAAAGAAAAATGAGATTTTACGTTTTGTTTCAATGAAAATCTCTAGTTTCTTTGATTCGATGTGTATGTTATGCTATAATGTTACTTTCGGCTAGTCAAGTAATAACTGTTCGAAAGCGGAACTCATGAATACAAGTTGTTAGTGGTTCATTCACATACGAGCTGCTCGCAGTGTGTGCATGACACAGCTCAGAAGCTTATCCACAACTCGGTGATGAATTAATGCAGCGTGCTCAACGCCCCGCGACGAAACGAATTCTTTGGACGTTCTAAGCATTTCCGTCTGATCGCTCGTTCGGAGAGTTATTTTCACGCAGTTCGATACGATTAGCAGCTTAGTATATCTGTAACGTCTCATTAAACTGTAACATCGTCTTCGTAAGACGTTTTCTTATCGAGAGACTCGATTGTATATAAATTAATTAAGACACGTCTAATCAGCAAACTTTTTACAAAGCTTTCTCTATTCATCAACCGTTGGCAGAAAAAAATTGAGTAATTGGTTATGTTTTAATTATTCTCTTCTTTTGATACCACGCTAACAAGATTAGCTTACAAGGATCTGCTGATGTCGACGAATTTACGAATAATCGGATTGTATGTACTTTGTTTAACATTTATTGTGTTCAAATTAAAATTATTATGTTATTTTCTAACAATAGTCGTGTATACTTATTTAACTTCCTCTCCTTTTTACGGATTTATCATAAACTCTAACAGTTTCAATTAAATATAGTGTTCAAAACGCTTTTAGTAAAAAAATTGGCAAATCTGAGTGCAATTTTTTGACTGCAGCACTATTTCTTTTATATATCACGTATGTAATGAGGATAAAAAATATATCAAATGTAATAGATTGCAGCAAAAAGACATGAATTGCAATTATTTCTTACATTTGATACATTTTTAGAATACTTGTATTCTTATATCTTACCTTCTTCATTTTTAATTAATTTTCAGCTATGAATACCCAGTGGTTAAGTTATTTATCAAAAACGCAGATATATAGTATATTAACACTTTTATTCATTTCTTCTTTATAATCATAACGTTCGGCTACTGAGTTGAGGACAATACAGATTGTATAGTACATATATATATATATATATATGTATATATAAACCTTCGAGAAAATCAGGTACCTATCCGGTATATAGTAGTATAGTAGTTATTATGTACAAGACAATGGATGTCGGCAAGTTCTACGTGCAACTTGAATCTGTGTGTAATAGTTCCCAGATATCCTACGATTTTGTATACACGGCTCGTCTTATATCGGTTAAATATTTGGTCAGATAGGCTAAAACTCTTGTTAAGGGAAAAAAACGAAAGTAAAATGTCAGTGAATTCTGGTAAACTGAAAAACGTTTATTATGCGAAAGAATAAGTGAAAAAAACGGCCAATTGATAAACGTTTTGATTAGAGCGACTCTTCATCTGTAGTTCCTTTTTTTTATCACGATATTATTTATACTACAAACGCCACGCGGATTTTGCGGACGCGCGGATATTTGAAAAGGGTATGTTCATACACCATTGACTAGTACGTTTGTTACGTTTTTAGTAATACAATGAAAGCGTAATTGTTATTCACATATTATCTTCCCTGGCATCTTGGATCGCTTTTAGAACGTAAAATGAATGTATACATTGCTGGAATTGCAAAGATTCGCGCGACTGTTTGACTGGAAAAAGTCAATATTTCATACGCACATTTTTATCGTCGGATCGTACGCAGATATGAAGGTTGGCCCGGACTCTACACTCATCAAAAATGTCCCTCTCAGCCTTTGAAAAATTACTTAACAATAATAACAATAATCATAATAATATCGGAGGTTAATAGCTCGATTGCTAGCTGTTATCTAATATATAACGTTTTATTAAATTTTCTTTTCATTCATTGTAACTTTTGTGGTGTGTCTTCCAATAATCAATCGCTTTCAAATTTCAATAATACATCAAAAGTGCGATTCCCTGACAATACATGTACTACCGGGAACGACATAAATATATATTGATTAACTAAATCGCTAATTCAGAAATGTTCCTATCCATCTCGCTTAATTTCCGAAAATGACCTTTTCATTTTTATTCGAATTTATTTTCTAGAGAACGTAACTGATTTCGTGCAAACAACTAATAGGGTGTTATACGTTGCCCGAGTGCCGAGTGTCTATGCTTATATTGCTCTTATCTCATTTTTCCGCTACTTTGTAATACGTCCTTTTATCTTATTTATCCTGAAAATATTTAGTTATCAGATATTTGATAAAAGTAACCACTAAAATCTGGCCACTAGGTTTTAATGAGTAAATTTCATACAACTACATTGTTTACTTTATAGCCCTTTATAAACATTTTTCCAAATGAATTTTACAAGCGATTATAATGAATTAATATAAGAAAAAATAGTAACAATCGCTTCTTGATTTGTTACGTCTTTATACAACATTTGTTTTTTTTATACCAGTTTTCATTTCATTATTTGTAAAAATTGTTGAAGGTATGTAGTTAAAACATGCAACTTTGTGCCGTGTTCACTCTCATTAAATATCTGAAAATAAATATAAGATAAATTAATATATAGTGCGTACTTGAAAGTAACGAGCGGTGACTATATTTGTCAATGGATTTATTCTTTTGTTTTTACAGCCAAAAATCAGAGGCCGTTGCAAACAACCGATAATATTTTTTGAGCAAATTGGAGTAGGCTTCGTACATTATCAGACGAGGCTAGACCTCAAGATAACTTTTTTAGAATCACTCGCAAGCGTTATTAGAAAAAAATCACGCCAACACAAAGGCAATTTGATGGAATGGTGTATCGTCAACGTATAACAAGATTAACAGATCGCCGTGTTTGCCATCCACAGCATTTTTCGAAGCGCGTTGTAGTTGCCATTCGAAGGATTTTTCAAAGCCCCACAAAATTCTTAATTTTAAAAATTTAACAGATTCGCAAAAAGAGTAATTTTTCTTCGCGATAACAATTCCGAAGTTATTCATTTGGATACACTCGAAGGGGTGAGATGGTCATAAGTAGTATGTAACTATAGCGAGTAAAAGTTGCAAGAAAATACTAAACAATGTGTATAATATAAGTATATGTGTGCGTGTGCGTAAACGTCCAATGGGTTTTGGTTAAATTCGTACTATACACAACAGGATATAACTCATTTTTTCAAATAAAATTATCTCAGAATGTTGTTGTAGAAAAATAGAAAATAAAATTGTGGCTGCCGCCTAAATCATATGGGCGGAAATAATTTACCGATGCTCTGAATTTTCGCAAATATATGATTCTGGCATACTCATTTAAACGTCGCAGCAATCAAGTGAACGGAAAATTTATTTTTCAGTCTTTAGTCGACAAACGGCATTGTTTGCAAGTGTAAGATTGCAAAAAGTGCACTTTCGTTGTACTGAAAAATTTCTTTTTACACCCACGGAAAAAACTTTTCTTCTTCCAGGGTTGAAATGTACTCATATTATACTTGTATCCTAAAGATGTATTATTTATTCTCGCTGCCGTTATATTTGATAACCGGAGTCATATTTTTGTGAGCTTTCGTAGCCTCACTAAATTATTCTCATTTCATTTTTTATTTTCCTATAACTATGTTAATTTTAATTTGAAAAGAAAAGCCACATACCTTAATACACAATCTTAATAAACATGCTATTTCTTCAATGCCGAAAGACTCGAAGCCCGTGCTCGACGTAGGGTAAGTATCTCAACGCGAATAATGTACAATTACCTAAATTTCATCGTGAGAATTCGATGAATTGACTGAATTGCATTTTTCAATTATGCGTCTGCGATTATAATTGTATTCCTCGGTTAAACGAAGGATCTTTATCTGTCCATAAGATTATTCACGGCGCTTTGCAAAGCCCGAGGGATACACATCGGACAGAGAGTCTCGGCTTTGCAAACGCGGCTTAACATATTTCCTAAAAGTTGTGCGGTGCAGGGAAGAGGTAGTTGCTGCGACATCAGAAGTTCGGCTTCCATGTTTGGTATTACTTCGGATTTGTAAACCGATAAAGGAAAATGATGTCCGCACGTGAATACCACGGTGTCCTCCTCGGCCTCGAGAAAGCTCGATACGCGTTCAGGATCCTGACACCATTTTATGTCAGATTTTTTTTTACTTTATTATATATGAGGCATTCCACGGTACCTCAGCCACCTAAATTTGTAAATTCCTGTAACCACTCTGAAAATGAGTAAGTTTAAAGTACTAACACGATAAATAAAGAATTCAGATTTCTTTCAACGATAATTCTGCGAGAATTTATCGTAGAAAATTTTTTACAACCCGAATTTTGTGTTTTGTGTAATTGGAAAAAAATAAAATAAATTTATTTTAAGCGTTGAAATACTTTTTTTTCAAATTATTTAACGATTGTGCACGAACACAACGAATTTTCGTTCTTTATTTTATTTTTTATTTTGTTAAGTCGAGAACAAGTTTTCAACCAAATGAACCGATGGTAGACTCAATTATTCTTGAGATATGATTTGTTTTTAATACATATAATTTTTTTTTTAATCATATTTTGGAATGAATTCAATTTACCACCGTGTCCTTTAGCTCGAAATTCGTTCTCGACTTGCCAATCATTTAAAAAAATTAAAGGGATAAATACCGATTGGCCTTCGTTTTTTAGCAACACGAAATATAAGTAAAATTTGCTTAACTGGCAAACAACAAAGGCCAGTCAATATTTTCTCTTCTTATTTAATTTTTTTCATCTTTCAAGTTGGGAAAAAATATTCAGCTAAAGGACCTGAACTCAAAGTCAATTCTTCTTAATATATGATTCTTTTTCAAAGTTTGATTCAATAAAATATCAAATCCTAAAAAAATTTAGTTACATTTTGATTTAAAAAAATCAAATTCTGAGAAAAATTGAGTCTGCCATCGATTCGTTTGGCTAATCATCGTTCTCAACTTGTCCAACAAAAAAAATATATATATAAAAAATATCAACTAGGTTTCGTTGAGTTCATGCCTAAAAAAACGTTGAATAATTTTCAAGAAAAGTTCAAGAATTCTCAATAAAAGTTGTTGTTTAAAAAAAAAACGGAATAAATTTATGGCATTGTTTTCGAAAAAAGAATTAGACGAACACAAAATACTGTTTTATTTTCTACGATCAAATCTTGCAGAAATATCGCCGATAGATACAGAAATGAAAATTTCAGTTTTTTCTTCAAACGGAAGCTTGAAGGAGCTTGAAAATTCCTGAAATTTTTTTATCGTGTTACTACTTCAGACTTACAAATTTTTGGAGTGATTGCAGAAATGTAAAAATTTTGATGGCTGAAGTACCGTGGTATGCCTTATGATTATTAAAGGAAAATCTGCAATTAGTTACCTTGATATGAATAAAGGGTCGCGGATCGCACGCCTTCGACGATATCGTACTTATAATCCCTTCCATCATCTGCTCGGCGGTTCTATTCTCGCTGGATCCTGGATAACCCGTCAGCGGTGGACCGTAATTCTTAGCAGTCAACAACGAGAACAATTCGATGTATTCCAGAGTGGGCTTGCCTTAAATACGTTCAAATAAAATAAAAAATGTAAATGTCGATAAATAAATTAAAAACGTATCTATTGTGATTACTATTACGTCTTGATTACACTGTTGGGAAGAAATTTTAGAAAATTTTGAGAAAATGAATTCGAAAATCTGCCAGATATGATTGTTCAGAGAGCTGACCACATAGTGCACACTAAATGCCAGTATTTAATGCTTAATTTAGAGATAGTACACACTAATTTCCAGTGTCTAGTGACCAATTTATTGTACATACCTTGATCAACGTGTCGAAGAAGCATCGAACAGACTTGCAGGCAAAACTTTGTCGACAACGAGTTCATCATTCTCAAACTCTTGATCTCAGCGCTATTTTTATTCGCATCAACGTTCTCACCCTCGGAACTTTGACTGTAAAAATATTTTCTTTGACAATATGAAACGAAAATTACCGTTGCTTTCTACATACATTGTAAAACTAAGAATCCCAACAAACTATTTATAACCAACAACAAACAAATTCTATTTCAATAAAATCAATTAAAAATTTTTTTTCTACAAGTCTCTCATTTTTGTATCTGTTGACTCGATTTTTCAACTCGATTTTTCAATTTTCTTTAGAATTTCTAACCACTTAGAAATTGAATTCAATCAAGTAGAACGTTTGGTTGGTAATGTGTACATCATCTATAAAAAAAAATCTTTAAGTTAAAAATCCTTACCAGAAGAGTAACAAGCCAAGCGGGTAGAAAAGCTTGTTGATATGTTCTAAAAGAACTTTCTCCAACGCGAGCATCGGCAGATTGTGCTCGATCCAAAATTCCAGAGCAGTGTGCAAAACTTCTCGCATAATAGTATGAGCACCATCGTCAATTTCATTCATATAGAATTTTATAATGTTGGTAGCGTCTGACAGCATATCGTGTACCTCGTTATCAGTCAGACTTCCTTTGTTGCTGCATACCGTTGCATTAAGATGCTGCCGCTGCGAGTTTTCATTTAAAGCAATCGTACGCGTGTTCGATATCATCTCCTGGGAAATTACGAGACCGCTAGTCTCTTCATTGTTCATCGCAACGCCGCGTTTGTTGCTATTCTCTTCAACCAAAATATCTCTCATGTGATCGAGATTTTTATTAAATTCTGATACATTGTTGTCGGCATCTTCAGCCTCATTATCTAGCGTGTCTTCTGTCAGATCCAACGATATATCTTCGCTCTTCGTGTCCTCGCATAATCCTTCAGATCCACCTTGGCAATCGAAAGTGTGAAGTTCCTGTTCGAGCACTTGGAAGCTGTCCAACGATCGACTTGTCGGCATTTTAATCTTTTTCTTCGTCGCGCACTCCTCGAGGGAATCTACGAGATTCTGCACTACTTGCTTGTCGAATAATTCTGTATTGTCTTTCAAGTGCTGAATTTGTGCGACAGTTTGTTCATTATGCTCCCGATCCTTAAGAGATTCTTCTACTTTCACGGTGGATACGAGACTGGGTATACCCTCGTTGAGCTGTATAGCTTTTGTTACTATCTTGTAATTCGCGGGATTTAGTGTTTTCAGCTGGTAGGCAAAGCTCTTGGAAAAATTTTGCTCCAATAATGCGAGCTTTGAACAGGCCTGATAATCCCCGTTTTCCAAAAACTGATTTAAGGGACGATATATATTATTGTACTGTGACATTGAATGGAGAAATAATTTTCATTTTACATAAACACAATTGTCGGCTCTCATTATTTCCGAGAATATAAATTTATAGGATAATTATTATTATCATAATAACGTGCAATGATTATGAAGAAAAGTTATGTCTTTAATTGACTCCTATAAATTTCTTAATTCATTAAGATATGCGACAACTTTTTCGAAAAACTTCCGTGAAATGTCAGGGTAACATTTTGTTGTCGTCCTTAATTCGGAGTTTGCATATCTTTCTATAAAAACTGCAAATGCTCATTGGTGAATAATTTTCATGAGGTCAATTATACGAAAAAATTTAAAGAAGCGTAATGTCAGAAATTGCCGAAACCCCCCGCCGTATAATTAATCGAGCGTGAATAATCGCCGACGTACCTTGTCCATTATTTTGGTGTTGTCGTATAATCCATGGAACTGTTCGAGCACATAATGGAGGGTCAATTCACCCGGTGATTTTTCCACTACACTCAGAGGTCTGACTCGTCCGGCCAAAGGCGTAACGTCATAGCTCTGATAAGAAATAATTGGGGTTGGAATATTGGGCACTTGGCTTGGAGTATCGTGAGCCACATGAGCCCCGTGAGGAAGACGAACAATCCTTCTGCTCGATTTCAACAGAACGAGCTTTTCATCGGTTCCAGAATCTTTAGTTGGCGGCCGTCCCAATTGTGCCATATTGTTACTGCCCCATGCTAATACAGTACCACCTGAACATTAAGAAATGCATTTATCGTACAATTGAACCAGAATAATTTTTTTGCACGTTTCGCGGGCCAGAGTCTAGAGCCGACAAAGACACTAGGTATTCGTTGCTTTCGGAAATACGCTTCATTATTTCCGGAAAATTATTATTAATTCTAACAATTCGTTAACAACAATAAATAAGCTTCTTTCGAGCTCCAGTAATTTTTAACAATCCGAGTTTTCCGATAAAAATATTCATGTTCGCACTCGACGATATTTTCATTATAAAAAAGTGAAAAAGACCCGGGCTTGATGCCTCCTCCACTTTTTATTCAACATTTTTTTTCAATAAGTTCAGAAAATTTACCTAAGAATACCCAATTTTAAATTGTGCTCTCGAAAATTCAATCATTAACAATAACGAAACCGAAAATTCATAATAAAAATAAATAAAAAGTGTACACTAGGATAAATATGGTTGATTCGTTAGTAGAGGTTTTGAGTTATTTAATTGCAAATAGAATTCTCTGAGTATGTTAATCCCTTGAAGTTCGAAAATTGATAAATCTGACATTTCTAATTTTACGTTTTTGTGCTGTCAGATATTGAGTTTTGGAGGAAAAAAGTTTAAAAACAGGGTATTCTCAGGCAAGTTTTCTGAACTGTACAAAAATAATTTTCGGAAAAAAAAGTGGGTTAAGCATCAAACGGGGCAGGATGATTCGATACGGGTGGTATGTTTTGGCGCGTTGTGTTTTTCGGCACAAGGCGTTTCCATTTTACAAGGATATTCATTCCCAGCTTATCCTAGATGCCTATGTCCAGGTACAAATATTCCCCAGAAAAATGTGGTAAAAAACATTGTTGCATGTTTTCAACACTTCTGTTCTCTTCAAATTATTATGGCATCAATGTATGTTTTCGAATTCTAACTGTAATTTACGACGTACTGGTTATTATGCAAAAAGAATAAAGAGATTCACATACAATTAAACCATATCTTTACATACAAGTATTATTTAACGCAAGAATAAATCAACGTTCCTGCCCTAGTATATAGCGTTTGAAGGGTTTCAGAAATATTATTATTTTATATAGCAGCAGGAAGATTATACGAGGTACGTTCATTTATCGTCGCTAGGAAACCGTATACATTGTTGTAGAGAGTTTTGTTTCTTTCTCCATGTAGTGGAAAAACGCTATGGATATTTCGTGCTATAAGTTAGAATCGAATGAAAAAATGTGAGGTACAAGAATGCAGAGAAAAAATTGGTGAATAAACATAAATTTCATCATTAAAAAAATGAACCGACGTACTTGGCGAGTTTCCGTAGTATGTTATATGGTTCATCATTATTGAATGTTCATTTTAGTAGGTAAACTTCACAGTTTAGAAATTACAAAGATAAAAATTAATCGCTTCGACTAAAAAATTTCCTGCTATGGATACAATATTCTATAGAACCGAATCCGCTGCGCCGAAACGGTTCGCGACGAAACGTAGTGTAGCCAAGCATCAAAAAGAGCTTTTTAAATTTTTTTTCACTCTTAGACCCTGAAAATGTCGACGAATGTAAGCATACATTTTTTGTTGTTGAACATTCGGACAATTTCCGAACAAAAAATAGTACTTTGGATTTTCCTTATCAGATTCGGTAAGACGTTAAAATTTAAAGTCAAAATTTTGAGTTGAAAAAGAAAGCAGGAGATTCCCGTTATGAATGATGAGCGAAAAATTTCAGCTTTCGGTATAGCCGTATTCCCATATTCCGTATAGTCAATCGAATCGTGAAAAAGAAGCACTTGAAATCGGAAGACCACATTTTCGACTGATATTTGGTGAAATAACCCGTTTATATTATAATTATTATGAAATAACTAGATGCTAACATTTATTCGAGTATCGTGGAAACAGACTGTTAGTTTTATGTTGACTATAAAATGTTGTATTTTTGGTACGATAACTCTGTATAAATTTTCTCGAAGTTTAGAAAGTAGAAGAGAATTTACTAAGAACGGAAAAGACTTACCCGGTTGAATGGCTACTGTGAAATCACAGCCACAGCAGACTCTCACAGTCTTTATCATTCTGTTGACTCCTCTGTCTCTTCTTAAATTCGGATTAGTATTCTCCGCTGCTCCTGGATTGTCGGAAGTCATCTCAGTTCTTTCTGCATTCGCCAAATTCTCAGAAGAATCTGATCCGCCGACTTTAATATTGTGACTTCTCGGTGGCACTTGCGCCACAACTGATGCAGGACTATAATCGAGCGGTGTAGGGATGAGAACCTCGCGACGAGTCCCGTTTCCTATTTGACCGTCTAAGTTACGACCCCAAGTGTAAACGGTGCCGTCTTTCGTCAGAAGCGCCGAATGATGACAACCCGTTGAAATCTATTTGAAGTTTCATAACAAATTTAATTCGGTACTAACGATTTGGATTAAAACAGTCCTCAAATATTATATATGGCAAATATATAGCAACCGTTATTGCGCATTCGTTTCATAAAGTATACGAATATTTTCATCTTAACCATTTTTCTTAACGGTTTGGACCATTCTGAATATCCGAAAATGGTAAATGCGAAAAAAAAAGTTCAAGGAAACAGAATTTTCCCTATGAGCAAACTAAAAAAATAGTATCTTTTAAACTCTGACAGTTGCATGAAATCGTGAGTAGATAAGAAATGCGTACACGTAGTTATCCGACGCAACTCGGAAATGAATTATCAATAGAGTAATTAGCAAATTTATTTCATTAATCATCATCGAATTAATGTAGTTTTGTAATAAAACGCGGCAATTCAGTATGCAGATGCATCCAAACCACGTTTCTCAATGTTTTGAGCCACTACGAGCATTTGGACATGGGACATTTGAAAGAAATCGTGAATAGAAGGAAATAGTGTTTTTCAACGTACCTGAACAATTCGGCCATTTACTAAACTCGTATCAACGAGCACTGGTTTTAAATGTGTCTGCGCTTCCTCAAGAATTCCGATATTCAAGTCCTTCATACTGGGACTTTTGAGTACTTTATTATCAGCCAGTCTTTTCTGTATTTTACTAGGAGTCGCATTCCTTGTCTGTGAGTTATCGTTACTCTGTCGCGGACTGTCATCCGATGGAACGGAAGAATTATCATCGTTTGGATTATTCCCGCTGTTATTCTGTGCATTTTGAGATTCAAATTCGGCCTCAGCATATTTTTCAGCGGCTGCCTGATATTCGAGTATCTTTGATTTCTTCTGAGCTTGCGTTTGCAGTCGAAGTACTTGAGGACTCGCGCCCCACGTGTACAATTTATTCGTATGACTTACGGCGAGCTACGGAGAAAGACATATAAATTATTAATATGAACTACAAGCCATTTGAAACCTATAAGCTTTTGACTTTTTTTTTCAAAATTAAGACTGTTTACACGAATTTTTTCAGGTACTGCTCGATAATTCGTTGAACATATAAAAATGCTGTAAAATTTAATTACACATATCACTACCACGACTTTTCTAACGTGTGTATTTAAGTATAATTAAATTAAACAGTGTAGTGATATGTATACATATTAAACTTAATTGAGGATACGAGTTATCTCTCGAAAAAATTACTGTACATTGTATTAATTTGCATTAATAAATGTTCACCCTTATCTCGTTTTTAAAGTTTCCTTACATTGTGGAAGTATCCGGTAGCGATGTGCGTTATCTTCTCAGGTAGTAGCGAAACTTTAACTGGTATCGAAGACTTGAAACTATTGCCAGTGCCAAGTTGACCGAAAATATTGCATCCGAAAACATAAACGTAGCCATCGGCGGACAGAGTCAGTGTGTGTGCGTGTCCAGCGGATACGTGACGTATAACGGTGCCAAGAAGCGAAGTTAGAAGTGTTGGAATATTTTTTTCGTCGGTATCGCCGTGACCAAGTTGCCCATGAACACCCCAACCCCAAGTAAAAACTCTGCCGTCTATCGTCAGCGCTACTGAATGATATTGTCCTGCAACCGCGTCAACTATTATTTCCTGAGCTAACGAGGTCACCAGTTCAGGATTCGGACACTGAAGTATTCGTCCTAAGCCCAACTGGCCGAACTGACTCGCGCCCCACGCGTAAACTCCATTATTCGTTACAGCCAGAGTGTGCGAACGACCGCAGGAAACGCTCAGTACTTCCATTTCCATGTTGCGAAACAGACAAACCGCGTGCGGCGAACCGTACCTAGATATCGACGGTCCTGTGCCTGTTCCAGATAGAATTTATTTACTCATCGTTTGGCGTTTTAAAAAAAAAGTATAAAGCAATTTCTCTGAATTTGGCCACTTTTTTACCCTCTCCGATCTGTCCTATAATTGATCATACCAAAGTACCTGCAAAAGACACTCTATGTGAATCATTTCAGAGTTTGCAATCCAATATTTTAGGAAAAGCCGTTTTTTTTTTCGGGTGAACATATCTCGAAAAGATGAAGTTACTGGAAAAAAGTTTCGAATAAAAATTGTCGTTATATGTTGGCTTTCGAATAAAACATTTGTAATAATTTTCACGTCCTGGTAACACTGACTTTCCTAATGACAAAGGTCGAAATTATTGTTACATTTAAAAAAACCTATATTTCTTTAGCTGACCGACTCTGATGGTTGCGCGGTCAATGTGCGGCTCTGGCGATCCCTCGAGTTAAGCAGCACATTTTGCGGCCATAACTTGGATGGGTGACCGCTTAGCCGTGCACCGGCTGGCTCATCAATCGGTGAACGAGAGGTCCGTTTTTCTGAGGCCTCGGTGTTTATACTTAAGCAAGATACTTTCGTGTATACACCGGGAAGTCAGAAGAATATACGGCCGTCTGTACCGGCACGGGTTTCCCGCAGTTTCCCCGTGTCCTCGTCAAATGCGGTACAGTGTAGCTAAGTCGGCTGCGGACGCATTGGAGGTAAGGTTAGCTTAGTGAAGTGCGGGTAGGGAATGATAAGAGTAAGGGTGGGAAGGGTGGTAAAAGGCGATTGAAGCCATAGCATGGAAGGAAGGAAAAATCTAAAATTTATTTCTTCAGCTGCTGAGAACTGAGAATTTCACCATAACTTTTGGTATCGCAAAAAAAATCGACTAAGTAGTATAGATCACATAGACTATCTTCTACTCGTACTCTGAATATAACCGATTATACGGCGGATCTGAGACGATAAAAAGAAGTGGCTTACTCGACAGTGAATGCTCTTTATAAGAATGAAATATTCACCTAAACAACCCTGCGTCGCATTTCCCCATGTATACACATTACCATTTCTTATCAACGCAACGTGGGCGTAACCCGCGCTTAACAATCTTCGCTTGAAATCTGCGTTTGTCGTGGTCTCACTGCAACGCTGTAAACCAATTGTATCGAATTGTTGACAAAATTGGCAATTAATGTATTGAGGATTTCAGCGATTTTAGTCAATAACCGATCAATTTTTTATTCAAATTGCATAAAAAGTTTAATATTATTTCCCGAAATTATTGAAGTCTTCTTTTAATTTATTGCAAGTTTTTAAGTCTATAAACGACGTTAATTTTCGATAGGGATGAAAATAATAGAAAAGTTTTTATGTGATCTCCAAAAACTCACTTTTTCAACTCCTGGTAAATGTATACGTTGCATTAGGCTGGGATTGTGCCGAATAGAAGGTCTTTTTTGGTGTGCGAGGTTCGAGAGAATAAAAAGAAAGGTTTCCACCACTTCTTCCACCAATGATCCCGTATCCTCCTGAAAGCATCAGCGATATATTAAAAAATCTACAAATACCTTGAACCTACTTCTACGGTTTTTTCGTGTTGACGTACCAAAACATCAGCAGAGTCTAAAGAATCACATTGACTGGACTGCGAACTTTGCGACATAGTCCTTCGTCGAGCCCGGCATCGTACTAGCAAAGGCCTCAAGGCTGGATTCGTTGGATCGTACAAATTTACTAATCTCTGAATTTAAAAAATCAGAATACACTATAATTTAACTGTATTTATTTTTTATTTCAAAGGTATTTATAGCCAGCTCTGTGAATGTTTTACCATGATATTTCCTGATTTGTCTTATGATTTTTCAATATCATTACAACTAATATAAACAGTTTGTGACCAATTTTCGTTTTAAAAATCCAAACTCTCGCTGCATTTCAGGATCTGAGAATCCTTTTTCGAATTGTCTTTGCCTTACTCATAAGTTTAATCTTTTCCTCAGCACTTGATACTTTGAAATATTTCTCATTTTTTATTTCGAATAAAAATGTAAGGGTTTTAAAAAATCCTAAAAGTCTTGAAATTTTTTTTTTAATAGAAGTGGTCTTTTTCAACAGCTATAACAATTTTAATAGTCAAAGAGGGAATCACAATGAGCAAGATTCACAGAGTTGTTCAGGAATACCTCAAATACATGACTTAAATAGTTCACCTGTAAGACAAACATTGGCAACGATGAAAGACTAGCGATCACGAAAGACATGTGACTTCTGGCAACATTAGGATTCGCTAGGATGGCTTGAACGAGACCCGGCTCGCTTATGCATATCAGTAATCCATCTAGAATAGATTTTAAAAAATCATTTTACCTGTAACACTGTGTAAATAATGTACTAATAAAATAATTTGATTTTTCTCACATTTGCTCTGAGAAGACATAAAACTGGCATTACTCGTGTTGAGCGACTGAACAGCCTTAATCAGAATATCGAGAACTTGAGCAAAAAGACCTCTCTGCGTGGCCAAATGATGAAGAACTTTCCAGAGACAAGTTTGTCCCGCAATATCGACGGCCCAGAGTTCGTCGTAAAATGTATTCGTTGATAAAAACAATCTGCAAAGGTATCTTCATGAGGTATATCTTCGTGAGGACGAACAAGAGGAGTCGGGAAGTATAATGAACAAAAGACGTACAAAAAATCTTTGTTCATATTGTTGAGCTCTTGCGCTGTTGCTCTCAACGTCAATTCCGTGAATGCCAGAACGCTGAGATTCGAAAGGTGGATTCTCGTCGCTGTTGTTAATTCGTTGACTGTAGGTGGCGCGAGACAGTGCATCAGCCATCCTAGCAATTTTGCTGTACGCCCCGCAGCAGCAAATTTCAATACCCTCTTCAACAATCGACACTGGATAAACAATGGAATATGAAAGTCGGTAAAGATTGCTCAAGCTTAAGGGCTTGTATACACTTGTGATGAGCGGAAAAATCGAAATTTCTTAAATTACATATTCTTTAAGTACAATGTCTGAAGAATATTCTCACCGAATTTTATGTAGATCGGAGCATTAGATTTGCACCTATAGGTATTTCAACCGACCGCCCGGTGCGCGCGGTCGTTTAGCATGCAGCTCTTTAAACGCGATTATCTTAGGATCGCGTTTTTTGAAAAATACCTTTGCAGTGGACAGGATTACTAAAAAACTATTAATCCGATCCAAACCAAATTTATACCACTTAATTATTATAATAATTGCTAGGCTCTAAATAAAGGATTTTAAATTTAGTTAAAAAAAAAATGTTACAACAAAACCGAAAATTTAGCACCTCAAAAAAATGAATTTTTTGTTAAGTGTCGCCATTTTTTTTAAAATGAAAATTTCAAAAATCCTTCGTCCAAGCCCAAGCCAATGCAAATTACTAATGTAATCTTTTTGGATTCTCATTTTCGGATGAATCGTTCTCAAGTTATCATCCCAGATAGACATTTTACCTTGTCGACAAAAATGCGCCATGTACTGCAGCATTAAGCTGCATTATTAACGGCACAGCGTTCTGATGCCGGTAATGTGCCAGCTAAATTCCGACACGCTGTGCACGCCAACGCGTGTTGGAACTTTGCAGACACATTACCGGCATCAGGACGCTGTGCCGTTAATAATGCAGCTTAATGCTGCAGTACATGGCGCATTTTTGTCGACACGGTAAAATTTCTATCTGGGATGACCACCGCAACTGATGCTCATAAAAAAGTGCTACTTGAATACAGCTGGAGTTCCGCCATTTTGAGAAATTTTTTGATGAAAAAAATTGTACAAATACATCGACATGTGAACTAATGAATGTCGTTCACAGTTTGTCAATGAACATGTATTTTGTTGTTGAAAAAAATCAAGAAAATCACGTTTTTCTGCCCGCTGCAAGTATGTATAAGGCCTTAAATCATGATTAATGGGTCTGACCACGCTAAGAGCCTAGAAATAGGTTTGTTTTGCGAAATACTGTAATCTTTGAAAAGGCTTGTTAATTCCCATTGCTTTATCAGACTTTATAGTTTTTTTGCTCCTTCATCGAGAAAGCTTTGTTTGTGTAAAAATAAAAAACTTCCCGGATCTCCATGTCCTTTTCAACACACTTTTGATACACGAGCCATTTAGTCAGAGTTTTGGACTATTTTTATTCCCAACGCAGTGCGAATAATCGTAGGATACCTTCAAGTTTCTTCATTTTCTTATCAAGCCTATTCTCTAGATTTCTAGGGTGGTTTAGATCCAGTGAATTCTAATTTCCCGTCGATACCATTACTCACCCTAGACAGTTTGTACAAGACGACTGCGCGGGCACAATCGTTGTTCATTAAAAATATATCACCTGCGGCTTCTAACAATTGTTGAACATTCATTCCGAAAACTATACCGAGCCGTCCCGCTCGCTCAAGATCGTTCCTTTTCAGCACGAAATCCATAAAAACATTCAGCAGCGGCCTCCTAAGTTTGAAAAAATTTTAGAATTGTGATTATATTCTTTGTGGAGCTTTAACCCTCAAAATCATGACGGTAAAATTTAAAAAAAAATTCAAATACTGTTGAGCATAATTTAGGCATCTAAACTCTCGTACAAATGACCTGAAATCCTGTTAATCCCTATTTAAGGTAGTCGTCTCGCTACCTGCTAGTCGAATCAATGTTAACTTTTGAAAAGCTCTTCAACAAATTATTGTGGTTCAATTGACGGTACTAAAAATCAATTCGAGCATTAACGTGTGTTCTTAATATGTGAATACATCCACAGTCACGGTTTGAATAGAAAATACACTGATATATGCAAATATTCGATGAGATGTTTCTGTCATCTAGTTATATATCAGAAAACAACCATAATATTAGTCCGATTATGAAGAGCAACTCATTCAGTGTATTAAAAGATGTTTCGATGATATAATGAACAAGTTTTTCAGTGGTATTATTTTTTCAAAAGTTACAATCATTTGAATGTCTAATGTTAGATCAAGTGGAATAAGCAAACGGTTGTAATTTTTGTATAAATAATATTACTGAAATATCTCTTCGTTAAATCATCAGAGGAATTTTTAATGAACAAGCTGAGCTATTGTTCGTCGTAATCGAACTAATATTATGCTTTTTTCTAATATATAATTGGATGACAGGATCTTCTTATTGAAAATTTGCATATATCATAGTGTATTTTCTTTCCAAATCGTGGTTGGTAATTTATTTATATATTAAGAAGATATGCTAATACCTAATTGAGTTCATAGAACCTTCAATTAAATCACAAAAACTTGTAAAAACGCTTCTCAAATTGTAGTACGCATTTGACCTGCACGTATTGAGGCGGCTACCTTAAGAGTTCGCTTATATTATTTACTAACCTGAGAACGATTTTGTACACAGCAATATTAGTAACAACTATACATGTATCCACGAGAGGCACATCGACTTTAAGATCCTCGACTTTAGATGGCAGAGAATACTTGTTCTCAAGATTCCGGGGAGATTCATCGCTCGTTGATTTCTTGTAATCAGTAGCTCTATATACATCGCATATCACTTCCATCGAGTCCTCGAGATCGAATCGAGCCATTAGCGACTCGGGGTTGAAATCCGTTTCTTCGCCTATTCTAGTCTCCGACAATGGGCAAGATATAATACAGAGGGATTTGCGATTGGATCCGACAACGAAGAAGAGACGCTGGGTCAGTAGTATATCATTGCAAGGACCAGGCATTTTGTACATGTGCAACGGTACTACGGAAATACCCGTTCCATGAATCTAAAAAAGAATGACAATTAATCGACAATGTTAAGTTCGCAAAATTTCGGTTTCTTTACTTCTGTGAAAAGTAATTGACGTAATGGAATATTGATTGTGATAAAATTAATAACAAAGAGATATCCACATTTTTAACGCTTCAAAACGCCTAGAAAATAATCGGGTAATATACTTTATGCATTGAAAAATAAATGGCAGACCCTCTCATTGCCCAGATTTTTGTGAAACAAGATAATAACATTTTATTTATGTATCGCAGTTATTTAAAAGTTAAGATTTTTTTTTATCAGCAGGGTATTATTACGAAATAATGATTATTAGAATAGTTTTACCATTGATATGCATTTTTCTAATATTTCTGTTTAAAAAAAGGCGTAACGACTTGAAACTCTTCATTCGTTATTTATAATTGCATTGAAAAAATATGCTCACGGTTATGTGATGAGTAGCATCGCTGTAGCCTGTGTACAAATGTTGTCCTTGTCTCGTATATTGTGGCAAGAGATACATATCGTTGGACAACGATTCTGGAGTTAAGGTATCAACTTTATCGTCAAGTTCGTGGCGATTCGTGTGTTCTGGAGTGTTCATTTCGTCAGTGCCACTGCTGCTTCCACTGTCTGTGAATGAACTTCTCATTAAAAAATGAAATCTTCGATTTCCAAGCCTATTTTATGCTCCATCAACGAACCTTGTCGCGGAGTACTGCCCGTGAGATTGCGATTTCTCGTTTCAGCCAATTTTTGCCTGAGAACCGCGAGCTTCTCAACGGAAAGTTGTTTGAGTCCTTGAAGACGAGATCTCGCGGGAGGAAATGTTTTAGCTTCATCGTTGGTACTTTCAGAGAGCTTTGATATTGCATAAGCTTCATCAGTTAGTCTCCCTGTACTCAGAGGATACACGTAATTGTTTGTGCGTTGCTCCAAAATTAATCGCCACTGCTGCCGCGTTTGATTCGTTATCAATAGCGAAACGATCTCGAACCTATTGTCCTGGCATACGTGAAGACTAGAAATGTTACCACTGACGCGGGTCGAGCCGACTTGCTGACCGTTCTCGAGATTTACGAAGACTATCTCGCCGCGTTCAGTACCGATAACTCCTATGTGACTACACTGAGTAACGCCTTGCCACCACGTTAAACATGTCGGTCTGCAAATAATGTTTTTTTAAATTCCTTCCTTCAAGAAAAAAATGTGTTTTTCAAGTTCTGTTTTTTTGTGTCGATTTGTCTGTACATTCAATCCTCCGTTTTTCAAATAAATTTGAGTACGATTTCTTCGTATACTAATGCGAATTTCAGATGTTGACCCGCTAAATAATATATTCTTAATTTCTTCCGGTGATAATAAAATATTTATTTCAAGTTCAGTTTTCTTTAACTTTGCCTCAACATTCGAAATCCTAATCTTCAAATAAATTTGGTTTTGTTTTCTTCATTTGATAATTCGAATTTCGAACTTAGGTCTGCAAAATGATGTATTCTTCATTTCTTGCATCAACAATAAAATATTTATTTCAAGTTCAGTTATATATAACTGTGTCTGTGCATTCAATCTCTTGATCTTCTTATAATTTTTTTTTAGATTTCTTCTTTCCTTTCCTTAATTGGAATTATGTTGTGAATAACAACACTTCCAAATTCAATATTCTCTTTTACACTTATTTTTTGTTTATGCCCTAAAGACAATGTGAAGAAACAAATTCAAGATTGTAGTTGGAATTAAACATTGTTTCATACACAATCAAACATAGGCTTAATACAATTCATGCTGTTATTTATGTGGTCATTAGTTACACAGAATTTATAATCTTTAAATCTTACTTGGAGTAGGAAGACTGCAAATTTAGAGATGTAAAACATGTCAAGTCGTTGGTGGTCCATCTATGATCAATGGTACTGCCACTGTCAACGAGAGCAAGTGCAGGAACTATGTACAAAGAGCCATCGATGCTGGCAACGAGAAGCCATGATCCTGTGGGATCAAAGCAGAGAGCGCAAATGGCCCTCTGCGGAGCTCTGAACCATGGGATTCTCTTGACTATCGGTGGACTGTGAATATCGTTGTGGTAATAGAGACCAAGATCTCGCTGTGATGTGGCAAAAGCCAGCAACTGCTTCTTCCCTATTTCGCATCTTGCACTGTAGCTTATATTCGATGCTTTTATCAAACATTGCAGTTCAAACAGATCTTCATCTATCAGATTTATGATGGACGGTCCGTCGTTCGTGCTTCTTTCCTCTGCCATTACATTTGTGTCAGTAGAAAGTATGGCTCAGCATTTCTAAAAAAAAAAAAAATAGATTTTGATGCTTCTACCTGCTCTGGTATTGAATTTTACGTTATTTTGCACACAATGTGGATTATCATTTGATTTAAAATCACCCATATTTTATTAAAATGAAGAACGAGTGGATACTATTTAATTGTTCAATATTATTATTCAATTGATCTATTAATGTAAATATATATAAGGATTTTTGAAAATCAAAGTTGAAGTCTGGGACTGCTTTTCGATGACAGCACTGCTCAATATGTTTGATGCCTGGAAAATATTATAACCCATGCGAAAATATGGATTTAATTACCAACGAATACAAAATTGGATGATTTATCATCTGGATTGAATGAGCAGAGGCATAGAATTTAAGTTGTTTTTATATAACTTTATATCTGTAAAGAATTCTGATAATAACTTCAGTGTATAAAATAGTATTGAAAATAATAAAAACCCAGCTTATAATGTTATGGTAATAAATGCCTCCTCAACGACACAAAAATATTTGTTAATGATTGCGACAGCAGCGCATCAATTTCAATGGTCGCAACACGTGATGTCCAAGACTAGCATGCGATACAATAGCATGCATCAAGTAAGTGAAAGAATGCAGAGTGATACGTACCATGTAAATTAGAAAACTAAAAGATGATTTGTGAAGTCATTAGTTACGGAAATTAATGAATTTTTTTTGCAATAATCTGACACTTGGGCGATGTAAAACATAACAACATTGCAAAATAATGTTATTTATAAGTACAAAAAAAGAGGGTAATTTTATATTTAGAATCTTCGTACGTGAGAGAAAAATTCCTGTAGAACTGACGAGATACTTGGTTTTTAATTTATACAATTTACAGCTCCGCGAGGACAGAAAAACTCTAAAGATATCTAAACGACACTGTTGCTAATTCTATTATTTTACATGTTAAACTCTCGGGTCTACTCGGTGGCTAAATGTCATTATTGACTTATTCTATACGTCAAAGTTTGCGAGGTTAAGACGTCTGTCAGTGCAGTCGGGCCATCTAGGCGTCGAGAAGCCCGATGATTGGCTGAAAATCTCTCGTTATCCGGTGCCTGACCATTTGTTGCACAAAAAAAATTAAATTAAATTCCCGTAAGTTGCATGCTTGTCGAAAGAACAATCGATGTATTAGTGATCGATTCTCAACGATCGAAATGTGAGTAATCGATTCACAACGATCGAAATGTGAGTAATCGATTTTCAGCATTCGATAAATAATACGAGATAAAAAAAGTATTTGGATCTGCGCGAAATCCACAGATTCTCACTGCGCCTATTTCAATATGATCTAATTGGGGAAATATAATAAGCAATCGATGAAAAAAAAAAGTTTGTTAACATTGTTCAGCGATACAAGTGAATACACATATCGACATTGATTTACAATCAAATTCTTATAAATTCGGCCAATTCCTAATATGACTTTTCAAATGAAATAGAAAAAACATAATTGAGATTTATAGACTTTTAATGTAAATTGCGCATACTTTCTATGTGAATTTGAATTTAACGCAAAGAAAGATGGAAAAAAAATATGGAAAATATTCGTAAATTTGACAAATGTGCAGAGTATCTTTGTCACTTTTCAAGTTGACAGAAAACCCCCAAATCTAAAAAAAACTTTAGACAATTATGTTTCACTGTGTAAACTCGAAGAATTATCCGCTTCCATTGCACTTACCAATTGCGGCACCTTTTTTGCTGTTGATAAAAACTATTCGCCGAGGGTGAGTAAAGTAATAACAAATCGTCGCTTGTATCAATAATAATCTATAATTATATTCTATCATCAAATATTCACAATATAGATACATTGGACTCTCGCTTCATCTTATAACAATCGTGTAACAGTGTGAAGTTTACGTCGAGATTCAGAAGACGAATTTCGTGATAATTACGGGCTTTCCAAGACGCGATTGCATCCTATCAAATTTTTCGAGAGATTTCTATTACAATATATATATGTATATATATATTGATATATAATTGTGTTACCGTTGAACATTCATCTACCGTAATTGGCACAATCATTAATAATATCACGGCAATTGTTTTGTGCCCTTTATCTGGCAGTTTTTCCATTGCTAAATTTCCTTGTTAGTAGAAATTCGAAAAATTTTAAGGCTTCTTTTGATTTGTGGACTCTTATCGGGTCTATTTAAGTGGACGCATCTTCCGTTACGAAACCGCGGTAACTCAAAGTTTGTACGCATATGTTTATGTCCATGCCCAAAGTAATTATAATTAGATGTGTTTAATTCTCATGGATGAGCAATATTCGAATGAAAATACATTTGAAATACTTTTCGGATCGACTAACCGAGTCATGATAAGAAAACGGTAAAGTTTTTTTCGTCTAGTGTTCAAAGTATTATGGAATAATTGGACTTGTAGAAAGTTATTATTGTTCTCCGTTGATTATTATTCACAACAATTTTAGTTAGAAATCATTATGAATTTTCTTCTATTAGAATATTGTCCATTCATATCTATGTTTATGCATTCGATTATTTATGTAACATCAATTATCTTGTAAAAATTTCTCTGTGGCTTTTGATAAAGATTAATTCATAATACTTTCCTTCTTTAAAAAAGTGTGAATAATTGTTATCAGATTTATCTCAAAATACTTCTTTTAATTCAAGAAAAAATGTATTACTTTAATACTCATGTTTAAGCATTTTATTACTCATACGTATTTTAATCAAAAAGTAATACGAGTAAATTTCCATTCGAAGATTGCGTATCAGTGACTGTATTGCTCAACTTTGCATTTCATAATTTTTCCGTCTTATTTTTTTTACTCCATTATTAAGGAATAAACGTTAAAAAATCATTGTTGCTTTGATTCGTTCCATATTTCAAAACTGTTTTTTATTTTAATTAGATCGAGTAATGAGGTTTGAAAATGATAAAATACAAAGTTGAGTTTTTAGTGGCGGTTGCTTTTACACAATTGTTGACATTGAATATATTCCCGAGTGAAGAATTATGACCCGTTGATCGTAACATCAATTCCTCTATTGTCTTAAGCAAAGTCATGTTTCGCTATAATTACACGATACAAAATACGATGACTAAATGCATGCCTGTGCTAAAGTCAGTCGAAGATACGTACGATACGTTCTTAAATGTACCAATTATTTGCATATTATTAACAGATTAAAAAATTTGCAAAGTATATATATATATATTGTATATACAAAAGTACAGGCCGAGAGCTTCTCTTTCCTTATCAAGCACCACTGTAAAAGGCGCTAACAGCTAACGAGAGCGCGCAAATTTGTGCCTAGACGTCCATATCTTATAAAAGTTATCACAAAAATAGTGACAGACATCAAGATAATCCCAGCTAATTGCGAGTTTTAAATATGTGCCTCGTCAAAACTTTCGGATTTTTTTTAAACGCTGTACAAAAAACATCGATATACGCCCTACAGTTTTCAAGCGTTTACCAAGCAATTTCTGTTGAAATTAAAGTAATACGCGTATCGTAAAAAAAATACTAAATTTACAGAGGTAAATTTACTACAGTGTACGACGCGCAATCGTAATCTTTCGGACTGCTCAACAAATAATGCAAATTAAAAAATGTCTGCTCGCAGACATGTGCAAAATAGTGAGAAGCAGTTTTATCGCGCGGGCATTTTTTGAATTAGAAGCATGTACAATTCCGACAATGGCTCTCGTGCCGGATGGAAAGGAAGACTGTAGAATGGTGGAACGCCTGCTCCGAATCGTGACGCAAACGGACCCGATTTTTTTTTCCCCGAACACTCGTTTCTTCGCCTCGCTCGTTAACGAGCTTTCGCGGTTGAAGCGTAAAGGATCACAGCATAAAATTTAGGATGGAGACGTAAGGTTTTTACGTGCTACGCCGAGCTAAGAAGTTCCCTAGAACAGAGAATAGTCTTGTTAATGCCATTACCGGGATAAATACGAATATTTTTTGTGCAGAATTCGTAATGATTCACTTACGTGGACAATTCTCTTCCGAGCAATCCAGTTCCAACGAGTCCCGTCCGCGATCGACTCCTGTTTAGCTGGGCTCTTCTTTCCGCTGTATAACACAGATAAACACTCATCATTATGCTGAATGAAACGACAGGAAAAATAAGAAACGCATTGGACCGAAGTGGAAAATAAACATCGCGAGACTGGCGGGATTTGTCTGCGAATGTAAACATGCAAAAAATCGGCCGTATTGCTGTGCTACCGATCGAGTATAAGAAATGTGAATCTCTTGTATTGCTTAGAATTGTGTGAATATGAAGTTTATGGACTGAGAATATCTGCTTTATCTTGAGAGTTCAATTGGAGAGTGTAAGTGTCTCTGGGTCTTGTAGCGTATGCTTATGGAGTGTTACTAAGCGGGGAGTTGATTTTCATGCATTTTAATGAGAAGCGTTAACTTACAATTATTCTTACAAATTTGTGGTTAATTACATATTTAAGTTTGGCTTGACAGTGTTTAACAAAAGTGTAAAAATAAAACAAAACACACGTGCGGCCTTGATAATGATTAGTAAAAATATCGCAGGTATCACATTTGAAAATCTTCGTCAAATCGCTTATTAAATTCGTTCATCGTTTTCTCTACCTTAATATAGTATTCGCAGTCTTTCCGGAGTAAAAAGTTATAAAGCGCTTTTGTTAATTTGTACAAATAAATCACGAACGAATACAATTTTCGTCTAGCGCGGCAACATTGAACAATAATACAAGAATAAATAACATCGTTGCGGTATAAAATGGATAAAAAAAATGTGCCCGTCTCACTTGGGAATAACGGGGCTTCTAATTGCAGCAGCCAGTTTTTTGGCCTTGCCCGCGAGGTTAGTATCGCTGATTCGCAGTTCGTTGTATTTCAAGGATACAATCTTAATATTTTCATCCGCTCTCTGCCAAAATTTCCAGCTTTTTTTGCTGGTCGATGCGCTGGGAATTTCAAAAGCTCGATAATTGCGGTGTTCACCTGCAATTTTCTCTAAGATTTCTGGCGTATTCGGCAGTTCATCTAAATCTGCAGGAGTTTGTGGAGTGCTAGTCCCAACGCAGTCCGTAATATCTAGAATATTCGGCGTAGTGGGCGAACGGATGCTATGTTTATGGGATCCATCGCCAAGTTCTCCATTCTCGACGATCGCCAAAGGACTCCTTCCAGACAGTTCTAAAATGCCGCTAATATCCATCGATCTTGGGGAACAAATGCTGTTCAAGGAATTAATAAATTCCGATTGTTGCAGCGGACTGCAGTCTGCATATTGTCCAGTCGCGTCGCTGCGATCGAGGACGATATCGTTCTGATTTTCGTCGTGCAAATTAATTGACGCGATATTCTCAAAATTTTTGGTGCGCGGCAGAGTTGCCGGAGAGTATTGGATCGGACGTTCATCGCTAAAGAAGCATCCACTAGATTTCGATATTTGCCGGTACATTTGACTATAATCGGTGGTACCATCATTAGCGGGCGATAAATCGGAGTCTAAAACAATAGCAGGCATCGAGGTATTCATTGCTGGCGGACTACCTAGATATTTACCAAGTTTGGCGCGGTTTGAATTTGCTAAGTGCCGTTTGTGCGTGAGTTTATTGCGATTTACTGCCGCGCGTCTTACGATACTGTTCCGTCTGTATTTTTTGCCGACAAATACGCGTTTTTGTTTGACGGGCGTGACTCTTCGCGCCTCGCCTAGCAAAGTTTCCTTGTACAGCGAAGGTTGCTTGATATTCGAGTTGGGAATCGCTCTTGGTGATCTGGGAGAACGACTGGGACTCAACAATTTTTCCTGGGAACGTTTTTTTATTTCACCAACGACAGATTCGTACGATTGGTTTAGATCGAAATATTTGGAAACTCTTCTTTTCAGCGATGACGTACTGTCCTGTCTTTTCGGAATAGTTCCGGTATTGCTAATTGTCACGGCATCCCGAAACTCCTCAGAATTTTCTGACTGCTCCGTCGTCGACTTGGGACTTTCGGAAGCCGCGAAATTCGAATGTGTCGAGTAATACGTGTCCGCAGAGCTAAAACTCTCGAGTTTCATACGCCCCATGTTTTTATTAACTTTTATTGAGACTTCTCTTTTCGGAGTTTTACTGAACATCGGCGAAGCCAGATAGATCGAAGGATTTGAAGCCTTTTGCAGGTCTTTTTTACGATACTTAATCTGAAATGTACTGACACGCGACAAAAAACTGTCGCGCCTTGGTGTCTTCTTCGCTTTGGCCATTAAACTTTTTTTCAGTTCGACCTGATTTTCTTCGGGTGTGAAAAAGTTTGACGGATCTTCTATTGATCTCGAGCTCATTATTTCCGCTGGCGAGACCAAAGCGGCTTCTGATTTTATAAGCAGTTTTGAAGATGATTCGACGTTATCCTCGCATTTTTTAGTAACAACTAAATTTCCATCAAATATTTTAGATTGCCAGGCCGGGCTCCACTTTACTATCCTAGTCGGACCATGCCTAACTAGTTTGAACTTACCACCGGCAACGCGAGTTTGTCGTTTTCGGCGCTGATCCGGTCGACTAAAGGCAGAACCCGTCTGCAACGCCTCCATCAGACTGTCCATGACTCCTTCTTGCGTCTCGTGAGCGTTCATGTCAACGAGAGCGCGCTTGCGAGCCGCTCGCGCTGCTCTCTCGACTTCGGCCTTTTCGCGGGCCTCTCTTGCTCTTCTCTGTTTCTCTTCGCCTTCCCGCAGCTTTACGATTTCCTTCTGTGATTGCTGCAGCAAAAAAAAAGGTCAATGATTTGAAACTATACCATCATTTCCAAATTTATCATATTTATTAACGCTACGAATAATTAGACGACGATGATAATATTATTTAGAATATCGCACATTCTTAGACGAGTAAACTCTCAAATAAGAGGCAGTCGAATACTCACCAAGAAATCGTCCTTGAATTTCTTTATGTCACCGAAGAATTCCTCGATCGTGTATTTTTGTTTGTCAAAAGCGAAGAAGTCCGATATGTCGGTGTAGAGACTGTCCATATTTTTGAACATGTTCTGCATTACCTCGTACGATTCTCTCGCTTTTTTCGCAAATGGCTGGAATTTAATTGTGTTGAGCAATTTAGAGAAACAGAAAAATTCACCGGAATAATGGTGGGAAATTGATAATCTTCTTAATTATGAAATAGATGAATAATATAGAACAAAGGTTTAGTAAATACTTCTTAATAAAGTGATATTTTTGTAATGATGTGTGGAAAAATTCCTTATCGAGTCATTTTTCTCATTGTATAAGAATAATTCAACAATCATTTTTGATGACTTACGGTCATAATCTCCGCGAACCTATCCTTTTCACCCTGTGAAACTTTGGCGTTCGAAAGATCCTGTTCGAGATTTCTTATATTAGAATCCATTTGCCTAAGTGTTCGCTGAACATTTTCCAGCGACACTCTACTCGCTCTATCAACATGAGACAATTCTTCAGCGAAGCTGAGACACTCCGGGAATTTCCTCTCTATCGTATCTACCAGATAGTGCATGAGCGTTTGCTTATTCTCCACATCTTTCGTACTCGTTAACTGAAATGCCAAAGACAATTGTTACATTAATGAAAAACGATCAACGAGTTAGTGAAGCAATTCATTTGCTGCCGGGGGAAAAACAAATTGACGTTTTTTGAAACATGGGCGTGCGAAGTTCGTCTTCTCGTGCCTGCGTAGCGTGCGCGTAATAGTTGACTTTCTCATGTTATGGAAGATTTTATTCGCAAACTCCGACTAAATAAAATCTAGCCGCGCGCGAAAAAGATCAAGGTGTACGCGAATAACTTCGAGCCAAATTTCGCAAACGGCTGGACGACGCTTTCATTCAGATTGTGCAGTCACTTGTTTAACGAGATTCATCGCGGTCAACCGAAAAATCGCCGACAGGGAGTTAACATCGACGTGACGATCGAAGTTACAAAAAAATATTATTTGTTGTCGGATGTACGTGAAAAAAATGTCGATTTTTCACCTGAAATCTGCCTCCCGCCTCTTTTCGGGCAGACGCTGCTCCCCTTACAATGAGATCGAACTTTGCACGCTCATATATGAAAAAATAGTTTGTGGAACGCGCGCGCGTGGGTGATTCACGACGAATGTGAAGTTTGCCGCCCGAATGAAGCGAGCAATCACACTTCGCGCACTTGTCACACAATGTACAATTATAGCCGCAGAATTACCTTGGTGAGAAAACTAATTTCGAAACCGAAAGCTTGTCCATTCTTCGAGCCGGAATTCATGTAGTTACCGAGGAGAAGAATGAGCTCGAGAATTCTGGCGAACTTTTTGCTACACTTGACTTCCTCACAAGCGGCTGTACCAGCGACGATATCGGGTTTCACGTCTTGCACTAATTCTTCGTAGCGCAACATGAAACTCAGTGATCGTAGTCGCGGCAACAACCTTTTGATAGTCGATATCTGCAAAGGAGCGAAATAATCAATTTTTATTGAAAGTAGAGCTAAATATCGAATTAAATGCAATGAATTTCAACCACATAATATTATGTTAATGTACCGGTGATAATCAAAGAATTATATATACTCTTACCGTAACACAGAATTGTTCGGCCTCCGTCAAGTCCTCGTACTGATCTTTGAACATTTGTAATTTTGTGAGCTGATCAGGTGGCGGTAGATATTGAATTAATCCCTGCAGAACATTATCGGATATCACGGGACCTTCGCATCGGAGTAAACAATTTTTCACTTCTTCGTAGGACATGTGCTTCAAAGTGCCGCCCAATAAAATACATATATTTTGAGCAGCTTTACTGTCCAGTACTTTGAGGTCTTTGACCTTTTTCGAAGGCGCGGATTTGTCGACCACGTCGTCTATCTTTTTACTCGCGGGCCTGGACGAAAACTTTTGTGCTAATCCATTCAAAATCTCTGGACTCGCGAGTTTGTCCTCTTGTACTTTTACCCAGAACGATTTTTCGCTGAGTTTGTGTGGCAATATCTGCAATAATAATGGAAATTTATTTAATACTGAACATAGATTTGTTCCAGTGAATTATCCACTGATTTTTCACTCACTCTATTTGTTTATTTATTTTACAAATACTTTTATATACGCTATTTCCCAGAATTCTGAGCCCTGTTACGGAGCAATTAAGTCTTTATGGAAAAGAATAACTTTAAAAAAATTGACAACCACATTTAGCAATGTGAGATTCAGTCGTCGGTCGAGTTGGCATGGAATGCCTTGTATCCCAAAAACATAAAAAATTAAGAATCTTCTTATAGATTTGCTTAAATTGCTAAAAATTTCATAAACAGTAACAATCAATTATCAATGACCAGAATTCTCTCAGATGGCAATTCTGACAATTTGTTATTTATTCCATTGTAACATTTATCGTCTTCTTTTTAATTATCATTTATGCCTTTTTAACAACACTAATTATTTCCAGTATAAATGAATAGAGCGAATTCGAAAGTAATGCGTTTTAACAACTCTGAATGAACACGCCGAGAATTCAATGAAGCATTCCATACCAACTCGACCTCGGTTTCACCCTCGAACTGAGGATTTCATCCTCGATTTTTTATCTTATTGTTCTACCTCAAAACAGCAATAAAAATTTCCATTGAAATTCTTGAACAATTTTTACACTTATGATTATTTATTGGAAAAATAATGGAAACTTTTTTGAATGGTTGTGAAAAAATCTAAAAAAATTCTCTGAAATCTAAGATATATAGAAATGTTCAAACGATAGTCTGCGGTGCATCTTATAGATTCTTATGCATCTATTTTTAATTTTTGTTTCGAAAAAAGTTTGTAAAAAACAGAAGGGATGTCCGGACAACTTTAGATTCAACCTCAAAAATATTTATATCTCTCGTACTCATAAACCTAAATACCCCATACATACCACGTATCGCCAATTACAACTGATTAACGAAAATAATTAAAGGAAAAAAAAGAAGAAAAACCAAGGAAAGGAGTAACCCATACTTGCTCTATTTCTGAGTTAAAAAAAACAGAATCGAATTATATGTACAACCAAGGGCTGAAAGACCACGGTCGATGGCATATTGGTAATAGTATATTTAAAAAAAAATTATGTATGAAACTGATATGTAAAACTGCAATACGTTTGTATTGTCAATAAATACTATTACTATTACTACTATTTATATCTGATGCAGAATTCATGAGAATTTGATCAGATTTTCAAATTATGGCCTTCAATATATTTATTATAAGTAATCATGAGTATATAAATTGTTAGGAAAAAATCTAATAAAAAATGTGGTTGCTGTGCTGTGGTTTAGAGATAGAACGATAAAAAATAACGTCAAAAATTGGGGATGAAATCCAAGAGGTCGCGGGTCAAACCCAGTCGAATTGGTGTGGAATGCCGCATAAGCATATTGAATTGTCTTACGGCTTTCCAGTTGGCTCTCTTGAGAGGACCGTCGACGTCCCACTTCTTTTTAGGCTTCAATCCGTGCGGTAATACTTGAACAGCGTTTGCCATCGGTGGCCTTATGCCACCCATCATCGGCGGTGGCGGAGGTCCCATTCCCATGCCTGGCGGAGGCGGTGGTGGAGGGCCACCCATTCCTGGCATCGGTGGAGGCGGTGGACCCATCATTCCAGGCATCGGGGGCGGCGGAGGTCCACCCATGCCTGGCATCGGTGGTGGAGGTGGACCACCCATACCAGGCATCGGCGGTGGTGGAGGACCACCCATACCGGGCATAGGTGGAGGAGGAGGGCCACCCCCAACCTTCTGTCAACGAAAAAATGAAAATTATAACATTACAGCTGCTATTACGTCACTAAAGATTCGTTACAGCTATAAGAATACGACAAGCTGTATACTACGGTACGAAAAATGACAATTGCGTGATTTTTGCCGGGGAGTTTTACGGAACTTTTGTTCCGTCTAACTTTACTTCGCTTTAAAAAAAAAAGAGTGGCCGTGTTATTACACGGTCCTTTTTTTCTCAACCTTCTCGGTAGTGTTTGATGATTGGTCATGTATTAGAACTAGTCAAGAATTTTCTTCGTGAATTATTTCAAATTTTTTTATTCATACGTTTCGGAAATGAGTTTTTTGTTTCAAGTCCGTATATTATGGCAGAACAAAGTCCGGCGAAAAATGGAGAAACAAAAAGATTATGTTTTTCCATGAACTATGCAAACATAAATGAACTAAAAAGCTGTTTTTACCGCAAAAAAATCAAATAGTATATCGTGTATCTAGTGAAATTAAACTATCTAGTGAAACGAAATTATTCTTACGCACGTGATACACATACCATTTTTTGTAATGCCAGCGAGGAAATTGAGTTCTTTTTTAAGGGGTTTTAAGGCGAGGTTTCCGATCAGCCGTGCGTAAAGTAATTCACTTTGCGCACGACCGTCGGAAACCGGGCATTTGAGCCCCCCCCCCCCTTTTTTTTTGGGGAAAAGTGACTTTTCTGGCCGAAACAATACAACATATTTTGAATTAAATAGTCAATGGAAAAACATAACTTCTTTGTTTGTACATTTTTTTGCCGGACTCTAATCTTCTATGATATATGGACTTGAAAAAAAAAAATTTCCCAAAAAAAGTGGATTAAGAACTCTTAAAAAATGCACATAGAGTACGTTTAAGTACTAATAATCTGGTAGTAATAGTAGCACTAAAGTGGCCGAGTTGGTGGAGAATGCCACATGCATAGTATATTATTTACCCGATTTTACTAAAAAATGACCACATTCCGTTTTTCTCTCTAGGGAGTAATGAAACTGAGTTGCGCAAGCGTACGAACCAGAGGTATTAAATGGGCGTCTTACGATCGCGTCACGTGCACCAAATGGGGCTATTAGAGCGAAGTCAGGAAAAACAATAACAATAGGCGAGAATTTACAGTGCTGTTTACATGAATTTTTCCGGATTCCAGAGATCCGGATTTTATCGGATTAAGAATTTTTGGAAACGTGAGATGGCCGCTCTAATTCTTGACATTTTCAGCAGCTTAACTCCATAGCGTTTTCCATGCGCATAACAATTTAGCCCAGGGTCGAATTGATATTCAGAAATTTTATTTCACCAAATTTGAATTTTATGAAGTACGGACAAATTTGAAGAACGTTGAAATGCTGTTAGGGATGTAACATGCAATTTTATTCTATATAAAAAGTAACGGTAGATTAAAAAAGAGTTTTCATTATTTTCATTTACAAAATCAATGAATTTAATAAATATGTCTAAGACCAAAAAAGAGATTCTCTACATTCTCATTGTACGCAACTCTAAACGTATATTTGATCATAAAATTCACGTACCGTTGGAACGCCAGCAGTTCTTGCACCGCCGTGTTCGAGTTCTCTGATTTTATTTTCCGCGTGTTGTAGCTTTGCCTCGGCTTCTTGTTTGCTGGAAATCGCTTCTTCCAACTTTTGTGACATCTCGACTAGTCGACGTTCCTCTTCAGCGCGGGATTTTTCGACGAGCGTGTCGATGAGCGGTTGTACGTCGATTTGAAATCGTTTGGTTGCCCTGAAATCGGGATCGCAGCCCGATCGGTGAAGCACGATTTGCGAAACGCATTCTTCGATGAGTTTGTAATAAGCTGGCCTGACCAGAGCGTCGTCTCTAATGAATAGCAGGTGCTGGAGTATCGAGAGAAAATATGGCTCGGCCGCAGTGTCCATCACTCGATTTTTCTCGACCTCGAAGCAATCATTCACATCATCGAGCTCGAATCTCACGTGATCGAACCTCTGAACGAATTCCTCGTAATCCTCATCCTTGTCGCGATTGAAGATCTTCAAATGTGTCGTAAGATCCTCCGAATCGTCGCGTTCCAGCGAATCCAATATATCGGCGAGACCTACACGCATTATTTCGTTTCTAAGATGCGATCGGAAGTCCAGGTCTTCAGCGGACGAGATAATCGAATTTATGAGCTGTAGACAGACGACCTGTGTGGAACAAAAAAAGCTCGATCAATTTGACTGGATCAAAATCAATATATTCCTTTTAAGCAGTCAAACAAACTGAATAATAAAAAATTAAATTATTTTTTGCATTTCCTTGAATATCCATTTTTTAAAACAGTTATGGGCAAATTGTGAATATTGAATGGCTTGGAAGATTTTGGGATTGCCGCCCCCGGAATATTACAATGTTATGTGGCTAACAGAAAAAGAAGCGTTTTTATTTGGAGAGATCAGGCCCAGATCAAATTGACATGGATTGCCTCAAATGCTTGGTTCCAAACAGAATTATAAATCCCCATTAATTCATGATGTATAGTTTACAGTACATTTTGCTTTGTCATCACGAATCCATATTAATATGTCATGATTATAAAATAGAGTGTAATCATTTCAATAGATGCAAAAAAATACTGATGTTCGCTTAAATATTGGAAGAAAAAGTAGCATAAATGGCAAATTAATTAATGCATCACTTTCTCAATGCATTTATTATTTTACTTGAATTTTTTTAAAGATTACTTTGAAATTTTATTTAAGAATAGTAATTTTTGGAGCTATTCGAAAGTTCAATCATCGTATTATGATCGATAGATATTATTATTATTCTGAAATCATAATTATAGGGCTCATTGTATCATCATATTTATTTGCATAAGTATTATGCATTTACAACTCTGATTCCATGTAAAAATGTTTGTAGTCACAACTTTAATGGATGTGACTTGTGAAACTTATGCTTACCCGCAGATTCTCATTTTGCTTATTCATAAGCCCATGAACGATCGGTAGAAACCTCTCTCTTCCTTTGAATTCACCATTAAGCGTTATCGCATCGAGTACTTTTTTGTGACTGTCGCTCGATATGAGACACACAGCACCGAGAAGCTTTACAGCTTCATACATGACGGAGGGTTTGCTGGGTTCCAGAGATCGCGCGACGATGGTCAGAGCTTCGTGGTGGGCGAGCATCTCCTTTATTCCAACGGTATTGTTCATGATAGCCTTGAGACATCGTATGCACTCGTACTGTATCCGTTCGTACCGATTATCGCTAAGAAATAACAAATAATAATAATAATGACATCACGAAAATGCTTGGGCGTTAAAAATGAAAAATTTAAAAAGCTGAAAAAAAATGACGATGTGGCGAAACATAATTAGTAAAAATTTGCAAACTAATTAAAAATGTTAGAAAATTTGCTTTTTTGCTTTTTACCTATCGTAATGTACGAGGGCACTGCAATAAAACAATGGAAGAGAGTGAACAGTTTTCTTTTCGTGGCAAATCTGTGTCGATGAATTTTCGAAAAAGAAATAAGGAATGATGATGAGTACTTACTTTCTGTAACACTCGTTAAGCGTAGCGAGAACTTGCTTGAGCCCTTTGGTGCCGAATTCTTGAACCCAACTCAGTGGATTATTCGTTAGAGCTATTCTGAGAGACTCGACACAGCTATAGATCTTGTTTACGCTGAGATCAGGCTGTGCAAGGTATTGTATGTAATCCGCTGGTTTGTCGAACTTTGACCTGTTCTCCTGTATACTGCCCTTGTAATGGAGAACCAGCATTTCTTTCTTTTTTGATTCTGTCTGCTGACGCAGTGGCTCTTTTTTTTCTTCTGTTAAATTCATGTTTGCCTGAAAATTCAGGTTTATTAGGATATCATCTCAACGCAAACATATATTTTTTTCGCGTCGCGGTGATAAATGTGTTAAACAAAATGATGACTTCATTCTTCGAAATATGACTCATGTACACCTCGAACTCAATATGGCAATTTTTATCATTTGTTTATGACATTTTCTTTCTTTATTCATCGTAGCAAATAAAACAAATATCGCATACCAAATCTAAAGAATTACAGTGTGAGTTGCAAATCTTCATCTACTCGTTGTATGAGTATTTATCGGATAATTGAATCAATAATAATTATTTTACGATAAACTTCTGAAACTTTTCGCTTCCTCATAGAGAAAGGTTTGTTTTCGTGAAAATCAACCAAGTAGGTTATCATTAAACAACGTTTGGGATTGTATTTGACGTGAATCGGTTGAACATTTTTGTTTCTACACCATTCTAAAATTTTTGAAAAAATCGTTTTTACGCTATAACTTTCGCAATTAAGGAAGCACCGGGTTGAAATATCGTACATGAATGGACTACCCGTAAAATATTATGTGTACCAAATTTTGCGAGAATCTGTTGAGCCGTTTTGATTTTATTACAATTTCAATTTTTCAAAAATGTCTGCAAATACCTACTATAACTCATGCAAATTCTCAGATATCCGGCTGCAATGGCTGATATGATTTCACGATTATTGATTTCCAATTAAGATGTTGTTCTAATTAACTGTTGACGTGTCAGAAAAATTCGATTTTGGTGAACGAAAAGAAAAAAAAAGCTATTACGAAAAAAAAAAAAATTTGAAATTTTTCACAGATTTATCTTAAATTTTCTCCGCCCTTAGACGACTATTTAGAAAGATATTTGGTAAAAATTTGACACCAATCGGTCGAGTGGTTCAAAGTTTATGGCATTTTGGATTATTTGAAAAAACTCGTTTGAGCGCTTCATGCAAATTACTAGGTATCGGGTTTCAATTTAGTTTACATATGGACTATCATTACACAATTTTTGAGTAACAATTTTACACAAATCGGTCGAGCGATAAAAATTTTACGCCACTTTGAATTTTTATAAAAATGTCTTGCGAGTATAAACAAGCCTGCAAAGTAGAACCTTGCAAATTGCTTCCACATTATTTTTTGCTTTCTACAAAGCTTCCTCTATGGAGGAGCGCAAATGGATCAACATACTTCCTCATAGAGGTAACTTTGTAGAAAGCAAATAATAATGAGAAATTTGCAAAGTTCTACTTTACAGGCTTGTTAAAAATTTGAACGTTCAACTTTTCAAAGGAAAGTTGAAAACAGAAGTTTCATAAAAATGGACCTGAAATTTTTTAGTAATGAATCTTTTGATGTTTTCTCGTAATTCTTCACAAAATAATTTGAGAAATAACTTTAGAACGTGTTTTTCGTTTTTAAAAAGTATCGTGGTCTTACAATTTAAATAACAGGGCATATTTCAAACGTATTCATTTTTTATCACAAATATTAAAAGATTTTTGGAAAGTTTTACTATTTTTTATCACAGTTGAAAAAAATTGTCTTTTTATGTAATTTTTCTGGTGAATCTCTGATGATAAATTCATCACGTCTTACCAGCATCTTTTCGAACCTCTCGTTCATCGTTTCCTCATCCATTTTCTCGATGATTGACCGCTGCTGCTCAATCTCATCGAAATCATCGCCAGAATTCGGCCGGGGGACGGTGTTGAGGCCAGTGCCACTTCTGACCCCACCACCGCGTCCTTGTTTCTTTGGTCGAAACCATGTTTCCAGCTGAAACAAAGAAATCAAACGATGAGCGTAATGTTTCCACGAATATTCGTCGTACAAATAGAATTATTTTTGAAGGAGGACTGTGAGAAGAGGCATTTGCAAGTCAGCTATTCTCAAATCACTGTCCCACTCTTGACGTATGTGCGCTTAAGTAAAAGCCCACGGGACAGACTCCAGAAATAGAGGATATAAATATAGCGTATTAAGCCGGGCATTAAATAACTTTGGTCAGTTTTATTAGCATCTGTGGTGGAAGTCTTTATGGCGTGAGGCTATTCAACAAGTACGTTGAAAAGAGAGCTATAAAAACTAATCAATTATCGCATCAGTAAAACGGAACGAGGTGACAATACACTCCCAAAATTACCATCATGAAGATTAATGTACTTTAGATAATATGAATCATATTACATTGAATATACACGTATTATGGGCAATTAATAAATGGTATACGAAACGTTTGATATCAAATTCTTTTTGATTCTATAAATAAAGGAAAAGCACTAAAATAATGTCAATTACGTATAATGTAATGTTATTTTTTATTTTTTTACCCTATGACCTCGGTTCATGCTACTCTCGTGAATATTGTTGCTTTATCGACAGTCAGAAATACTAAGTCAGTTTTCAAGCCAAAAAACTATTTAAAAAAAACAACAGAATTGCTCTGTTTTATCAGTAAAAAATCAATGATACCAGGACGTGGGAAGAATTTCCAATGTTCTGATCGAAAGCTCACAAAAGACAAAATTTGCGTAAACACAATTTTTGGAGTAACTTTAAGGTGCTAAAATATAAATACTTTAAAAAAGGGCATTTTCGAAAATATTGCATTGAATCTGAAAAAATTCACAGAGTAATTTCCACTGGTTCTGCGATATAACTAATTATGCGGCAGATTTGAGATGGTCGAAAAAAAAGTGATTGGATTGACAGTACGTGCTTGATGCTGTACTGATTTATGGATAAATAATTCAAATAAATTCATCTCAATTTTATAAATATTTTTGACAGTTCATAACACTCAGTGATGGATCTGTATTGTCGCAGTAAGATTGAAAACTGGGTGTATGAGGAAGGAGGCTGCACGATGACCCAAAGACCTGCTCTCTTAGGTAATCGGCATTCCTATAGTATACTCCGCTGAACAATACTCGGCGACTTTCACCCTTGCACTTCTTTTGTCATGAACGGAAATTAGAGATCTATCAATGATTTAACATCGCCATGATGCAATCGAGCTGTAGACTCAATGAAGAGAAAAGATACACTTTCGACTATTTATTACCGTCAATTCTTAAAGCGACTGTCATAACAAAGCAATCTAATGTCAGGGATAAAAAATCGATGTTTTACTATACTTTCTACTGTATATTTTGACAAGTCACCTGCCAGCTATTTTCTCCAACATAATTCATTCAGATTATGTTATGCGTATAAGAATCTTGAATACAGCATTGCAATAATGCTGTTAGATATTTTTTCAATTTCATTTAACATTAAAAGGAATATTCTTGGCATTTTTATTGGGATCATAAAATTGCAGAACATTTATGGTATAATTCATTTTGGTATGATTGTTTCTTTATTTAAAAAGAAACAGTGCTCTTAAAAAGATATTCAAACTTCAACGCGATGGCAAAAAAATTGTTTTAGTGTGATATGGTTTAAAATGAGTAAAAATAGATTATATTGCCTCTCTTATTTGTTTTTCGATTCTGAAGTACAATTCTAAATTTCAAAAATAAACGTGTTATCAAATTTAACGGAAATAAAAATCTGCAGCCAGTATCGAAACACTAGACAACATTATTATAAAAACTGCGATTTGATGCCAAATAATAACCAATAAATTAATAATCCGATACTTTTTTAGGTGAAAAGAATTAAAGATTATAATCCTGATTGTAATAGTTAAATCTTGACATTCTTGCCTATTAAAGTCATGCGTAGCACTACAATGGAAGCATCACCGATTCCAAAGTTAAACTGCTGGAAAAAAATGCAGATTATTGCCAAATAGTAACAATCAAATTAATTATCGCGTCGATATTGATGTAAAAAAAAATATTTACATATCCGATCACAATTTATCGAAAACTTTCATATTCTTGACTACTAAAAACGTCGTGCGAAGTTCCAAAAAGGAGGCAGCATCGATTTCAAGATTTCTGACTGAGGAAGCCTCCTTAAATACTATCGCTTAGCCCCACTCTCGAAAGGACTCACCGAAAGGATATCCCAAAAATATTCACAACTGACACAACGCATTCCACGACGTGTAAGCTTTGAATGAGAGTCAATACTGAACGAAAGAAAAAATTAAATTTCACTTCTTCGTCCCTCGTCGTACAACTGCGGACAGCGATCGTCAAGTGTCGCGGTGTCTATTACTACGCGGTAATATATCTATAATGTGCGATTAGCTATTCCCGAAGCATAACGCCGACGGGCTTGACTTATCGGGAAAACAATGGGTTGCGCAGTCAGCCAATACTCTCATTATTGTCACCTGTGTACCAAGCCAGCGTCACGAAGTTTAGGCACGAAATATTATAACTCCACTATTAACTTCACTCCATACCATTCAATATTTACAACCATTTTATTATCGGCTTTTATTATCCACCGCTTTACCGATTAAATACACTTCATGGACTTTCTGAGAAAATGATAATGACGTCAACCTTAATTCCGTTCAACTACCAAGAATATGGCTTAATTTGACATAAGAGGTAATGCATCGTGATCTGTCGTTCGTCGACCCACGTGCGTTCCATTCAATGGGGTTAAATGATAAATTCTGACCAAATCAGTGCAAATAAAAGTTGTGAAATGCAATATCATCTGTTTGCCTATCAACCAATCGTAATGAAATTAGATTCATTTAATAAAGTTCACTCGAACAAATGAAATAGTATACGTAACTATTGAATGTATGTTAAAAACGTTTTAAATGTGTTTTCCGAGGGACGAGAACTAATTATAATTATTTTCCACCATTGGATAGCATAGCGGATTTGGATATAAACAATGCGCTAGGCTTACCTACGTCTTCTGAAACACTGTTCTCCAATCATAATTTTAAACAAGCCTACGAAAAATGAAAACACTATTTTTAACAAAAAATATCATCTGGTTTCTTCAAAATTCTGTGTTAAACTGGACTAAGCCAAATAGTTGCGTGAACGTCGTGTTGTCATTATTTATTATACAAAATTATTCACGACTGTATATAAGGCATTCGACGGCTAAACGACAAAGGCATAATCCTTATTATATGTTATTTAATTCTTAATGAAATATTGCAGGGCAAAATAAAGAGAATATCACAGATTTTGGAAAAAATTGTATGACTAAAGCAGGATGTTTGAGATCTTCCCGAAGGTGAGCGTGAACTTAAAATAACAAACAAAACGTAAATAAATTCTGTCGTATTATGAAGTTCTATAGGAAGACACTTGCCGCCGTACGATTTTATATTTTCAATAATCGGGTAATCAACACGAATTCCAAAAGACAACGATAAAAACGAGCAATCATATAAACAAATAAAACTTACGAACGTCGGTGAAAGTAAGAAGCACGATTACAATGATTTTGCAATAGCTACTAGATGGAATTAATTTGCGGAGGAATCTTTCCAATAAATCATGAATTAGTCGCACGATTATAGTAACATTTCTGAAGTAAAAGCTCGAAGATTTATGAGAAGACACTCGATTTCATATTCTTGGAGATTTTCAATAATTTGGTGATCAACACGTATTGCAAACGATAATGATAAAACTTGGAAATAAAATCAATAAAGAAAATAAATAAATTGAATAAATAAATAAAACTAGCGAATTACAGTGAAAGTGGAATGCACGCTTACAACGAGTTTGAAATAGCTACTAGCATGAATTAATTTACTTCCTCATAAATCATCAATTAATCCCAATATAAGAGTAACATTCCTGAGGCAAATGCCTTAAGTTTAATAAGACGACACGCGACGCCTATATTTTTTGACATTTTAAATAATTTATTAATCAAGACGAATGGCTGAAATAGCAAATTTGAAAATGAGGAACGTCTAAATATAGAATGGCCATCATTGTGATGAATTCGCTATTTTGACCCCACCCGATAAATCATCAATTAATCTCACGATAAGAGGAACATCCCCGAGGTGGATGCCTGAATTTTGACAAGAACACGCTCGACTCTATGTTTGTCGAGATTTTCAATAATTTGGTAACCAACACGTATTGCAAACGTTAATGATAAAAATGATAAATAAAGTAAATAAATTGAATGAACGAATGAACGAATTGAATTTTAGTGAAAGTAAGAAGCACAATTACAATGATTTCGAAATAGCTACTAGATTGAATTAATTTACGAAGGAATCTTCTTCGTAAATTATCAATTAATCCCATGATACGAGTAATATTCCTGACTTAAAATTTAATATAACGACATGCAACCCCATATTTTTAGAGATTTTTAAAAATTCGTTAATCAACATGTAGTGCAAACGACAATGATGAAAACTAGAAATAAAATAAATAAATAGCACAAGTTCAAAAAACTTAAGAATGTTAGTGAAAGTAAGATGCACGATTACAATGATTTCGAAATAGCTAGTAGATTAAATTAATTTGCGGAGGAGTCTTCCTAATAAATCATCAATTAATCCCACGATAAGAGTAACATTCCTGAGGCAAACGCCCGAACGTTAGTTATACCGGGCGTGGTAGTAAGTAACACATCTCTTAGAAGCTCATACATCGTCTCGCTAATTCCTGGTATGCAGGCCACGAATGAAACTGGTTACGGACATTCATCGACGAGGTCACTGGAGTACATACTTGCAGTTGCATCAAGATTCTGCGTTCAACCGAAACAAAGTAAGCGACGTTTTTTTTTTACATTTTCTTCTACGTCTTTCTACGTTTGAGAAGGAAATACGACGGTCCCTGAACTGCGAGGTCTGTCCACGATGTTACAGCGAGAAAATAGTGTCAATGTCAAAGATCCCCGTCGGCACAATAACGACTCGGATTTAAGGATTATTTGCACATACATTCTCAACCAAAAGTTTTATTCAATTAGAAGTTCGATTTTCAGCGAGAAAAAAATTGAATACAATTAATGGCATTATAAATAATAAGAACATTAATTTTATGTGGTAATAATTATCGAAGTGTAATCGTCAAGCACCTAAAAAATTATTTAACATATTGGCAAAAAGAGGAAGGATTATAAAGTAACATCTTTGATTTTTTTAAAAGTACATCCGTAGATAAATTCTGAAATTTCTTATTTTTTACGATTTCCTACCAATTTCCAAATTTCCGACTAAGAAATTTTATATGATCGATGTTACAAAACTTTGTAATGAGCTTGACCTTTATTACACGTTATCCGAAACACAAAAACTTTCGAGCGATTCTAACTATTTTCCGAAAGAAAAAAAATTCTTTTTTGAGTTCAGTATGAAATTGAAAAAATTATACATTTTCGCGAAATTGATTTCCTAAACATTTCTATCACATTTACTATATAACTTTATAAAAAAATTTCGGCATTTACTATTAATGCAAATATATGTTTTAAGCCTTTTCAATAGCGTTGATTTTCTTTCAGATTTTTTCAGTCATCAACTAAGATATTGATTGAATGAAGCTTTTGGTTGGTAAGATGTATATTTTAAAAAGTTGCTATTGTTGGCTTGGCTGCTGTTAATATATTTTATAAACTGCGATGAGCACAACGTTGTTTGCCTTCGATGGACCAAACAGCAACAGCAGCGCCAGCTGCTACGCTTACATTGCCTGTCACGAATCGCGAAGTGCGTAAATGTTCATATTATGAGGTCAGCGTCATCGTCATGAGTCTTATCCTTTGCGCCCACGTTTTCTGACTTCATCGTCCGCAGTGCAGAATCTTTCTCTTCAATTTTCACTCGACAAAAAGACTCGTGAATCGATCGAGGTTGCGCAAGACCTTTTTTTATTTTCCCCATGGACGTGAGAAAAAATAAACAGTAGGTGTTAAGTGCGCCGGTAGGTATATTTATATACTTTTCACGAAAACACGCTGAGTAGCCATCTCACTTCGGGGATGATCTATCCGTGTCTTGAGTCGCCCACTTGTATAGGTACTCGAACCAATTTTGGAAAGCTCGTTGAGTTTTATCGCTTTTTATCATTGCCTCTTTGGACTTAGCAGGAATTAATACGCTGTGAAAAACATTTGCAAAATTCAGATACTGCACAGTAATTTATACTGAGCTGGTGTACTGTATTTTTAGTAAACACAGGTACGAAATTATATTTAATGTACAAAAGAAAATGAAAATGCAATGCACGTATGGTAAAATAAAAGCTAACTTATATTTAAAACATTACTTTATTAACGACTTTAGGCGACTGTGTATTAACTAAAACGACTTTTGTAACGAATTGAGGAAAATTGTCAATCAATTTTACGTTACACTTGTACAGTAAATTTTCTATACTCCTTTCTGTAGAAGCGCTTCCTGCACAAGTGTAGTAATTTTGACAGTGGTGTTGCAAAATCATAGTTAACAGATATAAAAAATAGGACTCGCATATCGTATTTAGTATACTGTGCATTAATTAATACGTATCATATAATGAATTTAGCAAACTGTACGTAATTAATACGACTTTCGTAATGATTTCTCTGGAATTGTACATCAATTTTACGTCATACTCGTGTAGTAATTGTCGTTTAGCCGATTCTGTAAACGTGCTTCCTACACTGTGCAGTAATTTTGAATAATTTTTCCAACAGTGTACTTAAACAAAAATCCCTTACGCCATAGGTTTTGTGTTAATCGTCCCTTTTTTCGCGATTTTTATGCTATTATCGTCAGAATAGCATAAAGAATTGAAAGAAGTCGTTTGGAAAATAAAATTTGTGTTTACGGTCTCAGTTAGATTTACTATTTTCACTTTTTTACCGAAAACGTTGTGCTTATGGGGAAAAATGTTTTCGAGATTATTACGTTAGTGTCCTCGGAATTTCCAAAATAAAGAAAAAGTGGTTTAGAAACAAATTCTGTGTCTTCGGACTCATCAGGATGGAATCTTCTTTCGCTTTTTTTACAGTAAGATTTGAGTTAATCGAAAATTCACTGGTATCTTGAATTATTGTAAAAACATCTCTTGCAAATTACGGGTATTGAGCTCAAGTTTTCTGCATAAATGAACTAATTCGTCTTCCTATTTAGCTTATTTTACACATTTAGCCTATTATACACATTCACCTCATCAGTTTATGTGATGATTGATTTATGTACTTCAATTCCATTACGAACCTTATAAGACCTTAATTAATTGTGACAATTAATTAATATATAAATACACAAAAATAGTCATATAATTCCCATTCAATAGCTGTGTGGACCTATTTAGTGGTCAAATTTCAACACTAGGATAGCCCAAAACGATTTTATCATCATGGGTTTCTATAAAATGTTATATTTCTACACTATTGTTAAAAAAATTTAAAGGACGACCAGAATATCGAATTATCTGATGTAATTGAAAAAAAAAAAAAAAAAAATACCATGTTTCCATCGCTAATGATATAAAGATAAGTATTACATACACAAATTCCAAAAACACCAGTAAATTAACAGGTCAATAAGCCTAGCCGACACTTCGAGTCGAAATAAGGCTTCTACGACAGAATAACTGCAGCAGATAGCTAAAAAATTGTCAAATTATAAATCGAATATTCAGTTAAGTCGTTCAAATTTATCATGAATTCTCAAAAAGGTGTTTGTTTATTCACTGGTGACTGTTGAATTAATCGTGGATTCACCCTCCCTCAATTTTCTCAGTTTCCTTGAATATAAAATAAATCCCAATAATTTAATTATCGCTCATAATCAAAAGTGTTTCGTAAAAGACCTTAAGACCTAAGTAGATTAAAGAGGAAGCACACATTTGTGTGTTAAGCTCACCCATTCGGTTATCATGGTGCCACAGTGTGATCGTGTCGAGGGTTAGTAAAAAATAACCAAAATATCCAACACTTGGCTGCACTTTCGTTAAAAATTTCCGCACACACCGGGTGAGAGCAGCGTTGAGAAAAAAACACCCGTGCTAGCGTTATATCAGTCCGTCGCGAGAGTCTGGCCTTACAATAATAATATGTTTCAGGAAAAACGACGTGTCGTCAGCAGTGGAGCGTTGCAAAAAAATTCTCAAGGTCTTTATCGTCGTGAAGTTGCAGTAATTCCAGTGAGGCATTTTGTCCGGTATATCCGCGTGTCTACGACGAACTCGCCGGCAATATATTGCCGGCGCATATACACGTAGCGAAGGAGACACTGGCAACAACAAAAACGCCGGTAGCACTACGCACAGCATTCAACGCCGAGTCCACACGCGTTTCTATTGTTTTATTACACACGTTCGGTTCACGGACTTGATGACGGCGACGCCGGTTTTCACACAGATGTTTTCACGGTGGAAAATGCATCGACGTTTATGTCGATCGTTTCGCTCAGCCAGTACGAAAGCACTGGAGTTTATGTGGTTCTGAACATTAAATAAAAGACAGTGTAATGCGAGTCTGTAGGTAAAACGGATCGCGGTTTTAAGGTTTTGAAAATTTGAGTAATTCTAATGTACAAGAATAGGAAAGTTCAATGCATAGAAGCGCGTATTATATAACTATGCGACTAGAATTGTAGCCCGAGCAGAAATTAGTTACGACTGTGATCCGGGGCCATCCGACTTTTCTTAATCATTAATCCGGCCCGGATGAGGCTGTTCCATCCGATCCTGATCCGGCATGTTAACCCAATTTCTGATCCGAGCATAACCAGCATATTAATCCGGTCGTGATCAGGCTAATGATCCGGTCGATATAAGGCTCATATTATGAACCGTTGATAACCCTGATAATTTCCTAATCACATCTGATCTCTATTCGGATACTTGATAAAAAGGCCCCACGTATATAAAATGCATAAAACACTAGTTCAATTATTGAGAGTTTAATATGATACCATAGCATACATCGTGTAAGAGCTTAAAAAATTGAGGTTAATTATTTTGTCTTTTAACTCAGTATCGACGGTGACCTTCTCATAGTCTTTGGCATTATTAACAACGGATCCGGCCGTTTCCTGTATATAAGTTTCTTTGACTGATAAACGGCCTGGCGTCTTGTTACGCTCTGTTAGAATTGCACATACGGCATCGGGAGAATTGATAGTTTATTATTATAAGTGGTCTGAAATATTGTAACCGATGAAAAAACAAGTAAGAGTTATACCTCGGATGCAAATATAAAAGGCAGTCTCGAATTATATACAAAATACAATAAAAAAACACAATAAAAATAGGAGGTACAGTGTTTGAGTGTTAAAAGATCTATCTACACATATCTATGCGACTCATCAATTTTCAAAAGAACTCAGCGTAAAAAGACGTCTATGATAGAATTAATTGATCGCACAATAACGATTTTGGATTTCAGGGATGCGGTCGCTGAAAAAATTTATGCCGTTTTCCTTATCCATGATGAATGATTTTGTAAATGACACATCCAACGATGTGACTTTTGATAATAGATAAAATTACAATAATAATAAGAAAAATCTGATTTATTGTACAATGGCAATGCCGAACTTGCCTCATCAGTATTCGTAGAATTTCGATTAAAGGGGTATATTTGTCAAGCCGACCAGAATTGATTTAAATATTTAAATGTAGAATATCACAGCCGGATCAGGGTCGCGTCTGGCTAACCTGATTACGAGTGCCAGACCAATACTTGATCCCGGCCCGATATAGAAAATTACAGTCTAACCACATTTGAAATGTTGTAGCAATGTCTGGTCCGAGAAGTCTTTCTCGGACTAGACATCCACTGGGTCTTTCCCAGTGTGAGCCTTATCAAGAATACCTGAATGATGCCTGATCCCACCCCGATTGGGAATATTTTAGGCCAACCAATTTTTAAATGTTGTACCGATACCTGAGAGTCTTATTCGCCTAGCCTGATCAGCCATTCCTGGCCAGTGCCTGATTCAATCCTGATAGTTCTTCAGGCAACCTGAACTAATTTCTCTTGGGGAAGTCCCAATCAATTAAATAATTTGTAGTGCAGCTAATTTTTTTTATGATTCCATAATACTAATCTGTAGTAGTTGTAAAATTACGTGAAAACATTATGAAAGCTCGAAAAAAACTCGTTGGTGCTCAAATATTTAAAAATACAGTGGATTATTTTCCTATCCGAACTGTGACCAATAGAATTGGTCACCATCCGACATCACGTGGTACAACCTACACGGAATTATACTGATAGTTTTTTGATAATTTTGTCTGTTGATATATATTCAAAACAAAAGATCATTCAGCCGCGTTAACCATCTGTCAAACGGACAGATTGAATTCAATTGTGACAGTCGAAGGATGTTATCAAACATAAACCGTAAGTTTTGTCTCATGGTGCAATTCCATTGATCGCAATTTGGATGGGAAAAATAATCCCCCGAATACCACTCGAGCTTCGAAATTAATCTGATATTTCCCTCAAAGTTCCCTGCATACAAATGAGCGCGTCAAGTACGCCAGGTTCACTTGCGCTACGCGCTTATGATTTTCTAACCTGGAAAACTTGACTCGTTGATTTGTTTGCAACGAACCTATTGGGAAATATCCGATAATTTCGAAGCTCTCATGGTATTATAAATTAATAAATGGTATGAACTTTCATTTATTCTTTGATGCATTAACTATGTTTCTTCATGTTTCATGGGATTCTCTTAAATACCGTGTCCGGTATTTCATTTAACTCAACGCCACTGCGTATAGTAAGAGAATTGTTACTGAATATTAATAATAAAGTCGACAAATTCGAGAATCGCAGAATTTATAAGGACAAAAGTTTCCTGTTGAATTTATTAAAGAATTTAATAAACCGATACATTTTCATAATCATGAACTTCATGAAGTTTACAATTTTTAACCATCAATAATATTTGGTGTCATATTTTTGTGTCACAATTCTAATCTTTCTTTTGCTAGAAGGCAATATTCTTGGTTTTCCAACTGCATATAATTTATATGGAATGTGCATAATGCATTAAGCCCCAACTTTGCATGGCTTAGCTCTGATTGTTGAGTTATTTTACACCGGAATGGAATGTAGGGTCACGAGCGATCTCGTATCTAATCGCAATTGCATATTATAATGAGGAACCGATCGACTTGTGGCTGTATAGAAATAATATGTCGCGGACAATCCTTCTCGTGGGAAGAGATGTGGGGAATGCAGATCAGCTGTATACATAATCGGATAATAAGAGAACCACGAGCGTGTGCCGAGACTATTCTAACTATTGCAAAGTGCATAATACGTCTGCAATCAAAATTGCGTAAGCAAATGATGCCTCACGCGAGAGTCATCGACACTCTCGTCGAGTTCTCGTTATTTATGTGGCGGCGCGTGAACACATGTTGATCTCACATTAGTCTGTGTAGAAGTAGCGTAAAAACACACATTTTTATTCGTCACTAAATAAACTCTCATTACGCAATTCTAAAAGCGCGGTACAAATAATGGAATCCAAGGTTTGTTGGGAGTAGATTACATAGACGCCTTTTCCGTCGACCTCTTTTCGACGATAATGAGTAACGTGTCTAGCCTCGATTTTTTATTCGAAAATTATTGACTATGAAATGTTTTTATTTTTATTTTTTTCCCTTCTCCGTCTAATACCTGCTTAGCTATAAGCAGGTTAAAATTGTTAGTACTGGTCGAAGAAGAGATACGTTGTAGCAGGGTATGTGTAATAAAATTAGAATATTTAAAAAAAATTTTTTGTCCCACGATCAATTGAAATTAGTAACGAGGTTATGCAACACCTTTTCGTAATCAAGTGAAATATTAATGATAACGAGTTTTCAAAAGCTAGAAATGATTGTACGACAATATGTGACGCATGTTTTTTTTTGGAAATTTTCACGAATGTTTATTTGTGTTTCACTTTTGAAGTTTGTTAACCGATTTTTGTGCTTTGAGTATTCTGGATAAATATCAACATTGTTAAAAAATTTAATTACATCAAAAAAGTTAATTTTCAAAAGTAACTATTTTGATTCGGGAAAGTGATTATAAATTTCGATTTAGCCCAAAAAAGCTGTCTGTTAATATTTATCGATAAAAAATGCAAGTCTTATTTTCTTAGAATGTTTCTCGAATTGGAAATTACGTCAACGCGATGAAAAAAAAAGTAATAAAATGATATGAATAGAAACGAAGCAACAAAATAATTTCATTATTAATATAAAGGTCGGCGTCAATAAATTTCGATTAATGTCCGGGCGATCTTATGTGTTTCAATTTAGCAGTCTTTTAACTAGCGAGTACCGGTCAAGCCACCTTAAAGCGTCAAGACGTAAGGAGGTATGAGCGTGACGCGTGGAATTTCAAAACAACCGGATGAAATTGTTCCGGCATCAAGTCATGTTGTCATTAAAGCACGCGCTAGTGAGATCCACACGGAGCTATTTATAACAATGACTATACGCGGCGAATTTATTCACCCTTGCCACATAATAATGCTGAATCTATAGATTGCATTATCACAAATGTCTGCACCCTTCAAAACAAAGTCGTGACCTCTTTAATTTTGTTGTTATTAATTACCAATTAGTATTGATTAATTCACCGCAAATCACACTTTCACGTTAAACACACTTTGATTAATTTTGTTTATTCATTAAAAGTAGCAATAAATTCAGTCAAAACTCGGTATGCACTCAATTGATAAAATTCCGTACGTAATTATTCATCCTTTAGCACTGGTATCCACTGAATGTTCCCAAAATTCGTTTTTCTTATCCGCAGACACCTGTTGGGAGTCGTGATTCACATACTCTTCAACATCTTCATGAATATGGGTCTAGATATTTTGTATTTCGGATATTAAGACTGAAAGATAAGAGAACTGATATGAAGGATTTAAAAAAAGATAAGATACTTTTTTGTAATGAATACTGTGATTATGAAGTTGTTAAAAAAAAAAAAAAAAAAAAAAAAAAACAATTTTTCCAGCAGAATGGGACAAAATGCAAGGTTATAAATTGATGATTTTTTAAATAAAAATAATAGAGCGTTGCCTCTGATTTTATATCAAACGAAATGCATGTTGAGCCAAATAATCTAATTCATTGGTATTCAGCCCAATACCGAACATATCAATAATCTAGAATTACCATATTCGAGCAATTGATAATTGGCTCAATAAAGATACTGTGTATTTTCTTTGATTTCAAATGAAGTCGGAAATTTAGTAATAAAAGGAAAAATAATTATTCTCATTGTTCAGTTAGACCCGTCACTTTGGCTTCAAGCGTAAGGAAAAATGTTAGTTCCGTTCCCAAGAAACCTTCATCAATAACCAACATTTTTCATCTTGCATATTCCTTGTCCCGTTTTTCCATTTCAAGATAAAAATCAAAGAACAATGCAACTCTTAAACATCTTGGAAAAACAATATGAACGAAAAAATTTCCAGAAAGTAATTCCAGTAACAATAGATTAATTATGGGAAATATCTCACAGAGAACAAATGTTTGATTTGACACTTTCGCGCACGGGATTTTATCAAAGTCCGGTATCCACTTCGTAGCAGTTCTGTACATCCATAATTAAGTATCCATTATGTAGCACTGATATCCACTGTTATTAAAATAATTTTTTTTATTTCTCTATTCGCATCTGAACACAGTGATGCTGATGTCACATGCTCTTTAGCATCTTTCCTCACTTGTCAAATATCAAAACCTCTTGATATTATTTATTTTGTGTGTTATTACTGATAAATAAGTGAACAGGCGATACGAAAAATATTTTTTTCGCCAGGTAAATGCACCGGGGAGACTGTAGTAAAGTTCAGAGATGAGAGAACGTCTCGTGAATCAGCGAGGTCAGTTCCGCATGGGTGTGAGGCTCGGGAAAGACTGGCTCCGCTATCTTCTCTGCAACAGCAGCAGCTTGGTGAGTTCGTACAAGCACGAGTCTCGTGGAGTGAGCGAGACTCGCGTAGGAGTCAGATACGACGATCATCGAGTCGCGCTCGAGACTGCAACGGTATATCTTTTACTCGAAAGCGTCTCTCTTGGGCTAACAGTGGATTATCCTTGGTAATTGCTTTACGATAGCGTCTGCTTATAATTGCTGCGAAGCCACATGACGTATCAATAGCAAAAGGGCATCACAGACTTTGGGACGAGCAGTGCAATTCTTCAGACTGCCGCTGACGTCACGATGGCAATTAAGTCGTATGCTTGGTAGATTAAGTCATTGCGATCAATTAATTGATTTTTGGACCCGAACATTATTTACCTTCGAAATTCAAATAAGGGTTCATGGTGTATTTTGATGATTGTTTCCTCCCTCCGAAGGATTCAGTAATTTGAAGAATATTTTTTAAAGCAGTTTGTATTATACATTGAATATTATTATATTATTCACTTAGAGGTTGGAAAAAATATTGTTAAATGGTATTTTTTTTTAATTATTTTTTTACGTGAAAATAGATTTTATTCTTCATAAACTGGAATGTAGGAACGATAGCTAATAAAATTCTACTGTTAGTCACGTTTGTTCAGATTCTTGATCATAAAAACCATGTCTTGCTTTTATGACATTTCCTTCTGGTCGATTATGTCATCGCTATTGGTAGTCAATTGTTGGATTATTCGACCTCGCGATCATTAACACTCTTGGTCTTTAATAGTCTTGGCCGGTAGAGAATTGAATGTAAAAAAAATACTTTCGGAAATTTTGATCGTTTTTGTAACATTGAAAGATGAAAAAAAAAAATTCAAGAATCAATTTTTCAATTTTCCCATCACATCCGTTTATCACCAACTCAGTACGTGACATTCAGACGTTGATATTTTCGATAATGCCTCTCACATAAATTGACATATAAAATTCATATATAGAATTAAGAATTGCGGTACCTTTCAGCACAAAATATGATCACAAAAAAAATATTGCCTGATTGATTATATTTTTAGCTGTTTTGGAAATACAAGTAGACAAGTATACAAATACAAGGCTCTCGTTTATTTCGATGCAGTTTGCCTCAAGGAAAATACTTGTCATCAAAATTCGACGTATTTTATTGAATTCAATTGGCTTTGGCGTTAGAAATGAGACAAAATGTCTTTTGAATCAGTTCATTATTTCTATAGCTTCTATTGTATGCTCAATAATTAATAACGAATATCGATGTTTCGGTTTAACAAAATTTTTGATTCGTGATCATCGAACGTCTGGAAGTAGTACAGGAATTCACGGTGCCGTTAAGAGGCCTCGATCTTCAATAGTGTTGGTACAGGTAGTCGTCGTCCTCGACGTCGTCGCGTCGGGTATATACATACAGCCGGTCTCAAATCGAACGTTTCGAACGCAGTTTCTTCAGCTTCCTCTCTTCCCCTCGCGGTATTTTAACATACACGCGCGTTTATATACCTAACGTGAAATTTAATCACACTGAGAGGAAAAAAACTAGATACACCAAATCATTTATTCGAAATATATGAAATTGTATGAAATATATATAATATTACCGACTTAAAAAAAATATTTTCGACATTGAATCATATATCGTTTTGATGCAATGAAAAATTTAGTTGGTAGGTTTCATAGGATAATTTGGATGGATCAACACGATGTTTCGGAAAAAAAAAAGAAATATTTTGTTGATTCAAAAAACCTTTGATTTCATTTGACAACACAAACAATTTAACATATAACTGATTCAAATGGAGGGTGTATTTTAATATTTTGAAATAAACAGTTCATTCGAAAGTTCAGTGTACCTAATTATATATTTCTTTCGGTGCAAGCTGCGCTTCTATATAGTCACCAGCAACTTCTTTGCTTTTGAAGGAATCTCCGCGAAATGAGATTTTACGCAAGACTACAGGTGAATCCAACGATGGAACAATTATGTCTGTCGATGGCGTAGAGAAAGTACATTGTGATGGGATAAAAATCATTAGCTCTTGAGTAGCTGGTAATTGAGTGGCGGGAAAAAACCTGGAGAACCATAGAGCGGCTCATTGAAGCAAGAACAAAAATGTTAAGGATAAGATTTCATTCACAGAAGAAGTTGGATTCGATCAGAATTGCGTAATTCGCGACAGGAGAAGAAATATTCGTAATAGATTTGAAAAGTGAATTAATAAACAAAGAAAATATAATATTAGTATAATATTTTATATCAAGTTCGTCGAAAATTTCTCAAAATTACAAAAGACGGTTTTCAGTGTCAAGCTTTACAAAATTATTAGAAAACTATTAATAGAAAACTTTTTAAAGATAGATTAACATCCTTCTGTTCAAAATATTTTTATTTTGCGTGAAATTAAAATTTTTTTTTTTTCAAACATCACTAAAAAAATTGATAATGTTATGTTTAAATGACAATATTTTGTATAATTTCAGTGATACAGTGGTCAACAAGTTATTAATAAACCAGAGAATAAGATAATGTTAACAAACTCTTGGAGAACTTGATTCTTTACCGAAATTAGACAAGATGGTTTTCGGTGCGAAACTTTATAAAAGTGTATGATATAGAAAAAACACTAAAAAAAAAATACATGCCATTTCCTTTCGAACATTTATATTGTGCATGCATTGACCTGTTCATTGGAGTGACTATCACTTCAATTATGTGTGCATTTTCTGGTAAATATTTCCGCAGGTAAGTTGTTCAGACGTGTTGGCATTTGAGCAGGAAATGTTCCATGGTTTCCATTGCCTTGCAATTGAACATCGTACATAGCTGCTTGGTCTCGATTCCACACACGTTTCCGTTGCGTTCAATTCTGTAATTATATTTGCTCGCGAGTCTTATCTGTACTTTCATCCGCCGCGAATCGTTAATCGTAGGCAACATGTCAGCCAAATAAAGGAAAACAAAGATGAATTTTCAACTATCAAACTAATGTTGAATGGAACATTTCAAAGCAATTTTAGTTTGTGGCAACACTGATTTATTACCGAAAGACGGAGAAATAATTTTTTTATGCTGCCGATATCGTTAAAAAATCACCATAGCGGCACGGATCGGGATTCACGGATTAAGAAATGAAATAACACTGAAATGAGGTCAATTTCGTACGGTGTAGTGTTATTTAATTGTTTTTACCCTAGAAGCGCAATCTGTTCCACCCTGGTGATTTTTTTGCGATATTGACCGTCATGCACGAATACTGTGTAATTTTGTGTGTAGTCGGAATAAAATATCCGTTTTGGAAAAAAAAAATAATGCCTCCTTTTTCGGTAAATAATTAGTGTTACCAGAAAGTAAAAATTATTTACAATATTCCATTTAAAAGCTTACAGAAAATTACATCTTTTATGTGCAGACCAAAACTCCGAGGTTTCGAGATTTCGAGATATTCAGTAGAAAACAAAGCGTTTTTTTTTTTTCAAAAAATTGTATCAAAAAAGAAGCGAAGAATACTTGCTAGTGGCGATTCGCAACACGTGACTTTCGCATCACATTTGTCACTGGCGTGAAGTTTTCATCGTGAATTTACTAGAACATAATGACGAACTACACGAATAAAATTTTGAGAATTTCGTAAATCATTCGTGATTTACGTTTCCTGCTATAATTTGTTAAGATCGCGTTCTTAAATTTACATTCAAGTTACAAACTGCGCTCGCGAGGGAACGCGCGCGATATTTGCGCCTTCCCTTCACATCTCTCTTTCGTTTTGGTGGTGTTATAGTCGACTGAGATAGTCTGACAATTCGGATTAGAATTTCAGTCACCCATACAACGAATGTTTCGAATCTTATGTTGTATACAAGGCCTTCGCAGGATTTGGAATTCATATAAAGGGCTATGCAAGTGCTGAAAACTATGATACGATGCGGGTATGGGTCTTTATTTTTTAACATCATAAGTGTTGATAACTTCAAATCTGTTTAGAACATGGATTTCATTTAAATCTTATATCAGGTGTAAATAATTATGGAATATTGCTTATTGAAAACTGCTCAAGATCATTCATAGAAGTTTTTTTAGTTAGCCTCATGACACAATCTATATTTCACACAAAACAAATTTCCGATAACCAATGATTTCAGAAATCTCATGTGAGTTTCTGAAAAGTCAACAAGTAACTGAAAAGTCAACAGTAACTATCTGTATGTATCAGACTGATGCAGAGTAACTTTTATTCTAGTTTGTAATACAAAAACAAATAAAAATGCGTATTTAATTTTTTCCATACTTTAGGTGAAGTATTAAATGGAGTGGAGTTTTTGGATTGGTTTTCAATACCAAATTCAGGATTCGAATGCAGAAGGTACAAAAACTAAATTTTATTGCGTCCCACAGATTTTTCAAAAAGTTGTAAATCTTTCAAAAGATAGACAGAAATGAGTTTATGTTTTTTTTTTTGTTAAACCTAGGACACTCCAAACATGTACTTCTATTAAAATGCAGGAGTCAGTTTATTTTTGGATTGCAATACTTTTTTTTGTACATAGAAGTAAAAATCTGACAAAATGTTATAGAGTGCCTTTTAGTAGTACTTTCATATGACCAACTATAGGGTAGATTGGAGATGGCTTAAGAAATCACATCCGATTTCGATCGGATTAGTGCATCGCTTATGTAAACACGTTTTCTAGTAATTCCTGAAAATTTGTCGATTTGTTTTTCAAGAGTTCTCGTCAATGAAAATATGAGTTCAATCAACTACTTAATGGGCGATAAAAAATAGAAAAATACTATCTTAACCATTTTGCAATCGTTCTCTCGCAGCATCGTCCGCTGTTTTATTAACATCTCAGAAACCATTTCGAAACCATTATAGGCAAATAAACCTATTTTTTAAATATTGCATGTACAGGTACTCAATTACTCAACAATACGGGATGTTAATCTTTAAAAAAAAATTGTAAAATTGACAAAGAATGCTCCATATGTGTATAGTTGAATGTATGCTAGTCGAATGCCCGGTACATAGCTTTTCGCTCAGACTTTGTTTAGCCTCACCGACGTCGTATAGAGGTAACAAGCTGGGAACCGATACGAGCTTGACTCTCGTGTACTACAGTCAAGATAAAATCCGCAACAACGAGAGCCGAAGACCTAACTGGTAGAAACGAGAATCGGAATCGGTTGTCCATACACGTTGCGCTTCGGCTATACAGTTACCGGTCGTAAGAGAAGATTGAGGTAACGGCATCGCGAGTGGAAATTAAAGAAACCAAAATAAAGTATAAGAGGACGAGGAGAAGGAAACAGGAGAGTGTCCGAGTAACGTGTACGTATAGCGTATGCTCAGCACTCGTAATAGCGAAGCAACCTCATCGTATGGAACCACCATATGTACTCGTATCCACACACCAATACAGATTTCCTTCCTCCACGCTGGAACGCTTATCAGGAACGAGTTCAGCCGGCCTTAAACTTGTAACTGCCCTGTAATTTTAATAATCGCGCGCCGCTGTACGGCTACTTGACTAACCGCGTGCTCGACGGGCGCGACCACTTGTCGCGAATTTGCGTATGAGGCATTCTTATTCAATTCAGCGATTTTTTTTAACTCTCTTAAATATTACGCATAATTTAGCCAGAGTTGGTTACAGCTAGACAGTGATTTTTGTGAATTCGAAAAAGATTTTCACTCCCGATGATGTAGGAGTTACATTGTCTCTAAACTGAAGAAGAAATGAAACAATTACATCTCACTTTTGCTTTAATTTTTTCTTGACCGGTTCGGATATTTCTTTTATTTAGCTTCAGATTAATGTCACTAGAAAGCAAGTTCCGTAATTTTTTAACATTTTTACCGCTTCTTAATGTTGGGGATAATTTTATAATTTTTCATTAAAAAATTATAACAATAACAATTTTTATTTCCTAGTTTAATTTATTTTCCGGCCCTCAGATATTTCTCACAACTAACCACAATTTACTGCTACCATCAGTGACCACTTCCTGTGAATTTGTCTAGATTAAAGTGCCATAAAATCGAGGAACGTTGTTTTTCGAACCATTTATATCTTTACCGTTAGGACCGCAAAAGAAAAGTCTAGGATGATAAATGGGGAAATATTAATACAAATGGAATAATATTCAACTTTTCTTGAAATCAAATAATCAAGTAATTTATAACGTCACCCAATGCGACGGAAAATAATTTACCTAATTTTGTATAGAAAATATCACCAAAAAGTTAATATTCAATTTTCATTTTTGGTAATCTCATGAATGTTTCCAAATTTTTTTCAATTGGACAGTAATAACATTTTTCCACTTTATTTCATATAAAAAATAGATTTCTGTGTTCCCTCCATCTCCACGAATGGAGAGTAAATAAAAATTAAAGAAAAATATTAAAAAAAAAAAAAAACTTACAAAATGTACAGTTCTGTAAATTAATAATAAATTCTGTGGAATTATGACAAATATTACAAGGGAACAGGAAAAAATTACCGCATTGACAGAGAATGCCTCATATATGCTCGTAATACCTACGTCGGAAAATACGTACGTGCACAATGTGTAACTTCATACGCTTTAATCATCTTGGATGATGCTCAACTAGATGTGAGGAAAACGTTTGCGTGACGCTCGACGATACCCTGTCATTTCAAGGATACTGCGGATACTATGTTAAGCTACCTATGTCTGCTGTCTACATATCCAGTTTCGTCTTTCCAATCGAGATACCAGAACTTTACGGGAGTTATCAATTAACTTGTCAAATGTGCAATGGGTAGAAATCATCTTGCAGATATTCGTAAGAAATATCATGCACCTATACGTTCGACTATGAATTTCACGATGATTCCAGGTGTCTGTATCTTTAAATATTCAACCCCTTTCTATCCCAGCTCAAACCCAAATAAATGTGATATGGTAACTGTTAAGGACAAGTAAATTTTTTGAATCTCCCGGGATTACTTTACTCGTCATTTGGGGTTTTCTAAATGACATTTTCATCATTTGTGGTCTCAATTTAAAATAATTCATTCATCAATAAAAAATACCTCGGTTATCTGAGATCCGAGCAAAAAATGTTATCACTTGCAAGTCATCAATCTTATATATCACGATGTGGTTTATAAGCATATCAAGTCAATACGTTATAAATAGTACGCTTGCTCATAGTCGAAAAAAAAGGCGGAGCAAAATTTGCTCCCTTTACGGTGGAAAAAAATTTTAAAAATAAAAAAAAACAAAAAATAAAAAATAGGAGACCTAAAAGCGGTGGGGTAATTTCGTACCCCAGTATCCAATTTCACAGTGAGAAAGAATAAAATTACAAAGCTTTTTAGTACAAAATCTTAACCATTCGTCCCTAAAGTTACTTCATTAGCAATTTATCGACGTAATTGCTCGTATTTCCGCTACACTTTTCGCAAGGCATCGAAAAAAAGAGTCTGGTTGGAAGCAGCTGAGTGTAACGCTAGAGTGCGCTCGGAGTGGCTCTGTTTTTTCTTGGTTCGCGTGGTGATTTCGAAAGGAGAACGATCCGGCGTGATAACGACTTGACCGCAACGCAGAAGACGCTACACTCGTGATTCTCGGATAGGAACGACAACTCGCAGGATGGATACGCTTAGCATACAAAGGAAAACGTGTTGCGGGACGTCGTTGCGATAGTTTCTCGTTTCGCCAACTAGGAAGTCGAAGTAAAGGAAAATCAGACATCGTTGAACTAACTTCCAAAGTATAAGCAAATAGTAGAAACGTGTAGCAATCGAAAAGCGGATATTACGGGATTGAGCGAATGTTGTAAGGTATTCGCGAAAAGCGTAGCTACAAAGTGTTTTGTTTGATGCTGGATTATAGAGACGCAGTCGTGTACTCGCTCCCGATTCGACATGCTCGTGAACATTCACGTTATATTCAAAGCATGCTACGGCAGCAGCAGCAAGAGCGACGCTCTCAATCCGTTAAACAATTTTACGGGATTCTTCGGGTGCTCTCCCCTTGCAGAAGGTGAAGAGCACGTGCGGAACGCGAGAACACTTTGCCTCGGATACTTCAATTCGTTCCGTGTTCGCTTCTCCGCTCTTCGCGCGATTTTACCTTGCTCTTCCTTGTTCTTACAACAGTACCACGCGATTGTACGCTTCTTGACCATCCGACCACTTGGACGTCACTGTGGCCAGATCGGCGAATGTTTTAGAATACAACAATTTTTCAAGGGCAAACATTTTACAAAGGTTCAATAATGATTTAATTGAGTTTAATAGTGAAGGTGCCTTTAATTGCAAACTGTTCATTGTATACATGTTCAATATAAAACGAAAAGCTGGGCACTGCGAAAAATATGAAATGTTCCCGACGTCAATAAATAGTAGAATTGAAATGCGGAACAGTCGTTTATTGAGAAAATCTAAAACTGTCCAGCGGCGGTGTTGTACACATTCAAAAGTAAACATTGAGATGACCATCAAAACTTCTGCATCTTCAAAAAAAAAAAACTTTGTCACGTTGTAGCGCCGTGACATTAGTTCTGAGAGGAAAATGTCTCGGGACTTTTTTGTTCCTTTTTTAATTCCCCGATGGCGGATATTTTCGAAAAAAAAAAAATTTGTGTGAAATAAAGACGATCTGTGCAAATCCGGCGGAACCCGCCACTAGATAATTGGAAAAGGAACAGACAAGGCATATATGTTTTTTTCTCTAGGAGGTGATCTAGCCAAGATATCGCGGTCCAAAGTTTTTTAATGGCAAAAAAAATATTTCTTTACCCTTAAAAAAAATCCGGCGGAACCCGCTACTAGATACTCATGGGTACTACAAAAAAGTCCTACGGCATTTTTGCTCTTGATCAATATTCTAGTCAGGAAACGTGGACAAAGACAAAAGTCCAAATAACTATTCACAAATAACCGTCACTTCAAAAGTACGAATAGTCGTCACTTCAAAATGAAAAAAGAAAGCAGATGTCTCCTACACACTTTTCCCTCCGAGTCAAAACGGAAAAGATGCAGCGTGACAAAGTTTTCAATTTGCACAGATCGTCTTAATTTCACACAAATTTTTTTTTTTCGAAAGTATCCGCCATCGAGGAATTAAAGAAGGAATAAAAAAGTCCGGAGACATTTTCCTCTCAGAACTAATGTCACGGCGCTACACCGTGACTAAGTTTTTTTTTGAAGATGCAGAAATTTTGATGGTCATACATAGAGAAGTTGCTATATTAAAAAGTGTACACATTAAAAATTGTATACAGTCAGAAGAGTAAACATTGAAATATGTGCACATTTGAAAATGTAAACATCCAAAAGTGTGCACATTCAAACATGTACACATCCAAGGTTGTGTACATTCAAAAATGTACGGATCCAAAAGTGTGCACATTTAAAAGTGTACGCATTAATAAATATACATGTGATCGATCGTAGCCGCCCAACTACTCACACATAACATTCAAAAAGTAAAAGGAAATAGGATTATCAAAACAACGTAGTGTTTGTTTGCGCTAATAAAAATAGTTATTCAATTCCGATTATGTGTTTACACTAAATTGCAATAACAACACATTGTTCTTTAAAATAATATGTGCCGGCCATTTGTGCAGTTTCTTAATCTTCTGTCAAAAGGGTAATTCATTTCACACATTAGGTACTTATCACTTATTTGCAATCAATCGCTTTATCATTTTCTACATGTTAGCAATATCTGAATGTGGTGCTGTGACCTTTCGATCTAGATAAAATAAATACGGAGAATTCTCATCGATATGTTATATCGTTATATTTTGCACCTTGGTAATTTCTATTTATAAAGGTCTTATTCTTATAGTATACACCGAAACATTTTGCGAAACGACAAAAGATTTTTATTGATTAAAATGAACAGGTAAATTGAATCACCGGAATATGTTATGTACTACAAAGTGAACGAAATATTCCAAATTACGACTTCAAATATTAATTTCTATGACATCTTACTTACGTCGATTGTAATTCGTGAAATATTGCAACGAAAAGGAAAACAAACCAAACATGTTCTGTTATCTAAGAAATCCATAACGATTAATATTGTACGGCTTTTTTTTTCAAATCCATAAAAATAATTAATTATTTCGATTCTGACATACATTTTTTTGTATCCTCCCGACAACTCAATTCCCATGTATCAATTACAGGTTAGCAGCACAGACATAAACACGTTTTAGTCAAAACAACGACGACAACAATTCTTCAAGCACAACCTTAATCCCAGCATTTTATTGCTGTACCTGGGATTACTCGTCACACGTAGCGGCGAGTGTTTACGCAGGGCAACACCATGCTTAGACCAAATTTATTCTTACCCCCGTTCACAAGCTACACAGAGAGCTTTTAACATTCGTGGAAGGCAGCAAGTTTTTCCATTAGAACGTGAAAGAGAGGCATCATCAGCATCCAAGAGTCGAGGCTCTGGCGCACGAACCGAAGGCCCATGGGTTGATATTCTACGGCGAAACATAAAGGTCGACGGTGAGGTCATCGCAAGAGTGACGTCATTGCTCAACGCAGTGTTAGGCACTCCTTCGTCATTGTGGCCGCCTATTGACCGATTTTTCGCAAAACAACAGTCAACAGCGTCGTTAGTCACGTTTATCTTAAGTAGCAATGAGCTTTTCTGAGATTTCCGATATTCGGAAGAAATGCAATCATCCACGTGGAATGCAATGCAGATTCGACGTCGGACCGGTTTATTTCCACCAAAGACCGAGACTCGCGAATTGCCGACGAAAAGTATAAATCTGACGTCACCCTATAAGTCGTCAAGGGGTATAAAGGCCGCGTACATACGCGTCACTGTGTCTGTTTACTTTTTTTTGACAACAACTTACTACAGTTCTTTTATGTGGCTTTGCCGTCCCTGATGCGTGACTCACGATATTTTCCAAGGTCGTGTCGTGCACGATTCAAACCGCATCGAGGGACCGCACGAAAGAAATCTCTTCGCCCGCAAGCGCCTCCGCAATGAGTTATTCGATGCTCAATTTTCCCTGGCGGGAATACGACATATTGAATTTCAACGAAGAATTGTTAGCCCAGCAACTTCGACGCGATTGCGCATCAACAAAATGCCTCTCAGCAATTTCGCCAATTTTTCAATCCTCAAAAAGTCTGCATGAGCTGACCGTGTAGAAATTTTTGAGCGTTTCAGCTGCAATTTGCCACCCGAACAATTCTATAAATTAGTCTTCACCGAAACATGAGAAGAGAGGGGGATTACCAGGGTGTGTCTAAAAAAAATGGTTTTTTTACTTGCCACATTAAAATACTATTTCTGGATCATAATACCATCCCATTAACCTTTGTTAATGGAAAGGTTGGTACGACCTTTTGAATTCCCCACGTGATTAACACGTAGAAAATATAATTTTTCCTCCTATATTCGTTTTACCATATGAAATCGTTAAATAAACGATATGCTTTTCTCTCAGTGTAGTCGTAATACTGTCAAAATTTGTACACAATCTGTCAAGGACATATGATAACTACCCTTCTTAAAAATTAGTGTTATTTATGATCATTTTCTTTAGATTATTGCTGAAATGAGGGTCAACTTCACGTCGGTCAAAATGCCTTGAACGAAATAAAAGGAAATCAATAAAGAAAACCTTGTCTTATCAAAAATGTATGTCAAGAAAAATCGATACATCGAACTGAAACTACTGAATATGTGTATTTTCGATCTACATGCAGACCGATCACAAATATTAATATAACTGAATGTTTCTTTTTGATCACATGATTTGTGTCGTAGAAAAAAAAATGTAATCGCATTATTATATTTCGAAATAAGGTTTTTGAGGAATAGTATACTATGCCAAGAAGGCGGGAAAATTCATGTCTCACGAGTGTAAGTTTACACACGAGTTCAGAAAACGTTTTTCCGCCGAGTATTGTATACAATTTTATTGCACGAGGTGTGGAAATGGACTTTTTCGTGCGTGAAGTGCACGGAAAATCTCACTTTGCATGCCGCTGGGACGTAAAAGATTCTTTCCGGCCGTCGCAGACTTCCTTAAGAGGCAGTGGTACACCGCCAGAAATTTCGACGCGCAATGCTAAACGCCTATAGGTCTGTCTCTGTCTAACATAGCTCTGTCTCTCTCGCACTATTTTTTTTTTAATTCTTGAAAATAAACGGCTATGTCGAATGAGGAGCCAGAAGCTTAGCCTAATTCTACGATACTCCTGCGTATCCTCTAAAAATCCGGACCCTATCTGTCGTATCGTTCGAGAGAAAACAGCTTTCGAATTTTCTTGCGGGGGGGAGGAGAGGGCTCTTAAGGTAGTTACATCAGGAAGGCTAATCAAACTGATGTTCATAAATGTTTGGCCTGTTGTAATTGAGTTATTCATTTTTACTTTTCCAAAATTTGGACGTTCCTTACAGATAAATAAAATTGAAAATTGATTTTTTTACATGACTCTTACGAAAGTGTCAGCAAAATTAATCTCTCAATCGAGAATTAACATCATTAGTTCAAAGATAGAGAAAAGATTTTTCTAAAACCGCGGATCCAAAAATTATTTGTGAATTTTTGCGTATCGTAAAAAAAATAAAAAATGAGATCACGGGACACATGTTAAGGTAAACTAATATTAAAGTCGACGATTGCGGTCCAGATGATGTTGCCTCATCTTGTAGCTGTCATCCGATTTTCAAGGTCTCGTCGTAAAAGCAAAGTCAAATTCGCACTGAGAAAATAATTCACTTGTAAATAATTGTGTCAACCTGAAAGCAACAATGCTCGCAAATTCTCGATTATTTTTGGTATTATCATTGGCGCAGTCAAAATGCAATATATAATACATTTTTTATGTCAGATAGATGTTGCCTATGACTCCGGCGTCCTAACATACCTTACACTTCAAAGAATCAATTACGAAAATTTAGCACTGATTTGACTTCGATAGTCGTCACTCCGAGCCTCCTTAACCACTATGAAAAATAACAATGGATATATCGAAGACTTCGATAACACTGAGAGAAAATTATGGTATTAGTAACCATAAAGTGACAACTATTCATTTGTAATTAGTACATAGTTGTTACCACTTAATTAGTTGTCACAACTATTTTTATAGTCACCGTAACTATAAAGACTAAAAATCAATAGTTGTCAATTTATAGTTGACTGTACTATGAAGATTTCTCTCAGTGTATAAGTATTTCTTCAATATATGTACACGATGCGAAAACAGCAATTCTCGAAGACGGTTGCGTAGGAAAAGTGTAGGCTTATGACTATCCTGCCTGAATTCGCACCCCATTGTTAATGAAACAAAAGTCGCACGCGTTTGTCTTTACTCTTGCAATACCTATGTACACGAGACGCTCAGTACAGATATAGCCAACGAACGAGATGAAGAAGAATCGACGCTCGGACGTCAGAAATTGTTGACAACCGACGTACGACACAAGGCCACTGTGTGCCTAGCAAAATAGATTAAATTAACTTGACTTCTCTATTGATATCTAATTATCAGTAACGATAGAACGCAATTAGAAAAACTAAATTATTTTTTCAAGAGTGAATTGAATAAACATAGAACTCTCTTGAACTCTTATTGACTATAATTAATTGCTGTTTCAACATAATATCGACTACTGAACCCAGAAATTACTAAAGTATATCGGATAATTGGCTTTTTCAACGGCTATTTGTTTAAAAAAATATTAACATTATTGTTTACCGATATTTTAGAATTAATAGAGAAATTCAAATTAAGGACGTATGATACGTACAGTCCCGCCAAAAGTGAGTTTCAGAGGCAATTTCGATCACTTCTCGATGGGATAAAAATCGGAAAAAAATAATTCATCTAAAACGTGCTGAAAAGATTGATTTCGCATAATAATAATTCCAAAGTGTTATTAACAAATTGGTGAAAAAAACATTGTTCAACAAACGATCAGTCAACCTAAATTTTTTTCTAATGAAAATGATATATTAATTTATTTGAATGCATACGAATTTTTTCAGATTTTTTTCTTCATTTTGATTTTGATTTTTTTCATTTTGAAAAATGTGCAGAATATGACAAATTTTGGATATGCGTTTTGCAAAAAAATCTTGAGTGTTGTGGATGGTCTTATGCCGAACACATATCCAAAATTCGTTATTTCTCGCACATTTTTTTTTAATAAAAAAAATCAAAATCAAAATAAAGAAAAAAGTCTGAAAAACTTCGTATGCATTCAAATAAATTAATATATCATTTTCATTAGAAAAAAAGTTAGGTTGACTGATTGTTTGTTGAACAATTGTTTTTTTCACCAATTTGTTAATAACATTTTGAGATTACTATTATGCAAAATCAATCTTTTCAGCACGTTTTATATGCATTGATTTTTTCCGATCTTTATCCCATCGGGAAGTGATCGAAATTGTCTCTAAAACTCATTTTTGGCGGGACTGTACGTATCATACATCCTTAAAAAGAATATGCAGTAATTTAAAAAACCGCCCTATTTTACTAGATAAACATTTTTTTTTTACGATCATTCCTCCTAAATACTAAATTCGACAAGACCGTACTCAAATAATAATAACTCCACTATTTATTAATATTTTTTGAACTAATAAAAAAATCGTACCACGATGAATTGCGACCTCATTACCCCGAATTCGCCCATCGGGTAATTTTCTCAAACCCCCCCCCCCCCCCCCCCCCCCAGCTCATCCAAACCTCTTAAGAAAGTGTTTAAAAAAACATATAAATTTCTTAAACCGTCACAGTGGTGACCTCCCTTAATGCTTTCGCGATAATAAACATTTTCGTGGGTAGTCATGTTTCCCACGTGTCTTGGAGTGGCCCAGGGACACACAGGCGATCAGGCTTAAGGAACGCCAGATGGTTGCACCGTTGGGAGTCCCCGAGTGCACTCCACGCCGCCGATAACTCAAGTAGCACAGTTATTGGCATACCATAGAGTATTCCTGTCTGAAACGCTTCCTATGCCATTCTCTGTGCCATTTATGCCAATGATCCAACTACTTTCCTTGTGCCCCGTATGTCGAGGATACGGGCCCTGCATATTGTTGTGATAGCCGAGCAGCAGGAAGTGCGGCGTGTGTCCAAGCGTAGCGTATCGCTGACGAGTATATGTCTTGCGTTAGACATTGTATTGCTGTTGCTAGTTTGCCATGAGCATTTAATACAACTAGGAAATTATGCAAAGGCACGCGAATGATTTGCGTTAGAACGTTGTTTAGACGTTTCTCTGTGGAGCAAGGAAAGTTACCGTGCTATCGTTGGTATACATATGCTAATCTGCATCGACACGTATACTCAGTACCCGGAAATTGATGACAGAAATTAATACAATACGCGCAGGTTTAAAAGCATTTTTTCAAAATAATTTATGGAAAAATCAATGGATTTATGGGAGTTTAAGAAATTTATGGGAACAGAAAATCCTTGGATAATTTAATAGAGGTTTTTCCTTGATACCATTTCACTTGATTTCCCCAAATAATTAATTAAATTGATTTTATTTAAAGACAATTTATATATATTTTTTTTTAATAGAGGATCTAAAAATAGAAAAATTATATGGCATTTAAAGGGTTGAAAATCAAGTGATCTGAAATAAATTACGAAAAGAAGGTAGTGTTCGTTTTAGGGCAAGTTGGCATGCAATTATCAATGAGAGCAATCGTTAATTTTCGTAAAAAAATTACTCGCAAAATAGCCTGCGACAAGTGTGCCAATAACTGTACTTCACATTTGCTAAAATCGACAATAGCTGTGATATTTCTGCAAACGCATAACGATTAATTATTAATCAACTGAGCGAGTCACGAGTCACTCAACAGTTGTTTTGCTACTGGTAGAAGTGATCTGCGATTACGATACGTAATTGATTTTCTGTTGGTAGCGATTAATCCATTAAAACAAATTGTACAGATCGATATTATTTATTGCTGAAGCTGGTTCTCAGCTTACCTTTATACCATTCTCGGCTTTTTGGTACCAGCTCTGTCGTCTCTTGATTGTACCAGACATTATATGCAGTAGCTTCGCTCTATCTCTATCTAAGAAGTCTCGTACGATGCACCGCAGTGAAAGGCCAACAAGTAGTATTTATTCAATTACACCACACAGCGAGCCACGTGTATTTAGTCAAGTACTCGTATCGGAGCACATTACACTATTATAACTTATTCTCGTGAGAAACACACTATACAAATTATATATCAAGCCGAATCACGTCGTCTGTGAGAAGCATTGCTGCTATAAACAATTTAATTAACTTTCGGAGAGAAATACTAGTGATAACGACTGTTTTCCACTATCAGCTTATCAGTCACTCGAAGCACAACGTAACACGATTCGACACTCGGTTGATTCTCCTTAATGAAAATTGGATTTAATTACATTCCATTTTTTTGTACGGACACTTTTATTAATTATAATTTAATTTGGAGCAAGAAAGATTAGGCAAACTAATTAATTTGGGCCGTGGATACTTTCTTTTGCAACAGAGAGTAAGCAAATTAAATGAATTGAAATATTTTCTGATTAACTTTTTTTACACTATAATTGAAATTGCAACATGGAAATTAGGCAGTTTAATTAATTTTTAAAAATTTTCGATGATCACTCGATTTACAGTAATATAAAAATTGCAACAGAAAAGATTAATAAAATCATTAAATATGATCATTTTTTAGATCGACACTTTTGTCTAGTCAATTCAAATTTGCAGAGAAGAGAAAACAAATGAATAAATTGCACACATTTTCAATACGCACCTTTTTTTAAAATGAATTAAATCTGCAGCAGGGAAAATAATTCAAATAAATTGATTTGGACAATTTTCCGATATACACTTTATCACAGTAAATTAATATTTGCAACAGAAAAGAGGAAACAAATTAATTAATTGAACACATTTTCGACGCACTTTTTTTTTAGACTGAAGTTTAATTTACGGCAGAGGCGGAGACCGAGTCTAGCACTGGCGCATGGGTGTATATTACTTAAAATGGATCGTATTTCAACGTGCTCGAGTACATTTCAACTACGGACCATGCCGTGGTCGCCGGGTTACTACAGTCTACCTCGTCTGCTCGGCTCGGCACAAGTTCGCCCAGACTCCAAAGCACTCGTCGATGTGGCGTTGTATGCAGGTACTTGTAAATGTGTTTGTAATCGTGTGTGTGTGTGTGTGTGTGTGTGTGTGTATTCGGGGGGTTGTGTTGTGTGGAACGTCAGTGTTTGAATAGTAGGTAGCAGTAAACATGACCGGCTCGCATGTCGAAAGAGGGAGGAAGTCTGGAACGAGCTTGTATATATTATGACCATTCGTTTATGTACATGTATATTTACACATGTATAAGAAAATATACACGTTACGCGCAAATTGTCAGGATCGTATAGAATAATACAGTGAAGGGGTTAAAGCTTTTGTGGCGAGCAATGCTCGACATTTCCGATTTACACATCGTGTAGACTTTGATGAACTCACCGGCTAAAACTTCAAAGGAATTTCCGCTTACATTTTTCTGAGCAATTGAATTGGCATTAAAAACCGCATGTGATTGATTCTTCGTAACATTCAGAATTTTAACCATTTGTGTCTTTTAAATTCGTTGATAATTGTCGATTTGTCATAGAGGAAAATACGTTTTCATAGATATATTTTTTTGCGATTTTTCTGTCTGGATGCGATTGTGTTCGTACCTATATCAAAACAACGAGAAAAATGGCTGAGCAATAATGTTCGTGTGTGTCAGGGTTTTGAAATTTCAATAACCTGCAACTCAACAGCCGCTAAAATTTGGCACTGAAGTGAAGCAGCATTTCGTCTTTGATTGTTCTAAATTTTTGACGAAATGTATGCAGAAATTTATATTCTATGGCTTTTTAACGGCTCAAAAAAGGACGTACGCGCTCTAGTCTTCGTAACTTTGGTGATATATCTGCTAAATAATTTTTCATAAGTGCTGGCAATGACGTTTGGTTTTGAATTTTACCAAAATCGGAAAAGCGGTTCAGATTTTATAGAGTTTTGAAATTTTCGAAAAGTTTACTTTTTTACTCTAACTTTAGCGAAACATGAGACAATGAACTCAAATTTCATACACAAAATCGGCACTATTTAGCGATGATTAGATCATAATTTCGTCATAATCTGCAATGTCGTTTGAACTTCTCAGAATCACAACTTTTAGTAAAAAATAAAGTTATTGCGTTAACTTCAGCAAAACATAAGACAACGGACTTCAATTTTATGAATGGAATCAGTAGTATTCAGCAATGATAGAAACACACTTTCGCCATAATTTGTTATGTGCTCTAAATTTTTTAGAATTCGAACTTTTACAAAGAAAAAGCTGCAAAGGAGAAGTTTGCAAATTATTTCCTCATTATAATTTTTTTTTTTTACAAAACTTTCCCAATGTGGAAGCCAAAAATGATTAACTTACTTCCGCATAGAGATAGCTTTGTGAAAGAAAATAAGAAATAATAAAGAAGCAATTTGCGAAGTTCTATTTGTTTTCGTTGTAGTAATATCAAGCTACAATTTATTAAATTTTTTCTTTTGAATTAAAAAATAAGTGATTAGGAGATTTAATAATTAATGCCGAATAATTTGGCGATAATCGACTTTTAATTTTTTTTTCCTTCTCGAGTTTTATGAAATGGTGTTTCAATTTACTGAGTATACCAAATTTTAAGCGCAATTGTAAAATTTATCTTCGTTCCGTGAATTTATATTTAAGTGGCTTTGAGCTTTATGTCAATTCTTTATGCCATAGGGCATTTTTGAAGTTTTTCAAGATGAAATGTCCTGTCAAGGCTAAGCTCAAACTCAAAATACTGAAATCGACGCTCCGTGAGGTATCTTCGTATTCTCCAGTGGCTTATCTTATCTTGGCGATAAAAACGACTCATTAAAGCGATCATGTACACAACTGAGCGAAATACACGAGACACTGTTTTGTGTAACATCGGATACGTCTAATCGGCAGGAAAGGCGAATTCAATACATTTATGGTGAAAAAAAAAAAATTTCGCACTACAGTGAAATTGTAAGGGCCCCAAACATCTTTGCAATATATAGTTAACGCTTTCTATTAAACGAAAGCTTGTATCGAGCTGCTTTAGTGACTCCGAAAAAAAGTCAAGAAGTATGACTACGTAAAAAAGTCTCAGCTCTCTAAAAACTAATATGTCCAAAGATTGAGATGATAATTGTCTACTTGAAATAACATACATTTGTATCTTATTTTCATGGTGTTTCATCGTTGGGTTGTTTTGAAGTACTTTTTTTTCGACGGATAATTTCATTAAAACGTTTTTTTTTTAAATAAGAATTAGAAATAAAAAATCCATATAAGCATAGCATTTTCGATAAACAAGCCAAATTTGAAAATAATGTTATAAATAGTTTTAACTTCATTCGTATAAAGCGTCTTACCCTCTTAAAGAGGAAATCGATGTGAAGTATGAAAAAATAAAATTGCAGACTCAGTCGCGTGCCGTGAGCAACTTCAGAATTGATCGTGCCAGGTCGAATGGTCTCGCGCGCGTTTCTTTAACGAGCCAAGTTGATTCAGTGTAAAAACGCGTCATGCTGAACTGAACTCCACAGCATAATTCAATCGAGTACTAGCAAAAGAAATTAATATATGTCTGCCGCTTGCAGATATATCTTCGGAACAATTAAGATAATTTGAATGGCGACTTAAGCGTTACACATCATTTCATCGAAATTAAAGTAGCTCTAAAGTGATTTTCTGAACCTTGCAAAAATGGAGACAACTGAAGCAAAATTAAGAACTCAGTTTAATAAATGATATTTTACTTAGTGAACACGCTTATTTCAATTTTTGAACTGAGTGCAGCGAAATCTTTAAAAAAGCGTTCATGATCCTTAATTAAGTTGCAAAAACGTTTTTTCCGAAAGATAATAGGCAAATATACATTTTGATTACACGCCTTCTTATGCAATTAAAATGAAGGATTTCTAATATCACTGATTGCAGCGACTTTCAAAGAAAAAAAAGTTTCTTCCTGCTCAAATCAGCAAAAAAACTGACTGCCGTTATTTAGATAATGACTAAGTAACAACTCGACTAAGTAAATTTAGTTGTAAGAATTATTAAAAAAAAAAAAAAAAAATAGTCAATAGAAAAAAAGAAGTTTTTATAAGCATTCAATTGAGATTTCGCAGTTCTTTTTCACTCACAGCAGATATTTCGATAAGACCCGATGCCGGTGCCAGCAGAATAAAACTACCGCAGTAGCATCGGACTCGCCACTCTCGAAACTGGCCAAGGAAAGCGATAAACCTTGCCAGAGTGGAGAGAGTCTCGCAAATGCGCATGATAAGACGTTCAAAAGTATGTATACGCAATGCATGCACACCGCGCACCTCTTAAATACTATCGCATTGTTACGATCTATCGGGTGGTCGATTATAATACCTAAACAGCTTTCTGAATACTAACCCACGCAGTAGCTACTTCCTCTTTTATATTACTGAGTATTCACCTTAAAAAAAAAAAAAAAAAATTGCTAATGACAAATATCTTTCCTTCGTTAAAATTTCGATTGATAAACATATATCTCGTATAACCTTGTCATCGGATACTCAAAAAAACATAGCGAAAGAAATGTTCCCAAAGAATGAATCTTGCACTGAGAGAAAGAGATACTACCCGATAGTAAAAATATACTATCGAATAGTATATTGGATGTTTCGTATAGGGATCACTCTCTGGAGTGCAACAGGTAGTACAATTATAGTAATGGTTACTATCTGATTGTACCAAGTACATTCCGTATAATAAACCGTTACAATACACACAATACACGGTACTATCCAAATACTACCCGATAGTATATAATATTTAGTATATCGGATATTAAAAATCTTAGTATCTATTTCTCTCAGTGTATTAGTCAGACTGTGATTCAAACCTCCTAAATAGGAAGAGCGTCACGAATATGCGAAGAAGCAGAGAAACCGGAGATACAGACACTGGACATCTCTAAGTATATCCAGAAGAGGACCATCAGTCCCGAACGCACACCGTTATGAACTCATACTTCCGTTCGTACTTTTACTACCTCTCTGACGGTTAACTTCAAAGCAGGGCCGATATTTCGTCGGATTACTTATCGGCTATTGATAAGGCGATGACTTTATTAACAAACAATTTCAAAAGATACTTCCACCCACGATAATTTCTTGTTATTTTCTCCTAGTACTTGCAGTTCAAAGAGTCTCGTTACTTTCGATCTCATTCAATTGCCTTATTCAATAAACCGTTTGGTAATGATAATTTTTATAATATTCTCCCTCGAGCTTCAAATTTTCAATAAATAAAAAACATAGATTTTTTCATACATATTCAATAAAAAAAGGTCATAAAAGTAACAACAGTGGATGATGGGTAGATAATATGGAGGTCGATTATTGTGATATTATTCAATTAATTTTTAAGCAAATAAGAAAAAGAATAAATAATCTCACTTATATGGCATTTGTGAGATAAATAAACAAGAAAAATACATGGATGGTTATCATTTCGTTAATAACTTCGAGGATTTTAAAATCACTAAAGTTACTTCAACAATAAAACTGTACCAATTTAATTGTACACATGTAGTATATTTAATTTATCTGCAGTAATGAGGCACATAAATAGATTCAAATTTTTTGTACTCACAAAGCCACTAGATGCTTTATCCCTTCTGTTGGCCATTGGTATGGTGTTGTTTTCACTATCTCCCTTCATGCATATCCCTTTTCTGGAAAAGATTGAAGCTTTTGGTTGTTTGCGTATTTCATTGAGTTGTTAAGCTGTGAAAAAACACTGAATGAGGTAGCCAGTGAAAGAAAACACTAAAATCTATCTTTAGAAGCATTGAGAAGAAGTGAGCCTTGGGGCACAGCATATACGAGTGGCATAGTCACCAGCTGACATAATCAGAAAACAAAACCAGGGTCGTTCTCTCATACACTAAGGTTACGAAGGCTTGATCAAGTACCTGTGGTACATTGACACGAAAGGAATTGATTGGTTAATGAGAATCATGTTTTACTCAACTGGAGGGATTTGGACATCAAACAGATGGAACTCATGTGTAAAAAATAGACAGTGGTCAAGTGATGTATTTCTCAAGTGACTATATAAATAAACATTAACACCATGTTCTCCTAAATAACATTCTTCCCACTTCAAATAAACACAAGACTTCATAAAAATGATACTTGAAAATACATTTGAGCGCATTAATATGAAAATTTATTTATTCTCGAAATACAAGCTTTTGTTGACTATTAAAGATTTTTTCTTGGCCTTCAATTATTCCTAAGGTACCAAGTTAACAGCATTACTATAATTACGGGTGCAATGAAAATAGACAAATTCTCCAGCTTGGAATATAAAACTATCTCAGTATAAATTATTGGTATCGGTACTTTTTAATCAAGAAATCATTAATTGATGAAATTTTTTGCTCAATTAGAATCTCTATGAATAATCATGAAAAGCATGTTCCTGCATTTCTCTCTCATCTCCATATTTATTTTGTAACCAATTCATGCACTAAAAGAGGATATTCATTATAATGTTGTATCAATAAATTTCATTCAGCTAAAAAATGCAACATTCTAAAAAAAGCATCAAGGTTTATAAACGCAAATGTTTGATGACTCACTTCACATAAATAATTCACATAGAAAATTATACGTTGTAAAGTAAAAAACACTTTTTGATGATTATGAGTCAAACTTTTATGTTCATAAAAGGGGAGATGAGGAATATAAGAATATTAATTTTATTTTATTTATTTTCCGGTGAACAGGGCAAGCCCCTTGACAAAAATAATATAAAGATGACAGATAACAAAAAAAAAATAACAAAATAGCAAAAGCCGGAGAATGGTTATAACGAGGCAAAAGAACATAAGAAAAATAATAAAAATATAGTACTCAGAATATGGCATCCAACAAAAATATAACAGAATAGAAGTTTTTTTTATGTTAAATTATGATTACAAGTAGAAAACTAGCATATTATTTCAATTGAATGAATATACTCAATATATTAACCCCAAAGAAATGTTAATCATGTTGTTACCATTGAACTAATTTCCTGGCCTTCAAATAACAGAGTTAATAAATTTCTTGATGATTCAATGGAGTTAACGATGGAAGAGCTTGGAATCTCAAATCTCTCCATAAAGATAACATTCAAAATGAAACACTATTTCTTAATTCTCGATATAAATTATCGAAATAAACCACATTTAAAAATATATATTCTTATAAACAGCAAATCAATGATGCCGAAGTTTGCATTGTTGGGATGCAACAAAATAAATTTTAAAAAATTCGAATTACATGAATACTGAAATCAGAATTGAATTTCAACTATGCAAACTCCAATAACATGCGAAACACCTGTTGACGATTATGTGAAATACTTTTAAAATCCTTACTAGAAAGGTAGAAATTACAAAAATAAATAAAAAGATTATTGACGTTCAATTATGATTATAAGTAGAAAATTATCATATTATTTATATAAAATCACTACACCATTTACACCAAATGAATTTTAATCCCATCGTTACCAACAAACAAATTTCTTGCCCCTTAGATTTTATAGTTGATGAAGTTTTTGGTGATCATATTGACCAAACCATAGAAGAGTTCCGTAAGATTAGAATCTCAATAAAGATAAGAAGCTCTGACAAAGAATACGTCAGGTGACAAAATGTAAACAACATGTGTATACGCGACTTAACCTATTTAAAAAAAGTGGAGTTTGTCATCGAGAATTTGTTGTGGGATTGGAGCGCGAAACGCTCCAGAGCTAATATTGTTGACTTTTGGAAGAGAGAAATTTCTCGTCTTGCCGCTACTATCATAGTATAATCGACTTGCCGTTCCCGCTTACCTTATCCTCAGTAAAAAATGTCTGGTTCACAGGTGTCCAGTCCCATCGGCGAGCGCGTTAAAAAATCGTCCAATAAATAAAAAATACGTGGTTCCGAGCACAAACTAAAACGCACGATCCCTCGAATTACTTCGACGTTGCGATTTCATCCGCGATTAAACTCGAAAGGCTTGTAATAAATGAGCAATCGCAAAGAGCCTGCGGTCGCAAATAGTGGTGACCTTTCGCACGCACCGAGTAACTTAGTCATCGAACGCGCGACAGTAACTTAAAAATTATGTGGCCCTCCAGCGGAGCTTATGAACTTTCGAAGCACTGATTCGGCACACAATACGAATTCGCATATTTCAGATATTGTTTCGCAGTACAACACAAATATCAGGTGGGAGTCCGTTCGACCGCTTGAAAAATGCCCGTTACGCTTGGTGCCGCAACGAAATCCATGCTGCGCGATGTAGGCCCTGGTAGCGCCACGATTTGGGCGACTTCTCGCCCGCCGCGGCGCTCACGCGTACTAATCTCATGGGGAAATCGGCGGAGGACAAGCCGCGGCGAAAGATCGGTTGGAAATCGAAAGATTGAATTTTGTGTCACAAATACTGGGAATTGGCATTTGGTCCGCGAATTTGAATAATGGTGCGAGACAGTCGCACATTATGTTTAAATTTATTGGCTTTTATGGTCGAAAAATGCTTAAAAATCGAACAATCGAATTTTGATTCATAAATACACATATCAAAATAATGGACATTTTTTATAACGATTTTTTTCCCATTGTTCTCTTGTGTACAATTAATTTAATAGCTCCACGTACTTTAAATTGTGTACAATCAATTTCGTAGCTCTTACAAAAGCATTGGAAATTGTTATAACGATCTTTTTTTTTTTCATACTCATTTTGAAAAAGTTTGGCTCATTTTGAGAAAGGAAGAACCAAATCGAACGATCGGATTTTGACTCATAAGTATACACATATATAAAGGTATTGGAAATTATTATACCGATGTTTACCATTTTTCTATTCATATAGTTCGTTCAATTTTAAGAAAATAAGAATTATGCAAATTTGGATACGTGCGCTACAAATTAGATTTGCGAAAAATAATAAAATCGGTTGGTAATCAAAAAACTGAATTTTATGCCATGAATACCCGAACATTCAAACTTCATAAATTCGCCGACCAAACTTCACTAAAAAAAAAACTATGAAAAATTAGATATTTGTGTTAAAAAATTAGGTTTTGCGAGAAATAATAATGTAAGATCGCCAAATAATGGAAAACGATGTAGGATGCAAAACATTTATTTATGACTTTGAAATTAGGTCAATTTTGTACATACACAACTATAACTATATTTTTTTTTTTTAATTTTGTTTCCGGCAGCATCGAAAATTTACAATCGTCTTTTGACTTCTTCCCTCCTTGTGTCGTGTGTTCTCTCCGAATACTCTCCAACGCGTCAGCACGCAAAAGAGGCATAATAATAATAAGAACAATGATAATTATGATAATAATAATAATAATAATAACAATAACCATTGTTAGATTTAATAGATTCTGTAAGGTAAGGAAAGAAATTAATCATCAATCTCGGAACCCTGGAGAGGATATTAGCTACACTCGAAACACAATAAACGCAATAATATCTATAAAAATATAGCTCTAATTCAATATATTCGCTAAAATCAATGATTCGCGTTTAACGCAACAACTTTTTTGATACCTTGCCAAAAACGGCTCAGCGCCGATCTTCTCAAATATTTTCGTTTTTATTTTCCATAATTTCCTTTTCATTACAATTTGTAATATTAGTAGAGAGAAAGGGCTTCGAGTGTTGATAATTTATCGCGGTTCTGTCGTGTGCTCGGCAAAAAGCAATCGTATATTTAATTAAACATTCGGAACGTACGTTAGGAAGCATTGACACTTGGCCACGGTTCGTATAGATATGTGCTTGAAGCAGATTATACAGTACGACGTCGTTATCTCAAGAAAGCCCTAACAATAAAAATAAACGAAAAAGAAGATTAAAAACAACGACCGATCTAGCGAAGATTGTTAAACCAAACGAATCTTTCTTTAATCTTCTTTGTTTTTTAATTGTCACATTGAGCGTTGCATTATAATGAAAGCACTCCACAACTGCCATACTATATTCTCTATTCTTCCGTGACAACAATCGTAGTGAAAAAGTTACTAAGTTATTTGATTTTTTTGTCGGTTCATTACACTATAGTCTGCGTAATGAATAATATAGTACACGCCGTTGCCTCAACGCCTATTTTTTTTTAACATATTAATAAATAGACTGAGTCAAGGCATGTCAAGTGACTCGTATTGCCACAATGCTGGTAGTAAATCATCATCGCGCTGAAGCGATCTACCGAAAGCTCCAATTACACGTTCTATATGTATTGTTTCTTTTTTAAATAATTGAGATAAAGAGGACACGCTTCAACGTGAAAAACATTCAGGAAATGGATATAAATTCATCGCATGTTTTAATGCATAAACCGGTATATTTAATCCAACGTACAATTATGCAGTGATATTACAATATTATTTTATTAAACATGACTTTTTTAACATGTTTAAAATACCCTTCATTAATTTTACATCACAGTTGTATGATAAATTTAATGTACCAGTTTGTGCATAGAAGATTTCGACAAAAGTATATTATGTTTTAATGAACATTTTTGCAATATTGGATATTGAGAGAATTATTTGAATTCACGATTGCGAATGAATTTATCTCTCGTTACGTGCCAGTCTCCTTTGCCCGGTCACTTTTTAAGAAGAATATAGCGCAACCTAACGGGCCTCCGAACTGCAAATAGCGACTCCGGGAGTCTCATGTGTCTACCTCAATGTATTTCGAAAAAAAGTCAACTTATAACTCTAAATCTTGACGATATTTCTGGATCATATAATCTCTAGTAAAATTACAGAAGAGGAAAAATTGGATAACTCTCCTGGCCTTTCGTCGAAATCTTATCGCGGGGAATTGAGAACAGGGCTCTCGACCGAAAGGATTATTACATTAGGCACGTTATTCCGAATAACGACAACAAATTGTTCAATCACTGCTGCACGATTCTCGCATTTTATTTTATTCTATTTTTCCACACTTCGCTTTCTCTCTCTCTCTCTCTCTGATAGTTTCATTTTAGTATTCTAATTACAAAATAGTGAGTCGAGGGAACATGTCGATGCTCAAGTGGACTGCAAAAGGGCTAGCGATTATTCATTAATATCTCCAGCTGTAAGCATATCTGCCAAAAACTTTTATTTACAGATACGAATCTCAGATTCATATTTACAAAGGGCGAAAAAAGGAAAAAAAAACTGGAAAAGAAGAAGAGAAATAAGAAAACATATTTATATTCTATACATACACAAAATTGTCTTGGTCACAAAAAAAAAATCGTGAATGTGCAGCAGCTCGTTATCAGTCGACTATTCTGCGAAAGATTGGTATCAAGGACGATCTCTGGTTTCGAGATGCTGTAAAGGATAGGTAGGCGATACCAAGAGCGCTTAAATTATACGAAAAATTCTTATTTTACCATTTTTTCTCTATCGTTCCTCTCTCTTTCTCTCGATTTCTCTGACTCTCGCTCGCACTTTTGCTCGTAAATGAAAAATACTTACAATAAACTCATAGACAAAAAAAAAAGAGATGTAATTGTGTATTGACAGTCTATCGAGAGGGATTCGCGTCAGTTAACAGTAACTCCAGCGGCGCGTATCTCTCACTCCCGAGACTGCCGATTCGGTTCAGGTGCTCATTTAGCGTGTTCGCCGCAATCGGCTGGCAAGGCGCTACACTAGGAGGCGATGAACCGATCGTGTCTGCGAGACTTACGATAAAATTCGACCATTCAGCGATTTGTTGTCCATCGCCGAAATCTACGTTTTCCGCTTGTTCCAACATCGAGGCTATCACCGAGACGCCAAACTGTTCAGAAAAAGGTATTAATATTAATGCTTAGTGAAAAGGAGCAGAATTACGAAAATGGTAGAGATTTTTATAGAAAAAGATGAATATTTACCTTATTAGTAACGGCAAAGGCAAGGCTGTTGTTTTTGGTGTTATGGTTAGGCGTTTCCGTGAAACCTCGTGCTACACGGAGAAGCACAGAAGCTTCGCCCACAGTCTCGAGCCAATTGTGAAACTCGGGGAAAAATCGTGTCAACAAATTCGGATCTCGGCGACCTATTATCGCTAAGTTACGGATCAAACCGGCCCACAACTCTTCGAGTTGCTTTGTGTACACTGTAACGCTCAGGTATGGTAAAAATCGTAGTAATAAAGTCTGCAACAAAGTAATCCTCAATCAATAACGTATCAATGGAAATAAATAAATAGAGGAATAGCAACGGGTATTTTGATCTTTTAACTCTTAGTTTTTCTGTACTATCACAGGACATGATCGTTCTTCACCAAATTGCTGATTGAAAGCAATATAATTTCTTCTGTAATTCGGAAGATTCTAAAATTCATGTTATTCCAATGCTCTTAATAATTTTTGAAGTATTTTGTACAGAAATGTGCTGATGTTAACTCATTTATACATAATTACCGTTGTTTAATCTAAGATTAATCGCCTTAGAGCATTTTGGAGATGGAAAAATGTTTTTCTTTCTAAAATGTGAGGAGAAAGAAATTGATTTCTCGATTGACTTAAGTGCTTATATACACTTGTGATGGGCGCAAAAATCGACATTTTTCTTATTACATATTCTTTAAAGTACAATGTCTGAAGAATATTCTCACCAAATTTCATGAAGATCGGAGCATTAGATTTGTAACGATAGGTATTTCAACCGACCGCCCGGTGCGTGCGGTCGTTTAGGATGCAGCTCTTTAAACGCAATTATCTCAGAATCGCGTTTAAAAAAAAATACTTTTGCGTTGGGCACAATTACTAAAAAAAACTATTAATCCGAATCAAACCAAGTTCATACCACTTAATTATTATAATAATAGCTAAGGCCTGGACGAAGGATTTCAAATTTTGTAGAAATGTTTTTTTTTTTTACAAAAACACCGAAAATGTAGAACCTAAAAAAATGAATTGTTTTGTTAAAAGTGCAACCATTTTTTTTTAATGGAAATTTCTACAAATCCTTTGTCCAGGTCCAAGCCAATGCAATGTACTAATGTAATCTTTTTGAATTCTTATTTTCGGATGAACCGTTCTCAGGTTATCATGCCCACCGCAGCTGATGCACAAAAAAAGGTGCTACTGGAATACAGCTGGAGTTCCGCAATTGTAAGAAATTTTTTGATGAAAAAAATTGTACAAATACATGAACATGTGTACTAATGAATGTCGTTCACAGTTTTTCAATAAACATTTATTTTCTTGTCGATAAAGAATCAAGAAAAACTAGTTTTTTCGCCCGCTGCAAGTGTATATAAGGCCTTAATACTTGTGTAGTAACGCAAGCCTGGATTACTTTTGAATCCCTCAGATTGTTGAATGGTAGATAATTTTATTTATCGAAATAAAATTATCTGGTCGAAAAAAATTCCTTTTTTCGCCAAAGCATCAGTAATAAACAAAAGTGGCTCAGATAACATCACAAACCTTTCCTTTGCGGATGCTGAGTATGCTAGGTAGTTTTTCCTCCTCCAAAAGTTGCAGTAGAGAGGTCAACAAGGCGTTTATCAATTCTCGCGGAGTTTTTTTAACGGGCTTAGCTTCGCCCTCTTCAGTCTGTTGCTGTTGTTCAGATAGAAGAGCCAAAGGATTATTGGCATCCTCTAGTTTCAATTGAATTGTATACAGCTGAAAAGAACCATAAATCCATTTTTTAAAATTATTCCCACGTCCACTATAGAATTCGGAACTAAAAAAATCGCTCTTGACGATTACCCTTTCAATCTCCAGAAGTCGCTGTCGCGTTTTCTTCGTCTCTTTAGCTTGTGCCGGAGGATTTCCCTGCGGATCGCTATTGGGAACAACATCCATATCGATGATCTTTCGCGGAGCGGTCACGCTACCGCACTGAAGTTTGCCCAACGAATTTTCGAATTGCGTCGGAGTATAAACGACTTTTGTCGTAAATACGTGTTGCGACTGATCTCGATCCTTCGAATCTCTGTGATAACCGTTATTGTTCTGATGCTTCTTTTCGTTCTTCTCAGGATTCTCGTTTTTTTTGTTAAGACGCTGACAGTAAACCGTATAATAGTAATCGTCAAAATACGGCTGATTGGTGTTGTGTTGCAACAGTTGGAGATTCGTGAGCCACTGCTTCTCGCGATTCGTCATCAAACCCGCGTATTCGTCGTATTCGCCCGATTCGCCCACACCGTTCATACCCTGAGGATGGTGATGATACCTCTGGTTGTTTCGATTCTGATAAGGGTACTGGTTGTCCTTGAAGAACGGTTGATGAGGCCCTGATTGATCATTTTGCTGATAGGGACGATTTTGTTTTCTTTGAATCGCCACGTGCTGCTGATGCTGCTGCTGTTGATGATGGTGACCCGGATGATTGTTCGGAAATTGCGAGAGCATTGGATGCTCGACCGGACGCATAAATTGCGGCGGTCCTAAGTTAGGATGTGGCGGTGGCTGCAAAACATTAAAATGAAATAGCAGATGAAAAATGGAAATTCTCTGAATATAATTTTAATCACGCAAACCATTTACAAACGATTGTAAATGTAAATGTTCAATGGAAATATAAAACGAGGAAATGTACGTTAATTGAATCGATGATATAGCGTAATAAAACTTACAGGAAAGAATGGACCGTGTGGCTGCTGACGCTGATTCCCGTGCAGTATCATTAAATGCGGAGGCAGAGGGTATCTCAGCATGTTTCCTGTTTGGTCTAATCAGAAAATGCTGCATATTTTAGATATTCCAATAGGCGAGTTTTGTCAGGTTTAGATTTAGTCGAAATTCAACTCTATAACTGTGAAAAGCGTTTATGGGCAGCGAGTGACCTCAAAAAAGCCTTACGAAAAATACTTCTGGAAATGATATCATTCTTTTAAAAAATCTTGAATTGAAATCTCATGATATAGATAACAGGGACTATAATTCTGTAGTTTTGTAAAGACGTACAGTGCACCAAAATGGTGAGAAAAAAAGTGAAACTTTAAACCTGTCATAATTTTCAGATCAAACAGGTGCCCAAATTTTAGTGTTCAATGTCATATTTCATCTGTTGAAAAGTGCATTCTCGTATGAGTGTAGGAATTTTTATTTGAAGCCTTTTTGACAGCGCTATGATTCTAAATGTCTTAATAAATCTTTCTTTATTAAAAACTCAGTTAATAATTGGCAACATGAAATCCAATTTCCGCCGCATCCAGAATTGCTATACGCATGCACTTTTTCACAGATGCAATAAGACATCGAACACTAAAATGTGTTCACCGGGTTCATTTGAAAGCTATGATAGGTTAAACATTTCAATTTTTCTCTCACAACATCTTGGTGCACTGTATGTCTGTATGAAATTGCAGAATTATAATGCTCGGTATGTACTCAAGGTTTGAATGTAAAATTTTTTTAAATACAACTATCATTTGGAGATTTTTTTAATGACTTTTTTTAGGTTTTTCAGGATCCTTAAGGCAGTATACTTGTCGGACTGGTAATAACAGTTTCATTTTCTTCATATTCTTATCATTTGGCGTTTTAAAAATGTGCTTTGAAATTTGACAGTGAAATTCGCAAAAGTAGCACGACGATAAATAAATACTCACTTGACATTCCCCTAGCATTTTGCATGAATTGGGGATGCGGCAGTCGCATGGTTGGCGGTGGTACAACGGGATGCGGTCCTTGCAAACCAAGTCCCGGTGGAAATCGCGGTGGAAGGCCATTAAGAAGGTTGGGCGGTAGATTTAGTTGTTGTTCACCGAGAGTCAGGGAATCGAACAAAAACTGGCCTCCTAGGTGTTGCTGTTGCTGAGGGTGTGGAGGTTTACTGAGACCCGGAGGCGGTCTATTCACTATGAGCCCGCGCTCCAATTCCTCGACAGTGCATACGTTTTTTAACGATGCCAGCGGTTGAGGGGGTTTAGGACGGGGTAAAGGTAAATTAGCGGGACTGTCCCAGACGCCAGGACGTGGGACAATCCCGTCCTTCTCGTCAAGCACCAAGTGCGAAAGATTATCTTCGATATCGACGTCGATTCCATTCTGCGAATTAAATTTCAATGTTTTCCAATAGGATTCAACTTTTCACAGGCCATCATTTAATGGAAATATATTATAAATACTTTCATGAATGCGTAAATCTGAATGACTATGCCTCACGAATAATAGATGTAATTAATTGTAAAAGGATGATATTAATAAGAATTATCTGTAATTATTGGAGTAATGTGACAATTTTAAATTTAAGGTAATCATTTTTATGTTTCAGGAAGTTTTTCCTATAATTCATAATTCATTTAAATACCGTTTACAATATGAAATCGTTGAGTTGCATTTGAGGAACTGTTCATGATATGTAAAAGTTAACGTAATTGATAATAAGAATGGACTCCAATTTTATTGGAGTAAGGCGATTACTGCTTCTTGAAAAAACTGCAAACTTGTTTAGTAACATTTAAGTAATAACACTAAAAAAACTAGTTTTTACTAACATTGCCACTAGTAACATTTTGGTGATGAGGTCTTGTCAACTCTGTTATTTGAGCTAATTTCTCATGGTCCTGTTCCCAGTCGCCAGCTGTAGCATCTGAGCCAAATGTCTCGTCATTCAAAGCATCATACTCTTCTTCCTCTTCTGCTATTTCCTCTTCTTCTATTGGGCAATCTATCCCATCCTCCAGACATTGACCCTGGTGTAGAAAAGTAATATATAAATTAAGAACATTTAACAATTATTAAACTCTTATTATTTGAAAATTCATTATTCTCTCGACATGTATTCACAAAAACCCTCAATCCAGATAAATCAATAACATAAATAACTTAAAAATAACAGTACCAAATGAATAACTGATTGTAAAAAATGTCATAGATAATAAAATAAGATAATATTAAAAAAATTACTAAGGAGAACTCTGATCAGGGCTGGAACGTATATTAAAGGAGAAGGTTTTCCAAAATTCATTGATCACCAATAGCCAAATAACCCCTCGTCACTGTATAAGATAAACCAATTTTAAGGATTCAAAATTTCTTATGAAGTTTACCTGCAAAAATACCTAGCAATTACCAGCGAATACTGTATCCAATGAAATGAAACATGGAAGAACAATGTAATTTTGGAGTTCCAATACATATAGAAATGATAAAAAATTTCCTTAAAAAGAATGAATTTGGTCAGATAATTTTGAATCATTTATCAACTTTACGAATGAACCATATAAAATAGTAAATAGTGAAGCAATCACAATAATATGGCAAAAAGCAATATAATTTTGAATTTCTCAGAGTAAGGTTTATCACATAATTCGTAATCTTTTTTATGTGCCAATTACAAAGTCGTAATTGACGCACGAGTAAGCTCCAAGTTAAACATTGACATAAGGTTTGCTCAATAGTAAATTGCCATTATACAGAGTGTATCGCCAGACTTGTACATTCAACAATATGTATAGAAACAGGAACACTACTTGCGAGCAAGTCGCTGCTGCTGATAAGGCAAAAAATATGTATTCAAAATGTAATTTGTAGATGATTATGAACCAAAATGATGTATTCAAGCTACTTTGAAGTAATAACACTATGCTATGTATTTTGAGCAAAAAAAAAACAGTCACCCACACGAAACAAAGACGCAGAAAAGAGAATAGTAGAGATCGGCGTTATATCGAAAACTCGAAAAATATCTATAGCACAAGTTAATGACCTTTACGGGCGGGGATATAACGGAATGGAGGTTATGTTCAATATGCTCGTCGTCAACGAGACGACACACGGGTTATGATGAACGAGGTTTGGATGTCGAGTTAAGGCATTAAGGGCGTTTCGCAAGTATGTGAATTTGTAACAATTAAGTTGAATAAATTCTCCGAAAATTAAGGGGTTGGGTTTGGTTCCGATTGAAGTACTTTGCGGAGTTGAAACAAAAATATAACGAATGTACCAGTAGCCGCGACGCGGCTGGTGGTGGAAAAAAATCAGTCTCAATGTAATCGCGAATAACGTGTAAACTCGTAGCACTGGAGTCGCTAAGACTGTTGAACTATGATAATGAAATGTTACTCACTGGCGGCGATGTATCAAATCCGAAAAAAGAGTCTGCCATTTGTTAAAATTCAATCTACAAAATGTCATGTTCCGAATAAACGTCAAGCGCTGGAAAAGACATCAGCTGTCATGGCGGATATCACAGAGTGAGGCGCAACGTTGTTTCGCGGTCAATCCGGTCAGTGTCGCTCGTGTTACCAAAGAGAATGAGCGCCAGTGTTCGCAATGGGGAACAATACATGGAATTTTCGGTTATTCGGAATTGTTATCGTTTTTTTATTATTTGTAAATACAGCAAACGGTCTATCGCATTTCGCGTGCTTGAGCCATCGAAATATTTGAAATGATCATCTTCGCACAAGTCGAGTTGTCCCGATGACTAAAAAACTGAAAAGCAACCCGGTAAGTCGATGGGATAAATCAACCTTAAATCAATCAATATGACTATTCATATCCTTCTTGTTTAATTCAATTCATTGGTTCGAGCGATGATTAGACGACGATTTACGGCTTGATGTCGAATTGATATCACAAATGGTGTCGTTAGTGAAACCTTGGCTGGAAATTTTGATGGATGAATTATTATGATTATGGAAATTGGTAGCCTCAGTCAAAATTATTCATTATATGCAATCAATATGCCGTTTTTGTTTTTCCCATAGAGAAATCTTTGTTTTCTTAAAAATATCTTATTTGTTGAGATTTTGATGTCAGGACACTTAGAGGTTCAAAACATTACGAAAAGTAACTGAAAAAATATCCCTAAGTATGTTAGCGCATGCGCAAGATTGAGAAAAATAACTGAAAAAATATCCCTAAGTATGTTAGTGTATACGGAAACTTTACGCAGCCCTTCTTGGGTTATTGGAATTTCGAACAAAATGTATGAAGAAGTATCTAAGCATGTATGACATCTATATCTCATAGCTGTTTAAATTTTTTGAAAGAAGTCACTAGAGCCTTGACTTCCGTGTGATTTACATTAATAGAGTGCGGGTATTTCGCACCAATTAATAGGTTTGTTCTCAATCGCTTCACCGCGATCGTCAGTAGTGCGATCTCTCTCGCGTTCTTGGCTGCACAGTTGGTATAACATCGCTTTGAGAACATGTGAAACTACTCAGTCGGTAACAATAACAGTCATTCGATTTCTTATGCCTTGCCTGTTAATCTCGTATCAGATTCATATGCTGAAAATATTAGTGTGGATATCCGAATATTCTCATTATCCGAATTCAATTGATCTGATACTTTTTAAGATTCCGATATTTAGATGATTACGAAAGTATCTAAAAATTCGGATATCCAAATCCGCGCCTATTACCGGGTATCCGAATACTCCAAAAATGTAATTGTCTAAAAAAAATCACCACTAGAAACGGCTCGTACTAAATTTAGAATTAAAGAAGAGGTAGTAAAGAAAGTATGCCTCCAAGTTTTTTCTTAGTCTTACCCCTGAATTCCTTTATTTCATTCAGTGCGAGGAACGCAGTTTTTCGTATTCTCCGCGCTCACGTATTCCAATATTGACACTTTGTGAATTGAAGTTTTGCACGATATACGTGCGAGAAACGGTGTCCTAACTTGCGTGATTGCAACACGCGCCTCCGCTTCATGCTGCAAACTCTCACCCGTCAGAAAAAGTTTTATCGCACTAGTATCGCTATAGTATATTACAGAAAAAGTCCGAAAAAGTTTTATCGCACTAGTATCGTTATAGTATATTACGATACGAATGCGATGAAATTTTTTCGGACGAAGGAGAGTTTACAGTACGAGTCAAAGGCGAGAGTTGCAATCACATGTGAGATGAGAAAAAGTTTACAGCACGAGTTTCGTATACAATTTTATTTCACAAGTGCGAGAAGCGCGATTCCTCGCACGTGAAGCGAAGCGTGTGAGAAGTAGGCACTTCTCGCATGGAGTTGCGTAAAGTAGTATTATGCAATATCGTAACTATATGAATAATTTCTGTACTTGCAAATATACAATCTAAAATATCCGGTTTCCGATAACCGGATTTTCGAATCCAGACTGGTATTCTAGTATCCGGATATCCGAATCTGCGAACGATTCGAATTCGAAGGGTCAGATTCGGATATTCGCATCCTCCGAAAAAAGCAGCACTAGAAAATACACTAATCTTGCAATATTTTTTGTACGGTTATACGAAAATTTCTCATTTGTTGAAATAGAAAAAGCCGCAATGTTGGGCCTTTTTAGTTGTATACATCTATGAGGTAGTATGTTCATTGACTTTGACTACCCATAGAGGATCCTTAGACAGAGATTGGTAATGTGCAAGCAAATAAAGAATTGCTATTTAGCATAGGATGCTTTAGCGCTTTTTAGGGAACTGAATATCAAGGATCGGTCCGTTCTTGTGGAACGTTTAAAAATTTGACAACAATCGTTGTGTTACGTCTTCAAAGTATTAATTTTTTAAGATATTTTTATAGAATCGAGTTTAGTGTCTAGAATCTCTGAATATCTAGCTATTAATATTTATATATAGCTGAATATAATGATGAATACTTACAAGGTGCCGTATTTCGAGCGCTCCAACAGATTTGTATTGCGTTTTACATCACAGGTTATTTTTCCTAATAGATATTTCATAAAATTGCATATTCATATAAAAATCCAGGATGATATAATGAAGACAGTCATTTTTTGGTAAAACAGTATCTGTATTTATTTCCATAACATTAATTTTAATCTGAGGTACTTGCTGATACGCCATCTTATAACAAATGCAAGGAAATATCGTAATTTCTCGGTAATTTTTTTCTCTGTAGTGTGTGATCGACAATAACGTTAGTAATATTATTATAGTTCATTGAACTCTCAATAACATTTAATTGATCTCCTTTACAGTAGGTACTAGTTGTTTATTTTATTCTTTTCATCGGTGAGCTGTTATTAATCGCAGGTTCTATTTTACGCGTGCGCCGTGCGTGCCTAATATGTTGGTTTTTTTTTTCATACTGATTGTGCGTACGTTCGAGTGTCGTTTTACTAAAGACACATTTTTGGTAGCCAACGGTGCTGTGGGTTTTTTTTTCGTCGTGTAATAAAGGTGTACGCTCGTTTGTCGTCGTTTTTCGACGACCGCCTGGGAGCGGATATACGCAAGTCCTTAGAGACTATCAAAATTGATTTAAAAACTTTGTAAACTCAGGCATATAAGGTCCTAATCGTTGCCTCCATTTTTCAATCCCACTTTATAATCGGTATCAGGTTTTTATTTTGTTTTTTCGTTTACGATTTGTCGGGATTGTCGACTATGTTGAAAATTAATGATAATCATCCGCGGCAGTGAATACAACGCGTATTAATACACGAATAATTTCACGATATGGGAACATCCGTAACGGGCATGCGGTAATATTAACGCAAACTCGAGTTTCAGTTTCATGTGAGAAGACTTATCAGTTACGTTTTATGCGTGCAGACGTTTTTCCAACTGACCTTTAGGCAAGTGCTGGAAATTTGTGGATTAAATTGAGTTTATGGTTTGGCACATTGGAAAATTATAACATGAATAAGAGTGATTGGCACCCTTTTTTTGGCTGATTCTATACTGCTTTTGTTTCCCGATGGTTCTTTCCTGAAATATCCAATCACACATGGATGATCAATGGTTAGGCTTGTTGGGGAAACGGATTTACAATAGGAATTTAGTGAAAATGACGACAAAAAAACTTAGTTGTTTATGCTTTAATTTATGCAAAACTGACGAAACAATTATTAATACTAAAATACAACATTAAGGATGTTGGTCTATCAAACTATATTTCTTAAATTTTGCTTAAAACCTTAATTAAGATCAATCTTTTCTAAATTTCGTCTCGTTGTATATAAATTTATGTTATTAATTCTTGAAATATTTTTAGTAATAAAAATTGAGACTTTTCAAGCTAAACAAATATTTTACATGACACTATAATCGATAATCCGTTTTCCCAACATGATATACGTGCCTAAGAGGAAAGCGAATTTTCATTATCGTGATAAAGAAAAACAAAGGAAAACGATTTCGTGCACGCATAATGAGGATCCGACCGTCTTTGTATAATTATTGCTATGTAGCACCTTCAGAAATATCAATCTCCTATACGTTATATCGAGTAATGAAAATATTATTACGGGAAGGATTAAAATATTTAGGGAAAGAAAACGTTCACGCATGCTGCTCGTGTGTTATCCGCTATACAATAATCTATGATTCGTTAACAATTATTAATGTATATTCAACAGTACCTAAAGTGTTTTCACTCTACTTTACGCCATGTTGACTCTTTCACCGTGTTTTTCTTTTTCGTTTTATTTAATTTCCATATTTTCTTTTCATTTCTTTTATTCAGTATGAACGTCGATTATCAAGTTTTGGGTCTTTTTGAACACTACAGTTTCCGATCTCCTCGGAGGAACCGTCGGAGGAGAATACAGCAACTGTTTGCCCAAACGATTTATTTTTATTTTATCTTTTCGATAACTTGTTCCAGTTATTATTATTAATATTATTATTATTTACGTTATCTACGTTATTACCCGTCTCCCCTTTCGCCACCTTTCGCATTACTGTTCACCCTTGCTTCCTACTTTTTTTTTTTCATTTAATCAAAAAACACATAACAATTGATTCGAGTTCGTAATCACGGGGCTTTATACACTGCTCGTTGCGTGACAATCCTCCAGAGTGGCTAAGCTGCTGGCCCTCAACGACGCCAAGCTCAAGGAACTTTGGTTAAGTGTATTCAACTCATGAGGGTCCTCGCAGTGAAGATACAGTCGTGAACTCACGGATTTGTGGCAATCTGGACAAAGACGCTTCTTCTTCTTGTCGCGCCTCCTTAAAATGTCGTATGCGCATCTGTTGAGAAATGAAAGAATGAATTATAATTATCGATCTTTTTGTAGGAAATAATAAAACGGGTCTTACCGCGCGTGCACAATGTGAGAACAAGGAAGAGCCTCGAGGGAATCGGCTTCGATACCGAAAGGCTCGTTACAGCTGCCACACCTTAGCTCCAAATCCTCCTCCATCGCAACTGCTAGCTTCTCGTAATGTCTCTTTTGTTCCTCGTCGCCTAACGAGCTGTAGATCCGGGAAAGTCTGCATCTTACGGTCCTCACCAAGAGCTGTTGAAGCCACGTTACAATACTTTATCAATCCACTTTTTGCAGCTCGACGAAGTAAAATATTACAACGGTGAAGTGCGAGCGAGTTTATTTTGGAAAATGGGACGCAGATTGCTTTTTAGGTTCATCCATGTTCTGATTCGCTAAATGGAATGATATAATAGAGAAATAATTGCTTGGACGTTCTAATTAGTTTCTCTTGTCGTCCCATTAACGTTGATTTTATCTGATTATTTTTTTGCCATACACTACTACTATAATCCTGAACGATTTGAACCTTGATGTGTCAAACTATATGCATCCTTATCTATTTGCAGAAGAGAATGCTCGTAAAATTTCCATTTAGACAAGTTCCATTACAGTTAAAGTCAGCCGTCTGACATCTTCCAGTTCCGTCTTCGATCGATCCGTCTTCGACGTCTCCACTGATGACAATCGTAGATCAAATCCTCTCTGCCATTTACTCAAATCTCCAGTGGAAATCCTTACCTTTGCACCCATTGAATTGGCGACTTCGAGCAATCGCGTATTGAACTCCAGCGGCCTGCAGTTGCATATTTTGTGCTGAAGTCTCAGAACTTCGAGGCACCTGGCAGCTCCATCCATCGCTTCCATCTGGCAGAGGCGATCGCCAGTCTGAGCAGCTGATCCCATTGCGCTCTCGTACTGACGAAAGGCTTTCTGCAATATTTTCCACTTCACCTAAACCTTTAGTCGCTTCTAGTTACAGCTCTGAAATGCTTTCGTGCGTCAACTAAAGGCTAATCCGTTTTGCATATTACTGCTATCGTACCTCATCGTGCGCTAACTAAAACATAGTGCATAGTAAGAGGATGGGTCGGTTGCATGGGAAGGTCAATAAGCGATGATTACACATGCTTTTCGTGATGAAATAGCTATTCAGCTGACTCAGCAATAGGGGAGTACGCTGAGGAGTCTATCGTGAAGGGATCGTATACGCTCCGATGCGAAATTGGATTGGATCTGAGGACATAAGCCGCAGAATAGGATACGGCAGATAGGACACCATTCTAACGAGCGAGCATCCCTTAAAGGCATATGGAGGAGGGATTCCTTGATAGTCTGGATTTTCGGGTTGTTATAGCAGTAGCATTAACAGCAAAGCAGAATAACTGGAATGGCGACAATGAAGTTGCCAACGTTCCACCGAGATCCATCATAAATCAACGTCACCTACATTTATGTCGGACTTCTTTCGGTAAATGTCACCGAGAATTCGTATACTCCTTGCGTAGCTTGCCTTGTCTCCGGAAACCAGCGATAATCGAGCTGCTTCCTGAAAGGACAAAAAGGCAAGGTGATGAATAACGGTTAACTGAGATGTCATTGGGTTCGGAGGCATCAGGAATGAGAAAGGAAATAAGAAAAGTTATTATTCTTTCTGCTTACAATGGTGATATTACTAGTATTGGAATATTCGTAATTTAATTCAAAGTCAAATTACAACTAAGCGAATGCAATAACGATCAAGATTTTTTACCATTACTCCTAAAAGTTAATTCGTCGAAGATAATTTCAGACTGTGTATCACAGACAATTATCAAAACCGCATCACAACTGCGTAATATTCACATCCACGAATCTAAACAATGTTAATTTATGAAATACCGGGATAGTAATTATGATTGAACAAAACGAAAATTGCATAATGAAAATAAACAATAATTACGCAATTATCTTGCGTTTTGGATAATTTCATGTGTTCGAATATCATAATTTCTAGAAATTAAGCGTTATTGTTTGGGAATAAGTTACATTATATTTTCGAGAAATTCAATGTCTTTTAATCTAGCTTAACGGAAACTGGGGCGAAAAATCTGATTGTAATTGCATTAAATGTCGGACAAATAAACAAAGAACAGCTGTTTCAAAGTAGCGAGGAAAGCTCATCTCTGGATACTTTGCCTTATGGCGTAGTCAGAGCCTTGATTGTTTCCCAGTTTAACAATTAACGCTGCCTCAAGGAATTCCTCATCCCTTCTTTCGCATTTCCTGTTTGTTTCCACCCTCCGCCTTCTCTCTGGACGACAATGAACTTTGAACTAATTATCCGGCCGAGTAAGCTCGGAGGCGCTAGGCTCTCTTCGTACAGGAATAAAGGGAATAGCGGTAGAGACGAAAGTTTTGTTTACCGAGCAATAGTCATGGGCGTCACCGAGTTCTCCCTTCTTTCTAAGGGATGTTGCCATCTGCAGGAGAGCCGCGCGGTGATGTCGTGAGTTCAAGTCGCCGAGTTGCAAACTTCGTGAAAGGTCGTAAGCCCGAGCTGCGTATCTTGCACTCTTGTCGGCGTCCTGTAGCCTGCAGAATAACTCCGACAAGCCAACGTAAACCTGTATAGACAGAAGAGTCCTCTGTCTGAACGTAACGAAAGTTGTGACTTCCAAACTTGTTTATCCGATTTCTGTGCAGGTGGAGGAACAATGGGAAGGATAAATTGCGGCGTATTTCTAGGGATTGAAGAAATATCGGAAGCACCGGGAAAGACGGTAAATGCCCAGCAGTTCCAGCGCGAGATACTGAATGGAGGAAGCTATTTTCTTGGCGCTTTTACTCGAGATATTTATAAAACGTCGTTTAACAAACAAAATGAGCTACTGCTTTTTAAGATCGAATGAAAATTGCAAATGAGACTCTCAGAAAACTGTGTGTATTATGCATGTCATTAATAGTACACTTAATTATTGTTGAATATTGAATAGAGATATATAATCGAAGCAACGAAAATTGTCCGAAAAATGTATTTAACCAATTTTATATTTCATTAATTGTTTCGTTCAATGTAATCAACATGAAATTGATTCATCGAAATCTTTACCCTTTTTGACTAAATTTTGTGATGATTGAGTGAAACTATCCTACGGAAAACGTCAGACGCAGTATTTATTCACATCATATCGTATTGTATCGTCCATTCTATCCAACTAAACTTATCGTTGTATCAAATCAATTATTGTACTCAACGAAATATATCATTTCTTAAACCATACGAATAGTTGTTCCAAATGCCAAGCTACTTGATGCAATTGTATATAATTCAAATTAATGTTTTAGGGCATTCAACGGTTTCATTTTTCGCAGTGTACGGTGTTGGAGTTCGCAGATATACTGAAAGTGGCTGAAATCACCTGTAAATCCAGCTAGGGATCCGAAATAAAATAATTTTTTAGGCCCTTCTGCTCTTTTACTTGGAAATTTTCTTAAATGTCTCGTAACAAACAAAATAAGCTAACGCTCGTTGAGGTCAATTAAAATTACAGATGGGACTTTTAGGAAAGTGTGCGTGTTGTATCCAATTAATAGTACACTAAATTATTTTGTAAATAGACAGGTATATGACGCTGGGTTTTGGAAGTAACTAGAAGCCCGTGAAATTACTTATAATTCCAGCTGAGGCTCTAAAATAGAATGATCAATTTTTTAGGCTTTCTTGCTTTTTTTCGAAAATATTTTTTGAATGTCCCGTAACAAACGTAACGATTTACCGCTATTAAAATGGAAAGAAAATTACAAATGGGTATTTTAGGCAACTGTACGTATTATTTCTATATAGTAGTACACTAAATTACGTTGTTGAGGTTTGGTGAGATACTGGAAGTGACTGGAAGGACGAGAAATCACCTGTAATTCCAGCGAGGGATCCTGAATGGAATGAGCAATTTTGTGGGCTCTTTGAAAAGCTTCCAGCGCTTTACAGAAACCTGCCAGCTCCAGATGGACCCTGCCCACTGTCAGATGTACCAAGCCTGCAGTTGAACACTGGTCGCACTCGTTGTAGAGACTGCAAGGATCAAGAAAATCATCAAGATCATTGACTGAAAAAATGGATGTTATTTATTGTAGTTTTCCTTTAAATTGCTGTGTACCTGTGTCTGGCAAAGGACAACGCACGGTCCAGTGCACCAAGTCTCTCGTGTGCACGTGCCAAATTTAGATAAGCCTCAGCTCGCATATTCGGTGCGTCCAGCTCTTCGGATATGCTGAGTTGCCTATCCGCGAAATCTATGCTTTCCCTGTAACAGTCAATGAAACAAAACTGTCAATTTTCTGAACGGTTGGGCTGGAAATGGTGGATTTCGAAAAAAATAATCATGGATAAGCTGTGGGTAACTTCCCAATAAGACAAACGTGCAGTTCGGGGTGCACGGCGTGCTGTCAGAAAGCTGTACATAATCTGCGACCGCATTAAGCAGTGTTCTTACGGCACGACGTGCCGAAACGAGCACCTTGCCGCCACAGTTGCGGTACATCGTGCAACTCGCCGAATTAGCACGATGTGCCGCAGCTGTGCCGGCGGTGTGCCCATTCGGGCACGTTGTGCCGTTAGAACGCTGCTTAATGCGGTCGCAGATAACAGCTTTCTGACGACACGCTGTGTAGGTAGTTCCGCCACTATGCCGTCACTGTGCTGCCAAATGTCTATCTGGGTTATCCACGACTGTGGGTATACTATTAAGGCACAATTCCCTATATGGAATTATTATCTTCCAATTTAAATTTCTCTGCTTAAAGATAAAAAATTTTAACCATTTACAGGGGCCATTTATAGGTATACCGGGGGTTTATGCATTATAATTTTTTTCAGTATTTTTTCGCTGGTAAAAGCGTCTGCGCGACTTTATTTTCATCTATACACAGATCATGACTCGTGTAATTGAAGCAAGGGCGAGGCGTCGCGTTAATTCCAAACACCGAATATTGGTCTACGGAAGAGTATGAAATCATAATCTTTCTCTTTCGGTCTCTGAATAACGGTATCTTGAAATATCACTGATTCATCGAAGAACAACAAAGATTTCAAGATACACGTGTAATTACGACGATATCACGAATGTGAATCTTCCAATAATTGTAAAGATGAGTAGGTTATATAAAAGCTTCACATAAAACCAATAAATTTTTTTCGAAAAAAACAAATAATACAACAAAAAAACAGAATGGTATCGGTTCGCCGGCCAATTAATAATTGGGTGACCTCAAAAATATTTATTTATTTTCAATGAATGTTTTATTCGAATCTTCCAATAATTGTAAAGATGAATAGGTCATAGGAAAGCTTCACATCAAACCAATACATTTTTTTCGAAAGAAAAACGAAATGGTATCGGTTCGCCGGCCAATTAATAATTGAGTGACCTCACTATTTATTTATTTTCAATGAGTGCTTTAATTCGTGAAGCATATTGTAAATCATTTTTCAACAAAGCTGAGCTTTTATGTATATAATTTTATAGTCTTCGCTACTTTTATTGAGTATGCAGTGTGAATAATACACTGTTTTCTGAGATATTAGTTTTAAAAATCTGAAAAAATTTGTACAGACTACTTTCAAGTTTTTTAAAACTCAAAGCTACTTCTCTGAAACCAAAACCGATCAGTATGTTTGGTTATATGTGTTTTTTTTTAAATAAAAAAAGCTTGTGTGCTCTTCGAACAAAGTAGCATCGTGAATATTTTATTTGAATATCAATATTTGAGGTAATGCTATGCTTTAGTCGTAGTATTTCGAATGTTTTGTATGGAACACAATATCGATATATGTAAATTGGAACAGTTGCCATTCTCCTAGTAGGTTTCATAGTATAAAACGAGCAGCAGCATCACTACAGACGTGGAACTCGACGACCCTATATTCCCCTGGAAAACTTATGTTTACGACGCCAGTGTGGCGTACGTATATAGCTGCGCCCATCCACCTTGTATTACGGTTCAGACCGTGTCTCGGAAAAGTTACACGTCAAGATTTCTGCTGTAAACAAGGATCTACGACTCGTACGCGAGGTCCGATGAATTTTATGTGAAATTCTACAACGCCTCCGTTATCCCGTCGACTCCACGCATCGCCATCTCGTTCTGCAGCTTTCTTCCACATATTCTTTACCTTCAATCTTAGGCTTATCGTATTCCTCCTGACACGTTATTAGAAAATGTCTTGTAACCATTTTTAATACAGATTTCAACACGGTCTATTAAATTGAATTGAACATAAACGTCATCGCAATATTTAAAAAAATTGGATTTTCACAAAAGGAGGGAAAGCTCTGAATATTGAGCTCGACAATAATATGGATTTTGCATCGTTTTTGAGGAACACCATTTTTGTTTCCTCATAGAGGAAGCTTTCTTTCAGTGCAAACATTTTTTTGTTGTTGAGTTTTTCGGGTCGAAACACTAAAAATAGTCTAAAACGTCGAGAAAAGTGGTTTGAAAAAATGTCACTGAAAATATGTGTGTGGCACGTTTGCAAAATTCGAACTGCTGTATCTCGAAAACTACTTAAACAATCACGTTACAATTTAGTACACTGGTTAAGGACAAGTGATCCTTTCTGTGTATACATTTTCGGAAAAATGGAAACATTTTTTTTAGATCTTATAAGACTTTTAACTTTTCGAAAAATGTCTGGATGTTGTCTAGCTTCCGTAATTTTCTACCTAATGAGCTAAATAGTTCTTAACAAATAAATCAATAAAAAATGTCGGTCGGTCCTGAACTGAAGCGAAGTCCATAAAGCGGCATAGTTTTTAGAGCATTTTCAATTTTCGAAAAAAATTCGTAATCGTTCTAATTCAAGTTAAGTACAACCAAACCTGCTCACATTTTCTACAAGGTCGAATTTATATCCTGTTGTGATAGATATCGAATTTGGCTAAGATATCCGACTTGAAATATCGATTCAAAAAATGTCGACATGAACAAAGGATGCAAAGTAGAACCGTGCACATTGATTCCTGATTATATATGGCCTTGTACAAAGCTTCTTTTATGAGAAAGCCAAAATCGATCGATATCCTTTTTCATAGCGGTAGCTTTGTAAAAGGCGAAATATAATGAGGAAACAATGTGCAAGATTCTACTTTGCATTATTTTTTACATTGAATAAACGTTTTACCGTATTTCTGCTGATCTGTTTTAACAAAATATTTTTGAAACCTTGTTAAAACGAATTTCAACCTGTCCTATGCAAAGAAATTGAATATAAAAGTAAATTTATTAGGAAAAATAAATTAATATAATATCAATATTTCTCACAAAGGAAGGATATTCAGGCAATATAATACTTAAAAACGGTATTGTCCATTTCTTAAATACTCCACTTCCAAATTTAATATACATTTTTTAGTCCACATTTACCTTGACGTTACAGTCATAAATTGGACATAAAATTGAAATGGAGTTCACCGAATAAAGTGCGGCGCATTTCGAGGTGAAAACAAATGCCGGTACATTGTTGCAAGTTATTTCGAAATAGGTCAACCATAAGTAAATAATACAATTCTCTGATGGTCGTATATTAAAATTCGCGTAATTAGGCACAAGGCTGCCTCTCGCCGAAAATATATTACCGAGTTGAAAAGAAAGTATAAAACGCAGTTCCGCTGTGCAATGTAACCCTTTACGTTCTATATTACGGTGTGTACACATGCTGCATGAATATTTAACAAACGGCTCGAGGTTGTAATGAGCGCTATATTTACTCAACCTCCATACACTCGACTTCTCATCTCTACCACTCCTTCCCACTTTATGGGTATATTATGACAACAACCACTCGCATATTATTAAACTGTGATTGCAATTAGAGCTTTGTAAGCTTTTGTGAACAAAATTAACCGCTATGCTAATTAATAATCAACAATCAAGCTCCAGCGACGTTCGAAACGTTCAAAAGCACATACAAATTTTATATATCAGATTTACGACTCTGGTTCTAATAGCTTGACCCTCTGACGTGTATTTATTACTCCCATAATAATAGCAATTGAAAGCGTGATAAATTCGATTATTTCGTATGCTTATCCTTAACCAGATTACCAGAACATAGTAAATCCTCCTTATTTAACTTGAGAGCCGCCAGTCACACTGCAGGTTACCCGATATATGTGTTGTATATAAAGTATTCTCTGTTAAATCAGTCACTGTTTCTCAACCCCCATAGAAATTTTTTTTAATCCACCAAATTGTATCACTCCTTACTAGTACTTTCCGAAGATTTTTTGAAATTTCTAGTAACCGCTTATAACATGAAAGAGTAACATAGAACAAGAAAAATGCATAATAAGGTATGTTTATTTTTCATAAATTCTTTTATGCACCTCCGTGGGAGAAGTACCTACTTCTCACACGCTCCGCTTCGCTTCGAGTGCGAGAAATCGCACTTCTCGCACTCGTGAAATAAATTGTAAACGAAACTCTTGCGAGAAACTTTTTCTCAACTCGTTTTCCAAACCCACCCTCGTCAGAAAAAGTGTCTTCGTACTCTTATCGTAATATACTATAATTCAATAGAATTTGAACTTCGCCCTTTTTTACAATTAAAGAAATATTTGTTCTTGTTTAGCAATCTAGCAGTCTAAAGTAGTTTAGTTATACGCCAATCGGACATTTCCTTATTTATCTAAAATTTCATTCCTAGTTACTTATGAAATAGTATATTATTATGCTCAAAAAATGAACCATCGAAAGTTAATTTATTTTAAATTACGATTTTTGTTTGATTTTGAGAGAGAAGTTAAAATTCAACTACTATTAGCGAATATATTTTAAAAATATCGACGTCATCGGAAAGTATTTCGTACAGGTTAAACTTTTCATAAATTGAATTCTATTTTCTCTTACAAGCGAAAACAATAATTTGACGCTTACATTTGTAGCAATCTGTAAAAAAAAAAATCCCGGTGCTGGCGAACTCTAGTAAAAGTTGGTTGATAGCGGTAAACATCTAAGAGCTTCAGGAAGAAAATGACAAAACTGACGGAGAATGACTCGTATGTGGTAACAGAGAACTCGAGCGAAAAGCAGCAGCCGGATACTGAATCCTGCTTGGCTTGGCACTGGCGGATCTACGAAAAGCATGCTTCGTCGCTTCTCTGAGCACCGATATAAATTATGTACTGGCTGCGCGACCGTCGTCCCTAATGAAACTCAACGCGGTGCACGAGATTTCGCCCAGCTTAGTCGGTGCACAGTGCGGCCACTGATGCTACTCGTCGCCTTGGCTAGATGCGAAGCGTTCTCTAGTGAAACAGCGCGGAGTAACCATTAGTGTCCTTACGAGATTACGTGGGAAGGGGAAGCCACAAAGACAAGTGGAATTACCGCGAGCGTCAAATATCCTGTGTCTCGGTGCAATTAACTATCTTCCGTGTCGTGAAACGTTTTAGTGTTCCACGACGTTTTGTCGAGCTCGAGTGTAACGGATATCTACTATATAGGAACAATTCCCTACATGTTAGTGTTTATTTAATGCTATTATTATTTTCCAATTTACTTTTCTGTGCTTGAAGATAAAAAATGTTAACCATTTAAAGGGGCCATTTACCTATACCTATGCATTATTATTTTTTCCAGTATTTTTTTTAAATGCTTTTTTTATTGTTTTGTGGCGAAAGCATCTGCGCGATTTTATTTTCAACAATAAACAGATCATGACTCGTGTAATTGAAGCAAGTCGCATAAATTCCATACAATTCCAAACACCGAATATTGGTCTACGGAAGAGTATTATGAAATCATAATCTTTCTCTTTTAGTCTCTGAATAACGGTATCTTGAAATATCACTGATTCATCGAAAAACAACAAAGATCTCACGCCTGCCGGATACACGTGTAGTTACGACGATATCACGAACGTGAATCTTCCAATAATTGTAAAGATGAATTGCTCATATGAAAGCTTCGCATAAAACCAATACATTTTTTTTTCGGAAAAAAAAAACGGTAGCAGTTTACCAGCCAATCAATAATTGGGCGACGTCAAAAATAATTATTTATTTTCAATGAGTGCTTTAATTTGTAAAGCACAGTGTGAATCATTTTTCAGTGATGTCAATATACAATGCTGAGGTCTTATGTTTAAAATTTTATAGTCTTCGCTACTTATTGAGTATGTAGTATAAATGTATATGCAGTAAACAATACACTGCTTTCTAAGATATTGGTTTTAAGAATCTGAAAAAAATTTGTACAGACTACTTTCAAGTGGTACTAAAATGTGTCAAAACGTCGTACAAATCGGGTTATTAAAAAAAAGTGTTGGTAAAGAACGCCTCTTATATAACCTCGTGTAGAGTTTAATTAAAAAGTACTTTAAATATAAAAAATTCCAACCCAAATAAATGAAACACTTTAATTGAAGCAACTCTTATTCCGGCTAATTGGATAAATTTTTGCCGTTTTATGCTTCTGTCAAACATTTACTTGACCTCAATACAACCCCTAAACTCAAAATCAAACCAATTCAGAGAGTTTCTTCGGGTCAATTGTGTGGCGCTCGCAAACAAAGAAGAAAATTCAACAAATGATTTTTTTACGCTAGAATCTTGAAAATTGTCAGTCTGGCAAATTTCATTATGTTATTGATATGTAAACACAAAGATTCTGTTATTGTTTCAGCTAATTACAACGAGTTATTCTTAGTTAACGAAATTGATCATACTACTTTTTCACGAAAAATTAATGTTATCGCATAGCTAAAATTATTTGAGACATTTCATTAAAAAGTTTACATGAAACTTCAAGATTGATGTACGAACATTTTTTTTCTATGTCTTAGGGTTTGCAAGATGGCTTAAAAAATACAGTATTTCCCGTGATATTAGTTTCAGACATCTTTGATCAAAATAGTACATTGTGGTACGAAAAAGTGGTCGTTCCGCATAGACTGTGAAATTGGCTACACGAGTCGAAGGCGAGTGCTGCCAGTGGTACAACTTAAAGGCGAGTGCTGCCAACTTTACACCCCTTGCGCGGGTCCACTTTTCCGTACGAGTATCGCATACTATTTTTTCTTAAATAAATGCAAAAAAATGCCTTACAATCCCGGTGAGCACTAGCAGTACCCAAAAGTAAACTTTCAAAAGATGTGCATATAATTTCATGCAGGCGAAGCATTGGCGGGGTTCAGGGGCGGGGCGCCGATGGTGGGTTGGGGCGAGCGAAGTCCGCCACTGCACAATTATACTTTTGTTATTGTAAATTGCAATAAAACTAACCATTACTGTGAATAATACACGATTATTCGTCGGGATATGTTTGCTAAAATTTTTCATCTGAAAAAAATTGAGGATGAGTGAATAATAAACCGTACATTTGTGTTGAACTTGCCTTTAACTTTTACCCGTCAGATAGCGCATCGGTAAAGACTCGGCGCCTCAATGCTTGTTCAGCAAGAGCGGCGAATAATGTAGCGGAAGAGTGAAATAATGTTGGACTGTAGTTCTTATGCGCATGCGCTGGATATTATTTCAGACCTCACTAACAAAGGCGTTTTTTGACACATTTTTAAAGCACGGTATGGGGCACTTTTTGTGCATGTGTTGAGGAAAGTACTTTAAACATTAATAATTCCGACTCAAATAAAAAAAACGGTTCCATCTCTTAATAACACAACGGCAATTCAATACGTAATTTCAACACACGGAATCCCACCACCGGCATTCAACACATACACACTCATCCCATGTCAAGCCAACAAGTACAAGCCCAACATGAGTGAGCTCGACCTCCTCTTAATCTCTTAATCCTTAATCATCATCGCTTGAAGGCCCCGAATCTTCTTCGGTCCTGGAGAATTGAGGTAGTTTTGTCGCTTGGTGTTCATTTCGCATAAGTTCGAGAAATACAAGAAAAAATTGCAAATACTTCTTGATAGTATGAGAATCTTAAAAGAATCATGCATATCAAAGGTACTCTCAAAGATCATTTTGCATAATAATAATTCTAAAATATTAATTACAAATTAATCGAAAAATAAATATATTAACAAATCCCCCGGAAACCCAACTTTTTGTAAATGAAAATGATTCGTTTATTTTTCCAAATATGTATACATTTTTTCAGATATTTTCATTCGCTTCAAATTTTTCTTGAACTTATGTGAAATGAAAACGGAGCGACAGAAAGCGTAGAATGTACTTGCGTCAAGATAACACTTGACAAAATATGCTAGCATCAAAATATCAAACGAAAAAATATCCCCGCGGGTGTTCTTCTACCAAAAATCGCTTCTCCCTCTCCCTTTCCTTTTACTAAGTTAACCTATTTTTTCATTTCTTTTTGTTCCAGAATAAACCTTTTTATTTCTTATTTCGTTGTCCGTATAAATACACGTATGCACGCACATCGAAACGTTCTTCCATTCAGCAATGCAAGCTCTGTTTAGATTAGTAAAACGGGTAACTACCTAAGTAAAAGAACACCTAAGAAAGTGTTGAAAAGATATGTGTTGACTTCGACAAAGTAAAGATCTTCTTTTGTTTTCGTTATGTTGACATTTAACATGTTAAGTGTGATGTGCACCGGAAAAAACGTTTGGTAACATCAACCCTACTGTGGTCGAGAAAAATTTAGTTGAATCAACCGAGGCACAATTGAATTGACTGCACCGTTGTGGACACAATCAAACCGGTTTCGTTGTATCGAATGCGTTCCGTAGTTGCCGCAATAAATCAACGGCATTAATTCAACATTTTTATTTTTGAGTCAACCAGATATACTGTCATCGCTCAGTACGAATATACATTTCATTCAACCGTATATTTAGTCGCTTGGAAAAAATTATCAATGATTTGACTAATCTATTCAGTTCGGCAGAACAGCAAATGTATTCAATTCAAATGCGTATTTCTTGATTTATTTAACTAAATTCATTAATGCTGTAACTAAAAATTTATTTTTTCGTCCCTGGTACACCACGAAAAAGGTTTAGTAACATTAACCTTGCCGGTGCGGTCGGTTTTCTACCATAACTGAAAAAAGTTGCTAAAGTCTTGAACACGAACTCAATATGCTATTTTTTCATCACGCTGTTACCGGTGCGAAGTTTTTAACGTAAATTCAACACTGTACAAAATTCCTGGATCACCCTTTGTGTGTGGTCTAATTTAGGACAACTTAGCAGTCTTCTTCTCCTTCTTCTAATTTGGACGAACCTGAACCACCACTTTTCAGGTGATTCGTCCTAGCCACTAGGAATAACCGTGTTGGCCAAAGTTAATTTATTACGGCTATCTGTGCTCAGATAATGTGTCTGCAAAGTTCCGACACGCGGTGGCGTGCACAGCGTGTCGGAATTTTGCTGCCAACTCCTCTCGGAATTTAGAGAGCACGTAACCCAGACCGTGTGTGCCACGGTCGTCGCCTTTTAAGCCAATGAGAGTTTTATATCATTAAGAAGTTCTGTTTACAATTGAGTTGTTCGTTCCGAGCTCTGTGGTGGGATCCCGAGCTAAGAGGCAGTGGTACACCCCCCCCCCCCCCCCCGCCGCAGAAATTTCGAAAGCTGTTTTCTCCTGAACGATACGACAGATAGGGTCCGGATTTTTAGAGGATACACGGGAGTATCGTAAAATTGGGCTAAGCTTCTGGCTCCTCATTCGACATAGCCGTTGATTTTTAAAAATTAAAAGAAAAATAGTGCGAGAGAGACAGCTATGTTAGAGAGAGACAGACCTACTGGAGTTTAGCATTGCGCGTCGAAATTTCTGGCGGTGTACCACTGACTCTTAACGTTACGCTAAAGTTACGGTAACCGATACGGTAAAACGTCCCGATACGATAGCGAGACGAGCGTGACTACAGACGATTCGGCTGCGCGACCGTCGTAAAAGCGCCGAGTCGTCTGCTCGGTCCCCGTCGTGCTGTCAGAGCCTGTCAGAGTATCCATGTTATTGAAACCTGTTTCGCTCTGCGGCGTATTTGTCACTCGTGAATTCCTCCTGTTACTCTTGTTGGTCATCTTCATTTTCCTCCACAAAGTCCCCTCAATGTTAATTGTTATGTAACATTATATATGTGGAATTGAATAAAATTGTTATTATCATTGTAATATTTTATACATATTTTTTTCAACCGCGCAAAACACGATTATAATTAAATCGCCGACGGTGCACCGCACCGCGGGGTAAACCTAATTTTCGGACTCGGCCGAGAATTAGGTTTACTGATCGAGATTCTTCTCCACGTAATAGCCGCAAGGATCGACTTTGCACTCGCATCCATGTCATTTCTCGCTTACGAATTGCGAGGAAATTCTTTTTAAAGAGAAAGAGAGGATTATCAGGTTTCCATAACCTGGACACTCTGACAGGCTTTGACAGCACGACGACCAAGCAGACGAATTGACGCTTCTACGACGGTTGCACAGCCGAATCGTCTGTAGCCACGTTTGTTTCACTACCGTATCGGGAGGTTTTACCGTATCGGTTACTGTAACTTTAGCGTAACGTTATCTCAGGATCCCACCACTGTAAACAATTGGGATGTTCAACGTCTTATCAAAGAATATGGATGTAACTATAAGTGCATCTTATGCTTCGCTTGAAGCTGCGCAGAAACTGGAGTACGCATTAAAAACGACAAAAATACGCGGTACTCCAGTTCCTGCGCAGCTTCAGGAGGAACACATGATCTGCACTTCTACGTACATCCATATTCTTTGGTCCAGACTTGCGTCAGAGACGTCTAGTGGATGAAGGATCAACTCTCTAGTGTCCACGAACTTGGCAGTCTTACATACGATGAGGCTTCCAAACCCTTACGAGAAACGCTTCGTTCATGCGCCATCTAGTGGTATTATACGCAAACTGATGCACAATGCTCCGCTTGATGGCGAGTGGCCGAAGTGCGAGAATCGCAAGCGACTTGAAGCCTTAGCTCATATATGACTGCAAAGCTGCGTTGAATTCGAGTATAGCGAGCGGTCTATTCCTTCGTTAAGAATTGAAAGTTAACCATCCGGTCCTGGTGTCCACTGGGTGACCGCTTAGCCGTTCGCTGGTTTGCCCGGTTGACCAGGAGGCAGTGTTCCTAAGTTTCGAGAGCATACCGAGATTACCGAGTGATATCACAAATTGAAACAAATATATTTATCGTGTGTGAATTTTCTTAAAATTGGTACAAATATTTCCGGTAATTAAACGAATCTTTTATTGTTTTATATTGAATTTATTGTTTCTCCCCATAAATTATACTGTAGTCTCTTTAAGCCTACGAATGATCAGTTTAACCAAAGAATTTGCCCATGAAACCCATGTTGGGTATATTTATCCAAACGTAAGATCAAAATATAATAATATTTTGTCGATAGCATTATTCAATCGATTGGGTCAAAGATATATCGAGTTATTGAAATGAAATCCACTCATGACCGCCGGGTCTGGTTAATTCAAACCAAATTTTTTCAATGTCACAAAACATTTTTTTCGGTGTGAGGAGAAAGGTTGATTTCTGCAATGTTCAGTTTCTGTGTTGAAGTTGCAAATGTCAACACAGCTTATAATTATTAAGACGTGTTACCATGATACCTAATGAAACATTGTAACTGAAGAAATTGCTGATCTGGCTAATTGAATGAATTTTTACCCTTTTTTTGCTTCTATCAAACTCAGTCAATTGAAACGAGGTATTCTTGGTTAACAAAAATAATCATACGACTTTTTAACAAAAATCAATGTTATCGCATAGCCAAAAATATTTAAACAATTTCATTGAAACTCTATAGGGAAATAAAACTTTCTTCTAAAAAAATTTGTTTTCTGTCTCACCATTTTTTAAATGGCTAAAAAAGACACTCTTTTCCGTAATATTAGTTTTACAAATTTTTTATCATAAAGTACCATTTAACATCATTAATCCGACTCAAATAAATAAAAAAACACTCTAACTGATGAAATTATTATTCCGGCAAATTGGATGGACTTTTACCGTTTTATGTTTCTGTCAAACATTTACCTAACTCCAATTCAACCTCAAAATTCAAGAGAAAAGCAGTCATGGGAGTCTTGTGGTTTTACAATTAAAACAATCTTCTTCTCGAGCATGTCAATTGTGTGGGGCTCGCCAACAGAGGGGACGATTCTATTATTGCCGTATTCTATAGCGGAACGTGAGAGCATTTAGCGATTAAATAAAAAAATAAATAAAAACAGAGAATGAAAAGCTCGTGACGATGGATTGAGACCGAGAGCGAGGGAATTCGGCGGTGAATTCTCGCAGCCGGGTCATTGGCGCTAATTTTTCCGGGCATCGATCGCGACCTCGAGTGCCACTCGACTCGTTCTCTCTATGTACTCGCAGTGCTCTCGATGCTCCTCCAAGCTCTGCAGTAGTTATCCCGCGGCTCTGTTTACGACACGTACACATACACATACACACACATCTATAGTGGAACAGAGTTGGAATTTCCACAATTGTTGAAATGGCGAGAGACATACGGAACAGCCTTGTCGCGTTTGCTGTTTCGTCGGCGAAAAAAAAAAATAAAGAAAAAAATAAATAAATGGGAAGCGGAAATATTTGTGAAATACTTGGTTCAAAGCTTTGTGTCACGTCCTAGTGAACTCGGCAGGTAGTCGAGCTGCCAGAGTCAACCGGAAAATATGCGAAACTTCCGGAGTTACATTGCCAGTAAATTCTCAAGATTCTTGATGCAAAGCGAAAATGTATTATATAGTGGAGCGAAACGTGCAATCTTTGAGCGAACATTGTTTGATGAAGAAATTTATAAGCGTAAACGGCCATGAATAATAATTACCAATAATCTTCAAGAGCATATTTTTAAGGCCCGGTAAAAATTCATAGATTTCTTATCTTCGATATTTTATAGAGTCTGGAAAAACATTATTTATTTAACTTTGAAATTGTTATTTTGGCGACTACAAAAAGGATTGAATTATTTACGAGCTTTTTAATTTTGTCTATAAGTTACTGAAGTTTATGGATGAATGAAAAATGTATAATGTCTGTTTTTAGATGTGACCTAGTGATCCAGCGACTTTAAATCGAGGGATGTTTCAAGAGTAAATAAAATTTGAATAATTTCCCAAGGCATTATATAATCTCGGCGAACTTGACCTTGCTGCATCTGATTTTATTTTTCACGAGCTTAAATCAGAATCTGTTTAAATAAATGGTTCCAAGTACCTGAGAGTCCACGTGGCAGTTTTCTTCATATTTATAAACTGGATATTCAAGGTAAACGAAGCAAAGTGAGGGTTGTTTGAGGTTCCAATTGGAGCACCTCTGGGACGAGACAAAATTTTCTCTGGTGCATAGCAAAAGGAGAAAAAGAAAGAGAAAATCGTGGTCTGCGCTGGTGGTAGAACGTGCTTATAGTCGGAGCTCGAAAGGTGAGCACTGCTTTTCCCCAAAGGCTCAAAGAATATCCTCGAGCCTATTGCACTCGAGAGTGCTAGAGTTCAATTCTGTGGATCTTCACTTTCCTCTTTCGTCAAAACGAGAAAATGAAACGTTGCAGAACTGATTGAAAGGGGCATCTTTTTATTTTTATTTTAGTGTGTGGCACCTCTAATTGGTAACTGGAAATTTCTGTCTCGTGAACATAAGATAATTCATTATTTCAAGTAAAAGCGTGGACTTAATTTTCTTAAGAGCAAAAAAAGTCGTATGTATGTAGATGATTTAAATTATATTTTATTTGAATTTTACATTTTATGGAAATTTTAATTAGTACAGTTGTATATCTCCATTGGTAGTTAACTTGATAATTATAACTTTCCACGATTAATCTGTATATCTTACATAATCATGTTTGTACGTTCACGTAATTGCCAAATAAATTTTTTTTACTCAGATATTTCGCGGAAATGAAATTTTCCAACATTAAGGTTGTTATGTCAGAGAGTCAAATGAAACTGGGGTTCATGAACTTTCACCTTATTGTAATTGGGCTATTCAACTTTACTTTTCCAAACCTTTATTAAATCCGGAATGCATATTTGAAAATAGATCTTATTACATGGCACTTATAGGAGTGTTAACGAAATTAATCTTTAAATCGAGAATTAACATACTTGGATCAAAAATAGCGAAAAGATGAAAAGTACCGTGAATTCGAAAATTATTTGCAAATTTTCGTCTACCATAAAAAAGTGAGTTGACGGGAAACATGTTTAAGTAAACTGATATTAACATGCACGATTCTGGGTCAGATAACGTTACCTAACCAAGCTGTCATTCGATTTTTCAAAATGGCGTCGTGCAAACGAAATCGAATTCGCATTGAGAAAATAATCCACTTGCAAATATGTGTGTCAACCTGACTAATAATGTTCACAAACTCTCGATTATTTTTACTATTATCATTGTCACAGTCAAAGGGCAATCTATAACATTTTTTCGATGTAATGTAAATGCTGCTGTCTACGACTCCGGCCTATTGGCATAGCTTAAAGTAATTCGCAATTCCATGCAAAAATGTAGGGGTGTATTTTTTTGATCGACAATAAAAATCGTAAATAATACATGTAACTGATTATTTGAATGTAAAAAATTATTATTAGATCCGAATATATAATATTATACAACAATTTTTGAAATATAACTGGGAAAAATTATTACCTACATACTTTTAAATTAAAAATACCGAACTCCTTTACAGTTTGTTCCTTTCTGATTTAGGGTTTTGTTAACGTGACCAAAAATGATTACGAGCAATGATTGACATAGGATTTTTCCGAAATTTTTTTTTTCTTCATGAAAAAAATCAGACATACCTTTTGGTACACCGAGAGAAAATATGTCATTGATTCATAGCAATCTGAGTCAATAAAAAAAAAATAATTCATTTTTAATACTATCTTCTTATTAAAGGATGTCAAACCCAATGAAAAGGAGTGACATCTAATCAAAGAAATTGTTTCAGTTCACCACAGCTCAGAATTTTGAGACTTATTTTTTTCTAAACTACACGACAAATAAACCTCATATTTGGAGAGAACGTGCTCAAGTACGGCAGAAATAGGCTCAAGTAGAGGCCCTCCAAAACTTGGAGCCGTTTATTTTAGAGAATCGAAAAACAAAAAAGTGAGGTCAGGTGCGAGAGTGAGACAGGGCGATAGCTGCTTCACATTAGACGATGAAATTCCCAGCACTTGCTGCCATCCAGTATAACTTTTCAACGAATCAAGGAGAATCAATAACATTGTTTCGAATCAATGCGAGTTAATCCGTTTTTCAAATGAATGAAACCTTTTCTTTAAAACAATCGAACTCTTTCTTTATTACCTGCGAACTAACTAAATGTTACTTTACAGGCAATGAAATGTTTCCTTCGAAATTTAAGTGCACTATTTCATTGAAATCAAAGAAATATTTCGGTAAAATCGATGAAAACAAAATCAACCCAAATAGCCATTAAGGTTCACGGTGAGACCACACAGGCACCACGAAACGGCACGGCGTGATGGCACAATGCCGTTCGTTGCTTTCAAATGTGTCGGCATAGTGCCGGCACGGTGTGCTGAAGCTGCATCAGTGCTCCCACGGTTCCAGTACGTCGTGCCATGCAAGACGTTATGATACCGTGCAGGTACAGTGCGTAATCGGCACGCCGTGCCGTCACAGTGCTGTCTCATTTTAAAGCAACTAACTGCACCGTGCAGATATGGCGTGCAGCACTGGACGACACGTTTTTCTATCTGGGAACTCACCCATTTCTTTGGCATCAATGGAATCTTTTCTCTCAGTGTCAAACATAGATTTATAACAAAAAAATTAAGTGTATATGCCGAAAAATAAAAAGGGAAATCCTGTCTCTCGAATGAGCAGAATATATTTTGCCAATTTCGGAAGAGAGGAGAAGAATTTAGAAAGAACATATATGTATATGTTCTTCATTATAACAAGGCTAATATATACAATGACGAGTGATAAAAAGTAGCTTTCGAACGAATTGCCAGGTCGAAGGCACTGTGGAAATTCATTGTTCTCTGGAAAAAGCTTCCGCGTCGTGAAAATTTGGTCCTTGGTGTAGTGTATATAGATGGAGGGGAGAAAAAAAGGGAAGAGAACAGGAAAGAGAAAAGGGGAGGAAAGGAGAGTTGGACGCTCGTGGGCGGAAAGAATTCCCACGAACATTTGTCAGCGGGTTTGCCGACTCGACTGTCCTTCGTCTTTCTTCTCTTCTTCCTCGTTCTGTTCGTTCGTTTCGCGTGTCGGCAAAGAGAAATCGACGAGGAAGGACTGTGACCTATATATATATATATAGATGGATATATGTATATATATTATATATATATATATATATATATATAACATACATGTGTATATATGTATATAAAAGAGGCCGCGAGAAATTCCGCGGAAAAGTTTAGTAGGAAATAGCGACGGGTACGAGTAACGATCGGTAAAACTTTTCTGCTACTCGTTCGCGCGAAAGAGGAATAGGACGTACGAGACTGACAATGAGAGTGTCGCGCACGATCGAACGAGCGTTATCTCCGTAACGCGAGCTTGAGAATTCACGAAGGACGAATAGTAGCGTACAACTGCTATCCACGAAACGATGCCTTTGGCGGAAAAGCGTCTTTTCAGCTTTGTGCACCCCACAATCTCGCCACTGGCATCTCTTTGTAGCAAGTATAACTCGTTAAATCGAATGAACGCTTGCTAATGATGATAACAAACGGTGTTCGAGGTTAGGAAAACGAGTTCAATGGCTTTGTTAGTCGTAAAAGGTCTGATGGGTATTAGAGTTTTTTTATTTTTCGAAGAATTTTTATATTGTTGAGCATTTGATAAGTCATATTTTTAACGCTAATGATAGATTTAAGATGAGTTGATATTGATATTAGTGATACCGAAAATTAAAAAATTCATCGGATTACGAACATTGACACGTTTATTTATAAGTGGAATAATTTTGAACAAAATTGATCTATTTCCTAACGATCCAATAATGAATTTACTTCGAAATATTGGGTACAGGTCTAATTACCAAAAAGCTAAAATAAGGAATTTCAAAATAATGAACTTGTGTATCCAGATGGGCCATCATTTCGAAGTTCGCTACTTTAGCCATTTTCTATTTTGGTAATTGGCTATTGTGACCTCCGCTCGAAATATTTATCTTGACATGACTTGTTGATCCTTTAAGATAAATTTGACCTGAATTGCAAAGATCTATCCATAATTTTTCCATCACGAAGCAATTGTACAAAAATATGACATAATTATGAGCCATCAACGCTTACAAATTTTGGTTTCCTTCCTCAGCTCTGAGATTCATTCTAACGTTGGAGTACGATGCAGTTGATGCTGACCCTCCGGACATTTTTTTTCCATTCATCCTCGTGAGATTCTTCACACTCTCTTGCACCCAAGTGGCTCATGTTATGAGTGGCTTGTGGAGAAAGGGCCTCGTGCTTGAAGCTCCCCGAGGCGGCGGGAAAGTCTCCGACGAGGAGAGTTTCTCGTGTGCACAAAGAAGCAGTCGTTTTGTCGCTTTGACGCTCTGAGGATCCTCGATTTTTATCTCTTATATCGAGCCTTTATCGGCCCCTTGACATCGCTACAACTCGAATTCTACTCCTTTTCAGATTCTTCACGTCCAACTCAAATCTTTACCGCCACACCGTTCACCATTGACGCGCTCCTCGTTTGTCCGACCACAACGGACTCGTTCTACTAGCTCAACACTGGCAGGCCATTTTCCGAAGTGAATTTATGATCCTCAAAGAATACTCAAGGAAAGATATCGATTTTCATTGAGTGGCACTTTTTTCGATGATATCGTATGTGGAAGAATTTTAAAAAATGATAAAGTCTAAGAAAAAAAAATTGATCTTTATATAGGAAAAATAGTTTTTGGCGATAAAAATAAAATCTAGATTTCTTGGGACCTTGTAAGTAAATTTGCCATATTGTGAACAACATATGGCATTGGTTTGGATTGAATTGATTCTTTTATTGCAATACGTCACTATTCGAATAATTTTATTTACAGCAAAACACTTTTTCTTCGGGATCGGCTGTCGTCATGGTACTAGATAAACACTAAGGCGAGACGTTGCAGTGATTTAGATAGGCCGAAATACTGGGGAAACATTGGCCATCGTTGTAGCTAGTTCAGCAGCGAGTCATTCGGCAATGCTTGAGCTAATATTGGGGAATGTCTCGTGTTAGGTTTGTCTCAATATTGATACCTAAACAGGTCCAATACTGACCATCCATGGTAAACAATAACTAGCAGACAGTATTAGGGCGGAGTAATATGCATATGAAGTGGATGGATGTTCGAATTTTTGTTTGTTTTTCCGAGCACAATATTAACGATTACAAATTTAAGCATAGGTTCCCTAAACTAATTGATCTGAGGAAACGTCGTTTACAAATGTAAATGATGCAGCATTTTTTCTTTGCATTTAATGCTCAATAGGTTGTTAATTAAACAATTAATAATCATCGAATATTCAAAATTACCAAAAAAAAATAGTGAAGTTTAAACGCAAAATTGAAAAATAGTTTTCTAGTAAGGATATAAGAAAAAATGTTGAAAAAAGTTGTGTGAAACCAAATACAATTTGATAATGGTTAGATGTTGAATGCTGAGGTTTATAAAATTCTCTCTGAAAACGTGTTTTCGGCCACAAAATTCAGCAATAAAGGCTTTCGAGCACATTCTGGTATCAGGTAGTACAGTTGGTGCTGTTGGTACAAAACGATACCGAGAGCTTGATGCTCAGTATTTACTGGGTCTCGATATACGATGTTCGAATTTTCGTTTGTTTTCCCGAGCACAATATTAACGATTAAAAAATTAAGCATAGGTTCCCTGAACTAATTAATCTGAGAAAACGTCGTTCACAAATGTCAATGATACAGTATTTTTTTTTCCAAATTAATTCTCAATCGATTGATAATAAGTTCAATTAGCTAGCTGGCTCATCAACCAGTGAGTGGGAGGCTAGTTTTTCTGAGGCCTCGGTGTATGTACTTAAGTAAGTTACTTTTGTGCATACACCAGGGAGTCAGTAAAATATACGACCGTCTGTACCGGTATGGGTTTTCCGCAGTTTTCCCGTGGCCATGGAAATGCGGTACAGTGTAGCTAAGTCGGCTGCAGACGCATTGGAAGTTAGGTTAGCTCAGTGAAGTTCGGGTAGGGAGTGATATAGAGTCTGGTAATCATTACCCGATTGAGTATAGTAAACTCGGCTTATTCAACGCTTCTGGCGTCTATTTCTATATTTTCCTATAGAGTATTGTGTCGTGTTTTTTACTGTATGTTGCACGCCGTAAACGAATCGTTACTATATTTCGGTTTTCAAACCGTACTGTAAATAATCCAAAGTTTGTAAGGATGTATACACAAAATTGTCTCGAAAACATCTTGAACCTTGACAATGGTCGTGACTTCCAACGGACAGTGATTACGATTCGCAATACATGAAGAAATTCATCTCTCAATTTATTAATAGAATCTATAGATACGGAATTGGTTCCGAAAAAAATACGAACATTTCACATATACAAAATATCAAATTCCGATGTCCCCAACGTTGTAGCTAATAAGACCCTGCGTCTGGGAATCATTCTCCATCTATAGGCTTTAGTTCTAAACAGTGCATTAGCTATACACGAAAGACGCGCGGTGACCGCTATACGTTTGGCGCCGGCTCAGTGTATTTAGATCGTCAACGGCGTTAGTTGCCCATTGTTGTTGACAGTGTAAAGTGTGCCTAAAAGAGAATTGGTAAAACAAAAGCATGTAAGTACACATTTTTTCAAAAGATATATTGTATACGCAATATTATGTATGTATTGTTCGTCCATACAACAAGAAAATCGTCGAATTTCATTGCCGTTGTAAATTGTTGCGTTACCTGCACTTTTTGCAACGTGCCATAAACATAACCTTCTCTTTAGTAACATCCTAGATCAGGATTAAAAGTCGTGATGGTTTTAATAGGATCCTGAATTGGTAAATCCCTTCCAGACATGGGCCCGAATTTCATTGGGCTGAAGAGATTTTCGTGGATAATAAATCCGATTTTATAATCGTATAAAAAAAAAACAAAAAAAAATTATGACTGCGTGTCCGATCCGCACCTACAAGCGTACAAGGTCTACGACATGAATGATTGCGACTACGCCTCATTATATAAAACCACATGAAGTGTTGTACCGTCACACAACAAAACGAATTGAGTGACGGCTGCATTCATGTAAAAAAACGATTCGCTTAAATACTTCATAATATAAGAAAAATTTATAAATATTCAAGGAGGAAAATAACATGTATTTTTTAATGCATTTTTGTAACTATCCCTCCTAACCTACCGTTATATACCTTCGTTTTCTATTAGTTTAAGTATAATTTTAACTGCACGTATTTCTACATTGACTGGTATACGATGCAGAAGTAGGCACGTAACCGACCTAGCAATCTTCACGATGTTGCGTTTAATCAGCAATATATAACGTTTGTAAGTGACTCGTGAACATAACTGCCATTGTTTGCCGTACTGTATATTTGATACGAAAAATTCGCGTTAATGAACTTCGCCAGACTGGTCGAATGAACCGAATTTACTATGCTGTATGAGAACCATCGTCAAACTTTTTGAATTGTGATCACCGGAAAATTCCCTCCGTCAGGAACTGGAAAGACGGTAATTAACAATTTAAGCCATACCATGGAAAGAATGAATAAAAAAATTAATTCAATTAATAATTATTGAATATCAAAAATTACTTATAAAAATAGTGGAGCTTAAACGCAAGATCGAAATATAATTTTCTGGCAAGGATATAAGGAAAAGATTATAAGAAGTTGTGTAAAAACGCGCAGATTAGTGATGGTTAGATGTTAAATGGTGAACTTTATTAAATTCTTTTCAAAAACGTGTTTTCGGCCACAAACTTCAGCAGTAAAGGCTTTCAAGCATATTCTGGTATCAGGTATTGCAGTCGGCGATGTTGGTACAAAACGATACCGAGAGCTCGTTGTTTAGCATTTATTAGGTCTGGATATACGCATACGGAGAACTCGGCCACTCACGCGCCCTCGCAATGAGAGGGGATCACTAGGTCAGTCAGTACAACTACAACTCGACGGTATTTGCCGATAGGCATCTGCGGTTTCAATACCTACGGGGTAGGCACGATCGTTTGGGAATATCCTCCCTCCCCCCTTTATACCCCGACAATTTCAATGTGACAGGGTTTTACTCATGTTCTCTTAATTTTATGGTTCATCGGAAATATATTCCTGTATTAAAACTGTCAAACACTTTTGCCAGGATTTGAAAAATTTCACCAATTTTCCGGTGTAATTATTCATTTATTTAGTTATTTCACTTGCACGGGTAAATTCAATTATAAAAATGTCTCGAAATAATCAAGGAATGCAAAGTGGAGCATTGAAAATCGATTCGGCATGAGTATGATCCTTATTAAATCATACATTCTTTGTACAAGGAATTAAATAAATATATTTCATAAATGGAAAATCAGGTCGAAGTAATGTGCATAGTTTATCGTTTTATTTTCATCTTTATACGGGGAGGTTTTTATAGAAAGAATTAATGGTTACGTGACACGTACATTATTAATAAAAATTATGATTTGAAAAGAATTTGGGTACATTCCGACAAGGAAAAGGCATTTAGAAAATCAAGTCTATTGACAAAATGTACTGAGAACAATGATTTGTAATAATAACAAATTCAAATTAATGATATGATAAAAATGTATTTCTTTTATGAACTTTTACACTTTATTTTCGTTCTATTAAAACTAATTCGTGTATCCGAATGCACACAAACTTTTCAAGTATATGCTTAGGATGATTAAATAATAATTTCCAAAAATTTTAGAATAATACATTTGTAATTATATAAAGTCCAAAAAATTGATTTTATTAGAAAATAAGGTTCTTTAAAAAATATAAAAATGTGTTAGGCAATCGTTTCTTCAAACAAATTTATTAATAACTATAAGTAACTTTTATAGTTATAATTTCAAATTGATCAAGTTAACAGCATCTCCAATAATTTTGATTTTTTTGCTCACGTTTTATACTCAACAAATTGCAAAATGATGTGTAATAATGTTATTAAAAAGTAGATAAGTGTTAAAATTTATTCTTTGGTGGTGATTACACACTTTTGATTTTTTACGGGGTCCATTAATGACAAATATGAAAAATATTGTACTTGCTGTATTATTAAATATCGCGAAGTAGTGTCCAATGAAATTCAGAGATGAGTAAATTTCGATACCAGAAATTCAAAATTGTGGTCGCGGACTCGAAAATGTATTTAAACAGCCGCGAGGACATATTATGAATAGAGCATTGGAAGGAAACAAGTCAAAGCAAGTGCAAAGTGAAATAAATTAATTTTATCCAGTGGAAGAATCTAATCCGGTGGCTCGCGTTAGTGCTCGAATATCCTACTCTGTTGGACCAAGGGCGGGGAAAGGGACTGAGAATTTCAATAAAATTTAACGCTCGCCCTTCTCCTCCCCATTCCTAGTTTGCTCATAGCGCGGTATTCGTTCATGAAATTCAAAGCAGTGCACTATCCTCTCTAGCGTCGCGAACTCGCCCACGAGTTGACACTGGATATAATTGACTCGGTAAAATTCTCCACCGTGCACTGCGGATATTCTCAACGAATTTTCACAAAATCGAGTGAGAGTTTTTTTCTCTGTATTTGCTAGAAAGTTTCGCCTCTGGCTGCAGTGAGAGTAATGCAAGTGAGCACAAGAAAGTTAGAAGTCTTATTAGAGCTCGTTTGTAGGGCGTATACATAAGTGATCTTGCTTCCACTCCAGGTTTAATTATGCAAATGTTTTAATTCTTATTACGACCAATTGGACTAGTTATTTTGGTGTAAAAGTTATGTGTTACGTTGAGCGATTTAATTCCGTTTCTCTTCAATAAAAAAAAACACCAATATATTATTAACACGCATTAGAATAGAATATGAAAAATTCGATAAATTCGTTTCAATTTTATATGAATATTTTTTACAATAAAATTCACAAGACGTCAGACTTAATTTTTGTCTGCCAAAAATGGTTGAGCATTTAACGCTAGTTAATATGAAATTTGGTGAGAGTCGATCTACTAATTGCGATTTCAGAAAAATTGAAATTTTTCAAGTTCAGTGAAAAAAGGCTGCAACGTATGCTTCTGCAAATGCATTACACTTTTCCTTTTTAACAATCACATCAACTTTCGTATGGGAAAAATGTTTGCATTATCGTTTTAATTTTCGCAACGTTTTCAAATAATTGGAAAATGTGCAGAAAAAAAACTAGAAGTTCAGTATGCAAGAACTACTGTGCAACAAAATGGCACAAAAAATATACAAAGCTGCTGGCCATTTGAGGGTTGAAATAACGTTGATCGCATTGCGACTATCGAATCAACGACGCGGTAAACATTCGAACGTGACGCCTCGTGCTCGGCACAGTGGAATATCAGCAGTTCGGACAGATGTCGACGTAACGAGTCGGGAGGCAAAACGGGGACGAGCGACAGGCTTGTAAAAACATTTTTCCTCTTGTGGGCGTCCGTTTGTGTGCGAATGGCGCATCTAGAGTGGAAGAGTGTGAAAGGGGTGTTGATTTAATTCACTGTCACACTGACACTTCTATCTTCAATTTTTTTTTTGCTAAAATTCACGGTGACAGCGTCAATCTCGTGCCGTGGCAGATCCTCCTGAAAACTTTTCTCTGCATCGATGAAAATCGCAGGAAAAAGTGGCTTCCGCTTGCAGCAGTGGATATTCATTCAGAGCTCAGGTGAACTGATGTATACATTGGAAGTATGAATTTAAAATATGCATTGGAGCAGCGCAAGGAACGAGCTGTATCCTCGAGCGTTGTATCCATGTACATATAGAATGTAGTGTGTACATTGTTCATATAGCTAAAAGGATGCAGGAAGACGCACTCGGTAGAGTGGAAGTATGGGGAAAGCTGGAATCTGGATTTTTCTCCTTCGAGAAAAATTGCGGCTGAGGAATAATAATGCAATAGCTGTGTAGGCCAGTTTTTGTCGTTTTATTCTTCATAGAAATAAAAATTCTTTGAACCGCCTCATATTTCCGTGGAACATAACCGTAGGATCGCTATTGCCAATATCCTTCGCATGGCAAAATGATATATAAAAATAAGATGTATTTACTCAGGAAGAGCGGTCAAAGGAAAACAGCAGATTTTTTTTTTCGTAGTGATGCAGTCATGTAAAATCGGCTTTCTAAATCGTTGTTTCCAGGCTTAAAGATTTATTGGTGTAATCAGAAAAGTCCTATGACCTATCCTATGATAACAATCAGCCGTATCGATTTTTTCATACAACTTCTGTTGCCTTAAAGAAAATTCCGCTTTAAGTTATTTGATAAGCTTGGTGAATTATATATATTTTATGAAATCAATCGCATGAATAAATAAAATAAATTTGATAAGATTCATAAAATAGCACTGTTTGTGACACATGCACAAAGAGTTTTTGGTTAGGGATGATGAAACCAGATTGCGCATGCGCAATGCCTTGTCTGCTTAGCGCTCATAAGTTTATTTTTGTGGTTAAAAAATTGACGTTCTTTCTAATTAGCATATTAATGCGCATTTGAAAAAAATAATGAGTGGATTATTCTGATTTTTTCTTAAAATTATATCAGAAATTAAAAACGCCAACAATATTCTACCATTTAAATTAAATATAGAAATTACGTTTCATAACGAGGAATTACAAGCAATTATCACGTCGAAATAAATCTGCTCACGCTTTCAAGTAATTTTGAAAAATTATAAATAATTTTTTTAATCATTTTTAATTTTCATCTTAACTTACACATGAACCAGAATGTTTCGTTTGCTTATCTATTTCAATGAAAATAGTAATTAGCATTTTGAATGAAAAAAAGTAAGAAATATATACGTATAAATTTCGCTGCGAAGTAATTTTGCCTGTGCTTCATTCCCAAATGAATATTTTGTGCCGCTTCTGCGAGAATCGCCTGAAAACTGGTGCGACGGTTTGTATAGGACACGAGGAGTGACATTGTGCCGAGCGAGGTGCAAAAACGGAAGATAACTTTGTCTCCCTCGCCGCCTTTTCATCCGCACCAGGGGACGAAGGATAAAGAAGAATTTCTCGTCGACCGAAGCGAGAATATTTCTTTGCACTTCTTTTTTTATTATCCACCGAATTTTCTAGGCCACCTACACTGACGCGACCTACTAAATATTAATGTAAGTCTGAGGGAGGAAGACAGAGGATATGGAGAGCGGAAAAACGTGTGAGGGGTGACTTCGGAGAGAGGACCGAGATCCCCATATTAATTATACGATGCAAATCCAAGACAGGTGGCAGTCTTCGTTCATATCGTCTTTATATAATAGATATAGGCAGCGAGAGAAAAAAAAAATTTGGTAGAAAAAGCCAGAATTCAGCAGATGGAAATGAAGGAGTGACTCGTATCTAGATGATAGAATGAAGTTTTGCTCTGCACGCGCAGTGGTATGCTCATCAGATTCACTTGCCTGTATTGTCCCCAATCCATGTAAGCCTGGTAGAGATATCCCAGTAGAGCGAATTTGTCCTCTCGCTGTCGAATGCTCTTCAAAGCTCCACGCCATTTAGTCACCGCTGCCTGTTGTTTGTGCGCGCGGTACAACTTCAAACCCTGTTCCACCTGAAACCATGAAATACAAATCCACTTCGAAATCGGTCTTTGCTGGTACGAGTATCTATAATCGAGAGACGCGTCAGCGTTACGACGTCATTTAACTTTTTACCATTTCGGCTATTTGTCGAAGCGCTGGCAGCGGCTTAGAAAATTCAGCTTAAAAAAATCTGAAGAGTTTAAAACTCAACAAATGTGAATCTGCCGTAACGCATTTTGAGTCTTGATTAATTACGATGATTTATAGAAGTTTCTGATAATTTGGTAGAAATCTATATTTTGGGCCAGAATGATATTTTTTTTAACGCTCTGTCAATGTATTTTGACCCGTTTCGCACGAATTTCAAATACATTTAATCGAAAAATGATTTTTTTTTCATTTAAATTTTAAATTACAACACCGACAAAATATTTTTTCATTTCATTGTATTTTCAATATTATCTATTGATATTTCCATACAAACTTTTGCAAAATGATGGAAAACTTTTGATAAAACCTCAATAGCATATTGAACGGACTTATAATACACCTAAATTAACAATGAATTATTTATCGTGTAATTGAAAACATATCGAATTTTTTAAAATCTCAAATACTGTTTTGATGATCCTTGAAATTATCTAGATGGGGAGAATATAGTAGTTGTCAAAACAGATTTATCGGTTCTGACAATCAAGCAAAATAGAGTAGCATTATTATTCTTTGACTTTCGCTGAATATTTATTAACTGATGTTGTGACGCCTTAACGATGACAGCCTGTGATATTTTTATTTTTTAGATGGAAGTTTGGCAAATCGTAACTCGGGGTCTGAGTCGACCGATGCCGAAGATTCCGTTGTTATCGATCTTCCTATACGGGAAAATGGAACATTCGAAATCTTTGTATTCACTCAGACCCCGAGTTACCATTTGCCAAACTTCTATCTAAAAAATAAAAATATCATAGGCTGTCATCGTCGAAAAATCATATCATCATGAAATAGAATAGCATTGACTACTCAGTCGGCTAAAGAGTTTTTGTTACCGATCGAAAAAAGTTGAAACTGTGAGTCCAATTTATTTTCGGTGACACTGCATACCCTCAAACTGGTCGACAAGACGATTTTTTATCCGTTTACTAATTAAATTCTCCTCTGCCATTCTAAACATTATTTACTTGATTGACCAATTGTCACACATAACATTTTTAAATCTCTATATATGTCAGCAGAATGCGACACGAAGATTAACTCTTCACACATCCTTTGGAAATGTTTTTTACGCAAAGTGAAGCTGGTCTTGGCCAAGCCGTGTCAAAGCTGCTTTGCAACTTTTGGGCGGAAATTGAAGGGCGGAATTGAAAGGGTCGAAATAGGATAGGTTCAAAGTGCGACAGGAGAATCGATTGGACATGTATATATGTACACTAAAACTCGATATATACCGTACATTGTTTGCAATCTGTGCAATCCGACGGGGCATGCATATTCCGCCAGTGGGCGCAGTTTGTGTTCACAGTGACACACAATACGTACGTATATTTTCGTCTCGCCGATTCTCCATGTATGTCAGTAATGAAACTGAAAGCTTGGTCGTATGGATCATTGAATGATGTCGAGGGTCTAAACCACCCGATAAGTAAATATTTTTTCGAGTTGAAGGTATGTGTCGATTGTGTTGTCTCATGGATGAAGGTTGGTACCAACATTACAGAGCAAAGTACTGAAACCTTGCTTATTCCCGGACGGCGACTAGGACGGATTAAAAGAGAAACGAGGAACGATTTTGATCCATGTCAGCTGCTTACTCGGGACGCACTCAGCATTTTCGTAAGCTCTTCTCTTCGGTACACTGGCAACGTTCTTTAATTCTACGATCGGAGCTAGGATTACAACCCATCACATTTCGTTCATCGATTTTTTTAGGACTTAACCTTCATTATTGGGCCATCAGTGGGGAAAACTTGTTTTAGTCGAAAACTTGTACAATGTCAAAAATTGGCGGTGTCGAGTACAACGGTATGTGTAGTAAAAAAAAAATCGTTGTTGAAATGAACACCATTTTATTGTTAAGAGAACACCCGTCCTGTGGTATACACGGAATCGAGTGTCCTCTCACAGAAATTAACACTAAATGTGACGCACTGTGTTGACCCCCAATGGTGTAGTTTTTCGTAAAATTTGTTACAGTTTGACAGCAAATGGTTGTGTATACCTATTAAGTCTTACACTTAGCTACCATACTGTATTTCGATGGCAGTGTGTCAGTTCTACAGAAACAATCTCTTCACACATTTATTTGTCACGCCCAATTCGACAAATATTTGTACTTCACGCGCTTAATCCGCGCGATGGAATTGTAAATATCAAGAACAGCACACGAGGAAATTGTACACAAGTAACGTAGTTATGTAAACATTCCATCAATAATAAACTCAACCAACATTAATAGTACATTATACCAAAGCGCACGTTGAAACACGACACGGTTACACTTGTGCATTACAAATCTTCGCACAGAACTAGTTTGCCACGAAGAATACTCCTTACGGAGTACGACAGTTCAACACTGCAAAGTTCATCAGGACATAAGGTTGCCACGGCAAACTTCTACACAGTGTACACCGTCCGAGTTCGATACCTCCCACTTCAACACAGACCCATTTCGATACGTGCGATATTCGGGCGCTCGGAAGTCAAAGAGCACTATACCTACCGCCAGCCCTTGCTAAATAAACATTTTTACACTCAAATGAATTCGCCAAAAGAGGCCGGCACTAATATACACAACATCGTCACGTTTGAATGTTCCTCCGGTGAATTCCAGATTTTTCAAATACAGATTTGGAGTGTAACGATTACTGCCGTGATCAATGTTTCTGTGTTGAATTAAATTTTGTCAAGCTTTCGTCGTGTGGAAGGTATTCGCCGTTTCAATTTTGCTTCGTCGAGTTCGTCTTATGTACAACTTCGTTATGCTCAACTAAACAATTGTAAAAAATGGTGTACACACGCTCGTACACTCAGAAAAAAATATCGTTATTGATCAATAAAAATAGTTCGTACGACGATAATCTAACTTTAATGTATAGCCGCCAGGAGGAACGACTAAATTTTATGGTTATAGCAAATATAAAAAAAATAGTTGAATCAATCATCAATATAATTCACAGGCAGAACGTCTATATTTCATGGTTATAGCAAATATAATTATAGTAGCAACTATCAAAATGATAATATTTTCAAAAACTATTCTAATAGTTTGAAATATGCCGTTTTGTTGCGTATACGATGTCAACGTTTATTTTCAATAAACTTTCAAGCATCATTTATTGAACCACGTTATCGTTACTTCAACTAGAAAACATTGCAAGCCTTTCCATATGCCTTTTATCGTGTGAAATCGTTAAATCAACGATATGCTTTTATCTCAGTGCGTACAAATGGGTCTGCGAAGAAATGGGTTCTGCAGAACCGGTTATTGCTATCACTGTGTACGACCGATTCATCGACGCACGTAAGCAAAAAAGTAAAATATACGCAATCGTGCAGTCGTTGTGAACAAACATTCTTTGTTTAAAGTAATATCGGTTGGTGTGCGTAGACGCAATTTTCTGCCATAATGTAATTGACGGTTATAACTGATTTACTAGATTAGCAACAACAACGCCGGTTAAATCATTAGTTACAAAAGATTATTGCGTCCGTTTTATGTGGTCGAAAGTTCTTTTTTGATCAATGAATTAACATATGTTGTTGCTAGTTTAGTAATATCCCGTTAAGAAAATTGTTAGGAATGCCCTAAGATTAACTAGGGCCCTTTCCGGCTTCAATGTGGACATCCTAAAAGGGTTTCCCAGATCACTCCCAAGTAGGGCCCTGATAAGGTATTTCTAGGTTTCTATGGCGAAGGATTTGATAGGGTAATCACTTAAGGGCCCAGTCAAGCTGAAACATGGCACCAAGTAAACAAATCAATTATAATTTTGCCAGATAAGGTTCTCATAAGGCAATCCCAGGTTTCCATAGCGAAGATTAATAAGGGCTCGATAGGGTAATCACTTAAGGGCCCAGTCAGACTTAATCATGGCACCAAGTAAACATATCAATAATGATTTTGTCAGATAAGGTTTTCATAAGGCAATTATAGGTTTCTATCTCAAAGTTTATTAAGGGCTTGATAGGGTAATTAAAACCAAATATTCGGGATATATAATATATCAGATAGTTACAACATATTTTCTGAAAAAATGAATAAGTAACTTGTTTAGATAGAATTCTTTTCAAAAACGAAACGGAAATCTTCGCAAATATTTATTCATACTCCACAAAAATTTCGCAGAAGCAGAGATTTTGAGCAACAGTTGAATAAAAAATAAACAGTTGAGTTTCTCTTCAATTAAACAACATCGATAAACAACGAAGTTATAATTATTTTAAAAAGTGCCGCCAAATTTATTAATCTAATTCACTCGAACTTCTGGCTCAAAAAACTCAAGTTTTGACAGAAAAAAAAACAATTTCAATGAGCTGTTATTATCAAATAGATAAAAATATTTCAAACATCATCCGATCGCACAATCGAAAATATTATAATGCCACGCCTATAGCTTGAATTTAAAGCGAATCGAACGAATAATAGATTATTCGGCGGTGCTTCGTTAAAATAATAATAATAACTTCATTGTTAATCAAGATTTTTCGATAAAAAAACTCAAATGTATGTTTAAAGTGTATGTTTTAATCACGCGTGGAATCCTGACTCCAACATACCAATATTTTCATCGGGAAAAAATATTGAACATCGATCTGTTTTTCTTTGTTGCTCTAAGCAGAAATTATACAGACCCCTTCATCAAGTCAGGGTTAACTATCAGGGTCACTAGGAAGTAGCAGAAAACATGCATTCACTGATGGAATTCATTCGCAAGGACGACATCATCACGCGACGCACGAGTAAAAGAGCAAAGTGGGTGCCGCTCAACTAGGGGCGAGTCGAAGAACGTCCAAGGATGCGAGGGGTTTGCGCTAGTTGCTTTCGCAGGGCTGCGGATAGGGAAAGCGCGCAAGCATGACGATGGGAGGGCGGCGCGCGGATGAGAAGGCCGTATCGATTTAACCCTGAACTTTGTGCTATCCCGTGCCCGGTAAACCACGTGCCGTGGCATAAAATAAATATACAATATTGAGGAGCATACTTCTTGATGTATTTCACAAAGGACTTCAGCACTACGCTATTCGACTGTGAATTACTCTTTGCGGAAGTCCTGACTATCCGGACAATTTCAGGTCTCTTGCTTCTCTATTTATAGCCACGCTTGCATAGTTTCAGTAACTAAAGAATTGACTCGATTGAGAAGTGAAGCGGAATTGACTCGACTTTTTTTTATCTATCCTACTTTCCGCCATTTTGTGATTTATTTTCGGCTCGTAGCTAACTCAGCCGATTCTCGACTAAAGTTCTCAAATAGGTCTAGTCTTCAAAAGAAACTTTCTCGGAATGTATAAAATTCTCCCAAATGCGCATTTCGAATTTTTGAATAGTTATCTGTAAGAAAAACTTTTCTCTTCATACTACTCGTATTCGCATAAAATCAATGTCTTATTTGAGATTGTTTAAAACAAATCGCGGCTCCCCGTGTAGAAATATAGAGCTTACTTTAGGCGTGAATATCGCGCTGCTATGGCCCTATCAAGGCCTTTTCATGGCCTGGAAAGTGTTTGATATATTCCTGATGCAACGCTAAAGATACCTGTTCACATTTTATAACTGGTTTACGGTCCACGGCTAAAAGGACGAAAATAATGGGTCAGATTCCGCAGGGGAAAATTCACTAGAACCCTTGATCTCTTCATTGGAAGAGAAATTATAAAAAAAGGTCTTGCGAATTTTTGTCCCTCTTCATCTACGATGCTCATCGTGTGCAGGTGTAATGGGTCACGTCTCCATTTCAAATTGAATTTTCGCTGGAGTCTCGCCCTATTTGTCGAGAGCCCTGGCCGGTCTTGAGAAAATCCATTGAGTACGTATATACTCAGGGCGTGTCGTCAACCTCGTCCAAGGACACGACAAGCGGTGTGGCGAGGAGAGGTTGGTGAACACGCAAGCCGTACGGCTTCCACTCACTCGATTCTACTCAACCGGGTGCCTACCCAGGCCTGAAATTACGCCGTTCGAACTACCCCGAGCCCTTCAGGCTTCCCAGTCTCCGCTTTCACCCCTCTCCCCTCCCTAATACCAGTCCTTGTCATCCCTTCCTCCGAAGGGGCTATATCAGTTTATATCGTCGTCAAGGTAGCGGGTTATCTATGCGAACGTGCCGAGGTGACGCCCCAACAGTCGTGGAAGGCCTTTCCATGACTTCCCACTGTCTTTCCTTCGACCCCTGTGATCTAAAGATTTGCACGATATCCTAAACGAAAATCAATGGACAGACGGAGGTCGCGTTGGAAGGAAGGGCTAGTGATAAGTCCTCTCCTTGACGAGACGGGGCTGATCCTTCCTCTTCGAAAGTGAAGGACTCGCTTCGCAACCAGGGAGCATCGATTTGTGTTTGAAGACGAGTAAAAGACTGTAAAGGGTGCGAAAGTAGGTGCGGAAATTGAGAATATTGGGCCAGGTGAGCGGTGTCAAGGTTTTCAAAAAGGGAAAAGTAATAAACACGAGGGTCATAATGGAAATGAATGAATATAGAGAGATAAAACCCATCTTCTAATCCTAATTTTTCTTGGTTTGGATTATTTGCTGGATAAGAAAACGGAACTATTAGAGAATTGTTGAAGGAGAGCCAAAGTTCTTGTTATATCCATTTGGGAAACTTCGGGGACACATTTAAGTTACTGTTTTTGTTACCGGTCGAGAAGTTGATAACACTCCAGCTGTTCCGATCACTTTTCTAGCTGATTTGATCTAAGTCATGATCTTCGTACGTTTGCAAACGGTTGCGGAGTCAAGTGCACAGAGAGCCGATCGACTCGTACAAAAACTTTATATCTCTGATGTATGTTAGCATTCGGTGTAAATGAGATGTACAAAGTACCTCGGGTTAATTGTACCGAACGCTCCTTCTCTAGTGATGGTCCACTTTAACACTACAGCAAAGCTCACTGTTGAGACTGACGAGTGCCAGTTCTAATGCCGGAACAGCTGTTATTCCGTAACGACAAATAGTCAGATAAATCAAACAAGGTTGACAAACAAATCAATCAGAAATTGACAGATAAATATTTGTCTCTTATCAATCCTCAGTTAGACGACAAACCAACTTAAAGTTGACAGATAAATCAAACAAAATCGACAAACGAATTAATCACAAATTGACAGATAAATATCTGTCTCTTATTAACCCTCAGTTAGCCGACAAATCAACCTGAGGTTGACAGATAAATCAATCTCAAGATGTTATACAGATCAACCACGATTTGGCAGAGACATCAACCACAAATTAATACCAGACCTGACGGTGGGTCACATTTATGGGTTGATGACCATAGACTATTGTTGTTAAACCCGACTTCCTCTGCAAAGTAAATTGTGCAGAATGACTTTGTGTCATTTACCGAATTTTAATGTGAGAAAACACTGGCAATTGGAAAACCTCTTAATCGCACGTATCGCGAACAAGTGACTGTACAATCACTTACTGATTCATTTCTCTATTTTCCTGAAAGTGTGTGATAGATTGTAGAGACGACCGAGAATGGCAAAAAGAGACTACAAGAATTTCCAGAGATACGATAAAGTAGATATAGATAGGTGACGAATAGAGAGCACTAAACCTAACACCCCTCGATCGTTCCCGGTCTCTTGATTCAATTCACTTTTTCATCGTGTGGAACGAATGCCGCCAATGTCTGATAGAAAGATATCTCTCCATAGCCACGAAGAACCCGCGAAAGAATGAGACGATGGCAAGTGTGAATAGCTAGGAAAAAGCACAGGAAAGTATAGAATCTCGCTTGTGTATATATACAGAAAGAACGTACGAACTGGGTTCACATCTGCGAGCGTCAGCCGCACGTGGCGGCCCCTTCCTCGACACATTGTTTTTTTCCTATCTGAGGTGATTTATCTGCCGTCTATGTGGCAGAAATATCAGGGAGTGGAAAAAATGAACGACAAAAATTCCGCAGTATTGTGTAAAGGGCGTCATTTTGGCCAACCTTTTTGCCAACAAGGAGTTAGTGTTAGCATCGACACATGCTCGGGTTCTTTGCTTAATGGAAGTCTTAGACTAAGTTGGGAGAATTGTTATTACTAGCTTGGAGACAGTGATAACATTTTATCAATTTTGGAAATCACGAAAATGACGAGCATTGTTTTATTCAACTACACTGAGAAAAATGGTCTTGTCGAATCAAATCGACGATTTATTTTCTGTATTTGTTTTATCGAACGCAGTATTTTATCGACTGAACTATAAACGATTAACTTGTGTCAAACAAATATACACATCTGGGCATAGAATATTTGCGGCGTCGGATTAGACCTGCAATTTAATTCAGTAAATATTTCGTTAAATGCAAACTATCGTTTAGTCATCACAAAAAAAGTGGAATGTATAGAGTATGCAATCAATTAAATAAAACATTTATTACTATCAAGGATTTTTGTAAAACAACTATTTGAATCAGCTTCTTCAGTTAGTGTAGTGCAATATTCTTGCGATTTAACGAAATATTTCAAAGGGTTGAAAAACGATGAAGTTGGTTCAATGATGCCAATTTGATAAATATGGCTTGATAAACATACACATTCAATATAATTAATCGCATTTATTTAAAACTATAATTGCAGTCATCCAATTATTCGATGATGTGATCCAAATAAATATTTTATCACGTTTCTGATATCAATTACTTGAAGCAATTACACTGTATTCTGTGTCTCAATTATCAAATATATAATTAGAGTATTCAATGAAATATTTGGTTCCTTTCACTATATATTTTATTCTTTAAAAAAATATTTTTTTCGGATCAATTGTACAGAATTAAAACACGTATGTGGTTCATTCAATTATCATTATATTTTTCCCAGTGGATGCAAGAGGTACTTTTTATCATTTTCAAAATTACAAAAATTACGAAACACAATTTTTTCTTGAACTACCCACGAGCTCCTTTTTTCATTTTAAAAATTACGGAAATTGGGACGTATTGTTTTTTTCTTACATGAGGTAAATTATGTGGCGTCTATTTTGTAGAAATGTCAGACGGGGAAGAAATGAACGACGAAAATTCCGCAATAATGCGCAAAGGCCGACACTTCGGCAAATTTTCCAATAATATGTTAGGGATAGCAGTGACATATTCAGACTGTTTACTAAGTGGGAGTCGTAAACAAGTTACGAAAACTGTAATTGGCAAAGCAGAAGAAGGAAGAAGTGAATGAAGATTTACTCACAGTAAAGGATATCTCTGATTTTCATACACATTTTAAGTGCGCTCGTTTATGGAAATCAAATATTGCCGGAGAAAAATTAAAAAATCTTATATTTAGAGATAGTTTGCATTTTCTCGGAGCGTATCCATTTTGCGCCAACTAAATTCTGTCGTCTTAACTTATTTTAGTAATTATCCTAATGCCTGAAGTATTTCACGTTCGTTTCCGCTACTAAAGCGATTCAAATACGTACGACTGGTTTTGTATTGCTATGAGAGGTCAGCAATTGACAACTAAATGCAAGACCCAAGTGTAGTTGAGTCTCTCTTGGAGTATTTAAGAGGAACTTCTCAGTGCATAATAGAAACTTCGAGGGTTACGTATGTAGAGTCTCCTGAAGTGTATAAAGCTGATGTTCGAAGTACCTATTCGGGAATCGCAAACCGTGAAACGTGCTCGGTCGTACAGTCACTTGCTGGTGGCAGTTTTAAGGGGTCTGTATGGGCTCAGAGCTAAAAAAACAGATTGATTTTCAACATAAAATAATGAGAATATTGTAATGGTGTGATCGGGAATCGATATGTGAAGCATTCTCTGTAGATTTAGCCATTTTTTTTCGACCCTCTCCGACTCGCTCTCCGATGATTTTTTTGTGATATTGATAGTCAAGCAGGAATACTCTGTAATTTTTTCAGTCCAAAAAAATATCCGTTTTTTAATGAAAAAATAGTTCTTCCGTTTTTCGAAAAAAAATCATTCTCACCGGAACGTGAAAATTATTTGAAATATACTGCTCGAAAGCTAACAGAAAACGAAAACTTTTATGTAGAGATATATTTTTTAGTAACTTCACACATAGAGAAAAATATGGTAATTTAGAAAAAAATATAGTTAGACCGACGATAATCTAACTATAAACTATAATTCCCAGGAGACACATCTATGTTTTATGGTTATATAAATATAAGAAAATAGTTGGATGAACCATTTATATAATTCCCAGGAGAGCCGTCTATATTTTATGGTTATAGCAAATATAATTATTAGGGTGTGCCAAAAAAGGCGATATTTTTTTTTCATTGCTCTCCGCCCCAATATCATAGAATACGTCTTAGTAATGATCCTGTCAAAAGTGGAGCTCATAATTTTAATTCTTAGAAGTCCATCATCGCGTTTCAAGTTTTCCCATTTAAATAACACAGGAAAGTGATTTTTTCCATTCATTCTCCCTGCAACCTGAGATGAAATTTTTTTTTTCATAATTTCAACTTTTATGCCGTGATAGAGACGCGCATGCGCTCTGCGGCAGCGGGCCGGAAGAAATTGCTCGTGCATTGAGCCCGGCGCACACACACAAAAGACGGCCGGAAGTCAAGAGTCGCTTACTCTGTTTATACACTTAATCTCATTCATGTATTGGTCAAGCTATACACGTGCCCTCTATAGGAACGGGAGTAGCAACTTATTCGCGCGCAGTCTCGCTCGCAAGAAATACTCTGTATAACCTCAAAGTCTATTTACAATTGATGTATGCTAAACTTCAACAGTTACGATAAATCAGTAAGTGATATGTACTCGAAATCAACATAAAAAATGAGTGCATCATCTTCAGATGAATCAACAAACGAAGATAAAGTGAACAGAAACTTCGAAATAAAAGCTCAGTTAATTGTCGAAAATGACACATTACCAAAAAAAATCTGCGGAGCGTTATATGCTTGTGTATGAAACCTACCAAAAGTGGAACAGAGAACATAGAAATTCTTCTTTCTGAATTCTTAATGAATATTCTTTAGGAAAGTAGTGCCTACTCGGATGTATTTGATTTGATACCTGCCTCCGACCAGCAACACTCGCTTCGCTCGTGCCGCAAATGTCGGGGCAGGCATCAATATCTTTCAATACAAAAATTTTTTCGTACTTTCGGCCAAGTATAAAGAAAAATAGTATACACTACATGGCAGAAATTTGAGAGCCCTGAACTGCAGGAATGCAGGAATCTCAACTTTCGGCCCTTGTAGTGTAATATACTATTTCTAAAATACTATGTTAAAAAATCTAAAGAAATTCACATGGACTGCCCTCTACTAGTACTTTGATACTACCAATTATGCAGCAGATCGGAGAGGGTCAAAAATAAAATTGGCTGAATCGGCAGAGAATGCTTCATATACCAATATCAAATTTTGAGTATTTTTTTTACATTGTAAAATGTTGATAAGCAATGCAGTGATGATTATCATACAAGTAATCTACTCATTCTATTCACTTTAAATTCGGACAGACCGTTGCTATCACATTTTCTATAATATGATCGAAGACTTTTTTTATTTTGGAAATTATGAACATTACGGCACATGGGTTTTTTTCGTATCTGAAGTGCTTTATCTGATCTCTCTGTGAAATTAATGTCAGTGGGAGAAAGAAATTAATGACAAAAATTCCGCAGTAGTGCCTAAGGTATTCATTCCGGCAAACAAACAATTTTACAATAACGAGTCAAGGTTAACAACGACTCATGGTCGGGTTATTTGCTCAGTGGAAGCAAACGATAGTTATTGTTATTGAAATAACATGCCATCTAGTAATCTACCCGCTCCATTCACTTCAAGTTCACATAGAAAACGCTTATGACGTTTTTCATTGTATGATCGAAGATTTTTCTTTAATTTTGAAAATTACGGCACATGGATCTTTTTCTTATTAAAAGTCCTTTATCCGATGTCTTGCCAAAATAAATGTTAGAGAGAGGTACAAATGAGCGACGAAAATTCCGCACTAATGTTTATGGGAGCTATTCTGGCAAACAAACAATTTACAATAACGAGTTAGGATTTCGCAACGGCACATGGTTGTGTTGTTTGCTTAGTGGAAGCGTGGACCAAGTTAGGAAAACTGTAATTGGCAGTTTAGGGAAAGAAAGAGGCGAATAAAGGCTGGCAAAGTAGGAAAGAGGTAGAAGCGAAGTGCACTCAAAGTAGAGGCTTGGAGAAATAGTTGTAGCTTGCGAGGGAGGCGAGAAGAAAGGACCAATTTTGCGAGGTGAAGCAACCTCTCGTGCGTCCTGGACGTACGAGAGGTTGCGTCACCTTCAACCCATGGACGCCAGACGAGGGCAAAGAAACGTAGATGTTCGTTGGGTTTTGTCCTGAAAGGAAGGGTCGCTACAGCTCTCACAAACACAGAAGTTCCCCAAGGACATTGAGGGTTCCACGGAATTGCGTCAACAGCAGAAGCAACGTAGGGTGTATTCTTTTATTCTATATAGAACGAACGAACCTTTGTAGGGTGGAAAAGCTTCGTTCCTTACATTCTAATCTCGTTTTCCTCGCTTATTTTACTCGTCTAGTAGGCTTCAAGAACGCCAGAAAAGTGACTACGTGACTTTCGCTTATAGCCTCATAATTTATTCACCGTGTTGTATTTGGATGGTCATATAAAAACAGCCTTCGTGACTCTAATTTCGTATTTAATCGAACGATTATATTGAGTTCCAAACTCGATCAGTGTGTAGACAACGAACGTGTTGGTAATAGTCACGGTTCCCATCGGGGCATTGTCGATAGTATTGCGCGTTCATTCAATTAGTTTCATAGTTATAGGTATTTGTTCTCGGAACAGTTTTCGCAGCCATTCGAAGAAAAGACCGGGCGAGGATCGGGAAAATGTATTTCGATACAAAGACACACTGGGGAGAAAGAGGTGGTGGGGGGGAAGCCTTGAAGTGGCTGGCTTTTTTGCTACTATGGCTTCACTCCCAAAGCCGAGGGTGGCTATATTCTCCACTTTCGAAAAGCTTGAGCTCACTCCTTATTCGTCTGGTGGATTTGAAAGAATAGGAAGCTGAACCGTGGAAGTAGGTTGGAAAAACAAAACCAAGAGTAAAAGAAGATTTGGGTATACGGAGCAAAATAAATTCTATGAAATTCGGAAAATTGGTTAAAGTGATGGCTGATATACCGATCTAGCAATTTCAGGCTCTCGAATATTCTACGTTCTACCGCAGACGAAATGACGCACCTGGCTTTAACATATGGATATCGAAGTATATCGAACTATATCTGTGTAGGTATCGAAACGTATCGAAATATATCGAAGTGGATCTTCATAGATGTAATATGTGGCGCACCGAAAAATTTCGTAGTTTCACCCCCCCCCCCCCCCTTTTATATTAAGAAATTGTATCACAAAGTCTTTAAAACATTAAAGAAAAAATCATCACGGGAAACAGAGTGACAACAATTTTCAAAAATCTTCTTTCGAATTTTGTAAACAATTCATTCTCAATAGTTTATTAGTAACCTTTTCGGATTGTTGTTGTTTAGATTCAATATAATTTGTATATTTAATAACATTGATAATTCCTGATTTTTTTTACACTGCACAATAATCAAGTTTTGACGTAACCAAATTTCTGGTCGTCACTGTGCGGAACTGTTCGTGATACTGTAGATCGGGAAAAAATAGATATTAAAATTCAAACAGTCTTATCTAATATGAACAATCCGAAATTAACAATAATGTATATTAACTGATGCTATATGAAAAGTGACACATTATATCCGTTATGTAGTAACTAATGTATGCATAGAAACCCGAGCAATGACAATTGTACGTGGACCAATCAGATGATAAATGTTGCAATGAAGAGTGTCGTCCCTATACGAAATAACAATTATATTATGGACTAGCATATTACCGAGAAATATCTTTTTTTTTTCAGACCAGTGCATGAAAATTAAGAAAAAAATTCTTACTCTTCTCCTGGCGAGTTGTTGGTCCAGTCGATGTCTGCAGCCGAGAAGGCATTCCCAAAGCCCGGTACCGGAGCGTCCATTTGAATAATTCGTCCCGCCGTTTCCATTTTGATTTCGATAGTCCTCCTCGGCGAATTCGTAAACGTCGAGAGGATGACGAGATCCATCGGGGCTTCCAAGCAGAGCAGTGGCTGACAGTTGATGGCTGCCCGAGACTCTGCAATTTGAGAACAATAATCTCGGTTAAACGATATAAACTCTGGTAAATCAATCGTCGAGAGCACAGAGCAAGTAATATAATAATAATAGTATCCAGAGGTGAAGGCCGCCCTGGGAAGTAAAAAGATCGAGTGGCATGTTTCTGCGCAATCGTAACTTATATCGGTCGACTATAATATCGGAAAACTATACCGTTAGTCCGTGTGGCGCACAGGGTCGCATATAAATTTGTCGCTCCGGCATTTGTGCGTGCAGCATTTTCTCTGTATGTATATTCGCACGAGAGACACGAGAGCAAGGCGGGGTAAAAGGAAAGCGAGAGCGAGAGAGAAAGAAGAGAGAGCCGAACGAGCTTTCTTTACTGCTCTCGATCACGAGCCCTCGTACATTTTTATCGTCCCGACAAAGTCGTCTTTAGGGATATCCAGACACTCGTTTCCCTGCTTATATTCTTATTCTCGTAGTCTGAAGTACTCTCGCCTCAATTTTTACAAATTAATACTAGACATTCGTTTTGAGTATGTGAGGATCAACACTATTTTCATATTTATATTTTGCGCGATTATATTCAATGTGAAATCGATGATACATGCGTTTGATAGCACTATGTATTATCGATCACTCAGATGACAAAGATTACCGAATTTAGTCGAACATCTGCGTAAGACCTGTATAATTATCTCTCTCTTCTCTCTTAATGAACTCACTGAGCATGCAGTATATTTGTGCAACAAGGGTCGAAAAATGGCAATTGCGACGAGTGTGAGGGTTGTTATCACACGAGACGCAAACGCCAATTTCGGACTGTGTTGCATCCTGTATTTTTTGCATCAAAGGTATGAATAGTGGTCCTTTAATTGGTAGTTTTGCAGAATGAACAGTGAAAAGTGAGGTTAAAAGTTTTCGACCCTCGGGTTGAAAGTGAAATCGTGAATTACGCTTACGCCAACTTATTATTGTTACAGCATTGCTATGAAACTAGCGACTTTCGGGCCGCAAAACTGCCATGAAATGCATCGCTGTACATGCACGTGTTACAAAAAAGTCTTATAATAGCTTCGAAGGTTTCAGTTCGTAATTATTATCCTTCGCGTTCCCGGGTGGAACATGGGCTTTTTTAAGTTTGTTTTTATGCACATAGAAGTATTAAAAACATGTATTGTAGTCTTTCGGATATTTTCTCGGCCATTACCACGAGCTGCATTAGTACATTGTGCGACAAGGGCTAAGAGTTGGCGATTTCGCCTCGTGTGATAGCAACACGAAACTTCACAATCGTCAGAATCGCCAACTTAAGGCGTCGCGTTGCAGACGATACTTCTTGTAGCTAGTGCACGGATGTGCAACCAATTTTGTTGCTCGGAGCGTATTTAACCACGCGCTTGGGTATGGCAACCAATTATTTCTCTCTGTGCGGCTGCGGACGCATTGGAAGTTAGGTTAGCTTAGCGAAGTGCGGGTAGGGAGTGATGGGAATCGAAGTTGGGGGGGGGGGGGGGGGGGACTGAACTTGTAATAACTTGTCTATTTTTCGTTATTATTTTTCGAATATACTACTTTATATATTATTTAAAAAAAAAAATAAACAAATAAATGTGATATTTAATCCCTTCTGAGGCATACTCTACAAACCTTCAATATATGAATATTTACGAATTTAATCTGATAATAATTATAGCTTCAACAATGAGGAATTCACGTATGTATATCATAAATAATATAAGGGCAAGAATACAAATCCCACTGGACAAATTAAGAATTAACATACTCTCTTTTATTCCTTTACGAATCGTGTTCAGCACATATAATTTTGTTTTATTCACAACATATGATCTATATATATATATATTTACAGAAAAAGAACAATCGGAGCAATCATACATTACATATAAATAAGAACTCTCTCTCTCCTTTTCATACAAGATACTTATCTTATTAATTATGTATAGAAGAGGTCGTCGGCCGACGAACAGTCAAATGGGAAGTATCTTTGTCCTTAACACTACTGAATAGATCTAATCTCGAGAACGGTTGAGAGAGAAACTGGAGTAAAGCGATCACTTGTCCCGCTACTCTAATTGTAATTACCCCCTCATGTTCTGACGGAAACATCCGAACACGCACGAGGTGACACTCGATCGTGTGTTTTCGATATTTTGGGAGGCAGTATTCAAATATATAATGTATCATTACATCATCCCCCTTTTGAATAATGCCTCCAATACTGATTTATAATTTTTATTTTATTTTATTTTATTTATTTATTTTGTATTGTGCCAATTCTTATTTTTTCGCTTGGTCCACTCACTCACGCAATCACTCAACGGCTATGTCATTCATTCGACTCCACCCCATTAAGGGTCTCGTCTCTAACTATCGGACGCCACCCCACTAAGGGTCTTGTCTTACATATTTATTATTATATAGCCTACATACCGTTCGGATCATTCATTCATTCATTTATTTCCATTCATACACTTTTGTATCCGTCACCTGAAATCCTTTTTTTTTTTTTTTTTTTTTTTTTTTTTTTTTAATTTCTCAGTCTCTATTTACATATTTTATACAAGTTTTGTAAAATTTACAGAATTTTCTGCGTTTAGTATGTGTGGTAAGAAACACTCTAGGGATATTGTTATTCGCCTTATAATTTCTATTTATTTCGCCGTAAATGATCAATTCACAGGCTAATCTCGGTACCTTCTTAGACTGGTTCGGTTATATGTTCCTTTTAGCTTATTTTCATTTTCTAAAAATCCTAATATATAAGCATTTTTTCCAATGACTTTGACGACTTTGTAGGGTCCCTCAAAGAGGTGGAAGAATTTGTGAGTTACGCGATCTGAGTTACTGGATTGGTGCGGGACTTTAAGTAATACTTTGTCGTTAATTTTGAATTCGATTTTGGATATTGGACCTTGTTGCTTTTTTCGGCCTTCAAATTTCTTTTCTAGGTATTCTCTAGCGCGTTCTATTTGTACGTCGCGTTCAAACTCAATTTCTTGAGGGAAAGTAATGAGTTCTCGGATTTTATCTTTGACCGGTTTGCCGTAGTGTAACTCGTATGGAACTTGGTTAGTACTGCAATGTGTAGTATAATTTAGCAACGTTTCTATATCTTTGATGTACTTTGCCCATTTTGTGTGTTGGTCAGCACAAAACGTTCTAAAAAATCTCCCAAGTTCGCGCATTACGCGTTCGGTTGGATTCGACTGAGGGTGGCGGATTGATGAGAAGGTTACGCGAATGTTTTCAGCCTCCAATTTTTCTCTCCAGCCGCGCGACGTAAACTGGCTACCATTGTCGGATAATATTCTTTTTGGTTTTCCTTTCATAGGTATATAATCTTTGAAAATTTTATCTAACACGATGCGTGTTGTCGCCCTTTTTACTGGATACAGAGACACAAGTTTCGAGAATGAGTCGATCATTACAAATATATACTGTGTTCCCCCGATAGATCTTGGTAACGGACCGTAAAAATCTACCGTAACGAGGTCACCGGGTTCCTGTGCTCGTACCATATTGTATTCACCTTCAACAGCTTTTGTTAAGTGCTTCACGCGTTGACACAAGTCACACTTTAATACGCATTTTTTAATGTCCCGTGCCATGTTTTTCCAATAGAAGTTTCGTTTTATGTGGCATATCGTTTTATATATTCCGTGATGACCTATACGTTCATGTTCTGATTGGCTGAGCTTTTCTTTTAATACTTCAGGTACAATTATCCTCCATTCATCGTTGAGAGAACCTCTATGAAACCATATTTCATTATATTTTTGATAATTTTCAGTTTCATGGGCCGAATCTATGACTTTACGAATATTTTCATCTTGCTCTTGCAACTTTGACAAATTTAGTAATTCATTCCACAAATGTTTGTCTAGCTCCAGAACGCATACTCGAATTAATGCCTCGTTTACTTCATTACCTACAAATTTATCGTCATGATACGTTAAAACTGAGATTGTGATATTATTTGGGGTTTGATCGTGAAATTTACCGTCGGGGTTTCTGCTAAAAAAATCGGCAGCCCCATTTTCAATGCCTTTGCAATATTTTATCTCAAATGCGTATTCTTGGAGTAAAAGGCTCCATCTACAGAGTCTGGGAGTTAGAAAAGGAGTACGATTTAAAAAGGTTAATGCCTGATGGTCTGTATAGACTTCGAACATTTTCCCGATCAAATACATACGAAACTTGACTACGCCATAGACAATCGCCAACAATTCTCTTTCAGTTACTGTATAATTACACTCTGCAGGTATTAGACAGCGACTTACAATTGAGATTATTTGCCGATTTCCCTGGTCGTTTGTTTGAAACACAATTGCACCGATTCCTCGGTCAGATGCATCTGTTTGCAACTGAAAAATCGCATCTGGGTTAAAGTGAGACAGTTGAACTATTTTGCAAAAATTTTCTTTTAATTTCACGAATGCTTTTGAGTGCTCATTTGTCCAGTGCCATGGTGTGTTTTTCTTTAACAATGTACGAAAAGGATCAATATAATCCGCATGGCTTAGGCTAAAATGCCTGTAGTAATTGCACATGCCAAGAAAGCGCTGTAAGTGTTGTAGGCATTGCGGCTTCTCAAATTGTAAAATTGCCTCAAGTTTACTCGGATCTGGAGATATGCCTTCTGGAGTGAGTATGAATCCCAAATAGAGCACTGAGGTTTGACAAAATTTTGCCTTATCAAGACGTAGTGTAAAATTGTATTTTTGTAAAGCTTCAAATACTCGCTTTAAATGACTAATATGTTCTTCGAATGTGGATGACGTCACGAGAAGGTCATCAACATAGTATGTTAAGAATTCCGACATTTCATTGCCTATCGCTAGACTTAAAGCCCTAACGAATGCGCTTCCTGCAGTTTTCAGACCAAATGGTACTCGCTTAAAGTGGTACAATTTTCCTTCATGTAGGAACGCCGTAAATGGACGAGATTCAGGATCTAAAGGTATCTGCCAATAACCGTGAGTGAGATCTAAGGTTGTTAAATATTTTCTGCCATGATATTTTTGCATTATTTCGTTTATGTTTGGGGGACACTCGTTGTCACCCTCAATCATTTCGTTCAATATACGAGCATCAAGGCATAATCGAATAGTATTGTTTTTCTTTTTTACGACGCGTAATGGATTACAATATTGACTGACCGATCGCTCTATAATGCCCTCCTCTAACATTGTCTCTATTTCTTGGCTGACCGCTTTTCTTAACGTTAAAGGGATTGGATATGACAATCTTCGAAACGGCTTTGCGTTATTAATTTTAATCTTGTGTTCATAAATTTCCGTACATCCCGGTTTATTTGAAAACAATGACTTATGTTTAATAATTAAGTTTGTTACGGTAGCTGTTTCATCCGGGTTCAGTGCCATTAGCATACGCGCGACGGTTTCGAGGCTCTTTTCAAAATCCCGATGCTCACTTGTTCCAAAGTATTCATTTATGAATTCATTTTCTATTTCATTGATATAAACATCGTGATTATCGTCACTATCGGAAAGTAAATACTCGTATGAGTCAACTTGAGGATTAATGGTGTTTATTTTGAGATTTGGATTAGAATTTAATCTACTGTTATTCTCTTCAATTACTGATAAGTCAGTTTCACTCGTGACCAATGTCTTTACGTTTTGTTTATAATCCCCCTGAACCTGTTCAGTAATTTCCATCGATGGATTTGTACTAATAACGTTAGATTCCAGAGTTTTGTTTGTTAGGGATTCCGCTAGACTTTTTGCATATTCAACAATATCAATGTTCTGCAGACATAAGATTTGATTTGAGAGTTGAGCATCGGAATTTTCCGAGGAACCCGATCCGAATGACACATAGTCCGAGTTGAAACAGATACCGCCTATTTCCACAATTCGTCTTTTATAATCGATTATACTTTTGTACCGTAGAAAGAAGTCGTTTCCAATTATTATTTCGGACGTTAAACACGGTATAACGAGTAAAACGTGCAAAAAGTTATGCTCTCCAATTGTTATTTCAGCGATTATTTGTCGCTTAACGGGTACTGCTTTTTTCCCTACAGCTGGAACTATCTGTACATTGTGTAACGGCAATTCATGAAATTTGTATGATTCAGAAATTACGCTATACCATTGCTCTGATACACAAGTAATTTGGCTACCAGTGTCTAGTAGTGCATTTGAATCTTTTCCTTTTATTGATATTTTAATTTTGGGTAATTTGCTAACTGAAGCCCTTGGCTTATACGATTGTGCCAAATTGCCCTCCACATCGCGGGTTAGATCCTTTATAAAGTCAAATTGTTGACGACGCGATATCGGATCCTGATTTATCGCGCCAACAATTAGTTTAAATGATTTGCTTGAGAAGTTACATTCGCATCTGCTCTATCACGGTTATTCGCAGGTAGGTTAATATTAGGTAGCGGTAGACTTAGATCCGGAAGCTGACTGAGCGTACTCACCGGATTGTAATTCGTATTAGCGTAATTGTTTTGTCGTGTAGGATACGGAGAAAAATTACTTGCTGAACGCGCTGCGCCATTCGATTGCGCATTTGAACGATAATTGCTACTGCTTAGTGTTGTTGAATATTGATTTGCGCTATTGTATCGATTGCTGTACGGTTGTTGGGAGAATTGTATTGAATTTATGGCATTTACACGTCCTTGACCATTGTTTTGATTATTATGATTTCTCCAATCTCTATTTCTATCTCTGTCATTCTCTTGATATGTTCCGTCTAGTTGTAGGAGCGCTTGTGCGACTAAATTTGAGTCAGAAAAGTTCAAAGTTGAGAGGGCTACACGAGCGTGAGATGAAAATTGTTGTATAATTGAATAGTTTAATTCATACGGCGACAATTGTGGCTCGAAAAACCGTGCTTCTCTCAATTGCTTATAATAATAAGCTTGCATAGTACCGTCATTACTTCTATTGTATCGTCTCGCATTCCACCTGGCTTTAAAACGCACTTTTACCGGAATCGAGTAGAACTCTTCCTTGAATGCCCTTTTAAAGTCGTCAAAGTCAATTAATGCATGTTTAACTACCTCGAACCATGTTTTAAGTCTACCATTAATAAAGCTTTCTACCAAAATTAATTTATGTTCCCTGCGGACATTCTTAAAACGGAAATAGTTTTCTACTTCATCAAGAAATTCAAGTGGATTATTTTCCTCTACGAATTTTGGTCTTTTTACATCAATATGGAGATATTGCAAATGATTTACTAGGCCATTCACGAATTGATCATTTACCACAGGATGCTCCCGCTGTTGTGCGTTTCCTGGTCCTTGCTGATTCTGTCGTTGTTGTTGTTCATTGTGTGCTTGTTGGATGTGAGCGTCAGGTGGAGCTTGGGCAGCGGCACGTAAAGTTGCGAATTCTGCTCTTTCTTGTTCAAATTCCCTTTGAGCGGTCCTCAATCTTTCCCATTCCGCGCGAAGATTCTCAACTGCCTCAGCAGTTCCCCCACCAGGTGGTACATGATCGACTACCATGGTCGCGGCCGATGTATTATTCCTGCTAGAATTCGCAGAGAGTTTAATATTTGTCGATTTACGTTTATTTTTCACTGTTACCGTGTATTTCTTTTCCGTTTGAACACGAGGTGATTTAGTCTTAGAGACAATACAGGATTGACCTTGCGATTGGGTCTTTGTTTGTGTTGACTCCTTACTAGATCGCGTGATTCGAGGCGACAATGCCGGTTGTTTATTTTTACTCATCCGAGAGCTGGGTGAGTTTGTGCCTAAAGTTGGGCGCCAGTGTAATAACTTGTCTATTTTTCGTTATTATTTTTCGAATATACTACTTTATATATTATTTCAAAAAAAAAATAAACAAATAAATGTGATATTTAATCCCTTCTGAGGCATACTCTACAAACCTTCAATATATGAATATTTACGAATTTAATCTGATAATAATTATAGCTTCAACAATGAGGAATTCACGTATGTATATCATAAATAATATAAGGGCAAGAATACAAATCCCACTGGACAAATTAAGAATTAACATACTCTCTTTTATTCCTTTACGAATCGTGTTCAGCACATATAATTTTGTTTTATTCACAACATATGATCTATATATATATATATTTACAGAAAAAGAACAATCGGAGCAATCATACATTACATATAAATAAGAACTCTCTCTCTCCTTTTCATACAAGATACTTATCTTATTAATTATGTATAGAAGAAGTCGTCGGCCGACGAACAGTCAAATGGGAAGTATCTTTGTCCTTAACACTACTGAATAGATCTAATCTCGAGAACGGTTGAGAGAGAAACTGGAGTAAAGCGATCACTTGTCCCGCTACTCTAATTGTAATTACCCCCTCATGTTCTGACGGAAACATCCGAACACGCACGAGGTGACACTCGATCGTGTGTTTTCGATATTTTGGGAGGCAGTATTCAAATATATAATGTATCATTACAAACTGAACAAATCTATAAATCTATATCTATATTATATTGGTTGACAGAGATAGCGAAAAGAATTACTTTCTTTTTGTTCTTATGTATGAACGTGATAATTTTCCTGAATATATGTAATCTGTTTAGTTTTTTGTAGATCATAATACTCGATGTACTCAATCAAATTTAAAAGCGGAATTATTCATAGTTAACAATAATTACGTATTTTGTGGATTTCACTAAGAATTGTGTATTCTGATTCCTTAATTACAGGGTCTACATGAATATTTGTACATCCCCCCATGGAAATAAAGTAGAATAGAAATTATATTTTTCGGTGTATTGAAAAATATATTCAAAATATATCTTGAGATATATTTCCAATATGTATGGAATGTCTACTTATTCTTAAAAAAATATAATTCTTGAGTATTAGGGTGGTCGTTAATTTTGATGCTGAGCGATTTTGTCCGACACGCCCCTTCATTTGAATCGATATACATTTTTTTTAATCGGTTTTAAATTTGAGAGCTCTATCTCAACGGGAAAACGTGCCTGTAAGCAGAAACATTTTCCCATTCAAATAACATGGGAGTTTTGGCACAATTACTTTAAATTTTTTTCCCGAGCCTCACAAAAGCGGGAACAATCCAAATACCGTACGAATTGTACGCGCGCGCGTGCGCGTGCGCGCGTGTGTGTGTGTGGGAATGTTCCTTCTATATGCAGTGATACGCGTATAATTGTTTATTTGATAGAATATTCCTCTTCGTGGATCAATTGAAAATTTGTTTATTCTCTACTGGAATTAATTAATCATGGGTTTCACGTTCTGTACAAATTGTGATGACATACGTCAGGTATGTAAAATTTACTTCATTAGCAGAATCAATACCCGTTTGATTGCTGAATTTGTTTCCATAAATTTCTACTTCGTGTACTCTTCGGGTCCTGCAGTTTGGGCTTGTTTGCCGTATTCTCGAATGAGCTCCCGATGCAGACTCCATGAAGCGACTATGGATTGCCGTTTTCAGAATGTCCCCACTTTCGATGCGTGGAACTTACATTGGTTATCGATCAGACAAACTCGTTCTGTGCTCCCGACTCTCCTGGCATCAGCGACGGAAGCTTTATATGAAGTTCTCGTCCCAATGCCTCGCGCGCGCATCGACAGACAGCAATATCTCGTTCCAGTGAGATGGACTGCTGGCTAATACATTACGATCTTTGCTCCCATGTCATGATCGTGTCCCTCATTGTCGGCCTTGTGCATTATCATCCAACGTTGCTTAATATTAATCTCCTATATGACGTGTAACTGACATCTACTTTTTATTTGTTGTCTATTCCTAAAAATATCATTTTGCTCATTAAAATATCAGACGTAATTAATAAAAGATATACACTAAGATGAATTGTATAAAATGAAATTCAGTCACCAATCGTTTTATTAAATTAGGTACGATGAATTTACTGGAATCGCTTAATTTTGGTTACTCAAGTTGCAAGATCAATAATTCCTACAGCGAAGAAATAACTTAATGAAGCAATGAGATATTATTGCAGTCTGTAACACTAAAATATTTGTGGATTATAGAACACATTCGACTACGCTGAGGTCTCATGTGAACCTTAATAGAATTGGAGTCGATGTCCTTTTTAGATATTTCAGATTGTCTATTAACGACGCTTCCAGCTTCAGCTTCAGCTGGTATGTATGTAATAACAAAATCATTTCTGTTCTACATCCCGAAACAGACAGCGAATAATGTTTAAAAGTAATTTGATTAAGATCCATGTCATGATTGTGTTCTGATTGTTGACATTGTACATTATCATGCAACGTTGCATAAAATTAAGCACTTATATGGCGTGTAACAGAATATTTTTGAAGTTTGTTATCTATTTGTACAAATAGGATTTTACTCATTCGAAATAGTAGACATAATCAGAACGCAATAAAACAGAGATAGTAATATCAATTCCACAAAATGGAGAATCAGTATCCAATCGTTTTATTTGATTGGGTACGATCAATTTACTGGAGTTGCTAAATTTTAGTTACTTAAGTTGCTAGATTACTTAATCCACCTCAGTCAAGGAATAAGTTAATGAAGCAATGAGATATTGCAACCTGTGAAACTGGTTAGTAATTTATGGTATAATAAAAAAAATCCACCATTTTTATTTTATTTGAAGTTATAGTTTACGGAGGTGTTTTGAAGATGCTTCTCGCGTTTGGTTTCGCCTCGTTGATACGGTTTGCTGTGGTCGTGACGCTCGACGATGTCTCGAGTTATTCCTTTCCATATTCTTGCTGTAAGCATCGTGGAAAAACAGTGCATAAATTACTACGAGTCCGCCCGCTTCGCTAACTTTGCTTGCTGGCTTTTCTCGTCGTAGTTCTCCCAGCCGCCCATTTTCTCCCATCTCCCTATAACTTCACTTATCCTCTAGGAAACTTCTCGCTCTCGAAAGCGTTTTCCATCTCTCCGCTTCGTAATGCCCTCTGCTCCTTCTGCTGTCTTAATGACTTTAAGATGGTGGCTTTTAAATAGTGCTCGAAGCTGTGCCGAGAAAATGTATGATTTCTTCATTTTAATTATTCAAGAACGACATTATGTAGAACGTTCAAATATCTCAAAGGATTCAACTCTTTGTGAAACTATTTTGTACTGATTCCATGAGACTACACCTTTTGCTTCCTCGTAGCATAAAGAAGGAAGCTTCGTGTTCATGAAACAAATTTTATACCTAGTATACTCGAAGAAGTCTGAAATATGGAAAAAAGAGAGAAACGATTTCATCGACGTCAAAGCAATGGGTGGACGCATTTTGTTTTCATTGATTTCAATGTAATAGTACACTCAAATTTCAAAGAGAATATTTCATTGCGTGTAAAGGAAGATTTTGAGCATTTTATGAAGAAACAGTTTCATTCGTTTGAAGAAAAGTTTTCAATGATTCAAAGAACCGTTCTCCTTGGTTCATTGATAGCGGGAAGTGCTGGAAATTTCATCCTGAAGGTGCCCAGCCTTTTGGCCCTATGACAAAATATAACCCCTGATACAAGAACTTTTTCGACCGAATCCCTCCCGGACTAAATTCCCCCTATAGATTTTTTTTTTGGACTGAATTTCCTGTGGTCAAAATCTCCCCGGACGTAATCCTCCTGAAAAATAAAAAATATTCGGACAATAAACTAGTCAGTCGAAACATAACGGTTGGAACGACGGGGATGAGCTGAAGCTTCCCCCCCCCCCCCCCTCCCACCCTTAACGGCACAGTATTTTTTATTTGCTTAATTAGTTAACTTTGACTTAACTTTATTTTACTATACTTGACTTGACTCGACTTTACTTGACTTTACTATGCTAAATTTGACTCGACTTTACTTTACTTTACTATACTTGACTTGACTTGACTTTACTATACTCGACTGGACGTTATTTTACTTTTGCGGTTGAGCATAAGACTCAAGTCAAATCGTTATGGAATGCCCTATACGTAATTGAATAGTACGCGTTTTCGGCGGAATATCGTGTGCCTAAGCCTTTGTCACGGTATCAGTAAGGATTTCACGCATATGATATGCTACGCCGCGCTATGGTATGGGATGATCGGTGACGTGACGTGCCGTGCCGTGCCGTGCCGTGCTGTGCTGTGCTGTGCTGTGCTGTGCTGTGCTGTGCTGTGCTGTGATGTGATGTGATGTGATATGCTGTGCTTTGCTTTGCTTTGCTTTGCTTTGCTTTGCTTTACTTTGCTTTGCTTTGCTTTGCTTTGCTTTGCTTTGCTTTGCTTTGCTTTGCTTTGCTTTGCTTTGCTTTGTTGTGCTGTGCTATGCTATGCTACGCTACGCTATGGTCTGCTATGCTATGGTCTGCTACGCTATCCAAGAGGATATCTTGAACAATGTGTGAGAGTACGTTTTTTTATTTGGGTGCCTTTGTCCAGGGGAAAATATTTTCCGGAAAAGATTTTGGTGAGGAAGCTACTTTCCACGGGAGAATTTGTCAGGTGGAATATTGTCGGAGCGGTAACGTCTGGGAACCTATTCTGAATTTTAATCGCATATACGGCCGTCGATTTTGCACCCATCCTTACATTGTTGTTTTACGGTTCTTCCGAACTAACAGCTTTGAGTTTCAAGGGGCCCGCACTTTAGTCCATTTCCGTCGTACTTCAGGACGTTCTCTTCAAATTTTCAGCTGTATCTGATGCCGAGTAGTTTAGGGAGAATATATCTCAAAATACTGAGCTGTAGTGAGGGAAGTACCGCTGCTTCTTTAGTGAAATCGATGAAAAGAACAGAGAACGTTTCTTCGATTCAATGTAAAACTCAATGTAATGACTTTTGATCGAGTTTGAGATCATTTAATGAAAAGATAGTGGTAAAACTTAAGTATTTTCATTGGTGCAGCTTTGGAACGGTGGTATCCGACCATACATTTCCTACACTGAACGACTGTACACGCGGGCAGCTTTACACCAGACAACTCGACACCGAAAACTCTACTCAGCGCAGTTGTAAAAACTGTACACTATTTTTACAAACTTCGAAACTAAAAACTTGACACACCGAAAAGTCGACACTGAAAAAGTTCACACGCCGAAATGTCGATTTCCAATTAGTGATATATTGAAAGATTTTGGTATTTACTACACTTCATTTGAAATGGTCATTCACCTTTGTATAATAAAAATGTTGTGAATTTTATTACATTTTTAGCGATGTAGTCACAGACAAAACAGTTAACTAAATTTTATATATGTAAATGTTAACGAAAAAAAGAGGTACAATACAAAATTGCAACTATTCATGTTTTGCTATTAAATACGTCGTCGTCTTTCATTATTGAATAGCACTTCGAGTAAAAACAATGAAGAACACGAAAAAAAGATCATGTCGATGGGATACAGAAATTCGAACTATTTAACGCGCTCGTCTATATATTTTTGTAATTTTTACGAAGAATTAAAAACTATGGCAATATTTCGTGTTTATTTTGTCCGAAAATTGTGAAAATTTGACTTTGGGAATTATTGGAATTTATTTTTGTGGATTAAAAAATGATATTTTGAGGACCTTTTATATAAAAATCGAAATAGAATACATTTATACTATAAATGCAGCGAGAAAAGAATGTAAAAGCTATAGAAAAAAAAATCACTTATAAATTGTGGTACAAGTCTCAACACTTTTGTTTGTTTGCTTGCTTGAAACTTTACGTTTTCGAATAAATTTTATCGAGTGATTATAATTTTGATTTAGCAGCCGCGATTCGCTTAAGATTGTAAAACGAGGCTCTGTAGTTAATTTTTTACGGGTCACTCACCCGAGATTTGTATTTTAATTTCTAATAAAACGTAAAGAATGTATTACATTTACAGAATAGTATTCATTTTTTTAAAATTTATTTAATATACCTTACCATCAGTCATAATAGGTTGCTACCAATAATTTAAAGATAAACGAGCGGCACAGTCCGCCTAAACGTGAGATTCACAGCGAATTTTGAACACCATGCGTTAAAAATTTCAGAAAAATGAAGCACATGAAAGGTGCTGAAAAAATTAATTTGGTATAATAATAATTTAAAGATATTATTAACAAATTGATGGAAAAAAACATTGTTCAATAATTTATCCGTCAACCTAACTTTTTTTCAAATTAAAATGAATTTAAAAAAAATGTTGTATAATGTTTGAGAATTATATTTTGTGAATTCTTATTACGGCTTAACCCCTTTACTTTCAAGGGCCCCTATAAGGGACGCGAACGTATAGAGAAATCGTTTTTCTGACAACGAAGGGGTTAAACATAAAAATAAATGCAATTTCCAAACATGATACAAAATTAAGAGATCATTTTCATTTGAAAAAAAAAGATAGGTTGACGGGTAAATTGTTAAATAATGTTTTTTCTTCATCAATTTTTTATCAACATTTTGGAATTATTATTATGCAAAATTAATCATTTCAGCACCTCCTTGACGAACAATGGAGAACAAAAGCAATATTTTTTGCAAGTCGTTAAAAGCCATCGGCAAGAATATCCAAACGCAGACAAAACAACTCTGAGAGCCGGTTCTGAAAAGTGATAATAAATGAATAAAAAAACCTGCAAAGTAGAACCTTGCAAATTGCTTCCTCATAGAGGTAGCTTTTGACAAAGCTACTTCTATGAGGAAGTATGTTGATCAATTGTGGCTTCCTCATAGAGGAAGCTTCGTAAAAAGCAAAAAATAATGAGGAAGCAATTTGCAAGGTTCTACTTTGCAGGTTTGTTTATAGTGAAAAGTTGTTAATGAAAGAAGTTCATGATTTATTGATAAAATAAAAATATAATGACTCTTGTTGAATGAGGAAATAAAGACTTTTTAGGCTTGTTTATTCTTTTGAGACATTTTTCTTAAAATTCAAAGTCTCATAAACTTTTTACCGCTCGACCGATTTGTGTAAAATTGTTACTCAAAAATTGTGAAATAATAGTCCATATGTAAACTAAATTGGAACACGACACCTAGTAATTTGCATGCGCGAGCACTCGAACGAGATGTTTGGAAAAATTCGAAATGCCATAAAAGTGTGCACACGCACGCACGCACGCACGCACGCACGCCATTATAAATGTGTACTTTTCTTGTACCTTTCATGTATTTAATTGGTAAATTTCTGGCTCAAATGTTTCACGAACTTTTCACGTACTTATCGCCCGAAACTCGAAGTACGCAAAAAGTCAAGTATTGTCTCATTGGCGGGACTTTTTCACGTACCACTCGCGAATCCCAGATGGATCCGGGATGCACTCTTTTTGTACTAGGATATGATCGACGGTGATTATCAATATTTTTTTCGAAAATTAAAATTTAGTACATTTAAAAAAATGGGAATCTCGCGTGACCGACCTCTAAAAAATTAGCTACAGAGCTCCCCTTTCACCAAAACACATTTCTACATATATTTCAACTTTTCCATCAGCAGCCGAGAATTTTATTTATTTATTTTTTTGGGACACCCTAATGTACACCTATAGTATTACTGCTATTCTCCGCCGATAGGTAAACTTACAGGCTAGATTGCTTATTTGTACATCTGCGGGTCTGCTGTTCGTGTGCGACACCGACACTGGATTGTCTCGAGACAAAATCATGTAAGGTAGAAATAGCATTTTTGGTCATTTTAGTACTTTTTGTGGCCATCAACACAAAAATGACGGTGGTGGCCAAAAATTGTACCAAAGAGCTTTGAACATAATTTATTAAACAACTAGGTATTTTATGAATTGCATATTCCATGTAAAATTGCTTTGATTCATGTTATAATTTCATTAAGTAATTTGAAAACACCACCAAACGTAAATAATGGTTTTTCCAATATTATCCGTTATTACCCGGATAATTTCGGATTATCCGGGTACCCGTATATTTGGATCCGGATAACCCGTTACTATCCGGATATTTGGACCCGGGTACCCGTATAGTCTCGGGTGATCCGGATAATCCGGAACTATTCGGGTACCCGGATCCAAGTACCCGGATAGTGACGGGTTACCCGAATCCACGAAATTGAAGCGTCATATCCGTGGGATCCGGATAATTCGGGTATCCGGATACCCGAATAAGTCTGACCCCAAATTCGGATTTTAAAAAACATTGAATTTTTGTTCATGGTTTCCTGACGATTCAAATTTCCGTGAGGTTCAGTTTTATAAATTTTCTCAGAACAAGAATACAAAGTAAAAAACGTAAAGTTGTTAAAATTCCTTTTTTATAGGGCATATCTACTTCCTGATTCTCATTAGACAGAATTCATGAATAATTTTCCGAAGAACCTCGTAACGCACGCGACTCATTGAAAAAGCGTTTAAAAAAGCGCGGACGCTCGAGATGAAACACAATGGCTGGTGGAGGCCGCATTGTCTATCCAGCTTTTCGTGCACCGACCTTTTGTAAGGTTGGCCGTGATGTGCGCTGGTATTTGCGTCGCACTTTTTCTCCCGACTTGCTCTTGCCCCCGATTTTTCTCAAATTATTTTCTCCTGCTTCCATTCTCGATTCCAAAAGATTTCCCGACGATTGGACACCACTAAAGAATTTACGGAAGCGCGAATCGAGCGCAACGCTCAAGGAAGTTGAAGAAGGTAGTAAGAAGTTGGCTTCGTTTCCTGTCCGGAAATGTGAGACGAAACTCTTTATACAGTACAGTTGCTGTCTCCTTCCTTCCTTCCCTATCCCTTCTATAATGTACCCACTGACGAAGGAAGCCCAGGACTATCTGAGGAGCTTTTGTGCTGTTGCCAACGACCAGGCATAACCATTCAGACGGAGTTTAGTGCCCACGATTCCGTCAATCGTCATGACTTGGCTCGTTTTCTCCTGTCTCTATGGTATTCTTAATTAATGAGGTCTTTAATTACCCGTTGCTTTGAGCCTTGGTAATTTGAGATTGCTGGTTCGGTCTTTATTGAAGACATTGAATGCCTCTTTATGGATCAGAGAGCAAAAGCGAATGATCATTGCACTCAGAGAAATCGTGGCTGCACTGAGAAAACAAATTGGTAAGACCAAACGAGTAAGCGGTTGCTGGTGGCTTAAGACATATTTGAAAGTTGATTGGAATGAATATTTGGCTGATCGAACCAACGCCCAGTCGATTCAAATTTTTTGTAATTCACAATAACTATTATTCCTTCTAATTAATCGGGTGGGGTTTAAAATAGCGAATGGCCAAAATAGTGAATGGTTGAAATAGCGAATTTTGAAATTAGGAACGTCTGTATCTAGAATGGTTATCACTATGATATTCGCTATTTCAGCGATTCGTTAGTTCGAACATTCACTATTTTGACCTCCCTCTTATTGAAATGCTTTTAAAATAGCGAATGACAAAAATGGCAAATGGCTGATAAAGCGAATTCCATAATTATGGACATTCTAATTTTAGACGTTCCTTATTTTTGAATTCGCTATTTTACCCATTTGCTATTTTGGCGATTCGCTATTTTGACCCTCACTCACTGACTCTAACATTTCTTTCGTCACCCGCAACCGCATATTCGGTTGGTCTTACCAATTTGATTTCTCAGTGTGTAAAAATAGAGTGTCTAAAACGAATTTTTTTTACTAGCCTGATCAAAAAGTTTAAACTCTAATATTAATCCTCGTGAAAAACGCTTCGTGCAAATTTTTCAGGTGGCGCAACAGCTTTCTGTACTTCCCATTTAATGAACACGTAGGAAAACGAATCTTTCATTTTGACGATTATTAATTTTTTTTCTGCAAGATGGGCGCCAGCATTCGATAGTTTGAATGATAACCTTCAATTCCGTGAAAAAATTTTAGACTACATAGTGTCTAGAATATTTAATTTCGTGTACACAGATGATTTCTACTTTTCCAAAAACAAACTCTAAACTTCCTTGATAGGACCACTGTGGAAATTTGTGTATAATTCGTTACGTATATGATAAAATTATACTTCATACAATCTAATCTTATTTGCGATTATTATCCATATTATTATTATCATTACCCTTATTCGACAATAACATGCTCATTAAAATGGCTGATACATTTTTTCCACTATAGACGTCCGAAAATCACAGTTTATACCGCAATGGCCAACCTCGTAAGAAGGGAACACTGTGTGAATTTTCCTCATACGTGGCGTGAAGTTACGTCAACTCATTATGAATCATGATCTTGACGCATGTAATTGTAAAATCGTCACGTTATTTGTTTCAACACTTTTTTTAACCTCGTTATCCCACGTATGTATTGTTAAACATATTAACAAAGATTATAATCGTGTATTATAGAACACATTCGACTACGCTGAAGTCTATCTCATATAAAATTTAATAACATTGGAGTCGATGTCCTTTTCAGATATTTAAGACTGTCTATTAACGACTGTTCTAACTTCAGCTCTAGCTGTAATTTATGTAATCACTTGTCTTCTAGGTTCTGAAGCAGACAACAGATAATGTTTTACAAGGATTTGATTCAATTCCAGCTTTTAGGATACAGAAGTGATCGTTTCATGTGTACACCAACAAAATCTCACAGTATTTAATAGCTCAACAATGGAAAGTGCCCTGATATAAACACGGTTCGAGGTTACGGGACGAGTTCAAAACTTGAGGCAACAATGCGGGATATATTTCGCTGACTCGCTTAAAACTCGCGGCTGCAACAGCGAATTGGTGCAAGCGGCAGAGCACACATGAAGCATTCTCTGTCAATTCACCTCCTTTTTCCGTCCATCTCAAGTTTGCCTCGTAATTGATCACATGAAAATACCCCTAAAAAGCACTCAATGTGATTTTTTTCAGATTTTTAAATTTAATTTTTAAAAAACGCGGCCTTTTTTAAGCAACCATGGCTCGACAATATGAGTTTAGTAAATAAAAAAATATATATCTGCACAGAAAAGGTGTAGCTATGTGGTAGCTTTTAAATAGGACATTTAAAATCATTTTCACGCTGTGGTAACACTGATTCATTACTCAAAAACGGGAGAATTAATTTTTTCATTAGAAAATGGATATTCTTTTTGTTGAGAAAATTACAGAATATTCCTGCGTGATTCTTAGTATTTCGAAAAAAATTACAGGAAAGGCACAGATCGAGGTTCTAGGGTATAGAAATTTGAATAATGCTACAATAGTATGGATTCTGTACAGTGTGTGTGTGTTATTTTTTTTTACCATAAAATTCGATTCACGCTACTCTGCCAATTTTTTTACGATATCGACAGTCATGCAGGATCACTCTGTAATTTTCTCAGTTAAAAAAAATCTCCATTAGTGAATAAAAAAATAACGCCCTCGTTTTTCGGCAGAAAATTATTGCACCAAATCGTGAAAGTGATTTTAAATGTTTCTATTCAAAAGCTCGTAGAAAACTACAACTTTTATGTGGAGACATTCTTTTCAATAACTTGCAAATTTTAGATAAATCTGAAAAAATTAACATAGAGTTCTTCTCAATAGTACTTCGACATCACCAATTATGAGGCAGATCTGAGATGATTGGAAAAAACTTGGCTGAATTGACGGAGAATGCTTTATATGAAAGGTGCCAAGAGTTTCAAGGGATGCAAGAAAGATACATGGACCAGGCTATCACGGACCAGAGAGTACATAGAAATTCAATGCATGCGTCCCTCATTCAGAATAACCACAACTGCGCGACGATGTGACCAGCGCTATGAGAAACTCGATGCTCCAGATAGACGTCTCATCACAAAGTATATGAAAAACATGTAGATTGCACAAAATAGAGTAAAGGTGAAGAATGTTACGCTGTCTAAGTTCCGCACATTTCAGGCCGGAAATCATGAACATAGTATAAAAGTGAATCTGGATAAAAAATAAATCCTAGGCATGTCATTTGTAAAGAGAAATAATGCAGAGATGCACGTAAACTTGATATTACCCGTGTTCGGTATCTATTATGCTTTTGCTGGGAGAATGAAAAGGCTTCAGTAGATACGTCGCTAGACCCGGAGATTTTCCATTTATTCAGGGTCGCCGGGGGCCGCTGGATCTCGTCTCCGCGGAGGCGTAACGAGTTAATTTCGTTGAGTCTCCAGTTCTGTGAGTATATCCTATAGAAGGGTGCCCTAGTCCGGACTATATAGCGCGAGCTTAACTTTACAGTGATAGGGAAGTAGAGAGCAAAAGCAGAAGCTGGAGAGAGTAACCCTGTGTTCAATTATGTGAGGTACCCGGAACGTGACGTTGAGGATCATTCCTAGCAAACTTTTCATGACGGACACTTTGCCAACGTGTTAGATGACCCTCATGGGGTCTTTGATGGAAAGAGAAGAAAATATAGAAAGATGTATAATAGCATTGTAGTAAGACTTTGCAATATCTTGCTCATCTGTATTGTAGAAAACCAATTGGACTTGCAAACTTTTTACTTCTTGCAAAATGTCAATTGAATTTGCAAACTCGGGTTTTGAGAAATATGAACTCTTTTGGCAAAATTTTGATGGCCGATAGATCGGACACAAAATTAGTATGAGTTAAGCGTTTGATACGGAAATTTGACCAGTCTTGAGTAATTTTGTGGTAATTCGAAGACACACTGAGAGAAAAGAATATACTTGATTGACGGTGTCACATGGTAAAACGAATATATGAAGGCTTGAAATATTTATAGTTGAAGCGATGATAATATGGTTCCATAAACGATACTTGCAAGGTTATTGAAAAAAAAAAACTTTGAACTCGTGTATGCAATAAAACGGCATATTTGAAACTATTAGAATAGTTTTTGAAACTATTATCATTTTGATGATTGCTACTATAATTATATTTGCTATTACCATAAGATATATAGACGTTTCTCCTGAGAATTATATTGATGGTTCATCCAAGTATTTTCTTATATTTGGTATAACCATAAAATATAGACGCTCCTCCTGGGAACTATAGTTTATAGTTAGATTATCGTCGGTCTAACTATGTTTTTTTTTTTTAAATTATCAGATTCTTCTCCGAGTGCAAGCTTACTCTATTCCACTTTCAATCATTTATTGAGAGTTTTGTTATTTGCCACATTCAGTCCACTCTTGGTGACCAAATTCAAAGGCCAGCATAATAAATATTGGCGAATTAATGAAAAATCGATATAACCTTGTCAACATCTACAAATACTTTCGAAGTGTCAACACGGGTATACGGGTAAACACGGATTTAAAGTAATTTATTGGGAAAGTGGTCACAGCTGATACAGCGACCACTAAAGGAGCATTTATCTCGGGCATTTAATACACTCGAAATTCGGAGCAAAATGTCATAAAAGCTTTGAGCTTATAATAAAACAAAGTAAATTGGTGATCGTCATATTGACGATCTTCAATGTTGACATTTTGTGAGCTGTTTTTTTTTCTATTCATAACACCACTTTTTGGTTGCGTCGAACAATCCATTAATATTGACTAAAGCAAAAGGCAACAGTTCGAATAATCCGTTATTTCTATTGCTGTGACAGGCGTCGATCCGCAGTGGTCGCATTGCGGTAGGTCAGTGAAACAAGAGGAAGATATACCCGGTTGCCCGAGGTTGTAGGTAAGGATTCGAGAAACGGTAGTGGTTGGCGTATCTACCTTGATATTCCATCCCTCCCGCGCTCCTTATACTAGCCATACCTTCTATCGCCTGTCAGTAACCGCCGAGGATGCACTATATACATGATGCAGTTTGCAAACTTGAACTCCGGGACGGTAGCCAAGATCCAGAAGCATATCCACCTCACCTTCTTTACTATCTCGCGTGTCAGGCTGATGCTCTCGTCGCTGCTGGCTTCCGTCGTTCCGAGAATTCTACCTACCCCAGGAGTCAGCTGGAGCTCGAGGGGTTGCTCCATTGGACGGTAAGCACGGAGCAACCCTCTCTCATGAGGCCGAGGTCAGCTCTCGGGTCAACCGGAATGCGGTTAACAGTAATCTCGGGCTTGTTTGGATGACTACTGAGAGCTCTTCGATTGAGAGACATCGGGTAATGCTTCACGGCTATTAATTCAATTACTTCCATCGTGCTCATCGCCTTTACCACAGGTAATGTTGCCTGGTTTCCAACTCTTGATTCCTCACGGAAGGCGCTTTGTTTTAATAATTTATTATTTCCAGATTTTCATGTCAGGACAATCAGAATGAATCAAAATGCGGAGAAAAACTGATTTAGAAAAAAGTTGCTACTGGCGGATTTGCGACACGCAACGTTCTCATTACTTTTGTTACTGGCGTGAAGTTTTTATCGTGAATTTACTGGAGTATAGTGATGAACTGTATACGAAGAGAGATTTGAGGAATCTTGTACATTACTTACAATCTCCGTTTTTTGCTGTAATTTATTACGGTCGCGTTTTCAAATTCGAATTCAAGCTACAATACTTGTGAAGCTCGTGAGGTGGCGCGCGAAAGTACGTTCTCGCTTTCTGTTCACATCTGTCTGTCGTTTAGTTGATGCTTCTGTCGGCACCGTGATGGCTTGACAGGTCGAATTACCATTTCAGTTATTCGTACATCAAAAGTATCAAATCTTACGTTGTATATAACGCCTCCGCAAGGTTTAGGAATTTATCTCCAATGCTATGCGAGTGATGACAAGTGATATGGTACGATACCTGTATGAGTGCCTACAGTCTCAACTTTGCGAGTGTAGATAACCTTAAATATCTTATGTTTATACAAATTGAAAATCTAACATATGCTGTGAATATCCATAGTTCTTATTGACAACTGCGCAAGTTCATCCATAGTCGTTCTTTTGTTAGACCGCTAGATATGATAATAGTACATTACGATACTAGTGCGATGAAACTTTTCCGCTACGAGTGTGAGTTTGCAGCATGAACCGAAGGCGAGTGTTCTGATCACACGCGATCAGAAAAAGTTTCTCGCACGAGTATCGTATACAATTTTATGCCACTAGTGCGAGAAGTGCCTGTTTCACGCACGCAAGCGAAGCGAAGTGTGCGTGAAGTAGGCACTTCACACACACTGTGGTATAAAAGTTATGATGCACCGATTTAATGCATACAGATAGAATCACTAATGAATGAGCAGCGAATAAAAATATGTGATTCAGTGCAGGGAAGATTCTGATATTATCTTTTTTATTATTCACATGAAATTTGGGAAATCATCAATTGTTAAGAAATTTCTATTAATTGAAACATGGATTATATTACAGGTCTAGTAAATTAGTACATAACATATACTTCACGGAATAGATATTTTTCATGATAGATGGTTGCAGAAATCTCATATAAGTCACTAAAAAAAAACAACGAAGTTTTTGCTACATATTAAATGACTTGTTCTTTACAGTTCATTTGCAAATAATTCCATCTGTATGGATTAGACAAGCAGAATTCCATATTAGGATGCGGTCCAAAAATAAATACATGTTTTCATCTTATTTTATTCATATTTCTTGTAAAGTATCAGAAGGAGTGAAGATTTTGGATTGGATTTCAACATCAAAACCAGAATTCAAATGCAGAATGCACACACCAAATTTCAAACAGAAATGAATGAAAGGGTTTTTTGGAATCCACGATACCCAAAAAATATTTTCACAACAAAATCTAAAAGTCTCTTTTTACGTACTCTGTATGTGATAAAAAAGTACAAATGAGACAAGTGAAGCACCTCTCTCGCTTTAATTGTTGCAACTTCTAACGAAATGGATGCAGAAATTCAGATTTTATGGATTCTTCAATTTAAATAAAAGCATAATAACTTTTTAATTAGCTCAAGGTCTATAAATAAATTGAAAATTTTATTTTATTTTTTTCATATTTCGGCTAAAGCATCAGATGAAGTCGGAATTTTGGATTGGATTTTAATACCAAAATTGAAATTTGGTATTGAGTTTATGTTTAGACTTGAGTTATCATCTTTCGGGACGATACAGACAGACATTAGACAAACTAGGATAAATGAGTGACTGTCTTTTTTGAAATCTAGGATACTTGAAACATCTACTTCCATCATGATCCAGAAGCTTATTTTTTAAATATTGCAATACTTTCTCTTCTTACATACTTCGTATATCATGAGAAAGCAAATATTGCGACGTATCAACAAAATCTTCTCTTCATGCTACTTTTATCTTACAACCAATCATGAATACAGTGTCTCGCGCATTATTTCGGCTTGCCAATAAAATACAATGTCAATTTGTCTACAACCGCTTTACTTACATAGGATAATAACCTGTCTAGACATTCAACAAAACTCCGACATTTCCAATAATTCCATTTTCAGATAATTACGAACATTCACTACCATTTACCACAGATTGAGTGAGTTTAAAAACAATTGTTATTGAAAGCAAAAAAACATCCTAATTTTCATCAATATCGGCTTTATAAAAACGGCGAGGATTTAATTAATACGATCTTTTACATTTTGGAATAAAAAACCCTCGGAAAGGATGAAATAAAATTAACCCGTACTCCTCCCGGTAAAGAATACACCAAAGAAAGTTCACGACTAAGGAGAATAGCTCAGAAATTAATTTTCCGTTGACAACAAAGAGCGGATTGGCGAGGTTGAAGAAAGCATAGTATTTTGTACTTGCCCGAGGTAATCCCTGGACGCGATGGACTCCCATGACATGGCTGAGGCTCTTCTATCGCGTTCCCTATTTCTCTCGGCGAGCACTCGCCGATGGTGATCCTCGTCGGGGTCGTCGTCGTCGTAATAATCGCGGGAACTGCTGATGCCTCGTCGCTCTCGACGTTCCTCTTTCTTCGCCTCCTTGCTCGTCTCCTTGTCTTCTTCGTCGGGCCTCCAACGCCAGTCTCATCTCTCTCCAACGCCAGATACACCATTATCCCGCCCACCTGCACCTCCGCACCTGCACGCCACGCTTAAGCAGTACATGCCAGTCGCGCACCTTCACGCTTTTCACGGATGTGTTCTATGCAAAGTGTATATTATGTATTTGCCGCAATAAGCTTTTCGGTAGCACTGCACAGCTTTGCACTTGTGTCCGCGACACGTTTAATGCAAAATTTGTCTACCGACAAGCGAATCGACTTCCCGAACAAGTCCGTGTCACTACCTCCGTAATCCCGGTGTACACTGATTCGTCTTTGGTGAGTCTACCACTTCGTCAGGCAACACGACGATCCATTTAGCTTTCCCTGCGTTTCCTGAAGTGCTCACTATAAAATGATAAAAGTCTGTTTAGAGTTTGCTTTCTGATTATTGTTAAGTTATCTAGAAAAGTGTTTACTTTCGAAAAGTGAGAGTAATGAGTCATAATCGAATGTGGAAGTTATAAGAGCCACCAGCAGAATAAAAAAAAAATGGATGCGTTCGAAACATAACAGCAAGAGGATAGATGTAAAATTTATCGGTACCGATTTGTGTAAACTTAAACTTTAGAATGAGCGAATTTTAAGTTGTTCTTGGAGAAATTTGTTGCTGGGGTGATCAAAGTTGGAGTGAATTGGAGATCCAATGTCGATATTTAAAAAAAATTGAATATTCTGTAATTCAAAATAAAAAATTGGATGTTACTGTAGATTCAGCTGAAACTCGATAACGATCGCCTCAAAGGGCGACATTGAAAGTATTTTTTGTACTTTCGACTGCTTTGTTAACCGGGTGAATTATGCATCTAGTTTAAGGGGTTAGGCCACTCTAGAAATTTCGAAAGATCGATTTTTTTTCTCCTTGGAAATGACTCATTAGGGTTTCTAAAATGCTGTCCCAAAAGATTATGGCAGGCAAAAATTTGTAAATGCCCCCATTTCGAATTTTAATGGGAGGCCGCCCGGTCAGCAGGGAACCTCTCTTGTGAGCGCTTTATGGTGCGATTCATGATGTTCATGGCAACGGGCAAAAGCTAGAAATAGTTTGGCTGAATATAAACCTAAGCCAGCTCTTCCGTCTAATGTGTATGAAGCTATTAAACCAATCTACGAAGAACTGACCAGTGATGATCTTCTTACGCGATGTATCGGTGGTTACACCCAAAACAACAACGAAAGCTTCAATTCGACTGAGTGGGCATTGGCCCCAAAATCGACAAAATATTACATTTTGTACATACAATGCCAGGTTTTCATTAATTTTACACATTGTGAAAGAAATGGGCTTAGAAATCGGCGTGCATTCCTACAAAACGCGTCTGGCGATCGACGGTCAGCGCATAATGCTTGGAGAGAGATCACTGTCTGAAGTGGTAAAAGAGGCAAGAATGGCTTCAAAATCGAGCAGAAAAGAAATGCAAGAGAAGGACACTCGATTGGAAAGCTAATTATATGGTGCAGGCATTGCAGACTAAAGGTATATCAATATTATCAATGATTTTCTACTACTCAAAACTTTAAACGCGTTTATCCCAAAACTGCTCTTTTCAAGTTGGCCAGAAACATAACTCAAAAAGTTTTTCTGAAAATTTCTGAAAATTTGTACTGACCAGACTTCACCCAGTTTGCCCGAAATTTGACTTCGACTTATCATTTTTACACGTATTTTTTCACGATTGCCAAACTTGCTTGAACTGAAGAAAAGTGATAACCATACATGGATATGCATTTACATAGATAAATAAATCTTAATTAAAAAAGCAATGACTTATTTGATTTACAATAATGTTTTCTAACTGCAATAAGATTTCCTCTATGAGATAACAAGATTGGTTAAATATAACCGTGTATAAACTGTTTTAAAAGCGATGAATTACATTCTCTTCGTTTGTCAATGTTGAACGCTAATTAGCTTCTGCATCGGTATTGGCAATTCAATTTTTAATAGACGTTGGGATATATCGAAGCATTGATGAATAACGACAATATCATGACAAAAGGAGAGTAATTGAGTTCCAAACCCCGATCCATGTTACAGTGTCTATTAGTTGATATTCGTTATATACTTTTTTTGAAAATATGTTGCCGATGAGAGTTTATAATAAGCTCCATATTTGCTGTATCGCCAAACTATCGACTTAATACTTATTAGTATTTCCATCAACGCTGGTTTATTAGCATATCGATCAATTATCCTGAAGACTAATAATTTATTAATTTTAGTTCTATGTATTCTTTTATTTTTACTTGGGAATTATGCTCGGAGAAGCTTTATCTCAGTGCTTACTAGGAATCGATAAACAGACTTGTGTGTTAACGAGAGCGAACAGGCTGCACCTGATGAACGTCACTTCCATGGATAATTAGAAGCTCTAATCATCCGGAAAACTAGTAATTGTTTGTCAGGTTTTTTTTAGCACTACTTTCCGAGCCCCTAAGTCGCGAATTGGTTACTTACGCAGTGCATTGAAAATTCAGCATGGATGAGGATCCTGTCTCGAATTTATATTATAACTTGGAGCAACGATTGTCAAATCGAATGTAGGGTCAGCAAATTGGGAGTCTGTACTGAACCATGTCCCGAGTACTTTTGTGTCTCTCGCATACTCGTAGTTCAAAGGATCGATTTTATCGGTTTTCTATTTCCGGTTGAGCGAGACGAGCCACCGTCGTATATATTGTAGTCGTCGTGGCAGCTTATTCTCTCCACGCCCACGCCGCGACGAGGCACCGGCAGTATTGAAGTAGGCGACTCCGCACGCGTATCGAATACCGATCTGAACGATATTTTCAGTCGAGCAGAAATTCAACTCCAATTTATCTTTGATTTTGTTTTATCGCTCGGTTCTCACTCAATTGTGTCAACACTTTGGTGTATCGCAATATAGATGTGCCGGGAGTCTTAATTATGAGCTCGTTTTATCATCGGTTCACTTAATAACGTTTATGGGGGACGAGTTCAACAGAAAATAGTATTTTTGTTTTAATTGTAAGGGCAACTCTCTAACTCCAAAAAAATTTCCGCTTTTCAGAATGAACCCAAATTCCCTTCGCAGTTCAATTAAACACCATTTAAACGAAAAATTTTTGTTTAAAGGCCTTTGGAAAAGTGTTATATAAATGTATAAAATGTCATAATAATTGTGGCATCTGAAACATGTGTCTTTTGAATTATTTAATATTTTCTCTTTGCTGCGGGGGAGAAGTGTCCTTATGATAAACAAAAGTTTTTCTTAAGAAATTTAAAGAGGGCGACTGGGTACAAGTTGGGTTAGATAGAGTTCAAAATTTGAGACATAATGTAATTTGTGTGCCAGTCCGTGATACATTAAAGCCTACTGTATTTTGTTACAATAAATTTCAAGCAAAAAGTCGAGCTTTTAACATGCCGTCTCATAAGACGATGGGATTTTTCACACATCAATTGAAGAATTAACATACTTTAAAGTCAACTAACGCAAATAAAAAAAAACCAGCGATTTTCAATCAATTTTTTTCAAAAAAAAAATTTTAATTTATGTTAATTTATGGAACGATTTATGTATCTACTTCTCCGACTCTATTTGCAGCATAGGTTTTTCCTCGTCTACAATTTGCTGAGTGATTGTTCTAAGCCGGGTCAGTAATGAGACGTCATACGACAGCGATGGTCGTGCTCCTTAAATTTCTTTATCTTTAGCAAGCTGTAATTATTAGAATTATTGTATAAACTACTTCGATTTATTAAAAAGTGAGAGGATGAAGAAGCAATAGACGTTAACTTCGCATTTTCCTTCTATACACTTGATAGCAAAGATATGGCCTTCACAGTTTTTCGTACGAAAGATTCCCCGCGCAGAATCGTCCAAAGAAATTTTCCAATAATATCGAAATGATGTTTCCTGGCCCTGCGGTATGTGCCCTCTGACAATCCTTTTCCGATACATCCAATTCATACTGCCGTTTAGCCTGGTCTTGCAATACTACTATCGGACTATATATGGGGTTCTTCAGACCGGATTGACCTTATCATATAAATTTTAACGCTTAGTATCATAGCCCCATGAAAAAGGTTATATTCAAAATAGGATCTTGACGTATATTTTATACGTCTTATACGGCTCAGATGTATATTTTATTCAATGTATGTAAAATATGTAAAATTACTGGCATATACTTGATGGAAGAAATATCTTGTTTTTTTTCGATATATTTTTCGAATATAGGTCATTCTTCCGCAGACACTTAATTTTTTTCAGAGTCTTGAATTGACGACTCTGTCTCTGATTTACTTTTTAATTTTTGCCAATTTTTGGAAGTTTCATTATTAAATGGGATTTTAAAACATATATATATATAACCGTTGATAAAAACATTCCCGACAGAAGACCTTGACTATGAAAAATTCTCAGTTTTTCAATCAAAATATTGCCAATTCAATTCGTCTTTAAGAAGACACTGGAGAAAGTGAGAATATATTGAAACGCCATTTTTCGTGCTAAGTCGCTGAGTGAAATATTTTGAAAATATTTTTTTTTCGGATTTCTTGCAGTATTTTTACACACTGGGTGAAGTTATTTGACTGGGTGAAGAAGTACGTTTCGTAAAAAAAATTAACACGTTCTATGCATTGTTTCCATTTCTTTATATGCTTGGCAATGCGTATAAACCGATCGTTTTAATTGTTTCAACAATAATAAAGGCTGTACAAGCACACGCGAAAAGAAAAATTGACCGAAATTACTTAAAACGTAATTTATGCATATCAGAGGTAAATGAAGAGATAGTAAATATTCGTAAAATATGATGGTTTTTTATTTCTTACGAAACCTTTTGTTCGATTCACTCAAAAACCTGCACCCAGAAAGTAAAAAACTGTAAGGAATCAAAAAAAAATATTTTTGATATTTTTCACTCAAGGGCTCACCTTGAGAAATGGCTTTGAAATTTATTCTCGCGTTTTACAGTGCCTTTCTAAAGTCGAATTGAATCGTCAAGGTTTTCATTATGAAACTGAGATTTTTTCACGAATAAATTCTTCTGTCCAGAATTTTTTTTATCAACGATCACATGCTTAAAAAAACCATTTACCAAGCAAACTTCGAGACATTGATAAAAATCAATAAGTAGACCGGAGACACAGTTATCAATTGAAAAATCGGAAAATAATAGATTGTCCACTGCTTGACATATATGCAACTTACAACGCAATCGGACAAAACGAGGTCCACGAGTGTGTGAGGTTTCGGAAGAACGATTCATATGAATTTATGTTGCCAGAATTTCGATATTTGAAAACAATACTGCACATAGCGACAAAAAAATGTACAGATTGTCGTAAGTCATATGAAATGTCACTTGATGAAATGAAAAGTCTGGTCCTCTTCATATTCAATAGCCGATAGCGTATAATGTAGTCGGTCATTGACATGAATCGACAACCGTTTTAGAAAACAATTGAATTTGCGTACGTTTGTTGACGTTACCTTCATAATAACAACACAATATTCGAGAGTTGAATGTTCTGGAATCTTGTTGATAACGTAATTATTACGTAACCATCAATATTCCGTCCCTCCAACTCTGAAAAGGATTAATACAAAATATTCCAATTTCCTCATTACGGTAATTACCGTAATGAGGTAGGCGCTGAGTTGAAGCAATATGGTAAAAATTCGCTTATTAACAAAGAGTTGATAATGACGATGTGAAAGCCTAATACGACACATTTTCTATTGCAAATGGTGATTTTCATTGCTTTTCAAATTTGGTTTTACGACTGACTGGAAAATCAACCATTAGTCCGAATATTAAGGATGTTAACATAGTGGACAGATGTACAGTCGAACGTCAATTAGAGAAGCGGAAATAAAAGGGGAGCACCGCTTGCGTCCATTTCCACTGCGTTGACTGGACGGGCCGATGCATTCGACAATGCGTCCGGCTATCATGTTTATCACTTTTAATCCTCAGTCCAAATTAGACTATAATCCATGTATGAAAAAAAAAATTTAATCTCCCCTAATTAATTTCGCGCTTTATGACTCGGTAAACTTTTCTACCCCTCGAGCGCGAATTATATTTTACTCTGTCGGCATAGACGCTTTTCTTTTCTTTTATTCCTTTCTGTTTCTTCCTTTCTTTGTCCAGCACCGTTGCAATTACACGCCTATCCACTTTTCTGCTTCCTCTTTACAACATGATGGAACTAGGCAGCAGCGGAAACGACAGTACATGGCTGATGGAAGTTAGAGCTCGCCAACAGGGCCTTTATCCTATTTCTCTCATGTACCGTTATATATACTATACTGCAAAAAGTCCTGGGAGCTTTTCCGTCCAACCCTCTTGTTTCTCCATGGTTACATGTAACACTAATTTCATCCGGGACAAAGCGTGTTCGGCTAGGTCCTGTAACTTTATCCGGGTCGAGCTGGAGTGTCATGGGTGTAGCCTGCCTCACAATTTTTTTTCTCAATGCACAAAGCTTTTAAGGGTATCGCATCGACGCTAGTTACATTGGATGAAATTCTGATTTTTCGTACGTTGACAATTCATAAAAATATGATTCGATCATATTTTGTACATATGATTTTTTTATAATATCCATTTTTTCGATTTATGGAATGGTTAAGCATTGTTTTTATTGCCCCAAAGAATATTCAGTTACGTCCTGCAACTTTATCTGGATCGAGCCAGAGTGTCACGGGTTTCGTTGCTTCTCAATTTCTTGTTTTCAATGCACGAAGCTTTCGAGGATGTTGTATCGCGGCATGTTATGTTGGATGAAATGCAAATTCAAGTTGCAATGTTTGCGGCTATTTGTCGACCGATTCCCGATGATAATGAGGAAAAATGTTAATTTTTTGTATATTGCCAATTCTTTTATTCATAAACTTTGAAGTGGCTATTACCGATAAGTATGGACGGAGATTGAATGATAAAAATATGTCGTTTTTTACATACGAATTTTGTATTTCCCTTTTTCGTTATATGAGATGGCTTAAGAGTTTTACATTGCCTCGAAGAATATTTAGCTAGGTCCTGTAACTCTCTCCGGGCCGAGCCGGAATGTCTATGGTTCTGCGTGCTTCGGAATTCCTGTTTCAACGTACAAAGCTTTTAAGGGTATCGCATCGAAGCTTGTTATATTGGATAAAATTCTGATTTTTCGTACGCTGACAATTATTTTATTTACGAATTTTTAGATGTCTATTACTGACAAAATTTCGATGTCATTACATTAAAAAATATGCCGATTTTACATATGATTTTTTTACAATTTTCATTTTTTCGATTTATAGAATGGCTTAACAGTTTTATATTGCTCTAAAGAATATTCAATTAGGTCCTGTAACTTTATCCGGATCGAGCCGGAGTGTCTCGGGTTTTGCGCGTTTCAGAATTCCTGTTTCAACGCACAAAGCTTTTAAGGGTATCGCATCGAAGCTTGTTATATTGGATAAAATTCTGATTTTTCGTACGCTGGCAATTTTTTATTTACGAACTTTCAGGTGTCTATTACCGACAGGTTTAAAAGCACATTAAAAGATAAAAATTGGGGGTTTTTAGATATAATTTTGTTGCCATTCTAATTTTTTTGATTTATGAGAGGGTTTGCCCTTGAAGCCTTGAAGAGTATCCAGTTGGGGCCTGTAACTCTGTCCGGGTCGAGCCAGAGTGTCGCGGGTTTTGCGTGCTTCACAATTCTTTTTTTTAACGCACAAAGTTTTTAAGGGTGTTGCATCAAGGCTTGTTATATTGGATAAAACGCTTATTTTTCGTACGCTGACAATTCTTTTCCTTTACGAACTTTCAAAAGGCTATTAACGCCGCTATTAAAAGGACATTGCACGATAAAAATGGCGTTCTAATCGGTGTTATGGAAAAGTCATAATAATGATTTGTTAGATTTTATTTTAAGATTGTTATTTCATTGTGAACCAAAAGTCGCATTGATTTATTCTTTGAAAACATAACAAAAAAGTCGTAATTAAAGGTATAACAATTATTAATAGAATGAATTTGTTAATGTCCTGGTATTGTAAAATTGTTAAAAAGTTTCGAGTTTCAGATATGTTTTTTTGATAACTTTTCATATTACCCTACGAAGTTTAGCGTTCAAGTATTACTTCCTCATAGAGGAAGCCTTGTTTTCGTGAAAAAAGTTTGTGCGAAATGTGTGTGTGTGTGTGTGTGTTTGCGCGCGTGTGTGTGTGTCAGTATGTGTGTGTTTGTATTGTTTACACGATAACTGTCGCAATTTTTGATGAATGCTCAAGAGCACAAAATACAAAATTGTTGTAAAATTGTTTTGTTTAATACAAAATTTGTATGCAAGTGGGCTATCATAGAATAACGTTTGGGATTGTAGTTGCCGCGAATCGGTTGAAATTTTTTTTTCTACACCATTTTTAAAATTTTGATAAAATCGTTTTCACGCTATAACTTGCGCAATTAAAGGGTCACTGAGCTGAAATTGTGCACATAAGTGGAATACCCGTAAAAAATTATGTGTACCAAATTTTGCAAGAATCTTTCAAGCCGGTCTGAGTTTATTACAATTTTATTTTTTTCAAAAAAGTCTGCAAATCCTATAGCTCATGCAAATTCTGAGATGTCCGGCTGCAGTTGCCGATATGATTTCATCACTATTGATTTCCAATTAAGATTTTGGTCTAATTAATTGTTGACACGTTAGAAAATTTCGATTATGGTGAACAAAAAGAAAAAAAAAGCTTTTTCGAACAAAAAAAAATTTCGAAATTTTTCACAGATTTATCTTCAATTTTCTTCACACTTAGAAGACCATTAAAAAAGATTTTTGGTACATATTTGACACCAATCGGTGGAGTAGTTCAAATTTTATGGCATTATTTGGAAATTCTCGTTCGAGCGCTTGCTCATGCAAATTACCAGGTATCGGGTTTCAATTTAGTTTACATATGGACTATCATTACACAATTTTTAAGTAACAATTTTACACAAATTGGTCGAGTGGTAAGAATTTTACGTCACTTTGAATTTTTATAAAAATGTCTTCCGAGTATATAAATAAGCTTGCAAAGTAGAACCTTGAAAATTGCTCCCTCATTATTTTTTGCTTTCTACAAAGCTTCCTCTATGAGAAAGCCAAAATTGATAAACATATTCCTCGTAGAGGTAGCTTTGTAGAAAGCAAAAAATAATGAGGAAGCAATTTGCAAGGTTCTACTTTGCAGGCTTGCTTAGTAGTATTGAACTTACTGTTTCACGACAACCACGCTAAACTGCAAATATTGATTCCAACAATTCCAACAATTTTCCGAACTTTTCCGAATTGCCAATATAAAAAATCTCGCTATGGACACAATTAATAATTTTGAAATCCTTAATATGTTTTTGTTATCAGCGATCCTAACTACATGTGAATTGGAAAAAGTGAATGCAAATGTCAGTCGATCACCCGGACTAAAATACTTTTAGCAAATTGTAGCCCACTTGAAAGCATTCATTATACATTCGTATCTATCCTCGCCCGGTTGAGTTTAATTTTTGGTCGAATGATATCGAATTGCTCATGAACATGCAATTAAATTTTTAGTAATTACTCGGCCTCCAAATGACATGGTACATCGGGAAGTGGCGAGGGAGAAGTATTCCCGTATATCGTATCCAAACTGTACATGGTACCCGACCAATTACCCTTCCGTACGAGCAAGATACGATATTACACGAGCGCCGATACTAATTTTCATAAAAAGCTCGTTCCGAGCTCGGCGCTCCATCCCTTGGCATATACCATCAGCAGTCTTGCTGAGGCTTGAGTGGGTATCCTCTTCCAGCCCGTCAAAAGCATTCTCCACATAGGTATTATATATATTACGAAGACCCAGAAAGAAAGAGCGGAAAGAGTATTTTTTATACCTTGTGCATGGCACGAGTTAACGTTTGACTCTCGTTCGTTATAAAATGACGGAAATGATTAATGCACGTACCTACTTTATTTTTCTTTCCATTATTATAGCTTTCAGCATATATCACGAGAGAGAGAAATGGGGAACAGCGAAGAGGCCACTTATGAATAGGCAATTTCGCGCTTTTTTATTGGCGACTTTGATATCATTATTACAAAGCTTACGTTTCAGTATAGAATATTGGGTCATTCATGATGAAGTGTTTATAGGCACGTTAATTAGGGATACATGTCTTGACATTTATATTGTCTTGTCACGTGAGAATTCTCTGAGCGTAGAATCGCATTTCATTTTTAAGTTGAATTTGAGGCAGCAGTGAAAAATGTCCCTGATACGTGATTTGTCTCAACTCTGTTGGATTATTGACACGAGGTTTTTTATGTTGGATTAAATGGTAATTTTTGTACCCTGGCAATTTATTATTTACGAATTTTCAATGGTCTATTACCGCCAAGTTTAACAGGACATTAATCAATCAAAATTATTCGATTTTTGAGGGTGTCTTTGAATAGGCCATGGGAAGATTATCATTTTACGGCAAGTTTTTTCGAAACTTGTTAAAATATTATGGACCGAGATTCGAGTTTTATCGAATTTGCTGATTCCCTGGATTATGATCTCTTTATAATTACTATTTATTTAGTTTTATGAAACGATCTCAAAGGTGCGGGTTGTTGATATGTTCTTGGGAAAAGGTTTCATTAATTAAGGGTGTTGCGTCGAGTTTGTTGACATTCGATAAAATGGCGATTTCTATCCTCTTATGGAAAGGCAATATCGCGCTTTTTTATTGGCGACTTTAATATCCTTATTACAAAGCTTATAGTCCTCAATATGGAACATCGAGTCATTTATGATAAAGTGTTTATAGGCGCGCTAATTAGGGATACAAGTTCTGACATTTTCTATTGTCTTGTGATGATAGAATCCCATGTGTGTAGAATCGTATTTCATTTTTTAGTTGAATTTGAGGCAGGAGTGAAAAATGGCCCTGATACGTGATTTATGTCTCGACCCTTTTGCATTATCAGGGGGAGGTTTTTTATGTTGGATGAAATACTGATTTTATGTACGCTTGCAATTTTCTACTCACTTAATCGATAGAAATAAGGCGAGTTTTGAGTGTGAACATAGAACAGTTATTATAATGATTCTCATTTTCAAGTAATGATGTAGATGTTGTTAAAGTATTGTGAACCAAAGATCTTATCGAATTTGCGGATTGCCCGGAATATGATCTTTTTATAATGACTATTTTTATAGTTTTATGAAACGATTTCAAAGTCGAAGATTGTCGATATGTTCTTAAAGAAAGGTTTGATTAATTAAGGGTGCTGCGTCAAGCCTTATACCCATAAATAAGCGATTTTCTGCTTCTTAATTGGCGACTTTAATATCATTATAACAAGGGTTACTTCTCAGTATAGAATATTGGTTCATTCATGATGGAGTGTTTATAGGCGCGCTAATTTGGGATATAAGTTCCGACATTTTTTATTGTCTTGTGACGTGAGAATCCCTTGTGTAGAATCGTCTTATATTTTTAAGTTGAATTTCAGATCGAAGTGAAAAATATCCCTGATATATATGATTTATTTCGCGACCTTTTTGGATTATTATCCCGAGGTTTTTTATGTAAGATCAAATAATGATTTTTCGTACGCTGGCAATTTTTTGTTTACAAATTTTCAAAGATATATTATCGACAAGTTTAAAAGTAAAAAGTCCCTATTTATAAAAATAAGGCGATCCTTTAGGGTGTTATTGAACAGCCATTATAAAAATTATTATTTTCGACAAATTTTTCTACAGCTCTTTAAAATATTATGGACCAAAAGTCTTATGGTATTTGCTGATCGCCCGGAATATGATCTTTTCATCATTACTATTTTTTCAGTTTTATGAAACGATCTTAAAGTCGCGGATTGTTAATATGTTTTTGCAAAAATGCTTGTTTGATTAAGGGTGTTGCATCAAGATTTATGACATTAGATAAAATGGTGAATTATATCTTCTTGTGAATAGGCAATTTTGCGCTTTTTTAATTGGTGACTCTGATGTTATTATAACAAGGCTTACTCATGAGTTAATTAGGGATTTGAGTCTCGGCATTTTTTATTGTCTTAGCAAGAAGTGAAAGTTCTGTGTATATTTTTGTGTTTTCATATTAAGTTTAAATTAAGGCGGGAGTGAAGGATGTCCCTGATACGTGATTTATCTTCCGTCCCTTCTTGAGTTTGTCGCACGTCAGCCCGGCGGCAAACGACGCCGTTCACTTTTCCGCCCTTTAAACTCTAAACGAAGAAGTCTCGCGAGTCTGCCAGAGGCACTCGCAGGTGTATTTCGCCCTGTTTTTTTTCTTCTCTCCTGTCCGAGGATATACTGTGCCACATTAGTATAACTTATAAATAATTAACTGAACGGTAGAATCTTCAAGATTAATATATAAATCATTTAGTATCGGATAATTAGTGCTATTTCATTGTTAGCCTTTTTAAATGAAAATCAATTAGTTTTCACTAATTTATTATATACTAAGCTAACTTTCAGAAGCCATGTTTAAAATAAAATTGACGTCAATTTTTATTGAGATTTTTTTCACAATTCTGAATCTTGTATTTGCATTTTTAACCGGTGAAAATTATGAATTTTGAATATGTTTTTGTATAGCGATTTCGTACGGTTCGTAAGAAGGTTCAAGACCCACAGATTCGTAACAGCCTTCAAATTTCCAGAAACTATTTTTTCAAATTCAATTAAACATCATACGCATTTGAAAAAAACAGACAATTGAATACACAAGGGAAAAAAACAAATTATATTGACCCCGTTTATTAATGGCCTTTTGGGATTGTTATTGTTATTAATCAATATTTTTAGTGAACTCCCCGCGATTAATCTTCAATTAAAACATTTCAACGATTGTGGTAACTTTTCTTTTTAAATCCTCGGATAAATACTAATTAGATGTAGATATCAATTAGTTAATTCAAGTATATAAGTCGTATGATTTACCATCAAATACTTGTTAATAGTTGACGAAACTATAACGATTTCGAATGTAAAAAAAGCTTCGGCGTTGTTTCCGCTTTAAACACTCTCTTTATGAAAATTTATGCAAATATATATTGAAATTCGTATTTCTTTGGCATGATATTAATCAAAGGATATTAAGACTACAAAAAGGTTGTGTTGCATGTAAAATTATTTGCTCGATAATTGTTAGTTAAATTTAATGAACCGGTCTATCCATGGAAACTTCCGATAAAAATATATAACTTCTTTAGAGTTTTTAACATGGCGGAAAAAAGTGATAATCATCCAATTAATCCGTTAGTTTAAGCCGCAACACATTTTCCCTCCAGCATTCCAATGAGTCTCAAAATCCTGGGAATTAACGTCCATCGTGAACATACAAAAAATCGTAAGCACGATTAATTAACATCTACATAGTTAGGCGATAAATTGACCAAAAATTACACAGTGAGTTCGTGTCCTCTTCGTCTGGAATTGTTATCCGACTGATAATCCTGACAGCTTCCGTCGATCACGCAACCAAAATTTCTCACATTGACAACTTTGTGTAAAAAAAATAATTTGCAGCACGATATGTCGGTGCTAGACGAAAATGTAGAAACGGAAGGTAGGAGTTAATTATGAAGGAGGGATTTAAAAAACGAGAGCCAGATCGAACGTAGGGTTGCCGATGGAATAAACGACGAGAGGGGAATTTTGCGAATGCGCGGAGCCGCGAGTGTCTACCGACGATGGTCGGGGCAGAACTGTCGCGCCCGAGCCGCAGCAGCCCGCAACACACGACCCTCAACCCTCCAACCAACCCCCCGATTCGCCGTGCTCCTTCTGTGCTGTTGGGGATAGTGGTGTTGGCGTAGCTGCTGCTGGTCTGGCCACCCCACTACCCAGATAGCGCTTGCTCTCTCACTCCACCGAGCTTCACCTACATCTCGTTATCCACCCCCAACCACTATCGGCAAACTTCTTAAGCCGTGAAAGGTGTGTCGAAACACAGCTCTCCGGGCTACTGCTATTTTTGCTGGACGAAACGATGCTACACGTCACACCATAGACGTATCGTCGTGTCGCAGACAGGAGATAAGATCGAATTTATTCCAAAAAAATTGGGTAACTGAGTGAAGTCAAATTTCAAGTAAATTTTTTTCTCAGTGTATAGAAATCTCAAAATTACTAATCGTTGGGAGAAATATTAAAGATCTGTTATTATCGGAGATCATTAAATTCTCTCTCGCTTAGACTTTATTCACCTACATCGCGTTATCCACGACCGATCACGATCGCCAAAAGTCTTTTCTCAGGGTGAAAAAATCAAATTTCTTTAGTTTTATAAGATCCCATCTAAATCATGTGTAGAACACGTGGGTAAAAGGATTTTTCGAAATCGAATGCCATTCAGACGTTACAACCGTGGACCGGTGCAGGTATACGAAGCGCACGAGAGCCCGGGCGTTTTTTTCGAAAAACAATTTTTTTAAACTGATGCCATAATATCTTGTTGCTCAAACTTGCACAGTATTTTAAGTACATACAGAGCTACAAGTTAAACTAAAGTAATTAAGATTGCTTTGCTGCGAAAAATCATTTTTTTGTATTCTGGCCTTATTTCAGTTTTATGTAGAGCCATGAGTCTTATAATTGGAATGATGTTAGGTTTTTAAATTTGAGATAAGCAGAACAACTGGAATCATGGCATTAGTGAAGCACCTCTTTTTGAAAATGTGTTCCTGTTGGGCGGTGTACCTCCTAAATATATACATTATACTAGCTAGAAGAAATTCATTAAGTTTGTTAAAATGCCAATTGAAATTATATGCAGATTATAAATCATTTTATTTTAATGGTTTGTCAGACTTTTTTTTTCTAAAAAAGCATTAGAATTACAGCCTTTACTCTAGATGACCCCCTTAAGCCCTACAAGTTGTACCAAAACACAGCTGTGGGCTACTGTTATTTTTACTGGATGCAACGTTGTTACACGACACACCATAGACGCATCGTCGTGTCGCAGGAATTAAGATTGAATTTATTTCAAGATGGTTGGATTACTAACTGAAATCAGAAGTATCGCAAAAAGGATGTTATTGGCATCTCAAATTACTTGTTGATGAAATTACATACAGTTTACACGAAATGAAATTACGTGTTGTTATTGGACTTACCTTAGATGAAATTCACTTACATCTCGTTATCCACAACCCATCACGATCGGAAAATTTCTTAAGCCGTAAAAGGAGATTTCAAACACGGCTCTTTCGGCTATTGCTAATATGCTAAACGCAACGATAGTGCACGTCACAGCATAGAAATGCCACCGTGTCGCAGACAGGAGATAAGATCGAAATAATTTCAGGATAGTTGAGTAACTGACTGAAGTCAAAAGTATTGCAAAATGGTGTCTAGTGAAAACTCAAAATTACTAATCGTCGGAAGCGATATTACAGACGTGTAGTTATCGGAGGCGATTAAATTCTCTCACCCTTAGACGAATTTCACCTACATCCCGCTATCCACGGCTGACCACTATCGGCAAATTTCTTAAGCCGTAAAAGGTTTAATTTCCAACACGGCTCTCTGGGCTATTGCTAATTGGCTAATTGCAACGATAGTGCACGTCACACCATAGAAATGCCATCGTGTCGCAGACAGGGCATAAGATCGAATTAATTTCAAGATGGTTGGGTAACTGACTGAAGTCAAAAGTATTGGAAAACGATATTTATTCAAATTTCGAAATTCCTAATCGTTGGGAAAGATATTAAAGACGTGTTATGATTGGAGATAATTAAATTCTCTCTAAGTCGGACGAAATTCACCTACATTCCGTTATCCACGACCGATCACGATCAGCAAGGTTCTTGAGCCATGAAAGGTGTGTTTAAATAATGTTCTCTGAGCTACTGTTTTTTTACCGGATCCAAAGATCGCACATGTTCTTTTTAGACGCAACGAAGGTTGTTCATTATTGTAATCGCCATAGTACGTATAGTTTCCGCGTAACTTTGGCGCCACTAGCGCTACGACGGTTAAAGTAACGACGCCGACCGGTCTCCGTAAGTGTTACAAGTCAGACAGAAAAAGATGGCCGACGTCGTGGACGTCCCATCACATCGCTCTTATCTCATATAGTGTTTTCTTTTATTTAATAAAGTTTATTGTTCAAAGTAACTCGTGAATACTTTCTTCGAATCGACCCATCGCCCATACGCAACAAATTAGTCCTTCGAGTCGGATAATTCAACAGCTGTAAAGATCAGCATACGTAAATATGCAGATTGATTCCACGGAGGTCATCAATGATACGTACACCGCCGAAAGGAAAATCAGCATCATCATCATCTGGAGATTCGTCATCGGCAGAAACAACAGCGAAGCAGTCGACAGATCTCGTCCAGTGTCTCCAGAAGTAATTAATATAGTGAAAATGGCGGAGTGAGCGCAATTCAAATTCGATAGGAAAACTATTAAAGCACAGGTAACACGAATTATAAACACTCTCGCAGCCTATCCACCGAATGGCAATATTGTAGAGGTGGAAGCAAGGTTGCTGTAGGTTTAGCAAATCAAATAATCGCACCGCCTAGAAAACGGTCAACAACGTATTGGAAGACAGCCAATCGTCCCGCAAGATGGCTTAGAATTAGTAGCAACGTCAAGTATAAAATTACCGACACTCAATCTTCCGAAATTTGACGGCCATTATGCGCAATGGCTTCCTTTTCGTGACACATTCGAAGCGTTGATTGTCAATAACGAAGCTCTATCGGATATTCAGAAATTCTACTATTTGCGATTTTCTCTTCAAGGAGTCGCGAGTCAAGTTATTTGTTCTTTAGAGATCAGTGCAGTTAACTACAGAGAAGCATGGAATTTACTAAAGGCGCGTTTCGAAAACAAACGTTATTGATCCACTATCATGTACAAGGTCTTTTTGAGATGGCTTCAATTCCCAGAGAATCGGCAATGCAGTTAAGGAAACTACTCGACGACACGTTAAAGTATTTGAGAGCTCTTAAAACGCTTGGTCGACCCACAGAACAGTGGGACAGTCTCATAATCCATATGTTATCGTCAAAGCTCGATCCGGTCACGAGACGGAAGTGGGAAACTCATATCACGGCTCAAAATATCAAGACATTTTCGGAACTCACCGAATTTTTGACTCAGCATTGCGCTATGCTAGAGACGTTGAATCCGTCGCAACAATCGGTGAACAAACCCGCTAAAAACCCAAATCATAATACCAAGAAGTCGGAAGACTCAGTCTCATGCATAAGCAGCAAAAACGAAAGCAACGCGGCAAACAATAAAATAAAAAATTGCCCTATGTGTAGGAGTAATCACTCGATTTATCATTGTTTCAAATTCAAAGGTCTTAATACGCAAGAAAAATGGAACGAGGTTAAACACATGAATGTTTGTTTTAATTGTTTACGCTCGGGACATACATCGGACAAGTGTAGGTCATCTAACTGCAGAAAATGCAACAAGAGGCGTAACATGTTACTGCACATAGATGAATTCTACCCGCGAGCCAATTTTGAAAACACGGCGAATCAAAGTCAACCTTCCGGGTCAGATGATCAAATAGCAAACGTTATTTTGAACACACAACGTAGTAAACCGCAGGTAATTTTATCTACAGCGTTAATCACAATCTACGACCAATTCGGGAAGTCACACGCGTGCCGCGCAGTCTTGGACTCTGGATCACAATGGAATTTACTCACAAGAGAATTGTATGAACGATTGCATCTCCCAAAATGTAACGAGAACGTTTTACTTTCGGGCATAAATTTGAGCCAATCTCAGGTCCGCGGATCTACTAACGCGACAATCAAATCACGAAATAACGAGTATAAAGCAAAACTTTCTTTCCTCATCATCGACGAAATTACGCAGCACTTACCTACTGCAACGGTTGACATACAAAACTTCAAAATCCCTGAAAATATCAGTCTTGCCGATCCAACTTTTAATATTCCAGGTAAGATCGACGTACTGCTGGGTGCTGAAGTATTCTGGCAGCTTATGTGCGTAGGTCAATATGTCGTCAGCCGAAATCAGCCGTTGTTCAGCGGCAACATCGGTCCAACAGAATCTCAAAAGCAAGATATGCGAGCAACACTCTGCTCTGTTTCGATAGACACGAGCTTACAAGATCAGGTCGAAAGGTTCTGGACAATGGAAGAGTACAATCCATCTAAAAAATTCTCCGACGAAGAAAAACGTTGCGAAGAAGATTTTCAAGGAAACTATCGACGTAACGGAAATGGACGATTCAGTGCTACTGTGAATCGTCCATTTCCGTTACGTCGATAGTTTCCTTGAAAATCTTAAGAAGCCATAAGAAATCATAAGAAGTCTTCATCAGCTGGGATATGACAGTGAATCAGAGTACCCAGAATTCAGTAAAGTGATTCTACGCGACTTCTATGTCGACGATCTTCTTAAAGGTTGCGATGACGTCGAGAAACTCAAAAACATTGAAAATGGAGTCAGTAACATAATGCTCTCTGGAGGATTTCCTCTACGACAGTGGACTTTGAAATATACCAAATATGATATCGGTTTATTTTGGAATTACACGAGCGACAGTTTTCGATATGAAGCCAAAAGAATGCAAACGAATCAGAAAATTACAAAGCGCAGTGTACTCTCACTCATCTCTCAAATCTACGATCCACTGGGGCTCGTTGGTCCAACGTGCATCAGAACAAAAATAATTCTGAAACATCTGTGGAAACTTAAGATTAGTTGGGACGAGTCGTTGCCAAGTAATTTACACACAATGTGGCGATCATATTACGATCAGCTTTCCAGAATCAACGATATTTCAATTCCACGAGTCGTTGTCTGCCCAAATCCAGTAAGAGTCGAGTTGCATGGATTCTGTGACGCGTCCGAAAGCACTTGCGGGGCTTGCGTATATATTAGATCACTAAAAATCGGTAATGAATATATCGTCAAATTACTGTGCGCAAAATCTTGCGTAGCGCCTCTCAAATCGGTGACCCTCCCAAGACTCGAACTTTGTGGCGCAATACTCCTGGCCGGACTCGCACAAAAGGTTATTGCAGCACTCACGCTTCCAATTGACGACCAGTTTTATTGGTGTTGACTCACAAATCACCCTTTGCTGGATCGCAGGCGAACCCTGCAATTGGAAAACATTCGTCACCAATAGAGTGGCTGAAATTCAACAACTAACAGACAAGAAACAATGGCATCACGTACGATCGGAGGACAATCCTGCCGACGTAATATCTCGGGGAATCAATCCAGAACAACTACAAGATTGCGACATATGGTGGAATGGTCCTCATTGGCTTTCTCAAGCCATCGAAGAGGAAGACGACGATACCCAAAAATTATTAGACGACGATACCGCAAGCACGATCGCTATTGAATCAAAAACTGTAACAACGATCTTAACTACAGTTATTCAAGGCTTTAAGATAATCGAGCGATATTCTTCGCTACGCAAACTCACGAGAGTTGTTGCATACTGCCAGCTTTTTTCATACAACATACAGCACAGTGTCGAACGCAGAAGCGGCCCATTATCAGTGCAAGAGTTGCACGAAGCTACGACCGCACTTCTAAAAATCAGCCAAGCCCAAACCTTCGGTTCGGAATTGTAAACGTTAAGAAAGGAATGACCAGTTGACAAGGATAGCAAACTCGCCTCGCTGCACCCATTCATCGACAAGGATGGCCTGATCAGAGTAGGGGGAAGGTTACAAAACACTCGTCTTCCTTTCGCATAGAAGTTTCCAGTCGTCGTCGCACCCAGCAGTTTTCTTACTAGACTTATCATTCGTGACATGCATCTAAAAGAATTACATGCCGGTCCACAAGCTCTCTTGAATTCTCTTAACGAAATGTATTGGATTCTTTCAGCAAAATCAACCATACGCAGCGTTTTACATAAATGCATGACTTGTCTTCGATTGCGTCCAACTTGCAGCAAATTATGGGAAATTTACCCTCAGTTCGCGTAAACCCTGCTCGAGCTTTTCTCAATGTCGGGATTGATTACGGTGGGCTTTTCAACCTTAAACTCTCGCGAAACAAAACCGTGAAAGCATATTTATGTCTCTTCGTGTGCCTAGTAACTCATGCGATCCATCTCGAGTTGGCCTCAGATTTATCCACACATGCATTCTTGAATGCGTTGAAAAGATTCATTGCTCGTAGAGGAAAACCTTTAAATATTTATTCTGATAACGGTACGAACTTTATAGGCGTGAACAACGAATTAAATGCATTGGCAACTTTGCTTCAAACCGAAATTCATCAACAAAATATAATAAATTTCTTCTCGGTAAAACGCATTTAGTGGCAGTGACCCCCATACTCGCCTTATATGGGAGGGATTTGGGAAGCCGGTACAAAGTCTGTTAAATCGCATTTGACACGGGTACTCGCTAACGCGTTACCCGCGTTCGAAGAGTCTTATACGGTAATCACGGAGATTGAAGCGTGCTTAAATAAGCGATCCTTCCGATCTTAACGCATTGACTCCAGGACACTTCTTAATTGGTGCGCCGTTGACTGCAGTTCCGCCTCCAGATCTCCAAGATCGAGTCAACTAATCGCTTGACTCGATTTCAATTATTAATCAAAGTTTAGCAGCATTTCTGGTCTCACTGGAATCGCGAATATTTGACCCAGCTCCAAGCACGTACTAAATGGAAAAATGTGAATGTAAACGAACTACTTAAACCTGATACTCTATAATGATCATAAAGGACGATAAGTTGCCACCATTACAATGGAAGCTAGGGCGCATAACAGAGATTCATACAGGTAAAGACGAACACATTCGCGTTGTTAGCGTTAAAACAAATAACGGAATTATTCAGCGCAGCCTGCCAAAAATTTTTATTGTTCCTACTTAGCATGAAGATTTCAAACCTATGTAAAGACATATTGTATTCATGTTCATAATTAATTCTTAAGTTATTTTCGTTCCACAGACTACATGTTGTATTTGTGATTCACATTCATATTTGAGTATTTATCTCTGGAAAACCATGGTTTTCCAAGGCCGGCAGGATGTTCAGTATTGTAATCGTCATGGTACGTATAGTTTCCGCATAACTTTAGCACCACTAGTGCTACGACCGTTGAAATAACGACGCCGACCAGTCTCCGTGAGTGTTACACATCAGAAAGATAAAGATGGCCGACATCGTGGACGTCCCATCACATCGCTCTTATCTCATGTTGTGTTTTCTTTTATTTAATAAAGTTTATTGTGTAAAATAACTCGGGAATACTTTCTCGAATCGACCCATCGCCCATACGCAACGAAGGTACACGTTTTTGCTAGACACAACGATGGGACATGTTTTCGCTGGACACAAAGGTGGTATATGTTTTTGCTGGTCGTAACGATGATATACGTTTTTGCTGGATGCAACAATGGTTCATGTTCTCGCTCGACGCAACGAAGGTACACGTTTTTGGTGGACGCAACGATGCTACCCGTTTTTACTGGACGTAAGGAAGGTATACGTTTTTGTTGAACGCAACGATGATGTACGTTTTCATTGGACGGATTGATGCTATACGTTCTTACCCGACATAACGATAGTACGCTTTTTTGCTGGCCGCAACGATGGTATACATTTTTGCAGGACGCAACGACGGTACACGTTTTTGCTAAACGCAACGATGGGATATGTTGTTGCTGGACACTAAGATGATAAACGTTTTTGCTGGTCGTAACGACGATCCACGTTTTTGCTGGACGCAATAATGGTACATGTTCTTAATGGACGCAACGAAGGCACACCTTTTTGCTGGACGTAACGATGGTACATGTTTTTGTTGGATGGAACGAAGGGATACGTTTTTGCTGAAGTAACAAAGATACATGTTTTTGCTGAACGCAACGATAGTTCATGTTTTTGGTAGACGCAACGATGGTACTCTTTTTTTTACTGGACGCAATGATGCTACACGTGAAACCATAAAAAAATACCAAAGTTATTTTTCTACAATATTATTATTACTATATCTTGGTTAACCGAAAACGCTAAAAAAATCAATTTAATATGTAGCTTTTAGCTATTTCTCACATCACGTTCAAGCCAAGCGCATACAAACTAACATCACGCTAGAAAAGATGTTGTAGACTTTTAACAGTCGACACTTTCCACTGACTTATTCTTCGCACTTTCATCTTTATCGAAAACGCGTTCGCGTAGATCCTGTCGTTGACGTTATCGTCATCATTCGCTTTTCACTTCGATAAAAGCTATCGGATCGGTCGATAGTTGGAGGGATGGGAGCAAGGAAGAGGAAGTCGACGACGACTACGACTACGACGACTGTACGATGTAGAGGCACAAGCAGGAGGATGAGGAGAAATGCCACCGCGAATAAGTAGAAAATGAGAGAACGAAGAAGAGGTGATGGTTGCACACCATCATCCCTCACGGGGTGTGAGTCCCTCCGACGAGTCTCGACCCTCCTCGAGGCGTGTGAAATACTTCTCTTCCCATCTTCGTCTCCCTTTCACTGTCGATCCTTCGATCGCTCGTTGAAATAAGAGGAGCCACTCGCGCTCGGAACAGAGTGTGTTATTCTAGCGTGAATCAGGCACTCGAGAACATCTTTGATTTTCGCGATTGGCTATTGGTTGCAAAAACTTGGACGTAAAGAACGATCAACGTGGGTTAGAGCTTCGATTGGAAGAGCGAAGAGGTATTATTTGCAGCTCTTCATTGATGTCTTACAGTGTAGAAAATATCTGGAAATTGTTCTAACATATATAAATTTCATATACTGTGCATATACTGAATCCATGATGGAAATTCAATTTAATATACGAAAGGAATGTTAATTTAATATACGTGTCGTGAAACTGAACTCAACTGAGATCAAAAAGTCGATTTGTATGCACTTAGTGTAATGCGAATTAATTATACGACTTCCGTAATGAATTTAGCAGACTGTACATCAATTTTAGTACTCGGAAAAAAATACTTGGTTATATTTGCGCCAACTGATCAATTGGTTGGACCAATCATGTTCTTCATTAGCGCAACCAAGCACAGTGTATTACAATCATCATGCATTGAAAACAATATAAAATTCTATTTATAAATTGATAGCTGACCGTACGAAGCATCATTTTCTGTGCTGAGTATAGTACACAATAATTACAATATTCTGCAATTTTATTTACAACATTTTGTATTATGTTAAATTAACGCTGACTTGATACTGTGATGAAGATGATTATTGAACTTGTGTTTGATCCGTTTTTTTATGAATCAATATGCCATTTTTAATCAATGAACTATAATTTATGCACTTATATAATCAAATAGGTTTATTCAATTCATTTTTTGCTTTGTGTTCGTTATCACATTTCTGGTAGTTTTTTTTTGTATTTTGCAACAAAAATGCAAGCATGAAATGCGTCTAATGTTTCGCTCATTTCTTACCAATTTCCAGTGCGCATCTGCAGTACGGTCTTCATTACTCCCGGCGGCAAAAAAAAGCCGTTTTCCTCCCTACTGGGAAACGGGATGCCCACCGTACGAGTCAAAGATATAAAAATAAGTGATTTTGCGCCGGTGCTACCTGCATGAAATGAGGTTATTTTAGCCCAGTCGGAAAAAAACTATTTTTCATCAGCGGACATTTTTTAGTACATTTACAGAAATACTTTCATCCCCAAACATTCAAAAAAAGTCTATATTCTCATCAACATTTTTTCACTACATTCCTCTATTCAAATATAGTCGTCCTTCGAAAATTTGTTCGAAAACTATTTTCTGTTGCCATATATTTCTCGGTGGATATTACATCACTAACCCCGATACCAGCCGATCCATAATGGTGCACTGGAAACTGCATGTTCGGTTATTTGCATGGCGTTCGTAAACCAAAACATGACAACGTGAAAGTTACAGCACACTGCCAATAAACAACCCGATAAATAAGTGTCAGCTAAGGACGGTGAAGTCGCAAGTTCTCGAAACGATTTCCACGAACATTATTTCGGTAGCTACGACCGATTTTACAAGCCGTTACTGCGGTCGAACAAATTATCCGAACGGAATCCGCGTGGCCGAGGAATATTACGTTGGGCGGCGACGTCGACGACGAGCAAATTCTAAGTGTTTTCTCTGGCGGGAATGTAGAACTGGCGGGTGGGCGAAAGCGAACTACGGTGCGCGTACAACACGGATAGTAAGCAGACGTTACGCTCGGAAGCTTTCCGACGCACCTGTGATGCACTCAATCATGATTATGCAGTCTGGATGCGTGGGCAAGAGGTCCACCTCTCTCTCTTTCTCTCTCTACCTCCTGTCTGTTTCTCTCTGTCTTACCCTATCTCCTTTCTGCCTTTCTCTTCATCACTCCATGCCTTTCCTCTCCTCTTTCACTGTAGTCGTCGTTGTCCTGTTCCCTGAAAGCTTAATTCTCAATCCCTCGACTCTGAGCCTAGAAACCTCCCTCCCGTTAAATCATTCAATTCTGGGCTAAATCGCTCTTGTCTCCGACCGCGGAATCGGAAAGCTCGTCCATTAATTCGCTCAAATAAGTCATCGAGCAATAGCACGAAAGCTGGAAGCGTTCCTCGTCTACAGCAAATTTCGTACTTAGTGGAATAAGTTTTTCAGATATGGAGCCATTTTTTTTTAATATTTTTTTTTTAAGTACAGTATATAGGAAAAAACGACCGTTATCAAGTGCAGGTAAATGAGGATTTTATTGAAAACAGGAATGCTGCTTCGGATATCCAATACAGCCTATATAATTAAGTGCCATTAAATGCCAAGTTGAAAATAGTGGGCAAAATTTTACAAGCATTTTAAAGAGGTTGGTCGAGTTTCGTTAGGAATGCATTTTATATTCCAATTCCATTATTAATGACCTATTTACGTGTAACAATGTTCAAAAGTGTATTTTTGAATACTTGCATTTTCGCTTAATATTTTTTTCAACGAGAAATTAGGTATTAAGGATTTTTTATTTATTTAACGACAAAGGGTCAAGGACGTTGAAGAGGTGAAGTAGTCTTCACAAGAAAAAAGCGAGCGAAGCACTATTTTGATAAACTCTCATTAAGCCGAACCTTCTCAAATTTTCCTACGAACGATTTTTTTTCGTTTTTTGTCTCAATATTGATAAAATTATCGGGATTTTTTTAACGAAGCCAACTGAAATTTATTTATTTATTTTCTAGTCATTATCCAAAGGTTTGAAATCCAACGAACGAAAAAAAATGATTGCTTATGTAATTTACTCTCCCGCTATTTTCTAATTTGTCTTATGGCAGCAAAATTTTCAATTTCAATTCCATGGAAATTTGAAAAAAAAAAAAGTAAAGAAAGTAGATAAGGAATATTGGGAAGATGATTTGCGAGTTATCATTAATAAAGTGACATGTTTTGAACGGTATGCATATCTATCGGAAAAATAAAATGAGAAAGCATGTAGTACCACCATAAAAGTGGGCGAGGCGTTGGCCTCCCATGACCTTTCGGCTTTGGCAGAGATGTTGGTAGTGGAAGAGGTTGTTCTCGGTGCGGGTGGTGCCGGTGGATGGGTATCCCAGCGAGTCGAATTCTGAAAGGAGCGAGGAGCGAGAGTGCGAAGCGAAAACGAGAAAGGAAGAGAGAAAAGCTCGAGTGAGAGGACGAGGCAGTCGTAGAGCGATGTAGAGTGACCCGTTTTCCGTCTCGCTCACGGGGACGTCGCGACGCTTGCCCGGCGCCGATCCTCCACCTCTTCCTCTTCGTCCTCCGCGTTCCTGCTGGCAACGTGCACGAGATCGCACGAACTCGTCCGAGGGCTCCCGAGTTCCCGAGGTGCAAAAGAGGGATGTATATGTCGAGGGTCGGCCTCGCCCCTCTCGCTTCCACTCAGCCCTCGTAGATCCCTTGGCAAAAGTCCCCTAGCCACCTACCTACCAGAATGATTTCTTCCCTTTAGCTCGCTACGTCTTCCCTCGGATCTTTTTCTACAGTCGAGTCACTCGTTACTTCCCAATTTTCAAGCTGAGCCCTCATAACTTCACATACGATGAGTAAACGCCTGACAATTTAGCGATTGGTATTTGTTATTGTGTCATAAAAGTTTGAATCTGTATTCTTTATTTCATCCTTTTCGATGTTCGAACTTACGTATATTAAATACAATTTTCGTGATTAATTTGACTCGAAATATCTTGGCACAAGCCCCCTAGGCAGCTACCTACCAGAATGATTTCTTCCCTTTAGCTCGCTACGTCTTCCCTCGGATCTTTTTCTACAGTCGAGTCACTCGTTACTTCCCAATTTTCAAGCTGGGCTCTCATAACTTCACATTCGATAAGTAAACGCTTCACAATTTGGTGATTAGTATTAGTCATTATCACTTAAAGGTTTGAATCTGTATTCCTTATTTCATACTTGAGTTCGAACTTAAGTATGAAATATAATTTTTGTGATTAATCTGACGATAATTATCTTGGAAAAAGGCCTCTACCTAGGTTAGGAGTAAAGTTCATACTTGGTGCTGGTAATTTAACCGTCAATATCTTGGCAAAAGTCCATTAGCCTCTACCCTACCAGAACAGTTCCTTCCCTTTAGCTCGCTACGTCTTTTCTCGGATCTCTTGCTACAGTCAAGTCAATCGTTACTTCCCAATTTCCAAGCTGGGCCCTCATAACTTCACATTCGATGAGTAAAGGGCTCACAATTTGGTGATCGGTATTAGTTATTGTCATTAATGTTTGAATCTATAGTCCCAAGTTTAAACTCGAGTATAAAATAACACGCAAAATTTGATGTAAGGTACGAAATTGAGTTGAATCCTGGAACTATTAATTCGACCATGAATATCTTGGCAAAAGTCCTTTAGCCATCTAGCTACCAAAACGGTTCCTTCCATTTAGCTTGCTACATCTTCCCTCGGATCGTTTACTAAAATCAAGTCACTCGTTACTTTCCAATTTTCGAGCTGGTTCCTTATAAATTCATATTCGATGAGAAAACGCCTTACAATTTAGTGATTGGTATTAGTTATTACGTCATTGATATGTGAATACATTGTCCCGAGTTTGAACTTGCGTATGAAATAACACGCAAGACTTGGTCCTTTAGCCACCTACCTACCAGAACGATTCCTTCCCTTGAGTTCGGTACTTCTTGCCTGGGATCTTATTCTACAGTCGAGTCACTCGATACTTTCAATGTTCAAGCTGGTCCTTCATAACGTCACATTCAATAAGTAAGCGCCTGACAATTGACCGATTGCTATAGATATTATTTCACTACATATGGAATGAAAAAGGTAAGTTAACCTGTAGTTGTAAGGGTTACTAAACCCTTACGACTACATTTAGTAAAATATTTATTGAATTGTTAATACTTCAATGATCGGTTTGAATTATTTTCTGATTTAGGTTCAAATTTATCGTCATAGGTTTGAACTTAAGTTCGAACTGGAGAACGAAAAAACTAGTAATTGATGTCAAGTTCGAAATTAAGTTCAAACTTGGGACCATAAATTCAACCCTAAATATTGGATGAGAAGGATTTACAAATGCAGTATTTTTATTAAATTCGTCTCATCTCTTGGCAAAAGTCATCCACTATTCTACCTATCAGAATCATTCCTCCCCTTTAGCTCACTATGTCTTACCTCACATTTTTTTCTACATTCAAGTCACTCGTTACTTTCCAATTTTCAAGCTGGTCCCTTATAACTTCAAATCCGATGAGTAAGTGCCTCATAATTTACTGATTGGTATGATTATTATTTCACTGAATATAGAATGAAAAGGGTTTACTAAATGTAGTCATATTTATTAAATTGTTCTCATTCGTTGGCAAAAGGCCTTTAGCCATCTATCTACCAGAACGATTCCATTCGTTTACCTCCCTACGTCTTCCCTGGAATTTTTTCCTACAGTCGAGTCACTCGTAAGTTTACAATTTCCAAGCTGACCCCTCATATCGTCGCGGTTAATGGGATTCGAGTAAACGTCTCACAATTCAGTGATCAGTATCAGTTATTATTTCTGTAAATAAGCAATGAGAAAGATAAAATAATGGACAAACTGTTAGACTACATCCTAACGTTACGAACTGCGCTAACAGTTGCCAAGTCCTGAATCCAATGTTATTGTTTACTGTAAATAGAAAAATAGTAATAATCAGTAATATTATTTATCATTACGAATCAAAATTATTATCACTAATTACCATTATGAACAAAATTTACGTCTTCTAATTGTTATAATTATCTTTATAAAATACGTTGTACATTTCATTATGATATAAATTCACTAATTCATCCTACGATTTAATATTTTACAATGTCGAAGAATTATACTTGCGAAATAATGAACACAATGACAATACCAAGTCGCAGACAATACGCCTTTGCACCGCTGGGTTGGTCTCGGTTACGCGAGCTCCGCCCTGACTACGGACCTTCCTTAGTACTTCGTGGTATTATGGACTCACGATTCTGCGCTTGGTTCTTGAACCAAAGTTCAACTTCATACAATAATAGCATAACGCTCGTAACAACTTTGAAGATAGAGTTGTAGAATGCGATCACGCCTTCCTTAATCTTTTTTTTTTACCGCGTTGTAGAAACATAGAATTATGACAACTAAAGCTTAAAGTAATCGGTTGTATGGGATATACACTATTGAAAATGCAAGTGAATTCAACATACGAATGGATATGTGATTTACGAATCGAGTATATGAATTCCATGTTATTAGAATACGTTCCTTTGCATGTTCGTAGCTACATTTAAAAAAATGTTTTAAAATAAAAATATCGATTAATACAATCCGATTGACCATAATTAGAAGAATATTATACTGTTGACCAACTCGGTTAACGCCACCATTTTTTTGTCTCACTTTCCAATATAGACACCGTTTTCCTGTAGATTCAACACAAATTGAATCTGTTAAGCTATTTTCCAGTATCATCTTGTCTTTAAAATAAATGTAACTACTTTTTTAATGAATTCTAGTAACACTAGAAAAATTTGACAACTAAAAATTCACTATTGTCTATTAATGGATCATTGTAGACTTGCACTGACTGGGTTAATGCCACCACTTTTGTCAATGTCACTTACCAATGTATACATCGTTTTTCTATAGACTTCAATACCACATTTCCAACAAAATAATCCTTGAAACCGAAAAATTAGTGTTCTCCACTAATGCCTAAAAGTTTATCAAAATTGTTTAGAACATCAGATAACAAAAATTTGTCTGTCATGCTGTTTTCCAGTATCATCTTGTCTTTGAAAAAAATTCGACCATTTTTTATAATTAATTCTAGTAACACTAAACAAATTTGACTATCCCCGACAACTTATATGAGAGTGTCTACTGTAGAACGTCCCGTATCTTTATGCGAAACCTCTTTTGCTAAGGGTCTGCTTTCTTATCCTGTTTCGTGGTCTTCGTTGTAATGTTCTATGGGCGGAGAAAGCGAGTCCACTGAAAAATTAAATCTCCCTTGGTTGTACAGGATATCCGGATGATCTCTGAAAAACGGAAAGAAGTTCGAGTTCCTTATATTCACACTAAGAGAAAATTATGGTATTAGTAACAATACAGTGACAACTTTTCGTTTTTAGTCCGTGGGACCAATTTTCCAGAGGTACCATAACTATAAAATAGTTATCGTAACTATGAAAATAATGGACTAAAAATTCATCGATGCCCCTTCATAGTTGATTGCTTATCCAGAATTTCTGTGAGTACGTAACTTCAGGATGATTTTGAACCTGACAAGTTACGAGAAACTCTCTCTAAATTTTAACCTGTGACAAATTTGAATATCCCCAACAGTGTATATGACGGTGTCTACTGTAGATCGTCCCGTATCTTTATGCGAAACCTCTTTTGCTAAGGGTCCGCTTTCTTATCCTGTTTCGTGGTCGTCGTTGTAACGTTCTATGGGCGGAGAAAGCGAATCCACTGAAAAATTAAATCTCCCTTGGTTGTACAAGATATCCGGGTGCTCTGTGAAAAACGGAAAGAAGCTCGAGTTCCTTATATCTAGTGAGATGTAACTTTAGAACGTCTTTGCACCTGACGAGTTAGGAAAAACCCTTCCTATGCTTCTACCTCGTTGCCTACAATTTTTCATCTCGGGTGAAAGACATACTCAAGGCGAATATCTCTTCCCTAAAGAATATATGTACATGTATATACAATATTGTGTGTGTACGGATCGAAGAGGGTGCCAATGGACGCGTGCTCCACGGTTAGGATACGAAAAATTTAACACAATCGTCCCCGAAAATCGATCGCTTGGGAGGTCGGACACCCGCTTGAGTATAGCACCCTGCCAGAGCAGGGGTTGTGCCTTGACCTCGATTCACGAATATTTCGGACGCCGCACCCCGAATAATCCGGGTTTACTCTCACATATCCGAACTCTTGCCCTGTGGCACTATAGCGTGAGGTGTAGTAGTGGTAGTACTATCGCCGCACCTATAAGCCGAATAAATCTGAGAGACATAGGAACTTTGCATAACCGCAAAATTATTAAATGCACATTTAGAATAGATATTTTATCAAATTATACATTGTCAACAAAAAATGTATTACAATTAAAATTACTTCAAAGCACTTATAGTGTAATTCTGAATGTATACTAAACGTCATCTGAAAAACAAAATCATTCGATACTTAGTACTATGGCTGCACGTAAGCCGAATAAATCTGAGAGACATAGGAACTTTGCATGACCGCAAAATTATTTAAGTCACATTTAGAATAGATATTTCATCGAATGATACACTATCGAAGAAAAATTAATTACAATGAAAATTACTAGAAAGCACTTTTAGTCATTTTAGTCATTGAAAAAAAATCATTCGGTACTAAGTACTATGGCCGCACCTAAGCCGAATAAATCTAAGAGACATAGTAACTTTGCGTGACTGCGAAATTATTTAATCCGCATTCAGAATAGATATTTTATCAAATAATACATTGTCAACGGAAAATTAATTACAATGGAAATTACTAGAAAGCACTTATAGTGTAATTCTGAATGTATACTAAAAGTCATTTGAAAAAAAAAATTATTCGATACTAAGAACATTGATTTTGTATAAAAATAAAAACCAGAGGTTATTAATCGATAAGAAAAAAAAGATAATAATCGTTTCAAAAACCTCATTTTGTTATGATATACATTCAATAGCGTTTCCCAACACATTAATTTTTAAAAAATGTACGCTCTCCAAATTCCTAAGTTAACAGAAAATCAAGAAATTGTGTGTAATTATTGATTTTAAAAAAATCCGCTTCGAGCAATGAAAAGTTTATTTGTACCATTTAAACTAAATGCTGAGTGCAGCGAACCTGAAAAAATAAATAAATACCGCGTTTAGGCAACGCGATCGATCGGACCCCAATTATATTTATGACTCTTAATTATAACTAGGCCAGCACTTGAATTGTTTACGAGCTGAACGACGTGTCGATCGAACGAACGAACGGATAGTCGACCGAACAAGCCAACAGGCAGAGAAGTGGAAGGGAGCGAGAGAGAGAGAGAGAGAGAGAGAGAGAGAGAGAGAGAGAGAGAGAGAGAGAGAGAGAGAGAGAGAGAGAGAGAGAGAGGTGAAGAGCAGACGATCGTCCCTGTGGAAACACAGGAACCGCAAAATTCATGGATGGATGGCTCGTCGTCGCTGATGCTAGTTTGCAGACGGTACAGAGAGAACGTATGCCAGTTAGGCGAATGTATAAAGGAGGTATGGGGGATTGTCTATAGCCTAGTCGATTGCACGCTCGTGTAAGCGTGAGTAGATTAATCGAGCTGTGTATGCACTACACGGTGTAGCTCACAGTGCAGAACAGATCCAGACGTTGATTATAACTCTACATTCTTCGTCACCACATGATGAACACGTTGATGAACACATTTTTTTAAATAGACAAGTTGACCTTGATTTGACATTTTTTTTATGCAAGAGTGGTTGTCTATTGTGGATAGTGAGAATGCTTGCAAAACGTGAGCATCCAGCTATTTGACAAGTTCATGGTATTAGCGAACAGATTCTTAGGGAAATAAAATACACCGAGAGAAAAGATTTCATTGGCGCCAAAGAAATGGTTGCGTTGATTTTGTTTTCAATGATTCCACCGAAATATTTTTTTCATTTCAATGAAACTTAAATTTTAAAGAGGACATTTGATTGCTTGGAAAGACACATTCATTTGGGGACCATGTAATAAAAACAACCGTTTCACTGTTTCAATGAAAAGTTTTCATTGGCTTAAAGAAATAATTTCCTTGATTAAATCAAAGGATATATCGCGCTTCATGGCAGCGCGTGCTGGAAATTTCATCGTCTAATGTTAAACATTCATACGATTATCTCTATTGTACCTAACTGCACCTTTTCGTTTTCCGGTTATCCCGAACAAGGCTTCGAATTTCGAGAAGCCCGTACTTAAACCCATTTCTGCCAAACTTGAGTACTTCTCTCCAAAATTGAGCTTTATCTGTCGAGTAGCTTCGAAAAAAATAGGTCCCAAGTGTAGAACTACCCCTTTAGTGAAATCAATAGAAAAAATGGAGACGATTTCTTTAATAAAAGCTTACTACTTTTTGTTGAGTTTGAGATCATTTAATGTGAAGATAGTATGCATTAAAACCGAAATATTTATTTTCGTTGGCGAAGATTTCAGTGAATAAATGGAATCTTTTCTATTAATTCACTTTGGTGCCAATAGTTGTCGTGCCAACGTTAAATGAATTCGCGCAATTCGCTAGTGAATTCTCCAAAGTAATCAGTGAGACCGCAACACCTTCAAACCAGCTTATCGAGCGCTTGCAGCTTTTTCAACCCCTAAATGCTTGGAACAATGCATATTTCGGAACAGATGGTCTTTAAATGATTTATGTAATAGGATATTGTGCTTGTCACACAACCACCTATTACATGAGCACAATATATTGTTACATGAAGCTCGCTTCGCTCGGGCAGCAACCTTCAGACTCGTCGGAATCGCCAACTTAAGGGCCGCGTCGCACACACGGAGAGAAGTCTGGTAATCATTACCCGATTTAGTATAGTGAACTCGGTTTATCCAACGCTTGTGGCGTCTATTTCTATATTTTCCTATAGTACTGTGTCGTGTTTTACTGTATGTTGCACGCCGTACAAGAATCGTTACTATATTTCGGTTTTCAAACCGTACTGTAAATAATCCAAAGTTTGTAAGGATGTATTCACAAAATTGTCTCGAAAACATCTTGAAGCTTGACAATGGTCGTGACTTCCAACAGACAGTGATTACGATGCGCAATACATGAACAAATTCATCTCTCAATTTATTAATAGAATCTATAGTTACGGAATTGGTTCCCAAAGAAGTACGAACATTTCACATATACCAAATATAAAATTCTGATATCCTCAACGTTGTAGCTAATAAAACCCTGCGTTTAGGAATTATTCTTAATCTACAGGCTATAGTTCTAAAGAATGCATTAGCTATACACGAAAGTCGCGCGGTGACCGCTATACGTGTGGCGCCGGCTCAGTGTATGTTTACATCGTCAACGGCGTTAGTTGCCCATTATTGTCCCTAATATAAAGTGCGCCTGAGAAAGAATTGGTAAAACGACAGCATGTAAGTACATATCTTTTAAATAGATATATTATATACGCAATATTATCTATGTATTGTTCTTCCAGACAACGAGAAAATCGTCGATTGTCATTGCCGTTGTAAATTGTTGCATAACCTGCACTTTTTGCGATGTGCCATAAACATAACCTTCTCATTAGTAACATCGCAAAGTCGTCATGGTTTTAATCCTATCAAACCCATCACGACTTTGGGATCACAATTTAGGGTCCTATCCTAAATTGGTAAAAAAAATATTATTTCAGTCGGTTTTTGAAGCAGTACGAGGTGAGATAGACGGTAAACAATGAGTTCGACGAATGACAACGCGATTTCGGCGGAGATAGGAGATATTGGCGTAACTAATGAGGTTGATGCTATGAAAAAAATTAATAAATATTCAATGAGTAAAATAAGATATATGTTTTTTTGCATTTTTGTAACCTATTCCTCCTAACCTACCGTTATATACCTTCGCTTTCTATTAATTTAAGTATCATTGCAACTGCACGTATTTCCGACATTGACTGGTATACGAAGTAGGCACGTAACCGGCCTAGCAATCTTCACTACGTTGCGTTTAATCAGAAATATATAACGTTGTCAAGTGACTCGTGAACACGACTGGCATCGTTTGCCGTATTGTATATTTGATACTAAAAATTTGCATTAATGAACTGCAGGGCGATCATCGCCAGACTGGTTGAATAAACCAAATTTACTATGCTGCATGAGAATCATCGTCAAACTTTTTGAATTGTGATCACCAGAAAATTCTCTCTGAGCACGATACTTTTTGTAACTAGTGCACGGGGTCCAGGGGTCGGGTCCAGGATCGTAGCCTCGGTGGGGGGTTGAAAGCAAAGCCCCCCCCCCCCCCCCCTCCCCTCCAGTGATGACTGAAATCTGATTTTTTACCGTAAAAAAAAAAAAAATTGTTCACACAATATATAATAAAGTTAAGCTTGCCGATATCGATGTTACGCTTCGCGGTTAACGTGCTTTCTAGCATCGATAAAATGGACATTAGCGTAGAAGCTTGCATATTCCGAGTAAGTTCTTGAAAATGAGCTAAGATTGCATGCGCTGATACGTAGTTGATGCTTCAAGTGTTTTCCCATTTCACGAATTTCGCGTAAGTGAGGTTATATATCTTTCTCTTCATTTTTCTGGTGGCAATGCGTTAACTACCCTTTTCGCGATTCCTTCTATCTCCGGCTTCGCACTCTATGCTTTGATAGAAACGGTAGTTTTGATAGTAAACCTTTTTTATTTTTTGTTGTTCGACGTTGACTAGTATGGGAATTATCGCACTGTACGGCAAGTATCGAGCACCAAAAAAGTTCAAATTTAAGAACCTGACTTAGTATTGTCACCATTCTTTTGCATCATTCATCACTCGTTCTTGACATTTTGACCATTTAGAGTGTTCTCACATGAAAATCACGAAATATAAAGTTTTCAAACCTCGAATCGCATTCAATTCATTGATTGTAATCGCAGCTAGCATTAATGTCATCATCTGTAACCTGCAACCGTATCAATTTGATCAAGTATTATCCCAAAACGTATTGATTATATCGACTATACGCCAATTTTTTGTATTTTCGATAAGTACACATAATTATTACCGATAGCCCTGTCAATTGTACTCTGTTTGGCATGATCGTTGTGCCAACTAACCGGTGAGTTTAACAAAGCCGTAATAGGTGGTCACTGCAACTCAGCTTATACAACTAACTAAAAATAGTTGTCTCAATTCACAATATTCACCGTTGTGTAGACTTACAAAAAGTGAGTCCGTGCAACTACTTCTTGGGTGTGACCAACTACTTTTTTTCTCTGTGTAGGTGTTTTCGAGAAATAGGTGGTTCGGAGGCAGGATAGATTGTTCCGAGGGACAGGGTTTTCGGAGGGATAAGGGGTTCCGAGAAATAAGTAGTTCGGAGAGATAGGGGGTTCTGAGGTATAGGGGGTTCGGAGGGTTTGGGAGATCAGACAGTTTCGAGCGCTGGAAATGGTTATCGTTGTTTACCACTTGTCATTTGTTGGACTTAAATCAACCATCGGGCGTTGCGAAGTTGAGAACTATTGAAAGTTGTTGAAAATGTTTGTCTGAAACATTCTTGAAGACGCATTATGAAGACGTGACAAGTGATTTTCAACGAAACTTACTTGCTGCGTACATTTCAGCTCCTCAATGAACCGTTTGATGATAGCAGCAAAAGTATTTTTTAAAAATTAAATCGGCGACGCAAAATTTCGGCATTCGAGGAAGTTTTCGTAGTGCAGATGATGCACAAATTGTTTCATGAAGTTGATCAATCGATGAGAATCGTTACCAATCGATAGCTGTAAATAAAAAACAGGAATGTCGTCATCCACAGTTCTTTGCGTTCCTCAGAGTCCATGATTCTATTAAATATGTTTAATATTTCTACTATTTTGTGATGTAACAAACGGTTTCCATACTATTCATAATTACTATGCTATTTGTCCAAAGAAGTTTTTAACTTTTCATTACATTGCTGATCGCCCGCATCATACACTTCGATTTCGCTTACTATTTAATACACTCAGAGTAGCAATTAGCAAGCATGAATAGTTATGATCAGTTTCGCTTGTAAAAATAATGAGTCGAGGAAACGATAAATTTACAATTTCTCCTCAATTGGTTTAATACGACGATATGTACAACGATGATTAGTTCAATTGCGATTTTTCTGGTTTCCGTGTTCTTCATGGTTTCTTGAAATCCTTCTTAAGCTTCGTCCGTTCTCGTTGTAAGATCGCTGATACGATGTTGCAGACTCGGATAAATACGTGTCCTAATTATCCGAAATAAACAACTTTTATTGGTTGAGATCGGTTGAGAACCAGTTGAGGTCAGGTTGAGAACTACTTGAGATCAGGTTAAGATCAGGTTGAGAACAAGTTGAGATCCGGTTGAGAACAATTTGAGATCAGGTTGAGAACAGTTTGAGATCAGGTTCAGAACAAGTTGAGATCAGGTCTTTTTTTCATCAGTCCACCAGGCACTTTGCATTTGCTGACATAATGGTGAAATTTACGGATAATGATATCTGAGGATAGTCTAAATAAACAAGTTCATGCAGGCATCGACATACTAGTGTGAAGGGCTGGTTACCACTGCAAATCATATTTTTTATTTCCTTACATTTTTTTCGAAAAGAAATGCATTCAAGTGTATGAGAGAGCAATTCATGGATGGAATATCAGGACCGTATAATGGTCGAAATCTCTTGCCATATTAATCCCCTGGTCACGACCTGATTTGAAATGCCGTTACAGACCTGATGTTGGTCTTAGATACTGGTCTTATCTGAGCCGTATTATACACCGAGAGAAATACTTAATGGAATCAACGGAATTAGCTAAATAAACCATTCATTCGGATCCCTTTAAGTAAACCAATTACTTCAATCATACATTTAATTAATCATGTCGTTCATGGGATCAAAATTTAATTGACCCAAAGAAATATTGGATCTGTTTGACGAAATATTGTGGTGATTCAATGAAACGGTCCTATGAAAAACGTGAGACAAGTAACATTTGTTTATTCATATCATATAGTATCATATTGTTAATCCTACCAACTGAATTTATCGTCGGATCAAAACAATATTTGCTTCAATCTGGACGATATAGATTTGAACCCGGTGATATTCAGTTGCTTCAGTTGAATGACTTTCCAAATGTAATATGTCCCCCAAAAAAATTTTACCCAAAAAAAAAATTGGTACGCCAAGCATCAAAAGTGTTATCATCCCATGAAAAAAACACTTTGAAACAGAAAATACTTAGTTGAAATATCTTTCGTAATAAAAAGAATGAATGCTAAATATTTAACCGAATCCTATCGGCCCAGTAAAAACCCTCGATAAATGTTTAACAGATGAAGATGTTTCTCTAGAAAAAAACTTGGCGTCCTTGTGACTAGCTCCCGTACATAGTTCGTTGGAGTAAGTGCGGGAGAAAGCAATTTTTAATTATAACATAATCATAATATAACTATATTTCCGCTGCTAGCTATTTCGAAGCTCTATTTTTTTGTGAGTTTAAAGGCGAATCTGTCGTGCCACTTTACGGCCCTTAAGCTTTTCAATGCAGAATTTGCAGAGTACAAGTTAGAAGTTACATAGGTTTTTGAGTTAATGGACCATGAATACACACGAAGTGATGTTATATACATTGATCAGTTATTTGTATCACTTGAATGGAATCCTGGTTATGGTTTGTATAGACTTTCTTTATGAAGCAGTGGTACACCCCCTCCCCCCGCAGAAATTTCGAAAGCTGTTTCCTCCCGAACGATACGACAGATAAGGTCCGGATTTTTAGAGGATACGCAGGAGTATTGTAGAATTGAGCTAAGTGTCTGGCGCCTCATTCGACATAGCCGTTTATTTTTAAGAATTAAAAGAAAAATAGTGCGAGAGAGACAGAGCTATGTTAGAGAGAGAGACAGACCTATGGGCGTTTAGCATTGCGGGTCGAAATTTCTGGCGGTGTACCACTGCCTCTTAAGACCAAAGCGGTCGTTCCGCTGAGTAAGCAGAGGTTCATGATATTCCGCAAAACCTCCGAAAATTGCTGATATTACCAGATTGGATTAAACATAGAAAACTCGAAATGAAATTCTTATGTTTGTAGCATATTGTACCCGTTTTGACTCAATGAAGAGATTTTGAAGGGTTTAAATTTCAATTCCGGATGTGTTGCCAATAATTTCCTAACTTAGTGCTTAGGAATTCTAATGCAGTCTTATGATATTTGAAAAATCATGTTTTCTGGTTTTTACGGCAATGGCCGGTTCCTTTGCCTTACGATTTCTGCACCATCTAACCACATTTAGTTGTATTTTTTTTTGCGAATCTGAACATCCGGTTCCTCTCCAAGAATATTCATAATCATTGAACGACTGGTCATAATGTCAGACACGTTGTCCTCCCGTCCTTACTCAAATGGACTATGTACGGGAGCTAGTCACGGGGACGCCAAGTTTTTTCTAGAGGAACATCTTCATCTGTTAAACATTTATCGAGGGTTTTTACTGGGCCAATAGGATTCGGTTAAATATTTACCATTCATTTTTTTTTATTACAAAAGATATTTCAACGAAGTATTTTCTGTTTCAAAGTGATTTTTTCATAGGATATTACTTGTCTACCAAGGGTTTTTACTTGGCTAATAAGATTCAGTTGAATATTTCTGAAAGTCAATTTCGTTTTTTAAGATTTTTCAGTTAAAATTTTTTTGATTCCAAGTGATTTTTTAATGGGATGATAACACTTTTAATGCTTGGCGTACCAATTTTTCGGGGGGATTTGTCACCTTTTTAAAAATCTAAACGTCATGAAAAAAACGGTAAAGTTAATTTACAGTAATCCGTAAATACAGGTAAGTAGACTCTCGTAAATGTTTAAACAGACAAGCCCATATATTAAATGTATATAGGCTGCAGGAGGAATTTAATAGATGCTTCGTCTAATAATTGAAACGACAGACTCAGTATAGGCGCCGAGAGGATTCAAAATGTGTTATGCAACGTTATCATTTTTTCGTTTATTCTAAATATTATATCTACGCGTCTTTAGAGTTGCAATACCTATTCTCCTACTTAACTGTTAAATCGTTGACGAATATTCAAGCAGTGCCTCTGCCTCGCATCATTGTTGTATAATGTAAATCCTGTTTATTTTCATTCTCGCCACAATCAATATCACACTTGTATCTTTGTAATTATGATTGTTGACTTTCTGCGAAAATGTAGGCACTGATTCAATGCTGATAGTTTTTTGCTCATTGTTATTTTTGCTACATTTGTTTAAATATTTGTTATTTAATTTGTAACAAATACGAGCATGATTGAAGATCTACTTCACAGGCGCAAGAGATGGCCAATAAGGAAGTACAATCCAAGGATACTATTTTCCTTTAGGTTGGTTTTATTTTCAACTAGACATAAGAGGAAGGTCAGTTAATTTTTTTTGATTATGAAGACGAACCCCCTTCCCCTCATAAAAAAAATAATTCCCCTCTGCGGAATAAGCCCAAAGGATGTCTTTGTAAATGGGCCAGCCGATTGGGTCAACCGGTTGCTTTGAAACTATAAATTCATGAAGTTAATACTCTGCGCGTAATACAAAGAACACTGCTGCAAAAATTTGTCTTAACTACATACGTGTATTTCTAGTATTTGAGTTTTATAATCAATGAAAGTTCCTTAAATCGTCAAGCAAAAACCATTTACTGGTCCAATCACGAGCAGCTTTAATAAAAGCCCTCGCAGTGGCTTTCAGATAAAGGGGACTGAGTCACCTAAAACAAGTTGCAATAAATAAAAATCTGTAAATGATAGCTTTTATTTAAAAAACGATACACTTAAACCTCATTAAGGAGACCGAGTCACAAATAAAAGTCATGAGAAAAAAAATCTGTAAATGATCCCGTTATTTTTGGAAATGTTACATTTAAACCTAATTAAGTGCAGTACATAACAATAGTGCAAAAGGATGGTGTGAGGTCAAGAGTGAAATTTCTCACTTGTCGTAGATTTCAGACCAAACCGGTGAAACAATTTTGGTGTTTGATGTCTTATTGTATCTGTCGAAGAATGCATTCTGGATTGAATATAGCTATATTGGATGCAGTGATAATTATATTTGCTCTAAGTAATTGTTTAGTATGTTTTTAATAGAGAAAGATTTATCAACGCATTAAAAATTATAGCTTCCTCATAACAACTTGGAATAGAAATTTCTATATTCAATCCAGAATGCACTTTTCAACAGATAAAATTAGTCATTGAACACTAAAATTTGTTCTTCGGTTAGGTCAGAAAACTAGAACGAGTGAACATTTTCACTTTTTACCTCACACGATTCTGTATTCAGTATGCCTTTACGAAATTGCCAAATGATAATGTTTGTTATGTATTTAATGAGATTTTAACTGCTTTTTTTCTACATCAACAATTATATTACCCAGCTTGATCTGAGCGTCACTATTTTCGCTTTTTCATTTAGAGCTGCTTGTGATTGCACCGAAAACGAAAATCACAAGCAGCGTCAAATAAAAAAGCAGCAGCAGTGGCTTTCAGATGGCGCTGGTCAATTAATTGTGGTTTTCGACTTACCGAATATTCTCTGCATCGATAGCTATAATCCATTGACCAGCTTGATCTGAAAGCCACTGTGAGTGGTTTTTAAATTAAACGGTACAGCCGGAAAAGTGTTTTTTTTCTCATGAAAAGGGCAACTCTCCTTTTTGTCGAAGAAAAAATAATTACCTTCTTTCCGGATGAACCCGAAGGATTTTTTGAAAATGGATCAGCAAATTGGGTTAACTGGTTGCTTCGAAACCAGATTGATGATATTTTACTATCTGGATGCGATTCAAAGAACTCTGCTTCAGGGATTGGCCTTAACTAGGTCTCATCCACTTTGAAGATACACTGCACACCAATTAAGCGAGGCAATTTTTTTAAAAGGTCACACTTTTAAAGATCTTTGCCAGTATTATTCTGACATTTTATGATATTTTACTGATATTTTACTCTTGTCTATAACTCTGCCTGATGGGGGCCGATTCACCTAAAGAACGTCATAAAAAAAAGAATCTGTAAATTATGTATTTCTCTTAAAAAATCTTACATTCAAACCTCATTAAGTACATAACAAGCATTATAATTATGCAATTTTATAAAGACATATAGTGCACAAGAATAGTATGAGGTCAAATGAAATTTTTTTTCACTTGCAGCTTTCAGACCAAACTCGTGAACCAATTTTGGTGTTCAATGTCTTATTTTATCTGTCAAGGAGTGCATTCTGAATTGAATATAGCGATTCTGAATGCAGTAAATTATGACTAATTTTTTCGTAAATTTTTAATAGAGAAAATTTTATTGACACATTCAAAATCATAGTTTTGTTATAAAGACTTGAAATAAAAATTTCTAAATTTAATTCAGAATGCACTTTTTGACAGATAAAATAAGACATTGAACAAAAAAATTAATTCAACAGTTTGGTCTGAAAGTTACGACACGTGAAAAATTTCATTTCTTACCTCACACTATTCTAATACACTGTATGTCTCCACAAAATTGCATAATTGTAATACTTGATATGTATGCTTTCATGTCCGATTTTTTAAAAGAAGTATATCATTCTTAGATTTTTTTTCCTATGAGATTTGGTGACTGTGTCACTTAAGGATTAAGAAAAAAATGGGTACTTTTAATTGGTGTGCAGTGCAACTGCAAAGAGAATGATTTTTAGCAAAGGCCAATCCTCAAAACAGTGTTCTCTAGATCCTGTGCACTGTGTAAAACTCATGAACCTGGTTTCAAAGTAAGCGGTTGACCAAATTAGCTGGTCGATTTATAACGAAATCCTTCAGTGTGATCCTGAAGGGAGGACATTTATAATTTTTTTCTTCACTGAGAGTGAAAGGTGTCCTCATGAGCAAAAAAAACTTTTTTCACTTCTCATCCCCCTTAAGGACCATTGAAAAAAATGCTCTGCTGGAATGGTGTGTGCTGCGAAGAGAATGTCACCCAGCGAAGACCAATCCCTGGCGCAGCCATTTCTCAGCCACCAGTTGACCCAATCAGTTGATTAACTTATAAAAAATCCTTTGGGTTCATCCTGAAAGAAGGTAATTATTTTTAGTCTTTTTTTTGTGAAGGAGAAAGTGACCCTTATAATAAACAAACATTGTTTTAATGCAGTGTGGAATGAAAAGCACTCACAGGGGCTTTCAGAACAAGCCTGTCGATGGATTTGTAAATGACAACCTAATCGATTGACCCATTTACAAAAAAAAATGCTTCAGGTTTATTCTGAAGAGAGGCAATAATTTTGTTATTTTTCCTTTTGTGAGCGGGAAAGTGGTGTTCATGAAAAAAAAAAAATCCTTTCTGGCTGAACGTCCCACTTATGGCTAATTGAAAATAAAATTGTCTTTAACTCTTCAAAAGTAAATAGTGTCTTTGTATTTTGTACTTACTCATTTGTGTTTATTGTTCCCCTGCATAAAATCTTCAATCGAACTTTTACAACGTTATTATTATATTCATGTAGCACGTATACAAGTTTTTAGCAGACTGTTCTTGTGGCTACTATAGTTGCGAGCCGGCAAGCAGATGATCGCCGTAACTTCTTCGGACTACCGCTGCGGGTACTCGGCGCCACCACTTGTGTTATGTATGCGTTTTTCCTCACACGTATGCACACGTATATGCGATCGGACAAATCTGTTTCGATGGATGAGTTCGGACAAAAGTGGAATATTGGCCAGACATTAGCACTTCGGGAACCGATTTTATCGCAGCCGGTCTCATTAAAAAGAGAGGAAAACATAAAAAATATTGGCGCTGATACATTTAGCGTCCGCGATGTATTGCCTGAGATATTTAGAGTTACAGACGACATGTGAGTGTGCTGGTACGCGCCATGCACGTATATCGTTGGACAAATTCGATGTGTGAGTGTGACAGAATGAAAAATACTCGACAGAGTCCAAATAGTAAGTGGCCAGATATTAGCATTGCGGGGACCGATTCGATTGAACCGGAGCTCATTCGAAAGAGAAAAATAAATAAAAGATAATGAACCTAACGCATTTAGCGGTCGCGACGTTTCGACTGAAATAATTCCAGTTAGAATTTCGTAGCAGACGAAAAAGGACGAACGTCCAAATAATAAGAGTAGCGCTAGCGGCTTGGTCGTGAGGAGTCTCGGAAGGCATTACAAATTTTTCTTTTAATACTTGGCGTCGAGACGCTATCGCGTCTCTTGATACCCGATTCATTTTTCAGGGACTAAGTGAATGAATCTTTTTATTTATCTTAGTCTTTGTTGTATGCATTTAATGTATATATATTAAATACATACAATAAGTTATTTCATTGGCTCAACGAAATATATAATTGCTCCAATTGTACTGATTCTTTTGACGACATAAAATCGACTGTTTTTATACAATTGACCTAACGAACTATATCGTTATTTATACCATACGTATAGTTACTTTAAATACCAAGATATTTGAGTCGATTATATAGGATTCAAATAAATGGTTTAGTACAATCTACGGTCTTTGTTTTCTTAGTGTGTGAATAGGGAAGTTTGATATGACCCGGATGCCAGCTGGAATAAAATTTTACTCGGGACGTTCGATTCACTAGCGCAATTCTCGGATACTATTTCAGTTATCATGGCTCCGTTAAAATATCTATTCGAAATTAATTCACCAGAATTTTTCTAATTTATTCAATTTTCTAGCTCGTGACACTGGGCACCTGTAAATGAAAGGGTGATGAGGGGTGGTGATCGCCCCTAAAGCTGTGGAAGGTTTTCTCCCTTCGGTTGACTCGTTCCAATCGTTCAAATTTATCTCTTTCCCATTCCCATTCCAACTCGTTCAACCTCACTTATTCCGCGAGCCCAGTCCTCGCGAAAAGTCGGCACTACCACTTGATACCTCAAAGCTTCTGCGTCGAGCGCGCGTTCGACGGCGGGAAATGAACAAATCAATTTGAGGAAAATTCTCTCTCTCAGCTTGCGTCAATTCTTTCATCACTTATAATATTTTCGGATCAGTTGTCTTTAACGATTATTGAGAGACAAAGAGCTTTCTCACAAACTTTTAAAGTCTACGTTTCAGTCTCACTCTCACTTATTCATTTTTTATTATTGAATATTCATCGATGTCCTAACCAATGCACGGAAAATAAAATTCTCTTGAATTTACAAGATCAGCATTTACGGAAAGCAAATAAAATATTTTGTTGACTTAATGCAATGATTACAGTAGAGGATAGATAAAAACACTTGTTGAGAGTAATTATTGGTTGCTACAAATCTAGGGGGAGAAAATAAAGGATGGCGTAAAGATTTGCATACTTTCACTAGAAACTGCTATTGTTATTTGGTACGATGAAATATTTCTCGACGCATGTTAATAAGTATAATATTTAACAGTATGGTAATAATGATTAATACTCAATATTCAACGGTATCGTAATAATATTTATACTTATATATATATTTTTTTTCTCAATGGTGATTACAGTAATCATTACTTCATAAATGTTTTAAATTGTAGCATGGGATTTTAAATTGACACTTCTCGATCATAGGAATCATAATTTTGCAGCATGTTCAATTTTGTAAAAGGCACTCTTTACCATTTCCATGCCGTACAATTTAATACTTTTCCAATTCACCCCTTAAGAATTCCGACCATCCCTGACGCAAGCGAAAACCCTGATCGTTTTCCCGATTTTCTTCAAGTTTCGCTTGCCTCAGAAGACTTGGATTCTCACAAAAGATATCGAGCTAGAGACAGTCGTCGAGTTCAACGTGAAGCGAAGGTACCCGCAAAAGGGCGTATTTATTCACTCGGGATACAGTGGTATCGACGAGCGAGGCGCGAATCGAACTCACTCCACTGAAGAGCCTGGGTCTTTGCGGTTAACCTAGAAGACTCGAAGTCTCAAAGCCAGAGACAGAAAAGAATAGAGATACGAGAGACAGAGGATCCAATTCCCTATGGATGAAAGAATCGAAATTGGTCCAATTGGATGAGAAACAAAGAAAGCTTCAGTCTTGAGAAAAAAGAAACGAAAAATCCGACGAGGGAAAATGTTCCATGTAAAAAGGTTTTTTCCAGACTCGCTTGGACTTCAACTTCACAATTGATATACGTTCTGATAGTAAATACCAGCAATTTATTTTTTATTTTTCTAGAAATCATCTCTAAGAAATACACTTTCAAAAATGAACATTACATTTATGAGGATTTGTATTGAGTAAAAATTAATAAATAACGAGACAAGTGAGGTAAAATTAATTCGGGCGAGTGTGAGGTCGCGAACACATGCCGAACGCGAGCGTTGAATTCACGCACTCGTTAGAATAGTATATTATGCAAATATTGCGTAAAGTAGCTTATTCTAGCATGAATTGTTTGTGGCAATAGCGGCAAGACAAGCGATTTTTCAACGGCAACGTTAAACGGCGCAAAAGCACGAGCTTTCCGAAAGATGTGCGTAAAATTAAATTAGGCTTTACGCACGACGTTCTCGAAACGAGCACTTTCCACACGCTATGCCTCCCTGAAAAAAACCAGCTTTTCAAGACGCTATTACAACAAAGCTTTACCCCACTCGTATCGTAACTCACTATTACTTCACAAGGTGTGAAACGGGCAGTTTGATCCACGCTAAGCATGTGTAAATTATCCATTATCCCGTCGAGTGAAGTACATAATCAATAACCGGCGTAAGATCCATTTTTCAATGACAAGAAATTTGAGAAGCAACAATAACAAGATCACTGGTATATTTTAATGGCGCTTTACGCACGTCGTTCCAAAAACGAGCACTTTCTGCACGCTATGCCTTCCCGGAAAAAGCGAGCTTTTCAAGACGCTATTACAAGAAAGTTCTACTTTACTTTTATCGTAATTTACAATTACTTCATACAGTGTTGAAAGAGCAGTGTGATCCACACAAAGCATGCGTAAAATGTCCATTATCGCATCGAGTGAATTATACGATCGATAAACAGCAAAAGTCTTTATTATTTAGAGCGAACGAACAAGAGCAGAAAGGATAATGAAACTGCGGGTAAACTTTAATGGCGCTTCACTTTTGTATTTCAACTCAGTGACTGATTGGCGTTTTGACGGTAAGTACCGGCAGCAGTCATCAGTCTTTGCTCCCTGATCTTCCGTCTTTCCGCCTCGTCGTTTTCCCGCCGTTTTCTCGCGATCTGTCTGTCCATCGTCTCTTCTACACTCTACTGTTCTTCACGCTGGATTATTGCCAGGATAATTTTAGCTTTTATTCGACGCCCGATAGATTATCCTAATTCCTCGAACGTGTACGAACGTATGCGACACGGACGTATGCCATTCCGCGTACGAACCCGTTAAAGACCATAAAGTTCGACCACCGAGAGACACCAACGTGAATTGCTGTATCGTTTTGTGGATTTCACTGTTATTAATTATGATAATGGAAATTTATTCGAAACAGATAATATACCCAACAGCTCATGCGAGCGCCGACTTTATAATGGAGGAAACATTATTGCGGTTACGTTAATGGAATAATAAATTCTATCGACCGAACGATATGTATTAACGTTGTATTAATGACACTCGGGTTATTTCTATGTAATTTACGACGCTTTGACCAATTGCATAGCTAATTTTTGGATATTTGGCTTTTTTCCAACGAGATATGTATTAAGGGAGGAATTGAAAATGAAACATTACTTTCCAGAGCCTCCGTAACTAGAAGTTGTAAGTTGTAAAACGTTTATCAATGGCAACCAGAAGTAATTTCTTTTCATGTAAGAAAAATCAGTCCATAGAAAAATCAGTTGTTCGAGAATTTGAATTGTGTCAAATTTCGGTATCAGTATATGTATAACCAAGTACTATTTTTAATTGTATATTTATTGACTTACTATGAAACTCATTTTACTAATATAGTATGAATAAAAAATAGTGGGCTAAAGGCTCCTAGTCGATGGCCTATTGTTTAAAGAAACATTAGCCTAAGGAATACAGAACCGACAATTCTAACTTGTTATACATGTACAAATTTTCAACAGTACATTTTTTGTAGTACTAATAAAACTAGCTTAAAGTATTTTTCAAATGTTCATAAAGTCTTAATTTTACACTGCATATAAATAAATAACCCTGTGTCCATACAATCCATGTATTCGACCTTGTGTCACAATTGGTTAACATAATGACCGAACACGAATCGTTGATGGTTGCGAGAGTTGGCAGTGAATAGAATGGAGTAGATGATTGGCAGCCGCGACGCAGAGCCAAACATATCCGCATAAAGATACATTGCTCCTATGCCAGTTGTTTTTTGGGAAATGCTCTGCCTAATTAATTAAGTAAATAATCTCTAACATTAAATTAACTCTCTAAGATATACTACAAGAAAATTGGAATTTTTTTTAAAAATAACATCATTACTTTCACTCATTTTACGAAAATGACTTTTAGTATAAGTGGTTTTAATATTTTTTAAGGTTTTAATATTTTTTAATGTTTCCGAAGTGGCTATCTCAGATATGATTAAAAAAATAATCGCTTAAACCAATTCCCTATGTCCGTACAAACTATATATCCGATTTTGTGTCACATCTTGCGTCGATGACTGCGAGAACTGTGGCAGAGTGCACAGTATAGAGTAGATGATCGCTGGCGGCGAGGCAAAGTCAAACACCACCCTCATAGCACCGCTTCAGTGTGAGTTGCTTTTTGGAAAATAGTGGGGAAGTGCTCTGCCTAATTAATGATTAAGACCCACCCAGTGGGCAAATACTGCCAAACTAATGCATCTACGACAGCGCGGAGGCGGAGCAAACCAAAGATTCGAAACAATTTTCTCGTCTCCCAATTGGTCGTCAACCTTAAAAATAGTCTAGTGGGCAGGGTATGCGACTGTGACACATGTAAAACGTAAATATCCACACGGGGCGAAAACGACGTCGACGACGTGGTGTGGTCCGGGCGAGTCCAACACATGCAAAAGACCCTGAAGACCGTGGTCGAGTCATTCACAGTCAGTCAGTAGCAGATATATATATAAATACATACACGCATACAAAATCACAAGAAATACTCACACGCTTAAGGAGCGCTCTCTGTCTTTTTCTGGGGGCAGAGGAGACGAAACCATGTGGCAGAGACGAGAGACATTGCTAGAATACAGTTTGGCTCTCGCGCGTAAACGCTTTTCACTCTGATCTCCGACTTGGAGGATTTCGGACGTTTGACAAAATCCGCCGCCGAGAGACACGCAAAAGCGCAAATTAAACCCCGGTTGGCTGAGTGCGTGCTTGAAAACCCGACAAACCGAATTATTTTGTTGAACATCTCTCGGTTGCCTCTTCGGAGATGATTAAATCGATTAATTTCTGAAACTATATTCAAAGCTTGTCTACCGAGACAGCTTCCAACCTGAGCCAAAGTTTATTCAAAGTCTTAAGTACCTTATAGAGTTATCGGCTGAGTGATATGCCTTAGTGGCAAAATTTACCGCGGACTTCCGTCGGCGAAGCAAAGTATCGTAACGTGATCGTTCTGTCCCTAGTGCCTGAGCTTATCGTGTTGTATGGAAACTTTGGAAAGTTAGGATAAGCGAGAAGTGCTTCGTAAGCGTGAATAAAGTTCTTTTTCGTCGTCGAAAGGTTGAGTAGAAAAAGAGAATAAGCTTATGAAGATCTTGGTTGATTGCTTCGCGGCAAAATGTGCTTCGTCGTTATAATTCTGTGCTAATTGTTGTCGTTGTTTTTGTTTGTGCTGTGAGTGCGACTGTGAAGTGTCAATATTGGGATTGATTTTGCAATTTATTTAAGTAAAGAACGGTAAAGGAACGATTTTGTTAAGGGGTGAAATGATGACCCTCATGACGGACGTTGGACCTTATCCCTATGAGGCCAGAACCTCCTACGACAGTTATCATCATCATCGTCATCGACACTTTTATGCCACTAGCGCCGAAAATGAATATCTGCAGAGCTATGTCAATGAGAGAGAAAGCATAAGGGATGATCAGACGATACAGAGAACCGCCAGTGCGGATAGCAGCAGTTTAACATCGGCTGGAAGTGTCGGCTCGGCGCATTATCGGCATGATCATTTGAGCAGGTTCGTCAGATTCTTTATACTGCAGAATTTTTTTTACAATAAATTAAAGCGTGAAAAATTTTTAATCGTGGTGAATTAATGAAATACAATACAAAACTCATACAATAATTGTGAAAAGCATATATAAAAGAAGAAAAAATGGAACGCATTAATTAATTTTATTCGTGGCGGATTAATGCAAGAATTTATCACATTTTGGAAGGAAAATAGATGAAATACATTTCTTTAAATCACTGTATTTTTGTTTCGTCTTGCACCGGACACTAATAAATGGAGAGTAAATATATTGACAGTTAAAGTAGTGGTAACACTCTAAGTTAAAAACGAGATTTTTTATGTTACATTTTTTTTGTCGGACAATGAAGATGCTCTATTCTTGTTGATAAGAGTAATGAGTAATCAATTTATTATTAGTTTGTTCCGTATAATCGAAATTTACAATTATAATGAAGAAATAATCATGAACCATCGATATTGATAGGGATCAACGATTTAATACAAGGTTTTGGGACAAGCAAGATATTAGCACTTTCTCATCAAGTTTTAATCTTAAAACTTGATGAAAAAAATCTAGAATTTTTCCGACAAAATTGATGAACAAATAAGGAACTAAAGTTAAAAAATTTCTCCCAAAATTTTTTAATGCGCTTATCAGTAATCGAGATATTGAAGTAATATGTTCGTCTTCACTTTAAATAGGACACTGTATAACTTGGGCCGAAAAGGAAGCGAAGTTAAAGAATAATTAAAAATAAGATGCAAGAGTTGAAGATCGATGGCCCTTTGATAATGTTTATGATTAAGTCTAAGATATATATTTACTAGAGGGGCTTCGCCCCCCGCGCGCTCACCCCGCCTCTCTGGGATCCTCCCTTGAGGAACTTAGAATAATTCGGGCTTGGGGGCTCTTTGACATAGAATGCCCTCTATATACTACACAGCGGCGGCGGCGATATCTTTTTATAATATAGAGAGATATATATATGTTATATATATTTTTCAACTTAACTTGTCAATAAATCACTACTACTAATACTACTAAGATGCAAAAAACTTTTTTGATTATTCACACAAAAATATAAAAATTTTTTTTTACAATTAGATAATTTCTGTTATTATTAGTGATGTAAATTTATTATTGCTTTTCGAATCAATTACTTCAATGTTATTAATTAAAAATATGAATATTTTACAATTCCCCTTTTTCGTCCTCAAAAATAAAATGGATATTGAGCCTTGACATTTTTCCAAAACATGGATTGAATTGACAAAACCAATCCGGAAGGTATGCAAACCGTTTTTTCAGATACACTCACAATTATGTTTCGTTTCTTCTCGAAAAAAGTAATTATACTAAATAATCCAACAATAGATTTAAATAAGGACTGGCATTTTTTAAAAATGTTGCCCAAATTTCATACGCAATCAATCTGGAAGGCATGCAAACCTTTTTCCCAGATCTATTCACTATTGTTTTTCATTTATTCTAAAAAAAAAAAAAAATTATCTAAAATAATAATCCAAAGGTGGATTCTGATAGGAATTACATTTTAAAAAAAGTTGCTCAATTTTTAGGCAAAGCCTATGCAGAAGATACAAAAACCCTTTAATTCAGAGACGGACGAAGAATTATAAAACACGAATAAATTTGCGAAAAAATCGTTTCTTCCGCGTGAGTTATTAGTTCTTCCTTGAGCTGTTTTCACAAAGCTTGTGACGATCTTAGGTACGGAACGTTTCACGCAGTATAAATGATACCGAAGGAATAATCACAACACGGATTTTGACTGGACGTTATATTTTTTCAAATTCACTAACATTTTATTTATTTATTCTTACAGACAAAAAAATCCAATCATAGATTCTGATAGGAATTGGCATATTCAAAAATGTTGTCCAATTTTTTAACAAAGCCGATCCAGGAGTTACAAAAACCTTTTTTTAAGAGGCGGATGAAGGATTACAAAACATGAATAAATTTGCGAAGACCTTTTCTTCCGCACGAGTTGTTAGCTCTTCCTTGAGCTTTTCTAATAAAGCTTACGACGACCTTAGGTACGGAACGTTTCACACTCGGCCCTCGTGTGCGGCTGACACATTTATTACGAGGTGCTACCGTGGCTTCTGTTGCCCCGGGATCGAAGACTCTCTGGCAGACACGAGAACCGTAGTCGGAGCTAGTGTGAAAGACAGCGATCCCGCAGCGAGAAGCGAGTATCACTGAACACGAGCGCGCGGGGAGTTGATTTCCGAGAGTTTGTGAGCGACGACAGTTTTATCGGCCTTTAAACTGTTTTCACTTTATCCACAACGTTTCTTACCCTTTCCTGTTCGTCCGTGCTTCCAGTTACTGGCCCTTCGTTTTTTACCTCGGAGCGTGAGCCAACAAAATTCACGCTTGGACCACCTGGAAGAATCGAATTAAATTGAAATCCATTTTGAAGTCAATTTTATTTAATTCGATCGGAGTTTGTGAATTTGGGGTCAATAGTTTATTTATTATGGAAATTATTATTACCTACGTAAGTTATCCATTTACTCGAACAGGAAAAAGATTTTTTCGTTTAATCAATGTACCAAACTTCTAGATAGAGAAAAATAATCATGGAGTGACAAATCGTTTGCCGTGTATAATACGTTTTCTGCTGTTACCGAAAGATTTATGGGAAAGTTTTATGATACAGCAGAAAATAAGAAAATTTAATGATTATTCATTTAGTGTACGTTAAATACATTTTATCGTTACTGTATAATGTTGAAATAAAAAAAATAACGAATAAACCAAATTTTCGTCTAGTTTTTGTATCAGAATTTTGCAAATATTGTTTTTGTTTTTCAATTTGTCATTTGTTACTTGCTTAATCATAATTATTATTCTTACGAAGTACAAAGTTATTTTGAGTTGTCAAAACAAAGATTTTAGTGACATACAAATGAAATTGCTGTTGCCAGATTTTTCAAATTTATACTATTAACAAATGTTTTGTTGTAATGTTGATACATAACATTTGGTGATTATCACTATTGCCCCTCTTCAGTACTTGGATGAATGACTATTCAGTCATAAATTGAATGCTGTTAAGCGGAAAACAATTTTCCTTCGTGGCTGCACTAAAAATAAATGCGTTATCGCCAGTTATAAAGTGACAACTAATTATTTAAAAAAAAGGTGATCATTTGTTATAACTACAAGAACTATCGGAATAGTAGCTGTAACTATGGAATTATTACCGTAATTATTTTCAAAAATCGTATGGATTACCTCTCGACAGTTGTCATTTATTAGTTACCAGTAAAATGGCAATTCCTCCGCATGTCGTGTAAGACAGCAATAATTCAGTAGAACTAAGCTGACTGTATCTATCAGGTCTCCCGTCTAGATTGGCTGTGGGTAACATCATCAATTGGGGTCTCTGAGGGAATTATTGGAATAGGAAAAAGACAAAGAGAACGCATATGCGCAAATCGAAAAATCGAAAAGGTTTAAGGCAGATATTAGTAATAACAGTAGCAATAAATTATGTACACAGTATGAAATATTTCCAACGATGAATTATGTACGAGTTTGGTTTTTATTTTGCATTCGATGATGACATTTGTGAGTAAAAAAAAATTCAACATTGTATACACCAACAATTGGTTTAATTCTATTTTTTTATTTCCAACACAATCTATTCAGCTGAACTGTTATCAAATAACATGTAATTTTTCATTAATGTGTGCTACAATTTAACGGCAATTCTAATCCTTGAGGATACATTTACATTTATAAATGTAAAGAGTATCTAAATATTGCATTTTCTCGTGATGTTATTTCGGTAATTTTTCATTTTGCTGATATACTTTTTTTGTTACTTGTTTCAGCAGCAGTTCCCAGTCTCGTTACATCGTAGACTCGGACGACGCCTCGTCCATCGTCTCGGCGGACGCCTCGGCCGATCCGGAATCCACGTCGGGCGATGGCGACGAGACGAACGAGAGCGAGAGCGTTGAACACGTGCCCCATCCTCACGTACTCGATACCGGCTCGCCACACGGTCCACGAAGATGCCTTCTGTGGGCGTGCAAAGCCTGCAAGAAGAAAACCGTCACTGTCGACCGCAGAAAAGCTGCTACGTTGCGCGAGAGAAGACGTCTAAGGAAGGTGAGATATTTCGCGTGTCTAAAAAGTAAGGCGGTAGCTATAGCTGCATCTCTTGGGACATCAACCTTATACTTTACCTTGTATACCGAGAATATAAGAAAACCATTTTTATTGAGAGGTTCAAAATCTAAAATGAAATTTTAACTGAAAAAGCAACACATTTTGCTTCCTCATAGAGAAAGCTTTGTTTCCGTGACAATTTTTTTCGAGATTTTCATATCCGTACAATCACAATGGTCCAAATCATCGAGAAAAGTGGTTGCGAACGAATGTGTGTGTGTGTGTGTGTTACACGCTTGGAAAATTTAAACCTTCATCACTTAGGGACTTGTTGAGATATGAAACTGAAATTTGCGCGGCATTGAATTTTTTTTCATGTTTGTTAAAACTCTTCCAATTTTAGGGATCTTCAGCTCAAAATTAGTATAATCCCTATTGGTCATCCCTATTGATTTGGTTAAGATCAGTTTTACCGTTAACATTTTATGAGGTTATGATTTTTTAATTTTGTCCATTATTTTTTTCCGATGCAAAGTCTTGTATCAAATGTCGAGTCTGAAGTTGAATGAGTCCCAGATTCATGATTAACAGAAAATAATCAGATGTAGCTCAAAAATGATGAAAGATACAATATTTTCATAGCTATTTTGTACAGTCTATATTGCGAAGAATAGCGATTTATGTTGTATAAACTAACCATATTCTTGTTTCCCAAGGAATTTTCGGAAAATTCCGACTTTCTGTCGTGTTCTACAGATAAAAAGCAGAGAAGATAGGATAATCGAGAGAGTTTCTGGACTGTTGGTTCTTATTATATTTTCACAGAGCAGGGGTATGCGCTTATTTATTTATTTATCTTGTACGAGGATGCAAAGTAGAACCCTGCACGTTGCTTCCTCATTATTTTTCGCTTTTTATTAAGCTTCCTCTCTGAAAAAGCTAAAAATTGAGTAGCATACTGCTTCATAGAGGTAGCTTTGTAAAAAGCGAAAAATAATGAGGAAGCGATGTGCAAGGTTCTACTTTGCATCCTTTTTTTAAATTAGCTTTGAAAAATTCCAACTTATAAATACGCATTCATTGTTCTTATCTCTTATATTTTTGAAAACTACATGCGTGTGACTAATTGTTCGATTGAGTCGGTAGACGTAGCAATAGATATTCTTGAGACATCCATCTTTTTTCCTCATCTTTCACATAGAGAAAATAGGACATCGATTTTTTATCAGTTCACTTAAGATTTTTGGAAATAAACATCCAATTATCATGCAGAAGGCAACAAATTTTTGCTATCAGACTTTGAAGAAACAAAATCTATGAACACTTTATTTCTTTGATTCTTAGTTGCAAAACAGCCGTATTCTTTTCATATGTAAGATTTTCCTGAGCTATTGAAGAATAAGGCTTTTTCACGATAAGGAAAAATAATATATTGTGCAACAAGGGCCGAAAGTTTGTAATTGTGATGAGGGTGAATTTTGCTGCCCGAGCAAAGCAAGGGTTGCAATCACACGAGTCGCATTTGGTCCACGTTGCACACTGTACTTTTTGTAACGAGTGCATGAATAGTGATGCTCCAAAACACGTGCCTAGAGAAGAAAGTGCAAAACCCTAGAGACGGCAATGAAAGAATCGTGAAGAGCGCTTCCACCAAATTATTGTTTTAACACTGCCATAAAACGAGCCACTTTCGTCCCGCAAAGGTGCCATAAAAGGGGCGCTGTTCATGCATGTGTTACAAAAAAGAAAAAAAAAGATTTCCAGTCAAATGTTAAAAATTAAACATGCGTGATAAAGATTTCAATACGATGTCGGGAAACTGCGGTTTTCGCAAGGAACAGCTTACGAAAATTCTATTTTTTGGACAAAGGACTGAAAAAGCCATTCATATTGCAGTTCATTTTCAATGTTAGGTTCAGTCTTTTAAAAAATTGAAATGAATTTGTTTTGTATACTTTTTTGTTCATTAAGTGAATGGGTGATAACCATTTCTTTTCTTTACACGTGCATGTAAAAGTGTGCACGTGTAAAGAAAGCATTTTGCGGACCGCACAAAGCGTTTTGCCCACGGTTTGGGGTAATCATGGTAACTCCAGGAACTACCCGCTTTTTGCACGTATGTAAACGGCGGACAGACCCGAATTTTGCATTGCACTCGTAAAGAAAAATATGGTTCGATACAAGAGGTCAAACTTGCAGTGCGCAAAACGCTTGTTTGGCCTCTTGTGTCGAAATATACTATCTCAGCTTCAGTTTCTCGCATAAGCTACACGGAGAAAAGAGTCTGCTAACAGCTACGAGGTTTTCTGTTCTTAGTTCCTATAATTGTAGTACATGGTGACACATGGACTTTATAAAATTTGTTCTTATGCACAAGCATTCAAAATATGAATTATGACCTTTCGGATATTTTTTCAACGATTATTATATGTATAGTGAGCTATGGAAAAATTGTTGGGGAGATTAATATACGTACAGTGAGCTGTAAAATGTTTATATCATCTACCCTAATAGGGTCACGTGTCATTTCTGTACCATATTTTCTGCCAGTGACATCTATATTCGTGGATCCATTTCTCTCCGTGTACAAAAGTATCACAAAATCTTTAGTGTTGACTCGCGTCAATTTGTTGGGAGATTTTAATGTTGCTATAATTTGCTATATTGAAGCAGACTTCTAATTTGGCGAGGCACTTAGGACTTTATTATTGATAAATCAATAATTATATTTCACGAGAAAAGTGCGCTCTTAAATATCAATACCTACCGGGTTAAGTTACCACAAGAGAACTCCATCCATTTCAAAAGGATGGATGACCCTAAAACTCGAAACAGCTCAAAATATCTTAAAATATCTAAAAATACTTAGAAATGCTGCACTAACCGTAGTATCTGGTATCTGTAGTGCCATCAAGAGCTTTCCCACTTCTGTTCTCCAACAGAAGTTTTAGTTGACAACATAGTGTGTTGATGGTGTTGAAGCAAGTGAGTGAGAAATAAATGTTACAACACTTTTGAATCCCATGAAATCGTTCCATAAAATTGTATTTCTACTAAAGGGAATTCATATTCAAAATTAATACTTCTAACTGATTGAAATTGATCTTGAAATAGTTGCTTCATCCGTCAATTAATAATTGCGAGAAATACCATTATTTTTTGAAATGCAACAGATGATTGAAAATATTTTTTTAGTTAGTTGTGAGATACAATTAGCTTGGGATATTTATGACTTTTTATACAACTGTGTGTTTTCAAAAAGTAGTTTAGACATTAGGATTAATGAAACAAAATTGTCGCGAATTTTCCAACATTTCATTCATTCAGTTTCAAAATTCTGAGATGTATCATGAAATAATCCTATGAAATAGTATTTACCCGTTTTAATCATGGTAGTTGCTTTCACCAATCCAAGTCTGACATTGATTCTCCCAACTGATTAAAACTAATCTTATCTATTTAAAAATAGCAAATGCGTTAAATTCCGTGCTCGTAGCCCCATAAATCTGTGAAGAGAATACGAAGACTATATCTTAAGAGTAGTGCAGTAATAATATCAACTTCAGTTCACGATTCCTGAAATCTCAGGGTTTTAGTGAATTCGTCCTAGTTTCTCGTGTGCATGTGCATATCCGAGCGAGAACGATACGTTTTGCGTATAATACACGGGTAGTCGTGACTGCCACTCGGGCACGCTTCAGGTTTTACTACTCTGATAAGTTTATGGCAGGATTAACCACACACGCGTGGTTAATCCTGCCATAAAGAAGAAGGGTGTTTGGGTTCAACGTGTTAAACGCAAACACCCTTCTTCTTCCTCTTCTTCGTCTCCTCTTTCCTCCTTCTCCTCTTCATGTTCTTCTTCATCTTCACCTTCTTCTGTTCCTGCTTCTTCTTCTTCGTCTTCATCCTCTTCTTCTCACGACCACCAGAAGTAGAAAAGCAGAAGCATACGGAGCAGTCGCGATACACCAGCCGCGGCAAAAGCCTTGCCACGTTTGAGATCTACGACTTGGAGTCCTTTAAAGTTTGCCTGTAACAGTCCCATAGATTTTCGGAGAGCTTAACGTTCCGACGTTCCCGAAAACGGCGAGGAATTTTATTGCCGAGTGCCACATCTCTGGTTGCTTTGCAAACGTACCACGCGACTGGTAAACGGGTCCTGAGCGATTCATCAACCCTCTTGAGGCGATCAAACGAAATTCCAAGAGCATAAGATACAGAATATTCAATTTCTTTCTCGCTTGTTCGGTCAACTCGTTTGCATATATAATTTGACCAGGAAACTCCATCGAATTTATAACACCACAGACAATAAAACACACGGTGAAATAAAAGTGTTCTTGTTAATGTAAGAATTATACTCAGGGGAACTATACATTTTGGCAAATGTAGATGATAATAACTCACTTTTATTTTGTAAGACTATATTAATAGTTATATTAATTTTCCTGACTGTTAAATAGCTACAGAAAATATGGTAACGAAATATAATTGAACCCAGCCCTAAGAATATTCTAATACTGTGTAACGTTTATTCATGTTAATAATTGTCATGACCACTGTTTTCTATCTTCTATTATTATTGGACGTCATAATTTGTTTCAAATTTATTTTGCAACATCCAGATGATAAAAATTTGAACACGACAACTTAATATAATTCTGATAACTTAATACGATTCTATGGGTGTAAATACTATACTACCGTGATTGATATATATTCAGATAAATTATGACTATTAGTTGTTGCTCTATACACACAGACACAATAATTGTTTTGGAATATTGAGTAGTTACGATCATTATGTTCACTATGAAAAATAAACAACACTTACACAAATTTTATTGCGCCAAAATGTTGTCATTAATTCTAGATGCGTGTTTTAATGGATTATTAGTAAATTCTACAGACATGTAATGGAAGACAGACAGGTAATGTAAGTCCAGAAGTTGTGATAGGTTTTCGTATAGTTTTGATGGTAAACCAAATTTCTAAACTTACCCACTTAGTTTTAGGGTCAGTTGACTGCGCAGGAAGTTCTGAGATGGCTCAGCTCTGTGTAAGTCGAGGGCTTCACCGAGATCGAATTATCCTTAGTACGATCAGTGATCCTTTTTCCTAGGTTTGCTCATACCCTGGTACTACTGATGTGAAGAGACCTGATACATAAAACGAACGTAGGGGCTCCATTCTGAAACTGCAGATAAAGCGACGCATAAAAAGAACGTTTGGATAAAAGATTACCGATACTGGAGAGCATTGCAGCATAAAATTCTCTGCGTTACAGGTGAATGAAGCCTTCGAGGTGCTGAAGAGACGAACGAGCAACAATCCGAATCAGCGTTTACCCAAAGTCGAGATACTCCGTAACGCGATAGAGTATATTGAGAGCCTGGAGGCTCTTCTTCAAGGTAACAGAGCAACTGGACCACAGGATCACATCACGCAGGAAAGTCTGGTGAGTAAAATAACTACATTTACTGTCATACAAAGATTTATTAGAAAATTGAAAAAAAATCAAAATTTTTTTTTTAATGAGAGTATTAGAACGACGGGTTCGATTTTGTTTATTGAAATATATATTAATAAACAATGAAGTTGTTACTGTTCGAACAATGAGTATTATCAGATATTTTTTAGGAATATTTTAAATAACATATATCGCAAGCAATATAGAAAATAATTTCGTTTTTCGGTTCAGAAGAATTATTTTTGTGATTTACCATTAACAACCAAACATATGATGTACTGTCTGAATTTGAAATTAATCGGATGAATAGATTATTCGGCAGAATTTAAACAACAATAATAACTTCATTGTTTATTGGTATTAATTTATTTAAAAAACCTATGACCTGGCTATGTATTTATTACATGTAAAATCTTCATGTCTTCATGACTAAACTCTAATTTTAAAAAAATTTGAAATCAGATCCGCTTTTTTTGGGTCTTTTTGGGCTTAGTTTAGAATCGTCAATAGTTTCCCTGAGACCTGAAAAGATGATCATCTTCAATTTTGAACATCTGCAAAGTAATTGTTTTTGTCGATTGACGTGTAGTAATTTATCACATTTTCATGAACCATAATTTATTATCGTCCGCAGCCAAAAATTCGCTATGATTTCATTTTTACCATAAATTTCCTAAAAGCATAGAATGCTGAATGACTTGAGATAATTTCCTATAGATAGTTCCTGACGATCATTGAATAAAATATTTATTCTCTCTATAAATTAAATTCATTCATCCATCACTCAGTTAGAAGTTAAAAGCCCACAGAAAATCGTGCGACACGTGGAGCGAGAATTTTCTATAAAAACGTACGTCGCTATTGTTCGCTCTCTATCCCCGTGGCTACCATCACGTTTTAGAGTATTCCGATTCTCGACTAGTTTAAATGCGAAGCGTTTCTAGATGTCACGAGTATCACTTGGATTGGCAGTTCCACGCTACACTTGCGACATCTGTAGTAGTAGTAGAAGACTAACAGAGAGGATGAGAGAGGTATGATAGGAATCGAGAGTCTCTGAGCGACATATAAATGTGTTTATTCACTCTTCTGCCTCGTCGACATCTCGTGTTCTTCTCTTCTATGCGCGCAATGGGATACATTCCATTTTTAAGGAAACAATACGTGTGACTCGTCGTCGGAGTGAGCACGTATACGTATACAGTAGGTGAAGGCTACGAAGAGGCATGTGATGCCCGACGTTGACGTAGTATATTAGTGCGAGTATGGGAGTTTGAAACTTGTATAGTTTACTGCAGGTATATATTTATATGCATATCTGTGTGCATCTATACCTATATATTTGAGGTTTTCCATGTCAATTTGGCCACTGAGAAAAAGTCGTGCTACAAAAAAAAAAAGCTGAAAAACAGATTTTAATAATTGGAACAAATTTTCCTTTGTTTTTTTTTTGTTTTTTTCTGTGATAAAATAATAAAATTGTTCAATTCCTTATGCGATCTATCTTTAGTAAATGTTATCAGGGATTTTAAAAAGATAAACATTTGGGATTTTAATAGCACAGAACATAAATTATTCAAATCCTATTAATAAATTTATACTGTGACAGTATTGATTTTTTTCGGAAATAATTGACTTGATATTGGCTACAAATTGTTTTTCCGTATTCTGCAAGAAGAACGAATACTCAGTATTTTTTTGCATGGTATTTAATCCTGCTTGGAAATTTTAGCAGCTTCAATTTTTGCAATTGACATAACATTTTTTTAACGGGTTTTTTAGAGACCCTGATGTCAATTTTTTGCTCATATCATGCATAAAAATAAAAAATTGCGTTATCCATGACTTACGGGAAATGCAATCGTCGAAATGTTGTAGCGGTTTCACATGTAAGCGCTATATTTTACGACAATTGCGTTTCCAATAAATCGGGTTTTATCCAAATCCTGTAAACAAGGTGAATAAGAGAAAAAAATTGCTATCATCGACCGCAAATGCACTTTTTAAAAATCGAAAATTAAATAATAAAAATATTTAAAGCTTATGACATTTTCTAGCGCTATAAAACTCATATATGAAATACTATATTCACAATTCATTTTTCATCTACAAAATTTTATTAGATAAATTGTCCACAATTTAAGATATTTAATCTCTGAACAAAAACGTTCATGTCTTGGCAATAAAATTCGATACAGTATTTTTTAATTAAACCTCAATAAACGTGTTGAAGATCATAAAACATAAAAAATTCTCATTTCCAATTCATAAAAAACAACAAAAATAGTCGTTTTTTAATCCAATTTTTTTATTTTGTAAATTCATTCAAATTCGACATTAGTATCAAAAGAAAATTAATACACAGTGAATAACTTGTTGGAATCATAAAAACTTTGCGACACTTTCGTTATTTTACTTTTTTAGTATTTAATCTGACGTGGAATGCTCCATGTCTAGGCACGTATACCACACACTCTGCTATCCTTCATTTTGATTGTTCCTTCTCGCTCTTCATCCATGGCGGAAGCGAAGCCTCGACAGGGCGAAAGGATAGAAACAGAGACTATCGGTTTCCGATACTTCCGCGAGGATGATACGTCGGACACACAGAGCACAAGACAGAGACCGAGTACAAAGAGACTTCAGCATCACTGCCGTATTTGTATCTGTGTTGCTGCTGCTCTTCACGAGTGCATACACCTCAATACGTCGGTAACACTATAGTACAAGTACAATATTATAGGTACTTCAGGGGGAGGAAGGGATGAGATGGTATGCATAAGAGGTTTCGAGTGCGTTTTGTCTCTCGGACCATCTCACCCTCGACTCACTGCTCCGAGTCTCTTGTCACTCGTTCTGCCGTGGCGATTACTTCGAACCTTCTGCGATACGCTATGTATAGAGCACAGTTTGATTTCCATTATTTTCGGTACTGCACTGAGAAAACGAAAACCGTTGAATGAATTAAATAATTTATTTTAATTCTATATAATTGACACAAATAGCTCGGTATTTGAATCAACTATACGTATGGTATAAATAACGATACATTTCGTTGAGTCAATTAAATAATAACTGATTGTATGTATTTGATACACGTTTAAATCAATAAAATTATTAAATTAAACCTATATATATATGCGAAAGTATCGGAATTTTAGACCTTTTTGTATTTACCATTCGGAACTTTGTCTCGAAGAGGCGAGGGAATCGGAGTTCAAGTTCCAAATAGTAAATGCACGAAAGTCTGAAACTCCGAAACTTAACATCTCACCTACATTTTTGACGAGATGTTTCCTAGCAAATTTTGACAACAATGTAAGTGAGATATTGAATATCGGAATTTTAGACCTCCGTGTATTTACTATTCGGAACTTTAACCGGCCCCCAATTCATTCACTAAGTCGCTCAAAAATAAATCCGTCATATGTTGCATTTGAAAATTGATTTGATTAAAGCAATTGAATATTAACTGGGTTTTAATAAATATCGAGGTGGATGATCGGCTATTGGCGGTCAATTTAGAAGATTTTACTCCATTTTGGCTCAACAGTTACGAAAAATGTGGTGCCTGAAAATAGAAAAAAATTAACGACTAAAACAATAAGATAAGCTTAAACATAAACAAACAGCCACAAGATAAAACAAGGTACACACGAGCTAGAGATACCGAAGACCAGATAGTTCATTACGAACGAACCAGAATAGATTCATATATAAATTGAAAAGGGACCACACCAAGGTCGGAACGTATTTAATACAATGAATAAACATCAATAATAACAGAATGGAATAAAATATTTTAAATTCGCCGCCAATAGCCAATCATCTACTTCTATATATACAAAATTCGGACACAGCATCAATAACTAATAGTTTAATAAATATCGTCAGAATTAGAATAAATATTGTTCACATTGAAATAAATAAAATAAATAACGATAAATTTAGTTAGTAGGATTGACGATATAATACAACTTGGCGTCGTGACGCTACTGTGTCCCTTGATATGATATGCATAAGTATTTTGTCTCACGATTTTCACAAGACAGTTTCATTGAATGAACTCAATACTTTTTCAGAAACGGTAAATATATTGTTGAGTCAATTATATTTTCGTCTCCGTTGAACGAAATTCATTGATTGATTAATTAAAAATATGATTTGTTCGAGTAGATGAATTATTTGAAAAGATTTAAAAAAATGGTTTATTTGACGGATTCCGCCAATTTAACTAAATATTTCTCTTAGTGTGTGACAGAATAAATTGTATCTAACAAATATATCTACAAATACGGAAAAATCCAAGTAAAAAGGCCTTATAATGTACGTACCGATTGAAGCAGTCCTCTGTTAAAAATGACATGGCACGTCGATAGTCAATATATCGAAAATTGGAGCCACCTTTCTAGCATTCTGATTGGTTGTCGATGGCTTTGAAATAAAGTCAACTTCAGACTATTATACTCCCTGCAGAATCACGTGTAGCGCGTTTTTTGAATTGTTGTTTTTTCGCAGTTGTGGAATAGAATACAACTTCCTTCCCAAAACAGATTACTTTCTTTTCTTTCACTTTTCTTTGAAACAAAATGTGATGACACATTGAAAGTTGTGAGTGAGCAAAGCGAGCACATTTTTGCTAGTTTTTATGAAAAATTGTCTAAGTTGTTCGACACGAAGTCATCATAATAACAAATTTCATAAATTTTCCGGAAAGCTCAGAAATAATGAAAACCGTGATTGAAACATTGTTATAGGTACAACTTTATTGTAATCACAAAAAACATTGAAACTTTCAATGGCTGCAAAAAAGCACTATTTTTTCATAACATTCCGTAAAAAATATGGAATGAAATAAGGTGGTCTTTCCGTCTTCTATTTAAAAAATTTAAAGAATAGTTTCTTGTTTCTGAAAAAAAATCAGTGCAATGTCATGAAATTTATCAATTTATAAAATAATAACACTATGATGAAAGAAAAATTAGAATTACCGGTTTGATTGAGATGAAAAGTTTACTTTTTTTTCATCTTTCTCACTGTTCAAAATTAATAGGAACTTTTTGCTCTCAATAATATTTTGGCGACCGTGATAATTTTTTTTGCGAGAGCAATTTAGTGAATTGCGATACATTTTATCAAAAATAAATAATGAACGTCTCGAAATTCTGGTGACAGCTAAAAAAATGTTCCTTCGAAAGTTATTCCGTTCATCTGTCCAATACACCTTGCTCCAAGTAAAGAATTTGCTATTTATGAAGACGTTCCATGGTATTTTTTGTGCTCCACGTGGAAACGTGGAGCTTCTCATCGAAATTTTTTTGACGTGGGGTTTTATGGGTCATTTGGGGCCAAAGTCACCAGGAGCTGCTCCCCTGCCGCGCGACAGGTTCTCTAATTTCCATCCATTATTTTTTCACCACTAGCTTTCTGTCGTACTCTTAATTTCTAAGCCAGTGAACTGCTTGTTGGGTTTTTCATATTTTCTTTTCTTTTTCTATTCATCCTCGTGTATCGTCCTTCTTTTTCTCATTATTTTCTCTTCTCTTTTGCTTCGTTCGAATTATCTCGCGTTCTCTCCGTCATATATACACGTGTCAGCCACGTGGACCACACTCTCGACCACCAGCAGGGAAACTCAGCGCACCGGACCATTCCAATGGTCCTTGGCCTCCGTGAACAAACGAGCAGTATCTACTATATTACAAGCATTAATGCCTATTCTTTCCTCTGTTTCTCTCTGTTTCTCTCTCTATTTTTTTCGTCCGTTTTTTTTCGGCGTACGAGAAGGGTTGCTTTTCTTGTGGTTGATTTGAAGTCCCCTCCAGGACCGTCGAAGGGCCGCTGACCCGAGGTCGTCCAGATGACGCTCAGTGTGAAAACACAGTGTCACATTTTGGGCTGGTAATAAAGAATTTTCATAGCCCTTCTCTCATTTCACTTTACCTCCCTGAATTTTTCACCCTTAAATCATTCTGCAGTAGCAATATTTTTCAAGTACTCACTGAGGGTCTTACGTTTTCCGAAGGCTTCGAACATTAAAAATGAAAAAAGGAGTTTTTAAGTGCTTAATCGATTCACGGACTTGATTTATCTGAAAAATGTGAAGGTCAAAATCGACGGGACGTGTAATAATTATGGTAATAGTTATACTAGTATTTTTAATATTTTATAGAGCTGGGAAAAAATAAAATACCTTACAGCACTTTCATGTCACAGTTTCGGATTTTTTATTCCACGTGTTTAGGAGGCGGTATATATTGGTAAAAACATACGAAGTCAGATTCATTATTTTTTTAGAAGTCTCGAAATTAATGTAGTTAAGTTTCAATTTTTTTTTTTTATTAAGCAAAATGGATTAGACATAATGAAATCTAAAAAAAATGTTAGCATTGTATCTGATGAATCATAAAAATTGTCTCAATAGCTTGAAAGGACGGTATTTCAATTTCAATGACTGATATATCACTTCTCCAAATATTTAGTTTAATTCAAACGAAAGTATAAAAAAACAACATTCGAATTTGAAACGCAAGGAAATTTGAAAAAATACACAGAATTATATCTAATGTATTATAATAAATTTCTAAACACAGTTTTAAATTCCGAAGGTGCAAACATTTCAATGCCATAAAAATCAATACTCTTTCTATCATAAGACGGTATGTAATCTGTATTTGTAATAAAAAATGATTATCCGTCTACTTGAGAAACTCCATTAGCTCCACTAACTCAATGTAGTCAAAAGGACATTGTCTTCGTTACCAACAAAAATATCTAATCCAATTTAACGCAAAATATTGAATAATAAATCAAAACAACAACCAAAAGAATGCACAGAATTATATCTGGTAAATGTTCACAGAATTCTAAAATAACAGAAAAAAAACGGTACTTGTATTTCAGGGCCTAAATCAGTATACTTTTTATCATGATGAGGTATTTAAATTGTTTTTTTTAAATGGGAATATGATTATCAAGAGACGTGGTAACGTCGCGACGCAAAGTATTGAAAAGAAAAAAAATTTCATGTTGAAAAATGCCCGCCAGCCCGTCGCAGTTACGGCTACTCTTATTGTCCGAATGATCGTGTGTCACCGACTCTTTTCAAATCGCCCTAATCTGAGAATTCCATCGGCTCGACTTAAGTGTGTCCAGATGACGTCTGTCGTGAGAAAACGAAGGACACATCACACACCGAGTTCATAACACGCGATTGCCAGAGAAGTTTGAATTTTCACGTTGGGCGGTCGGACTCCCTTCATCCCCTTATCGCTTTCATCCCCTCGCTGTCTCTCATTCGTTCACGTGTATCCGCGCGGCATTCTTTCCTCGGGGATTACACAATGAAATATATTTCCCACTGCATTCGCTGTCTCTCTCTTGTCCTCTCGTTTACTCGAGGACTCGCGTGCGTCTCTCGGGCGTTTGCGGGTTCGCTAAATATAACCGAGAGAAGAAGAGCGTCGGGCGATGCCGCAGATCCAAGTGAAGCGATAAATCACAATGCGCTCCCGGCACCGCGCGCGAAACATCGCAGAACAGAAAACGCGCGCTTGAGTAAGCTGAAGTACGAAGAAAAAAGTAAAGTTCTCCAATTTTCGCTTTAGGCCCTTGGCTTAAATATCGAACCCAACAGCGCCAAGCATAAGAAAGAAAACCGTAAAATTGAGCTGGTACCGACAAAGGAAGTGGAAATCGATATGCCATTTAAAGAGTTTCTTCATTTAATTGGGAACCATATGCTCACAAAGTTTAAATCCATTTTGATCGGCACAAGTAGCTCTACTTAAAAAACCGGTCATATTTTGAGGTTATTCCCGTTGACACATAAGCACGAAACTCGTGAACGATTGTTTCTTCACATTATATTATCACGATACTGTGATAAAGGTTTTTGCATCGTTTAAACACTTAGACAAATTATTCATTCAAATTAAAGAACGTACACAAATACCTTATGTTGACATTTAATTTACCAATGTCAGGTTCTTCATAACCACTCTTTTTAGGTGGGGGCCATAATAAGCGAATTTCTAAAATAGCGAACTAAAAAATAAGGAACGTCTAAATCTGAAATGTCCATAATTATGGAATTCGCTTTTTCAGCCATTCGCCACTTTTATCATTCGCTATTTCGAATGCATTTTAATAAGATGGATGTTAAAATAGTGAATGGCTGAAATAGCGAATTTCATAATTTTCCATTCTAGATTCAGACGTTCCTGACTTCGAAATTCGCTATCTTAACCATTCACTATTTTGGTCATTCGCTATTTTGACCTCCATCCCTTTTTCTGATAGGCAATTGAAGAGGCTAATGAAGGGAAAAGTGTCTTGCTATATTATCCTTTCAACTAAACCGAATTGATTGGAATTGCTAAAACAATCTATCATTTACGTTTTCACTAATAAACTAATTTTTCCGAAAATCTGAAGTTATGCATAGATTGAAACAATCCGACCACAAACCTGCCACAATCGCTTTTCATAGCCAAAAGCAATTATTTTTTTTGTTATCGTCACTTGAGTGAACTGAAGTAGTAAGAAAAAAGGAAAAGACTTCCAATTTTCACTTCAGGCCTTCATTGACGAGGCGCACTGAGATCGAAGCCATCAGCGCAAAGAAAAAAAAATCAAAAAGTGTTAAATTGAGACCGTATCGAGTCAGTAAGTGATAATCGATATGACGAGAGCTCTTCACATTCTCCGTTGGTCTAAAGCGGTGGAGGAAGCGAAGCGAAGCTCCGCACGGCGTAAACAGATCAGTCTGGTGCGCTTCGTTGTGTGGCAGGCCAACGTTCGGCACGAACTCTCGTTAAAATTTAATGTAATAACAATTTCGATCGATCCCACGCAGAATTTCAAAAAGTTTCCTTCGTACGCCTTCCCCTTGGTTGGCTGACAGAACAGGGAAGCATAGGTACTCACAATGACCCAGTTTCTTCAACACCCAGAGGAGTGCTATTACGACCACTAGGCGCGTACACCCATAGCATCGCTACTGGTGCTGTCGAGAGAGGAAAACGAGTTTTCTCGATTCTCTCGTTCCTTTACTTTTTTTCTCCACTTCTTTTCCTCGTTGAATAGAAAAAATTCAGGAAGCGTGGGCCAGGTAGAGTTTTAACGGAGCGCCATTAATGTCCTACGTTTACGTACGTTTTTCACGAGTGACTCTTCACTTGGTAACATGCAATGTTTTTTGCACCGAGGATCTACACAGAGAACGAAAATAAAGAAGATTTTTCACTTTCGTTTTTTTCTGTTCACGTTGCTATGTCTCGCGCTGACGTTTAATCGATGTTTCTATCTGCGATTAGAAGGTTTTAGATGCTCAGGGCTTTTAACGATTGAATCTTTCGTATTTGGACATTTGGGGATAAACAAAGCGAACTTACTATGTATATCGCGTTTTCCGTCCCCTAGAATATGTATCATGACCAATTATTTCTAAAATATATATCTATGTATGCATGTTTTTATTTAGGCAGGATTCACAGTGAAATCTGCACTCATAGAAATCTGTGATGGAGCTGATATACGCGTGGGAGGTTGATTCAACTAATTACAGTTGGTTAAATGACGATTCCATTGTTTCGATGGGATAGAGGATGACTCAATGAAATAAAAGTTGACTCAAATTTATGAAGTTAGCTCAATCCCTCGACGAGGTTTAATACGGCTATGGAAGTAATGAAGTTGAGTCGATCGCTCTCCAATGTGGTTGAATCACCGTCCATTAGGTTAAATCAATCGAGTTGGTGTTGACTCACGCTCGGGCCGGGGGATTGACTCAAACTAATCATTTCTGTCGCCGTATATAACGTTGCCGAGACGTTGAGCCAATCCCATAAAATTACGTCAACTTCTATTCCATTAAGTCAACCTCTATTGTATTGAATCAATGAAATCGGCATTGGATCAACCCTTTTCAGTTGGATCAACTTCTCATGCGTATGTTGGCTTCATTGCCGATTTTCACTCAGCGTGGAATCCCATCACTGAATTAAATTTAAATGAATGTTATTCTTTTTGGTCGTGCTGGAACCAAAAATTTTCGTTTTTCAGACTTGCAAATATGAGTTCCCTCAAGTATCTTTAATGAAAACTAAAGTAAGCATTACGGAAGTGAAGGTTAGGTAGAGTTTCAATAATCTTAACTTTAATTTGCGATTCTCGTCTTTTGCTGGTATTGCAAATTTACAATCGTCAGAAAAAGTTCCACCGCATTCGTATCCCACCGAGTTTACATCCCAACATATTATCGCACTTGAACACAGCCCGAAACCAGCGTACCTAAATTGGTCATCCGTGCGTCAAATTTGGATCATAGGAAACTGGATCGATCGGCTGATCACCACGCATAACTTTCGTCATTTCGCCCACCAGACAGTCAGAAGTTAAATCATTTAAACCGTTTTGTTTCGACACGATAAAAAATTTGCACTCGTAAATTTGTGCATTTTTTGTACCGAGTTCAATATTACCCAGAAAAAGATGATGAAGAAAAGGGCGACGATAAAGCGGGGAAAAAATAAGGGCATACCTAATCTATAAGAAGAGCCGACGAAGATCTCTTCTCTTCTTCGGTCGGGGCTCGAAAGCCAGAAGCTTTATAGTATATACTCGCGGCGTCGTATATCACCGGAACCTCAAAAGAGTGTCGACCCCGACGACACTGCGGTCCACGCGCTATCTGCAAGCGCAAACATTGTGCTTATTTAAAGCTCGTACTACTATCTCTGGCTCTCTCTTTCTCTTTCTCTCTTAAGTCCTCACGATGCTTTCGTTCCCATGTAGGTACAGTAGTACTTTCAGTGGTCTCGTGTTGGATATCGTTAACTCAGCCAGCTTTACGATAAAAGCTCGGCACCTACTCAGATTCCTCGGTGGCGTCGATCTCGTAACCCTCAAAAAACATTTTTATTGCCTCTTTATTCTTCGTAAAAAAGAATTTAATTATGTTTTTGAAGAAGTTTGTATTCAGCCATAAAAATACTATAAGTTCAATGTTGAGCATACGATAAATTAGAAAAAAAAGTTATCTCTTAGTTTTCAGGTATGAATGATTTCAGTGAATACACTAAGAAAAAATTATGGTATTAGTTACCATGAAGTGATAACTTCTCATTTGTAGATCTTGCGATTGATTTTTAATAACTAACATAACTGTAAATTCGTTATCGTAATTGTGAAAAGAGTTGCACGGACTAAAAATTTATAATTGTCACTTTATAGTCCACTGGACTGCTACGACTTCTCTGAGTGCAACTGATTTTAAGTAATTTCAAACAATTTATTAATATGAGGTATTTCAATATGTCTATTATAGATTTAAATCCCTTTGTAAAATTTATTTATTACGATAGAAAATCGTGTCTGGAAAATACACTGAGAATCTTAAAAAATTTAAGAATAAGAAAATAATATATTATGGTACGAGCGCGATGAACCTTTTTCTGACGAGGGTTAGCACGTGTTGCAATCACATAAGTTGAGAAAAAGTTTCCCGCACGAGTTTCGTATACAATTTTAATTCACCAGTGCGAGAAGTGCGAATTCTCGCACGCAAAGCGAAGCGAGTTTCACGGAATACCATTAAATAGTTGCTAAGGTCGAGAATGTGTAATTAGAAAAATAATCTAGTTATGCTCTCAATCTTTATCATCAATTTCACGCATTACCTTTCATCTTGAAATTAAATTATTATTATTATCATCAGGTTGATTATGATTTTGAACAGTTTGTCGTGTTTACAAAATGTACTCTTTCGAACTTCATACATAATTTTTTTCGATTTTTCCTTAAAAGCATATTTTTATTCTCCTTTCATCCCATTGGAAAAAAATACATCGAAGAACATAGTTATGTGATATACACTAATATTGCTATTACGGTTCTTCCTCTCGATATACTATATTTTCTGTAGAGTTACGACCTGATCACAAGTCAGTTGCCGGAGCAAAAATTCTTAACTCTATCACGTGCGAGCTTGGCTCACGTAGCTCGGTGGCAGAAGTCCCCGTCCCAGTTGTGTGTATATGTTGTGATCTCTCTCACTCTCTCGATTTCGCAGTACAGGAAATGGGCTTGTAGCCACCCCTGTTTATTTCGCCCCCGCCTCGTCCCTCTCCATTGGTATAGCAATCTCGATCGCAAACCACGGGTTTGTGTCTGGCACACACGTGCGCGTTGGAATAAAAATCCAGTTGCCTCGTCGGGGCTTTGTGCAGAGCTAGTATGAGACTGCGGGGACGAAAAACTCGATTTCTGTAAACACGTTTTGTATCTCCGGTACCTGGACCGTTAGCTACACATTCGTTATCGAAAATCTTTGATTATCTTTTTATGAGAGGTCGTCATACTCCGAGACCATTTATTTTGAGGGCATTGAACTCTCATGTTCAAATGGAAGAGCTTCCGTTTGTCCCAAGCTTTCAAATTTGATTTGAGGTATTCCACATGACTTCAGCCACCGAAAAAAAAAAAAATTCCAAAAATCGGGTTCAGTGGTTATAATAGATACACCAAATTTTAATTTTTGTTGTAATTTTCTCTGGCGAAATATGCCATGTTTTTCATTTTTCATCTAACCTATGATATCTCGGGAACGATCAATCGTATCGACATCTTTAAAAAACGAAAATGTGCGTGTTTTCATGACTTTGCAGAAAAAAATTAATTCCGATTTTATTGAGAATTTATTTTATTTAGGCAGAATAAGCAAAAATATTTTTTTGTTACGACGTTTCAGTTTCTCAATAAAATCTAAATTATTTTTAATATATTTTTTTCTGGAAAATCATGAAAAGACGCACATTTTCGTTTTTTAAAGATGTCGATACGATTGATATCATAGGTTAAATGAAAAATGAAAAAACATGGCATATTTCACCAGAAAAAATTTCAAAAAAATAAAAATTCGGTGTATCTATTGTAACAACTGAACCTGATTTTTGGGAGTTTTTGGAATTTTTTTTTGGTGGCTGAAGTCATGTGGAGTCCTCCATTCCCATTTTACTTCCTCATCCCATACATAATATGTAAAAAAAGAAAGTATTGCAATACGCGAAAAAATCGGCTCGTAGATTCTGATGACAATACATATTTTGATTGTTCTAGATTGTAAAAACTACATTCAGTTGTTCCTGTCTGTCTGTTTGTCTGGAGTCTGTATGTCCGAAAGTGCAAAAACTTTTGAAAAAATCTGTAGATCGGAATGAAATCCAATAAATAAGCCAATACCATCAATCCTTCTGATACTTTACCTAAGATATACAAGGGTGGGGGTCAAAATAGCAAGTGACCAAAATAGTGAATAGCTAAAGTAGCGAATTCTAAAATGAGGAACGTCTAAATGTAGAATGGCCATAATTATGGAATTCGCTTTTTCAGCCATTCGTCATTTTTAACATTCGCTATTTTGATTCCATTTTAATAAGATGGAGGTAAAAATAGTGAATGGCTGAAATAACGCATTCCATAATGATGACCATTCCAGATTTAGTTGTTCCTAATTTCGAATTCCGCTATTTTAACCATTCACTATTTTGGTAATTCGTTTCTTTGACCCCCACCCTTCAGTCACTCATATAAGATTTCTGAAACCATCCATCCTGAAAAATGTGTATTTTATGAAGTATGGATTGTGTACTAATTTAGTAGACCTGTAATATAATCCATGTTTCACTCAATAGTCATTTTGATTTTCTAACTTTCATGTGAATAATCAAACCGATAATAACAGAATTTTTACTGCATGGAATTACATATTTTTGTTCACTGATCATTTGCTGGTAATTCTATTTGCATTCGAATCAAAATAACTACTTGTGCAATTTTCAATAAGAACTATAAACATTCACACCAGATATTAGATTTAAAAATTGTATAAACAAAGCAGATTTCAGGTTATTCACACTCATGAAGTTGGGACTGTAAACACTCATACACACATCACATCATGTCACTTTTCAGCACTTGCAGAGCCCTGTAGATGAGTTTCAAAGCCTGCAGAGGCCTCATATATATCATAAGATCCGAAACTTTTGATCTACGAATAACTGAAATATTAATACGACTTTTCAAACTATGGCAATATCGCCGATAACATCACCTAAAACAGAGACGAATGTGAAGTGAAGGCGCTAACGTACTGACGCGCGCCATCTTGCAGGAACGGACCGTAGCTTGAATTCGAATCCGAAAACGCGATCGTAATAAATTATAGCGAGAAACGTAGATTGCAAAAAAACATACGAAGTTTCTCAAATTTCTATTTGTACAGTTCATCGCCACACTCCAGTAAATGAACGACAAAAATTTCGCGCCACTAACAAATGTGATGAGAAAATCGATTGTTGCGAATACGCCAGTAGCAACTTCTTTTCACTTCTTTTTTCATGTGGCAACATGCTTAGTATCAATTCTTTAGCTGAAAGGGCCCTGAAACGGTTTAACTGTTTTGGGTAATTTGTAAAAAAGAGGAAAATGTTTTCGAATTCCACGACGGAATGTTTTCTGGTAATTGTGAAAATCAACACGGAGAAAAATAATTTGGTTGTTGCAGCTAGTCTTAGTTTGCTAGGTCTATTTTGCTGCAATAGACTTTCATTTAGCTCATACAGCAGCTAATTTGGTCGCTCAGCAAATAATTTCCGTTGGTTGCGGAAACAAAAAATGCGTCTCCCAGATTATTTGCGCACCCAACGAATAATTTGTTGGTGGAACTTATACATTTTGCTGGAAAAACAAATCAGTAAAAAGGGATTCGCACCGTTAGCAACTGAATATTTGCTGTAGCGACGGCGTTTCATTTATCGATATACTTGTGCATATGAACAAGGATTTGCTACTACGACAACCAAAGTTTGGCACTCGAGAAAATTCGTTTAAATTGCTAGTGTAACCAATCAAAGAAAGTTCTGCCAGCAAATGAGCTGCTGCAAAAAAAAAGCGGGTCGCTCGTCCTAACACGTTATACGCAACGCCATTGTTCTGTCACGATCTATTTTTCAATACTCCGTTGTGCGAAGTTCGTTCATGACCTTCACGACCAGTTCGCATCATCAGCGTCTTCTTAACGATGGATTTATACAAACGCTTGGACGTAAGTTATCAAATTTAGAACAAATGCTGTAAAGAACAGTGAAAAAAATGCTTGGTTAGGTCAACTAAGCGCTTGGTTATATATATGCGACAAACGATTAATTTGTTAGATCAACAACATTTGTTATTGGTTAGGATAACCAAGTTCTCCGTAACATAACCCTAAAATATACATGATCAGCTTGCATATATTTGTTGTACAACAGCAAACTGTTTGCGATGCCAGCAAACGACTTTTACTGCAACAGCAAACTATTTGAGCTGCCAGTAAACTACAATGTCTGCAACAGCAAACTGCTATTGCTGCAATAGAAAATTGTTATTGCTACTGTAGCAAATTAGATACAGTAAATAAATATTGCTGTAAGAGCAAGTACTTTTGCTGTCACTATATTTGCTAATGATTTTTGCTGCGGTAGCTAATCCCATGCTGCTGTAACAAAATATTTTTTCTCCGTGAAGTAAAGTCTACAAAAAGTCTAATGGTTTGTCTGGAATATTTGGAAAACTGAGCGAAATCTTCTTAGCAAGCGAAGCCTTTCTTGAAAATCAATGGGATGGAGTGAAGTTTCCTCAAAAAGCGTAATGAACCTTTAGGAAATTCTTTATCTTGCTCCGTTTCCAAATGTAATAAGGAAATGCGAAAGATCTTTTCGTACAACATAATGAGTACACAAAGTTTACTCATTTTATTCTATTACCGAGTTTCAGTTACCCTTTACTCCCAGTAGACTTTACAACCAATTTTAAGTTTCAGCTTTGTTGAGCTGCTATTGTCCGATAAACTAAGCCAGAGAAATAAAGTAAAACATGTGTTGGTACGACGTGTACGTTCTGTCGAGTGAAAGAGTATATTGTTGAACAATCTATTTTTTGACTGTTAAATATGCATTTCGTTCCGTTGGGGGGTCACGTCAGTTGCAGAGCTCCCGGACATGGAGAAAGGTCGAGGAAAAGAATTGTTTGTCAACGTATACTGGGTTAAAACTCATTCGTTGTACACTGCAGAAAAATGTATAATGTAAAGTAATAGCGAAAGTAGAGCATTGAAATAACTACACACAAAAATACGTCTGAATGCAAAAATATAAAAATTCCATCACACCGAGACGGGGCTCGCGGAAATACCAATAAATGATCTAGTAAATGATCTAAGTACTAATGATTACTAGAAATAATGATAATTATTACTATCCTGCATAGTCATAATTGCCATTCGTTCAGTACTTAGTTCTATAGTTATGGCATACTTTTAAAAAATAAAGTATTTATTGGTATTTCCGCGAACCCCGTTTTCTCCATGCACCAATTATAATTTTTAATGATGTAGGGAAAATAATAATCGTAAAACAATAAATAGCTAAAAACCAACTTTCAGGTAACAGATCAAACAGAAAAGCTAACTTTCAGCATGACACGAATAAATGATAGTACAGAAATTTGCGTAATTCATCTTGAGCGTATTGCCCGTTGGCCAGAGGTGTTGCCAGCCAACTTTTTTATCTATTAATTGTCAATTCAAGGTACTTTCATATGGATATTGACTAATTATTACTAACAAAGAATTAGTTACTTACAACAGTAACAAAAGAAAACAACAAGAATAGTCTCACGAACAAAAAAAAATATATTATTACAAGTTGACACGTAATAGTAACGAGGATCCAATTGCTTGTCAACAATTTTTTTTACGCATACTTGAACTATTTCAAGATTTTTATACATTCTTCCCATCATTAGCGTTGCCCTATCATAGTCTAATTTAGGTAGTTTCGGTAACAAAAGTCAATTTAATCACGGATAAATATAATTGCTCGGTCAGACTTAATCTCTTTAGGTAGAGTTATTTAACTCTATAGCGCTTTTTCATTTGTTGTCAATGAAGTAAAATGAAATCAAATTAGATGCAATTATTAATTTTGTTTTGCGTTCAACATGGAGCACAAACAACAACTTGCGGCAGCGACTGTGAGGATACCGCAGAGGACATGAAAACTGCGGTGGATTTTAGTTTGCTGCGGGTTGAGAACGATTGGTTAAAGGTCAGAGGTTGGACCCACGTCGTGTGCTGTAGATGCGCTAACACAGTGCGCGTTGATCGCCAGATCGAGCGCAAGAACTTTCAACTTTGACGCGTCCGTTAGGCGAGAGCTTCGTCGAGTTAATTTGAAAAGTTCTCGCATCGTACAGTCAGCAGGTTGTGCCAACGTAGAGCAAAAGGACGGAGTTGAGGGGATGTTACTATCGTTGGAACTATGCGACGCTTTATCAGCCGGTATCCACGATCGGAGGTATTTTGTCTATCGGTTGACACCAATGGATCAGAGCAAAATTGATACCCTTAAGAAAAAATGGGTGGCTCAGATATTTCGAAATGCTATTTTACGCATTAATGACGTTTTATTAGGATTTCGCTTCGTTGCGAGTCTCCGTACTGGTCAGTTGGAGAATCAGCATGTGATAGATGTTATTTAGAAAACCCAGTAAACGACGAAAAGTGATTAAAAAAAAATCTGTAGCTGGTACACTGTTTTAAAAAAGTCTTACACTCAGACTTCATTAAGTATGAACACGGAGAGAAGCAAATTACCAGACGCTATAGTAAAAATTATCAAGCGTGCCTGATATCAGGAGATCATATTCTCCCAAAAAATACGAGATCTATGAGAATTTCTACCATAGACATAGATTTTGCATGCTATATTTCGTAGTACAAATTTTCATAGCCCTCGTGGTTCTTGATAGGTGGCATAGTGGCTCCTTTGTACTAGGACTTTACGATATTTATTACTAAATATATGGTAAAACGTATCAGATTCTTCTCTCTGCGTATCAAGCACGTATCGGTCACTCACATAGATTTCTGACGACATCCATCATGAAAAATGTTTATTTTCAGAAGTATGGATTGTGTACTTATTGAGTAGATCTATGATATAATTCATGGTTCGCTTAACAAAATTTTTCTTTTAGGCATCGATAATTTTATAAATTAAATAACAGATTCTTCGCTGCACTGAAGCACATTAAATCAAGGCATAATAACTTTTATATTAGCGTGCAGTCTAGAAAAGAACTGGATTTTTTTTAAAGATTTTTCCTTCGTTCCATGGTATGACTTGTTGCCTTTTACCACCCTCCCCACCCTTACTCCTATCATTTCCTACCCACACTTCACTAAGCTAACCTAAACGTCCGCAGCCGACTTAACTACACTGTACCGCATTTGCCATGGCTACGAGGAAACTACGGGGAAAACATGTACCGGTACAGACGGTCCTATACTCTTCTGTTTCCCCGGCGTATACACGGAAGTCACTTACTTAAGTATATACACCCAGGCCTCAGAAAAACTGATGAGCCTGCCGATGCACCGCTAAGCGGTTACCTATCCAAGTTATGGCCACAAATAATGCTGCTCAGCTCGGGAGATCGCTAGAACTGCACACCGACCGTGCAAACACCGGTGTCGGATAAAAAAGAACTATTATCATTTCTATTTATTTTTTTTTCATTCGCATTTTCCCCCGTCTCCAGGCGTGACGCCTATTACAGGGTCGGCCCGGGTCAGTAACCAGGCCCCCCTGTGGACCTGATCAGAATTAGTAACCAGACCCTCATACGGCCGCATCCGACTTCCCCCTCTATATCGCATTAGCCATGGCATTTCCGCTGAGGGCATAGGGGAAAATTGCAGAAAAACCTCTACCCATATAGCCGGTTTCGAGGTTGCCTCACGGCAGCAGAGCTAAGTCATGATTTTCCTCAGGAATGTAAACACAGACTACAACTCTACACATGTGACTTCCACAGTTACCTGTATGTGTCTGACGTATACATCTGGAGCTTCATCGTGTCTGTGTTTTTATTTTTCATCGAAAATTTTGGACCGCACCCGGAATCGAACCCGCGACCTAATGATTCTCTGGGCTAGAGACCAGTACTCTAACCACTAGACCACCACACCGGTTTAACTATTATCATTTAACTTATACAATTTTCAATAAGAACAATAAATATTAACATGAAATTTTAGGTTGAAGTATTGTGTAAATGTAACAGATTTGAGATTATTCTGACTCAGAAAGTTGAGACTGTAACACTCATACACAAATCGTATTATATTCTGTATTAATGCTCTTTTTGGGAGTGGGTAGGCGTGAAAATAGTGAATCACCAAATTAGTGAAGGGTTAACCATTCACTATGCAATGCAATCAAAATAGCGAATGCTAAAACTGGTGAATCGCTGAAATAGCGAATTCCATAATTATGGCTATTCTACATGTAGATGTCCCTTATTTTTGAACTCGCTGTTTTAGGCATTCGCTATTTTGGTCATTCACTATTTTGATCCCCCCCCCCCCGGCCATTCCATAGGGCTTTCGCGAGACTTGGATATTTTATTAATTTCAGACATTTGTTTATTTATTTTTTTTTTTTGGAACAACGACGTGGAGATGGGGTTTTCCTGGGTTGCGGCATCAATTGCGTTTTTGTTTTTTTCCTCTGCACCGCTTCGATCTTTCGCTTCCCAGGAAAATATTTCCGAACAGCTGAGCAGTAGACGAGATAAGAGGCGTGACAGCAATCTAGCTACGAGCACGAACATCAATTGCGCCAGCAGACTTCACACCATAATGTCTCGCGTTTTCGAATTTGCCGTACTACTATAATATTACATTTTCAGGGCTTCGCATAGTCATTAAAGTTCTCTATTCTTTCCTAGGGCATTTTAATGACTCATGTATTAGCTATGAGCGATTATACTAGCCGTGCGCGTACCAGGGAGATTTCACTGTTCCGGTACTTCAAATAACAAGCGCGCGAGACAGCGTGAGAACTTAGTTCTCACGTTAGGAGGTATTAGTGTCCGGCCGTAGCTGAATTAAGTAAGCGGCGCGGGGGAAAAGTACGAGAGGAAGCCGGCCGGTGAATTTGAGAAAGAGGCACGCGTAGTTGTTTTTCGGTTTATCATAAGTGAGACGGTGCCCGTGACAGAGATGAGCTATAGATTTCGAGTTCTTGGAAGACTATGAGGGTCCCAAGATGTCTCAAGGTATGGTTTCCCTGTTGCACTCAGACGCTTTGTGGATTAGAGGGTTTTAATTAAAGAATCATGCGTCATGGAATAATGTGTCGGTAACCCCGTGTAGTTAGGGAAAGTCGAATCTACTGAATTAGTTCTGAGTCGCGGGAAACGTTTCCCAGGTAAACACATGTGTTCAAGGGCTGTGCGAGCAAGCTTCGACGAGTCTTAGGGATATCGAGCATCGCTTGCGGAAGTAAGTGCGCCGAAAAAGTAACTCGTTTTACTTAAGTCGTTTTTCAAATGCGTGACCGTTCTATTTGTGATTTGTTCGGTTTTCCGCGATTAGTTGACGGATTGAGCGACGCGCGTATTTATTAAGATAGTAGGGTTTTGTAAATTTGTTCGCGTTAGTTTCCCGGCAATTCATATTTTTGTGGCCTTATTTTGTGTTTTTTTTTCGCGGCCAGGAAATCTCAGCCGTGAACTAAGTAGCGGCTGCAGATTTTAGCAGGATTTTATTTTTGTAATACTTTTAATTATTCGGGTGCAACTGACTCGAGTTTTTTGTCTGTTGAAAGTGATTGGATATCGTCGAATGAATCGTTTAATCGGTTGAGTTACCCGAAAATTACGTGTTTTTTTTTTTGGTTATTGCTTGTGCCGTTATTGATTCCGCAATCGAAATAAATTTGCCGCGAATTATCGAACTCCCCGAATGCCCCTTTACCTGCCGGCAAGGCTTGCGGCTGGCGTGGCCCAAAACAATATTTTTCTTGTGGCAATATCCTGAATTCCGGCCACGTCGCGCGATATGCGTGGCTGGCGCCCTTTTTTCAAAAATACGGCCGAGGAAAAATATTTTGCAGAGCAAGGTAATACGACTTCCCCGGAACTCGAGTTTTGAGTGTTTTGGCGTTACAATACATTTTTATCAATTCAATAGCATTGTAGATTAATTCCGAAGCCTGCAGAAGCTTCATATCGAGCATAAGATTCGAAACTTTTGATTTACGAAGAACTGAAATGTTAATTCGACTTAATTATCGCAGTGCCGGGTATAGCACTACCTAAACAAACGACAGATGCGCAAAGGAGGCGCGACCGTATTCGTGCGCGCCACCTCGCGGAGGCGAGCCGTAGTTCAAATTCAAATTTCAGACCTCGATCGTAATAAATTACAGCGAGAAACGTGGATTGCAAATAATGTACAAAATTACTTAAATTCCTATTTGTACAGTTCGCGTCATTATACTCCAGTAAATTTACGATAAAAACATCACGCCAGTCATAAATGTGATGAGACAGTCGCGTGTTACTAATACGCCAGTAGCAACTTTTTAACATACATACTCAGGGACATAAATATCACAACATCACGGTTCGGAGATTAATTATTGAAATTCCGACAAAATGTTGGAGGTAGTTCTTTCTCTAATTGAAAAAGGGTTTTTCATTTCACTTACCACATTCGATTCACTTGTTCACTTGGTATTTAATAATTAAATCATCCTCGAGCAGATGAGCGATGCAATAGTAGTAGAAAATTCGTTTTCCTCGTTGCGGAAAATGTGGGGGAGAGGCTGAAGTGAGGTCGTGCGATATGCCTTTGTTCCTCTTTGTCTTTCCTTCTTCCAGCTCTTCGCTTCCAGTGTCCTTGTTTCCTTATTCGCTCAAGAACCTTTGTACTCTCTACTCCACAGTACCTACAACAGTATAGGTCCGTTCCTTTCCCGGAAAGGAGCGGTGAGCTCCTGCGAGCTCTTCAACTCTCGCCTGTGCGCGAGTTTCGTCCGATCAAATAAATGCATTACCGGCTTTAGACTGGGGAGTTTGCTCGAGAAGCTCGCAACGATAAAGGAGAGATAGAAAGCTGAAGGATTCGTGAGCTTTGTCTTTCTTCATCTCACCCTTCAGATGTACGCGATTGCAAGATTCACGTCTTAACTATGCAGCTCGTTCCACTTTAAAGGCAGCCTATCTAAAAACCTGGATTATATACAGAATTTCCTTCAATGAAATATTCTATTTTGATTACATTTCATTAATTTTTTTTTTTTAATTACAAGCTTCCTTCGTTTGTTATCGAAAACGATAAAATATTGCTTAACCAAATTTTGTACGTCGTTTCTATGTCTTTTTCTATAACCTGACGTGACAAATTATTGATTCGCAGAGAAAAATAAATTTTGCAAATAGTCTACTTGAAAATATCGAAATATCGCAAGAAGAAGCTAATGTTAATATTGTCATATGTTTCAATTCTTAAGTATTCCGCACATAATATCCATCAGCAATTTTTTTTCCTAAATATATTTCGAAGAGAGAAAAACAATCTTTCGAATATGGAAATAATAGTGCCGCAGTAGTAAAATTGTTACAAACATTTTGTGTAAACCTGCTTTTGTAGGTTAAGAGACAAAAATCTCGATATATAATTAACCGTGTTTGTAAATACAAAATAGATCGTTAAAAGAAGATAAAGACATTTTCTAAATAAAAAAACTACTTCGGCATGCAACTTTAAGCTATAGGAAATGGTTATCTTCAATGCAAATATACGATCCGACACTAAGTTGAGTCACATTGGTGTCTCCTTCAACAACGCGACCCCTTGATCTTTTTTCATGCTCTGCCTTTTCACCCTCATCTCCTCTTTCCATCACCTTCTCATCCTGTAATTAACGCACCCGTGTACGAGTTGACTCCAACACAAATGCGTATGAGCTTATGCATTATTTACATTGGCCAAGGGGTTAGTGCTCAGGGTATGCTACAAAGTAAAGCTGTACACATACGTAGCTTGTGTACTTGTGTCAGTAATTTTATCCAATGTGTGGATACATGTAACTTGCATAACGTCTGTATACGCGGAACGAGGGAGCGTCGAAACTCCGTCGAGGACCCTTGAGGCACGGTTCGCTCACTCACTCGATGTGCCGCCGCCAGACTTTCGTTACTCTCGAGTTGTGCCCTCCTCACTTTGCTATATGCTTGCTCGCTCGTCTCGGTACCGTCGTCATGTCGTGTCGGTCGTCGGAGAGGGAGACGGAGGGAGAGAGAGACGAAGTGATAGAAAGAGAAAGAGAGAGAGAGAGAGCTTTCGCCACATCCAAGCCCAGTCTAGAGTAGTTTCCTCGGTACATGCCGCTTAGTCTCGACTACATTCGAAGAGACGACGTTCGAGCGAACCGGAAATTAATATACACCTTAGAGGGCTAAATCTCCGCGTCTCCGGGCCAATGCTCGGTTAATAATTGAGCAGTTAATTAGGCGCAACGTGCGGCAAGTTAAGATAATCATTATCAAAACCTTCGAACATCCGAATCTACAGGTAGTACGTTTATTTCTTGTACGAAGAACATAGAGGTAACAAGAAAATTCACATATTATATTATTATAGCTTTCTGAGAGAGGAAATTCTTCGAGAAAATATTTAAAATAAAATAATAAGAATAAGAAAAAGAAATTAAAAATAAAATATTTTCATGTCAGTATGCTCAGAATGGTCCAAAACTTTGAGAAGAGTGGTTTAGAAAAACTTCCGTGGCTATGTGTGTGTGTGCGTGGGTGCGTGCGTGCGTGCGTGCGTGCGTGCGTGCGTGCGTGCGTGCGTGCGTGCGTGCGTGCGTGCGCGTGTGTGTGTGTGTGCGCGCGCGCGCAGAGCTTCGAAAATTCAATCGTTGCTCAATCAGTAATCGTTTGAGGGATCAGGCTCACATTTAGCAAGCAAGTAGAGCAGTTATCATTCTTCGAATGTTGCGATTTTCGACTAAATATATGTATCCATTTTGATATTATAGAATTTCCAATTTTTTAAAAAAAGTGTTGTCGCTCTAACTTTCCTAGCAGTTCGACGATTTAGCTGAACAGTTTTTCATAACTGAAGACAGGTTCAATGTTGCTTGGTATCGAATGGCGACGAAATCGGTAAAGCGGTTCAGATTTTATAGAAGTAAGAATTTTTTTTTAAATTTACAGCATCGCTCTATTATCTCTTTTGCGAAATTTGAGATAGGGAACTTCAATTTTGTATATAAATGAAACAATATTCACCCATTATATATGTATAATTTAATGACGACCGGTATGAAATTTTCAATTTTATGGAATGTTAAATGATTTAAAAAAATATACGTTATCACATTTACTTTCGGAAAAGATTTAAAAAAAACGAGCGAAATAGAAAACGTGAGCTCACGACATGTTTATTTATTTAATTAAAATACGGATGTAAAGTAAAACCTTGCACACCACTCCCTCATTATTTTTCGCTTTTTACAAAGCTTCCTCTATGGGAAAGCCTAACTTAATTAACTTATTCATAGAGGTAGCTTTGTAAAAAGCGAAAAATAATGAGAAAGCATAGGCAAGATTTTACTTCGCATTCTTGTTTTCACCTTGCAATGTTATGGATGCTAAACTTTTTTTTCATGACAAGCTATTGGTCATACTTCGGAGATACTGTTCCCCAAAATAAATGTTATTATTTCCCCCATTAATATTAATTTTGTTCGGATTGTCACTGTGTTGCAAAGTAAAAAGAATTTCGATTCTGTAAAAAAATTGATTCGTTTTTTCAAACAGAGTAGGATGAACGACCCGCGCAGAAAAGACGAGTCCCGGATGGACTCCGAAATCCGGGCGGAAGTTCATCCGGGATCATTCTTTCTTGCGCGGGGAGCCATTGGGTGGTCGGGGACGAGTGACTGGACGGGACCTATCACAGCACGTCCATAAAAAGCGTCCACTTACTGAGTTTTTTTGTCTGCTTAAGTGTGCATTCACTGGTCGGGTTGCCCTATTCTCAGATTGAAAATCAAGCAAAATCTATTATTATCAAATACGTAGAAGAATAAAATAAATCAATCGTCCAGAGCAATCAATAGTTGTAAAGTTGATCTAAATTTTGGACAAAATTTCTTTAGTTGACCGAGCGACGTTAAAACTTAACACGTAAATTCATATTTATTCAGTCATCTATTTTTGGCGCGTGGTATACCTGCTACGAGCTATTTGTCACCAATACGTCCATACGCGAGTCTTTCCAAAGAATTTCGGGCAGATTTATCAGCCTAACAAACATTTTTTATGTTCCACCGAGTCAGAAACTCTGTTTCATAGTCAGCATAGAATATATAACCCTGAATGCTCCACAGTGTCTCGATAATCTCGCACGCATTTAGCTCACTCTATATTGTAAACAGAAACCGTAGCTAACAATGATTGGCCATTGGCACTCAGGACGTATTTGTCGGAAAGCGAAGAACGCGGTCCAATGATTCGCCATTGGCCATTTCTAACGGTAACAATCACTGTGACTACTTTTTCTGCGTTTAGCTATTCCACGTGCTCCACTTGACGGCATATATGTTCGCTGAGATCACTTTGGTGGTGACGAAAGAAATAAAATAAATTTAAAAAATTATGTCATCGACGCACTCGGACATCATTTTAGGTCAAAGAACTTTTTTTTTTATTTGCCACGATCCACGAGCTCTTAGGCTATGAGGTGCTCGAGTTGTAATTTATATCGTGGTCGACAGTTGCCGTTTAACGCCTACTGTCTTGTATCCTCCGGGGTTTATGATGTTTGCTGTGGCGAGTGACTCGCTCTTGAATCTCTCTTCCTCTTTTTGCTGTCCTCGACTCCGTTCTTCGCGAACCTTTATGAACCAGTTCGGGCATTATTCACCATGGCGCACGTGACTGAGCATCGATAGTAATCCCTGCTCAGAGATACGACGTCATATACCGCGAACCATACTTTTCTTCACTGATTTCCAAATTTAGACGCATGGCGATGTTGTTATCCAGGCCGATGTCTGTGCAACCTTGGCAATCTCGACTATTGTCGAGGGCCCAATTTTTCAAGTTCAAATTTGTACCTCAATAAATATGTCTCAAAAACTTACAACTTTACTATGGCACTTTCATTATGTTTGAAGTAGAGTCGGAAGGCTTTACTATGTTATTTCATCAACATTTATCGTATGATGAACTGAGACAAATATTTAATTGAATCAATGGAATCAGCCAAATAAACCATGTATTTAGGTGTTTTCAAGTAATCCATTTACTTAAACCAATTATATATTTAATTAATTATTTCGTTCAATGGAAATAAAATTTAATTGACTCAACATAATATTTAATGTTTTTGACTAAATATTGTCTTGATTCAATGAAACTGTCTTATGAAAAACGTGAGGCAAACACTTATCCATATCATATTGTCTTATATCGTCAACCCTACCAACCAAATTTATCGTTGGATCAAAACAATATTCGTTTCGATGTGGACAATATTGATTTCAATGCGGATGATATTTATGAAAACCTAGTTAATATTTAACTGCTTTCATCAAGTGGATTTTTAAATAAAGTATATACCCGAATCATTTTTCAGCGACTAAGTGAATGAATTTTTTTATTTACTGCAGATAACAATATGAATACATTTGATGTTTAGCCGTTGTTTTCAATTATATTACTTAATGCACTTAATCAAATACTTTTCCGTTGCTACTAAGCATTTAATCTGCTCAAATAAGGCATAATTTTAACCAATCTAATTGTAACTGTGGAAAAAATTCCGCTTGTATATACGTGTAATTAAATAATTGTATTGATTCAAATATATATATATTAAATACATATAATCAGTTATATAATTGACTCAATGAAATAGATAATTGCTTCAACTGTATACTGATTCTTTTGACTACATAAAATTGACGGTTTCTATACAATTGATTCAACGAAATATATATCATTATGTATACGATACGTTTGGTTGCTTTCAATACCAAGCTATTCGAGTCAAGTATATAGGTTCGAATAAATCATTTAGTTCATTCAACGGTTTTATTGTCTCAGTGTCGACTAGATTTTGTAATAAATGCAAAAAAAAGGAGAGCTCTTATTTTTTGATGGCAAATTAAACAAAAAAATGGTAAAGAGTTGAAAAAAAAATGGGAAAGCAATATGTAAGGTCCACTTTTCAACCTCGTTTATGCACAGATAGATGGAACTCTCAACTTTTTTTTAACTACGTGAACTGCCAAATGTACTTATATATTGATGAACAGTATAAGTGCGAATAAAAACAGTTTTCGGTAATCGTGAGTCATAAATTTTGGTTTACGAAGGTACGAAATACGACGAGACTGTTCAAAGAGCCTTCCGCGATAGGAGAGTTACAAAGTCGGGAGGTTTATTACACCGTACTTCGGTTGCTACTGGTGCTTCGGGCATATATTACTTTGTACACCTGCAAAACCACCCGCATGAAACGTGTCGAGTGCGAGAGCGTAAACGAGAGACACCGTACTTAAGATAGACTAGAATATAAGGAGTAAATGTCACCGCGCGGGATAAATTGCCCATAATTGTTCGTATGTGTGTTTCGCACGTACAAAGAACATACACGGAAATTTAGCTCCGTGTGTATTCGACGCGGCGAACCACATAGAGCAGTGTGTGAAATCCTATTGCACTGCTGAGGGGATAAACATGCAGAGAGTGGACGCTCTCATATAGGTACGGTACTCACGACCCTCCTCGACGTGACTCCCATTTCGAAGCTCTTCCCTTCACCAGCAATTAATGTTACGGAAGCGCGTTAAGATAAGAGCCACCCATGCAGTACCGTGCCATGGATTCCAACGTCCTAATATTATCTTGGCTAATGTTAGTTCAATTTTCGACACTCGATTTTTTGATAAAATTTTTTTTTATCGTGACAATTTTTTCTTTTCTTATCTTGGTATATTTAGAGTCACATTTTTCGAGGTAAGATTGATCCGGAGCTCAATACTAAAACTTGAATGAGGAGCGAAAATGTTATAATTAAAAATGTAAAGAACTTGAAGAAAACCGAATTAGTAACAATGTTTGTATGGATTAAAATGAAATAAAACCCTTAGTGAATCATGAGCGTATGTATAGTCGGCCCAGTAAAATTGATTTCCTCCCTTCACTTGCAGCTGTAGCGCAATACTTTTTTTTAAATTTATATCAGTCGATTTATTTAAATTGAAATTTCATTTTATTTTCCATCTAGGTGGTGATTTTCGGTAAACGCTATTTAGATTTTCGCTTGTGCACGTTGCCTCTATACGGTACATTTTGTTATTGATGATAACAACGGTAGATTCTGTTATTAATATTAACAACAGTAGATGTTATTGTAAACATCAACCACGGTACATCTTGTTATTTATATTAACAACGGCCTCGGCTGCATCAACAGACTAGAGTATTTCCCTTGAAATTACATCTCTATTACTAATCGCTAATTGGCGAGCGGAGCAGCATTTCCATATGTTGACTATGCTGCACAGAAGCGTTTACGTGTGGTGGGTAGAATTCTATAAGTCCGAACGGAATAGCAGGGAAGCTGCAGTATCACGAACCGTGCACATTGCACTCCCAATGGACGTTTGTACGAGCTCTCTAGTCTGCCCCTAGAGCGACCTGGATTCCTGACCTACGATTTCGGAACTTCGGTCCGGCACAGCGCAGCTCTGCTGGTGAACCTGCTGCAGCTACCCCCTCCAAGCTCCCTACTCACTGAGGCAGTGCTCGACGCCCGGAGAGCACTTCGGGCGGAATCTCGATTGCAGATACCGATCATAACTCAATCTCCGTGATTTTAGCGCGTAACACATGTTTTCTGTCGTTCCAAATTGTATTGGCGTCCTCGTTTCAAGATGTTTCCTTTGCACGGATGAGAAGGCAATGATGCAAATGTAGTATGAAGATCGATACTAAAATAGTGCCTACACGGTCAATAATGCAAGTAAATTTAATATACAAAACGATATAAGAGGGATTTTTCGTCAATTGAGCCACTTTTTTTTCAAACTTCTTCGATTAGTCCCACAATTGGACACATTTTAGTATCACTTGAAAGTACGCTCTCCTAATGTTTACAGATTTTTTAATCCAATATTACGAAAAATTGGGTATTTCTTTGAAGTCAATGTATCCTAAAAAATTGAAGTCATAGAAAAAAAAGTTGTTTCAACATAATAGTTGTAGTTACATGTGAACTTTTCAATGGAATTTTTTAAATAACTTTGTGATCCGATGATATTACTTTTTCGCGACAAAATATAAGGATTACGTTTTAACCAAAAAGGCTACCTTTTTTTGGATGAAAAAATTGCAGAGTCTTTGCGCCTATGTATTGATAACATAAAAAAGTTGCGAGAGTGGGACCGATCAAAGTTCCGAAGTACAAAAATAATTTGTTTAAAGTTTAAAAAAATTTGTGGAGAAAAAAAAAGTAAAATATTAACAACGCTTTTTTGAGCTTGTAGTTTATGCACTGATAAATTAATAAAATAGTTTTAAATATGACACCTGGACATCATTTTTTTTACATAGAACAAATTATAATTTTTGCTCCGGAACTCCGGTCGGTCCCACTTTGGCAATTTGTTTATGTTATCGATACATAGACACAAAGATTCTGTCATTTTTTCACACAAAAATGGTAGCTTTTTTTTTATTAGATGTACATTACTTAAACAAATGTCATTAAAAAGTTCACATGAAACTAAAACCTTTATGTTGAAACAATTTTTTTTATGATCTTAATTTTTCAAAATATTTTGTCTTCAAAGAAATATCTTATTCTCCGTAATATCTGCCTTAAAAATCTGAATAAATGAAAAGAGAGTACTTTCAAGTGGTACAAAAATGTTTCGAATCATAGGATTCATCAGAGAGGTTCTAAAGAAGAAGTGGCTAAATTGATGAAGAATGCCTCATAAGATTTACGAGATGGCATGTGAATCCATATTAATATACTTTTCTCTCTTAAAAAAGACATTGCATATCGAAAGTCGAAATATCGCCGACTGAAGCCACCTTTCTAGCATTCTGATTAGTCGTCGATGGCATACATTTTTCTTCTAAAAATAGATTTTCTTTTTCGTTTTTCTTTTTCGTGATAAAAAAAAAGACACGGCTTATCGAAAAACGATTATATCGGAACACTGGAGTAAGCGTACAGTCACGTGGAATAATGAATGGAATGAACATCCAAATATCATACTTGGCCATAAAAAGAGACAAATGGAAAGAAAAGAATGCGAGCGAAGTGAGTACGTTGTTGCTAGTTATTGTAAATTTAAGAATAATAGAAAAATTCTACGATACTGGTATTAAAAAAGTACAGTACATGACTAATAGTCATTTTAATATACCAAAATTGTATTTGTTAATGACAAGTGCGTCTGTATATTTTCATACGGTATATGCATCCAAGCTTCATAATCCGTATATGATTAAAATTAAAATAATTTGTACTGTGTAAATGACTAAATAACATTGAAATGATAACAAGCGATCTAGAAGAAACATACAATTGTTGTTCGAATTTTTAAGTCACATTTTTTTTATAGCGTATATGTTGCAAACGAGAATAAATGTTCAACTCGATTTTCTTGGTTGAATATACGAATATACGATTTGATTATGGAATCATAAAGATAATATAAGACTGAATACAACATACCCGCGGAAGTATTTATCTGAAGACTTATAATAAAGCTAGTGTATTTTGAAGTTGCTGCATTTAACAGCCGGTCCCTGTCCGAAACAAGGGATGCCGGAAGCTGTCAGTGCAGGCGCCACGAGTGTCGTCAGCTGGCTGCCACCTAGCTCCCACCTTAATTAGGGCGACAGGGTGTAACGTGGCATCTTAGCTACCCAATATTACAAAATGATGAATAAAAAGACAATTATTAGCCCACTCGATATCCTCGAGTTTCGTAACACTTTGTAAGTAAAGTTGAACCCAACGTGAAAACGAGATGAGAGCAAGGTAAGAGCGTAGTGGGATAACTGTGAGAGAATAGTGATGGTAAGCTGAGAAAAAAGTGTTAGGAAGGTGATTGTAAGGTGACACCCGTGGCGCCTGGCACTCGCAAAATAAATTATCCTTATTAAAATACATTCGAATCAATCCTTTTTACACTTTTTTTTGTGGTGTCGTAGAGATAATAATCTCTACGACACCACAATCAAAATGTATTCCCGAATAAATTATTCTCATTTAGATTTCGATTTAGAGTTTATTTTCCTTTTAAAACGATACGTCACGAGAAAAAAATCATTCATGTGAAGTGAGCTAACAAAATCATGCAGGAACCACACCTTAAATCAACTCAAACATCAACCAAACACTCACAGAAAAAGGTGTCCGATTTGTAATATTATTGCGCAGACTAAAAGCTTTCTTAACCGGCATTTATAAAAATATATACGATCAAACGCAAAGCGATATTTTCAAAGCAACTATAAAGTGATTTTGAGCATGAGGAATGTACGTTATTACACTCCTGTTGTCCAAGCGCATTACAGAAACGCAGGTCGTTCACAAGAGACCATGAAGGAAGATAAAATATCTTTTCCAGCCTTCGCTTGGGACGAGCTTTTACGACTCCGTGACTTATGCATCCGCATTTTTATTATACCTTCATTCTTATCAATCGGTAGAACGTTTTCTGGTGTTCCACTTTTTGCGACCAACAAATGCGTTTTCTCTCGCTGTTAATGTTTGAAAAATCATTTTATCTTTTGTTCTCGTTTTTATTTTACAGAATGGAGAATCACCGCAGTATGTTACGGACAGACTACGTCAGTTTTCCGACCCCCTCGCGAGGTTTCAACCTATCAGCGGTGAGTGGTATTAATCTCCATTTTATGGCGACTGTAATATTTTCTCAATTACTAACACGTATTTACAAATACATAGAGGACATATGGAAACCGGTTGTCGCGTCTGGAGTATAGAAAAATAGTTATTATTAATATTTATAGATTTCCAACTCCGTACAGAAATTTAACCGGGTGGCTATGAAAAACATAGGGCCTTGTTAGGTTTTGTTAAGGCTTCCACAATAGGGGTTCCATACTAGGGCCACGTTATAACCCATAAGGGCTTCTCTCATATCGTTTCGGGCTAAAATTGGGCCATCCAGACAAGCCCCTAGTAAGGCAGCCTCTATGAGCCCCGCTGATATCTTTTATATGATGCCATAATAGCAATGCTAAACAAAGGCCTTACTAGAACCCGTAAACAACTCCCTAAAATTTGGTCGACCATCTAAGTATTGACGACCATAGAGTCAGCCAGATGGTCACCCATCCAATTATTGACCGTTAAGGTCAGCTAAGCGGTCTTCCATCTTCATATTGACCGCTAAAATAAACGACCCGGTCACCCAACCAAGTACTGATAGCGATAGTCATGCGGCCACCCATCTGACTGACCCGCCGGTGTTCAGGTGGTCATCTACTCAAGTACTCATAAACTAATTTGTACAGCGAATAAAACAAGTATCTTCATCCAAAATATTTATAGATAGCAATAACGATACGATGTCCTAGAATGAGTAGCTACGAAAAATGAATGAATGTCATTTTATTTCGACCATTCTAGACAAAATGATATGAATCTACAAAGTGCATACTACAATCCATTTATTTTATTTTTTATCTCATATTATAGTCATTCAACAAACATATTATATAATCATGTCGTCTGAATGGCTGAGCGAACTAAGGCGCGTTTGATGCAGAGTCACTCGTCCAAGGCACGAGTGCTCCTTTAAACAAATATATATAAAAACTATGACGTTATTGTGGTTTGCGTGCTACGCGCGCTCGCATTGAGGGATTTAGAATAATTCGGGCTCGGGGCCCATTGAGGGACTTAAAATAATCCAGGCCAGGGTGTGATCTTGGACTTCGAATAATCCGGACTTGGGGTCTCACAGGCCCCCTGAATATTTCCCTCGATTTTTGTCACGGTGACGGTGCCGGTGGCTGCGGCGGCGAAGCTTATATAATATAGAGAGATAAACACACATGATAATTCTCATCGCGAGCAAGATTTTCTATTATATTTATCGGATAGAAGAAGAAATCAGCATAAACGCTCCAAACATCCCTATCAAAATAAAAAATTAATGTTCGCGTGTGCCATATTAGGCCTTAGTTCTATCTAGCTATCGTTTAGTTCCAATGGTGTTTATGCTATTCTTCGTTTTTTTTACCATCATGTACCGCGTAACTAATAATTGAAATTTAAAAAAAAAACGAGCTAAGGCGCATTGCAACAACACTATCTGGAGGGTCCCACGTTCGATTCCCCCTGAAGTAACAAAATCTAAATATGTTTTTTTTCAGCAATGAATATGTCCCATCATGTAGAGAAAGACGTAATATCTAATTAAAAGTACAAAATTGATGGATTGAATGATTACTGATTAATATATTTCAGTTAATTATTTTTATTATTTTAGTTGGGGCTTAATAGAAACCTATGAAGGCCCCGAACTTCGAAGCGTGACCAGTCTGGTGTGGCTGTGATAAAATTTCCATTATGGTTGCCTAAGAGAGTTCGAGCAAATTAGCAAGGGCTAAATGGGAGCCCCAATTGATTTTCTGCACGGTTTGTCTCTATCGAGCATTAAAAATTGTTAAGTTGTCTCTCTCACAAATTATTAGCAAATACATTACCAACCAATAGATGAAATAAACTTGGTCTCAATATTAATCAGGGCGATAAAAAGAAATTTAGTCATCATGTCAAGCTAGGATCTGCACTGAGAAAAAAAATGGAGAGAACTACATTTTTTTATGAATTCTGTACAATTGATGCAAAAAAATAGTTATTGAAGGAATAAAATTTTCAGTAAAAGGAACCACATATTCCATTGAATAAACTGATTATGTATTTGATACTTGAGACACAAAATCCAGTTCAATTGCTCCGAATAATTCATATCATAGACGTGATACAATATTTCTTTATAAATATAGCTTAAAACGAATACGATCAATTATATTGAATGTATGGTTGATCTTTACTTATAATGAATGTTCAATTGAATTGATTTAATATTTCATACCTTCAACTACACCTTTTTTGTAATGACCAAACGATAGTTTCCATTCAACGAGATATATAATAAATAGACTTATAGGTCTTATCCACTGCCGCAAATTTTCTGTGCATGGATATATGATTAATTCAAATTAATAATTCATTCCAGTCAATGAAATATTGTGTTGGATGAAACAAATATTTTATTCACTCAAGCGAATACAGAAAACGAAACGTCTATCTGATTCAACGAAATCATGTTTTGAATGAAGCCAAAAAATTTCAATCGTTTTATTTTATTTTTTCACTATGATTCACGAGTTACGTGCCAAAAAGCGAAATGAGTCTGATGGAATTTTTCGTCCGGATTGAAAAGGTTTTTCGTTTTTCGTCGAATACACTTGGTTTGTTTTTCATACATAAATTGTGTCAATTCATTTGAGAAGGATATTTTAATCAGAATTACCGCTGCCTGGCATGTAATTTATGACTGCACAGTTTTATAGCTCTTTTAGCAGTAATTTCCGTTCTGGCAGAAGCAAACATGATGTTTAATATTAATTTTATCCAAATGCCAGAACTGACAGACGCTGACGGGTAATATCAACCAGTTCCCTTGCTTAAAAAAAAAACACCTATGAAAATTCATGAAGACTCATCGACAGCAGTCATTTTTTAAATAGTTATCTCACTATGTAAGACAAATCATGCGTCATTAAAAAAGTTTTTTTTTCTCTATTTCACTTTATATATAACGTATTGAGGTTTACATTTCAATAAATTTTCACCATTTTGTTTACCAATTAATATCAATTACAGGAAGAATTAATATAAATGTTTGAATAAGCTATTTACAGTAACCGCATTTTAAGTAAATTAAGCAGGAAAGATAATGTATTAAATTTGAGTTCTTAAATAGTTTCTGCGGATCTGGAATCTTGTTGGGATTACGTAGCCAGATAGGACGAGAAAATCTCCGACGTATTTTTTTTCTTGCGGCGAGACTTCGACGTCTCGGCGGCCCGCATAACCATCCTTTAGACGCGGTTTATCGTTGCTTGACGAATATTGATGACTCCTCGGTTCAACCCTCTTCTTCGGTTCGAAGTAGCCTCGTGCAACTTTTTTCTCTCTTCCCTGGCGCCTTTTAGAGGGATGTTTTCGCTCTCTTTCTCTATTTTCTCATGGAGAGCTGGCTGGAGACAGAATGCGGTGAAGAAGGTCACTAGAAGTAAAAGAGCATGTTAGAGGGAGATGGAAGTCACCTAATGAGTTTCACAGCTACGAAACTTTGCTGCGCCTTTGAATTGGCCAGTGTAGCATAACGAGTAAAGAAAAGGGAAAGAGAAAGAAAAAGAGGGCGCACAAATATCCGGAAGAAAATAGAGAAGAAAGATGAAAATTCTTTGGGCCCATGAGAGATCCGAGGCGGTCTCTTAATTAGGAGCGATAAATCAAATAATTCGTACATTAGGCAAGAATCTCCCGGGGGAAGTTATACCTCCGGCGAAGATTTTAATCAGTTTGGTAATCGGAGCAAGGAAACTATGTGGCAGGGAGAGATGGGACAACGGAATCGAGAGCCTTAATTTAAATTGATTGCCGCAATGCAATTCTTCGTCGACGATGCGCCTTCACATTTACTTTCGTCGCAAAAAGAAAAAACGAATTCTCAGCAATCCAAGCAATCAGCGCAAATTCGATAGTTTCAGAAGAATATAGTCAAATGCTTCGTTGTATAAAATTTGTTAAATACAGAAAGTTTTCGTTGATCAGAAAGAAATGTGAGACTTCCTACTTTGTTCCGGTATTTGGAATATATTTAAAAAAAACTGACTTTCAGTGAAATTTAAAGTCCCTGGACTCTTTTTTCAACCTAAAAGGGCATAAAAGCTGAATAATCAATAATTATTGATTATATTGCCAATAAAATTTGCAATAATCAAAGAGGAGATTCGTGGTCTTGAGTGCCAGCTTCACTTGTGTGCTAAATTTGACCTTCATCGTTGAAATAAAGGACACACATTTTTACAAACGAACATTTTACCTAGACTTTTTTTTCGACTACTTGCAGCATTCTTAGCATTCTGACATGATCATTATGAAGACAATCCTTTTTATGAATCACAAATTTCTCTGTAGAAACTTCTAGCAGAACTAATTATTTTCACAAATTGTTTTAATCAACACAGATTTGATACTTATTTAAAAAATATGTAGTCATGCAAGCTCTTAAAAAATCTCCTGGACACACTAATTATCCGTCAAAAGTTTTATAGTTGTCGTCTCCTTACAAAAATAATGAAAAAAAAAAAAATTGCTCGAGAAAAGTTGCTCGATGAAAATGACTGGTCCAACGAAAGTTTTATTTAATTTGCTGGGCACTCGAAAATTTCTTTCAACGTTTTATCGTGGCTGGCTCGTTTCACTCCTCGGTACACGTGCGATCGTTAACACAATTTTATGAATGACACTCGAGGCGTAAGAGGCCGAGTAAGAGAAACAGAAAGAGGATATGAGTTGTCGTCAATGAAATTAAGTCGAGGATGACGATGACGGTACTGCGAAAGTCGCAGTGTCGCTGATATGTTACTACTGATATTAATATATATATGTATATATATAAACACTATTCACTACATGCACTTTTGCGCATATTGCACTTCTCGCAGACGTATCAACTCTTCTTGTTTCCTACTTGGGTGACTTTTTGCCGCGTCTCGCGCGCACCCAAAGATGCACGTGGAGAAGGTTTGCCCTGGTGCACAGTGCACTTTTGCAGCATCTATGCCATCCAATGTCGGTTCGTTCATGTCTGTTGGTAGGGTGCGAAAAAATTGTCAACATCTGGGCGACATAAGGCCACAGTACGTGGTATATCTTCTGTATCACGCTTTCTCTCTCTCACATTTTTTTCCTCTTGCGATTCTCTAGTATCTTCTTCTTTGTTTCACCTTTTTTCATTATAGCCCTGAAGAGAGAGAGAGATGAGAGGTGACTGACCGTTTTTGCAAACTCTCACTCGGTCCTTTCTCCGTCGTGCGGTCGAAAAGTCCACTCGAGTATATACATAGGGGCTATATGGCTTTGCGGCAGGCTCGTTAACCCTCGACGCGAAAAAGCTCCAAGTCTTTGCGTTAATAATTCCCATTCTGTGAGCAAACTCTCTCGAGAGTACATCACGCTTTGGGCTTCTCACTCACTTTCACACACACGCAGAGACACAGACAGATGCATACATAGATATACGGAGTGAGTCTCTCTCTCTCTCTCTCTCTATACTCTACGATACGTGTAACCTCTGTATGCATAGACCTCGGATGGAAACCAGGTCACGTTTCCATAGAACGCGTAGAGGGCTCCCAGAGACGAGAGACACTCCCACGGATGTTGGTAGATGGAAGTTGCGGATCAAACTCCACTACTCTTCGTCGGGAAATTTTTATCTTCTCGTTTTGTTTCTCCATACTGAGGAAAAATCCTGAAACAGGAACACAGAGGAATAGCTAATGACATTTTGCAAAGATTTATAGTGAATTGAAGGGTTTTTCTTATGACGAAAACATTCGTATAGTCTGGCCGCAGTCAGACCCAAATCTCCTGGCTTATTTTCTATCCTGTCAGACTGGATGCCAAACTAATAACCGTATTCTCATCAAGCATTAGAGTTTCAATGACCAATTAATTTTCACGCATACTTGTGGTAGTTTTAAAAACCGCAGAATTTGGGTATGGAAAGGTTTGGAATAAAAAGGTTCTGAGGCTTATCAGGCTTGAAATAATCAGGACTTCGGAACTTGAAGAGGAATTTTAAATAATCTGGGTCTGGGAATTTAAAGGGTTGCTAAGAATGAACTGTCGAATAATTAGGGCTCCAGAAGGACTCATAAAATAATCAGTAAGATTCATAAATATTTCGGCCTGGAGGTCAACGGGGACCATTGAGGTCAAAAATTAGAATTTTTTTTTTTTTTCATGAATTAATATTATAATGCTTCAAGAATATGATTTTGTCAAATTTCATATGAATTTTTTTTAATTGCGGGCAGGAGAACAAAAAAAGTAGCGCAGCTTACGCCTGGACGCGTATAAGGAATAAGATAGCATTCGCTTGGCAGGTGAAAGAAAAAGAACCCTCAACAGTACAATAGAGGCCAAACGAATAAGAAAAGGAAGTTCTGCGTCTGACGCAGAGAACGATTTGGCAACTTGCTTTTAGAGTGTCGGAAATTTTTCAATTCCGTAGGCTAATCATATCACAGCGAAGCCGATGAAAAAGTTTAAATTCGATTTTCCTGCAATAAGACATTTTATTGGTTTCACTACGATATCTTGAGACCGTTCCTATGTATTGTTTTAAAATTTGCATTGGAGTTAAATGACATCATTCTCTATTATCTGAACCTCAGACTAAATGACATTAAATTTTGTTTCGCTTTATCCTAACAAATATTGCTGGTTTTCATGGTTTTTTTTGTTCGTGAACTCGCATTTCCGTGGATTTTCTTCAAATATATTTGTTTTCAGGTTAAGTCGATAAGGCAGAATGTTGGGAACAACTTTGCTCTTAAGAATACAAGATGAGTTTTTGTGTTTTTTTCCCGGAATCATGGTAATGCGTGAAAATTGCTTATTCCACTCAAACAACAAAAACTATATTGTTATAAATAATATGTAAATTTTGAATTTATTTGCCGATTTTATTATGTTTACATGCACACTCACTATTGGGAAAAGCATTTACTTTTCATTTTATTCCTGTTGTACACAATCTAACATGTCTAAATTTTTCATCGTGCAAATCTCCAAGTCCCCTTAAGAACACCTAGTTACCTAAAAAAGCTACGAGAAAAATATTTCTGTAAATAATAACATTCTTTGAATGAATATTTAATTGAAATCTCATCAAATAGATAACAAGGATTATATTTCTCCAATTTTGTAAAGACGTACAGTACACCGAAGTGGTGTGAAAAATGAAGTAAAATTTAAGATCTGTCGTAGCTTTCAGATCAAATCGATGCCCAAATTTTTGTGTTCAATGCCTTATTTCATCTGTCGAAGAGTGCATTCTAGTATAAGTATAGGGATTTGTATTTAAGGCCTTTTTAACAATGCTATGATTTTGAATGTGTAAATAAATCTTTCTTTAATAAAAACTCAGTAAATAACTGGCAACACTAGATCCAATTTCCACTGCATTTGGGATTGCTACACTCATACTAGAATGCACTCTTTAACATATGAAGTAAGCATCGAACCCTAAAATTTGTTATGCACTGTTATCTCAAAGTTACGTCAGGTCAAAAATTATATTTTTTATATCACACCATTTTGGTGTACTGGTTTATTTATAAAATTGCAAAATTATAATGCTTGTCATGTATTCAATAAGATTTAAATGTACATTTTTTTTAAGAAGATTATCATTTAGAGAATATTTTTTCTTATGAATTTTTTAGGTGTCTCAGGATCCTAATCGAGAATGTAAAATATCGTGTCTCACCGTTATCCCGCATCTGACCGACGAAATTTCTTCGGTAACCAAAAAGTATCATTCTAAGAAAATCTTTGCATATTCATAGTGACCAATACATGGGCAACAAATAGATAAACTTACGACAGAAATGCTCATTGCTCGTGCGAGAATATTCATGGCTATGATAAGAAATAAGCACGTGGTAATAGTGTGTTTCGTTGCAATAGCTAACCATTTTTCCCAGTGTGCTCTCTTTCGAGCAACAATGATTCAATTCATTCGGCAGATTATATAAACTTATAGTAAACGAATAATAAAATAGTAAAAAGCTTCGTTTCTGACACATTTCGTGTCCGTGATCTTCACGATAAAGTACATTTTTCTGAGAAACAGAGTGAAACAGTTAACGTCATGTCTCGGCCTTTTAATATGCAACAATGCGAGTTGCATTGAGGCATCACCACGGGACATCACGAGCGTCGAGGCGAAACCCCAACCCAACGCAGGAGGCCGAGAAACGGCGGAACTTGATGCGGTTCCTCCGAGTGAAAAGTAAACCGTTGAAGTGGAGAGCTCGCTCTTTCTTCCTCTCTGTGACGTGAATATAGACTACGCGCGACGCTCTTGAGGGAAACCGTCAAGCAAAATGATTTTTCAACCCCGTAAGCGCTGCAAAAGAATTGCTCGAAACGTATATCACAGATTCGTGAAAATATACATAAACGTTAGAGAAGTGAGTGCAAAGTGTCCCACGTTGAGTGGAAAGTAAATTCTGCCTTTCGCGCGTCAGATATTAGATTTACTACTACCATGATAATATTGACGAAGGAGCACGAGAAGACTTTCAATAGTGCTCGTCGATTTTCACACCGTGATTTCATTCCATCAAAAATCACATAATCAGCTTTCGAACGATGGAATAAAGTCATTTCATCGAATGAAGTAAAGTGAATCGTTTCAAAACGTCGCTATTTAGATATACACTTATGCATTTGAAATCTTAACAATGTTTCTGATTCATTGCAATAATTCTTTTCCTGGCATAAGGATTTCTCATCATAAGGGTCCTACCAGAAGCGTTCAATAAATCTTCAAAATTGCTGGATACATTATCATCTTATCCAGGCATACGGACGTCTGACCTTAAGAGTCTTATCAGGAGGATTCAATAAATCTCCAAAATTTTCGGATGCATTATCAATCTTGTCCTGAGAGCATTCAATAAATTTTCAGAATTTCTCGTTCTATTATAATTTTATCCTGAGAAGGATGGAAAAACAGCTATGAGTCCCAATTGCTATGTAAAATGTTCTTCATTTGCCTATATCCCACTATTGATTGGAGTAATTTGGCGACATGGAACGAGTGAGCAAACTCCAAGCGATGTGCAAATACTAAAAAGAAAATTCAATTAAATCCATAAAATTTTGTTTTCTTTAACAAAACCGTATGGGTCCTATACATTCAAAGAAATGCGTACCACGAACAAAATATTTTGTTGTTTGTGCAAAATGAAATACAGTACTTACAATACGATATTGATTTGTTGAAATCAAATTCGGTTTGGAACGATTAAATATGTTGTAATATATATTTACTTGAATAGAATAACATTTTGATGCTTCAATTACCTCGTTTTTTAGAAGAATGACATTCATGGTTTTTAAATAAATATTTCTTTGGAAAATGTAAAAATTTGATTGAAATCGAAAAATGATTTCTTGACTTGACTGAATCAGGCTTTAAACAAAAGTCGCCCAATGTTCAAGGAAACCAACATTCGTTTGAACTACGCGAATGCAATGATCATTAACATATAATACGGTACATTTATTGTGGAATTCAGGATAGATGAAAATATTTTACGTATCCAGAATTTTTTATTGAGACATTGCCAGTAGTAGTGGATGGAAGGTAACTTTTTCTGTACTGTTGAAAATTCGGTGTTAGAAACAACACCAAGTCGGTGTCTATATAGGTCCACACCAATCGCGGTGATAATAAGCCGTATTGAACAAATTGGTGTTAAAATATGATGATGCGTACGATATACTCTGTATCGGCTGCCTACCACGCACGCGTTAGTCACACCGATCAGTGCCGATTCGTTACTAGCAATTGATAAACTGATATCGCTCACGGTGTAAAAGTGATGAATCCGTGTTGAAAAAGAAAATTAACACGGAAATAAATTAAAGGAAACCGCTCGTGTTAATCTTACACCGTAAAAAGTGTTACTATTAATACTATAATGGGTATAACACCGAGAAAAAGTCCACACCACCAGCGTTTGACAACGAGGATTTTCAACAGTGTATCTAACTTCCTAATTCCTACCGCAACCAACTATAGTACCGAGAACTTGCGAATTTACAATTTCTAAATCGTATAATAATAATTGAAGAATGATTCGCAGAACCGAGCGCTTCCGGAAAAGTGCGTTTGGTTGTCTTTACCAAATTGAAGTCAAAATTAAGTAAACGAATCATTTCGAAGAATAATGGTTAATGGTATGAAGGTTATCGTCTTACCCACTCCATATTCAACATAATTAGTTAATATTATATAGTTGTTAAAAAAAACAGACGGTTTCGGAAGTACAAAATATTCTGTGGGTACATGAGATTTTACCAATAACGTTTGCCGTTACTTTAATATAGAATTTCTTTCATCCAAACCAATATACACATCTATGTGGAAAATGATTTAGTTCAATTGAATCAGATATTTCATCAGAAATATTACATGATTCAATCGAATCAGAAACATATCCAAACTTATTTTTAGATTTAGTTCAACAAAATATTTTGTCAAATCAAATAAATGGACTAAACTGTCCGTTGGATTCAAGCAAAATAAGCAATTATTACAATTAACCAAGCGCTATTTAAGTCAACTAAGTTCATATCTGTTGGTCCAACTGAGCGTGATAATCAACCCGGGTCTGAAAATCAACGATGGTCTTTTTGTTGACGCAAGTAAAATTTGTTGAATTTAAACGCACGTTCGTTAATGGCAACAGGTGATTTCAAAATCTCCGACCAACAAAACGCACTTAGTTGTATGAACTGTTTTTTTTTTTAGTGCAAAAATGTGTATATCTAGATGTGTTTAATGCTGGACATGCGACGGGGCATTAAGCAGATCGGTATTCATGAGTTCTTTCACCCCTGTATCATTCTTATTCTGGGATACGTACCTCTGACCTCAAGTGCTATCAGAAGCATTCAATAAGTCTGCAGAATTTCTCGTTCCATTATAATTTTATCTTGGGGAGAGATGAAAAAACAGCCACGAATCCCAATGTCCATGTGAAATCGTCTATATTTGCCTGCAATCCACTATTGATTCGGTAAGCTGGCCACGTCGAAAGAGAAAGCAAACGCTAAGCGGTGTGCACAATGATATTTGTAAAGAAATATATTTTCAAGTTGATTAATGCTGGACGCGTGACTCGGCGTTAAACAGATCGGTATTGATGAGTTTTTCCATCCTCCCTTATCACTCTTATTCAGGGGTACGGACCTCTGACCCTAAGTGTACTATCACAAGCATTCTGGGGAGAGATGAAAAAGAAAAAAATGTTTTTTTAAATTTTATTTATTTTTATTTTTATTGTTTTCCAATTTTTATTTTTATTTGTATTTTCATTGTTCTTTTAATTGTAATCTACATCTCACCCTATAATTTGTTAAGAACGTATTTTTTAATTCAAATTCAAGCTACGACCCGCCCTCTCGAGGACGTGCACGTTATGATCGCGCCTTCGCGCCACATCTGTCTTTTTTTTGTTTTTTGGTGTTATTGTCAGCACTGCGATACTTTTACAAGTCGGTTTATATTTGTTATTCATATACCAAAGGTTTCGCATATTATGGCGTATATGAGGCCGCCGCAGGATTTAGAATTCATATGAAATGCTATGCGAGTGATAAAAACTATGGATGTATCGGTGTTTATAGTCTAACATCATGAGTGTTAACTGAACCTTAAGTCTTTTCTGTCTATGCACTTTTCTATATCTTATGTGAATATTTTATGTGAATATTTATAGTGTATTTCTCCCTGAAAACTACTCAAGATCATGGATAGCAGTCTTTTTTTTAGTAGACCTGTAAGGCAATCCATATTTCACAATAGAAATTTCTGATTGAGGATGTTTCAGAAATGTCATGTGAGTAACTAAAAAGACAACAAAGTCTTCACTATATTGAATCACTTGTTGTTCACTGCTTATTGAATCAAAAGCATAAAAAATGAATACCATATTTTATTTTCATTTTTTCACATTTCAGGTAAAGTACCAGAAATAGTGGAGATTTTGGATTGGGTTTCAATACCAAAACTAGGATTTAGATGCAGAAAGTGGACACCACATTTCTTTGCGGTCCACAGATTTTTTCAAAAGTTATTGTGTTTTCGGACGGCACCTACAGACGCCATACAGACAGACAGACGGACGGACAGAAATGAGTTAATGTGTTATTTGGCATCTAGGACACTCAAAACATGTATTTCCATTAAAATCTTGAAGTCGAATTTTTTTTGGATTACAATACTTTCTCTTTTACATGCTCTGTATGTGATGAGAAAGTAAAAAGAGCCCCGCATCCCAATGGCCACATGAAATTGTCTCAATTTTCCTGCTATCCACCATTGATTCGAGTATCCTGACCACATCGAAAGAGAGAGCAAACGCCAAGCGGTGTGCACAGCGATGAGTGTATCCAAATATATTTTTAAGTAGATTAATGCTGGACACGCGACGGGGCATTAAGCAGATCGGTATTAATGAGTTTTGTCACCCCCGAGTGACACTCGGTTCCTATTTGGTTACACGCTAGCTTACGTCTATAGATAGCCCACCCATGAGCTCCCTTCTGCAATGCAGGCGAGCTTCGAGTTGCTCGCTTCTCTAACTTTCGTCGTGTTCGTCGTATACACAGTTCTGCGTGCATACATGCGGTACCAGCGGCAACTAGCAAGAGGCAGAGGGGCAAGAGGAGCTTCATCTCCAATGAGGGAACGAGCTCTCGAGGTACATAGCACAGCGGAAAGACACCCGAGTGAGACGAGAGGATAGGAAGCGTGAAAATCCAAGCTTCCCTTTTCTCCGCCTCATTCCAAGTCGAAAACTCGGAGAAATTAACATCCTGCGCGAAATCCCGGAGGCTGTAGGACGAGAGCCAGGGAGAGGAAGTAAAAAATCCGAGAACGTACTGTACCACAGTGGAAAAATTTTCCTTAAACATTATTCTTTCGTGTTTTACCTCTGCTAGCCCTTTTACCGTCCACGGACTTTTCCAAGTCTCACTCCCACTCTTTTTCTCCTGTTCAAATGTGCACTATGTACTGCTCAACTATATGTCCATATGTATATATCTATAGATATGTGTGTGCGTGTGCAGCCTCGGAGTCGCAGAAGTGAATGTATCTACCTGCTGCTGGGAAACGAAAGTTTCGAGGCCACTTCGACCCTGTTGGTTCACCCTCCACCCTAGTACCTACACTCCGACTACCGTAGTACACTCTCGCTCTGGCCACTTCGGGGATAAATGATTATTCGCCTCGAGCGAGGAAAACCCCAAGGCAGCCGCTGCCCTGATTTTCCGCCTTTTCTTCCTTTGCCTCCTCTCACTTTCGTTTCCTCGCGTGGAGGATGATAAACTATCTTCGAAATATATGAGGCAAATAAATGAAGTCGTACTTTTGGTGCTCCCGTTTTGACGTAAATTTGTTACGTACAAGTTTAAATACGGGTTTTTTACCGGCTTACTTTCTATTGCGAAAATAGGTATTGAAATGTCATAAGACGCATCAAGGAATTTAACTTAATTCTTCATAATCGCAATACTAAAATCTGTTGTTATCGACAAATAGGTTAACATATTCTTAATACAGATTCCATGTCATCTTTGACAGAATACTGAATATACAAACAGCAAAAGAAATTTATGGTATTAGCAACTATGAAGTCACAACTATTTATTTTTAGTTCGTACAATCAATTTTTTTGTATAGTTGCCACAGCTATCCAAGGGTATAACTCCCGTAACTATGAAAATAGTTGCATGGTCTTAAAGTTAACAGTTTTCACTTTATAGTTGAACATAGTATTACAATTTCTCTGAGTGGAGGAATGACAAATTGTGTTCGTATACGTTTTAAATCACTTCGTAAACGTGGAAATCAGTTGAAAATTTGAGAGATTAACGACTCATTCGGTGGCATAAAATTTCTGAAACTACAATGGTCTCCAATAAATGCCGTTTTCGTGATGTGGATGTGAGATAAGTGCACTAAAACGAGGACCCGACTAACGAGACGACTAGAGCGTTGGCGTTGCAATGAAACCTGCCAAAAATTGGCACAGGAAGCGAGTAGGTAAGACGTGAAATGTCTCGAACGCCTAGGTACATCTATAGATTGCATATACGTACGCGCATCCTACATACAAATGTATATAATGCACAGTTGGAAGTATCTGCGGATTTCGTGCGCCTCAAGCAATGTATCGTGGAGCAGTTCCAAAAGCCTAGGTTTACGCCGTTACTATATACCACACACCAGAAACCACAACCAGAACCAGAACCAGAAGCCTCCTCAATTCTGCTCTCGGCGCTTTTCCCTCTCCTCTCACCAGCAGAAAGCATCAGCAACCACATCATACACGTACCCTGTATCCGTTTTATGATTTCGTGGGGTTGCTCGAGGCTTTAGCAGTGTATAAGGTAGAGCAAAGTTGAATAGTGCTGAACGGAGGAGACCGGGGCATATTAGACCGGCGATATGTGCTTTATTTTAAAATATAGCTCTAATGGTACTTAAGTACTATTTTCAAATATACTTCATTGTACACTGAGAGAAAATTATGGCATTAGCAACCATAAAGTGACAACTATTCATTTGTAGTTGGTACAAACATAGTTGTTACGGCTTAATTTGTTATCACAACTATTTTTATAGTCACCGTAACTATAAAAGGACTGAAAATCAATAGTTGTCACTTTATAGTTAACTGTACTATGACGATTTCTCTCAGTGTACTTATCAATATAAAAGCATGTGTCAATACAAAATCTGGAAAGAGTCACAACTTAAAAAAAAAAAACAATATTTCAGGTACAACTTCAACTGCCAACGTCACTTATTGCTTCGTTAGGGAAATTAATTGTCTTCAATAACATTTTTTAAAATTTCTCTCTAACATTCCTAGCAAAATGTGATGAGCAGCGCTGTCCTATGTGAAATGTATCTTGCGTTCTAAATTTATTTGAAAAGTCTAAAAAAGAATTTAAATATACAAATTTCTTAAATATTGCTAATTCATTAGTAGATGCTCCATACTGGGAGGCTGGAGAGGCTTGAAATTACGAATATTCGATTAAATGTTTATTATAAAGGCTGCTAATAGATATAAAGTTTTTGTTAAGGGTATTCATGATAATAATGAGATACAATGGAAACATCCATTGAAGAGTCATTCACAGGTCGTTGATATCTCAGGCTCAACTATTTTATTAACTGTAGTACTGAATTACAAACTGAATTGTTCATCCGTCAATTTTTTTGCAACTTGTTTTATATTTTTTGTTATATTAAAAAAATTAAAAAACTAGTGTGTATCAATCGTATTCACAAAAAAACAAAAATCATAATTCCAGAGGAAATCTTAACGGATCTCTAAACTTATTTATTCTTATAATATAAAAGTAAATTTTAATATCATCTCCGTACTTTCGTCTTGAATCTGGAAATTGATTATTTCTTTCGATAAAATCACAAAACCGTTTCTAGGGACGCTTATAAGCATAGAGTCTTCATAAAAAATACAACAACAAAAAAATCAAATTTGATTCCGATTACGTATTTCGCCCCGGTCTCTTCTGCGGCTGAATATGTTGTGTGGTTTCGGATATTGGTCTATGTCACGTGACTTAGGATGATTCTGAATAGCATTTCTCGATGCTTTCTCCGACTTCCGAAGCTCGAGCGGAAGGACGCAACGTTGAGATCAAGTCAGAGCTACATATTCGCCGATCCGCCTGTCTATATGTCTATTTTCCGTGCTTCACTTTATACCGCAGCGGCGATAATATAACTCGTGGATTCGAGCCAAATCCAACACAGTGACTGTGCGTCCCGAGACCAAGAATGTTCATCGGGATGTTTGTATTGCTATTTGATATACGTGTAACTATTCAACTCACCACTTCTCCTCTCCCTTCGTCTCTTTCCATCTGTAAACCGAATGCATCCCACGATACATGCACTGTTGTACATTCTGGATGGGTTTTGCAATGAAGTTTCAACAAGCTGACAAGCTAAAGCATAATACTCGATGAGGAGAGTATACGTTGGTATGTGAAGTCTTGTAAACACAGAGTCTTTTCTCAATATCCTCTCGAGGAAACTCCACCATTGTTCTCGAATGCATTTCTCTTTGCTTTTGAGTTTCTTGATATTTGTTACAACATTTGTTATTGCATATTTCTCCTTATTCCTGAAAAAGGGCTCTCACGATAACTTAAGGGGAATCACCTCGCCTCCACACGCACGAAGGGAATTTTTAGGGCATGATCTATACAAAAAAATGGGGATTAAACTCGAACGGCATAATAATCTGAAAATGGTCCAGCGTTTTAGAGAATTTTAACATACCATCGAGTGAAAACGCCAGAATACCGGAATGTTCCTCGATTGCCACATTAAATATGAGGAGAATTCCCATATTACTCTCTCCGAGAAAAGAATCACAAGAAAAAAAATGCAGTTGACCCTCCTTTTGGAGAATCTTACGCTTAAAGCTCATCAAATACATACCGGACATTATAATTCTGCAATTTTCTAAGGTATGTATGTATGTAATGTAGTGCATCTAAATGGTGTGAAGCAGAAAATAAAATCTTAAACCTGTCGTAGCTTTCAGATCGAACGGTAGAACAAATTTTAGTGTTCATGCCTTATTTTTTCTGTCGAACAGTGTACTTTACCATAAATGTAGGAATTTTCATTCCGGGCCTTGATGACAAAGCTATGATTTGTAATATTTAAATAAACCTTCCTTGAATGAAAATTCTCCGAATAATTGGTTACAGTAAATGCAATTTCCACTGCATCCAGGATCGCTACGCTCATTAGAGTATGTAGTCTTCAGTAAATAAAATAAGACATCGACAACTAACATTTGTTTGCCCATTTGGTCTAAAAGCAGCAGACTCATTATTTCAGTGCACTGTATGTCTTTACAAAATTGCAGAATTATAATGCTTGATATGTACTTAGTGAGGGTTGAATGCAAGGTTTTTTTTTAAAAAAGGGTATCATGTACAGAATTCTTCTTCTTATGATTTTTTTAGGTCATAAAATATTTGTTAGAGACAAAAAAATTTTAATTATAGTTTTTACGATAATATCACCCAACCAATCGGTATGAAATTACCAACGGATGAGATCAACCGGATCTGTAACGGCCGCAAGCTGCCTCATGTTTTATACTAAGAGACCAATAGGACTGAATAGGACCGAATAAAACACAAAGAACAGAAAGAAAAGAAAGTACAGAATGAACAGAAAAAAACTTAAGTAGTCTAAATGAACTCAAAGGTATTACCGCACCGTCGAAATATCAGGCCATAGAAATCCAGCGAACGACGGAAAGATACCAACGGAACTCAAGCTGCAGATTATTGTTTGCAGGCAGTATTTCCTATTCATTAACGCATTCACTAATCCACTGATCGAAAAATACAAATCCAATGACGTAAGTAATAGTTTGTTAAACGCATGCATGAAAAATTGTACCTTTTACCTATTCAGACAAACCCCTTTTTGTTATGTCAATTATTATGCCGTGTCAATATTTCGCAACCCATACATGAAAAGTTCGATTTTTAAAAAATCGTGTTTTGTTCAGTCAGGGGGCTTTTGCCCCCGTCGCCCTCGGTACCAATCACCCAGACTCCGCTCCGTGACCTCGTTTACCGTGAAATTTTTTGAAATTGACCAAACAACAAAGTTTCCATTTCCGGAAACTAAACATAATAATACAAAATGAAAATAACAGAAGTTTCAGGATGGCTAGAAATTAACGGAATGCAATATGATAATTTCAATTGTCACCTTCTTCTAGTACGAATGTTAGAGTTAAGGTGTTTTCCTTCTATTCTGAAACAGACAAAGTAGAGAAGAAATAATAAGAGAAGGAGCCCAAGCGGAAAAGATAGTAGCGCAACGAACAGATCTTTGCAGTAACGTACGTCAGAACTCGAGTTGCTTCGCACGGTACAAGCCACTGCTTGTTGCTCGAATATAGCTCTCGGCTCGAGTGCTATATATTAAAGTATGGCCAGCTCTCTCGCACTTTGGTAGACGCTTTGCTATGTTGTACCGGAGGAACCTCTAATTGGAAGTGGCGATCTCCGAGTAGGACTTACATGCATTCTTCTACAACACTGAACTGCAGACGTTGGATTCGGTTATCTACTCCACGCAAAGAAAGGTTCTTGTGAAGCAAAGAAATGTCTATTACGATCGCTTTTACAGTCTTACATTATTAAAGAACTCTCATAACAGAAAATTTTCTATCTTTCGATACTATGAAAAATTTTATTTAAAAAACGCAAGCAAAGTAGAACCTTGCACATTGTTTCCTGATTATTTTTCACTTTTTACAAATCTACGTCTATGAAGAACTATGCTAATCAATTTTGGCTTTCTCATAGAGGAAGCTTTTCAAAAGGCGAAAAATAATGAGAAAGCAATGTGCCAGGTTCTTTGCTTTCCGGTTTTGAATAAGTAATTCAATAAGCTCATACTACCGGTTTATGAAAATATAATAAAAACGAACGATCCGGAAACACCTTCAAATACCCTATCTTCTCAGTTTTTGTTCCTGTAAAACAGGGTAGAAACCTGGGATTTTCTGCATTTTCTTCGGTAAGCAAAGATGTGGCTCTTTTAAAGCACAGAAATCGCTACTCTTTGTAATACAGGCTGTACAAAACCGCTATGAAAATATGGTATCGTTCACTATTTTCGGGCTATTTTTTCTGTTAATCATAAATCTGGCACACAATTAATTTTCAGTTTCAGATTTGAAACCAAAATGCGCATCGGAAAAAAATTAAAAAACTGAAAATATATAAACCTCATTAAATTTTAACGGTTGAAGCGATCTGGACCAAATTCAAAAGGGATCACCGGTGTATGAGCAAGGTATCTCGAGAATTGAAAGGGTTATCGCGTTAACAGACATTTTTAAATAAATTCAAAACCACGTAAAAATTTAACGATTATCGGGATTTTAACAAAAACTTGTATAAACGATGAGGATCGACATCTTTGGCTATGGTGAAAATTTCAAGTTGATGTCTCAAGGCGTTCCCGAGTTATAAATGTTTTAATTTTTTGAGCGTGTAACATACATACACACATGCACTCAATTTTTCTAAACCCCTATTCCCGACGTTATTTGGACACTTCTGAGTGTATTGTCATAGGAATCTTGAAAAAAATAATTCACGAAAACAAAACTTCCTTTGTGAAAAAGCAAAAAACTAAAAAATAATCGAACCCTTCGTTAAAAAATCAGTTATTGGTTTGATGAGCATGTTATTGGCTACACCAACCAAATTAATTTAGTTGGTCGACCAATAATTTCATTAGAGCGCATATGTGTCATTCTTTTGAAACCCGACACACGAGGGGGGATGAAAATAGCGAATGATCAAAATAGCAAATAGTTAAAGTAGTGATTTATGAATAAATATCGTTTAAATATAGAATGGCCATCATTATGGAATTTGCTATATTTACCATTCGCTATTTTCACTTCCATCTTATTAAAATGTAATGAACATAGCGAATCGCTAGAATAGCGAATTTCATAATGTTGGTCATTCTAGATTCAGACGTTCCTTATTTGGGAATTCGCTATTTTAACCATTCGGTATTTTCGTCATTCGCTATTTTGACCCCCACCCATAAATCGGTTTATACGCATGACCAGGCAAATAAAAAAAAGGAAACAATTCATAAAGTGTGATAGAAACTTTACTCAGCGAGTAAAATTGCATGGAATCTGATAACTTAACATTCTTCACTCCGGCGCTCACCTCGAAAATGACTTTGCTATCCATTCTAGCGTTTTTCAGTGCTTTTCTAAGGACGAAATGAATCGCAAATATTTTCATTCAAAAACTGAGATTTTTTGCACAATAAATGTCTTTTATCCGTCAACGATTAAATGCTTTCAAACTTTGATACAGCCAAACTTCCAAGAATTGACAAAAATCAATAAATAAATCAGGACACAGTTGTCGATTTCAAATTCTAAAGAAATTAAGTGTCCTCTGCTTGACATATCCAAGTAAATGTCATAATCACAAGGAGATCTACACGTGTGTCGGATTTCGAAAGGATGACCCATATATACAAAGAAGAGCCTTGGTTGTTCCAACCAATTCTTTTTTTTGCGTGTGGAGAAAGCTTTAATTTTATTTCCACCGGCCAATAATTCGATTCTGAAAAAACTGGCTCTTGTCAAAAAATTAAATACAATGTGGCACTTTTACGCATCACTGAAATTATGTTAGCATTCGTATATTGTACATTTTTTCTTTAAGTGCAAAGAATCAAAGCCTCAAAGCCTCAATGATAAGGGAAGTGTTTGAAGTTGTTAGAATCTGTTCGGTAGCCGCAGGAAATGCTCTAAAATCCACGGAAGAGTATATATATGATAATCCCCAGCTATAACTTCGAAAGCTGAGAAAAATAGAAGGCACAGTAGAACATTGGACATATTTATTTTTCACTCTTCACAAAGCTACCATAAGGAAGTACGTTCACTCATTTTGTCTTCCTCATGGACGGAGCTTTGTAAACAGTGAACAAAAATGCGGACACACTTGCAAGTTTCTACCGTGAATTCCTTGAAATACCGGAAAAATAAATCATGATCCCTCAAATATACACCGAGGAAAAAGATTTCATTGATTCACGTAAATCTTCGCCAATAATAAGAAATACTTGAGTTTCAATACTTTCTTATCATTGATATCACCAAAGAGAAAGCGGCACTTTCGCCATCATAGTTCAGAATCTTGAAACCTATTTTTTAGTAAACTACTCGGCAGATAAAGCTCGAATATGGAGAGAACGTGCTCAAGTAGGGACTATTAAGTGCGGTTCCCCCAAGGAAACTCCAAGCCGTTTGTTTCAGGCAACCGGAAAGCTACATAGTGAGGTTTCTGTACGAGAGAGAAAGCATGTGTTTAAGATTAGGCGATGAAATTCCCAGCACTTGCTGCCATTGACTATGTCTTCCCAATGAATGAAGGCGAATACTAGTCCGCTAATCGAAAAATATAAATCCAATGACTAAGTAATAATTTTTTAGAACGCATGCATGAAAAATGCTATCTTTTAGCTGTTCAATAAAATCCCTTTTTGATATTTCAATTATTATGCCGTGTCAATATTTCGCAACCCATGCATGAAAAGTTCGTGTTCTCTTAAGAAAGTAATTGTTTTTCGTTCAGTGAGGGAGACTTTGCCCCCCCCCCGTGCCTCTCAACCGGGCTCCGCCCCTGGATCCTGCTTACCATAAGATTTTTTATTTTATGGTTTTATATTTAGCGTGAAATTTGGTACACAAGTAAAGTATGGTCAGACAACGCGGCTAAGTTCAAATCTGGGGTGAAGCCGCCAAGTGTAGATTTCTGATTTTTTTTTTAAATCACTCATCACACTCTAACTTTTGCATTTTTCAAGATATTGGGCCCAAATTTGGCCCATGGATAGACTATTATGGACTAACGATTGAATTTTTTTTAAATCAACACTGAAATTGTATGGGTTTCTGAATATTTTGAATTTTCAAAAAAATTAGTATTCCCGTTGTAGTATGAGTTTAGACATCAAATATTGTCCAAGTTGATCGAACAACAAAGCTTCCTCTACTTTCATTACAGTGGCATTTTTGCCATCGTAGCTCAGAATTATAAGACACATATTTTAGTCAACTACTCGGCAGATAAAGCTCAAATCTGGAGAAAACGTGCTCACGTACGGACTCTTTGAAACTCAAAGCCGTTTGCTTGGGAAAACCGGAAACCGAAGTAGTGAGGTTAGGTGTGAGAGAGACAGCTCTATAGGTGTTCAACATTCGGCAATTAAATTCCTAACACTTGCTTCCATTAACTATGTCTTTTCAATAAACGAAGGCGACTGTTTCTATGAATCAACAAAACTTTTCATTGAAACGATGAATCTATCTCTTTATTATATGCTCACTAAGTGAATGATTCTTTACGGGCAAAGAAGTGTTCTTTTTCAAAATCAAGTGCAATGTTTCATTAAAATCAAAGAATAGTACTTTGTGATACGAGTACGTGGAAGCGAATATTCTGGAAGGCCGTGAAATGAGTCACACGAGTCCCACGAGTATCACCGGAGCACGAGCCGAGTGTGAGTTGGCGAGTGGCCCGTTGGTACGAGTGGGACTCACTTCACGGTCTTCCAGGATATTTACTTTCAATCACGAGTATCGCATACTACTTTTTGTATGAAGTGCATTGTTGGGCGTCAAACGGGGTCCAGGGGCGGATCCAGGACCAAAGGCCCGGTGGGGGGTCCGAGGGGCGAAGCCCCCCGACTGCAGACAAAATAGTTTTTAAATGCATAGAACAATAACTTTTATTAATCTTGTAACAATACCTTTATAAATGTTATCTTACTCATCTAATAACCTTATTAATGCTTTTGCGGTTCGACGTGTAGATGTGTTCTGACTATCTATCGCTATCGCTACGAAGGCGATCAAGGCGATGCGAGCGCGATCGAGGCGACGCGAACGCGATGGATGTGCGCATGCGCGCACAGTATTTTCGGGACGATTCGGGTATTTCTGAGATACTTCGCGTATTTTCGACACGCTTTCCTGTATTTTCGATACACTTCCAGTATTTTTGATACGCCTTCTCGAAAAGCGCAATTTTTTGTCATTCCGGATCGGCACAAAAAGTGGCACTTTTCATGCACGGGATATAAAAATGTTCTGTTGAAATCGATAAAAACCAAATCAACCCACCCATTTCTTTGGCGTCAATGACATCTTTTCTCTCGGTTTATAATCAACAGAGAGCTATCAGGCGCTTTTTTTAGCCACCATCAGTAAAAATATGTAAGAAATCGTAAATCGCACATCTTTTCCTTAAGAGCGAAGGGTCGAAACCTCAATACTATGGAAAGTGTTTAAAGTGGTAAGGAAGCGTTCGGTAGGTGCCAGAAAGGCTTGAAGCTCCACGGAGGAGTATAATCACTGTTGAAAAACGAGCTCCACAACAATGACAGCAATAATACTAGCCTTCCACTAGTATTATTAAAAGCTCTCGCACGAAGTGGATGAGATGATGCTACGCTTAACCGCCGTGTTGCGTACACCGTGGACAGTCGTAGTAATAGTAGTGTAGAGTATTAAGCTTCTGTCGTTCTCCCCTGCAACGTGCTCGCCATTCTATTAATACTATCCGGGATTAATTAGCGTTAATGAATACCTGGCTATTGGCAAGCGTGGAACATAATTCAAGTGTCAGCTTGACTCGAGATGGAAAGGGACGGAGATATGGAAAAGATATAATGAAAACGAGAAAGACAAGATTTCTCTGTGTTGCTCTACTGTGTCCGATTTGCCTCGAACATACGTGTAAAACGTAGCATCGTAAAAGCTCCTTAAGTGCTCCGGAGGGATATCGTTCTCTCCGCTCCGTTGGCGATCGTCGCTCGGAATATTCACATATGATCTTTGATTTAATGACGACTACATATACTAAGGTAAAATGAAATCCCTGTAAATTTAACGGAATTTAAAGTTTACGATTTGCAGTTCATCTAATGTCAGTATTTCTACCAAAGTATGGATTGTTTATAGCTATGCATGCAAAAAGCAAAACCACTTGTATTAACATATCTATTTATTCGAAGGAAATGGAAGGTACATTTACAAATCTGTCAGTCGTTTGTGTACGAAAAATGACTCTACTTTAATATGATACCGCAATGGTTGGACTATATTAAAACTGCAATAAAATAATTTTCTAGTGAACCTTGTTGGTCTTAGTTTGGTACAAAGATAAAATTGTGGCTAGGCAGGATTGTGTTTGGAAAAATCAAACTTCGGTCCACTTCATGAATGAGGCATACTCAAGCAATGGTGCCAATAATCTCAGCGAAATTCAAATAGTCTGGGCACTTACAAATTACAATAATGAACTCTGCAATTATCAAAATCCTTTCAGTGTGAACAAATAGTTTCTTCCCTTAATTATGAATATTGTACAAAATAGTAATAATGTGGAGACTTTGAAAAAATTTAGTTTGTGGATTTGCGGTTATGTTTCATTTGTGATTTCTGTTCATGACAAAAATGTGTATCCTAGTAGAATCCAATTGTTTGTCTCTCCATTTTTAAAATATACTTATTCCTCATGAAATTATTATATTTACAAAATATTTTTCATAATTTGTTGAATTAAAAACGCAAATCTATAATTCCAAATCTTCCTGCAGCATTCTCAAAAGTTTCTGGTACCAATTGTGGACAAAATTTCTTCAAAAGCAAAAAGAATTCAAATTTTGTTCTCACTTTCAAAATACAGCAACAATAAAAAAAATTATGAAAAAATTATCTGTTGTACCTCAATAATTATCTTGATGACCAAAACTTTTTAAATATAATATAAAGTTCACACCGTGCATTAGAAAAAATTAAATATGTTTTCAAATGAAATTTCACTTATAATTAAATTTCACGACAGACAATGACTCCAGAATTTACCTCAATCTTGAAATTTCAATTGAAACTCATCTTATAGGGCGGAGAGGACGATATTCTGGGCTTCAAAAATTCATAACTAGAAAACTATCGATTTAAAGGAAAATTTTGTAAGCACTTTTTCTCTTCCCAATGATCTGAAGATAACGAAAAAACATACGCGAACGTCGATATATCGTATCTGTAATTTAGGGACATGAATTTATTGGTAGTCGCATCCATCTACGAACTAATCAAATGGGAAATCTATTCATCGTTTGACCTACCTTTGAAATGTTTGATCACGCTAAAATTTTGAGAAGAGTTGCTTAAAGGTACAAACTATAGATTGAAACGATGCAAAATGAAAGAGAAAAAAAAATTTCGACACACCTTAATAAATATATATATATATATATATATATATATATATAAATGCTTGAGCACGTTGATTTAATTAACGTGAAATGATCGAGGAGCTCGCGCGGATATATTGATGGCTTCGACGAAGTCTCGGCCATCCTCTTTATAAATGTATCACGTCTTTTATGGCTACTTTGATATATGATTATTAAGATCGTGGGATTAATCTAGCAGATTTTTCTCTTTTTTCACTCGTAACACATTTCCTGCATTTGATGTGTCCCTGTGCAAGGGGATTCAGGCACAGAGATAGACGAAACAGCAGAGAGATCGAGAGAGAAAGATTGTGTGTATAAGCACGAAACCGACGACGACTACGACGACGACAACGACGAGATGTAGTATATCAGGGTACGCGCAACGATGGCACGGCGTTGGGCGGTGGTGCCAAGCAATTTACCGAAGCGTGGAACACCGGTGTGGATCCTGATTATTTTAATTAATGCTCGACCGTTACGCCTCGGCTCGGCCGAGTTATTCGAGAATGGCCGACTTCCACTCTGCAAAATCTCGTCCCTGGACCGAGCGACGAGATTCTCTGATGGACTCGAGATTTCTCTCACTCTGGAGTAAATCCAAAATAAACTATGTGGACAAGAATAAATAAGTATAAGACCTGCAAATATGAGTATTGTAGGTCGTGCAAACGGACGACATTAATTCTGAATTTTCGGACACCCGAAAAATAATTTGGTGCCGAAATAGTAATCATTGTAAGATATGCGAAAAAAGTGTTAACTTTTGTGCCCGCTGCGAGTGACGAAAGTAGCGTTTTTCAATTGGACATGAGATAAGAAGCCTGAGCATGCTTAATTGAAATAAAATACCGAAAGATATAGAATTTATAAATGACGAAATTTAATGAATTTTTTAAATTGCTAACAGCTATTTGTTTTTTCAAATATCCAAAATGATTAATTTTTTTTCAATGGACTGTAGATTTTGTTTTTTTTATTGTTCTTTCGTTCCATGGTATGGTTTCAATTGTCTTTTACCGCCCTTCCCACTCATACTCCTATCACTCCCTATCCGTACTTCACTAAGCTAACCTTACCTCCAATGCGTCTGCAGCCGACTTAGCTACACTGTACCGTATTTGCCATGGCCACGGAGAAACTGCGGAAAACCCGTACCGATACAGACGGTCGTATATTCTTTTGACTTTCCGGTGTATACACGAAAGTAACTTACTTAAGCATATACACCGGGGCCTCAGAAAAACTGACCTCCCGCACACTGGGTGATGAGTCAGCCGGTGTACGGCTCAGCGGTCACCCATCCAAGTTATGGCCGCAAACAATGCTGCTTATCTCTAGGGTTCGCCAGAGCCGCACACCGACCGCACATCCACCAGCGTTGGTTAAATGGACTGTAAAAAATGTTGTTTAGAAATTAAAAGGGGTGTCTCCCATCACTCCTTGTCTTCATAAAAACCCTTCAAGTGTGTTGTCTGCCACCATTCCCAATGCAGTACTGTATGGCATTTGCACGAGGACACAAGGAAACTTCGGTAAACCTAGCCGATACAATCGACTTTATTTTTTTACTGAGTAACTAATTTACCGCTATTGAACAATAGTACAAAATCCCCACGTCAGTACATGGACGCCCAGTGACTCACGATAACCATATACTTATACGCGGAACGGCAAACAATCGTTTGCGAGAAACGTTTCGGGTCGTTCGCCATCTAGCGGAACTAAGTCAGGTTCCACGTAGCAGAAGAAAGGGAGTCCATTTTTTCATTTCCTATATTTGCCGGTAAACTTACCGGAGGGTGAACCGGGTTTCTAAATTTGATATACTTCGGGAAATTACTTTTATTAAAATTTTTCAGAGGCACTGGTGCACTTTCTTTTAAAGCGACGGCCGGTAAATTACAAAAACTGCAATCCCTTATTTAGTATGCGAATGTGAATCAAATTCGAACTTGTTTATAAAATGTCCTGAAGCGTATATTAAATTTTGTCCACGGATCAATTAATAGTTCAATCGATACACACGTACTGAAATTTTCGAATACCGGCGTGGTAGAATTCTTATACTATTTATAAAATTTGGGATAAAAATATATTAATATGAAATTCATATACCTTACTCGTGAATCTCACATCTCTTTGTATATTAAATTTACTTGCATTTCTAACAGTGTATCGGAAGCTACTTTATTTTCTAAATGCCAAAACCTATTAATTTTTTAATGCCGAAGGGTATTCAGTTTTCTAAATACCGAAAGTTGGAAATAAATTAATTCTTATTAGCGGTGGGAACATAGGAAAACATAAGTAATATTTTTTTCTGCAGCTTCACGATGAGTTCAAAGGCTTTCTGTAATATTGTATACAACGTAATCTTTTTTTTCTGATGCCTCGAGTCTCGGCAAAGCATCTCAACGTGTCTGGTGACGCAGTGTGTGCACACACAGCATTGCAACTCCCGCGTACCAGAAGTGTTTAACGTTTGTGATGGGCTTCTTTCATCCGGCGCAAAAGCCAGGCTTTCTCCAGTGCGATTATAATTAAAGAAACGCACCAACAGGAACGAACATGATATGTGCCCCAGCGTTTTCTCACTTCCCTGGAGATGGATTGTCATAAGCACAGTAGAGCTCTCGTTGCATGGTATGAAACAATGTAACTCCAGACAATAAATTTTTCAAGTGTATGTGATGGGCTATTGTTCTGTCGAAAAGCTGCGAGGCGTGACAAAAACTCGGTTTTTCGACGTACTCTGAAAAATAATGTCTATTGAAATGTTTCTCTCAAAACGCTCAAAAATAAGCTGTGCAACGTAAAAACATTGCGGAAAATCGTTTACTGAAATTACTATTAACAAAATATTTGTTTGAACGGAATAAGACTTACAAAATGCAATTGAATAACTAGTTACACAATGTCAAGAACTCTTTCAATTTTGATTTTGATTATTTGCCCTAATGTCTGCTTCATTTCTCTTTATATGGTATGTTGTGCAAGGGTGAAAAGTTTGCGATTGCGACGAGTGTAAGGTTTGGTCAATAAATCACATGTGTCGCAATTGCTAATTTCGGCTTATGTTACACACTATATTTTTCGTAACGAGTGCATGAATAGTGGTGCATTGGATGGTGGTTTTGAGTGAAAAGTAAGGTTCCAAACTTTCGTCCCTAGGGACGAAAGTGACACACTGAAAGGACGAAAGTACAAGAAACGCGAGCTATACTCGCGTCGATCGATTGTTTTAATACTGCCATGAAACTAGCGACTTTTGGCCAGAAAAACTGATATCAAAAGTACCGCTATTCATGCACGTGTTACAAAAAATATTTTTTAGTTGAGTTTATTTTTTATTTTTTTATTTTTAGTTTTTATTCTATCGCTTATAGTTAATTTGTTTTTTTTTCCTCAACATATGAATGTAATAAATTGCACTCTGCGCTTCTTCTTTTTTACTTTTATTTATTCTTATTGTGTTTGAATCAAATTTGTTTGATATGTCGACAGAAACTCCTAGAATTTCTGCAATTACCTTCTCTGGATAAATGCGTTTTTATTCTCACTTTAGCACCATTAAAACCTTCACTAAAATCAAAGAGCAACCGTATATAAAATAGTATGACTCGTATATTCCACGGCAAGATAAATCACACATAGCAGACTTTTCCCGTGCGCTAGTTCATCAGTAGTATGTATGTACTTTCACAAATGTCTGTTGTATATTCATTGAATATCAAATGTGCTGTTTTATACAAGTGCACGACCGACCATCAACATTTGTTTGAGAGGTTACGGGAGATAGAAATTGCAATGCAAAATGGTGTCCCCGATATAATTTGAAGTTGGTCGGACTGATATAGGAATGCGTTTCACGATACTGAAGAACAACGTTTACTCCTCGTAATAAAAATAAAATGTCGAAAGTCATTTAATTTTCTTACTGATGAGAGCCATTCAACTTTTTAAGTGAAACATTTTTTATTTATTCCTCAATCGTATTGAGTAAAAGTATTAACGCATATGTTACAAAAATCACTTAATGTAGCAATAAATTATACTAATTCTGTGGTAACGAAATAATTTGAAAAGATTAGAATAACGCATACAATTATTGCAATTAGCTGCACCGAGGAATTTCATTTTTATTCTCGCTTCTTCACTGTTAAAACCGCAGCTAAAATCGATTGCGACTCGGTACAATTCGAATATTCTACGTCGATATGAATCAAATCGTGATGTCACAAACGAGTAAGTGTAATATCATTGTTTTCCTGATTCCAAGAAACATGTAGCAGATAACTTATCTGTGTTCTATCGTGAATCCAGCTTTAACCACAATCTATGTGTCGATCTTAATAATCAAAGTAATTTGACATGGGCCTCCAACCATCGCTCAGTTATAATTAAATTTTGATAGAAAAGACATGCGTCTGTTGATGGATGACATTATTTACGCACAATGACCCCCATCAAACATCTCACGTACTCGTTTGTGGCTGATGGTATTCTGGATGGACATGTATCAAACAGAATCATAGAATACATTTCTGAAGAGGGTCCTCACTCACTACCGAAACGTAAAATATCTGGAGATTTTTTCAATTCATCTCCTACTTATTCCCTAAAAACATCTGGGAATTTGTTGATCGTAGCCGCCTAACTATTCACACGTATCATCATTCTCAATCGCTTATCAACTACTCTATCGTGAACTTTATTATTGCGCTGGTTTATCAGTAGTACCCCCATAAATGTTCGTTGTACTTTTATTCAATATCAAATGTGCTGTTTGATACAAGTCCACGACCAACCAGAAAATCCAGTCCAGAAAATCACGAGAGAGAAAAAATGCATTGGTGTAATCCTCGATGTAATTTGAAGTTGGTAGCACTGATGTAGCAATGCGTTTCTTGCTAATGAGGAAAAACGTTGATACTGTCGCAATGAAAATTAATTACTGAAAGCTATTCATTTTTTTGGATGTCAAAAGTTATTCAATTCCTTCAATACACCGGTGCAGTGGTTTAGTGATTAGATACTGCTCTGGCTTCTAAACCAGAGCATCGGTAGGTCGCGGGTTCGATTCCCGGTGCCATCGAAAATTTTCGTCGAAAAATAAAAATATCGACGCGATGAAGCTCCAGATTTATACGTGAGATACACACAGGTAACTGTGGGGGTCACATGTATACAGCTATAGTCTGTGTTTACATTCTCGACGAAAATCGTGACGTAGCTCCGGTGCTGTGAGGCGAACTCGAGACCGTCTATAACGGCATAAGGTTTATCCGAAATTTTTTTCTATGCCCTTAGCAAAAATGCTATGGCAAATGCGATATAGAGAGGGAAGTCGGATGCGGTCGCATGGGGGCTTGGTTACTGATCTGGACTAGGCTCTCAGGGGGGACTGGCTACTGATCTGGACCAGGCCCTCAGGAAAGTCTGGCTACTGATCTGGACCAGGCCCTCAGGAGAGACTGGCTACTGATCTGGACCAGGCCCTCAGGGGGGACTGGCTACTGACCCGGGCCAACCTTGTTATAGGAGTAATGCCTGCAGACAGGGGGAAATGCGGATTAAAAAAAAAATAAAAAAAATAAACGAAATCCTTCAATACCGAAAGGCACCTAATTTTCTGAATAAAATAATTTTTTTTAAACCAGTAATGTCTTTTATCTTATGAAATTATCCGGTGTCATATCCATTAAAGCATATGACACCGGGAAATTGTTTTCATTGTCGCTTCCGCACCGCTGAAGTCCTCACAGCCCCTAAAATCGAATTGCAATGCGGTACGACTCGAATATTTCATGTCGAGCTGAATCGCACATCGTGGGCTTAACTCTTGCGCTAGTTCATCAGTGGTATCCTCATTAATGTTTGTTGTATATTTATTGAATATCAAATGTGCTGTTTGATACAAGTCCACAACCCACCGTCAAAACTTGTCCGGGAAATCACGAGAGAGAAAAAATGCATCCGTGGAGTCCCCGATGTAATTTAAAGTTAGGCGGACCGATGTAGCAATGTGTTTCTTGCTAATGAGGAAAACGTTGATGCTGCCACAATAATAATTAAATGCCAAGAGGTATTCAGTTTTTTAAATACCAAAAGGTACTTCATTTTCTGAACAAAACCATTTATCAAATCCGGTAAGATATTTCATTTTGTAAATAAAATGTTTTTTCAAATACCGAAAGATATTTTATCAAAATTAGATACATGGTTACTTAATTCATTGGGAAAAGCATTCGAGCATATGTTACCCAGGTGAATTCGTTTTTATTGTTGCTTCAGCACTGCTGAAGCCCTCGCTAAAATCGGATTGCGTCTCGGTACGACTCGAATATTCCACGCCGAGATGAATCGCACATCATGGGCTCAACTCTTGCGCTAGTTCATCAGTAGTACCCTCATAAATGTTTGTTATATATTCATTGAATATCAAATGTGCTGTTTGATACAAGTCCACGACCAACCATCAAAACTTGTCCGGGAGATCACGAGAGAGAGAAAATGCATCGGTGGAGTCCCCGATGTAATTTAAAGTTGGTCGGGCCGGTGTACCAATGCGTTTCTCGCTAATGAGGGAGAATCAACGCGTCGTTGTGCGTTCGTCGTTCACTTCGCCTCTCGCCTGCACTCGCGGCATCGCTCAGTAAGCCGCGCTCGCCTCAAAACCACTGTGTGCGCACGCGGCACTCGCAAATTAGCAGCACTGCCGTCTCTTTGAAGATGAAAATGCAATTAACTCGTCCTAATTCATACGACCGTCTAATACGCAAGCTCGAAGACTCCTCAAGCCGCTTCTCCGGACGACTACTTCAGATCTCCGAGTAGTACACACTGTATACACTCAGAAAGTGTTTATTGTTGAACATTCGTCAAAACCCAAGCACACGTGTGCGTCAATTTCCGCGAGCACTCGCCGGGCTTTCAAGGATTCCTTCTTGGATCGGAGTTCTAATTGATTCGTTGCTACAGACACGATCGTCACTCTCATACCGCGCGCCCAGTTGTGCAATTAATGAGCTTAAGGATATTTTATTAAAACCATTTTGTCGAATACAAAATGGGTTCTAACTTGTAGGAATACGTTTTGGAAATAAGCCGACGCTTTCGTCAGATGTTGGCGTAAAACGGAATAGCCGCGACGGGGAGTGGGGGTAAAAATAGCAAATGACCAAAATAGTGAATGGTTGAAACAGCGAATTTCGAAATTGGGAACGTCTGAATCTAGAATGGTCATCATTATGAAATTCGCTATTTCAGCCATTGTCTGTTTTGGGTGGGGGTCAAAATAGCGAATGATTAAAATAGTGAACGGTTGAAATAGCGAATTTTGAAATTAGGAACGTCTGAATCTAGAATGGTCATCTTTATGCAATTCGCTATTTCAGCCATTCGCTATTTTGACCTCCATCTTAGTAAAATGCAATCAAAATAGCGAATGATCGAAATGGCGAATGGCTGAAAAAGTGATTTCCATAATTATGGCAATTCTACATTTAGACATTTCTTTTCCTTAAATTCGCTATTTTGCCATTCACCGTTTTGGTCATTCGCTACTTTGATCCCCGACCGCGACAGGCTGGCGGGCATTTCTCAACTTGGACGTTTTTTTCTTTTAAATACTTGGCGTCGCGACGCTACAGCGTCTTTTGATTAGAAAAGTGTTAATTGAAGAAAAGTTTGATAAGATTGACTTCGAGTGCTTTGCGACAGGGGAAAAAATTTTGCATCGATTTTGTAACAATGATGGCGTTAAAAAGGTATTATTATATTTTGATAGAAATAATAAATTGTTGGATCTTTTTTTAGATTTTTTTTTTCTTATAAAATGAATACACTGATTTTTTTTGTACCTGACTATTTAAATAATTTTCATTCATTTACTTTGTATTTCTCAAAACATCCAATAAGTTCTAAATTATATTTCTAACGGATATTTATGAAGAAAGGTTTCGTATTCCATTTATAAAAATTCTCCATTATTGATCGGCTTTTCAATGAAAAATCCAAAAACTTTTTGAAAATCAAAATCCAGATTTTTCCGAAAATTTGACAGTAGTGAATTTATTTCAAAAGGAAACGAAACATTCTAAACGAAACTTACAAATTTATTGAAAACAAACGTTGAAATCGTAAATGCAACAAAACGGCATATTCGAAACTATTAGAATAGTTTATAAAACTATTATCATTTTGATAATTGCTACTATAATTATATTTGCTATAACCATGAAATATATAGATGTTCCTCCTCGTAATTATATTAATGGTTGTTCCAACTATTTTCTTATATTTACTATAACCATAAAATATAGTCGTTCCTCCTGGCAACTATACATGATAGTTAGATTATCGTCGTACTGACTATTCTTATTACTGAACTACGATATTTTTCTCTGGGTGTGGAATTGCTGCCTTTGGTTTCGTTCTTGACATTATTTAAATCAAATCTCTAGCACAAACGGATGAATTCTGTTATTTAAAAAAAAATAGCATTCCACTTAATATTATCAATTGAAAAATTGAGCGGTATTTATCTGGTGTTCATAAACCAGGTGTACGAATAATACGTCATTTCGTCCAAGTAACAGCAGCAAAAAGTGTATAAAAAAACTGATTGTCATCGTACAATAGACCAAAGGGTTAAGTGCTCTTGGAACAAGAGTGGCTGAACGCCGGAAGGGAGGAGGGTTAGAATGCTTTGGTAGAATAGTTATGGCACTCTCCAAGTTGAATAACGTTTCCAGTGTGGAACGACGACGAGATGGACGAGAGCGACGATGGCAGGGACTACCTCAGGTGAATTACTCGACTCAAACAAGCGTGACCGACAGTATATAAGCGTGGTTACCGAACGAATACGGGGCGCAAGATAGGCGAAGCATCATAGCAAACGGAAGGTGGATAAGGCAGTGGGCTATATAACGGGTGTTCAAATTACGCCGTGAAATAGCCGTTTAACGTGGCAATGAATTATTATGTCACGGGGCAAGTCGCACAGGGGCAAACTGACGTGCTTTCTCGTTGAGACCGCAGTGTTGCCGCTCTTACGACTCGTAATGCACAGGGTCGACCACATAATTCATCCATACTGTACGTGGCGTGTAACGCGCGAATCGTCAATCGACATAAGCGGTGGCGCTGCCTGCTACTTCCCAGCGCACTCGCCCTCGCTATTTGCTCGCATCGTTCACTGTACTTTCCTACATAATATAATACTATTCATAGAGTTTGTACACTTCCGTTCTCGTCCAGTCTTCCAACTTGACCAGTTATTTTTGACGCTCCCATATCTTCCTCTGTCTCTCGACCGTCTCTCTTCCATGTCTCTCCGTAATCGTGGTTTTGCGCTTGCACGAACTTTACGAGAGTCAGACGTACCGAGAGAGACGAGACAGAGGGAGAGTGAGAGAAGGAGAAAGACTTTGGGACTTAAACCAGGGATTTATCGAGTTGATCGGACACCACGTCCGATGCAACGGGTCCCGCGTAGTTTCGGCTTCGGAGAACTCTGCCAAATGCTTCCTATCCTCGATCCTCTTCTGCACCAATGTGCACATGCAGCTAGATTATCTCAGGCTTTAATTGCCTTCGTCCTCGCGTTGTAAATTATCTTCGCTATAGTCTCGCCCCATTCAGCATCATGAACTCTGAATAGATCCCGAAATACACGGAAAAACAGGAAGAGTAATAGAATCTTTTATTGAAATTTATTGGAAAGAAATTTGGCAATTATTTTTTGGGTGATAACGATAAAGTTTATGAAGATACATCAAGATACATCATATACAAATAAATTGCCGTTGTTTCTAATTAGCAGATGACGTCCTTTTTTTGTTGACAAACAAAATAATTCATCATGCTTCAAGGGAGGGGAGTGTGAGTTTTCGCCGAGTGCGGAATTTGTTGGTAAAAACTCGTGCATACTTCAACGTCATAAAAAACAAGAATGGAAAAATGGAATGGATAAACAGAATGGAAAAATGGAATGGATAAACAGAATGAAAAAATGGAATGGATGAACAGAATGAAAAAATTAAATCGATAAATGGAATGGACAAGTTGTATGAAAAAATGGCATGGACAAACAGGATGAAATATGGAGTGGACCAACAGAATGAACAACTGCTATGGTCAAACAGAAAGAAAAAATCGAATGGAAAAATATAATAGACAAACAGAACGAAAAAATGGAATGGACCAACAGAATTTAAAAAATAGAATGGACAAACAAAATGAAAAAACGGCATGAAAAAATAAAGTGGAAAAATGGAATGGAATCCCATTAGTTTGCTAACTTCAACGGGTGAGTTCTGCGCGCATAATAATTTCTGCTGGCTGATAGCCTCGTCAAATGGGAACACTTGAACACGTAATTCGTGATTCATGCACATGACATTTACCAACAAGGTATACGAACGTGTAGAACGGGGCAGTCACGAGAAGTGTGGGCCCAGGGCTCGTCTCTCGCACTCGGCATAAGCTCCACGGAATAACCGCAATATTTATAGACCTACGGAGACGTCAATCTCTCGGCACGGATTCTCTCCTCGCATTCGTCGTCCACCTCACCCCCTTCACCGTACTTGAACTCACTCCTCACGTACATTTGTGTTCTGAAAGAACAAGTGACGCTCCGGGGCTATCAAGTTCTGCATTATACATAACTCTAGCACTGCGATTCGCGAGCTTCGACCTTTCTCTCATTTCGATGAGAAAAAGGTCCACATTGAAATACCAAAAAAGTTTTTTCAAATTATTCGATCGTAGTGCAAATGGTATGCAAATGAAATGGAAATGCAAATGACATCAATGCCTGTCTCAAATGAGAAAAACTAAGATGCATATTAACAAAAAACATAAATAAGAATTTTTGTAGTTTCAAGAAAAAGTTAGCATAGACCGCTTGTGGACAGTTCAGTTAATTCAAAGTACAGAAAATATCAGTTTGATTAATTTTTATTGTTTCAGTTTATTCTTTTCACTTGAGAAAATTGCCATTGGCGACGATTATTGAATTCACCGAATGAAAATGGTGTTTCGGTTATCGCTTCTTCTATTTCACACATTCTCACGCCATCGATGGGATACTTTTAGCGAGCATATATGGGAATATACGCGACAACCGAGAAAATTGGTTCGACGAAATTCTCTCCCGTGCCTCCTACTCGGTTACACATAATCACGTTAACGTGCAACTGTGTGGTGCGCGAATGGTGCCTGGAATTAAAACGAACGAGGGAATTGCGAGCGTTGTAGCGTGGCGGGCAAGCCCTTGGCTCATTTGCATTCCCGGACAGAGATGGAGAAATAGTATGCGGGCTTTGCGAACCACGGGATAGCACAGGACCTCGATGCTTCGAGTCTGTGGTGAACTGTATGCACTGGGCATCCACGCCTGAACGCCTCGAGTCGTTGCTTCGAACGTTGCCACTGTTTCTATATATTTGTGTGGCTCAGAATTTCATAAGTAAATGTAAAAATTTAACCATAATAAGCAGATCGGCTGTTTATTCGATTTTACAATACACGAACATTCAACGTAGAACGCACGAAGAGGAAATTATGATATTATCTACAAAAAGATAACGATTTTTTTTGGTTCATATTTTCTTTATAGTTGCAACAACAATCAAATAGTTACCATAACTATTTTTAGGTGTTCCTTTCCTAACAGTTGTCTGAACTAACATTATAGTTACCGCGTCTATGAAAATAGTTGCATAGACTAAAAATTATGAGTTGCCACTTGGTAGTTGACTGTACCACTGCAATTTCTCTGAGCGCGGGTCCATGTTAGACATTTTTTTTTATAACTTCTGCACTACAATTGGAATTCCGTGGCGTAGTTTCCACACTCTGTAAAATTCTCCTCCTCACCCCAAAAATTCGTGCGGGTGAAATAAATGGGGAAAAAATATGTGCAATATAAAAAACTTTGGCGCATAGGATGTTCCATTAAAGCGGTTGAAAAATCTTGCACTTTGGGTAGAGATCCCTGCCGAGATCGTTTTGTCACTAGAAAATAAGAATCACGCAAGTGGCGAAGTCACGATTTTTTTTACCACTGAAGCACTTTTTATTTTGTAAAAAATTGATTTTTTTTATAGCCGTAATGCTGCATGGCTTATGGAAACGAGATAAGGTTCTTTTATATTATATGTAATTTTCAAAATTGTAATATTCTTGGAAAATATATTTCCAGCGCAGAAATTTTATATCTCATATATATTTTATTCTTCGTGTATATAAACACCAGGAATATTGCGAGGTACGTAGCGGAGAAACGCCTTCTGAATCGCGATACAACCTCGGTTGGCAACGAGCCTCTGATGTTGCTCGATGACACCACGTATGCGCCGAGTGGTTGAGTGACGTGTGATTAATAATTTCAAGGAGGGAATTGAGTGCACGTGTGAGGAAGCAAGTGTTGTACTTCACTATTCTGGGGAAACTGTCGCTTGAGTAGCTCTCTAAACATATTTACAAAGGTTACGGTCTAAATGCATCTTAATTTTTTTCGTATCTTCCGTCTTTCAGTATTTCAAAATTCTGTTCCATTATTTTACTTCTGTTACGTCCTGGCCATTTTTCTCCTCCTTTTTCCCATTATTATTATCTGCTTGAATGATGCTTATTTATTATTATTTTTTCCTCTAAAATATTACACATCCGATATCTATCTTTTTATTGCCGAGTTCTATAAAAAAAAGAGGTGTTGTTTGGACATTGACCTTTCAATTGTACCGAACATTGACATTAAATTTTCGTAATTTTATGTTAGCTCGATCATTTCTCTTTTCATGCTATTCGCTGGACGCACGTGCAACGCACTGTCAGCATCTTTTGGTCGCGTCGCGTCCGCTGAAAATGCTCCCACTATGTACGCTAACGATGATTTCTTAATTTCTTTAATAGTTTCAAATCTTTAGTCTTTGATCATGTATTGAATCGTAATTATCAGGCTCGTGTGTCTGCGTGATAAATACTACACGCTAAAGTAATCTGCGAATTTATATTCCTTGTTAATATTGTTTTACAATGTGATAATAATATCCAAATTCCAACAAATGGTATGTTGTATTAATTGGATAAACTATTTTTTGCGTGCGATAATTCAAAATATGTTTTTGAACTATTGACCGAATAGCGCCCCTTCAAATTGTCGTTCATCTAGGCCGTAGTAACTCATTTCTTTATTTGATTCGGCCGTTTTTGCACCTGATCACTTCGCTTTATCATTAGTACTATACGACACTAGTGCGATAAAACTTTTTCGGACGAGTATGAGTCTGCAGCACGAGAGCCGAAAATGAGGATTTATGCACGCATAACGTGCGTAAAACCGTGTTTCCCGCACTGATAAAAATAAATGATTTTATTATGTGATTTCTTTACTTTGTATTGTCTATTTTTAAAATCTTAATAGTTTTTACTTAAATTCTATCCAGATTATATTATCGTAACGTAAAATTGTATCATATACTCGGTAAATGTTTCTATTCGCGTGAAGTTATTGGCCTGAATTCGTATATAAATAGAGCTCATGGCGAGAAACTCAAGTATTTCACCTCATAACTTTATTTTTCCTTTCACAAACGTTTGGAGAATAAAATTGGAGACCTACAACAATACGGCCAGTTAATCCCGGAAATCTTCCACCATTTATTCGCATCTCGTCTTTTTATTTTCTGTACAGGGTGAACCAGAATCACATTGTTTTCAGAAAAACTTCGCTTCAAACAGCAAAAAAATTATACGCTACATTTTTTTACTTCAATTACTGGGTAAAAGTAGCAACTATTCCCCCGTCAATATTACCGTCCATACAGAAAGGAAAAACCAGAAATTCTAATAACATATATTTGAACGCTATATTTGATAGACACAACGCTACAGATAGCGCTACAATTTCTTCTTAGCATCGGTACTGTAAAATCAATATTCAAAACGTCATGTAAAAAATGATTTGTTTGTAAACATATTCATTTGAATTGACTGTCCATAAAATTTTAGTATCAACTATTGGTTTCAAACGAATGTTAAAAATCACTTCAATATCTATCTAAAAAAACTTCTCCTGAAATATACTATTGGATGCATTAAAATTGAATAAAAGCTCAGGTATTTAAATCGTACACTTACGTAAATTTTAATGTTTTATTTTTTTAAGTATATGCCATATAATAATTATCAAGGATAGAATAATCTATAATATTTCAGCCTCTTGTGATGTTGAAATTCTGAATCACTGTGTAGATCCATTTCCACAAAAGCTCGAAAAAGCTTTGCGGGTAAATCATGTCTCGTAAAGATGATCGCAAAAGAAGCGCGGAAAGCGTTAGGAGCTTATATACGAGAGCTTATGGGTGGGTTCTCATGGACATCCCCATCGTCTTCGTTGAGATCCGACTCCGAAACCAGACTGCTGGAAATCTTGCGTGCGGAGCGTCCGTTGATGCCCACACAAAAATAAAATGGGACTGAGTCATATATCCCAAGACAAACGGTAGCATAGCAGCAAGAGAGCTTTACATCGAGATATGTTTTTGAAGGGTGGAAATAAAGAAGACAGAAATGCGGAGCAGCGTCGAGCATGCGCGTTAGGGTAGCCTCAACAGACACGTGGCTTAATCCTGTTGGGGAGAGCGGTTGTAAATTTACTAGAGATCTGATAAACGCACCCGCAATACATGAACTACACAGTATACCTATAGGTACAGCCCGAAACGCTTTGGCTTGAGAGAAAGTTGGAATCTTTTTTATCACTGAGATTTTACTTGATTTGAATATATTTAGAGAAACCGCAGTAGTCGGGATAGCTATTATCACTCATGGTCTCTTGGGTTCAGAAGAGACCATGAGTAGCCATTTGGCAAATTGAGAGTTACCATAAGTTTAATTATGGAAATAAGAAAAAAAGGTGATTTTTAAATAGTTGTTTTTGTAAGTGTGTTGTTATGTATGGCAAGTTCAATGTTCAGACGCCATCAATTTTTAGATAGAAAACTTCAAAAATTGAAATTAACTTCTTTTAAGATAGTCGAAAGACTTTTTTCAAATGATACATCTCGTGAGTATAAAATTTACTATTTAACTGTTAATAACAAGCAGCACTTCATGGAAAGGTGAAATATTAATTAAAATACATATGGGAAACTTTCGAAATTGGAGTAGAAATAATTGATTCAAATAGGTACGTTGTGCTCTGCTACCACACTTCGGGATCGTGGAAGAAGACTTCTAGTGAAAATAAATAAACGTCTCGCACGCTCCTCCGGTTTTTATTGCAGCCACGGCCAACACTGTTACTCTCACTAACAGCTCACGCTGTTAAGCTCGTTACTTCTCTTTTCACTCCGGAAAAGCTTTGCTCGGGCACGAGTGCTGCGACATATCCTCATTCTAGGATCCCAGATAGAGACCCACCTGCTCTGTTGAGTCTCGCCTCACTGCTAAGTATTAAACGCGAGGGGTTACTCAAGACGTCTGTCACCACATTTCTCTTCCGACATTATTGCAGCCCCGGAGATGTTCACCACTCGCTACTTTGTGAGGCTCGAGATGCTAAAAAGAGGCTCAAATATACCGATAACCATATCATTACATGGTACGATCGTTTACCACCACAAAAATAGAGCACAGACTAAAAACAAAATATCATATTAGTAACTTAAAGTGACAACTATTCCTTTCCAGTTCGACAACAAATTCTGTTATATGTTCCACAACTGCGAAATAGTTGCTATGTCTACTTTTATAGTTGTCGTACATATGAAAATAGTTGCATGGACTATAAAAAAATTTGTATACCTTTATAGTGGACTCTTATGATTTCTCTGGGTGACTGGTGGATATATATCATTTTGAAGCAGAGACAAATCATCCAATGACGATCCATCTAACGCCAATCAATTCTTTGGATAATTGGCCCAATGACTGATTGATTCAAAGAGTCCAATTACTGATTGATTCAAAGAGTCCAATTACTGATTGGTTTAAACGTGCTAAAGAAAGATAGATCCGAATGATCCATTTACTAATTCATCCAAATGGTCAATAATTCTAATGACCGAATCAACCAAAACACCAACTAAAACGATGCTAAAGCGTTTGATCCTGAAACGTTGACAATTTCAATTGTCGATCTATCAAATTTGATTAATCTACCAGATTACATAGATCCATGAAGATTGTCCATAAAGAGTCCAAATTGCCTTTAGATGATCAACGACAACAAAAATCAGCATACAATGAAAGAACTAGCACGTATGAATACTGAAGATACTTGGTGTTGTTTCTATTATAATTATTTCTTATTTTCTCATTTCCTTTAAAAAATGTTAATTTTGTATTGGAGTTGAGAAGCGATTTGTCAATTTTATAAAAAATATAACTGAAAGGAGAAAATATAACAGGTCATGTAAAATATTTATAATTAAAATACAAACATATTAATAAGGGAAATTCGAATAATTAATGTTTTCGGCATCGACAAATTCAAAGAAATAAAAACAAACATAAATTATTAGGGAACGACTGGGATTACAAATATATTCAATATGTTCAGTTGATTATAATCAGGATGCGACCTAATCTTCGAATCAAATAAATTCGTACGTTCATATATAATAATTTCGTTTAAATCATAGAATTTATAATTCTTAAGTCACACAATTCATGATTCCTAAATTACCCAATCCATAATTCTTCTCTCTTTTTATAGTTAACCGTAAATTGTCAAATTAAAAAATATAATATAATAATACTCAGCTCAGAGTTTTTTTCGCAGTGTCTAGTCAAACGTTGATTGCCGAAAGTCTAATAAACACGTTTTTCCTGTGGAGAGCTGAGTACAGGTGTCGCAAGGACCCCCGTACCAATTTTCCGATAAATTTTGTATATTGTCGGGTGACATTTTTTCGATCTTCTGCGCGCGCGAATGTTAGCCGAGTTCAAGTCGACAAGTCTTACAGTACTGGTCCACTCATGAACATTCCAAACGATATCACTGTCTTATTTCCTCCATCAACAACCGCAAAACGAGAACTCTATGGAGATATAAATTCTCCAGGTAGTCTCGAAGCATTTCCGTAATGCAATGCAGATGGTAAACGGACACAGACATCTTAATCCTCAAGAGGATCGAGCATCGAGCAGAGTCACTGTCTCCGTAGTCTGTGACCGCAGCCGCAAAGCCGCGACAGAGTTGCCGTCGGTGTTGCTGCTGCAGCAGGTTCTGATGCGTATTGCGGAGACTACCTCGCCGGACGATCGATCACATAGCGGTAGCAGCAGCAGCAGCAGCAGCAGCAGCAGCAGCAGCAGCATCTCCGTCGGTTTCCTCTCTTACGTCTACAGACGTTTGGTCGTTTAAGTGCTTGTTCGGCGGCGAGACACAGCTGATGTTGCTTTTGCTGGGGTCTCTGCTGCCGTTCTGAAGTCGTCCACGATGAGACGAGGACGTTAAACGTTCGGGGCGTAGCGAAGTCGACGGGCCACGTCGGCCAGAGAAGAGCATAGAGAAAGACAGTGAATGCTGAGACGAGTGGGATGCTGCGACGGCTTAAGGCATCGCCTGAGTCTTCATCTCTTACACCTCTTGTTCATTCCCCGTCTTCCTCGGTACTCCGCGAAAATCCTCCGATAATTGGACTAGGACGATCATTGCCAGCGACAAGAACCTCGGCTTCGTCTTTTCGCAAGAAAACGGGAAGATTCCGAGCGATCGCAGCCTCTGAAGAAGAATAAAAAAACGACGATGGCAATTCTAGGCAAAGCCTCGTAAGCTTCTACTGCACGCGCTCATCGTTTCGCTACTAAGCGAAACTCTGTCCTCTCACCTTGTAGCCTTGCCGCCTTGTATGACTGACAGCCAGACACAGCCATTCTCTACCGTTCTCTCTCTCTCTCTCGCTTCTCTCTATCTCTCACTCTCTTTCTGTTTCACCCTCGCTAATGTTCATCCCATGTATATACCCGAGCCACATACTACTCCCCGACTGCTAGCTGTTGGACTTCCCTGGTTCTGTGACACCGCGACAACCGTCACTCGTGGTTTTGATCCTAATTTGACAAATTCGCAATTTGCGACGTCTTCCAGTCGACCAAGATCTACTACCACTTGTGAGGGTTTAAAAATGTATAGCGCAAGAAAGGTAGATTTCTGGGGTCTTTATTTTCTGTTGCAGTTTGATTTTGACTTAATAAATTATAATTTACGATTGTTCTGTGCCATATCTCTTTATGTTATAAAAAGATTTCTTTGTCGTGTTAAAAATGACAAAGGCTTTTCTCTGGTCCGCATTATTGTGAATTTTTTTTTAGCGGGTCCTTCTGGCACGGATTTTTTTTTAGTCCCCTTAGGAATGGCCTCACCGGGCCCAAATTTTTACGACCTCACCGTATATGGATCTCCGGCGCGAATTTCTAAATTTCCTTTTGAACAGACCCGGATTTTTCGCACAAGCCATTAGTGACTCCTAGTGTCATTTTAATTATTCTTGTAAAAATAAAACGATCAGAAATAATTACTGTATGTCAAAGAGAATCTAATATAGTAATTTCATCAATGTGAAAATAATTCCTGTTAAGAGGGTGAAAAGTACTGGAAAAATTTACGTTTATTGTCATTATCTTATCAAATCTTTTATCGTAAATTTCATATAACGTGTTGTAACATGAATTTTACCCAACGCAGGATAACTCAACTATAACCTTAAATTGTCCTATGGCTCCTCTTCCTTATTTTTCATTCAAATGAACAGGGCGCCAGGCGTCTTTGCACCGGAAGTGATACAATGTTTAACAACGATAATTGTCAGCCCACGCTTGGTGTCAGCTGCAATACGTAGACGGGGGGGGGGGGGGGGGGGGGGGGGGGGGAAGATCTCAGAGACTTCGTTACAACAAATAAATAAATAAATAGATAAAATTCACAAAACGATTAATTACGGGACTCACAAAAATATAATTTATTCAGGACCAATGAGTTTAGAAGAAAAAAAAACAAATAATGCACACACGCTACGCCCACGCACACAGGCACGCACGTTCGGACACACACACACGCATTCATACTAAATTACCCACGTAAATACACAAAGGTCTAAAATTCCGATATTTGATATCTCACCTACATTCTTGTTAAAATTCGTTAGAAAACCTTTCGTCGAAAATGGAGGTGAGATATTAAATTTCGGAATCTTAGACCTTCGTGTATTTACCATTCGGAATTTTAACCCCGTCTCTTGCACGCACTGCCGGGACCTGGCGCCTCGCTAGTCGAATACGAAAATTATCGTTACGATTATCGGTGTGTTTCAAGGTTCGGTAGTTGGTAACTCTACCGACCATACACTAGGCCCTTCCGAGCGGGAAAACTTGGATAATGCAAAGACAAGTTGCGATGTAGTGATTCTTCAATGGCGAATGCCTTCCTCATTAGGCTCGAAATTATTTGCAGATTGTACGTGGAGACAGTAGCTGTGGTTAAGTGAACTTATTGTTCCTAAAGTTCGCCGATTTCTTTAGGGACGCCGGTGGAACGCGCAAAGCGCTTAAAAATACAATCTCTCTCTTTCGTCGTCGAGCGGCCTCTCTCATGTCGTCATACATAAAAAAAATTATAATCACCAAGAATAATTAATAAATATCCTTAAAATACCTATCCTGACCCTACGAGATCGCCCTCGAGTCGAAGAGCGAGGAGGACGATGCCAATTTATGTAACGCGCTATTTTGCGGTGTTACAGTGTTTATTAGCATACACTTTACGCATGATTAAAACATAGATGTTTCAATTGCAATGCATTTCCAATGGAAATAGTCGATGAGTCTCAAGAGAAATCCTAAATACATTGAAAAGAATAATAGCGGGCATTTTCCCTCGCTGAAAGATTATGAAAGTTTGACTAAAAAGCTTTGTATTGAAATAGTCGATGAAAGAAAGTTGAGGAACATATAGGCCGAAGTTTCTCCGGTTCAGCGTGACAACGAACACGATGCATTCACCGTCGTTTCGCTTTGATCATTATCGTTATCGTAGCAAAAGAAGCATTATTTCGCTGATGTTACTTCAGCAAGAGCTTCTACTATGATATTATCCAGCGAGGAACTCGAGTTCTCATTCAAGACGGATAAAATTGCTAAAGTTTTCATAGAATCGTAGAGAAAGTTTGAATATCACTTTGTCCTCGGCACACACAGCGACGAACTGCTGTTGAAGATTCGAGGTGGAAGCATCAAGCTTACAAAATTCTATTATCGCACTTAATAATAACACTGACAATTTTTGTGGTTTTTTTTTTGTTTAAACGAGGATTCGTTATGCTTTTTGTTGCAGGATTCGAGCAATCGGAAGCTGCACCTTCGCAGGGCACCGGAAGCAGTCTCGATTGTCTGAGTATGATCGTTCAGAGCATAAGTGGCTCGACGACCAATGAGAATCACTATTCGCCACACAATTAGAGAGAAGTGACTAATAAAACCAAAGAATAATCGTAATTTATAGCTCTTAATAATTTAAGAGGGGTCGACGAGGAGGTACACTTGATTGAATTTTATTCTCTTGCAAATGTACACGCAAAACTATCTATTGCTCAAAAAAACAAAATTTTAATGTAAATACATGGAATTGATATGACAATAATAAAATGGATATTAGATTTAACGCTTTTGGTGTCGATCGATGGTGTTCAATAAATCGTAGGATTTATATTACCGGTACATTTAGAACTGATGTACTGAATCCTGCCATATCCTTAAGAAAATCCTCTTAGGAAGATCCTCTTAGTAAAGCAGCGAGGAGGGACAAACTGCGCAAAAAACTCGATTGCTCTACGAAATAACCGAACTCAAGTAATAGATTGAAAGGGAGTGGCCATCCAGAATATATCGAGAATATATCCAAAATATATCCAAAATATATCCAGAATATATGTGGGTGAGTATCACGATTCCTAAAAAAATCCTAAAAAGATGCAACAGCTCAATGTCACATTTAAATGGTTCTGTTCTGAAAAAAATGCACCGCAATTCTAGAGAATATTCCCGGCGTGAATTCAAGTCCGGTATTGACCGATCGTTCATTAATCAATTGATCAACGCTAGCCTTTCTTGAATCTAATATTTCAATTACTACAGAGTGAAAAATATATCAATTTTTGAATAATCGTGGTGGTCCTCGTAGCAATTGTTCGTTAAGCTAATCCGTCTCATAACAATTAAAGTAAGGAATAATAAAGACCGTCTATGAAGATATATAAAACCGATGATAATTAACCGTAGTCATTGAATAAATGCTACACTTTTTATGATTTTTCTGACTGCACAAATAAAAAATCTATCGATGTGATCGTTATGTCGTTTAGAATCAATCTATCCCAAAACATCAGACCGATTATTCAATCATCTATGAGATGTACTGAAGTACATGAAAAAAAAATGAACATCAAAGTAAATGTTACCTAGGATTTGCTGTACAACGACCAATAAAGTCATTCAATGGAACATTAATTTCAATCGAGTCTTCCCTCCTGATAGCGAGGGCTCTTTTGGTCGCGAGTGTTGATTTGAGAGAGCCATTAGGGAGAGACTATCAGTCAAACAGTAATTAACCAGCTGGACGACTGTTAGAAGTATTAATGGAGTTGGCGGGACGTCGTGTGTTGGAAATGCGAGAGCATCATCAGCATCAGTCGCGCAGCTCATATCCCCAGGCCAGACAAAAAGTTATTAATGATATCCATAAATGCCTTAACACTCGTGACATCAAAGTTGCCACTTACTAGTTGCCACTTACTTTGCTAGAAATATCACGAGCCAGCCGACGTGTCACACCATTTTCACTTACGTATGTTGTACGCAATAGCCAAGTCAGTATTTGTGAGTGTTTGTGTACGTTTCAAGTGTTTGCGAAGAGAAGAGCTAGTGGTACCGGGCAAAGTACGCCTGGAACGAGGTGATATCCACCTTTTGTCTCCTTCCTCTTTTCCACCATTCTCTACCCTTGGCTCATTCTCACGACGGGACAGAGAAAGAGATAAAAGTCCCTGCGTTCCAAGCCCGCGAGATTAAAGCGCGAGTCAGACTCTTCTCACAAGAAATTCGAGAACCTTAGCGCGTGATAGGATATTGGACTTTGGGGGATGAAAAAACGAAAGAAACCCGGCAGTGTCTCCGCCTACGGGAAAAAGACACCGTGATAGAAGTTGAAACGGCCGAAAGGTAAGTGGCAATAAAGTTCTTGCAGTATCGTTCATAAATAATTCTACGACTCGCTTTCTGAATAATCCATTCGACTCAGGTTCATTTCCTTTGGGGAAACTTCTTTTCGCATGCAATGCTGTACGTAAGTTGCATCGATCTGATAGGTGGAGCACTGAATGGAACTCAGAGAGAGAGAGACATAGAAGAAAATAGATGTGTGAGAATAGAATTGAGTTTTATCCATCATTGATGTCTCAAGGACGGATCAAATGCGGTGAAGTAAATTATCGCTTCCGCTTTTTTTGCTAACTTGTAGAGGACACTTTGCTTTTATATTATATGTCGAGGATTTTATGTCGGGATATTCAGAGTTGTCCGCAACGTCGAGAAAAGGAGTCCAGAAAAATTGTACGTATACACAAAACAAAAAAAAAACGAAAACCTAAGAAATCTATAATCATTATTCCGTGAATCATATCACTTATGTGTTAGTCATACATGGAGATGCAATTGTGTACCAAATCGTTTGCTGACCTAGGAAATTCATTTGCTGGCGTAATACATTTTTAGCTGCAAAAAATAGGTCCGAATACGAGCAAAATTGATTGTCCGCTGAAAATAGAGATTGGATTGAACGGCATTCAATGGACTCGGCGTTTTAATTGAATGATCAATTACGGAAACAAAACGGTTTATTTCATCAACATTCGATTCACCGGACCAAAACATGTGTGCTGAATCGAACAAAAACATTTATGTGCTGCAGATTTATTTAAAACATCTCATTTATTACTGCCAACATTTTTCTATATAATAAACACTTAACATCATTGTGGTTGTAATTGAACTCAGCTGCCAAATAAAAATACAACAGAAATAAATATCTGATGGCGACACTTGTGGTCATTCAAAATAAATAATAAAACCATGAATCCATGAAATTCAATACACAGCTGATTGATATGCTGTATATTTATTTAAACGAATCTCATTCATTAGTGCTTAAGTTTGCCGTTGTAATAAATACTTAACATAATTGTGGTTGTAATTGAACTCAGCTGCCCAAAAGAAATACAAAATAAATAAGCATCCGATGACAACACTTGTCATCATCCAAAATTAATCATAAAACGAACCCACGAAACTTAACACGTACTTCACCTTATGTACCGCACTTTATGTGCTGCGATGCATGCTGATATATGAAATCGCAGATTACACCCAAGACTTATATACCTCGAATCACTCAAAATATTCGAGGTGAGTTGTGGCCGACGGAGAAGGACAGAATGCATTCCGTAATATCTTTGACCGAAGGGAACGAGTTGAGTGTTCTGTGAGCTTTGCCCCTCTCGGTGCATTACGAGGCCTCGTTCGTTCCGGTGCTACGAACCGACTCGCATAACTCCCTGTGCAAGCTGCATACTCTCCTTCACCAGGAACATCTTCCCCTCTTCCTCGCTGCGCTCGCCTTTGTAGTTTTACGTTCTACGGCAAATTACCTTTATCGCTGTTTAGACAAGCTACGGAGCACGAACTCGTCGTGCTCTGCACTTCTGCACGCGTCTCGGCCGCCGGATCTTCACCATTGCTACAAAATGAATTTATATATATATATATATATATCTATGTGTATATATACGTATATGTATACGAACATACAGCACGATATGGAATAAAGCGTGTATATAGTACAAGACTCTACGCAGGGCTCGAATAGAGCTTCCTGTCTGCCTTTTTCATGAGTGAGGGACCCTCTCGTCGAATGACACAGCCGAAATTACCATCGTCACCTCGGCACTTCAGCGAATCTTCCGCACGGTTTACCGGAAGTTGGTTCCGGTTACTTAACCTCGTCACGTCAAACTAAAAAGTGTATTGAGCTAAATCTTGAGTGAAATCTTTTTACATTCTTATCACATACGAAGTATGTAAAAAAAAAAGTATTGCAATATTTAAACAATTGACTCCTATGTCTTAATAGAAGTACATGTTTTAAGTGTCTTGGATCCGAAAAAACGCATTCACTTTTTTCTGTCTGTCTTTCGGTATGTCCGAAAATGCAATAACTTTTGACAAAATCTATGGACCGCAATAAAATTTGGAGTGTGTCTTCTGCATTAAAAACCTGGTTTTAGTATTGAAATCGAATAAAAAATCTACACCCCGTCTGATACTTGACCAAAGATATGAAAAAAATAATAATAATAATTCATACATACAGATGCATACAGATGAAATTACTTGCAAATGACCTACAAAAAACTGATTTATTATGTAGCAAAAACTTTGTTGTTTTTCAGTCACTGACATAAGATTTCTGAAATCATTCATCATTGAAAATATACATTTTGTGGAGTATGGATTGTGTATCAATTTAGTAGATCTGTAAAATAATCCATGTTTCACTGAATCGTATTTAACCATTAAAGTAGTAGTAGTAGTAAAAGGAAATTTATTGACAATATACGGAGACATAGATTTACATACATTTAGAGAGTATAACTATTATTTACAGTGTCCGTATTGTCAACGGGCCATCGACCGTAGTCCTTCAGCCCAGCTTTTAAGGTTTAGGATGACGGTTTATTTTTTTGTTTTTTTAGCTTAATTCATAATCACGTACCGGTTAATATAATATGGCTGCGTATAAGCTAGATTTTTTCAGGTTTTTTTTTCATTGTCCATAATTTAACCATTAAATTTATTTAACAATTCATGAATTTCATGTAAATTATTATTTAGAGAAGAGTAACAGAGTCTTCGCTGCACTGAATTACATATTTTTTTATCACTGCCTATTTACGGTGATTCTATCTGTATGCATAAAATCTAAGCATAGTATTAGGTAAACTTTTATATTAGCTGGCCGTCTAAAAAAACATCTACTATCAATGAACTTGAACAATTTTTAATAAAAGCTATACTCATAGTATTCACACCAAATGTTAAATTTGAAAATTGTATAAACGCGACTGATTTGAGGTTATTCACACTTGAGAGGTTATTCCCATGAAGTTGAGACTGTCGACACTCCTCTATACGCATCGTATCATATGACTTTTCATTATTCGCATAGCATTGTAGGTAAATTCCGAAGCGTGCAGAGGCCTCATATATACCATAAGATTCGAAACTTTTGATCTACGAAAAATTGAAGTGTTAATTCGACTTGTCAAAACATCGCAGTGCCGCCGATAAAACAACCTCAACGAAAGATAGATAAAATATGAAAAGAAGATGATTTTAATTTCGATTTTTTTTTTTCCAAAAATGTGCGCGAAATAACGAATTTTGGATATGTGTTCGCCATAAAACCATCTACGACATTCAAGATTTTTTTGCAAAACGCATATCCAGAATTTGTTATATTGTGAGCATTTTTCAAAATAAAAAAAATTAAAATCAAAGTAAAGAAAAAAATCTTAAAAAATTCGTTTGCATTCAAATAAATAAACATATCATTTTTATTAGAAAAAAGTTAGGTTGACTGATTGGTTGTTGAACAATCGTTTTTTTTACCAATTTGTTGATAACATTTTGGGATTATTATTATGCGAAATCAATCTTTTTAGCACGCTTTATATGCATTATTTTTTTCCGATTTTTATCCCATCGGGAACTGATCGAAATTGTCTCTGAAACTCACTTTTGACGGGACTGTACGTATCATGCATCCTTAAGTTAAGGGTTATGAGTTGGCGCGAGTCCCCTAGCAATGTTGACGACCGTCGTTTCCAGCTGATTCACCGTAAAAACCACCTTCAAACAACTGGGTTGGTTTTTTGCGAAAAAAAAAAAAGAAAATCGGACGTAATCACCGCAAAAACAATTTGTAAAAAACAACAATGTTATTCGGCCGGTTTTTTCCGTTTTCCATGATAAATCGAAAAAAAAAAAACGACCACATTACGTGTCTTAGAGCAGTCGTTTTTACGGTCGTTACGACCAACTTTCGGGAGGTTTTTTTTGCATAAAACCACCCGGTGGTTTTTACAATAAAACGGTGGTTGTTATGATTGCCTGAAAATTGATACACATAATCTTACATAATCCTACGCTACTCTTACTGTTAGAATTTGCGACAAAATGGGTGCAGGAATAAGAGTTTTGTGATCTCGTTATTTCTTAAAAAAAGGTCGATCGAACTTGCTTACAGTTTCTCGAGTAATCTGCAAAATTAAACTTTGCATTCTTTTTATAGTTTCACTTTGTTGTTGGAGTAAGACATCTTCGCTCTAGTCAGAGTCTTATTTAAAGTTGACAGTAAATTCAATTTTTCATTCTTAAATTGTATTTATCTATCTTTTTACTCCCATTCGATTTTAAAAAATGTATAGAGTAATTGTGACTTTTATTTAATTTTCTCTTGCAATTATCAGAATTTCCTATCCAATTTTTTTCAACATCCTTTTTTTTCTTGAGAGAAAGATATCACGAATAACAGAACATTTTAGTACGGAAATACGGACATCAGAATCACTAGTGACCGACTAATCCACTTTGAACGGCAGATTTGTCGTCCATGTTCTTTTTGTGTAATACGATATCCCGATATTATCCATGGCGGAAGCCTCTGTTGGAGGAGTCAAGTATCTCAAGTTTCGGTTGGGCTTCAGGTTCAGACTTATTAGGAATCCGTGTCTCCTCTGGCCACTTCCTTTACATGATTTCATACACTGTCCAAAATATATCACGATAAGCTCCTATCATGAGTGAAGAAAGCTCTTGCACACGAATCAGTGTATCATTATATTATATCATTTAACCTCCCAGTAAACACGGTATTGTAACAGCAACGTAACGGCTATGTAACTCAATGTAACAAGTAACCTCACGTGTAACTTACATGTAAGTTACACGTAATTTACAATTTCCCACTCAGCAATGTTACCATGTTATATAACATGTGTTACGTAACTGTTACAATTGAGTTACGTTGCCCGTATATTTCGTAGTGTAACAGATATGTAACAAGTAACATTCAAATGTTATATAACGTGTGTTACATAACCGTTACGGTCTTGCAATGTTAGTAGTGTGTTGCAGGATATTACTGCAAGGTAACAGCAACATAATCAAAAAAATTGTTTGTAACTTACATGTGACTTACGTGTAATTTATAATTTCCCGCTCAGTAATGTTACCGTGTTATGTAACGTGTGTTACGTAAACGTTGCAATTTAGTTATGTTGTGTTGTGCAACTTCAATCACATAGCTGTTACTGTTTCGTTATATTGCTAAAGTATAGTCATATTGACAATACATTAGCTTTACTTTTGTGGACTTACAGTCCACAAAAGAGCTTCAAGGGTTGCTAAATTGCTACCCTTGGGAGTCAAAAATATTAGCTGCTACTATTAAAAGTAGAAAAAGCGATTGGCAAATGATGCGAACCGGTTGAAATCTCGGAAGAGTATCACTCCGGTGTGCATATGAAGCTGCACCGTTACGCTGACTTATATACGTTAGTGACACGAATCGCTTGCGAGAAACGTTTGAGTCGCAGGCCATCTAGCGGACATCACATCGTGATACACATGTTACGTAACATTAATACATTTTTGTTACATGACTGTAACGAAACTACATTACGTAGATGTTACATATTTTTGCAACGTTTTAGCAATGTTATCATATTACGTAACTGCAATATGACAGGACTATCCCCACAGTTACATTGCAATCGTTTCAAAGATGTTGCATTACAGGTACGCATTTTAGTTACATAACTGAAACACAACTACGGCTTATAACCGTTACGTTACGTGCATGTTCTCGATGTAACATAACCACTGTGATATGCATGTAACGTCAAATGTACATACTCTTGGAACATTCTTGTAACGTTACCACATTTACGTAACTGTAACATGACCGCACTATCGCTGCAGTGACTTACAGTCGTTACATACATGTTACATTACAGTTACACACTTTCGTTACATAACTGGAACGGAACTACGGTATTTAACAGTTGCACAACGTGAATGTTCACGGTGTAATATAACCACTGTAATATGTATGTTACGTATTGTTTGCAATATACTTGTTATGTTGCCACGTTACAACACTACAACAGTGCGTTCCTGTCACGAAAGTGACGTTCCTATTGTTACTCGCACGTTGCGTTGCAGTTTCATAACTTTTGTTATGCAACTGCAACGAAAACATGTCACATAACGGTAACATCACCTGTATGTAACTAATGCAACATCACAATGTTACTCCTACGTTATATATCCTCGACATATCATAAGGGTAACACTGTTACAATCACATTTAACTTCCATGTTACATTGCCGTTCAAAAACGTATTTACTGGGCTGTATGTGAAATTCACATACAGGTAAAATGTAACATTAGTATCTTGTACTAAATCCTGGGAAAATTAAGAGATTCAATATTAAAGTTTGTCACTTTTCTCCATTCGTATATAAAATCTAATATATGCGCTAATGAATCCAACTTTTGGTCATTTAAATCCGCAAACATTTTACGTGTTTCTACGTACACCACAGTGTACGTTCTCAGCAATCTTCAGTTATTAACTGACAAAAAGGAGCCAAGAATTAAATGAAGCTTATCATAATCAATCGAATTCGTAAAAAATTTTTTGGTTAAAAAAATTGGTATATTGAATGTACCGAACTGGAAGTTATTAAGCATAAGCTGGCATATTAAAAAACACAATGTTACGAGAAAAAAAAATCATTGCAGTTTAACAGTATAATAAAAATACTTCATTGATATTAACGTTTTAAGTATACCGTTTATAAATTATAGATGACCGTTGTATATCGTACTTCGTATTTCAGCGTACGAAAAATAATAATCAAAATTCTGATACCGGCACGCAAAATTTTAAGTGTTCTATTTCTGCGTACATTTTAGAATAATGGATTGATAAAATATTAATAAACACTCGATAAGCTTGTTAACACGACAACCGCACATAGCTATATAATTTTCTTACTATCCCAGTACCGAAATCGATATTTTATTCTATATAGCTTACTTTGAAAGTCACACTCTGCACGCTAAAAAAAAGACGCAGATGGTTATATCTTATCACGAAGTGATTTCCTGATCGGAAGCACAGTTTCCGGCGCGGTTGCGCTCTCAGGCTAAAGTGATTCAAGTGGTCTTCCAAGTGGTTGCGGACAACTTTCTTCATGCGCCTTGCGACTGGTGTCGAGTAAGTTGAGGAACTACTTAAAGTCATCTTTAATAAGGATAGCGAAATATACTTGAATTTTTCTTCATATTTTGCTACGCTCTTTCACAGCTGTATATAGGGTAACTCCATTATAATTTATTTGGAGCGATTCAGACGCAGAGATAAGCATTAATTCAATGAAAATGTTTCAAGTATAAATTTGTGTAAAATAACTATGAATCATTATTTTGCGGAACTTGAAATTCATACATGTCCTTAACAATTACGAATAATTCAGTTGTTACTTACAGAGGATTCAAATTTTTAGTAAGCTTAATACCTCTCAATAATTTAGTCATCAAATTATTCGAAGTACATTTTTATTGATCACTGCTCATATAAAAGAAAAGTCTGAATCGGGTTGTTACTAAAGGGTCGTAATTCATAACATTTTTAATGAGGAGCGCCGACTGAGTAGTGACAATTGAATTTTACGGAGTTTCATTTTTTTAAATAACATAATACATCGTAGGAATAAAAAATTCCTATGTTTACAGGTCAATTCATTTACCGAATTACAGAGAGTTAAGTAAATGTTTCTGTCTTTAATTACATATATCTTGTTATGAGGCATCACGAAAAAATACGGCAGTTTCATGGAATAATTTATTATAATATAATTATAAAATTGATACTGTAATGGCAAAACATTTTCTACTCCATTTCGATGGATGATCAATTTTAATTACTATCTGAACTGGGAGCACAAAATGTGCACAGAGCAAGCCTTCATTTTTCAGGTGATCCAGCCCCCTTAAATTAATATTTATTTACCATGAAAAGCAAGAAAGAAAAAACATTAGGGCGGCACTTCCATCACGGTGAAGTTTGTTGACGAGAAAATCATTTGATCAAATTGCTTCTGACATGTCCGAAAAATTCATCATTCTATTTTAAGTATTAAAACATTTTGATAAGTAAGCCCTGAAGTTAATATTCATTTACCAATTGAACCAAGAAAGAGAAAACATTGAAGAGACACTTCCGTCATTTAAAAGTCGAGATTAATTTAGTGAGGCAGCTGGGCTTACCCCAAGATCCCTTAAAGGTTCCAAAAACAGGGAAAACGATCTTTCGAACAAACATCCAGGCTGTTGTGTCGCCCCGCTCAGTTTGTTCATTGACGCGAGTGCGGCACGTCGTTTCTCATCGCATCAAAAAAGAGTGGGAGAGAAGGAGATGATGAAGAAGAGTCCTCTCGAGCCTTCCACTTTTATCCCCCTCGACAGGACAGCTTCTTGCACCCCTCAGAACTAACAGCTTTTAAGAAATCCCATGTTTTCGGTTTGGCGCAATTTCGGCACGTTTTGTAAACATTCCACGCCTCTTAAAGCACGTAGATCTCGATGGCTACATCTGCTTGAGTTTGTCAGAGCCGGAACACGAAGCAGAAAGTATGTGCGTGTTGTCGGCAAATTTAGTTTTTGTGGTACCCCAGGGAAACCCTAAACTGACTTGGTTCCCTTAAGCACGCCGAACAGTCATAAGAAAAAAAATTCTGTAGACGATACCCGTCTTTGGAGAGATCTTACACTTAATCCTCATTGAGGATTTTTTTCTGCAATTTTGCACAGCGAGAAAAAGATTTCATTGATAGCAAAGAAACGGCCGGGTTAACTTTATTTTCATTGATTTCAACGCAATATTTCTCTGATATCAATGGAATAGTGCATTGAAATTTCAAAGGAAATATTTCATTGCCTGTAGCAAATATTTGCTTAATAAGTATATTAGGGTGTGCCAAAAAAGGCGATAATTTTTTTTCTTTGCTCTCCGCCGAAAATATCGTAGAATACGTCTTAGTAATGATCCTGTCAAATGTGGAGCTCATAATTTTTATTCTCAGAGGTCCATCATCGCGTTTCAAGTTTTCCCATTTAAATAACAGAGGAATATGATTTTTTTTTTCATTCTTTCTCCCTGCAACCTAAGAAGAATTTTTTTTTTTTTTTATAAAATCAATGACTACACATTATGAATCATTAAATTTGAACTAAAAATCTTATTGAGTCGAATTTCTATCTTCAATATCTAATTTATTACAGAGCCTTAATATTTTCTGTCGGATATGCGTAAAAAACTATCAAAATAAGATTCAATAAGTCTGTACCTTAAAACCGTTAGCAATACATAAAATTTCACCCGGGTCTTCTAGAAAATTCAATGTTCTAATAAATTTCTATTGACTTTTTTGTACTAACATCAGTAATTCACTTAACGACATTTAAAAATACAAAAACCATAACTTTTTTGGTCTGTAACTTTGTAAATATCAACGATACAAAAAACTCCTTGGCAACTTTTTTGTAGTACATCAGACGGGCGACAACATTTTCCTTTAACTTTTTGTCCTAACTTCAATGGATTAGCTAAAAAATGTAAAAAAAAAAACACGGAGAATTTACAACATTAAAATTTTCAAGGCTCTGTAATAAATCAAATATTGAATATAGAAATTCGACTCAATGAGATTTTTTATTCAAAATTTAATGATTCATAAGAGATAGTTATTGATTTTATGAAAAAAAAAATTTCTTGTTAGGTTGCAGGGAGAAAGAATGGAAAAATATCACTTTCCTGTGTTATTTAAGGGGCTAGGCCACTCTAGAGTTTGCGAAAAATCGATTTTTTTTCTCACTGAAATGAGTCATTAGGGTTTCTAGAATGCTATCCCAAAAGATTATGGCAGACAAAAATTTGTAAATGGCCCATTTTCGAATTTTAATGGCAGGCCGCCCGGTCAGCAGGGACCTTCTTTTCACTGAGAGAAAAGCATATTGTTTATTCAATGATTTCACATGGTAAAACGAATACAGTAAGACTTGCAATGTTTTATGGTTGAAGCGATAATAATATGGTTTAATCAACGATTCTTGCAAGGTTATTGGAAACAAACGTTGAAATCGTATATCCAACAAAACGGCATATTTGAAACTAGTAGAATAGTTTTTGAAACTATTATCATTTTGATAATTGCTACTATAATTATATTTGCTATAACCATAAAACAAAGACGTGTCTATTGGGAACTACAGTTTATAGTTAAATTATCGTCAGTCCAACTATATTATTTTCAGAATTGCCCGATTTTTCTCTCGGTGTTGTGTGCGCTTCATGGTGCGATTCATGGTGTTCATGGCGACAGGCTAAAACTACAAATAGTTTGGCTGAATATAAACATTAGCCAGCTCTTCTAGCTAATGTGGATGAAGCTATCAAACCGATCTACGAAGAACTGACCAGTGATGATCTTCTTACACGATGTATTGGTGGTTTTACACGCAATACAACAACGAAAGCTTCAATTCGACTATGTGGGCATTGGCCCCAAAATCGGTTTCTAGTGGTAAAAATGGTTTGGATGTAGCCACAAATGTTGCAGTTTGGACATACAGTGACGGGTTTTCATCAATTTTACACATTATGAAAGAAATGGGCTTAGAAGTCGGCGTGAATTCCTACAAAACGTGTCTGGCGATCGTCGATCAGCGCATAATGCTTGGAGAGAGATCACTGTCTGAAGTGTTAAAAGAGGCAAGAATGGCTTCAAAATCGAACTGAAAAGAAATGCAAGAGCAGGACACGCGAAGGCCAATTATATGGTGCAGGCATTGCAGATTAAAGGTATATCAATATTATCAATGATTTTCTACTACTCAAAACTTTAAACGCGTTTATCTCAAAACTGCTAATTTCAAGTTGGCCGGAAACATAACTCAATGAGTTTACCACCGATTTATTTTCAATTTCAGATATATATTCAAAAATACATTATCTACAAAAGTACGTAGGTTTTTTTTTAAGTTGCATAGTTTTTTTGTTATTGATAATTTTTGAACGATTTTTAGGCCAATTTTTTTACTTTCACGTTAGATGCTCGCCATTTTGTCAAAAATACTTGTATCGAAAAAATCCTACGTACTTCTCTAGCTACTGTTATGTATAAGTGAAAACCGTTAAAAAACTCATCATAATTAAAAAATTACAGAAGCTATGTGTCCGGCCGTGGATTCCAAAAAAAAAGATGTCATCGCAACAACGATGTACAGCCGCCATTTTTTAATTAATTACTATTAAAAAATTACTGTATACAGTTAATGATATGTACAATAAATACGCTTCCTCAAAAAATCGATTTCTGTGATAGTTTTTCTGAAAAAAAATCCCAAAAAAGCCTTTTCTGTGGCCCTCTAGAGTGGCCTAACCCCTTAAATGGGAAAACTTCAAACGCGATGATGGACCTTTAAGGATTACAGTTATGAGCTCCGGATTTGACAGGATCATTACTAAGAAGTATTCTACGATATTTTGGGCGGAGAGCAAGGAATAAAAAATATCGCTTATTTTTGGCACACCCTAAAGTATATAGTAAATAAACACTTTCTTTCATCCATATGAAAATTTTTTGATTTATTCAAGGAAATGGTCTCCTTAGTTAATTAAAAAGATATACTTGATAGCAGCAGGTACTGGGAATTTAATCGTGCACCTATGAGGCTGCCTCTTGCGCACCTAACTTCACTTTTTTGTTTTCTGGTTCTCCCAATCAAAAGGCTTCGGGTTTCAAAGAGCCCGTACTTTGGCTCATTTTCGCCGTACTTGCACGAATTCTCTTTAAGTTTGAGCTTTATCTGCCGAGAAGCTTAGGAAAAAATAGGTCGTAAAATTTCGAGCCGTAGTAGGGGAAGTGTTACTTGCCTCTTCAGTGAAATCAATAAAAAAAGCAGAAACGATATCTTTAATTCAATGTCACTACTTTTCATTGAGTTTGAGATCATTCAATGAAAAGATAGTATTGGAAATCAAGTATTTCTTTTCATTGGCGAAGATTGAACGATTGGCGTGGGTCAATGAAATCTTTTCTCTCAGGGTAAAAACTAACATTTTCAACTTGTTGCAGCTTGCAGACCACACCAGTGGACAAATTTTCGTATTTGATGTCTTATTTCATCCGTCAAAGAGTGCATTCTAGGATGATTGTACGAATTTTAATTTAAGACCTTTTTGGCAAAGCTATGATTTCCAATGTGTAAATAAATATTTGTTCTTTACGGACTCACTAAATAATTGGTTACAGTAAATTCAATTCCCACTACATCTAGGATTGCTCCATTCATTTTACATTGCATTCTTCGACAGATGCAATGAGACTCGAACACAACAATTTTTTCTCAAGTTTCCTCTGGAAGCTGCGACAGGTTAAAAAACTTACTTTTTACCTCACACCATTTTGGTGGACTGTGGGCCTCAAAAAAATTGCAAAATTATAATGTTTGCAATGTACTTGATGAGCTTGAAATGTTGGAATTTTTAACAGAAGGATACCGTGTATAAAATTATTTTTCTTATCACTTTTTTTAGGTCACGTGGCCCACTTAAAGAGATTCGGTACGACTTTTAAAGGTAAATCCGTGTTACATTTTCATCAGCGATTTTTTAGCGTTTAATGCATTATTATGCAAAGAATCACGGTGGAGGGTAATTTTCATTAAAACACGTGCCCTCCACTCATAGAAAAATCAATAGTCACAGATTTGCATAAAGAATAACTGATTGACGTTTTTTCCCAGTAGGATACAGTCTTGTTTAGATTTTTCCAAGTATTAGTGTTAATTGTTCCATAATTATAGCATGTTGCTCAAGGAAGTATTTTATTTTGCTGAACAACAGGCTATAATCATTAAGCCGTCAATACTACACCCAGAGAAGGTTCTGATGAGTTTATTTGAATCAATTATGGGGTCTATTTGGTATGAATAAAATTTTATTGTAATCAAATAGAGTTTATTTCAATCGAATGAAATAAAATGACCTAATAGGATTTCATTTAAGGAGTTTCGTCAGTAAAATTGAAAATGCACAGAAAAATCTAAAATAATTACGGCGTTTTGAATAATTCATAACAAACTCACATGATTTTTTTGGGAATTTTCGTTTACATCCTTTACACAAAATTAATTTTTTTATGCGTACATTTCAACTTGGCTCTTATGGCATATATTTACGAATAAAAAAAAATTGAAAAAAATGTTTACATCGAAAAAAAAAATTAATTCCACCAAATACTTAAAAATTCAACGATGTAAAAAAAATTTATTATTTTTCTTTGCAATTCATGAATATACCATAAGAGCTCATGTTAAAATGCATGCATAAGAAAATTAATTTTTTGTAAACGATGTAGACGAAAATTCCTAAAAAATTTGTGTGAGTTGGTTATCAATTATTTAAAACGTGGTGATTATTTCAGATTTTTCTGTGCATTTTCAATTTAACTGACGCCCCTCCTTAATGAAAATAGACTTCATTAGATCTGAACTGAATTTAATTCATTCCAAATATACTCTATAATAGATTTAAATAAACTCTATAGACCGATTTCTCTAGGTGTATGGAACATTGAGGTGGTCAATTCGTAGAGCGTCTTCCACCATAAGACATTACAAGTCTTTCTATATTCTTTTTACCATGTGAAATCGTTAAATAAACGATATGCTTTTCTCTCAGTGTAGTCCGCGTACGTCGGGTAGTCTGGGTATCAGGGTAGTTCGTCAATCTGTGTCACGATAAGTAAAAAGAACGTCCCAATTACGATATTATCAACATCCCCGAACTATCCGAACTATCCGAACTGCTGGGATATCCGAAGTATCTGGATTTAAAGTTCGAATCGATCACATACAAATGGTCCGAGTGTTCGGATTTGTGAATTACCCGTATAAAAATGGGAGCCCTAATCTAATGCATTAAACTTTCAAAAATCGATCACAAAAATTTAGCACTAATTTGACTGTGAGAGTTTTACTCAATCTCCTTGAGCGACGTGTTACAAGGAGAACTAGACCTTAGCTGTAATTTTCGAGCCATCTAACTACTCCACAGGAACATACGTCGCAGTGAACGAGCTCAAAATCAGAGACACGACACATTGGAACCAATATAAGCTCTCGTACAGCGACGACTGCACAGATATTCGTACTGTGAGAAGTGCATCTCCGTAGGAGATGCAGTAAACGAAGGATCGTATATTTTTTTTATGCCTCCTCGTTGGATTTACTGTTGGACCGTGATTGCTACGTAGGAAAGTAAACTTTGCCACGAAAAGGGATACAGCTTTTGCGAAACGATCTCGCGGGTCGTTGATTTGCAACTTGCTTAACGACTACGTCACACATCTCTTAAGAAAAAGAAAGGCTGAGTTTTCTAAATTCTTTAGTGCAAGCAAAGCAAAAACACTATTACGATTAGAATTAGCCATTTTATTAAAAATAACTTTTTTTCGTTTTCAATTCGAGATTTCACAGATTAATTAAAAAAAGGGCTTTGTATTTTTTTTCAAGATTTTCAAACCTATTTACGGTAGTTAAAAAAAAGTGATTTCCTCATTTCTGATTTAAATGTTTACAGACCGACTTCCGGTTGTAAGAACGCAACATTTTTTTTTAGACTCTTCAATAGGAAACAGTTGTTTCACATTTCTTCACAATCATTATTAACGGTTCGTTATAAATTACTGTTAGAGTGAAAAAAATCCGTGGGGATAGAAATATGAATAACTGTCTCTTTATAGTGGGAAGTATAATCCCGATTTTTCTGAGTCTATTTATTATACACTTGGAATACTTATGATGCGATTATTAGACAGTTTCAACGTGCTTTTATGTGGTTGCTTTGATAACCAGAGCCAAGTCCTTTGAGGAATAATCGAGAGGGTTGAAAAATTCCACACCTTCGTAAAGTATCACACAGTAGAAAGCAACAAGAAAGCCACGTGAAAGCAATACTGAGAGAACGATGTGCCGTATTTCCCAAGAGATATGTAGAGAATTTAGCTCGTGTCGAATTTCAAAGGACCTTTTCCTCCGTCTCCGCTTGGTCTCCATGCCCAGTTTCATATTATCTCTAGTGCACTGCTCCGCTGCCGTTCTCGCCTTTCGTACACAGAGGATCACTCTTACGTCCATCGGGTTCACAGCTAGATCTGTTTATTTACTGCTTCACTTTTTTTTTTCGCTTTCTCACTTTCCAAGGCATTTTCCAGATGCTACACGCCGTAAAAGCGACAAAGAAAAACATCTCGGTCCAGTGGACGTTAGTTCGCACACCGTTTTTCACTGGGTCGTCTTGAAACACCCGGTGAATGTGAGACCAGCTACCGGTTGCCCTGTCGACAAGTTGAGATATCGCAGAAGCAAGGCACTACCGATACTTCTCTTTTATACAAAAATATGTGGTCCTCGCTTATATATACTCCAGCCGATTAATTAGTTTGATTAATTGGCGGATTAATTAACTGACCGAATTATCGGTTGCGCACATGGTAATAAAGTATATTTGAAATACATCGATAATATATGCAGAATATATTTGCGGTATATATGTGCATGTATTTTAAATATATTCAAAGTGTACACGACTTATATTGGAAATACATTAAAAATGAATTTGCATAACGACTTTTGGAACAAAAATATACCTGGAAAATGTATTCAATATATAATTTAGATATATGTGTCCTATATCCGATGTATACATCATAATTTAAACTTAGATATGGAGCATTCCATGACATGTCAATCAAGATTTGGCGATGACATCTCAGATCAGCTCCGTAATTTTGCATACAAAAGAACTTGTCGAGAAACACGAGCAATTTTTTTGAAAGATTTTTTAAATACTTTTTATCTGACGTATAATTTTTTGAAATTTTTCAAAAACCACCATATTAAAAAATCTGAAAAATCTTATAAGATATAACAAAACTTTTGAGCCCTACGTGGAGATGAAGATTTCATAACTGCTAAAGACAACTTTAAAAAACAATTTGAAAAATGGATATAAATATTAGAATGCATTTATGGGATAAAAATGAACGAAAAAGTTCCTTATAAGGTACATTTAAAAAAAGTGATATTATCAGAATGACGGGATGATGACTGTATTCAAATGACCATCACCCTCATCGATTTTGTTCATTTTTGCTTCCTCATAGAAGAAGCTTTGTTTTTTTAATATGATGTTATTACTGACCTATAAAGTCCTCGGAATTTCTTTCAGATTTTTTTTCTACCAGTCAAATTTTTAAATCCTCAAAAAAAACCAATTTCAAAAACGCTGTTTTTAAACATTTGAAAAAATTCACACTGATTCTAAGATTTAAAATATAAATTTTGAGTGCCATGCGATAATATTTACTAGCAGTAGTAATTGTGAGTTTATTGACAATACAAAACATGGGGCAAGTTTACATTGACAGTGCATTGCATATTACATCAATACATATTATGTTTCCCGTAATGTCAATTGGCCATCGACCGAAGTCCTTAGCCTAGATTGTCTTTTTTTGTTTTGCGTCTATTGTTTCGGCTTAATTAGTGTAATGTGTATTCACTGTTGGTTGTTGGCTATTCTTACTAGATGGTAGTATGTCGTGTGTGTAGGCTATGTGTATTTACGTGTTACATTTTCATTGGGTTGTATGCAGAGTGTTTGTATATTTTGTAGTTGTGCGATTGCGAATTTTTTGCTCAGTTCTTGTGTTCTATGTACTATTGGTGTGATGCCTGTGGTATTGTAGAGTAATATTTACCATTTTTTCCACATTTTTTCTTTTTGTTTTTATGTCGCAATTAAATTCTTCATTTTTTTAAATCAGGATAACTTTTTTAAATATCAATGGATCTCAATTTCTCCGAAGATTGTAGAATTATCCGGATGTCCGAAATCAATTGATATCGTTGAACAAAATTTCGTAAATGGATTTCGCAACACAATATCGCGTAGATTGTGTAATGCATTCAAATCATAGAATCAGTGTGAATTTTTTCAGATAAAAAAAATGGCGTTTTTGAAATTGGTTTTCTTCGAGGATTTAAAAATGTTACCGGTTGTAAAAAAATCTGGAAAAAATTCCGAGGCCTTTATGGATCGGTAATAACATCATATTAATAATGAAAAATAAACAAAATCGATGAGGGTGAGGGTCATGGACTGCTGATTTGACGTGGTCATATATATGTAATATTATTAGATTCAATATATTATTTCTTTTGTAGCTCTGTAAATATACTTGCTTCGACACATATCATATAGGATTTGATTGTTCATTATTCCGATTTTAAGAAATTTCAAAAAATTATATCTCAGATGAAAAGTGTTAAAAAAATCTTTAGAAAATTGGCACGTGTTTTTGTTCAAATACTTTTGCATAAAAAATCACGGCGCCAATCTGAGATGCCATCGCCAGATCTTGATCGAGATGTGCCCCCTGTATGGACCTATGAAAAAATGGCCGAGGAAAAAATGGCCGATTGGAAAAATACCGATATGAAAAAATAAATAAGAACTTACAAGATGATCTCAAATTCATCTAAACGCATAATAAACGTTTTTTTTCATGTGTATTAATTCATCAATCAATCGACCTGGATTTTACTTGCCTGCAACATAAACAGATATATTTCTGCAGGGAGGCTTCCTCCCTCCCCCCATTGTGCATGACTACATTCATTTTTTAATATCAAAAAGATGTGTGGGGGCGGCGGTCAGTATTGCCAATCTGAAGTTGGCCGACCACCACGTGAACATTTTTACAAAAATATATCTCCGGACAAATATTCATAGGTTTTCGTAGGACAATCGTTGTACAAATCGGCGGAAAAAATTATTTAACAAATTATCCACATACTTTTCTAACATCAGTCTTTTTTACTATCAGCCATTTTTCCATCTGCCATTTTTTTTTATTTGATAATTTTTTCCCGGTCATCTTTTCATGATACCTTCAAATGTATGTCGTCCAGTCGACGTATTTGTCTGACGTACCTTTGTATGTATACGAGATATAAGAAGTGTGTCTACATATGTATGTCATGTATCCAACGTATATGTCAGTTGTATCTCTGACTGTATTCAAGCTATAAGTTATGCATACAATAATAATTACAAAAACTCAATAATTCATTATCTTCTCTAAGATCTATCCTGTTTTCCCATCGTTTCGTGTCATCCATAATTGATGTGATTTTGTCTGTCTAAAATAAGTAGCTTGTTCGGGTTTGCTTAATTTTGAAATGTGTACAGAATCGTAGCAATTATCTGTCAGATTTCAAATTAGAGCCTTAAACGTTCATTCCAAATATATATCCTAGTATATTAAACATACATTCGAAATATATTACGAAATGTCAAGTACCTCATAGACTTTTCGTGTATTTGGCAATATACTTTCAAATATATATTTTAGGTACGTCGAAGAATTTACGTAAGGAAAATTCATTGTACATACCTGAAGTATTTAACATACATGTCGAATTTTTGTTTGTTTGTATATACCCTGCATTTAATTAACGTACAATTCAAAATATATTCGACATAAAGAGTTATTGAAACAAAATATATTATATATATTCTAAATACATTTTCCAATATATTGCAAAGATAATTTACGCCCATGTGGGGTCCAAGGTTATTTTAAAGAAACCAATAACGTATCTGAAAATATATGGCTTTCCTTCGATGATAAAGTCACAAGAAAAAAAATTCTGCAAATGATACGCTTCTTCTAAAAAATCCTACATTTAAACCTCAGTAAGTACATATCAAGCAGTATACTTCTGGGATTGTGTAGAAACCAAAATGGTGTGCGGTAAAAAATCAAACTTTGAACATGTCGTAATTTACAGACCACACCGGTCAAAATAATTTTAATGTTTGATGCCTTTTTTTATGTGTCGAAAAAAACATTGTAGTATTGGTGTAGCAATGCTGAATGCAGTGATACTTGACACTTTACCTAATCATTTTGTGAGTTTTCCATTTTTTTTTAAATTTTTTACACACTTAAGATCATAGCTTTTTCATATAGATTTGAAATAACAACTCCTACAGTCATATCAGAATTCGTTGTTCGACATTGAAAATTGGAAAAAATAAATACATATAATTAGATTATATCGTTGATCAACATTGAAATTTGTTAGAAGTGAATTCATATAATTTGATTATTTCTTTTCAAGAAGATTTCCTTTTTTATTTTTAGAAAAGTTCCATGCCGTGTTCCGTATACAGAAACATGATTAAGTGACTGCTGTTTTAAGGGAAAATGTTGCTGTAGATGTAAGAGTTTGTTGAAAAATTTTCTTAATGGTATCAATTTTAAAAGTTAGTATAGAACCTTACATATGAATAAACAATATTTACGATCAGTAATAAACATGTTGGTTTCACTAGAGTATAGTGTGCAACGTAGCCGTTGCATCAATTTAATTTTAACTCCTGAAAATTTTGAGTGCCTAGGATTGCTTCGATTACCATGTATACATCACACCACAACAATTTATGGCCTGCGGCGCGATTGCGCGGGACAGATACGTCATATATGATTTTTATACGAGCACCGAGTTTCCGGTTTGCACATTGATTTTGGAGAATGACGCAGGCAAGGGAGATTCACTAGAGCAACTACAAATTACCCAGAATTTATTAGTCAGGTTAAGCGAAGTATTAATTAAACAAATTGAACGTCACGAGTAAGATTGAAAAACCATGTATTCCGTAATATTTTACACACAAGCTAAATTGAAATACTCGGAATAAATTCAATTAACTTCGTTTTGAACATAACGCAGTAAGCAGCCCACGATATTATAGTTTTAACGAAAAAACAACAACGAAAAAACAACAACAAAAAAACAGTTTACAATTCCATACCATAATATTACTTAATTAAAACCCAAAAATGAGACAAGACACTGTTATTTTGTAATTTGTTTTTGTCACAGTTGTAATTTGTTGATAAAAATTCCGCAGTTTGGAATTCTGCCTGAGCACATGGTTACAAATATTTGAGTAAGCTTCATGAGCTCGATGCAAAAAAGGGGTTGGTTTTTTTTCCTTCATTTTTCTAGTTATTGTATTGTGTCTTACGATCACATACACAATTTACAATTAAATATTATTCCCTTAAAATAATATATATGAATAAAAACATGGCAATTTTATTTCAACCTTTTAATTTAAGTTTACCGCCAGTTATTTTTGCTGAGAGTACATATTTCTGTTATCGTAATACGAGAAAAATAAATTTCCCCTAGTGCGTTTTTCAAAAAACATTTTTGCAATCATGAAATTATAATATTCTTAATACTTTCTGATAGTCATAGAAATATTCAGTGGTAAGATATATAGAAGAAAAAAAATGGTTCTCTAGAGCATGTTAAAAAAACATGTCAGTTATTTTCTGCGCAACGACGAAAGGATTTATTAATTCAAAAAATCTTAATCAACTTCAACATAGCAATTAACACACAATTCTGCCTCAGACTTGGATGACTCGGCGCTTTTCTCTGAGATTTCTCAGAACGTGTAAGCTATGCGGAATTTTTGTTGCTTTAATTTACCGCTAGTCGTATAGCAACGCGCTCGAGGGAATCGAGGTGGAATTTGCGCGTCTAGTCGCCCTCTCCATACCTTCCTACGTCCCATTCGCGACCTCTGTACCATTGTACATACATATGGGGATGCAGTTGCAGTTAATCTCGTGAATGTCCGGTCGCTCGTACCAACGTGCAATAAATTGACCGCACGAACATGCTTGCCATACAACACGAAGATACGTGTCCGGCGTGAAAATATGGCGTGTTAAAATTATAAAAAGTAATGAATATATATATATTTATATATATATATAAATGTACACGGAAGAGGAAACGAGACAACGAGAGGTACATAGAATATTTGGACCGCAGAGAGGATATGGAGTGATACGGAGCCAACTTTTCCACTGCACACGTAACAAAAAGCCAATTTTCGCATGAATACAAAAAATACTGCTTCCATGTCAGCTCAATTTGGCATCTGATATGTAACTTTGCAATATTGAAAAAAATGCACTCAGAGAAATCGTAGTAGTACAGACAACTATAAAGTGCCGAGTAGTAATGTATATAGTCCATACAACTATATTCATAGTCCCGGTAATTATGAAAATAGTTATGGTAATTAGTTGGTGATTATAGGAACTATTCTACTATACTAACTATATAGGATTATAGGAAAACTGGTACTACGAACTATCGTTACGAATATCGTATTTTCCTCTTAGTGGTTATTCCTTAAGTACGCCAATTGGCTTTTACTATCCTCTCTCCTTTATTCCCCATTTCATTCCTCTAGACCCTTTTAGAGTGTTGTCCGCAGCCACTCTTTCTAATGCACTACTGCATCGCATTGACGCGAGGGCTCACGGAAACTGGGAACAATTTACGCGCAACCCAGTGCGTGGCTGCGCGGTCACCCATCCAAGTTATGCCCGTGAACAATGCTGCTTAACTCTGGCGACAGCTGTAACCACATACCGACCCCGCGTTCACTGCTGTCAGTTATTTTTTACCTTCTCATCACATACAGAGTATGTAAAAGAGAAAGTATTGCAATCCAAAAAAAATTCGACTTCAAGATTTTAATGGAAATACATGTTTTGAGTATCCTAGATGCCGAAAAACACATTAACTCATTTCTGTCCGTCCGTCCGTCCGTCTGTCTGTCTGTCTAGCGTCTGTAGGTGCCGTCCGAAAACACAATAACTTTTGAAAAAATCTGTGGACCGCAAAGAAATGTGGTGTCCACTTTCTCCATCTAAATCCTAGTTTTGGTATTGAAAACCAATCGAAAATCTCCACTATTTCTGGTACTTTACCTGAAATGTAAAAAAATAAAAAGAAAATATGTTATTACTTTTTTATGCTTTTGATTCAATAAGTAGTGAACAACAAGTGATTCAATATAATGAAGACTTTGTTGTCTTTTTAGTTATTCACATGACATTTTTGAAACCATCCTCAATCAGAAATTTCTATTGTGAAATATGGATTGCCTTACAGGCCTACTAAAAAAGTAAAGAGACTGCTATCAATGATCTTGAGCAGTTTTCAGGGAGAAATACACTATAAATATTCACATAAAATATTCACATAAGATATAGAAAAGTGCATAGACAGAAAAGATTTAAGGTTAAGTTAACACTCATGATGTTAGACTATAAACACTGATACATCTATAGTTTTTATCACTCGCATAACATTTCATATGAATTCTAAATCCTGCGGCGGCCTCATATACGCCATAATATGCGAAACCTTTGGTATATGAATAACAAATATAAACCGACTTGTAAAGCTATTGCAGTGCTGACAATAACACCAACAAACAAAAAAAAGAGAGATGTGGCGTGAAGGCGCGATCATAACGTGCACGTCCTCGAAAGGGTGGGTCGTAGCTTGAATTTGGATTACAAAATGCGTTCTTAACAAATTATAGCGTAAGATGTAGATTACAATTAAAAAAACAATAAAAATACAAATAAAAATAAAAATTGGAAAACAATAAAAATAAAAATTAATAAAAGTTAAAAAAACATTTTTAAGTAAAAAAGTTATCTATTGTCTCAAATTTATACAATTACAAAAACAAACAAACGAACATTACAAGCTAACTTCACAACCTAACTTTACAAACTAACTTCACAACCTAATTTCACAAACTATTTTCACGACAGTAACATGACGCCAGCAACAATCGGGATGAGAAAGTCACGTGTTGCGTCACGCCAGTAGCAATTTTTTTTTAGCGTGGACGCCGTAATATCTAATGAATATTTATTGCAATATTGCAAATGATAACAGTCTTATTTTTGGACTAAGTCACAACGCTTAGGAGCATTGGCAACTTTTGACTTTAAGTACACTCAGAGAAAGGTATAGTACCGTCGAAGGAAATCTGTTTGAGTGAACTAAATCCTGCAGTCAAATGGAGCGGACGAAATGTATGTTTGGGATGACCATAGGATTTAGTTGAATCCCAAACAATGATTTAGTTAAATAAAATCTAATTTTAATTCACTCGAAAACACGCAGATTTTAATGAACTCTTTTTCGGGTAGTTTCAAACCTAACTGAGCTTGAATTTATTGAATGTTTAGCTGATTGTACTCATCAATCAGATGCAGCAACTGGGTTGTAGCAACACTGTAAAAAAAATCTACTTGAAAATTAAAGTACCGGTACCGGAAGTTTTTATTCGCAAACCGACTCTTAAATTTCAAGCACCAATGTGTCGAAAATTCGAATGTAGGACACATGAAAATAATTTGAATTTTATTGAAATAGCAGTGACTTTGTATTTGAAATTTAATGTACCGCGTCAAATATTTCTGATTATGGTACATAAAATTAATGTACGTCATAGATCTTTTATTGCAAAACGGTACCTTAAATTTCAATCACATATATGTTGGAAATTAAAAATGGGTTTAAAAACAAAAGAAAATAGAACTATTACTCAGGCATTATTTTTTCAGACATTTCACATCATTAGAAATTGTAGGGTATTGGTTATTGCTGAAGAAATTTTTCGTCTACCTCGGGGTTTGAACCTACGACCTTCCTATCTAAGTACCTAACTCCGCACGCACGCTACCAACTACGCTATCAACGACTTAGTAGTTTTGGATAAAATGGCATAACAGTTATACATATATTATTCTCTTAACCGTACTTATCATTGACATATTCATTTTTTACTGTTACCGACATTTTCAACAGCGTATTATCAACTTTTTTTTACAGTAGCAGAACACGAATACAAAACATTGTATACGTGTTTAAAGATTTGTAAATTCACAATAAATATCGCTTAAATTTACAGTTAGGTACATTAATTTCGAAAACAAAATGGAAATTTACAGCACTCAGTACTTGAATCACAGTTTCAAGTACAAAGTATTTAAATTTTATAAGCATAAGTACATTAAATTTCAAGTCTTTTTTTACAGTGTGGGTGTTTGAAATCTAAGTTACAAGATATTCGTAAAGTTAGGTGATTTTTCTACAAAAATCGACTGCAGTGCAGGAATTTTCAAAAACTTGTCATATAATTATACAGTTACTGGTCAAGTTTTGTATATTTACAATGAATTTCTCTTAAATTCCAATGCAGGTACATTAATTTCACGATAGATTTGTAAATTTACAGCACTCGGTACATGAATCACAGTTTCATGCACAAATTTTGTAAATTTCATATACATAAGTACATTAAATTTACAATCTTTTTTTACAGTGAAACCAATATTTTGTTACACGGATGAGGATATTTAGTTGATGACAGCTCTCATGATATTTAACATGCACTCACAACAAATTCATTGAATCTTGCAGTAAACTTCTTTTGACTATAACATTGAAATGAATCAATGTACATACACGTTATGCAACAATATGTTTAGTTGTATGGACTGTTTGTCATTTTAGATCCTGACGTAATTATAAGAAATAACGGGTGAATCAAACGAATGTCCCTATCATACAAGAAAATGTTTGGTTACTTCGACCAATTTGTCTGTATCCATTAAGTAAGTAACGAGACGGCTTGAACTAAATAACTTTCTTTCTATTAACTCATTGAATTGTTGAATAAAACTAAATCTTTTTTGAATGAACCAATGAAATTAGTCAAAGAATCAAAAAACCATGCAGCTCGGTAAAACCATTATTCAGTTGAATTAACTTTGATGTAATTCAGCTAACAATTCATATGGTTGAATCGGAATGGTAATTTGAACTTGATTATGATTTTGTTTCAAGCTAACAGATTTTGTCAGATGAACCAAGTCGAACTTAACGGGAATAAATTTAGTTCTGTAGAAACAAAGGTACCTTGACTATATATATATAGTTGACGGTACTATTCCTTTCTCTGAGTGTAATAAAACCCAAATAAATCTGCTAATTCTTAATGGTTTTGTAATGAGAATATTAGGATTACCAAGTAAGAAATTTACACTTCATGTATATATGGGTCATTCTTCCGAAATCCGACACACTTGTGAACCTCGTGGTCTGCGATCGCCTGGTGACTGTGATATTCATTCAGATATGTCAAGCAGAGGACACAATTTTTTTTAAATTACTTTATTGACAACTGTATCTATGGTCTACTTATGGATTTTCATCAAGTTTCCGAAGATTGATTACACCGAGAGAAAATATTTAATTCACGGCGATCTTCGTCAATGAAAAAAAATAGTTGAGTTTCGATAGTATCGTTTCATTGAATGATCTCAACCTAATGAAAAGTTATGACATTGAATCAAAGAAATCGTCTCGGTTCTTTTCATTAATTTCACTGACGAGGCAGCGGAACTTCCTCTATCACACCTCAGAATTTTGAAACCCATTTTTTCATAAACTACTCGGCACATACAGCTCAAATTCGGAAAGAACGCGCTCAAGTACAGCAGAAATAGGCTGAAGTACGATCTCCTTGAAACTGGAAGCCGTTTCTTTGGGAAAACCGGAAGACAGAAAAGTGCGGTTAGGTGCAAGAGACACAGCCCTATAGATGAAATCCTTGGCAATTGCTGCCATTAAGTATATCTGTTTAAAGAATCAAGGAGATAGTTTATTGTAATCAATGAAAACTTTTCTTTAAAGCCATGAAAAATTTTCTTTATTATATGCCCTGTAACAAAATGTTTTTTTGTAGGCAAAGAAACTTTTCTTTGAATTTGAGTGCATTATTTCATCGGAAGCAAAGGAATATTTCATCAAGATCAATGAAAACAAAATCAACCCAACCCATTTCTTTGAGATAAATGAAATCTTTCCTCTTATGTAGTGAATGATTTTTATAATCATGTAACCGTTCATAGGAAAAATTTCAGACAGAAGACTTTGTTTGTGAGAAAATTTGAGTTTTTAAATGAAAATCTTGCTGAAAAGCCGTTTTTCGTGATGAGCTCCTAGGTCAAAAATATTAGAAATATATTTTTTCCGGATTTCTTGTAGTCTTTCACCTACTGGGTGAAGTTTTTATAGTGGGGCGAACATTAGATTTCGTAAAAAAAGAATTATCACATTTTACAAATTCTTGCTATCTGTTTCTTTGCCTGTGATATGCATAAATGACGCTTGAAGTCGGTTTGGTCTATTTTTTACATCGTGCATCCTTATAGAACCTTTACTAGTATTGAAACAGTAAAATAACACGGCTTATAAGCTTTACCAGGCGAATAAAGGGATAAAAATAATGCATAAAATGTGTGATTCTTCTTCTACGGAACGTATGGTTCACCTCAATCTGAAAAATTCACCTAGTAGGTAAAAAAATGCGAAGGAATTCGGACTAGAATATTTTTTAAATTTTTTATTTCAGGAGCTCACCGCACCAAAAAACTAATTTTCAACCTATTCACGCGTTTTTCAGTGCTTTCCCGAAGACGAATTGAATCGGCAATATTTTCATTGAAAAACTGAGATCTTCTCACAAAAAACGACTTCAGTCCAGAATTTTTTAATGAACAATTATATACTCAAAAAAGAAATTAACTAATTAACCTTGAAAAAAGGTTGTCAACTAAATTTCTGAAAAAAATTAAATATGTTTTTTGCTTGAGATATCTAAATGAGTGTCGCAGTGTGTGCGTGCGCGTGTGCGTGTGCGTGTGCGTGTGCGTGTGCGTGTGTTGTTTGGTATTGAATTGCGAGAAAATCGGTAGAGCGGTTTGGATTTTATAGAACTTTAAATTTTTCAAAAAATTTACATTATCGCTCTATTGTAACGTTTGAAAACGTGAGATAGCGAGCTTAAATTTTGTATACAAATAAAACAATATATGTATAATTTAGCGACGAACGATAAACAATTTTTGATTTTGTGGAATGTTGAATAATTTTAGAAAATATTCCTTATCACATTTATTTTCGAAAACGCCGTAATAATAACGAAATAACGGAATAACGGAGTGGAAAAAGCGAATTCACAACATGTTCATTTATCTCATTAAAACAAGGATGCGACGTAGAACCTTGCACATTGCTTCCGCGTCAATTTTTCGCTTTTTACAAAGCTTCCTCTGTGAGGAAGCCAAAATTAAGTAACATATTTTTCCATAGAGGTACCGTTGTAAAAAGCGGAAAATAATGAAAAAACAATGTGCAAGATTCTACTTTGTTTTTATTCGAAAAAAAAATGAAAACGTTCACCACATTAAAATGTTTCTAAAATTGTAAACAACAAAGAGGCGATCAGAAGTTACACGTTGCACTTGAGTGAAGTTTGATATCTCACAACATTTCTCACTGTAGCTTGGTGTGAAATCGATTAAATGCAAATTCGAGGTGACCGGTGAACATCGGCATATTGGACGTAGTTTAAGGTCCGGACATATAGGTATATATATAGTGGAAGCATGGTTATCCATCCTGATCAGTCAGGGCGGGCGTTCAGTTGGATCGGGACGTTCCCGCGCACACGCTGACACGAAGAACGTATAGCCATAGATCGTGTGCGAAGGGCTATGGCGAGACACCTGCGCTTCTGTATCTATTTCTCTCGCGCTGATGCAGCGTCCCCTAGACCGCAGCGTAGCGTGTAACGTTAGTCGTCCCGGCATTATATACCTCGTAGAGGAGGATCCTCGCTGTTCTGGTCACTCTACGACACGAACCGAATCCCGCGTCCGCATTAGCGCCTCTGACGCAATAGGACAATTGGCCGTGCCAAGATAAACCGCGTTGAATATAGCCGTGCAAGGCATAACGGCTGAGTACACTGACTAGCCACTGTCACAATTGCCACAGTAGACTAAGGGAATTATACAATTGGATAGACTGACTTTTCAAGTAAGCCATTTATTTGAAAAGATACACTTGCAAAAATATTTTGATAATTTATACATTGGGGCGGTCGTTTATTTCGATGTTGAGCGATTTTGTCCGAGAAGCCCCTTCATTTTGTTCGGAACAAATTTTTTTTTAAATCTGGTAAAAATTTGAGAGCTCTATCTTAACGCGAAAACGTACCTGTAATCGCAAACATTTTCCCATTTGAATAACATGGGAGGTTTGACACAATTATTTTTAATTTTTTTTCCTAGCCCCACAAACGCAGAAAAAATACTGCACGAATTGTACGTCATGTGATTGTACTTTGTACACAAATTTTAACATCATTATATTCAGACACACTTAAGTCACTAAAGTCATCAAAGCCTGCGAGAGCCCTTTTTGACAATTGACTTCGAGCTCTATTCATTCGGTTACTTAACTTGCAAAATAATTCGAAACAGCTTAACACTTATATCTTTAAGGTTGCTCTTTTTAATAGTGTCAATATGAAATTTTGGAAAAAAAATTTTTATCACAAAAAATGGTTCATTTGAAAAGTAATACGGTTTCTTAAAGATTTTTTTTTTTTTACGCTACGTGACTTTTCAGGACATTTCAGCTTTGCTATAGAGGTTAATTTCATGAACAGAATGAAGAAAAAAGTTGGTGTCTGCCTGGTGGGAGTAATGAGAACCATATCGCACATGCGTGATCGACATTTTTTAGAAATATGAGTATTTTATAAAGTGGCGAAAAAATTATCGGCAAAATATTGCACTTCCCTTCCTTCTAGTATAATATACTTTTATACTTCAATCATGGATGATCCCGATCACCCTTTTCGAGCAGCTGGAAGCTAATAAATATTCCGTGAGTTAGCGAGCTGTCAAAACGGTTCAGAATCCTGGTGGTATTTTGAGTGGGTAAGAGTCAAAAGGTATTACGAGTGTAAGCGCCTTTACGTGCTTAGAACCGTGACGGAAAATATAAGTTGTCAAGAAAAAAATAAAGCTGAGGCGTTACCGAGACCACGCGGAGGTCGAGGATCGAACTCGCTTAGTTGAGCCATCCAAACTATCCCAACACCGCACAAACGTGCCAGTGGGACTCTCGTACCGACATTTTAAAGCTCCAAAACGATCATTTCCGGTGACCTGGTCTGACTCCTGCTCGCCAGACTCTCTCCCATACTGTACTCTTCCTTTCGAGGCCTAATATTGAATACGAGGACGTTCTGCGCTTTTGCTACTTCGCCACCCGTACGTGCTCTTTGGGCTCGGACTCTCAGGAAACCGATAACTTTTTACTTTCCGATAATAATTTCTATTATTCATCAAGAGACTCGGTGGTGTCGCAGCACCCAGGATGAAAAACAAGAAAATTAATGTTGATTATTTTAAACGGAGTGTCACGTCTAGAATAAACGTCGCATATATATATATATATATATATATATATATGCCAGGACGTCACACGGAGAAAGAAATAGGGGAGAGTGGGCAACAGTGAGTCACTTTTTACTTAAATTCGTCTGTAGTTTTATTAAAATCACAATATGTATGGAAAGGTGTTCAGTCGGTTTTATTCAACCTTTGATCATACTCTGAGGTTGCGATAACACGTTTAAAACTATCGAGAATGTATGAAAAGTTAGTTTGAAAGTACATCGGAAAATTGCTCATTGTGCCCCACCACTAGGGTACTGTGGGCCATACAAGAGGGAACAATGAGCCAATACCCGAAAAACATAGAGATAAAGCAAATGGGCAAAATTCTTAATTTTTTTTCTATTCGTATTATTCCATTATTATTTGACATGCCACTCAATCTATAAATATTATGAAACTGTTGACTTCGAACTGTCCACTATTTAGGCTACACCCCTCCTTTCATCACTGATTCTTTCATAATTTCTCTTCCAGTTGTCCTCGTACTGCTTTGTTTCATATTCATTCTTACTCAATCTTATCTTGAAAAAATAAATTATAAAATCCATCATACTTGAGCTTGGATGTTGGAATTATCTAGACCAAATCTACAAGTTTAGCTCATCGTTCCCCACTAACACTCGTAAACATTAATTATAACAAAAATCATGCATCACTAAGTAAAACTAATGTAAAATGGGCACACAGTGATCCAGAAAAATGTAAAGAATCATGTTAGTCAAGCGGAATTAGCGATAAACAAAAGTTAGGTTAGATATAAAACTTTTGTGAAGGATAAAAGTTTTTTTTTCAAGCGGCCAAAATGTACTTGCAATTTTTGTGTGTTCAGGGATAAGGTAACTCGAATTTAACTTGGACGAGTAACAGCCAATTTAACTCACAGTTTTATATTTTAAAAACTAGAATTTTTGGCGATCTGTGTTCTCCGATAGACGCCGTTGCTCACTGTTGCCTACGGCCCATTATACACTGAGAGAAATAGATACTAAGATTTTTAATATCCGATATACTAAATATTATATACTATCGGGTAGTATTTGGATAGTACCGTGTCTTGTGTGTATTGTAAGGGTTTATTATACGGAATGTACTTGGTACAATCAGATATTAACCATTACTATAATTATACTAACTGTTGCACTCCAGAGAGTGATCCCTATACGAAACATCCAATATACTATACGATAGTATATTTTTACTATCGGGTAGTATCTCTTTCTCGCAGTGTACCCCACTCTCCCCTACGTTGGGCACATTCAAAAAGTGGTTGTATAGGCTCACTTTTTGCAAGTCCACCAGTACACCAAAAGAAAAGATTTCGTTGATGCCAAAGAAGTAGGTGGGCTGACTTTGTTTCCATTGATTTGAACGAAATATTTTTTTGATTTCAATTTTAAAGAGAACATTTCATTGTCTGTAAAGGAACATTTACTTAGTGGGCTTATAATGAAGAAACAATTTCATTGTTTTAAGGAAAGTTTTCATTGATTCAAAGAAACGGTCTCCCTGATTTATTGAAAAGATATACTTGATGGAAGTACACCCAGAGAAATGATTTAATTGATTCATGGCAGTATTCGCCAATGAAATGAAATACTTGAGTTTCAATACTACCTTCTTATTGAATGATCTCAAACCAAATGAACAGTTATGACATGTAATCGAAGAAATCGTCTCTGTTCTTTCCATTGATTTTACTAAAGACGAAGCGGCCCTTCCCTCACCACAGCTCAGAATTTTGAGAATGATTTTTTTCCTAAACTACACGACAGATAAAGCTTGAATTTGGAAATAACGTGCTTAAGTATGGTAGAAATGAGCTAAAGTATGGGCCTTTCAAAACTCGAAGCCGTTTGCTTGGGAGAACCGGAAAACACAAAAATGAGGTTAGGTGCCAGAAAGATATATAGCGTATGCCATATAAGTGTTTAAAATTGGACGATGAAATTTTTAGCTCTTGCTGCCATCAAGCAAGTATCTTTTCAATGAATCAATGAGACCGTTTCTTTGAATCAATAAAAACTGTTTTTCTACCAACAATGAAACTCTATTGCATGTTCACTAACTAAATGTTACTTGATAGGCAATTAAATATTTTCTTTGAAGTTGAAGTGCACTATTTTATTGAAATCAAAGAAATATTTCGTTAAGATTGATGGAAACAAAATGGACCTACCCATTTCTTTGGCATGAATGAAATCTTTTCTCTTTCGATCGAGCTTCAAGGAACCCGTAGTTTAGCCCATTTTTGCCGTACTTGAGTAAGTCCTTTCTGGAATTTGAGTTTTATCCGCCCAGTAGCTTAGGAAAAAATAGGTCTTCAATTCCAAGGTCTTTCATTCCAGCGGCACTTGCCCCCCAAGACGCTCAAGAAGTAATAACTTTTTACTTTCTAATAATACATCCATTTCATTTGCCGGAGCGGCGATCTTTATTTATTTAAAAAAATTATCTTACAGAAAAAAAAGATAAATGAGTTAGGTACAATTAAAAAGTGGTTGCGTGCACTCACTATTCGTTAGTTCACCACTAGTCGTCACTCGTTTGTCAGCGGGGACAAACGATTACGAATAAAGTGATCGATTCCTTAATTTTGATAAACGAATTCATGTGAATTGTTTTTAATTTTTATTATTATTACAAACTGTAATGTTTGTTAAAAAAAAAATCTAACACCAAAGGGTTGGTGTTAACTTTTAAAAACTTTTACCCTTCACAAAAGTTTTATATCTAAGCTAACTTTTGTTAATCCCTAATTCCGCTCCACTTACATGATTCTTTACATATTTCTGTATCGCTGTGTGCCCATTTTACATTAGTTTTACTTAGTGATTCATGATTTTTTTATAATAAATGTTTGCGAGTGTTAGTGGGGAACAATGAGCCAACCTTATAGATTTGGTCTAAATAATTCCACTTCCCAAGTTCAAGTATGATGGATTCTATAATTTATTTTTTCAAGATAAGATTGAATAAGAATCAACGTGAACCAAAGCAGTAAGAGGATGACTGGAAGAGAAATGGTGGAAAAATCAGTGATGAAAGGATGGGTGTAGTCTAAATAGTGGACAGTTCGAAGTCAACAGTTTCATAATATATATAGATTAAGTGATATGTCAAATAATAATGGAATAATATACAAATGGAAGAAAAATTGAGAATTTTTGCTTTATCTCCTGTATGTTTTTCGTGTATTGGCTCATTGTTCCCTCTTGTATGGCCCACAGTACCCTATTCGTGGGGCACAATGAGCAATTTTCCGAAATACTTTCAAACTAACTTTTTATACATCCTCGATAGTTTTAAACGTGTTATCGCAACCTCAGAGTATAATCAAAGGGTGAATAAAACCGTCTGAACACCTTTCCGGTCATATTGTGATTTTAATAAAACTACAGACGAATTTAAGAAAAAAGTGGCTCACTGTTGCCCACTCTACCCTACCTATGTCTCAATTCACAAAATGATTATGGACACTGAGTAAATTATTCGAGCAAGTCGTTCATAGGGAACTTATAAAATGGGAGTTGTCCGAACTAATTTTTTTTTTGCCGAATACTCTAAATACTTTTCGCTTCACTGAAATCAATGAAATCTCGATTTCGGAGGACGTATGGAATTATAGAAATTATTGGATTCATTAATCAAAATACCGCCAGCTTGTGCTTCAAGGCTGTATGCGCATAAATGTCGCAGATTCTGTGCTCTTCAGTAATACGCAGACCTATATATCTATCGATATGAACGGCGATTTAATTATGGAAAATTTGGTTCATGACCTACCCATGCAGTGGCTTGTATCGTTTATCGGACTCGCACCAATTGTGATTAAGTATTGGTCAGCTGGTGCACTGCGCGTTATACTATGCACCGTTACATTGTGTTTATACAATATGGACGATGTACTGTTGAGATCATCCTATTTTGGTTCGAACTTTGATTCAACACCATCGAATAATAATTTTCTTACGTTTCAAAAATAGTCTCCATCGTGTCAAGACTAAATATCATTTTATTGAATACTTCTTTTTGTTTCACTTGATTATGATTTTTAGCAGTTTATAAATGCAGTATACAAATTTGAATTGTATGTACATTCAGTGAATTAATAAACCGATTGATTTCTTGATTTTACTAAACTAATCGTTGTAAATGGATTAAAATTTTAATAATCTTGGTAAATCTTTTCGCACACCGAAAAAAAGAATTGGTAATACTAACTGAATTTGCGGTTACGGATGGCGAAACAAATATTTTGTTGATTGGAAGAAATATTCGTTCCAATCAACCAAATATTTGGTTTGAAAGCGTAGTGAAAGAAATATTTGGTTGATTCGAACGAATATTTCTTCCAATCAACCAAATATTTTTTTCGCCACCCATCACCGCAGATTTGGTTGGTATTACCAATTCTTTTTATCGGTGCACCTTGTGTGAATACATAAATGAATAACTTGATTGCTCTGTTAATTTCAATAAAATGACTTCGATTTTAATAATTTCAACGAAGTGGTTTTCGATAATGTTAGATCTATTTGAACACAATAGTGCATTCATTGCCAACTTTACTAAATTATACGATCAACAATGCACACTGGTATACCGCCGTGAGAAAAACCTTCTTTACTGTACCACCCCAAGGAATTTTCGTTTTTCATTGTTTTATGATCCTTAGCAGTTTACAAAAACAGTATATAAATTCACAAAGCATTTTAATACTGTGAGAGAATTTAATAGGGGTGCGCATCTGCGTTGTGTTTCGCACCTCGTAATACGCTGCGTTCATCCCCCTCATGACACCGCAGAATAGCGTGCGTATACGCTCGATAATGCTCTTGCTTATACACTTCGGCAGCTGGAACGACCCGCGTGCGCGAAGTAACAGACTCGCCAGATTACTCTATAACCCGTTCGACACACGTCAACATTATTGAATTTCAAATCAACACTGCTACAGTGGCTGCCTGTCTGGAATCGAATAACTATTGATCAGGGACTCTGCTTATACCAACACTATTATTCCGTTATTAGAGACCGTATCCTACGAAAGTGGATTATAGTTTGAATTTCACGTATGAGCGAGAAATCGTACAATAAGCCACAACAATTTTTGTTTCCATTAATTATCTAATCAAAATCTGAAGGAGATTAAATTTATTGTAACAATTAATTGGCTAATCAATGAATTGATAGTTGAGCTTTAATAAGGTGTAGATTGATAAGTAGTTCGTTGGACTATAATTAGTGAATAAGTTAATTAACGGTTATCACTAAAATAGAGTCAAAAATTTATTAGGATTTTTCTCAGGTCGGACTTCATAATGTTTTTCCTTTAGAACCCACTTAATAATTCTTCGAAAACTTTGAGAGGGAAAAAATGCGAAAACTTTGTGATATCAAACATAAACGTTTTAGAGGGGAAAAAAAGTTGCGGGCGGTTTGAGATCGAGGATAAGAACTTATACGTTGTCGATAAATGGAAAAGACGTAAGAAAGCAAGATTGAAGAGTTTGGACACACACAAAAGGAACTTCTGACGACAAACAAGTCTCCTCAACGATACTACATGCTCCCTCGAACACAAACAGACGCACACAGTATCATTTGGAGACCCGGCTTTCACCGAGTCACCCGCGAGGACCGTGTTCGACGTCACGGAAGAAAAGCATTCGGAGATCCTTTGCGAAGTCTCGGCTCGAAGCTTTTCCTTCTTTTCCGCTATTTGCCAGAACATTTGGCTTTTAAAAATGAAAGCATTATCGAGGAATAAAAGAGACTGCTTTTTCGCTCCTACGATCGAGAAATACTCGGACAAATATTATTTTGGGGAAATACTGAGTGATAGATTTAGTTAAGAGAATCAACAAAATGATTATTTCCAACTAGCTCACATGGTAGTTCATGGCATTAGAATGTTAGTCATTGTTATTTTATCATTTCATGTATAATCTTACTAATTCGTTACGTCAACCATCTTAGTGGTGAATCACTCAACTGATTCTTGAGTCAACCAACTTATTGTTAAATGAACCAACTGATTACAAAGTCAACCCTTGGATTGGTCAGGCGACCAATTGATTGGTTAAATAAATATCTGATTAGTCAAAGGAATACTTGATTAGTCATATCAATACTTGATTGGTCATATCAATTCTTGATTAGTCAAATGCACACCTGATTAGTCAAATAAGTACCTGGTTAGCCAACCTTCCCACTGATTGGAAAACAAATTAAGTGATTGCTAAGCTTTGAACTGATGAGAAAGCTGAGGAACTAAATGTTCAATCTAACCCTGTCATTGAATGGTGGCAATAGTATTTGAGAACACCGACATATTAGGTCCTTTATCACAATAATTTGACACCTTTCGTGATATGAAGAATATAAAACTTTATTTAATAAGTAAATTACAAAAACGTGTACGGAACGTGTCGTGTCGGTGTTTCTCGAATGGCCATCACGCAAAAGAGACGCCCAACGGTAACGGTCTTAACTCAGGCTCGCCACCAGTTTCGCGTAACTATTCTAGGGAATTTTGTAGCCTGACTTTACTGTGAGACACCATACGGCACATAGGGTACGAAAATGAAGCTTCGAAAAAAACGACAACAAAGTCTAAAAATTGGAAACTCTGAAGCAAATCAGCAATTGGGGCTGACAAATATTTCGAATCCAGAAAAAAAATCTTGAAATTTTGAGATATTGTACTTCCAATAGAGAGAATTCTGGGAACTAGGATGGGTAAAAAAATGTATTTATTTTTTTAAATCTGACACACAAAAACTAGTTGCTGAGTATCTCTAGAAAGTACTCAACGAGTATGAGCTCTTAATATTAATGGGAAGATTATGCTCATCATCGATTTGCATTTTCAATTTAGTCTCATATAAAAGTGGTTATATCTTATCAGCAACAGACTATAACACCAGTACTATCATTAATATTTATAAAAAATTGAACGTTCGACAAAAATTGTGTCTTATAATTTTTTGATAAATCTAACCATCCAAAAGATATTCAAAGTCAAAGATTGAAGAATTTAAAGAAAAAAAAATTTTTGTTTTGAATTGTGTAACTTACTAAAAAATAATTATTCACAATTGAATTTTTATAGTAGTTTATCGATTACTCGAACCGCTTAGAAGATATTCGCATTGGAATATTAATGCATACTGCTATTCATAGTTTTTTAACAATTATTTTTAATTAATCCGTTCAATTTATAAATTTTAAGATAATTTATACAAATTTAAGTTTATCTTGATGGAATTTCAGTTTCCAAGTTATGTCTCATCTTTTGTGTGAGAATATATTTCTTTGAATCAATTTTTTGACAATATATTCTTTCTATATTAATAATTTTACTCTTATCACAGTTTAGGATCGTTATTTAATATTTTTCAACGGTTATATTTAAAATGAGACTCATATTTCTTTTTTCCACAAAATTTATAATTATCTATTTTCTGTCCGAGGATTTAGTTTGAAATATTGGTAGTTCTGTTATTCATTGATGAAAAAGAAATATGAGTGACATTTAAAATAAATCCGTTGAAAAATATTAAATAACGATCCTAAACTGTCATAAGAGTACAATTATAGAAACAAAATATTGTTAAAAAATTGATTTAAAGAAATATACTCTCAAACAAAAGATATAAAGAGACATAACTTGAAAACTGACATTTTATCAAGATGAACTTGATTTTTTATAAATTATCTCAAAATTTATAAATTAAACGGATTAATTGAAAATTATCGTTAAACAACTATGAATAGCAGTATGCATTGATGTTCCAACGCGAATATCTTCTTAACGGTTAAAGTAATCGATAAAACACTATAGCCTTTTTATAAAGCGTTTAATTTCCTATAGAAATAATAGAAACTCAATTGTCAATGATTATTTTTTAGTAAGTTACAAAAAAAAATTTTTAAGTTATTTTTCTTTACATTCTTCAATCTTTGACCTTGAATATCTTTTGAATGGTTAGATTTATCGAAAAAGTATAAGACACAATTTTTGTAGAACGTTCAATTTTATATAATATTGACGATGGTACTGGTTATATAGTCTGTTGGTGATAAGATATCACCATTCTTATATGAGACTAAATTGAAAATGCAAATCGATGATGAGCATAATCTTCCCATTAATATTAAGAGCTCATATTTGTTGAGTACTTTCTAGAGATACTCAGCAACTAGTTTTCGTGTGTCAGATTTTTCAAAAAATAATCGATTTTTTCACCCATCCCAATGGAAACTAACGATTACCCCCGAAAAATTTGTCGAAAAAGTATCGATGTTGAAGCACTGATGACCGAGCGTGGGAATTAACTCTGAAAATATTGGAGGGCATTCCTAATGATCCTAGCTCAAGTAGACTTGTAAAAAAGCCTCCAGGTTTTTTAACTCTGTCTTGAGTTACAGTAGAATGTAAAAAAAATGACCTACAGACATTATCCTGATTCTTCGGTCATGGTCTATCTTGAGGTTTGGCGGGGGACATCGAAGAGGTGCGTCGGGTCTGTGTCGGTACTGAGCGAGTGAGAAGTCCTCATTAAGTATCCCAGTGCGTATCAAGAAAAAAGCTGGAAAGTTCAATTTATTTCGTGCTTCTGCAAATACTATTCGGTAAAGTGCATTCAAATATGCATATAAGGCATTCCATATGAATTCAGCTATCCGAAAGAAAAAAATCCAAAATAATAAATAAAAATCAGGTTCAATGATTAGAATAGATACCCCAAATTTGAATTATTTGGAAATTTTTCCTGGTGAAATATGCCATGGTTTTTATTTGTCAGCAGTAGTAAAAGTACATTTATTGACAATACATTCTTGATTATATATTTACAAACAGATTTTCTGTGGGCTGAGTTTTATACATTTTTTTATTTGAATTCCCAACAGGCCATCGACCTGAGTGCTTCATTCTTGGTTAATATATATCGGTTATTATATCATTCAACTCCTGCTGTAAGTTAAACACGAATTTAGACCGCTTAGTGTGTATGTGTAATATTTTAGACGTTAGTTACTTATTGGTGGGTAATTAGATCTAGTTGTTGATATGTAGTGTATGTGAGGTGTTTAAATCTACGAATTATGTTTAGCGAAGATTGGATACATAGTGGATTGATATTTCCAGATTTGGATGTTTCTGTATTTTTCATTTAATCTATGATATCGTGAAAACGATTGATCGTATCAACATCTCGAAAAAACGACAATATGCATTGCTTATGGCCCACAAGAAAAAAATTTCAGAATGAATCGTGCAATTTCAAGCATTATTTTATGGAAAAATAAACGGAAATATATATTCTTTTGCGGAATAGACTTCGGATATTGGCATCAGAAAAATTGTTAAAAATTTTTTAAGTGAAAGCCTAATTTTGAGTATTATTTCTTCCAGGACACTCTTCAAAATTCATGAGTTCAACAATATTAACATACCATAAAGCGATTCAATTGCATGAACTTTTGAAATTTAAATCTTGGCAACCCTGAGGCGAAAATGTTCAGAATAACTCTAAAAAATGTCTCGTGCTTTTGTCTATCTCCTTTTCCCCTTTTAAAAAAGTGGTTACGGTAAGCTATGTTCATGTGAAGCCTTTTTATTCGTGCTCTGATTGGCCCTCGGTTTGTGCGAAATCTGAACGACCGAGGCCAAATTCATTTGTTTTCAAACCGGAAAATTCACAGTTTGCCATTCGCGATCACGCGGTTGTCGAAAGCAGAGTTGGGAGCAATGCATTATTTTTTGAATGAATCATTGTATCTTTAACCCATTCTTTTTTAAATGGGTAATGGAATTCGGATTCACTACACATTACTTTTTAAATGAGTAATGGAGCAGAGGAAAACCCATTTTTTTTTAAATATTTACTGGAACGAAAATCCATCACCCATTATTTCTGTAATTTTTTATGGAACAGAGATTTATGATCCATTATTTTATTAAGGTTTACTGAAACGTAGATCCAGGATCCATTTTTTAAAATTTTTTAATGGAGCAGCGATGCAGCGTCCATTACTTTTATAATGTTTAATGGAAAAAAGATCCAGCACCCGTTATTTTTTCAATGGAGTAGTGCTACAGCTCCCATTATTTTTTTAATAGGTAATGGAGCAGGAAACCAGCAGACATTACTTTTTCAATATGTACATAATGATACAAAAATCATCTGTGTCTAACTCTGCCTAACTTCGTCTAACTCCGCCTAACTTCGTCGAACCCTGTCTAAGGCCATCAGACAGAGTTAGGCGGAGTTAGGCGGATTTAGACAGAGTTAGATAGGGTTATACAGGATTAGATAGGGTTAGACAGAGTTAGACAATGTTAGACAGGGTTAGACAGGGTTAGACTGAGTAAGGCAGAGCTAGGGAGGGTGAAACAGAGTTAGGCAGAGTTCGACTGGGTTGGACAGGGTTCGGCAGAGTTAGACAGCGTTAGACAGGGTTACACTGTTAGACAGTTAGACATGGTTAGAGGAGTTAGACAGAGTTAGGCGGCGACGATTTGAGTAACATTGTATACATAGTAAAAAAAGTTACTGGATCTCTGTTCCATTAAACATTGAAAAAGTAATGGGTGCTGTCTTGCTGCACCATTAAACTGCAAAGGAAAGAAATTAGAGATGTATCGCTGATGCATTGAACATTTTTTAAAAATGGGAGCTAAATTCATGTTCCATTAAACATTTACGAAGTAATGGGTGCGAGATCTCTGGTCCATTACTCATTGAAAAAGTAATGAGTGCTGGATTGTATTTCCATTATCCATTTTTTTTTCAAATAAATAATGCATTATTTTTACATTAAAAATTCCACAACGCCGATCAAAAACATCGTGAGCTTTTCAGTAATCGGCTATCTCCGACGGAATCTAAAAGAAGATTTTTGTAAAGAAGCGCTGCAGCGCCATTAAAAAAATCGTGACGCGCAGCAGCGCGTCCACACTGAGAGACATAGATACTAACATTTTTAATATCCGATATACTAAATATTATATACTATCGGGTAGTATTTGGATAGTACCGTGTATTGTGTGTATTGTAAGGGTTTATTATACGGAATGTACTTGCTACAATCAGATATTAACCATTACTATAATTATACTAACTGTTCCACTCCAGAGAGTGATCCCTATACGAAACATCCAATATACTATTCGATAGTATGTTTTTACTATCGGGTAGTATCTCTTTCTCTCAGTGCAGTCTCGCCATACCATAAAAAAAGGATACAAAGTAGATGCACATTGCTTCCTAATTATATTTCGTTTTTACAAAGCCACCTTTATGAGAAAGGGTGTCGATCGATTTTGAGCGCCTCTTAAAGAAAGCTTCGTACAAGTCAAATGTAATCGGAGATGAAGGTGCGAGGTTCTACTAGCGTCCTTTTTTCATGTCGAACATATTTCAAATCGATATTTCAAATCGGATACCTTGAGTATACTTGATATTTATTACAAGAGGATTGTATTTGTCCTTGTAAAAAATTTGAGGTGATTTGGCCCAAGTTAATTAAAATGAGAACGGAATCAATTTTTCTTTTCGGAAATTCAAAATTTTGTAAAATCTAAACCACTCTATGTACTCCACCCAAATTCACTACCAGCCGTCATTTTTTATCGCCTTATTTATTAAGAACTGTTTAGTTTAGTCGCTAAAAAGTTTCCGTAGCTAAAGAACGTACAGCCATTTTCCGACAAATTAGAAATCCTGTATAATCTGGAAAAATTGTTCAATTTTTTCGAAAATATATACATAGGAGGGGTTGCTGGTCCTTTACTACACGCACACATACATCCGGACATTTTTTCCAAACCACTTTTCTCGTCGTCTTAGACCATTTTGAGTGTCCTGACATGAAAAAGTCGGAAAAACGTTTTTCCGCAAAAACAAAGCTTTCTCTATGAGGAAGCAAAAATTAAGACGAAAATCTTAAAAACTGATAATCCGTGTAACACCCTTAAAAACTATTGATCTGGGTAAAATCCTTAAAAACTTTTAATCTGTGTAACATCTTTAAAAACTGTTAATCTGTGTAACATCCTTGAAAACTGTTAATCTGTTTAACATCCCTAACATAACCATTTTTCATTCGTCATACCCGGTACACATGCTACATTCTTGGGATTGCCGTGAGGTCGTAACTTGAGGATGACGAAGGAACGTGATTGACAGGTTTCATCAAAGTTCGTCGACTTCTTCAGGCACGCTTGTTATCCACGGCATTCGAAACACTCCGGGGTCACGTCTAATATTAGGTTTCTCGCGCAGTTATGACACACTGTATATGCTATGGTGTTAGGCTCTGGTCCTTCTTCTTCGTTTTTTTTCGCTTTTTTCTTCTTCTTCTTCTTCTTCTTCGTCTCCTTCGTTTAGTCTTCCCAGTCCTTGAGCTGTCATGGAGAGCAAAGAAATGTAGACTCTTAAAGACCCCAGGAATGGAAAAGAAAAACCAACCTGTTTCTATTTACTCCCGTCAAAGTTTTGTTGCTAACTCCATAGTGTTTTAACAACTTGAGAAACTCTCTCTGTCTCACATATGCTTCAATATACGAGAGGCTCTTGAGCCTCCAATGAGAGGAAAGAGGGACACTTGCGAAAAAAACACTTGAACTTTTTTCTCTGTGCTCAAAAGGTTTCAATAATTATGTAGGGATGCAGCTACGGTTCGGCCATCTTCCAGATGTCAGGGAGTAAGAAAAAACCAATTGTTTTTAAATGTCGTAGGTGACGTTTCGGTCCAAGGTGTGGACCCTCTTCAAACCATTTAATTTACATCTGTGGGACCAATGGTACTATCGTTCAATCAGTGCAATTAGGAAGTACTTTTCCTTGCACTTATTGAACGAGAGTGGTGAAATTTTAGAATCGAGTGCATGAAAACCGGCATTTGTTCGTTGGCACATGTCGATTTCATAGCACCAAGTTTTCGTCACTACTGTCACTTTACTTCACATTGGTACGCACAACGAAATGTAATGTCTAGCGAGACGTGTTGACCTAGTCACGTATCAACTGAGACTACAATTCTCAAAAGGTGTCTACTACAATGGGGATACACGTTTCGGAAATATTCAACTTTTCTTACAAATTGTACATGAGGTGTTGTATGTGAAGCCATAAGAAAAACGCACATTTTCGTTGTTTTGAGATGTCGATACGATGAATCGTTCCTGAGATATCATAGGTTGAAAGAAAAATGTAAAATATGGGATATTTCGCCGGAATTTTTTTTTAATTTGGTGTATTTATTAAAACCACTGAATCTGATTTTTGGATAATTTTTCGATTTTTTTTTTTCGGGTGACTGAAGTCATGTGGAATGCCTCATGTATAAGTTATTTTTTGCTTCCTCTAATTATGGTAAAGAGAAAATTTTTAATTTCGTTAAGATCGGTGAAAGACTTCAGATTTTACAGAAAACTAATTTTTTTACTATTATTCCATGATGACTATGATATCATTAAATTTTCCTTCTTAACATTTATCTATTTGACACAAGGATGCAAAGCAGAACTACTTTTGGTAGTTTTGAAGAACGCGAAAAAATAATGAGGAAGCGTATAGAAATAACTGCAACTTTTATGAAAATAATGGACTTTTTGTACATTATAAAGGTTCGGTGACTTTTTAAAACTTGGCAGGAAAATATTTTTCGTCCGATGAAATAAAAATATTATCCAATATCCGTAATCCATGAATTCTCGAAAAATACCTACCTACGTATGTACAAAATCAATGGAAGAGAAGTGTAAAAAAAGGCACGTTGAGTTTACGCGGTGAAACTCTGATTTTCACGGTATATTTCCGTAACGCTTTTCGTGTGGGGTCCCCAAGTCAAGCATTACACATTTATCCTGCTAATCCATGCGGATTCTCAAGATCACGTACAAGGGATTAGCCAAGTGGCTCTCTGTGGTGTGGGCTACCCAGTCAACGAAAAAATCGCCGCCAGTGCGGTCCTCGCGCCTCGTATCCTCATTAATGCCTGTCTCCGTGTAGTCTCGTTTCTCAGCACGTTTCGCCCATCGGGCGTTATAATTAAATACCATAAAGCACGCCCGAAGACGGCAAACGCGTCTGCGTTGCAAAATAAAAATACTTCAAGAAGCTTATTTAGTTTCTCAAAAATCTTATCACAATTCGCTATCAATCATACAGTAATCGGATTTCAAATTATAAAGGTACTTTAATAGTGATAAGAACAATAGTAAGTTTGTAACTCGCAAAAATGAGTGACACAAATGGAGTAGAAGAAAAATACTACTATTATTAAATTTAATGTAGATTTTTCAATCGAAAAAAAATTATTCGCACATTGACATTTGTTTATTAGCAAGTATACTACATGAGAATTGTAATACAGAAGAAACATTGTTAAAAAGCATTGATGAATTTTGCATTGTCTGCGTAGCAAGATGAGTGACATAGAAAAAATATACCACCATTTTTTGGTACGTCAGATAAAAAAAATAATAATTTTAATGAAAAATTACTTACTATTATTAAATTTAATGTAGATTTTTCAATCGAAAAAAAAATTATTCGCACATTGACATTTGTTTATTAGCAAGTATACTACATGAGAATTGTAATACAGAAGAAACATTGTTAAAAAGCATTGATGAATTTTGCATTGTCTGCGTAGCAAGATGAGTGACATAGAAAAAATATACCACCATTTTTTGGTACGTCAGATAAAAAAAATAATAATTTTAATGAAAAATTACTGTCGTGATGTAGAATTACCTTTTTTGTATATTGAAATACCAATATCTTCTAATTTGATTTTCTAAGCAGCTTATTTTCCTACAAAAGAATATCTTACAGTACCAGATGTAAGTCGAAATATAAATCTTATAAGATCTTTATGTGCACACAAAATCGACTACAATATCCGAAGAAATTGACTGATATATTACAAAAAAAAAAATCGAAGTTGATCCATAGTCGATTAACCCGACTCAACTTCATCCGGTTCTTTGCGTAAAAGATTACCGATTTTTTGTGCATTTCCAAAATTGTTTAAGCATCTTCACAGATGTATTTTCTGACGATCTAAGCGCGCTACTTAAAAGAGACTTCGCTTGACGTGCCTTACGAGGTAGCACCAAATTTAAACGTCGCATTAAGTCGAGGGACGTAAATGAAAAAAATAAATACGAGCACTTAGCCAGTGTTGAGCCCCAGAGGGGGGAGGGGGCGTGGTATTGCCGGATGCGAGGAAGCACGTGGACTGAGTCTATACAGGAAGAGAGGAAGGGCGAGGAAAGCCGACTAAAGTACAAGAGCGTGTCCTAAAGTCTATCGTGGTGCCTTTAAACTGCGTACGGATTTTAAGAACCTGGAGGAATCTTATTTACGAGATAAAACGAGAGAATTTAATACGCTCTCAAAAGATTTTATGAACTCCTTGGTCTCGGCTTAGTGAGCTTTGAATTATAAAATGGCATCTCTCGTGAATTTCGTTTAACGCTCGTAACGCAGACTACGTATTTATAAATCTGGTTCTTCTGCAAAGTAACGGCCGACCTAGCAATAAAGTGTTGTTGTTGAGCGACCTCGACGAACTTCTTTTTCCATATTTTCGGCAGATAAGCAATCTTTTCTATAATCGTATATTGCACCCAAATGCGCAACATCAGTTTATTGATATCAATTATATTCCATACTATATAATTCATAAAATCGATTAGAAAAAAAAGTATTTTAACAATAAATTTTCAAGCACCAACATATTGATTATCGCAAATTACAAAAATTTCAATGTAACAAAATTCATTTGAAATTTTCACCATTTACACTGAAAGGTTTTGTCACACGAAATTGTCACACAAATCACTGCCAAAACCGTCTGTTAATACATTTGAGTATATTTTCAATTTTATTCTTTAATGAAGAAATATTTTTTCTTTTTCTCATTACATACAAAATACGTAAAAAGAGAAATTATTATAATCCAAAAACAAAATACACCGAAAAAAATAGATACTAAGATTTTTAATATCCGATATACTTAATAATATATACTATCGGGTAGCATTTGGATAGTACCGTGTATTACGGAATGTACTTGGTACAATTAAATATTAACCATTACTATCATTATACTAACTGTTGCACTCCAGAGAGTGATCCCTATACGAAGCATCCAATATACTATCCGATAGTATATTTTTACTATCGGGTAGTATCTATTTGTTTCGGTATAACACTCCAGGGTTCTTTCATTGTCTTTTGAAAGATGGTTTTACAAAATGTTATGGTTTTTGGGATGTTCACGAGCCGGAACTTGAGGATCGAAAATATTTTTTATCATGAATACGAAAGATTTTCTATCGCTTCCTCATAGAGGAAGTTTTCATTTCATGATAAATTTTTTTTGGAGATTCTCATGTCAAGACACTCAAAATGCTCTAATACATCGAGAAAATCCATGTAGGCAAAAAGTCCGTATGGATGTGTGTGTGTGTGTGTGTGTGTGTGTGTGTGTGTGTGTGTGTGTGTGTGTGTGTGTGTGTGTGTGTGTGTGTGTGTGTGTGCGCCCAGGGCTTCGAATTATCAATCACCTATATCTCGAGAACCGTTCTACTCATTGAGCTAGAATTTAGTACACGAGTGACGACAAAATCGTCATTTTATAGCTTATTGAATTTTTTCAAAGAAGGACGTGCGCACTCTAGTTTTCATAAAAATTCTTCATACGTGCAGGAACTGATAATGTTATTTAGTATTGAATTCGACTGAAATCGGAAAAGCGGTTCGGGTTTTATGGAGTTATAAAATTTTTGAAAAACTCACGTTTTTGCCCGAACTTTGAAAAAACATGAGATAACGAACTCAAATTTAACTCATGATATCGGTACCATTTAGCGATGGTTCGTACATAGTTTTGTTATAATCTGCTATGTGGTTCAAATTCTCAGAATCTTAACTTTCAGAAAAAATGATGTTATTGTATTAATCATAGCAAAACACAAGATAGCAAACTTAAATTTCAAACATAAAATCAGTATTCAGCAACAATTAGCACAGAGTTGCGTCACAATTTTTTATGTAATTTTAATTTTCCAGAAATCTAACTTTGATGAAAAATATAGCTGCAAAATTGAACTTGTCACATTGCTTCCTGATTATTTTTTATTTTTTTTTACAAAAAATATATCTCCTGTGAGGAAGCCGAAATCGATTAACATACTTCCTCATAAAGGTAGCTTTGTAATAAAATGAACCAAAAATGATGAGGAAGCAACTTATTGAAACTTTGTAGTCTTTTCTTTTGTCACTTCTGATTTACCAAAGAAAATTTGTAAGCTTGTGAAATTTTCTAATTCTTGCTGTAACTTTACGAATTTGACAACGAATCATTTTCTCCTGTATTGTAACATTATATTTTTCGATCCGATGCCTTTGTGTTGTATATTCATAAACAGGGTAACTAAAGGCTCGCGAAATGGTCAGGATGCTGCCATCTAGTGGTCGCCAGCAACGATAAAATTCAGTGGCCTCCATCAACGAGAGGCCGGAAAGATCTGTTTATTTTGGTCTCGACAACAATGCCGTTGGTCTCTAATGACTCGTTGTGACCGTTCGAATATTGATGTGATATTACTAAGTATTTGTATGACTTGAGCTTGCTGAAAAACTGTTCTCTGGTTGTTGATACGTTCGTTCGTCGTCAGTTAGTGTCATTTTCGTGCGACAAAGTGAAGCTCAGTAATATCTGAAAGGTTATATACGGTGCTTGTGTAAGTTATGCTAATGATCTAGTGGCCCCCATAAAATTGATCGATAATTGGACCATTATTCTGTCATAGCTCGTCCTCAAACGTTACATAAATTCAGTGTTTAGTGTTCATCATCAAAATATCTATAGCCCCGTAAGTTTTTTTTACATTCTTTATATCTCTAAGACAAAGAAATTTTTTTTTTAAAGATAATCACCGAATATTATATATGAATTGAATTTTTATTTGAAAATTAGCATGGCGACGAAAATTGACAGTATTACCGCCATGAGAAATCTTCGATCAGTGCTAGACATGGGGAATAAAGTAGAACCAGCAGATACGAATTTTTGCACTGCCGAAAATATCGAAGATGCTATTTCCACACTGTCAGAGGTAAAATCAATATTTCCTCCCGCGTGTTAATCAATCTTTATAGCGGATTATTAGTATTATGTTTGTTGTTATTATTCTCGATATTTATTGTCTTTTCATTTCAAATCATACTTATAACATATTCTAGGAATTAGAATCCTTTGGTATATCTTCAACGGTAACTAACCACGACGACACAACGTCATCTGAGTCACTGGAACGAATTTTTGTAAATCTGATAAACGCAACTTGGAATTTGGTACACAAACATAGAAATCTCATGAAATCACACGAAGATTTGAAAGACGTGCAACACAAAATAATCAACGATAACGGAAATTTGACAGTAAGATTTTAAGCTTCAAACTATATTATCAATTTACACACTCATTCATAAAAGCTATCTTTTGCGTTTTGATACTGCTGAGGATTATGTACGGTGAGGTTTTTATCTTGAAGTCTTACATATACGTCTCTGATTTTTCATTTAACTTATTATTATTCCGAATTTTTTCGCTATCAGAATCACGTGAAACGACTGAAAGAAAGTTTGGACAAAAAGCAACACGCACTTTGTGAGGTTCAAGAACGTGAAAGAAGACTCAACGTCCAATTGACAAGCTTATCTCGCGATCTTAAGCGCGAAAAAGAAGAGGTTCGTTCTGTGCCTTTTTTATAATTTTAGCTATAGAAAACTCGACAAATTGTTAAAACAACAAAATTTTTTGTTTAGATCCAAAGATATTTTATTTCTTATTTTATTCGCAATGGGTCGAAATCACCATTTACATTTTAAAAAAAATGTCAATACGATAGATTTTCAACTGGAAAAGTGGAAAAATTTCAAAACTTCTGATTTCCGACAAATATTTTTTCAAACGCTTTTTGAAAAACCGTTTTTTTTTTCAAATAGTGAAATGTAAATTTTCATTTTTGTATACTTGTAGTAAAACGTTTTTTCTGTAATGTCAACAAGGAGTATCTGTGGGTGTCTGTGAATGAAAACTTTCATTGTATAAAGTAAAGTGCTGCATCTGAGAAGCAGTTGATTCAATTTTCAACTTACGAGATTACGAAATGCAGAGATGATATTTTTCCAATAAGTTCGTGGTTTTAAAGAACACGAATCTTCTCAGCACGTTTTTGTTACTGATTCCTTGTTTTATTTATGGAAATAAATTCTTGTAAGTTCAATGTGTTATTGAAATTCTCTTAGTTCAACTTTAAAACACAATTATTTGACAATTTTATTCTTAGAACATTTGACAATTTATCGAAACAGGACAAATATATGAATATTTGTTTATGATTTTCCAAAATTTATATTTTTTTTTATTTTGTAAATTCCGGAAATTTAACAAATTTTGACAATTTTGAAGATATTGAAAATATTGTAAATTTCAAAATATTGGAAATTTTGAAAATTTCAAAATATTAAAAATTCTGAAAATTTCAAAATATTAAAAATTCTGAAAATTTCAAAATATTAAAAATTCTGAAAATTTTGAAATATTAAAAATTCTGAAAATTTCAAAATATTAAAAATTCTGAAAATTTCAAAATATTAAAAATTCTGAAAATTTCAAAATATTAAAAATTCTGAAAATTTCAAAATATTAAAAATTCTGAAAATTTCAAAATATTAAAAATTCTGAAAATTTCAAAATATTAAAAAAAAAATGCAAAATTTTGAAAAATTTACGAATTCGACTGTTTTTTAAATTTTTAAGAATTTTGCAAATTTTGAGGATTTTGGGAATTTTGGAAATTTTCAGAATTTCGAAGATTTTAAGAATTTTGAACATTTTGAGAATTCTAAAGATTTTGAGAATTTTGGAAATTTTGAGAATTTTGGAAATTTTGAGAATTTTGGAAAATTTGAGAATTTTGGAAAATTTGAGAATTTTGGAAATTTTGAGAATTTTGGAAATTTCGAGAATTTTGGAAATTTTGAGAATTTTGGAAATTTTGAGAATTTTGGAAATTTTGAGAATTTTGGAAATTTTGAGAATTTTGGAAATTTTGAGAATTTTGGAAATTCTAAGGATTTTGGAAATTTTGAGAATTTTGGAAATTTTGAGAATTTTGGAAATTTTGAGAATTTTGGAAATTTTGAGAATTTTTGAAATTTTGAGGATTTTGGAAATTTTGAGGATTTTGGAAATTTTGAGGATTTTGGAAATTTTGAGAATTTTGGAAATTTTGAGAATTTTGGAAATTTTGAGAATTTTGGAAATTTTGAGAATTTTGGATATTTTGAGAATTTTGGATATTTTGAGAATTTTGGAAATTTTGAGAATTTTGGAAATTTTGAGAATTTTGGAAATTTTTAGGATTTTGGAAATTTTGAGAATTTTGGAAATTTTGAGAATTTTGGATATTTTGAGAATTTTGGATATTTTGAGAATTTTGGAAATTTTGAGAATTGTGAAAATCTTGAGTATTTTGGAAATATTGAGAATTGTGAAATTTTTGAGAATTTTGAAAATTTTGAAAATCGTGAGAATTTTGTTTCTTGGACACGGCAGCGGCGGCGAAATCTTTTTATAATATGGAGAGTTAACAAATTTGTATTAATTTGAAATTGTTGTAGCCCAATTATGTGTCTGAACAAAAATAAGATGTTTGTTTTTGTAACTTGCATTTAGACGATTAAATTGAGGAAGCAGTCATTGTCAAAGGATACACAACATGCTCACGAATTGCGGAGGATCCAGCAGAGTGGACACAAGCTTCGCGAACAATTGCAAAAATCAGCTGGTACATTTTTTATTTAACAATCAGTTCCATATATTCTCTCAAATATTTTTTATATTTCTGATCACATTTTACAACCGCGCAATAAACTTTCTGTGATTTTTTTCCAGATTATTGAAGCCATTCTTTTAAAAAATATCTCGACATAAGAATAATATTGTCTCTGAAACTCACTTTTGGCAGGACTGTACCTATTATACATCCTTAAGTGTGCTCAACACATTTTTTTTTCCCGTGTGAGCTTTATTCATGTCATTAAGAATTTACATTACAAATAATTTCCTAATCCATAGAATTAAAATTTTATTACGAAAATTAGGCATATATATATTTTTGAGAGTTAGATCACTTCCATCAAAATAATGAACCAGTTAATACGATATAGCATTATTTTCATGTTTTATTCGAAAAGAAAAACCTTAATTTTAATCACGGAAAACGTTTAGCCGATAAATATAATTCTTTGATCAATATAATCATTAACTGATGTGAAAATAGAAATTACATGCTTACGAAACATTTTTCCGGTATTATATACCAAACAGTTTTCTTACAGTTTAAAAGATACGTTGACTCAAATAGTGCAGCATTTTCTAAAATAATGGTTTGATAAATCTGCACTAATTCACAGAAATGTCAGTAGTTGTAGAGTTTTGTGAAGTACAAAAAATATTTAAGACCGTTAGTAAAACTGGACTCCACGATTTATTATAAATATTTATGTATAAAACTATTAATGTTAAATAAATGTTTCTTATTTAGGAACTTACGTGCCAAAAGACAAAGTGTCTCAAAAAATGCAAGCTGATTACGAGAAGAAGCTTCGTCTGTATGAGCAGACGATTCAACGGTTGGAGGAAAACAATGGACTGATGCTTGAAGAAATAAATGAACTCCGTGATACGCTGGATCTTCACGCCGCTGGTATCGAGCTTCAGGTAGAAGCTTCTGGAGTTTGGGACGATACAGAACCACAGAACAGCCAATCGGTAAGTGAATTTATTACCTCTTATTACATCTTAGATAATAATTACACGAATTAATCAGGAGTATTCTTGGCAAACGTCTTTGGCTGATGACAGGACTGATGGATAATAAAAATACAATTCACGTTGCTTTTTCATACCATATCTTTTACTCATAAGAACAAATGTTTTTGCGGTTTCATGAAAGATATTTACAATAAAATTTGCCGAGTCGGGGAAATACTGAGTCAAATTTTAAACTTTTGCCCTTTGCATGCTTCGTATCGGTACCATCCTAAATCAACAAGCATTACCAATGCAAATTCAATGAAATCCACCGGATCGTCAACCGATGAAAAGATTAACCCATAAAAATTCGTGTCCGCCGCGATAAAATAAATGTCCGGAGAAAAATCAACTTTGTTGACAATACTACCCACATTGAATAAGGTAAGGAAGAAATTGTTGGACTGACTTTGCGAACCTACATTTTTTCCTTATGAAATTAATTCTAATATTTCGCCGAATATATATAAATTTCTACGGCTATATATTTTTTCCTTTTTGGAGTGTATTGCAACATTTTTTAAAACTTTTGGCCATTATTATTATGGCAAATCAATCCTTTCAGTAAATCCAATAAAGAATTTTTTTCCAATATTTTTCTTATTGGGTAAGGTACTTTAATGCTAAGAAAATGAAACTTTTGGATGAAACTGTATGTATGGAGCATCCTTCAATTTAGACTTGAGATTAATCTGTAGCGCTGACACACTGCCCCATTAAATAACATATTTTTCTTGGTTTATTTACTCTATGTACACGAAAAGATGTAAATTAGAAGCATGAGTTCGGCGTCGACAAAGCCAGATGATATTGTCTACTCTTAGTAATCTTGACTTATCATAAATCATAACGAAGACTTTGCTGAAGGTTTCTCTTTTTCTCTCACGTTTTTATGATATACACAGTGATAACTACTAAATTCGTTATTTAATAGGTGTTACAGATAGTATAAATTGTAAACTTACTCCGTAAAGCTAATTCTTGGTCACTTCCGGGTGAAATGACTCATTTACAGTTTCTAAGAAAATAGTATATTGTGCACCAAGGGCGGAAAGCTGAACATTCTCGGTGAGACTGTTGGGTGATGCCCGAGGTGGGTTAAAAGGATCTTTAGAACTTTTTGCCCAGCGAGGGCAGCATCCAGCACACGTGGTGGAATGTTAATTCCACCTGCGCTGCACAACGATTCTTTTATATACCTGACACGGAAAGTTCGCAGCAGCCGTCAAAGCTAGAGCGCGCAGTGCCCGAGCAACTATCGGTTACTGCGACGTGTGGCCGGGTAGGGAGGGGGGGACAGCCCCCCGGTTTAAATTGTAAATACTGATGTTCTAATTCAAAAAAATTTAATCCGTTGATTATTGACATTCATTTTCGTCGTCATTTCTACTATACTTATTGGAGTTTATTTTGTGAAAAAATGATCGCACATGTACAGTTATCAGACGCGCGAGAAGTCAACTTTTTCAAACTAAATGTGATAAATAGAACGAATGATTCGAGAGGAAAAATGTCCCAATATTCTCTGCCTAGGGAGCAAAGTACTCTCCTTCGCCCCTCTCACCGGGGAGCAAAGTGCGAACTTTGCGTGTAAGTATGTGAAAAAATCGTTTTTCTAAAAGTAAAACCTGAACTTATGATCAATGCTCTACATATTTAGCTAAAAAGGTAAAAACTTCCGATTTAAATAATAAATGTAAATAACTTCTGTAATTATTTGCATCTAGATAATTTCGGAAAAAATCTAAATTATATTGACATTCCGGATAGTCAATTTGAGAAATGGCTGCCATTTCCAAATATATTTAATTCCTTTGATTCGGTACTTTGCGAAAGTATAAAAGAGAATTAATAGTCTAAAGCTGCTGAGGTTAGGTTTTAGAATATTATTTGTACAAAAAAATTGTATCAAACTGCTTAATCACCATCACGGCATGAAAATAGGTGAAGAAGATTTGAAAAATTCTCAATTACAGTAATCCAGGAACGAGAACGAGAAGCAATATTCCAAGGTAGATATTCGCATGAAAACGTTCATAGGAATTGTGTCCGGCACTCTTGGGACACTTGCAATTCCCAGCGATGCAAACCGTATTGTTCACTATTAATGGAAACTCAGTATCGTTACCACGTACCGCTGAATTTCTCGTGTACACGATCTCAGTTGGCAATCTGTTGCCAAAACTTTCGATTCTGTTGGCGGATAGTCTGAGAGAACTTTTCCCATCTGCGCAGCTTCCATTCATCGTTATTTCGTTTGAAGCCACGAGATTCATGCTCACATTTGAGAACACACTGTTATCGACGATCGCGGTGACTCCTTCGATCGACACATGGCCAGGTTTTTGCAGCTCAAATTGAGAGTTGGTGATTTCGATTTCCGAGAAAAATGCAAAATTCAGCGTAGTCTGAACATTTTTTATAACGCAATCAATAATTCTAAGACTTCTTCCACGCTCGGAAAAATTAATACCGATCATACGTTCAATCGTGACATTTTTCATAACAAAATTCGCGACTTTCAGATTCGTAAACTGTTCCTCAAAGTTTTCGATCCACGTGTCTTCGATTTGAAAATTTTCGATGCTCGACAAAGCTGCAAAACTGTCGTGGGTTATCAGGCCTATTTTATGTATCCTCACCAGTTTAAATGAGCTCAGTGTCCTCGAATTTACGAAAGGCTGGAAGGCTAGATTACCGCTTATGTTTTGGACTGCAATCTCACGAATGTTTTTCGCCTCGGCGAAACTGGAGAAGTGGAGATTTGCCGACTCGCAGGATGTGAGGAAGACACTTGTAACGTTCGCGTAGTTGAAGTTGTCGGGCAGCATGAATTCCTGTACGATTAATAATAATAATTTCCTTTGTTATCAAAGTCAATTTCGTAGAATCAAAAACTCAAAATAAAACACTAATAATATCATGAGATATTAACAAAGTTATATTGAAAATGCGAGGATTAATTATTTTTTAAATATTGTTTTTCAAGAAGCTGGACATAGTCTTTGGTAAATTAAGGTAGTCCTCCTATATTGTCTGACATCGCAAAAGTTCGAGCGAAATCGAGACAGAATTACGAACTGTTCTTGAAGAAATAAAAATCTGAAAAAAATCAACTATATGAATGATGCTGAAGAGATTAATTTGGCATAATAATAATTGAAAAATGTTATTAATGAATTACTGAAATAAATAATTGTGCAACAAATTGCCCGGCAACCTAACTTTTTGTTTGCTATGAAAATGATTTGTTTATTTATCTGAATACGTGTCGATTTTTTTAGAATTTTATCTGATGTTTAAAAATGGCCGTTTTTTTGAAGTGTAAAATTGAAGATCACAAAAAAATCTGAAAAAATACATACGTATTTAGAAAAATAAACAAATGTTTTACATAATAAAAAAAGTTAGGTTGCCGGGTAATTTGTTGCACTATTATTTATTTGAGTAATTTGTCAATAACATTTATCAATTATTATTATACCGAAATAACCTTTTCAGCATTTTCTATACGCTCGATTTTTTTCAGATTTATATTTCATCGAAAACTGTTCGTAAATTTTGTTTAATTCTCCGTCGAACTTATACGGCGTCAGACCGTACAGGAGGACTACCTTAAGTGCACCTTTTTTTAACTGCCATAAAATTTCCGATGAATCGTATAAAAATTATTATATATATGAACGAAATTTTCAGAAAATCATAGGAAGAAGTATTTTCGAAACATCAATTTCACAACAGAGTTTCCAGATGTTTCTCGGAAACGACTGAAAAAACGAAGTGCTCTCAACTTTATCTGGGAGCCAGTTGTTATTACTCAAAAATTCCACATTGTCTTTTAAGAATAAAAATAAAAACTCATTTTTTATGCTTCATAATTTTCCATAATAAACATTAAACCCTTTAAAAAAAGTAATTTCTCAATAAATTCTTTTGAAATTTCTCCCGGAAAAAACTTTTACAGAACTTTGCCGATCTTTCAGCTGCGATACATCCTTAGCCGAAGATTCCTGCGCGGGTCTTAAATATTCCCAACTTTATATTTAAATGGAATACATTTTCATTACCCACCTCATTGCCGATGCAGCGGCACCTTATTTGCGTGCCATTAGTAACCACGCATTGCTCACTGATATTTTGCGTGGCACAGATCACGAGTAGCGTTGATATCGCCGCGAAAGTGTATCTCATCATGCTCGATTTCTGATTTTTCAGCCTTGTAATCAGAAAGTTGTGGATATTTAATTCGATTTCTCGCAATCTTTCAATTCGATTTGGCGCACGGTTGCTTCGGCATCATTCTCAATGGCTTGAGAAAAGTCCTGCAATTCCTTTTGCCCGGTGAATTACATCCAATTGAACTGGGCGAGCGGATTCGGTATTGGTCTCGGTGATTAAACTCGGCGTTCGTGCATCCCAGCACGTCTCCACCTCTGCTTCTGGGTAATTAAACTTTCCTGGCTGTATTCTTCCCCGGTGTGCGAGCTCTTTCCACGACTTCTTGGCGCACAACTTTTCCTCCTATCAACCGCAAAACCGTTCTGCGATTCCGACTCCGATGATGCACGCACACCGCTCGACAATGTACAAATGTTTTGAGAGGTAAGGCGAGGCTTTTCACTGGTCAGAAATAGGTATACAGTGTAAGTATCAAAATTATGATGGACAGTTCTTTGGTGCCGCTTTTTATGGTGAGTGACGTGCGCTCAGAAGTGTCCACTGAAGGTATTAAAGCTGTGCACTCATTGCCGAGAGCCCTTTGCCGACCATTGGTTTGCTGGGGCATAACGAGCTATACCCACGCGGACGTTTATATGGTATCGGGATATCCCGCACAGAAATGGTCGAGGCTGACCATACAGGAAGCGCGTTACCGGAACTGTGGTCGTACTTTCTGTATAACTTGTTTCGTCTCGTTGAAAGCCATTGATATCGGTTTTATCTTCCAAGGCCAGAGTCACTTCCATGCATTTCTATTGCAGTGCATAACTGACGTGCTTTATTCAACATTGATCGGTCGACTAGATATTCAGGAAGCAAATTCGGACTGGTTTTAGCTGACATCAATTTTACAACACATTAAGGTAGTCCCTGCGAGTCATACTAGTTAAATGACAAACTAGTCGTAAAATATTTGTAATTCGTGAGCTTAAAAAAAGAAGTTGCATTACTGCAGGAACAGAATTTGATCGGTAATAGTGAACTTAAAATTGCTCAATTAACCACTGTGACAAAGAATACGCATTTCTGAATATGTTGCGTTACTGCAGGAAACCAATTTTATCCGTAATATGAGCTTACAATTGCGGATTTGACACTGTGTTGTCTGGTAAACTTAAATTTCGAGACCGTTAAATGGCGAAAACACAAATATCTAAGAAATCCCTTCCACCTTTAATGTTGCATAGTAGTTCAAATTATGAAGGTTAATTTTTGTTCGAAAATTCAAAATTGGTTATTTTCCCATAAGCGCCGATATATATACGGGCGATATGATTCCCTACTTTTTCTCCCGTATTTATGTTTATTTTCTTGAACAGTGAGCACTATAACCAATCTTCAAACTTCGTAATCGCAACAAGACGATCTTTAACTGTAATATAATAAATAGTTAACACTCAACATTTACAAGCGTCGAAGTGCAGTGACTACCTCAAAGAATCGAAATGTCCTATTTTCATCCGGAAATGATTGCTGTCTTACTTATTGGTACATCTATGCGGTTTATATGTGTCTATGTGGTTTATAATAACCCATTCAAGAGTTGAATGGTGATATTTGAATCTTGGAATGTTTCCTGCTTTGCTACTTCATAAAAGAAATTTTTTTTTGTGAACAGATTCCCTCGAGATTTTTAAAATCAATATACCCAAAATGGTCCAAAGCTTCGAGATAAATGGTCACATATTCAAGGGTTAAAAGGTGATATTCCGATCGCTAAGTAATTTTTGGTCTTGCTACCTCATAGCGGAAGTTTTTTTCATGAGCCATTTTTTTTTGGTCAGAATACCCAAAATAGTCGGAAATGTCCAGTAAAGTGATTTATAAAAAGTTGCTGTATGTATGTGCGTCTCTGTGATGTAAACGTAAAAATTCACATCTCCGTAAATCATGAACTACTTGACTGAATTAGATTAAATTTGCCTATATAAATTCCATGAAAAATACCAGGTGATAGCCAATTTTAACTTGGCGTACATTTTTTTTAAATCACTTAAGTCATTTATTTGTCATGAAATTTTAACGATTCTAACAAATGTCCGTCAACGGTCTCATCTGAAGAGCTTGTATGAAAATTCGACAAAGTGAGCTGTGGCATTAAATTTGGGCGAAATGGATAAAGCCGTTACGATCTTGTGGACATCATAAGAAAAAAGTCTTTATTGAATTCATTTTCACAAAACTTGATCTAACGAGTACAAATTTCCACGTAAACGAAACAATATTCAGTGATGCTAAATATATAATGTACTAAATATCGGTAGAAAGTTTCAAGTTTTATATGATTCGATTTTCATTCATTATTTCTTGACGACTAAACTTTAGCTGGAATTAACTTATTATTGCTTTATTTACAAGAATTGTATAAAGTAGAATCTCGCCTAATTCTTTTTTGTTATGTTCGGTTTCTTAATTGATAATGTTTAATTTAATTAATTTAATTAATTATTCGTAGTTTTTACTACGGGAAAGTCAACATCGATTATCATAGATGCTCATAAAAGGAACAAGTTTTGGTTTTTGACCCTTCGTTTTGCAGCAGCTAATCAAATACAAAGTAAACAACGTGATTCGCTGTGTAGATGTTTTCTAAGAGATTATATTCAACCAACATTTTCTTCTGCGTGTAGTGACCAAACAACAACGCGCTTGTTTGATGTTCACTTACTTTAGCTGCTATCAGTTTTAACAACTCGTTCAAGGCTGAAATGCGCTATTTCAATCTCTAAATGATGCTGTTTTGTTGTTTAGTTTCTGTGAAATTTGAGATATGTGTCTTATCGTGCGAACGTTTTCTGATAGCTTATATGCAGTTGAAAACACTTTTTTCTCAAAATTCACTGTCACGATACAGGGACAGAAAACAACACGGTTGCTTGATTATAAATTTTGATTATTATATTTATTAGATTTAACATATATATATACACGTACGCGCGTTTTACTGTTTGATTGTTCGGGCGCGTTATCACACGAGGTTTCAGACGAGCTCGTCTCTGTTAATCTTTTGCTTACCTTACACTGCAGCTTTACTCTGTAATTAATCGTTGATTATATTGTACTGTATTATTTTTCAAGGTCTCTGTTTTCCCTGATTATTAATTAAAATCTAGTTTGACCGTAGTACACGTAATAAACTAAGTTCACCTGTTACGAAGTACGTTTTTTTCTCTGTACGTAATTTCAGTCTTTAAATGCCATCGATATCGCAAGTTGTGCATTTCAATCCGCAAAAATCACATAATTATACCACAATTAAGTCGTTGAATATAAATAACCAACTTACAGCTTCGTCGCTTATTATCATTTCATCACATACGTTTAACACTCACGCACACACTCTTTGGACCCACAATATTTCCCATTTAACAAACTACAAAACTTCAGCCTAATTAATCTTTCACATGTTTAATTGCTATTAGACAATAAATGTGTATATAAAAAATTGTGTTAATGATACGTTATATCATCCACACGACATACATGGCACTGTTTTAATATCTAATCGAAGAGTCTTTCTATCACGGATTAACCGGTATATTTGAAATATAATATCTACCCGCATTACGAACAGTTCACATGAGGAATCGTCACTCGTTGCTACGTGTTTGAAGACGGGGGGATTCATGATTTTTTGTGAAAAATTTGTCTGATGGCTTCCTTTCGTTCAGCGCAAACGAGAGCAAGAGGCGTCTTTCCCTGTCGATTTTGCATGTTCGTCAGTCCACCAGCTCGAACCAAATGCATACAAATTTCCAAGTGTCTTTCGATGGGCACGTCTTTTGATAAATTAGCCGCCATGTGCATCGGGGTATTGTTGCTGTAGTTGGGAATGTTAACAGCTTCCCGCCCGTTGTTGTTCAGCAATGCCTGCGTAAGTGATAAATCATTCTTATCACACTTGAGATTACAATAGTCAACAATTTTTCCTTGTAATATGGATATATCACGAAAAAAAATTTTTAACTACAAATATTTTTGTTTAAGAACTGCGGAAAAACGAAGATGCCAGACGTCCGTCTCCAGACATTCGAGGTCATAGTTGCTTCAGCACTGACCAACGCGTTCGAGATAGATTTCAGATTAATAGAGATTTCGCGATGTAGAATCAATCGAACAACGTACCTTAACGAGCGCGGGATCGCTGCCCAAAGTAACCGCCATATGAAGAGCCGTGTCACCGCACTTTGTCTCTTTAATTTTCTGATTAGCCCCATTTTCTATCAACAACCGTGTAATACCGATAGAGCTGATACACAGGGCTGTCCGACCATGAGATTCCGCCGCGACGTGAAGAGGTGTCCGCCCTTAAATATCAATTTTTTATTCGTATTTTCGATTTCTCAAAGAGACTCGAGTTACTTATCTGAATGGAAACTACTACCGCGATACCAAAGATCAGCTTCTTAATATGGTAAAGATTTGACATTGTATTCTAGTTGATATTTATTCATGAATTCTAAGATTTCTTAACATTGTATGTGATCGTGACTACTCATTGCTATATGAAGTAACATGGTAGTTCTCCGAAATAATGACTGTACATACCATCATAATTACGCTTGGACAAGTCGAAAACTGCGTTTCCTTGACTAGTCCTTAACGACAAAAGCTCGGCAAGGACCGCTCCGTGCGTATCGCCCTTGGCCGCTAGGGCGTGAATCAGAGTGTCACCCTTAAACATTAGATTACCTTGTTGAAGCACATAAATCGTAGCCGAGCGTGGATACTTTGTTCACTATTTTTTTATGGGTTATTCAATGATGGTGAACAATTTCATTTTTGCTTACCTTAGTGTTATAAAGCCTTTGACTGACGTCGATGCCCCTTTGCAGCATTGCGGCTGCTAAGTAGCCAGTTACGTAAGCCATTTGGGGACAATTCATCGCAGCAAGATAGAGAGCATCTTGATTTTGATTATTCATCATTGTCAAAGCTCCGCTTAAGCTTCCAAGTCTCTCCACAAGTGGAGCCAGGTACGCCTTCTTCTTTTCAAGTTCTGAGGGATTTCCCACTAGACACATTAACATTCTGTGGAAAGGAACATCACGATATTGAAATGACGCTTCTTGATTATTATACTGAGTGAAAACATGACATTGATAGCACTTACGTGTCGCCATCCTCGTCTCCAGCAGCCAAGTGTTCGGTTGGCTTCTTCAACAGACTTATCATCGCCTTTTCTACTTCTTTGGGATCCAATCCAGCCTTGAGCCTTTCACTGGCACCGGTCAATGGAAGATTTAAAGACGGCCACGGTGCAATGGTCCGTTCGGAAGACCTGAAAAAAGCAATTTCAACAATTAATTATGATTCCTAAAGACATTGCTCAAAGTTTCACGCCATAATGAAGTATTCAGTACCTCCTCGATCGATTATGCATGTAGGATGTCACTGTTTCCGGTATCTGAAAGTCATTGAACGTTGATTTCGCTGGTGCTACAACCTCTCCCTTCCAGGTATCGGGAAAGCAGCCATGGCCTCCATTAATTTGTGCTAAACCTTTGAGCGGAATGCTCGGTTGAACAGGGTCAGCAGGTACAACTCCGCGGGGTGAATTGACGGTTGTTGCATTATTGACATCAGTCGTTGTCCCATGATAATGAGATGGAAGAAAATTTACTATCGAATTCTCAAAATCCATGAGGTTATCAGTGGGATGTAAAATATTCTCGTTGTATCCGTTGTTTTGCATGCTTGCGGAATAGGTCAGATTGTACACATCGTCGAGATCGGGATACACGAGATTGTTTTGGGCGTTGCTTATCAGCATACCAGTATTGCTGAGTTGGGGAATTCCGCACCCAACATAAAACTGATCGTGACCTGTAGCGGGATTAGTCCTATTGTCAATCGTTGATGGATTGCAGAGGCTTTGAGTCTCTGTCAATGGCTCGTCAAAGATATTTTCGATAGTGCGCATCTGACCGCAGTTGCGTCTGAGGTTCGTGGCGTTAGGTACCAGATCGTTTTCGTTAATCCGTTGCGGGCTGGGCTCGTACCGTCCCACCAGCGATTGGGACTTCGGTACGACTTGCATTTCCTCCAGCTTATCTCTCTTTTCGCTGTGGTCTCTTATGACTTCCTCGACGAGTTGAAGTTCATTGCTATCGAACGTAGAGTCAATGTTTTCCACGCTGTTAACAACCGTTCCTGAAGACAAGCAGTTCGAAGACCAAGTAGTAAAACTTTGAAAGTCCAGACCCAAGCGTTCCTCAGCGCTGTGATCCAATCCGCAGTGATAGTTCGTCGGGCTCGGGGTATTAGCGTATGAGTGATTGGATGACTCGGACGATGAAAGCGTTTGACGCAGCCTATAGTTTTGCGTGTCGACATGAGACTCCGCGGGACTTCCCCCGATGTTTAAATGCAGGAGTGGCGATCCAACGTTCGCACTTGAACTTGGTGACTGAGCACGACTCGAAGCACGACTATGTGAACGCGAAGACAACACGTTGCAGCTACTCGCCGGGGAATCCGGCCAGTTTTCCGACCTTGGGGCACCGGGGGAGCGATGTTGTACGCTTGCAGTGTCGGACAATGCTTGAGCTGCTTGGAAACCTCCTCTTTCAAGAATCTCCAGGAGGGATGTCTCGTCGCCTGGATCGTTCAGCACAATTGAGGGAATCGGATCGTTAATAACCTGCGACGAGAAGATGAGAATAAACTAATAATAATCAATCTCTGACGACTCGCTGCACATTAACTCCCCGCTGCCTCCTGAAAAATATTCTATGACGATTGACAGACAATTTCTACGTGTGTCAAAAATATAATCGCTTAGTATTATTTCATGAAAAATACACACGCACGTAATATTACACGAGCAGATATAATTTCTACGTGTGTCAAAAATATAATCGCTTAGTATTATTTCATGAAAAATACACACGCACGTAATATTACACGAGCAGATATAATTTCTACGTGTGTCAAAAATATAATCGCTTAGTATTATTTCATGAAAAATACACACGCACGTAATATTACACGGATAAACAACGAATTCAGTCTTATGACAAAAAGAAGTCGCCTTTTACATTAATTATGGTAATAGTAGACAGATACTTTAGTGGTATGTGGGGCGAAGTCCGTGTAACTGTCTTTGAGGTACAGTGGGCGTTATGTTTCTTTCAGTAAGTTTAATAATGCACAAACCGATACGCTATAGGTTTTAAATAAAAATCTAATTTATATTATACTCGAAGCTAGAGACTGGGATTCACCTAAGACGTTGAGTAGAGTTTTCACCGTATTAAATTTTGAAATCTCGATATTTTTATCGGTCGTACCCTAGGTTTTTTATAAACTACACATCGATTTTGAATACTTTAGAATCGCTACCTAACCATCAATGTGGCTTAATGATGTTTATTTGTCGGTCTCATCTCGATAGCAAAATTAAATGTCATCATTTTTTTTAACTCAATCCTAAATGTGATTTCATATACTGAGCATATAAATACTCACATCTTCACTGGAGATGTTGCTGTTTGGTGTGCCATTATCAGCATAACTGGATTCGGGCGAAGCCCATCCATTACCGGTGTTGAAATTGCCATAAGCCGGTTGTTCAGCAATGTTGAAATAGCACTTATCCGGCTGACCGTAGTCAGACAATTTGTCGAGACAAGGGTTAATTTTCTCGCTGAATTGTTTGTTGCTGAGAATCTGTTCAGCAGTGGATTCGTATACGGACTTGTACGACTGATTTTGCGGTAGTATTTCGTTTGTTCCGGCGACCCAATCAAGTGTGTAGTAAGGTTTGCCGTGACGAGAGTAATGATTGGCTGGCGGCCTGACAGGTCCGCGTTCTACAAGATCGCCGTCGTCTTTTTCGTGATCGACGCTGTGATCGTCACCGTCGTCGGTTTGTACATCATCACAGTATTCGTTGTCATCGGTTTTTCTGTCATCTTCGTAATTGCCGTTAACGTCATTCACATTGCTGACCATATTCTTCTCGTTGTCTTTGGCAGATTTTTTCTTGATGTTTTCACTGTTATTGACATCTTGTGAAAACCTCAATCCCACAATCTTGTCGATGATGTCGTCAAATTTCGCGCCACTAGGTACATTGACATATTCAGTTGGGTAGCAAGTTGAACTCCTTTCGTTATCGGAACCTCCGTCAAGACTGAGACTCGTCGAATCAATAGACGACGTGTCCGAGCACGTGGAGACTTTGCGCCTGATGAAGGGATGGTTCAATTCAAGAGTAAGGAAATTGGAATTCGAACCTTCGACCGAAAGGCATTGTTCAGGATTTTCTCTGCTGCTGTCTGGCGACGGTGTTGATCTCTCGTCCGAATAGTAGATACTCGGTTCTTGACTGGATGACGAATACTGCGTCTGCATTATGCTTTTTTTCTCGCTTAGCCGCAACTCCATCGAGATACTGTAATCGGAATAATGTTGAATTGTTCAAGTCGTTCCGCATTTTTATCTTATACTTTTTGCATCTGATTTTTAGTGGTCATTCGTGAGATCGTAATATGATCGTAAAATTGTTTACATCAGCAATTTATACTGATTGCTTTCAATTATTTTATTAATGACATCGAATGCAACTTGTCTAATGCGTACCTGTCGGAATGACAATCAACGTCGTCGGCTTTGCCGGTGGAGCCCCATTTGTAATAATCAATTCCTTCTTGGCGCATCCTGCAAAAAAGCAACTATTGTTAGTATACTTGACTCTTTATCAATATCGGCAATTAAAAAATTCGTATAATTCCGTACACGTGTAATGTCCACAATTAAATGCACGCCTTAATCATCAATGCTACGAACGTTTCACATACATTGTTTTCCTTGTCAATGAATATATAAATTTTAGAATCATTTCCCCCTGACATGCACGCTTGACAACAACAGTCCTATACCAGAAACGGACTACATAACGATGTACACTCACAAATGGATGCTGACGACAAGTTTATTTGAATGGAATGGAATACATTTGAGTATGGGCTCAGTGGAATAATATTAGCCTGTCATTCAGATTCATTTTATCATTCCACTGTAATTGTAAAATAGTCCCGGCGAAATGTCAATTCCGAAATTCGTTCTTATGGTACGATCACAATTGTTTTACACGAACAAAAATTATGGTTGCAACTATTACGTGCCAACTACTGATTGATAGTTCATGCAACTGTTTTATAGTAAAATATAAAGCATTTATATGGTTTGTATGGTCACCATTTTATGGTATAATACATTTTTATGGTGTTTGCGGTTGTTATTTCATATGGTGACCATAAATAAAATACTTAGCGCTATTTAAAAATTTGAGGCTTTTTGTGTCAATAGTTGTGAACATGTCGTATTATTCTCGTACTGCTTGACAAATAAATTTTGGAACTAGGTCGACCTTTTTTTTCATCGAGGTTGTGGTCAGCGAGAACTTATCCTCTATACGTGCCCGGACCTTCGCGACGTAATTTTCCAACCACATAACGAAATAGAGTTTATTACAAGGATGAAGTCTTGGATACGTTCTTCATCAATATGACCCAATCATGCATGCTTACTTAATATTAAAAAAAGGCTTAGCCAATGGCAATCGTGTGGATTCGTAGCATGACGTATTATCTAATATCCTGCGTAGGAATTTCGGACGATTTCTGGAAAAAAAAAATGCAAAGTAAAATCCTGTGTATTTATCCCTCCATATTCCTTAGTTTTCCATTAAGCCATCTCTATGAAGAAAAACGTTTATGAATTTGGCTATTTCAAATAGAGTGTGGTTCAAAATAAAGAAAATAATGAAGAATGTGTAAGAATTTTACTTAGTTTCGTCAGCTCTAGAAATCTTAATAATCAAAATTAATATTGTATTCCTTTTTCATAGCTCTATAGTTATACTACGGGAATGTATTTTTGGGATATTTCTATAGATTTTTCATAACTCGATTCAGGAATCGTTTTTTAAATCCTGTATATTACAGAAGATTGGGGTCGGAAGAGAAAATGTAAGAGCGAAAAGTTATGTTATCCCGTGAGTTATTTAATGCAGCACATGTTATATTATTATTAAGTCTATAAAAAGCTATTAACAGAAATTTTTTTTTTAATTGAAAATATTGTAACGTTCATACTTTTCGCGCCCGCCATATTGATTGGATGCGCCGTGTGTTGAACGTCGTCAGTTCTTGGGACAGGCGATTCAGGAAGAAAAAATCAAAGTAAAAAATAAATCTTAATTTATCAAAAGAATCAAGTTTTGTGGAAAATACCAATGTTTTGCTGAATTAATTTTTTTTTCTGACTGCGCTGAAATAACGTGTTTCCAACCCGAAAAACCGGGAGGTAAGTCACCGATAACTGACCACAATAAGTGCGCATGCGCGCCGGACAAAAATATGGAGCAAAACTCCTCAAGGCATCGTGCCCACTTTTCTTGACCGGCATGCAGTTCCTAGCATGCCTGCCGCAGCTCTCGCAACGACACAGAGCGACGTCATTGTATATGGCCGAGCAGCCGATGGTTGGATGTCCACCTGTCTACAGTCAAACTACAAAAACAAAATGTCGGAACCAAAGCAGATCGACGAGGAAAACGATATCTGGGGCACGCCTCCAAAAGTACCCAAAGCTTCTTCTTGCTAATTAGACCACATTGAAATGTATTATGTGTAACTTGATCGATTTGCTATGGTCATATTCATTTTTCAATAAAAATTGGTACGCCTGCAACTTCCCACCCCCTCTGGATCCCATGCATATATACATACTGTACTAAGATAATGTTACCGTCATTTCAGCGCAGTCGGAAAGAAGTGTCGTATGCCACGCAAGAGGGAGCGCTAGTTTGACCTCGCACTCATTGAAACTCGCGCTCTTTTCTCCCTTGTAGCATAATTCACTATTATTAGTGGTGCTGGACATGTCAGTCAGGATGATTTTATCTTATAATAGCTGATTGAAGATCTGCTGCTTATGTAAAATTCGATTTTTCAAATTCAAATAAAGGTGAGGATCGAATGGTTTCTTAACCATTATTCTATATGATACCCAGACAGAAGCGGTCGCTAGCGTTTCCACTAACAGTTGCCCCTTGCTGAAATTAGGAAGATTTTTAGGAATCTCAGCAGTGGCACTACTCTAATCACAGACTAATAGAAACTTTTTCAAGGCAGCAGACCCTCAGAGCTTTCGCTTGGGCTCCGTAAGGAAGCCGATGACTAACTATTTTGGCTGCCCCGTTGCCCCTCTTATACCCGAAATCTGGGCAGAGGCAATAGTGGAAAGTAGTGGGCTCATGTCGTCCCCACTCTCGTTATCTTTGCGAGCTGATGCGAGGCATTCTGCCATGGTACTCCTTCCTACGATGGTTGATAACGTCAGTTTCATTATTTGTACCGTTAGCAGTTGCAAGATGTCGCTTTCCTTGTGGCGGTAAATTTAAAGTTCCCGGAGACCGCGTTTGGATTCTCATTATTTGAAGTTTCAGAAGCACTATCGTAGCACTAAGATTTCTGGAGCACGGGGAATGCGACACATGCGACACATTCAATTGTTCAATTGCGTTGTAGATTTAACAGGGTATTCAGTAGCTTTTTGAGAGCGTATAAAAACGCATCGTATTAGAATAAATGGAAATAATTCATGACAAAAAACATAACTTTTTTGTACATACTAGGCTAATCACACGTGCTGGCGCGCGTGCCTAAAAATTCTTTGGCGCTGCTGCGCTTCTATAACCCTTGAAAAAGTGAGCTCACATCCTATTATTATGTCAAATTTGACACCAAACTGAACTTGTTTCTCGCGGACTTTCCCAGCAACCAATCACAATTCGAATAAGTGTCAACAATGCTTTCCGTTACCCATGAACTTTTTAAAAAAGAGATAAACACGTCTCAAGCATCAACATTTCTCACACCTTGTGTTTTATTCCTTTGATACTTATAGCAAAATTAATTTGTTTTTGCAAACGTTGTTCGTATCTAAACGGGGCAGACAGACAGAAAAGTAACGAACATAAATTATTAAATAACCATTCATCAATGTGAATGGTTTTTCGAAATCTGGGACACTCAGTGTCTTTATACCATAATCTCGCAGTACCATTTTTTAAATCGTAAATTTCTCTTTTCACATTCTTTGGATGTAATGAGGAAGTAAAAAAATAGTCGTCCACTTCACTTGCGTTGCGGTATTTCAGCGATGTAGCTTGAGACGTGCTCGACTTATATTGTTTTGGAACCATCTAAATTGAAGAACAAGAAAAAGTCCAATATATCAAACCCAAGAAGAAAATTTGATATATGATACTTTATTTATAATTGCTGTTATAAATCAGTAGACAATGATGTTCGTTAAAATAGTCATCGGGATTAGTCAATGATAGATTAAACACTCCGAACGCGCTTCACGATTTGACTAAGCGAATGCAAAAAAATTAAAACAAGGCCGTGTAAATAGCAATCTTATTATCGCGTTGAAGGCATCACAAAAAGATGATTCATTCTATAAAAATGACGGCAGGAACACCAACAATAGGCTTCGAAGAAGTAACTCCAATTGGGTTTTCGCGCGGTAATAAGCGATGGTCGAGCATCGAAGTAATCATCGTGACTGTTGTGCCTGTAATCACGAGTGTACTTGGAACACTTAAGTTTATTGGGTCTATTACGGGTCATTTTTCACTAACCTATTAGAACTACTATTAACCTATAGGAACGCAAATCTAGCATTGGACAACCCCACGTTCATTGCCGCATGCCAGCTTGCAAACTAAAGGGCTTCGAGTGCACATTCACTTCCATTTATTCTGTTTTACTTCCGACAATGTTCGAAACTGTCTATTTCATTAGATTCATGCTTTATTTCACGATCTACTGTGTAGCCTTAAGGGGTCTGAATAAACTTAGAACCTGAAAGACAGGTCAATTTTGAATAGTTTTTTCTAGTGAGATCATTGGGTTTTTTTAAAATTTACAACTATTAATAAATAATGAATTTAACATTATTTCAAGACAGTGTCGCCGAATTTTTTATTCGACTGACTCATTGCAAATTTACATAAGGTGATGTTATTTTTTTTTGTCGTATGACCAGATACTTTGAACGCATAATGAAAATTCCAAAAATAGCAAAGTGAAGAATTTTTTAATATTTTTTTTTAGAAGAAACAAAACTTGAATAATTTTTTATTACAATATGAATTGACGTATTTGGAAAATGTTAGCACAACATTCTTAGTTTACTTTTGCAAGTGTACAAAAAGTAGGACTAAAATTACAGTCCAAATAATCATACCGATATCTGAAAAACATAAGATTCCGTCTCATCGTTAAGTTTGTAAATTAAGATTTAAAGTTGGAGTACATTTAGATTGTGCAGCTCTTCGAATTTCGTAAAATTGTTTTTAAAAAAGCTGCCGCATCCCTGTATGAACATTTTTCAAATTGATAGTAGTCCATGTTGAAAGTGGAATCATTCTTTCATGATGAAAAAAGATTCTGTTGGGAAAAGATAAAGTATCTTCTCACGACTATGTACTGCAATATCAAATTCAAATTCCATAATTATTGTATCCAGTAACTCTATTTGACGTAAAAACTCGTTTAGCTTAATCTCTTGAATGAATAACGAAACAATTATTCATACCTTACGGACATAAAAAAGTTTTCTTAAAATTTCGAAAGATAGAGTTGAAATGAATAACATTCTTTTTTAGTGTAGTATATTTAAATTTACCGTCGCGACGCTACCACACCTCTTCATTATACATCGCAGCTTTTTCTTTAACATTGTCGACCTTTGAAATCAGATATAACTCATTCACAGTGTGTCTCTTTCGCTCTTAAAACTGTAATTCTATGTTAATTTTAAGGTACTTTGGACAAACTAAAAATAAGATTCAACTGCGTAACGGAAATGCGAAATCGTACTCAATTAATTTTTATCCAGGAACTTGAAGCATGTAATTGATTCATAAATTTAATAAAAAATCATTGTTATGACTAATTTTTTAATTGCGTAAATCTTATGTACGATCATACAAATTAGTCGTAGACTTGCAGTAAAAACTTAATTGAACTTTATGTAATAATAGAAAAAATTCGATTCAAGCAATTTTAAAGTCTTAAAAAAAAACTTTCAAGCTATAAATTAGGTGAATTTTTTCTGGAGAATTAACAAAAATTCCGCGTGCAATTTCGGGCAACATTTGTTTTGTCAAATATTGTAACACACATTTTTATTCAGTGTTTAATTGAAGAATGGAAAGAAAAAAAGAACACTCAGTCCACGAGCTAATTATTTTTCGCTGTGTATTATGCTTATCGGTGTTGTATTTCTCATTTATTAACAAAACTGTACTCCTGTTGAACTGTTTAATGGAACTCGACAATCGTGACCCTGTTCAACTATTCTGCAGTCCATCCTTATCTTGTTTCATTGCACAGATACTCAATGGCCCAGAATTTCGAGATACGATTATTATCTCTCTTGCACTTGTGCATGTTTTAGATTGTCTGAAGACGGACTGTAGCTCAGAGTTTTTTTTGCATTTTCACTGTGATAACAAACTTACATTAATCCGCCTGGTGGAATCTTTCCAAGTTATAAAATTTTCCATGGATCAATGGATCGAATACGCCATTGAAAAAAATTACTTCAAGTTCAAAAAAGTATGTTAGTGTTATCTTCGTGTCATATGACACCAATAATTATTTAATATTTGCCAAGATAGTACAGCAGCAGAAACATCGTTGATACTGAAGTTTAAATGACGAGCTGATACGAATAATTTTACTCAGTGAGAATTCAACGAGAGTTGACGACGAATCAGCGTTAGATAAAATTTTCAAGACGTTATATAGCTCAAAGTAAATGAACCTTGACCGTTGTCCGATGAAAAAAATCGGTAGCGACATTGGTACCAACAACAATGAAACTGGAAGCCCATTAACAACAGACTATGTCGAGTCACGGCCGTGGCAATGACCAAGTGATGCTTTTTAATAAACTTCCGAGTCTCAGGTCGATTAATATAGGTCAAAATAAAAATAATTAAAAAAAATATATACATAACAAACATATGTATATATAATCTCACAAGGTATATATTGTTGCCCCTAAAGATACTTGATTAATTCAGTTATTCGAATACTTATCTCTGTCTGGTTAACAAACGATAAAACACCGGACTAGAATTTCGCACGAGGTGCCCATTCATTAAGCACATGTGCACACGTACTTCTACGAATATAAAAGATGTGTACTATTAATTAAAGCTGCTACTCGATGTTTGTCAGCTGCGAAACGCTCATCAAGATTTGATCAGTGTTTTATCTGTTTTAAGCTATCTACTTTATCGTATCGTCGAACTGAAGAAACCCAAAACGAAACCGTGGAACTATATAAATTTTCGAGCTCCAACTAAAAGGCTACAATTTTTATACAGAGGAAGGTTTATTAGGTGTGTGTGTGTGTGTGTGTGTGTGTGTGTGTGTGTGTGTGTGTGTGTGTGTGTGTGTGTGTGTGTGTGTGTGTGTGTGTGTGTGTGTGTGTGTGTGTGTGTGTGTGTGTGTGGGTGGGTGGGTGGGTGGGTGGGTGGTTGGTTGGGTGTTTAGACTATGTGCAGGGCTTCGAAATTTCAATTACCTGTCAATGCTGAAATTTTGTTAAAAAAATCCTTCATACGTGTTGGTAGTTTTAATGTTGTTTGGCATTGAATTTGATCAAAATCGGAAAACCGGTACGTATTTTATGTAGTTTCGACATTTCCGAAAATATCATCATTTTGACATAACTTTGGCAAAACATGAGACAACAAACTAAAATTTCACACATGAAATCGCTACATTGAGTAAAATTGGGATGATCCTGGTAACTATTCAGTGATAAGTATATGTTATTGGTTCAGGGGACTATTCTTGTACTTATATTAACTCAATTCACTGTTGATGTAACTACGAGACAGTTAATGTAACTAAAATAATAATCATCTGAACCGAAAAAATAACTTATCACTGAATAGTTACCAAGACCATCGCAATTTCTCTCTGTGTACTATTTAGCGATGATGCGTACATAGTTTTATCATAATTTGCAAAGTGGGTCAAATTTCTCAGAATTCTAACTTGCAGAAGAAGTTATGTAATTGCATTCATTTTAGACAGTGTCTAAATAAAAAACAGTGAACTCAAATTTTATACATGTAATTAGTATTATGCGGCAAGAATAGGGAACAGTTTCGTCATAACTAGTTATGTAGTTTAAGTTTTTCGAAATTTTGACCTTTATTTAAAAAACAACTGCAAAGCTGAACTTTGCAAATTGCTTCATCATAATATTTTGTTTTCTCACAAAACTTTCTCTATGAGGAGGCCAAGATCGATTAACATATTTCTTCATAGAGGTAGCTTTGTAACAAAAACCGAAAATGATGAGGAAGCAAATCGCAAACTTCTATTTTTTTATGCATTTGTGCATTAAAAATGGTATAAAATGACTTTCTTACCAAATATTATCGACAAAATAAAAATATATGCAAATTAGGAATAATTCTGGGTTTTACGTTTCACACAAGAATTACGCACTCCATATTTCCCGCCAATTTGATGCGAGACGCTTCAATAATCAGCTAATAACTGCGTCATTTTTAGACGGATGTCAATGCATTTTTTGATTCTCGTATTTCTCAAATGTTGAAATACACTATAACATTTATAAAGCTTCGTTTTTTTCTCTTTACCAAGAAACTCGCTGAAAAGCATTATTTAGCCGTATTAACCAGGACACTGCGCAATAAAAGGAATTTTTTATGCTGTTATCAAAAAATATATTCTTTCCTCAAAAGCGGTGCTAATAGTTATAGAATAATTATTCGAGAATAAATCATATTATAAATATCCATTGCAAAAAAAAACAACATTCATACTTTGAATGGAACCATATTATTTATTTTTCAGTACAGACGGTTTAGAACAATCGCCTTTTGATGTTTTACAAAAATAGTCTGCAGAATCGATTTTTATCTTAATCGATCATCGACATATTTTATCAACATCGCCCATCCTCAATAGATATGACGCATCCCATATGAACTCGCTCACAAAAAAAAAAATCCAACAAAAATTTCTGGCAAAATACGCCATGTTTATGATTCTTCATTTAACCTATAACATCTCGGGAACGATTTTTCGTATCGACATCTCTACAAAACAAAAACGTGAGCTTATTCATGACTTACAAAAAAAAAATTAATTCAAAATTAATTGTATAATTTCAGGTATCATTTGGCATTCAGGCGAAATCAACGAAAATATTTTTTTGTCGCACGAACTATCAATAGTGGTGCCGGAAAAATGATTGCAAATGCTATAAGTGAATGCCAAATTTTTTGTATTTTTTTTTCATGGGATCCTACAAAGGTCATGAGTTATAGCAGTCTACAATATTTGTCAAGAATAAGTATCGAACATTAGCAAGCGATGTGATAGGTGCTCTTCTCAAGAGAAGGCATGTATAGGGTGCAGAGTAAAGGGTGAACCTATACTTACCCCGGAAGCTTTCTTTTGGTGGGCAAAACAGGACTTACATTCCATAGAATTTTTTAGTTTATGAATTTCTTTAAAGATTTCCGACACGCTGTATTAGGTAAAAATTATATGCAATCTTTTACGTAGAGATTAATTGGTTAGATAGTTCACGATGACATTTTTTAAACATTTTTTTTTGGTTCGGAAAGATAATTTTCTCCGTCGATACGGATTATCGCTGTATGATTAATGTTTCCTTCAACATGGGTATGAAGCTGTGCCGTTTTCGAATCCCCAGAATAGCTTTTGCAGCGGCGAATCTCTATTGATGCATTTTCTTCACATTGTTGTTGTCTTTCCCTGTCATAAAAAGAAACTTTAATCGAATATAAGTTCTGTTTTATCTACCGAAAGAGAGCTGCCGGTGTAAGCATAGGTTCGTCCGGTGTAATCTGGAGACTCGCACAGACAGCATCTTTTTTTAGAAGAGCACCTATCCCATCGCTTGCTCTTATTCTATATTTATTCTTGGGAAATATTATAAACTGCTATAACTCAGGAACTTTGTAGGGTCCCACGAAAAAAAATACTAAAAATTGGGCATTTACTTACAGCATTTCCAACCGTTTTCCCGATACCGGTATCCAAAGCCCTTTTCGCAAAAATAAAATATATTTTCGTTGATTTTGCCGTAAAGTAGTACCTGAAATTACACAATTAATTCTGAATTTTTCTTGTTCTTGTAGGCCATGATAAAATGCACATTTTAGTTGTTTAAAGATGTTGATATGATAAATCCTTACCGCAATATCATAGTTTGAATGAAAATTGAAAACCATTACATAAATCGCCAGAAAAAAATTTCGAAAAAATAAAGATTTGGTTTTTCTATTATAACAATCGCTGAACATGTGGTTCATATGGAATACCTGCATTATATTCGACTATGCTCAAGCGCAGAGTATCCAGATTTCGGGGCCTTACATTCTTGTGGAACGATAAAGCGAAATGATAAAGGAAAGATAAAAGAATATAGCTTAATTGTTTTATTTGTCTTTTATAAGACTGGTATGGGCAGAATTTTTTTTATTTTTTTTTTTTTCGTGCACATACAGAGACAATATTGACACAAGATAGAAAGAACCTGATGGAATCAGAGTGTCGAGATGTGTGGCCTTCTTACCTAACGAAATATTAATGAAGTCGCCAGAGGTACCAGAACCAACCATACCACGATTACTACTACTACGAAATATAGTTGTGTACATAGAATAAAAGAATATCGTGCTAAAAATAAATGTCAGAAACCGAATGCCATTTTGCCACGAATTTGGTTGTGGAGGCCGTTAAATTTTGTCCTACCAGTTCCAAGCCAATTACGCGCCAAGCTGTCTGACAACTTTCACATTTTTCGTCTGGCCAGGCTACAAAATATTTATACTTGCGTGGGTAAGACAGAAAATTCATCTCAGCTGTGCCCACGTACTATGAAAATTCTCGTAAATTTTATTGAAATTATTATTACTATTATATCTTCACTAATGTGTGTATTCTCTATTTCTCTTTAATTCGCTAAGCTTAGACTTTAAACTCACCTCGATCGATTAGAGTTTTTGTATTATCGGCTCTTTGCATACATAGCGTAAGGTCCCAAGTTTTTTTGCCGTTCACATATATAATTGTCCGTTATTGTTTTTTATTCTTCAATTCTTCAATCCTCGCGACGATTGTCCCGTTAATTTTTTAGGAGACGCCACAGTCTCGGCAGAATGATTAAACACACACGGTCCGCTAGCACCAAAAGCGGAATAACATAAATACAACGCGAAGAGTCACGCACTGAGGACTGGTAAGATAATCAGCCAATTCTGGTGTCACGCCGATTATATTTTGCCCCCTCTCCTTCGCTCGCGCCAAGTTCTTATCGCAGAAGTTTAAAAAAAAACATACTCCCGCATTTCCCGACGGTCCAGCACAGTATTATTATTGAACAGCTAACGATTGGCTGGTCAGTCAGCCAAACACCGCGTGAGGCACCGTTTCAGTGACAACCGCGGAAATACGAAGATGCGAAGTCGAAGAGTTGATGCGCAACAGTCGCGGAAGTCACTTTGAACCTTACCGAGTTCCCCGGAAGTGAGGTTTCGAACTCAGCTTTTGTACAGCACAATGTCCAAAAAAATGGTCTGTACGACAAATAAAAGAGTATTTACTTAAAAATACACCAGGCAGCAATTCTGAATAATCCACGATGTGTGACCTCGATTTACTTAAACGTCCCATCAATATGTATAAGGGTCTCCCCAAGTCTGTTGTTGTTTCTTTGACGAGACGTTAATTTGCACTCGAACTTAATACGGAGCTTATTGATTTCTTTGTTATTCACAACCGATCGCAACTCCAGGTCCATAAACTTGCTTATAACAATTTATTTCGTGTGTTTTTTATCCAAACAATTTTAGACACCGTTCCATGTGATTAAACGATAAAATTAATATTTTGCTTCAACGTCAGAATGACAACGATCCTCGAATATTCGCGTACGAAACCCTCGATCTCCGAAGAGGCACTGCCGACTCGCACGATGCGGCGTAGGTAAACTAAAACCAGTTGCAAAAGTTAAAGCATTCATCGGGGGACTACGAGTGTGACGGGAGACGTAGGCACGGCCTGTATCCGCGACGAGCGCATGCGTTCCACACATTTGAGTGACGTCAAGTCGCGATATTCTACCTCCACCATGACCACGACTATCATCAACACTGCGACTCGGTTTCTCAACCATCGACACTCTGAGATTCACGAAAGCGCAGTTACCCGCTGCAAGGCGCGAAATCTTCGTAATCAAAATTCAATTACCTTTTTTATGTAATTTTATTTGGTTCTAGTTTGCCATTTATTTTCGCTCGGTACATAATTTTTATCATTGTAATTCGAGCAATTACTCTGTCAAACAACTGCACGATTGAATTTTGGAAATGATGTTTATTACAATTACAATATAAGAATTCACTATCGGATGGTAACCGGAGTGACACTGTTGAATTTATTCCATTTGTTTATTTCTGCCGCTAACAATTGGATAATTATATTTTATTATATTGTATACTTCGGTGACAACATTGTAGAAATTGTGAGTCCAAGTAAACAATTTTTGAATGAAAATTCAATGGACTTTTTATGCGGTTTTGTTTGGCTGTAGTTTGCCATTCATGTTTGCTCGGTGCATTTTTTATTATTGTAATTTGAGCAATTACTCTATCAAACAACTGCAAAAAAAAATGTTTGAGAAGATATTTATCACAATTACAATATGGGAAATGAATTATCAGATGGTAACCGGAGTGACCAAGACTATTGTATTTATTCCATTTGTTTATTTCCGCCGTCAACAATTGGACAATTATACTTTTCAAATATTGTATATTTAGGTGACAACATTATAAGAATTGTGATGAATCCAAGTAAACGATTTTTGGATGGATTCATCGCAAATTGACATAAAAATTGAGGCAAAGGACGGTGGCAAATGGGCCAAATTGTTACCCCAATATTCTCTGTATTACATTCAATTTATTGAATTTCTTATCGTCATTTTTATGGAAAGAAAGTTTTTTAATTCTTAATAAAAAAAACTTATTCGTTTTTTTTAACTTATAAAGTGGGTGAGGGGCAGCTAATTATTTATGAAATTAATAAGCAAAATAAGATGTAATGGAAAGCAATAGGATAACTACAACGTTTATTAGAATTTACTTTCCAACAAACAGACTCAATTACAAATTGATGAATTTTGAAAAGTAGAGCTATATTCACGTTAAAGAAGCAGAACGGACGCAGAATTCATTATTTTTCTTAGAATATCTTGTGTGTTAGTTCACCTGCAAACTTACGCAGCGTGTTAAAACAGAGATATTTTCGTGACAACATATTTATTGCTTATGAAATGTGCAAAATGTCTGGGGGCAAATAAGAATATTATTCACATCTGGTTAAAATGGTCGGATTAATGAGAACAAATGAAAAATAACAATTCTAGTGGTATTTCTGTCATCAAAATTTTCGAAGTCGGTTAATAACACCGAACATTATTTTTCAGCTCGAAAATAAGTATAAAGCTTGTATTTAATTTTTCATTAATATATCACTCACGTACCGACACTGGTGGTTATGTGGTCGGTGTACGGCTTTCGCGATACCCCGAGTTAAGATAGTCCTAGCGCCTGGGTATTTATTTTGCATAGGTTCAAGAAAAATGAGAGAGAATCGCAAACACTTCTCCATGGTATAAGAATTTGAAAAAGTTCATGCGCATGGGAAAATAAATTTTGCATAATAATTATTCTAAGATGTCGTGAACGAATTGATGAATGAAAAATGCTCGACGGATGCCCTGAAACCTAACTTTTTTCATGAAAATGATTAGTTGATTTTTATAAAATATCTACGTATGAATTTTTTTTAGATTTTTCAATACACTTTGCATTTTTTCCTTTTTTATCCAGAATAAATATGTGATAATATACAAAATTGCGTAGCTGAGTCGGATGAGGACGCATTGGGAGTTAGATTAGCTTAGTGATGGAAGTGCAAGGAGGGAGTGATAGGAAGGGGAGGCTAGGGGGGGAGCAAAGTAAAAACCCTCACGGGTGTATCTCGGAATTGGAACTTAACCAATTAAGGATGTAGGAGCGCGATGGGGTGCCCAACTTCCTGAAAAGTGAGAATTCAGAGAAATATTCGAATACTTCTCGATGGAATAAAAATTTTAAAAAAATGAAGCATACAAAAGGTGCGGAATTAATTAATTTCAAATATTAATAATTGCAAAATATTATTAACAAATCGGTGAAAAAAAAATGGTGCAACAAATTATCCGTCAATCTAACTTTTTTTCGAATAAAAATGATTTGTTAAATTTTCTGAATACGTATGAATTTTTTCAGAATCTTGTCTAATGTTTGAAAATGGCGGTTTTTTTTTCTTGTATGACCCGTATTCGCGAATCTATTTGATCAATCAAATAGATTCGTATCTGCAGAGATTGGTATCTGTCCAATACTGTTTACTGCTTCTGTTAGAGCTCTTTTGGCAGCTTTGTCTGCATTTTCGTTTCCAGTTATACCTTCGTGTGAAGGGATCCATATAATAACTATATCTTGTCCTTCTTTGTGCATGCTTGAGACTTGTTCTTGTATGTTTTGGATGTCGGTATTGCTACAGATCGGATTAAGAAGAACATTCAGGGTAGACTTAATGTCTGTAAGAATGGCCGCTTTAGGGACTTTGGTTTCCTCTAGTATGTGCAACGCCTGCAAGATAGCGAATGCCTTGCATGAGAGAATTTCATAAGCTGTTGGCAATTTTGGTGATAAGGGGTTCCAAGGTGGGAATGCACTTATGCGCCTGTGGTGTGTTGCTTGGTAGGTGAAGTTTAGTTTAGCGGTTATATGCATGGCTCGTATAAGGAATGGCTGAGGAACGATCGGCAGGTTTTCATATTTCTGCATCGTTACCTTAGCTTCCGTGAATTCGTACCTCATGACGTTTGGTATGTAACGATATCGAGCAACATAAGATGCGGTGACGGCTGATCTTCTTAGTTCCAGAGGGGGAATCCCTGCCTCTGCCTGCGTACTGATATTTGGACTGGAGCGAAACGCTCCAATAGCTAAACGCAGAGCTGTAGTTTGGACCGGGCTCAAAGTTTCCAGTTTTCAAAAAAAAAGTTTCCGGTTTCAAAGTTTCCATTTTGCTGATCCATAGATCAGTGCTCCATAGTCAAGTTTTGACTGTATCAGGGCCTTATACGTGCTAATGCGGATAGCTCGGTCTGCACCCCATTTTTTGGACGAGAGTATTTTTAGTACGTTTATTCTCTTCATCCATTCGGCTTTGGTAGATTTTATGTGAGTTTTCCAGGAGAACGTAGGGTTAAATATCAAACCGAGTATGTTTAGTGCGTAGGTTCTTTGGATTGGACAGTTCTCTAGGCACAGTTTAGGTGTAACTTGAGATTCAGATGGTGACCTTGTAAAGATAATATATTCTGTTTTGGAACGCGGGAATTTGAAACCCGATTTTCCGCACCATTTTATCAGATCGTTTTATAACTCTTGCAGCAACTTGATCGTATTAGAGGTGGTTTTGCCTGAGCAGTAAAGGGTAGGATCATCGAATCGATTGAAGAATCGATATGATGTCGTTGATTGCGATGAGGAAAAGGGTGACACTGATAAACGATCCTTGAGGGACACCGTTTACCGACTCGGTATTTCTTGAAAAGGTGTTTCCTAATTTTACTTGGATGGTCCTGTTATTGAGGATTTATATACTCAATTATGTGTCCGTGCATTCCTTTATTTTCGAGCAGTTTTACGAATTTTTTTTCCACACCATTTCGTGAGCCTTTTCAATATCCAGTGAAATGGCAACTAGGCGGAGGTTGTTGACGAGGGCGTTACATATGCTGGCTTCAAACTGCACGAGGTGGTCTGTAGTGGACCTAATTGCCGGAATCTGCTCTGGTACGGTGAAAAATAGCCGTCACGTTCTAGGACCCATTTCAACCGTCGGCTTACCTTTTCTCCAATATTTTGCCCATGTTGCAAGTAAGCGCAATTGGTCGATAGTTGGAGGCACGTGTAGGATCTTTAGCTCGTTTCCTGATGGGTACAATTGTTGCTAACCTCCAGGCTTGCGGAAAGGTGTTTGTTTTCCACATGTGGTTGAATAAAGCGAGAAGGTGCAGTTTCCCATTTTTTGGAAGGTGCTTGATGAGTATATTGAGTATTCCGTCGTGGCCTGGACTTGAGTTTTTGCTGAGAGAAAGACTCGTATTTATTTCTTCTATTGTAAATGGCAGGTTAATCTCGTCGTCATTGCCTGTGGTATAATTTCGGTGGTCTAACCTTGGGTTGGCTTTTGTTTCTTTTTTATGTTCCAGGAATTGAGGTTCGTAATTTCGGTCACTGGAGTTGTCGGCAAAAGTGTCCGCCAGGATTTTAGCCATTTCGTTTGTTTTTGAAGTTGTATCTCCATCTTTTTTAACGAGAAAAGGCACGAAATGGAATTTGTTTTCCTTCGATGCATTCTATTGACATCCATACTTTGTCACTTAGTGTGCGACGATTTATCGAGTTAATAAATATTTTCCATGACTCCATTTTCTGTGTATTCATAGTTCTTCGGGCTATGGCTCGGTGCTTTTTAAATTCCGTTTTGTTCTCAGTGGACCGATGTTTCTTGTATACATTGTAAGAAATTCTTTTGACCATGCAGAAATGGAACCCGTCCAATAATGGCAAAGCAGATTACTTTATTTTTCTGATTCGATACTGTTTGTTCTGAATGATCAAAGACCAAAAAGGACTGCAGATCGAACAGATATCAAATGTGAAGAATTGTAAAGCGTTGTAGAAGAGAAAACAATAGACGGTGATTGGGGTTAATTCTTAAGATATTTGAATAAATTAGTGTAGTATCTCAGGACTCGAAGGAAGAAATCTCAAAATATTTTCTCAAATGGTGAGTCAACTCGCAAATCAGACATTGAAAATCTCTCTACTAGGAAATGTACGAATAACAGACTATATCACTCGAGGTGAATTCCGTAAATTACACCGGCGCACATACAAAAAGAAAAACAATAATATTTCAGGGATGGTGAGCCATGAGGGTTCTCACCACCAAACAAGAGCGAAAACATAAATTCATCAGTTAAATATTATCACACATTATAACTTTCACCCATACATCATCACGAATTATCATTTTTAGAGTACATCATTCTCATAAATATCATTTCTTAACATTATCACAAATCATGAATCTTTCTCGGTTTTTTCCAAATTATAAGAAATTTTCTTTCTCATCATTATCAGATCTCGAATTTTGGTGTCAATCATAATCATGATAATCAATAATCAATATAATTCTTAAGAATCATCATAAGACATAAAACTATCACATTGAGGGTTAAATCCCTATATGGAATAACAAACTTCAACAGTCTGCGGATAATCTCTTCGCGTATATACCAACAAGTGAGCACATTTCTTTACGTGATTTACTTCTTCCTCGTTCAGTGATGCTCGATGGGCATGAAAACAAAAATTGGAAAGTACTCATCGAGCAACGGTTATGTTGTTGTTGTTCCAAATCACATCGTCTTCCCGAATGGCAGTCTTGGTGAAAATCTGTCGTCACTCTAAAGGTAAACGGAACTCCAAAATGGCCAAAATAGATTTTCCAAGGACGACAGCCCGGCGATGTTATTTCACGATGAGACCATTGATTCATTGGGCTATTCTTCAATCGCAAGTGAATCCGAATATGCCATGGACCATTTGTGAGAAAAATGCATCACAATATGCCGGGAATCGGTGGGGCCCAACCGCTCGTTCTCTCTCGCTCTCTTTTTTTCTATAAAAAGGAGCGCATGGTGATAGCATACTCTTAAATGCTTAAACACGTAATAAAAAGAACAAATGCAAAAACTCACCTTTTGAAAACTCACTAAGCACCTTCCCACACAATTCGCGAACAGATATGAAAACATTCGGCTTATAATTTCCGAATAAATTGAAGCCATAAGAAATAAATGGATTTCTGTGATAAAAGAACGTGGTGTCCCCCGTGCGGTAGTCGAGCGACTGGGAAGAGTGGTGGTGATCTTTCAAAAGATTTACAGATCATTAAGGGCTAGCGACGTCTAGAGCGTAGAGTGAGGATCTATATTCTATTGATAGGCGATTCGGCGATCGATAAGTAGGGCGCGATCCCATAGACAACCGACAGATGACACGAAACGATTACTTTCGCGAATCATCGCGAAAAACTCCGGTTACAACATTGCATGCATGCTTTACTGCTTTGTTGGTGGTTTCGCATTCCTTATTCCATCAAGGTACATCTTTGTCACGGGTTTTTCCAGAGGTTTTGGGGATAGAGCGGTCTGCTACTTCTCGGATTACTGCATTTACTTTTACTGCTTCAATGTCTATGCTAATGTTATTCTTTTCTTCTGGTAAAAGTGTCTCGGAGAAACGTTTATTTAGTAGTTCCGTGTATAGAGGGCAGTCCGCGCTTTTAAATTTCCACTTTTGAGGGGGTGAAGGGCTTTTAGGAGGTCGTTGTCGCTATCGATTTTTATGTGCATTGGAAAATGATTACTGTCATAGAGATCGCTATCAACAGTCCTTTCGGTTGTGTGTGATATAGATGATGAGCGAAAGGTAAGGTCTATGGAGCTATGTGTGCCAGATGAAGGGTTGTGATGAGTAGATTCGTTTGTATTTGAAATAACCATGTTTGGGTCTTGTAACCAACGTTCGATTATTTAGCCTCTACCAGCTATTTTGCTTGAGCCCCACAGTGGATTGTGACTATCAAAGTCACCGGCCACTATATATGGTTTCGGGAGTTGTCGTACTAAATCTTGAAGTTGTGATAGCTTGAAGTTGAAACTATCAGGGATATATATATTGCATATTGCTATCTTTTTCGGTGATTTCACTAATAGTTTTTGGTGTCCAGGTTGATTTCTCCATAGCTTTTGGGGTTTAGGTTGATTTCTCCATAGCTTTTGGTGTCTAGGTTGATTTCTCCATAGCTTTGGGTGTCCAGGCGGATTTCTCCATAGCTTTTGATGTCCAGGTTGATTTATCCATAGCCTTTGGTATCCTGGTTGACTTTTCCAGGTTCGATCCCGGGCTGTGGCAATATTTTTTCACGATCAAAAATTAATTGTTTAAATATCGTCCGTTCAGATTGCTTCACCAATTTACGAATTGATAAAGCAATTTCAACGGACAAAAATACAAAGATTTCAAATGTTTGATTCTCCCGTATAAGAGGAATTGATTACAACGAAATCTTCGGCATCGTTCGACTCACACCCCGAGTTACGATTTGCCAAATGTCCATCTAAGAAAATAAAAATATTACAAGCTGTCACGTCGAAGCATCATAACATGGTATGGTATGGTATTGGTATGGTATTTGTTTATTGTGTATGCGAGGTAAATACCTATTACACCTTGTCGTACAAACGTATTAAACTTATCTCTTCAATACTTATTTCTAGATAAAAAAACATATTCTCTTTTTATTCGCCTAGAGCAAATGCGCGCAGTTTACAAAATCCTTGAATGAACAAGAAGACGTTCCGCGCGTCTCTGGCGTTTTGCACTTTTAGTACGTCTGGAAATATAGGACTATTTAAAAATTGCTTTCGCAGCGGCGCATAGATAGGACAGTTACATATAATATGTTGTAGCGTTTCCGATTCTCCCAAATTGCATACAGGGCAGATCGTCTCTTCCTCAATTTTATACGTAATCATTTTTATTCTAAAATACAACACCTTTCTTCCGGCTAACCGGCACTGGGCTACTGCTCTTAAATACGCTAGAGGTTGATTCTCAAGAAGGTACTTTTGACATTCGCTCGAATTCAGGTCTGTGATTAGTTTGTACCGTGGGTTGTACGTTGACTCTTGGGCTTGTTTTTCATCGCTTTCAAGTCTTACATTTGTTATTTTGTTCAAGATAGGGCTTAATGCGTCTGTGATTGTCTCTCTTGACGGATTAGTAGCTAGATACCCGTAGCCGTATTCCTCCAAAATTGAGTTTAGCAGAGTAACCCAGTTCCGTTTACCGTCACTTTGTTCGGTTGAGTCCTCCGCAACGAGCCACCTATACATCATTATCGGGAAACGGTCGTTATCCATTTCTAGAATTTTACACCAAAATATGAGCGCTCTTTTAATTATGAGTTTTTCCAATGACGGCATCCCTGTCTCTAGCCTAATTAGATACGCTGGTGTGCACCTTGGAAGCCCTAAGAGCTGTTTAAAAAAGCATGACTGGACTTTGTCTAGTGACTCTAAATGCCTCAGCCCCCAAACACCTGAGCCGTATAGGAGTGTAGCTGTTACTACTGCCGAATATAACGTCATTCTGCCTTGCCAACTTTCGAGCTTTGTAGCTAGCATGGTGGTCCAGATTGACCTTATAGCGATTTTAGCTTTTGCTGTGAATTGCTCGGCTGCCGCGAGCTGAAGGCCGGATTTCGCGAACGTCACACCCAGATATGTGTATCTATTTACTATTTCCAAGGACTTATTTTTCTATTTCGGTACTCGCTCTTTCTTTTTCCTGCCGCCTCTGCTAAAAACGATTATTTTTGTTTTGTTCGTGTTAACTTCCAGTTGGTTCGCTGTACAATATTCTTGCAATGTGTCCAATTTGTGTTGGAGATCCACCACATCGTTTGACAGTAGTACGAGGTCGTCCGCAAATAAAAGCATCTCAATTTTGGATTCAACATTTATATGGCCAGCTCGTACGAAATAGTCCATAATATCGTAGAGTAGTAGAGAAAACAGTGTCGGGCTGCTAGGGTCCCCCTGAAGTACACCTTGCGTTGTGTCAATTTTCTCGGTATTATTTCCCTGATTTAACCGTACTTTAAAGCATGCCTGTTCGTAAAAGTTTCGGAGCAATTTAATAATTTTAACACTGACTCCCGCTGAGTACAGTTTATCCCATAAAACTGAGTGAACCACCGAATCGAACGCTCTTCGGAAGTCGACAAATGCAGCGTAAATTTTACCTCCAGGCTTTGCTAGCGCAATAGCTATTTTTCCATTCAATACAAAGATGTTATCCTCGCAAGATCTACCCGCTCTAAATCCTGCCTGGCATTCTGGTAAAATATTGTATCGTTCTGCCCAGTAATTAAGTCTTTTTGAGATAACATTCGTAAAAATCTTAGATATCACATTGGCCAGCGCGATACCTCGATAGTTGAGCGGGTCTTCGCGATCCCCTTTCTTATAGAAAAGAATTAATTCCGATTCGCACCAGTCTGAGGGAATTTCTCCAGTTTCAAGAACTTTATTAAATAATCTAGTTAACGCTTGAAGCCAGTTGTCTGGCAATGCCTTGAAAAAGCTATTTGTTATTTTGTCTGGTCCGGGAGCTTTGCCACCTTGTAGTGCCGTAATTATTTTCTTAACTTCCGAGATCTGTATCGTTCTGTCGAGCTCCGGGACTGTCTGCTCTACATATAGACGTTCGTCATAGTTTCTCGGGGGATAAATACGTTTAAAGAAATCTTGCCATTCTTGGCCTGAGATTGGACACTGTGAATAACTTTTGCCTCTATATTTTTTAATTAATGACCAGAATTGCTGCGGGTTCTTTGAATTCGAGATTTCGTCTTTAATTTGCTTTAAGTATTCTTTCTTTTTTGATTTCGCCGTTTGTATATATTTTTTCCGCGCCCCGATATGGGTATTTTTCTTTTCTTCTTTTTCCACCTCCAATTTAGAGTCAAGCCAATCTTTTTTTGTGTCGTTTTTTATTGATTTTAATTCTCTGCATTCGTTGTCAAACCAAGGTTTGTCTTTCCTTGATTTTTTCCCTTTTCCCTTAATTACCCGTACCATACCCAGCTCGCTCGCTGTAACATTAATATTTTCTATAATATCCTTGTTAATTTCGCTCGAATTTTCCGAGACTACCGAGTTTTTCAACGACAATTGCATCTTATACTCGTCGATTTTTTCTGGATCCCATTGAACAATTTTACTATCGATATTTTCCGTTTTTGGCTGTGGTATTTCTTCAAGTAAAATGTCCAGCGTGACTGCTACTACAAGATGGTCTGACAGTCCCACATCTTTTATTTCAAGGTCTCAAACAACACGTATTTATCCAAACCAGATCAATAGTGCTCGCTCCTTTGTTTCCTATAAAAGTAAAATTGTCGTTCCTATCAGATTGCGTTCTACCATTCAGCAGAATTAGTCCTAGCTCTCCTAAAACTTTCTCAATCAACACGCCTTTTTTGTTAACCACCAGATCTTCGTTGGCTCGAAAAGGAAATAAATTTGTGTCTCCAAGGGTTTCTTCGTCGAGTTGATTCCTTTGTCCTAACCGGGCATTAAAATCCCCTCCTATTATTACCGGGTATTCATCCTTGTCAAGAATTGCCAGTATTGCATTCATTAGTGACTCGAACCTTTCCTCATAAAACACGTCCCGCATGTATAAACTTACTATTATAAATACTTTGTTTTTTATAGTACATTTGACTATTATCCACGACTCCGTTACCTCTATGAACTCAACATTGTTGACTAGACCTTTTTTACTTAAGACGATCAGGCCCCCGCTGGCTCTGCCTGTTGCTTTTTCTTTGGTCGCTACACTAGCTTTTATGTCGAAGTTTTCAAAGATTTTCGGAATTTTTGGTTCAGCATTATAAGACCATGTTTCGCTTAGGCAGATTAACGCGCTATTTATAAAATATTCAGCGCATTCATCGCTTGTGATTTCATACAGATTTTGTAAGCCGTGAATATTCCAAAACGTTATATCTACGTGCTCTTGTCCCAAGTTAAAGGATGGTGGATCGTCGACAGCGACGACATGTGAAAATGTTAAATTCAAATTAAGACATATATTCACATCCGTACACAAACATACACACACAAACAGACAACGTAATATTCGACGCTTATAGTCGCAGATGTTCAAAGGTTTTTCGGGACTTTCCAATCTTTTGTTGAACGTTTAAGGATGTTGTACGTGAGGTACGCGTACCGAGAGTTTTTATGATCGCAGGAACTCGTAGGTCGTCTGGCACGCAGATGCTTGGGTCAAGCGGACCGTTCGGGTTTTTTCCGCGAGACGCGACGCCTTCGCATCGAGACGCATCTTATCTACCTGCGAGGGACGCCAACCCTTAAAGCCAATCACTGTAAAGAGTAATGGTCTCCAGAAAAATTAGCCAATGAATATCTGCGACTCCAAGCGCTTGAAGGCGTTTCTTTCCCGATTCTAAGGGAGGGAGCGAAAATTCAAGCGTTAGTCGTTTTACAATTTTTAGTCAGTCTTCAGCTACTTTCCGTCTAGTCAACATCGAAAAGTTAAATCTATCCACACGCACCACTTACATTTTAATCGTGATTTTACAGATAATAAAGTTTTGTTATCCACTCTACTGCATCCACTATTTATTCAATCTATCCTTATACGAAAACAGTTGTAGTCGATTAATTTCTACTCCAACCCGTACTGTTTGATTTCGTCGCAACAGCGCACGGAAATTTACAACTTCCGTGGAAATTCTTAGTCTTTCGCGAGTTCGACCGTACATTTTTTGGTCCTTCGAGCCGGATGCAGTCAAACTTTGGACTCACGATTAGTTCAGTGTGTGTTCCACGTGTGTGAAGTGCTGAAACTCAAAAACGCATCATCAAGACCTCTTCAACCAGCATCCGACCAAGGAAGCTCAGGATTTCGTCTCTCCAGCAAAGCAAGGACGAAAAGAGGCAGCAAGGATCCCGTTCACCAACGCCAAGGATCCAGCAACAACCGGTAAGCTCGTTAAGTCTGTTCACCGCATCCCCAATTTCAAACCCTTCCGCGAATATTCAGAATGGCAAACGCGCAGGCAATCAAGCACTTGATAAAGAGACGCGGCACTATAAAGGCTCAAACAACGTCCTTTGCGTCATTTTTAAAGCATTATCAAGATGAAGCACCGATAAATATCATAAAAATAAAGACGCGCCTAGATAAATTCAAAGAAACGTTATCTCAATTAAGCAACATATGCGATGAACTCGATTGCCTCGACGAAGAGGTCGATCACACCGAGGAGAGGATCGCCATCGAAGAGCAAGCTCTCGATCAGATCAGCGAGGCCGAAATTCTACTCGCTGCCGCGAATCCGCGTCCAAATACACCAATTACGATAGATTCCGATGACGGTCACGCTGCGACAAACCGAGTTCTTCGCGTAAAACTGCCAGAAGCGTCACTGCCAAAGTTCGATGGCAAATACGAACAGTGGCTGAGCTTCAAAGATGCGTTCACTGCGTTGATCAGAGATCGTCAGGACATCAGCAATGTCGGGAAACTTCAATATTTGAAGGCATCGTTATCGGGTGACGCGGCGCGCAAACTTAATATATTCACAATTACGGGTGACAATTACGCGCGAGCTTGGGATCTACTCGAACAGTCATACCAAGACGAAAGAATTATTATCTCGCGACATCTGAGTCTTCTTATTCGCATGCCGATTCAGGAAAAGGAAACCGCGGCGGGATTGACTCGTTTAGCCGACGAGACGCAACAACACGTGCTCTCTTTAAAATCGTTGGGAGTTGACGTGGGTGAACAAATTATCGTGCAACTCGTGGTCGAAAAACTGCCGAAAAACACACGTCAAAAATGGGACGAAACATTGGAACGAGGCGTTTTCCCACCGTTAAAGCAGCTCATCGAATTTTTGTATGGGACCGCGTCACGAATCGCCCAATGGGAATCGGAAAGTCAGAGAGAATCAAAAGATTCCTCGGCAAAGGAGAAACCGGGAAAAAACGGCAGATCGGCAAAAATGCTCGTGACAATTGCAGAGGGAAAGTGCTCGGTTTGCGCCGGAGAAGCACATCCATTGTATAAATGCGCTAAATTTCGAGACTTGCCTGTGAATACTCGAGTAAAAATAGTTAAAGACGCGTCGCTCTGTCTGAACTGCCTCCGGAGACATGACTCAAAGGAGTGTAAATTCAGACACTGCCTTAAATGCAAAGAAAAACATAATACTCTGCTCCATCCAGATTCCGAGTCCGCGTCCGGGACGTCCACATCGCGAAATTGACTCGTGGAACCCGCAGGAATGGGGAATCTCAGAACGTCGTCCGTGGGCACGCCGAGGTGCTCAAGGGCTACGGAAAGAGTGTCAAACAGACAGAAGACATTCAGCGTCGATCGACGAATATCATTAACTTCAAATACAACGATGCGGGAGTTAATGACCAGCGCAGCGGTCGACGTATATGATAGCAAACGTCGGCATATACGATGTTGCGCGTTGCTGGACACATGTTCCACGGCTAATTTCATGACTGAAAAATTGGCCACGGCACTGCGATTGCCGAAAAAGAAACTATCCATTCCTGTGGGAGCATTAAACGCAATGGCTACAACAACCAAGCATGTTGTCACGGCCACTTTTAAATCAATCCACGATGGATTCGAAAAGACATTAAACTTTTTAACGATTCCACGCATATCGGACCCCGTACCGGCGGAATCAATTGCAAGGGAAAATATTAATATTCCCTCCAACATACGTCTCGCGGACCCTGAGTTCCACAAGGCAATGGCAGCGGATCTGCTACTTGGCTCAGGCCCGACTTTGTCGATGCTTTGCATTGGACAGATCGATCTCTCCGACAAAGGAGTGGATCTAATCCTTCAAAAATCACGCCTAGGATGGGTCATTGGAGGAAGCGTCTGCAACAAACACGCGCCAGCGTCGTGTTTCGTTACGAACATCCAACAGGATCTCACAAAGTTCTGGGAAATTGAAGAAGGATCGATGCGCAAGCATTTCTCATCGGAAGAGCTGCAATGCGAAGAGCATTTTCGGCGGAACGTGAGCCGTGACGAACACGGTCGTTACATGGTCGCGCTGCCCTTCAAAAAAGAACATCCAGGATTAGGAGAATCCCGCGGACGAGCACTCAATCGCCTCAGGTCGCTGCAACGAAAATTTAGGCTCGACAAAGAGCTACATCAACAGTACGCAGCAGTACTCGAGGAATATTTACGTCTGGGACACATGTCGGAATGCAAGAACGACGATGGAGATGGTTTCTACTTACCGCATCATGCGGTAATAAAAGAAAGCAGCAACACGACGAAGGTACGCGTAGTGTTCGACGGCTCCGCAAAATCAAGCTCTGGAATCTCCCTAAACGATGCATTAATGGTTGGTCCCACGATTCAAGACGATATCTTTTCGTTAATTCTTCGATTTCGTTTACACAATTACGTAATCACGGCTGACATCGAGAAAATGTATCGGCAATTTGTAATTCGAAACGAAGACAGGAAATATCAAAGAATCTTGTGGCACGATTCAACTGGTTATAAAACATACGAGTTGAACACCGTTACGTTCGGGTTAGCTTCCGCTCCATTTTTAGCAATTCGTTGCTTACACCAATTGGCGGATGACGAGGGATGCAATTATCCAGCAGCGGCAACGACTCTCAAACGCGATCTTTACGTAGATGATCTCCTAACTGGCGCTCCAACCATCGAAAAGGCCCGCGAATTACGTTCAGAAATCATTGAACTCCTTAAGCTCGGAGGCTTACATCTCAGGCAGTGGGCATCAAACGACATGCGGATATTGGATGGCCTTCCCGAAGAAGAGCTCAATCACTCGCTTCAGCTCGATAAAGAGCAAACATTGAAGACATTGGGCATTTCTTGGAGCGCCAAGGATGACATAATCAAATACCAGGCGAAGCCGATTTCAATGGAAGCAACATTCACCAAGCGAAAGATCTTGTCCGAAATTGCAAAGATCTTCGATCCGCTCGGTCTGCTCGGCCCCATCATTCTGTACGCGAAACGATTGATGCAGAGGCTTTGGTTACTTAAACTCGATTGGGATGAATCGGTTACACACAACATCCACACAGACTGGACCACGTATTGTGAGCAATTGAGTGCGTTGACCAACTGGTCATGCAAAAGACCGATCTTGCGACCTGGGGCTACGAGCATTCAAATCCACGGATTTTGCGATGCGAGCGAAAGGGGATACGGAGCCTGCATCTACGTGCGGTCCAGCGATTCATCTGGCCACATTCAAAGCAGACTGCTGTGTTCGAAGTCCCGCGTAGCGCCACTGAAAGTCGTGACCATACCACGACTCGAACTATGCGCAGCTCACCTGTTGGCAAAATTATACGAACAGGTCACAAAAACAATCGACATATCTATCGACTCAACTTTCCTATGGAGCGACTCGATGATAACATTACATTGGATCAATACGTCTCCACACGTCTTGAAGACGTTTGTCGGAAATCGCGTCGCGGAAATCCAGGGGAAAACCAATCCAACTGATTGGCACCACGTGCGTTCCGAGGACAATCCTGCAGACCATTTGTCTAGAGGACAACTACCGCACGAGTTTCTTCAAAACGCGTTGTGGAAGACAGGACCATCGTGGTTAAAAACCGATCCATCGACATGGCCAAAAAACGCCCATCAACATCCCAGAAGATGAAACTGAAAGGAAACGGGTTACGTGCTTCGTTACCACTAGCGATAACGACACTCTCTCAAGGTTTTCGTCATTCGGCAAGCTGAGACGCATCGTCGCTTATTGTCTACGCTTTAAGTCAAAGCTGAGAGGGGATCTGCAACCTGAGGAACTGAACGTCGCCGAAACCTCAATCATCAAGCTCGTACAAAGCTCCGCCTACGCAGAGGAAATTCACAATCTCAGCGGGGGGAGACAAGTATCAAACAAGAGCAAACTGAAAACTCTGGACCCATTTTTGGATAAAAATGGAATTCTACGAGTAGGAGGACGGTTGAGACACGCTCAACTTCCGTACGACCAGCAGCATCCAGCGATTCTTCCTCGAACACATCACGTAACCTCGCTCATCATAAAACATTATCATCTTCAGAACCATCATACCGGGATACAAACTACATTGTACTCTATCCGGAGAAAATATTGGTTGATTGATGGACGCAGTCAAGTACGCAAGGTCATCCGAAACTGCATTCCATGTTATCGTGCAAATCCCTCAACGATCGATTACGCTATGGGAAATTTGCCGAGCATGCGAATTACACAAGCGCGCCCCTTTGCCAACGTGGGAGTGGATTATTGCGGCCCATTTTTCATTAAAGAGAAAAAGCATCGAAACCGAACTAAAATCAAAATCTACGTCGCAGTGTTCGTCTGCCTAGTAGTTAAAGCCGTCCACTTGGAAGTGGTTAGCGACTTAACCACAGAAGGTTTTCTAGGAGCATTGAAACGGTTTATCTCTCGACGTGGAAAGCCACGTATGATCAGTTCGGACAATGGTACTAATTTCGTAGGTGCTAATAATGAATTAAAGGAACTATATGCATTGTTCAATTCAGCCTCGCATCAAACCAGCACAACATCATTTCTGGGCGAACAAGGCATAAAATGGAAATTCATACCGCCACTTTCTCCCAATTTCGGAGGTTTGTGGGAATCCACCGTCAAGATTTTTAAACATCATCTGAAACGCGTTATTGTTAATGAACTGTTTACATTCGAGGAATTCAATACATTGACCATCGAAATCGAAGCCATTCTGAATTCGCGCCCTCTCACTCCTCTATCTACCGATCCCAATGATCTCATAGCTCTTACTCCTGGCCATTTCCTTATCGGTGATTCGTTAACGAGCTTGCCCACTCCAGACTTCGGTTCCACACCGACAAATCGTCTGTCTCGGTGGCAGCATTTGCAAAAAATCCGTCAGGACTTCTGGTCCAGATGGAGTAAAGAATACCTGAACGAGCTCAACGTGAGGACAAAATGGACCAAGGGAGAACCACCAATCAAGGAAGGTGCCATCGTTCTCCTGAAGGAAGACAATCTGCCACCAATGCAGTGGTCTTTGGGACGTGTCACTGCAGTGCATCCTGGCACTGATAACATAGTGAGAGTAGTGACAGTGAAGACAGCAAATAGCGAATTCAAACGCAACGTGAGGAGGCTCGCTCCTTTACCAGTTAGCGAACAGAACATTAAATAAAGACAGTTTCAATAAATACTCTGTTAGTGTTGATCGGACTCCTCTCAACGGGGGGAGCTTGGATCGTCGACAGCGACGACATGTGAAAATGTTAAATTCAAATTAAGACATATATTCACATCCGTACACAAACATACACACACAAACAGACAACGTAATATTCGACGCTTATAGTCGCAGATGTTCAAAGGTTTTTCGGGACTTTCCAATCTTTTGTTGAACGTTTAAGGATGTTGTACGTGAGGTACGCGTACCGAGAGTTTTTATGATCGCAGGAACTCATAGGTCGTCTGGCACGCAGATGCTTGGGTCAAGCGGACCGTTCGGGTTTTTTCCGCGAGACGCGACGCCTTCGCATCGAGACGCATCTTATCTACCTGCGAGGGACGCCAACCCTTTAAGCCAATCACTGTAAAGAGTAATGGTCTCCAGAAAAATTAGCCAATGAATATCTGCGACTCCAAGCGCTTGAAGGCGTTTCTTTCCCGATTCTAAGGGAGGGAGCGAAAATTCAAGCGTTAGTCGTTTTACAATTTTTAGTCAGTCTTCAGCTACTTTCCGTCTAGTCAACATCGAAAAGTTAAATCTATCCACACGCACCACTTACATTTTAATCGTGATTTTACAGATAATAAAGTTTTGTTATCCACTCTACTGCATCCACTATTTATTCAATCTATCCTTATACGAAAACAGTTGTAGTCGATTAATTTCTACTCCAACCCGTACTGTTTGATTTCGTCGCAACAGCGCACGGAAATTTACAACTTCCGTGGAAATTCTTAGTCTTTCGCGAGTTCGACCGTACAGATGGACTGTTGGCTCTCTTCTGCTGAGAGTTGACGGTGTACTTCTCGAAAATTAGCGTTGTTCGTCCTGTCGTGGGCCGGTGAGTGGCGCGAGTATCGCCCTTCGCGCTGTGATCCGGCTGCCTGTGGAGACTGGTCCTGTTGCGAGAGGGCTAGATCGCCCAGGTATTGTCCAAAGATGTGCTGGTGTTGCTGCGTACCCTGCGTGCTTTGCGATTGTCTGTCTCGTTCCCTCGAGTTTGCCTCCACTAGTCCACGTTCCTCGTCCCATACGAGTTGTTTATCGTCGATTTGGATTCTGCGATATTGTATGCGAATCCTTTTCCCTTTGTTGTCTTCGTTTCGAGCGAACGCGACTATTCTTCGGCGGATTTCGCGATCCTTTGTGGTCTCGTCATTGTTGATGTAGACCCTGGTTCCTCGTAGTTTGTATTTGTTTGTCATCACTTTCTTCTTGTCTTCGAAGCTCGCTAGTTTGGCTGAGATTAGCGGCTTTCCTCCGTCCCTTCTACTATTTATGACGAAGGCTGACTCGACTGCGCAGTCCACTCTTAGCTCGGAATGGATAAAATCTTGTACGACTGCTGTTATATCTTGTTGGATGATTTCGAGCCCGCTGATAATGATGTTCAGTTTTTTCTCTTCTCGCTCTCTTCCTTCCTCGCGTCTCTCCAGGTCCAGCAGTCGTTTTTTCATTTTCTCCAGATCTGCGTCCCGAAGCGTCGCTCGGGTTCTCAAGTCGTTGTTCTGCGAGTGCATTTCTCTGATCGTTTCCTGGAGTCCTGAATTTTCGTTTCGAAGTCCTATTACCTCCGCTGTCAGGACGTCGACCTTTGCAACCAATTCGTTCAGCACGGATAACAACGTCGCGCTGTCGTTCTGGGGACTCTGCGGTGCGTTCTTCCCGCTTCCCTCGTTGCCACGCTTACCTTCGCCAAGTTGCGGGCTTTTCACTGTTGAGCCCGTTTTGCTTTGGGAGCTGAACATCGTGTCAATAGTTTTACTAGCAGCGTTCAGATTTCCCTTCTTCGCCGCGTTTTGGCTCGTGATAGTCGTTCTGCCGCCCATCTTACGTGCCGCGTTCTGTCACTTAACCTCACTTTTAGCTCGTACTGTTTTTTCTGTTTTCTAGCGTAAAATCTTCGGGTCCGAAGCGAACTTTTTATATTTGCTGATTACTGCGGGATTCACGATGCCTATTTTGCTCAAAATTCGGCACTTTACGAAATTTGTGCCTCTAAAACTTTATATTTATCGTAGACGCTTTGCTCTCGTGGTGTTCCGCACGCGGTTACCGACCGAGCTCGAAGCATCATAACATCAACTAATGGAATGTTTTTTCTCCGTGAGAACAGCAAATATATTAACTACCGAGCAACGGCAGTAATTAACAACAATGGCCAAATCAGGGACTCATGGTTTAACGTTCGACTTTAGAATAGCAGCAAGGAGCCTGTGCCAGAAGACCTCCCAATTCACTGAGTTACGACGGAAGACTCCCTTAGAGCTCGTGGTTCGGAGCTCTATAGCCAGCCAGGAGCCTCGGTCCTTGCGAGAAGCGCTGTGACGCCGTACCCATCTCTCGGCTGGCCAGGGAACTACACGTCGTGGCGCGTGTGCGTGAGTGCCCGCGCCGCTCGAAAAGTCTACTCTGCTTGCGCGCGATTATTTGTATTGGACTTTCTCGATTTTCTTTGAAAAACAAAACTTAATTAACAATTAATGAAATGAGATGAAAAATGTAACGTAATAATAAGTCAATTGTTCGGCGATGTGGTCTGAACGAGCGGAAAAAGTAGGTCATCGAGAGGCGGCGTACAACAGTTTTATTGTTTTCAGTGTAAGGTGGTGCTAATTTTTAATAGTCACAATAATTTGTATATATCAGTCAGTTTATTATAACATAAAAATCACGGGATATTAAGGCTCGATTTGTATGTACTGCAACAATTTTACCCTGTTATTATAGAAAATCTTTTTCTTATGTTAATGACTTTTTTCCATACATCTTACGGACACAGCATGTCTTTGTAGTTATTCTTGAAAAACTTATATAATAAACGGTACAAAATGAACATTATTGACGATAAAAGAAATACTTGAAAATTATTTTGCACCACTTACAGAACCCAATGAGGCCCCCCCCCCCCCCCCCCCCCAGTATAGCTGCCACCTAGTTGGGCTAAGTAGGGACCGAGATTGAAATCTCTATCAGGACTTCCACGGGAGCCCCCAGGAATTGTCTTGTCGGCGCTAATTGTTGGGCCAAATAGGGACCAAGATTGAATTCCCTATCGTGTCTCCCACGAGAGCGCCCGGAAATTAGGTTGTGGAGATTTTTGTTGGGCCAAGTGGGACCCAAGACGGGATTCCTCATATCTGGCTTCCACGAATAAGGTTTTAATGGGTCCGGACTTGAACGCGTATTAATTTCTGCACGGGAAGAGGCGCTCATATAATCATGATTAAACTTTACTTAGGTAAATTTGTTAAATCATTCATTAACGTTAGAGGTCGTTTCATTGACATCTACTTTTAGCTATACATAAAGCGCAAACAATACCGTAAAATACTTTGTCGGCGGATTCTGTATAAAAAGCTGTATATTGAGGTAACGAGATGGACTTTTGCAATTTGGGAGAAAGAATTTTAATAGTTTTTTTTTGCCACCTTGGAACACCTCACGTTACATAGTTCTGAAAAATATTATAACCACTTAAATGCAGGCTCCACACTGAGAGAAAAGCATATCGTTTATTTAACGATTTTACGTGGTAAGACGAATATAGGAAGGCTTGCAGTGTTTTATGGTTGAAGCGATGATAATATGGTTCAATAAACGATACTTGTAAGGTTATTGAAAACAAACTTTGAAATCGTATACGCAACAAAACGGCATATTTGAAACTATTAGCATAGTTTTTGAAACTATTATCATTTCGATGATTGCTACTATAATTATATTTGCTATATCCATAAAATATAGACGTTCCTCCTGGGAATTATATTAGTGGTTGATCCAACTATTTCCTCATATTTGCTATAACCATGAAATATAGACGTTCATCCTGGCAATTATAGTTTATAGTTAGATTATCGTCAGTCCAACTATATTATTTTTGAAATTACCAGATTTTTCTCTCAGTGCATATATAATTTTGTTAACGCTGGATAGTTTTTCTAAATTTTTCGAGTTTCTTCGTGTATAGAGAATTTATTAAAATTTTCGAGGAACCTTTTAATTTTAGTTACTTTCTCGACGATTTTTCAAAACTCGAAGTTGCGCAGTTTCTATTTTTAAAAAGGAGCCTTTTGAATATGATCGGTTTATCTACAAAAAATATTTATTTATAAAAAGTTGGGTTTCTCTTGTTAGTACAAAACTAGTATCTACAAAAAATGTTGATTTATAAAAATTTGGGTTTCTCTAATTAGAACCCTACTTGAGATTTCGAAAATTCATACGTCTAATTTGATATGATTATTGGAAATTCAATTGCAGTTTGCAGTGATGTATCTTTTTTTATAAATACATATATGTCTATATATAATATATCAAGGATATCTTTTTTAGTTAGGCAATTATGTATCGGGTGTTATAGAGATTATGTTCGTGTAATGCTAGGTTATGAACTGTCTGCACTTATCAACTTGTGATCCATAGCACCAAGAGAGCGATAAGATCATTTTCATCTAGCGAGGGAATTTATCGTTATTCGATTCCAACTCTAATTGCAACTGCACTTCATGATTAATCATGATACTTGCATCAGATTCAACAATACTACTCGGTGTTTTTCAGCTCGTTATCTGCACCACGAATATGTAAGAAACTTAGTATCACGTGATGGATTGCTGTGAATTAAAAAATGTTTTCATCAAAACACGAGATGATTTATCCAGAGGCCGAATGCGACGCGTTTTCGGCATATTTTGCAACACTTAGGCCACAAGAAAATTGATCTGTCCGCGATCGTCTAAGGCTGAAAATTTTCGGAGCAAACATGCCAGAAGAAATTTTACTAGAGAAATGTAGGATAAACAAATATATATAATCATAGAACATCCCCTATGCTCAATTAGTATCGATTAAAGACGTGACAAAAAGCCTCTCACGGGAAATAAAATACTATCACAGCATAAACAAAAATGTTTATACTAAATTTGGGATGCAATAAACAAGTCTGTGTTTTTAACTAATATTTGTTGTCCTAAATGTGGTCAGGTCAGTATTCTTGATGCTGTATGCGAGTTAAATGAACTTGAAAATCAATAATCCCCTAATAAAAAATATGAATATACATGAGAAGGATAATAATGATATATTCTGTCATGATTATTGATCGTCAATGTCTTATGAATTTATAATGCCATTCCCAACGGCATTCGCTTTTAAATCAAATAGACGCTGGAGGCCATAAACTATAATTAAATATCTTTGGGAATTTCAATTAACTGTTATGTATATTCAGAATGAGGCAGAGTTTTACATACGCTATCTGTGATTTTACACCGTGGTGTTACCCTAACCAAAGCTATGCATCGTGACGCTATGCGATCAGCGACAACTGCTTATTGCTGGTTATCAGGGCGTTTGCATTTTTCTTATCTCTCAGCGCTATACATTGCACAGTTGTGCAGCATTCACAATAGAGTAGATACGAAGTGCATAATAAGCGTGCGTATTTATTATACAGGCGTCGAACGCAAAAACGCCTTTTATCCATTGCTGGAACTAAGTTTCCTCTCGTGGTTTTCCGCAAGCCCTCAACCTGCTTCTCCTGCAATATCATTACCAACGTTCTTGAATCCTCTCGTCTTTCCAGCCCACCATTTTTCAATGCAACGCGAAACACTCCAGACTGTTTGTAGAATTATTTTGTGATTATTGCCGCTCGAACAATCGATTATAAATCGTACCATCATTACATCACATCTATCTCTTGGAACCTGTTATAAGCAGCAAAAAACCAGATATTTATCCGTGCATGGAGCAAGAAAAAAGTATACGTTAAGTTTTGCATCGAGAAGGGCGAATGGGTTTGATGTTTGTCAGTAATGGAGTAACTCAAAGAAACCTCTCGATTTGTTGTCGAGCCCTTCATTGTACAGTGTGTTACCCACATAGAAATGTATATATGGGTAATATATGCAAAAAAATGTATTTGATGTATATGTCACATATATGCTGTAAACTTTAAATATATTATAAGATATGATACATATATGCTACATATAGAATATTTTGTCACTTTTTGTTATAAAGAACATATATTCACCAATCAATAATAATCAAAATATATATATCAAATATAGACGGTTTCTGTTGCACATATATACAGAATATATGTATTATACATGCAATATATACAGGGTTCTATAAATGAATATATTCAGCATACATACCGAATATATGTGAAATATAAACGGTTTCAATTTTACATATATGGAGAATATTTGTTTTATACATGCAATATGCAATACATACCGTGGTGTAGGTTATGTAGGGGTTTGTGAGTGTTAGTGTTAATGTTAGTGTGAGTATGAGTGTGAGTGTGATTGAGTCTGTCATTATATACGAGATGTATACAACACTTATATCTAGCATATACTAAACTGAAAAAAAAGTTGTGGAACCAAAGAAATCGGAGTTGACTCAACTTCTCCGTGAGGTTGGATACGGCGAAATCAATCAGGAGGTTGACACAACCCCGCCATTCTGTTGGTGCACTTTTTTAATTCAGCTATTTCATGAGGTTGAGGCAACCCCTTCACATTTATTTGAACTATACCGTTGATTTGATTCAGATCCTCCGCAACTTTGCATTAAGTTCTGATAGATTGGCTGGATTTATAGACGCACTTGAGACAACTGCACTGATATTTCAGTACGCGTACTGATAGTTTTGAGCGAATGAATCCTGAAATATGATTCAAAGACCAACATTTCGTTTGTTGCAACGAAATGTTGTGCTTCATTGATAAGGCTGCGCTGAGAATGCCTAATAACTTCAAGTTGACTATAAATAATATTATTATAATTAATTATTAATTTTCAGATATTACGTAGTAATATCAACAATAATATTTTATTAATATTTAAAAAAAATAATCGTCTCCTCAAACGATTTTTCCTAACACTATTCGAAAAGTGCCGCACGTGGGATTTTAACCTAAGACCTACGGGACCTACCTATTTAACTAACTACCTACTTGAGCACGCTAACCACTTGACCAAACCGGCTATGTGGATATTTCATACTATAATTCTGCAATAGTTCATTCTACGATAACAGTATAAGGGATGATATATTGTGATGCGAGAGGGTGATGTATGGAACCACTATTCTCTGGTTTTCTCTGGTTCTGATTTTTTTTTTGTGTAGCTGTATATTAAAGTGCATATGTGCTATGCGAAAATATTATGTTTTTTAGCCAAGAAGTGTACAAAATATATGTGTAGAATATATGCACTATATGTAGAAGTATATATGTTCCATACATGCAACATAAATTCAGTGCATCTATTAATAATATACATGACATATATTTTTTGCATATATTCTACATATGTATATTTCTATGTAGGTTCCTCTGGTTCAGAAACATGTTCTCTAATTTTTTGGAGTTGAAACAAAATTATTTATAGGATGCGCAACTCTTATGTATAAAAAAAGTTCTTTTTGCGCAAAATTTTTTTTCTCACCTAAATTTTTTGAGATCTGCAAATTTTCTTCTTGAGGCATTATACCCAATAGAATCGTCAGCGTTATGGATTTTTTCCAGAACTTTTTGATGACAAAAGAAATTTTGGCCGTGTGTAACGTTCATTTTTTTCTATACGGCTGCCTGAGGAATGGAGCACATTTTTTTCCAAGGGCTGATCTTTTTAAATGTTTTTCTATGAACGAGATAGGAGTTCCTAATTCATATATATGACAGGAAAAAATTAATTTGATCGAAACACGCGATAAATTGAGGTTTTATTAATATATTGCTCATATAGTCACATACACTAATCAACACAATTTACAGCCTAGTTTTGCTTTAACGGCGGAGTATTTTCGCGATTCCCAATTTTATTGCCAGAATTTTTTATATGTTATAAAACAATTCTGAAAAAAATCCATAACACAGAAATTTAGAAAGCTTCAAAGATTCAGATGAAAAAAATAATAATTTCGGAAGTAATAATTTTCTTGTACATAAGTGAGTTGCGCGACCGGTAAATATTTTGCTACCAGCTCAAAGAAATTAGAGAACATGAATCAAAACCAGAGGAACACACTGGACAATGACAGGCTCGAAAAAAAAAATTAAACAGCTTTGTCTGATTCACCCTAATGGGTAATGCTTAAATAAAATAGACAGTTGAGGACCTTCAGCTTTAGCATCGAATTTTAACTACGGGTTATCGTACTGTCCAGTATTCTGAGGCTGCGTAATTTTTTTCAAATTTTTGTACGCTTTTTTTTTAAATCATGACTTTGCGAAACTTGACATCATCATTTACCCACACCCAGAAAAATGTATTGTCGATTGTTTTATACAATTCATTTTGCAGGGTGGACAACAATGCTTTTTTGGTCACCGACTCAATAAATAATGCAATCCAGTGGCCAAATTATGCTCCAAGTGACTGTTTATCGAAGAGATCTCATTATATTTGGCAGTCTGACCCAGATTTTTTTTTCTCATTGTTTGATTTTGAGATAAAAGTACTCTTTACAAAGAATAAAGAGAAAAAAAAATTGTCAGCGTAATAATATCCGCGTTTTCCAAAACATATTGTTACAATAATTTCTTTTTAGAAAATATAATTATTTGAACAATTTAATAGAAATAATAAAAATTCATTCAAGAGTCGATTACTTTTTGGATACATGGAAGTAATGCTTTTAAAATATCTTTATTCGTTCTATTGGACAGTCAATCGCGGGCTATGGTTAATATAATCTCTGTATTTAATTTAAAACTAATCGAAAAACTGTCGTTGCCATTCGATTAAATGCCATGAAAGCATCTGTTGGATATTACCAGTGATAAAAATGATTGAAAGTAAGCGTCTGTGAAGCGGCGCAATCAAGGTGTAAATGTAGTCCAGAAAGAATTAGAAAGATTTTTTGACAGAATTAACGCTCCAATTTTTTCGTGTTATGTTTCGGAAATATGACACCGACCTGTGTTAACGTCTAATTATACCCTATGATATTTACTTTTTATCTTCAAGATTTAAGTTTTAAGAAAAGAAGCCTCATCTCTCTCTGATGAAGCTAATATTCTAGGAACGATAGCTTTGTTTACTGATAATTCCCGGGAACCAGGAAAATGCCCAGCTTCCAACAATATCAACAGATTAAGACCTATGCACTCTTCAGAAAGATGCATTAAGTCTCGGTCATTTGCATCTCCCTGATAAATTAATGATTTAGTGGATCTTTTCCTGAGATACTGCAAATGCTTAAGGAAAAAAGTGCACATTAAGAGAGAAGATTGTTTGTAGCTATTAGGATTTTTTAACAGTAAAGAAATGATAATTCCAAATATAGCGAAGTAAATATTTTGTTATAATCACCAAATCGATTATTTGAACCGTTAAATTGACACAGATAATGATATATTAACCATTAAGAAATCAAAAATCAGTTGTAGGGAAATTTCATATTCATATAGCCCGCGAATATGCGCAACAGTAGAACAAATCGACGCGACGAGTGTAATGACTCGTCAAAATTGAACCTCGCGAAATCGGTATAACGATCCCCGAAAATCGTCGTGATCACTCACTCTTCATCAAGAGTGAGTGATCACGACGATAGGCCGTCACAGTTTGACTACCTGACCGGTATCGTTCATCGAGCATCAAAGATATTGATACGTAAGACATCTCGTCTCATCATCCACCCCTGGAGAATACCATTCGATGGAACAACGTATTATAAATATAAATTGAGATGAGTATTATTTTTATTAATCTAGAAATAATGTAGAAAAGATAACGATATTCCCTTATAATTTCTGTACTGTGATGGAAAAAGGCCGATGAAGTGGTGAAATTTAAATTTAATTTGTTCCATATATTGAACGGGGAGAATATAATGTTTGTATGTGTATGTGTGTTATAATTATATGTATGAATGATAATTGAAATATCATATATTCTATGCAATATATTATTAATTATATAAAATAGATACGAAAGAAAAGAGTTTTTTGACACTTGGAAAATTAGATTATTACAACAAAATAACAAAAAAAAAAGAGAGTGATTTTATGGGGTAATAACTCGAAATGATTATTGTTCATATCCCCATATTTGGACTGACCATCCGTTATATGATATTTATTATAGACATCAGACATTGTGTTACAATAATTGCTAACATCCAGATAAATTTCAATTCTACAATAGTTTAAAAATTAACGGGAATCAAGATAAAATAATCATATAAAATTTGGTCGTATGAAATATATATAACGATTCATTATACAGTTTGACTATCTCCAATTTCGGTGCCTCCAATCGTCCTTCATTTATAACATTTATTAACACAAAAATTAGCTCTCAGAAAATGGGTCCTCGAAAATTAGCTCAGAGACAAATGGCTTTCAAAAAGATGAACAAGAATATAACAAAAAAAAAGTGATTAAAAAACCAGAAAACATGGGGGTCTCAATTTTCCCCAAGCGCTGTGAAGGTTTTCTCCATACCTAGAGAAAAGATTTCATTGATTGGGGGTAATCTTACCCAATGAAAAAAAGTATTTGAGTTTCGATACTCTTTAACATTTTTTCATTGCATGATCTCAAACTCAATTGGGAGTAGTGACATTAAGTAAAAGAAATTGTCTCTGTTCTTTCAATTGACTTCACTCAAGATTCAGCGGCACTTGCCCCCCAACGGGTCACAATTTTAAGACCTATTTTTTTCCTAAACTGCTGGGAAGATAAAGCTTAAATTCGAAGAGTACTTGCTCAAGTACGGCGGAAATGGGCTAAAGTATGGGTTTCTTGAAACTCAAAGTCGTTTATTCGGGAGAACTAGAAAATCGTCTCAAGAAATCAAGAAGACCGTTTCTTTCAATCAATGAAAACTTTTCTATAAAACAATGGAAGCTGTGTCTTTATGATAAGTCCGCTAAGTAAATGTTTCGTTACAGGCAATGAAATGTTCTCTTTGAAATTAAAGTGCACTATTTCAGTGAAATCACATAAATATTTCTTTGAAATCAATAGAAACAAAATCAACCCACCCAATACAATCAATTGTAATCAATCGATCAATTCGGCGTCAATGCAATCTTCTCTTTGCAAGGTGCAAGAGTTAAATTTCCGGAACTCAAATTTTCGGAGATTGATTCCTGAACTGAAACATTCTCATGCCTATGAACATTGAATCTATTTCTCAGAACTTTTCTACACGTTAGGATTGATATTTCAAAGCTCTAATGGCTCACAGCTTGCTGCGTTCTCTGCAATTATACATCCTGCACTACATTCTACTCTCAGCACATTAATTCTATGCTATTTCAAATTCTATTCTATTTTACATTGCAAAACTCTTCCTACGTAAAATCCTGTAATCGTTTTTTCCTGTCACGCAATTCCTACCTAAGTTGTGGCGATTGGCTGTTATCGCTCGTCCTCTCATCACTTCTGCTGGTGTACGCCCAATAAATGTCTCATGTACAGTTAAACACCGTCCAGTTAGATCGCATATGTACCTTATATATAACCGGGGCATTTTTATGTATGTCATAACGATGGAAGAAGTGAAATTATCTGAAGCGCTAATCATGTACGTTGGCAAATGACGACGTTGATACCCGTTCTGACATATCTGTTATTCCATGCGAGTTTGTTGGTCAACAATATGCGCCTTGACCACAACGAGAAATTACCCGGCTCATCATCATTAGTCATTAAAACATTTTTTTCGTCTCTTTGCGAAACGTGATTACGTGTGTCGACACTACACGGAAAAAAATGCCTGGTTAGAACAACCAAGCGCTCGGTTATATATACGCCTACCGATTAATTGGTTTGGACAACCAAGTTATTGGATAGCACCACCAAGCTCATTGTAATCTAACTAATAACTTGGTTGACATAACCAACAATTTTTTTGGTCTAATCAGTAAATCGGCTGACGCATATATAACCAAGCGCTTGGTTGTTCCAACTAAGCCTTTTTTCCCGTGTATATACCCGTATCGAATGAATTATATGCAGTGAACCGTCTTGCTTTTTTAAGGAGTTTCGATCATTCAGATCCCTCGCTCGGATTCACAAAGATCCCGAATAATCTTATCTCATAGCATCTCACGCATTGTCATATTCAATCCACTGTATGTAATAATATCCAATCTAATATCTATTTGAAATGTCCAATCCAATATCTGCTGATTAATTATGAGTGTAATAAGATCGTAATTCTGAAGACATGTTCTTTAAATACAATTTCCTACGGTAGCTTCACAATTTTCATTGCGCTATTGACGTCAATGCATTTTATTCTTGGAAATAGTATGTTGCATAGACAACTTCTTGTAGACAAAACGAGGCAATCAAACTCCGAAGGCTGCTCGACTCGAATGTAAAGGTGCGTCGCTGTAAAATCACACTAGGATATTTTTAACTTATCGCCATACAGTAGAGGCTCAATTATTACAATAATCTTGTCCTGTAGTGCGTCCGAAACGTTGGCCAATCAGCGTTTAGGTCGCATTGCATGAGGATATCATGATGGACGGTAGAGGGGATAGATTGGTTTTTATGGGCTGGGCGTAATCCTGAAAATTGGGAAATCCAACAAACAGCGAATAGCTGAGCGTTTACTGTACGGTGTGGGATATTCTTGCGCATATGTGGTCATGGATTCCTGAATAACCGGTCGCGATACCATTTCAAATATAAACGCAATGATCGTCATTTAATATTTTCTATATCTTTTTTTTGTTGCTACTTCAATGTCTGTATTTTGAAATAGATTTGCTTGAGATTCGGGCATTGCTCTGGTACATCGTTATCCATCTCAGAGAAAAGAATATTAGTAAAACTACTTGACCACTACCGAGATCTACAAGCACTTCATGCCGGATTGTGATGCAATAACGAGTTTTCATGGTCTCGGAAGTGTGGCGATAATAAACCCTGTTAAAAACCGTGCTCTTGTACCGCAGATATTGCACGGCATAAGTGGTTGCTTACGTGACTAGAAATTATTCCGACTTACGATGCAGCTATCTAACAATAAATTTTGCACGACCTACGTCAATACTTTCAAGGCAATTGCTATCGGTAAGGACATTAGAATGCTAGTATCTATTTCAATGAATACACTTCCGAAAGTGGTACAACTGTTAAAGTTAAATTAACGCTAATCAAGTTTAAGGTGCTTAGATGCAACAGGGGAATTGCTTCGGTGGCATTTCTGTTGTTGCTTCTAATCGTGATACTTTGTTATCTATGTCTTTCTGACACGCTTGGTATTCCAGATACTAACAATTCGCATTTCTATGTGCTTCATAATCGAGGTACGCAGTACGCGCAGAGGTAAATCTCAGGTACGCGAGCCATCTATTTAATGATTTTTTATTACTTCAAAAAGTGCAACATTCGCACAAAAAAATATTTTATTAGTCAAACATCTCGATATCAGAAAGATAAAATGAACAATGGAAACGGCGATTTTCGGAGATAATTTATCACGTTGAAAAAACTGACCTGACCGGAGTCTTTGGCGAGAAAATATCATCTGCAGGTACGAAAAAATTCTTCGTCAGCTGTGCTAATAACCTTTGCCAGCGATGCACGCGACATTCAAAAGTAGTTGACATTAATGCTATTCCGATTCTCATGTTACTAATTCACATTAATAATGCAATTTGTTTGATGCATTTGGCGTATTGTGCATAGTAGTCCATAATACGCAATACGAATAGTAATTCGTTCATTGAAAATGTATAAAAAATATTTTGTATAAGATCAATATAATTAATTATTATGCAAAACTCAATATTTTCACACGGCCGCAATAATTACGGCTAATTTAAATGAATAATTATTTACAATATTGAGTAGCTTTGATAATCCTTGATAATTCGCACTTGAAGAAAAATCTGGAACACTCGTCAATAAAATTGAATATGCAATTGTATTTTTTGAAAATACTCTCCATTTACAGTAAAACTGAAGCAAATTATTTGAAAATAAGTTTTTTAAGAGTATAGTTGAAGTCAATTATTGACATTACTGCACTATATCCTGGTTATACATCGGTTTGTATATTAAGTTTCATACACCGGTTTGTACATAAAAACTTCCAGTACTTCTGCATTCAATGTTGAGTGCATTTTTCTATAGTATAGTCTTGAAAGGATATAAAATAGATTTTTACCAAATAAACGCGTATACCTGGTGTATAGAGATAGAAATAATATAAAGAATATAATAGAGGATCGAATTCTTAGCGATAGGGGTGAAAAAAATAGCATTAGTTGTTAAGCTATTAGGTTAGCTGCCAACGCGTTTTGGAGTTTCTGTCATATTCCGACACGATTGAATTTTGACATACTCATCACTTGTTTTCATGCCTTTTCTTCAAACATGGCGCTCCATGACGACCACGTCAGTTGTAAGGTACCAACCTTACAACTGCGTTTCCAGATCACTCGTAAAATCTTAATGTCGTTATCAGGGTATATAATCGGACCGTTAACTATATTCTCAAATATTTCCATAGGTGTGCAGTGCAGGGGTGCAGGGGTACATGCTCCAGGATATTAGGGACCCCACCCCTGCACCCCCGAAACCCGCACCTTCGAGCTCGGAATACTTTAATCGTAAAAGAGAAAGTTTTTATTGCAATTTGATGTTTAGTGTACCAGAATTATCCTTAAAAATATCTAAAACATAGGTGGACCCCATCTTGATGCTTTTCCCGTCGGATGATCTATCAGATTAAAAAACAAAACTAAAGTCGGTGTCGTAGATATTTATAAACACAACAAAACGTGCGAATGACAGTGTATTGCAAATACATTTCAGTTAAAATAGTAGTTGATTATTATTATTACCAGCTTTTAATTATTTAACGGCACATCGACTGCGAGAAATTATAGCGGAGGGATCTACAGATTTTTACAGTAGTGGATTCCGAATCACTTTGCGTTTTACACTCGATAAGAGAGATAACTATCATTTTATATGCATATGTTGATATACAGGCATAGAGCCACTTAACGTCGAAATATTTTTCTACTGTCATCGCGACAATTTATTAATGTGTATTGATTTTGCATTGCTAGAAATAAAATGTTGTCTTGTTTGTCATTTCGGAGAACAATTATTGGACACCTCAAATTTTATAAATTATTATGGTGTATTATTTTTCGATCTTACTAGCCAAACAATTGTAAACGTTTATTTTATTTGTTTTTTGATATGACTTGTAACGGAAAGTTAAAAAAGTTTTGTATTCAGTTTAGTTTAGTTTTCTTCATTAAGGTCCTGGGATATTAAACCCCCTAAAGTCCTAAGCCAAGACAAAAAATATACAAGAACATAAGACCGGAAAGAGAGAATGAAAATAAAGTACAGAAAATAATCTTAGCTGAATGAGATGATACAGCATGGAAGAGAAGATGAGAGATAAGAACAGAGCAGAAAAGGTTGAAAAAGCGTGAAAAAGAAGAAAGAAGAAATCACGGTTACAGAGGCTCACCAGTACGCTGCTTCTGTAACATGTGGTGTCCAGCAATCTCCTCTTAAGGACCGCCAATGAGGTCGCCCGCGACACTGTCAATAGTAGATCATTCCACAGGAATGATCCACTTACAATAAAAGAGCGTCTGTAAGTCGACGTGCGCAAGACCGGTGTAGACAGCGAATAGATGTTTCCATGGGCGTATGACCGTCCTTGGTCACTGAACAAGCCGTTCAGCAAGATAGGAGGGAGTCCCCCGAAAGCATCATGCCGTAAAAAAAGGCTCCCGTGAAATACCTTCGCCTATTCGCCACTGACAGCCAGCCAAGTGCACGCCGACCTACAGATACGTGCTCACGTCGACGAAGAGCAAGAACAAAGCGAGCAGTGGTACTGCACGCCCTCTGAAGTTTCATGTTAAGCTCACCACTGACGTCACACAACACTGCCGAGCAGCAGTTAAGGTGAGGGAACACTAGCATACGAGCTAGCCAAGCACGTGAAGAGTTATCAAAAACCTCCCCGAACCATCTAAGCTATGCGAACACCCCGAAGACACGAATAGACGAGACCTGCAATCCCCAGTCCGGCGTAGCCGTAATGGTGAATCCAAGGTAACACTTGGAGGCAGCAAACGCAATGCGTTGATCCACAACACTGAGGCTGGGGGGGGGGGAGTCAAGTCGAGTTGGCCCAGAAATCTTACGGTCCCAGGGATCATCGCATCCGTCTTCGCCGCCTTGAGCGACAGAGAGTTATCCTCTGCCCAGCAGTGTATCCGTGCAATGTCAGCGTTAAGAAGCGCAATCGAGTTTGCAAGCTCTTCAGGTGAGCAGCGACGATATATTACTAGATCGTCAGCGTACAGAAGGTACTGGCAATTGCGGAAAATACCAGGCAAGTCACACAAGTACAGTGATACAAGCACACTTTCCTGAGGGAGGCCAGATGAGACTGCCGCCCACCCAGGAACCCAGCCATCAGGAAGGCAAACTGCCAGCGATCACCCGCAAAGATAAGACCGAACCTAACCCAAGGCCGACGGCGCGAGGCCGAGTATGGACAGCTCACGTAGGAGGCTGAGATGACAGACCGTATCAAACGTTTTACTAAAATCGAAGAAAATAGCAACCGTCAATTATCCATACCAAGCCTCACGTTGTCAGTAAACCTGAGCAACGCTGTCTGGGTGCTGTGACCCTCCCTGAAACCCGCCAGCAAGGGGTCGAGCAGGCCGTGTGCCTCTAACCACCTCAATAGCTGAGCATGCACCAGCCTTCCCACCATCTTGGCGAACGCGCAAAGTAGAGAGATAGGTCGAAAGTTCAGAGCAGAGGAGAGAGAAGACACTTTACTAATAGGCGTTATGAAAGGAAAACGCCAAGCAGAGGGGAAGACAGAGGATGAAAAGGCGAGATTAATTAGGTGGACAATACGAGGAAGAAGCACACCAGTCACAAGTCGGAGATAAGAGGGTGGCAGGCCATCAGCACCAACCGAGTTTGAGGAAGACCACACAAGCAGGGAAAAGACCTGATCCGCTTTGTTTTTTCTGACAGCAGAAAGACCGAAGCGGGGATAAGGAGTCAAGACAAAGGAGAACCCAGCATTGCGTTCTTCAGCCTGCTACGATCCCTGACAGGCAAGGGGTACAAGCGCGAGTTCATGATCAAGAAGGAAGCTTTTCGGGTATACGAATAAGCTAAAGTAACCTAAATGAGGCGCACGATACACTACGCAAAACAAGATTTTTATAGCAGATGAGAGTCGAACTTCACACATAAGGTATTCGGGCTTGGAAGAATATGGTTGTGGTGATACCCGTAAAGTTGAGAACGCGAGAGAAGAGTGAGTGAGAACACGATATACACAGGGTATACACTCGCGGTTGCAGGGCTCCATGCACCGAAATACCCCGTGTGGAAATTCAAACTCGCCAATAGCTAGAAAACGACAAGTTTTCATATTTGCTGTACAAGATCTAGGTGAGAAAACTAGATAGATCCGATCGCTATATGTAATTTATCGCTGTCCAGCTCTTATATAAGGAAACTATCTAGAACCTGGATAAGAATCTACTAATACATCTAGTAAACTTGGCTACTGATTAGCCAGCACGGAAATAGCCTAACTCTATAGAATAAAACTGTCTAAAGAATATCTCAGGATTAATAAAAACAGAATTAATATACGTTCTTTTAGTGTGACTAATGACGTTTATTTCGATTAATGACACATAACAGAGAAAATATACTACGAACAATCGCTTTTTTTTTTTTAGAAAAAGAATTCTTGCCATTAGGGAGTCTTTATGAATAAAAACATTCAAAACAAAAATAGGTAATAATGTCAATAAAATAAAATAGTCATTTTCGCTTCGTTCACATTTATGAGTGAATGCGCAATCTCGTCATGAAGAACACCGAGGAACTTGATATAAAACATAAATTTTCCCATTCGGCATTTAGAATGAATTTGTATTAAGAGGTCTGGCCACCCTGGCCGCTAGAAAAATGTTTTTTTTTTTCAGTTTTTACATGACCGAGTAACAGGTGAGGAACGACCGCGAGTACCGCCTCCTCGGAAATGTGCATAAAAATTTGCCCTCATTTTTTTTAAATTTCAAAGGGAAATTTGTTCACGTTATTCTTAAAGTCCTTTTTGACATCTGAATAGGTAAAAAAAAAGACTAACTTACGTTTTAATATTGGAAGAGATAGTGGAAAAATAGAAGAAATAATTAATGCATTATTTTCTTAATGCATTCAATTTTGTATCACAATTAAAAAACAAATTGTGCTGCAAACTATATCTCATGAATTAATGGGGATTGACAACTCTGATTTTATTCAAGCAAAACTGGTTCAACTCTAGATGACCATATACGTATATAGTAAACAGATTATGTCTAGTTTCTCGTCAGATAACTTGCGCCATGAAAGCTAGATAAATCCAAGACAGCCGTGTCATTTATACGTGTATGCTAGATAGATTATGTCTAGTTTCTCGTCAAATAACCTGCGCCATGAAAACTAGATAGAATCTAGATAGCCGTGCCATCTATAAGTGTATTCTAGCTAGATTATATCTAGTCCCTTTACAGAAAACCTTAATAAGAGAAACTAGCTAGACGCTAGGTTCATACCAGTTTATCCCAAACAGATTTCCACACGGGACTTGATCCAAAGGCAGCAGAGAAAGGCCACTGTCACGAAGCATTTGCCATGAAAATATATGCCGCACCCACTACCACAATGGTACGCACACTAGGGTGTGTCGCAATTTTTTTTATTCTTTTATTTTTCATCTTTTCAAACTATTGTTTATACCTTTAAACAAATCTTCCGAAAATTTTAGCGCGATGAAATTTTTTTTAGAGGTGGCTCAAACGATGTATCGATTTCCCATTTTATCAACACGTACATGGATACCGGCTCTCAATAAAGTCATGTGCCTAAATTACAGAATGGAATATTGACGTTCGCGTATATTTTTTCGTTATATTCAAATCATTCGGAAGAGAAAAAGTGCCTACAAATTTTTCGTTTACATCGATAGTTTTCTAGTTATGAATTTTCGAAGCTCAGAATATCGCCCTCTCCGCTCTGTAAAATCAGTTTCAATTGAAATTTTAGAAAATGACGAACACGACCAAAAAATTGGAGAGAAAAATGAAAAAATACATCAGCTTTGTTCGACATTTTTAAAAAACACGTCAAATTTGACCAGCAATCGGAAGAAAATCCCAATAAATTTTGGAAAAATAGAGAAAGAAAGAAGGATATCATGAAGAGTCCGAAATTTTTTTTTAGATCGATTCGAAAATTTAACAAGAATGTCAACAATGTAGAAAAATCGGGAAAGCATTTTAAAAATAATGAAAAATCGAGGGGAAAAAATCAATAGATCATCGAAAAATTACAATAAAAAAAATACTAATGAGTTCAAACAAAATGTCAGATCGGTTCGAAGATTTAGTAACATATGAAAATACAGTGTAAAGTGGGGGGAACGTAAAATTTCATCGCAATTTAAAAACCAAACCGTTTGCTATAATATTTTTTATATTTTTCGCAGTTCTCAGTTTAGATATTTCGCGCATCTTCTTGATCTATTCCAAGGCCTTATTTTGACCAATCAATAGAACTCGTTTTGATCAAGGTAAATTGTTTACCGAACTATTTTAACGAGCACTGTCAATGATTTTTGACAACCTGTAGTAAATACTGCTTCTGCTCTTCATCCTTCGTTAATCTAGTATTGTATTCGTCAATCAGAGCTACGCCACGCTCAGCAATATCATTGACGACTTTCAAATGTTTGAACGTCGACAAACCCCTCCCGAGCGTTAGATCATCTTTCAGCAGTTCTGGAGATTTGTCGAAGAAATCATATAGCAAATGAAACTGTTTAAATAATAACAGTTTTTTTTTTTTCAATTTTTTTATGATTTGTTGAATATTTCTAGATTTTCGGTAGAATTTGCCGGGTTTATCAAACGTTTTGAATAAAGCTGATGAATTTTTATATTTTTCTCTCAAATATTGGATCTACTTCATCATTTTTAATGATTACAAACAAATTTGAAAGATCCGCTTAACGGTTGAATGGAATTTCATTTATAATTAAACTCCACAACAGACTATTGCTCTAGAATTCACCATAACCCGAGCAAAAATTTGTTCAGGCTCGCATCCGGGCCACATCAGACATGCCTTATTTGCATAGTCGGGCCCGGATAAGGCTCCCTATGAGGGCGTGATCAGGCATGTAACGGCATTTCAGATCGGGCCGTGACCAGGCGATAGATCCGGGCCGGAGAAAGCGGCCAAAAAACGGCCCTGATCAGGCGATTGACCAGTTTATTCCGATCAGGTTGTGATGCTAACAACTTCAGGCTAGCCTGATTAGAAATGTAATATTATTATATTATCCGGCACAGATAAGGGCGTGATCCGGTCATCCTGATCAGGCATGCCTTATTGTTATCTGACCCGGCCCTGAAATAACATCAGGCTGCCTGGACAAATTTCTGCTCGGGAAACTTGAAATATTCATAACTAGAAAACTATCGATTTCAACGATTTTATTTGAAAAATTTGTAAGCACTTTTTCCCTTCCGAATGATCTGAAAATAACGATTAAAAAATTCGAACGTCTATATATCGTATCTGTAATCTAGAGACATGACTTAACTAAGAGCCGTATTCATGTACGTGTAAATTAAATGGGAAATCGATACATCGTTTGAGCTACCTCTAAAACATTCTTTATCGTGCTAAAATTTTCAGGAGCGTTGTTCAAATGTACAAACAATAGTTTAAAACTATGCAAAATATAAAAAAAAATTTCGACACATCCTAACGCACACAAGATCGACACGGGGCGCCACAGGCCGCACATGTCATAGACATAGTGTATGTAGCTCCGAACACGGAGACAGTACACCAACACTAACAAGCCTGAAGTAAACAGCGGCAAAATGTAAACACGCCGGGTAAGGAGGCGAGCAACAGGCGAGCGCACAACACACGAAATCACAAAGTGTCACCAACAGCCGTTAAACACACACACCACCCTACCACTCAAGGCAATAATAAGAACTGTCACTGGGCCTCTACCGTTACGAAAATCGCGAAAAATAAAAAGTGCCGTAACTGCAAGGCGGATATTAATATTTACTCTGGAAGTTAATAAATTTTGTTGGCAGTGAGGTACTCTTACAACTGTGAATTTCTTTGGAGATTAAAGATGTAGATTTATTGGAGCATTTTTTGTGGAGAATCTTTGGACAACATGGCGTTGCGAAAATGTTGCGGTCGGACGTCGAGGATGGGTGTTGTCCTTTGCACGAGTTAGACATGAACGATGAATGATGAGGAGAGGTCATGCTATTTTTCCGTCTTGCTTCATATGTAGAAATTGTGTATATGATTTAGTGTTGATTACAAAACGTAAGTATTTTTTTTCTCAGCGACGAAAAAAAGACGTTGAATGCTGATGAACTTCAAGCAGTAATAATTTATCGCAAATAAATTTTTTTAAATATAAGGCAGAAGGTCTTGATACGGTAGCGAGAAGCGCCCAAAAAGGGTTATGACCAAGAGAAACAAATAAGCGATGAGGTCCAAGCTTACGTGAAAAAAATAAACACATAGTCAGGCTTAGGAAACAGCGAAATAAATTGACCAGACTTCTGCTACAGCGAGGGAATAAAATAATTATATACAAAAACGAATTTGATCAGGCTTATATAGAGATATTCGATGAAACTTGCTTAGAGCAGCAAATAAATAAAAGATTTTGTAAATCACTTATAGTCAGTAAATAACGCAAAAATATTTACTTATTCAGACTACTTAAAAGATAACATTTATATCTCTTATAAAAGGACCAAATGACAATTGGCTGCCGAGAAAATTTTATCCTACTGACCATCTATTGAAAGCGAGGGAATTTAGCAGCGCGCGAAACATCCGGCTCGATGCCTCAACTCAGAGGACCGGACTGCTTTTTAGTGAATTTGATCATAGTGGTAGTGATGTGTAAAGTATGTTTATACTACAGTGTGCGTGAAGTGCTTACTTCACGCACATTTTGCTTCGCTTGTGTGCGTGAAACAGGCACTTCCCCCACTAGTGGCATAAAATTGTATACGATACTCGTGCGAAAAACTTTTTCTGATCACGTGTGATTACAACAATCGCCTTCAGCTCATGCTGCAAACTCACACTCGTCGCGAAAAAGTTTCATCGCACTAGTATCGTAAGTATTTCAGTATTTTTTTACGTATTGTATCTATCGTTAGGAAAAAACTGAAGGACAGGAGAAAAAAGGCGAACGCTTGCCTACGATCATTTTTAATTCAAAAAGCCATTGGCTTTTATCGAACCATTTAATACAGCAAAGGTGCGACTTATAGTACAAAAACTTAGTCATATTCAGAAGAATCTATGTTTGACCAATTCCATTAATCTAATGAACAAAATAATCAAAATTAAATATGCAAAAGACCAAAGTATTTAAAAGTACTGGAAATATTCATGAATACCGAGAAATAAAAATGAGTTTCGGATGATTTTATACAAGATTATAAGAGCAGTATTTAAAACTTATCCTTTTTAACCACTTTCAATTTTTATTATCACTATATTTGCGATTTTTTTGCAATTCTCTTTCGAGTTTTCTCTTCACATCTTAACTGGCGGAAAAATTGGTATGGGTCGTTTCATCGAAAGATACATGGTTTAATTAATGTTACCAACTTTTCCTCTTGGTAATTCGATGATTTTTCTTTTTGTCTATAATGTGCTTAGCGCATCACATGCTTGAAGACCTTACAAAGCGTCGATAGCTCTTTAAAACATGTCGTCAATTTCGAATAAAATTTTAGTTTCGATTTTTTCACATTATTGGGCTGATAACTTAATGCAAGTGCAGCAACACAGACGTGCACCGGTCGGTTACGCGTTCCATGGTCAAATGATTGTCTTTCCCCGATAATCACCTGGTGATAATGCGATTTCTGTCTTATATGAGGCATTCTCTACAATCTCGATCACTTTTTATCAAACTTGTCTAATCCTGCAGCTGTACAGATTTTAGTATCACTTGTAAGTTGTTCTGAACACGGCTTATGTAAGTCAAGATATGCAAAAATAGTTCCAACCTGAAAAGTTTAGTTTTATATAGAATTGTCAAAAAAATTGAGAAAAAAAATCTCTTGTCAATCTAGCGACGCTTCTTATTTGATACTTGTAGTTCCTTTTATCAAAAAATAGCATATTTTACGATTGAGTAGTTTCTTCAAAAAGTTGGATCATTGATCACATAAGAGGTTATCATTAATGAATCTTTCTGCCAATCTCTTTTGGGATGTGTTTTAAAGATTTGAGACAAACTTAATACAACCTTCTACCCAATTTGCACCGTAAGAAGTGTTAATTATTAAACACAATAATGTGAAACACCGTAAAACATTTCACGGATTTTTATCAGTTTTCATCCTTGAGTTTATTTGTTCAGAAAATGCTAAATTTTGCTTGGATGTTTGCATCTCTATTCCCATGTTTTCCACAAAAACATTTGTAACATCGTCACTTTTATTCTCACGACTTTATAGATTATTTGTCACATCAGAAGGAGTCATATCCGACTGGTCGTAATTCGGTCTCATCCCAGAATTCGATGCAACGACGACTGATAAAACAATCGTGAATATCACCATCAGGTGGAACGCAGCGATGACTAATCGCTTATTGTTTGCAAAAGTATATATTTCCTAATAATTGGCTTGTACCATCTTATCTCAATGGCATAGTACTATGAACAACTCAGACTTATCAATACTTATCAGTCTCGTTAAGTAAACTAGATTTCGTAAATGCTGTTGTGTGAATCCGTCTCTTTATTTAGCACAATTTGTGGAAGTAGGTACATGACAATATAATTAGTGGTTAAGTGCATCGCCACATCCGATTGCACGTGTTTATTCATAAAAAGTGTTTTACAGGTTTTGAGTTAGTTAGTTATGATGAAGTCCTGATCCAAGAAATTAAATCGGTTCACAATGCTATTAAGAACGCCATATTTGTGGACAATCCAGATGACGATGATTCCCACCCAGGCTTTCGCAATGGCATCGACCCACCACATCCTGAAAAAATTAAATACAAATAAGAATTATAAGCTTGAAACTACTACAGTAGATGTTTGTACACAGTAAAAACAACATACAAGATAATTTATTTTCAATATGAATTATTTAACATAAAAAAATCAATTTATATATAAATAAACTAAAAAAATTAATATATATATAGACATATTGGGGTGGTCGTTAATTTCGATGTTGAGCGATTTTGTCCGAGACGCCCCTTCATTTTGTTCGAAAGAAATTTTAAAAAACCTGGTTAAAATTTGACAGCTCTATCTCAGAGGAAAAACGTGCCATAAAGCACAAACATTTTCCCATGTGAATAACATAGGAGTTTTGGCACAATTACTTTGAATTTTTTTTCCGAGCTAATATATATACATGTGTATATTGATTTTTTCATACATATATACATATATGTAAGGATTTTTTTTTTACTTTGAGAAATATATTCTGCCATCTTTGCAAAAAGATTATGTAACTTTTACAGACGTCTGTGTAACTCCAAATTCAATACAAATAAACATGGAAAGTATTTGCTAATTCGCCGAATTTACAGAATATTTCACACACTTTTTATGCTTAGCATAAAACCGAAAAAAAGCATAGTACTTTTTTTTCAAAATCAGAGTATTAGGTCATATGGAATTTTCACACAATCTCTTCTTGCTGACTACAACATTTCAAACGGTACATCGATATGAGGAAAAGTTATTCACATCATGACAAATCTTCGACGTCTCATTACTCCTAACTGTTATGTCAGATACGAGGTCAATTCTTTCCTATCTCTTTTTTTAAACTTCCGAGAAGTTTTCCATATATTTCAATCGATACGAATATATCGTGCTGATAAAAAAAATTATATTCCTCCAGGCTTCCTCGTTATTACTCAGAAGTTTCAGTTACTACGGAAGTCCATGTTTGCTGCAGGCCAGTGCAGCGCAGGGGATCGATTGACAGAAATTAATGCGGGAACCAATTCACATTACAGAATGCCACTCACGTGTACGTAATATTATAGCATACATAATTGTTCACAGCATCAGAACACACGTAGATTGTGCAAGAAACTGTTCACGTTGACGAGACGCCTACAGACCAATTAGATAGCATCTGGGAATTCCGGAACGCGTCTTATCAAACGGCGCTCTGCGGTGCTATTTAAAGAATTAGCATTTGCTACAAATTATAATTACCCCTACACTTTTCTATCCGGGTTTTACCGAGAAATGTGTGGACATAACGTATAGCCAGCTTGGCGACGTGGCGTTGAGCGGTATCGAGAGGTTTGCTTTTGTAACTGACCCGAAGAAATTTCAAGGCGAACAAGATTCTCCTTTCGTTGCTATCATTGATGCAGCATGGCAGAGATAATTCCTTCATTTTTCAACAATAATGAGACATTTTTTACTTGTGTGAAAGATAAGCAAAATTTATCCGATCCACAATGCCGATCTACAATTGCACCCGCTTTGGTTTTTTATTCTTTGGTTTTCTACAAGCGAATATTTTCTAAATTTATTTTCTTAAAGTTTTTACCTGAATAAGTTGCGCCGTTTTGATAATAATTTTTTGGAAGCTGTGCAATCTTGAAAATGTCCGTTTAATATGAACTGTCTTTCAGGTGGTAAATAAAATCTCAGACTAAGAGCAGAAGGAAGTAATATTTGCTTTGTGCAGGTCGCAAGCCGAATTTGAAGTGATTTTTGAATTCAGTAATTTCTTTTTCAATATCTATATTCTCGCATATTGTCAAAAAATGTAATATGTGTTCCATCTGAATCAACATAGAATATAACATATATAATTGAACGATATATGAAATTAAACATTCTATATTGTTTCGTATAATGTTCATATTACATCATACATTTCTTTAATGTTTATTTGAAATGTTTTATTCTTGTTTAGTGAGTACAGAACGTAAGAGTGACTTTTAATTCTATATCTCTCATAACAATCTGATATGAATTATGTAAAAGTATCTAGAATCGCACTTGAAGAAATCGTGTCAATTTTGCCAGATGTAAGTAACAACTATTTATCATTGGTGCACACGACTATTGCAAGTTACACAACCCCTTTTCGAATTATTACGGCAAAAAAAAAGTAGTTACAGTATTTTTGAACGTACTATTTACAGTCACATGATAACTCCGTTACTTTGGTTCCATGTGTAATATTATATATAATTTTATCGTCCGTGGCACATATTAAAGAATGGAAAAAAAGCGAAGCATAGTTGCTACAGGGGTTTTCGTAACATGTGACTTTCTCATCATATTTGTTATGGGCATGAAGTTTTTGTCCCGATTTCACTAGAGCATAACAAATAGAATTTTGAGAAGTTCGTGAATTATTTGTTATTTACATGTCTGTCTGTAATTTGTTAAAATCACGTTCTTAAATTCAAATTCAAGTTTTACATACCGCGCTCGCAGAGAGGTGCGCTTGATGTTCGCACTTTGTCCTCACATGTCTCTTTGGTTTTGGTGATATTATTTTTGGCACTTCGATAGTTTGACAAGTCAGATTATTCATTGAAAAAATGTTTCGAATTTTATGGTGCATAAGAGGCCTCCGCAGAATTTGGAATTCATATAAAATGCTATAGAGTGAAAACGTGTACGTTAGTACTTTCTCTTCACATTTGTTTTTCGTATTATGGGCGACACTGCAATACTTAGACGAGTCGAATTGGAATTTCCGTTATTCGTAGATCAAAAGTTTCGAATCTTATGGTGGCCTCTGCAGGCTTTACAACACTGTTAAAAATAATGGTAAAATTACAATGCTAAGTCACAAGAAATTTACAAAACCGGTGTACGAAATGATGATTCTTATACCATATATTAGAATATTACAGGACTTGTGCACTAATGCATTCGTTACAAGAAAAAAATGGGAAATTTACAATTCAATTTACAAAATTGGTGTACAGGGCTTGGAATTTTGCTAAAAAATTACAAGTCCATTGTCATTGAATTTTCCAGTACTCCGCTTAGAACATCACCATTAGAAATAATAGTAAATTTACAGTGCTAAGTCACTAGAAATTTACAAAACCCGTGTATGAAATGATGATTCGTATACCACGTATTAGAAAATTACAAAACTTGTGCACTAATGCACTCGTTACAAGAAAAAAATGGGAAATTTACAATTCAATTCATAAAATTGGTGTACAGGGCTTGGAATTTTGCTAAAAAATTACAAGTCCATTGTCATTGAATTTTCCAGTACTCCGTTTAAAAAATCACTGTTAAAAATAATGGTAAATTTACAGTGCTAAGTCACAAAAAATTTACAAAACCCGTGTACGAAATGCTGATTCGTAAACCATGTAATAGAAAATTACAAAACTTGTGTACTAATGCACTCGTTACAAGAAAAAAATGGGAAATTTACAATTCAATTCATAAATTGTAATTACGTTTTCATAATAATAATATGTAGCGATTATAAAACAGAGTGTAAACATTTGAATAGCTGCAAACAATATTATTTTCCAATAAAATTTCATGGTAATCTTGTTGAAAAAATAGAGAAACATAAGTAATGCATTAAGAAAGTAATGTATTACTTATCTCTTCCATTTTTTTCACTATTTCTCCCAATATTTAAGCAAAAATTAGTATTTTCTGCACCTATTCAAAGGTTTACACTCTGTTTTATTATAATCGATACATATTATTATTATGAAATCGTAATTACAAATAAACTGTACTGCGAGCTGTGTTTCATGAATTAATGGGGCTTCACAACTCTGATTCGATAATATAAAAACCTTCCGAACGAATATGAAATTTACAATACTTTGATAAAAGAAAAATATTGTGCGTTTGCGGTAAATTTACAGTACTTCAGTATTCTAAAATTACAAATATTGGACACTTTTTTTCTGTACTACGCCTTTAAATTTATGTTTCGAACGTACATGAAATTTACAATAGTTCTCGCGGATAAAAACTTCCAACGAAAGTTTTGTAATTTTACAATGAATTTTTATAACAGTGAATCCATCTGCAACGTTATGCGAGTAATAAAAAGTAACATGATACGATGCGCGTATGAGTGTTTACAGTCTAAACTTCATGAGGGTCAATAACCTCAAATATATTTTGTTTATACAATTTCCAAATCTGATATTTGGTGTAATTATTCATAGTTCTTGTTGAAAATTGCACAAGTTCATTGATAGTAGTTTTTTTTTTAGACTGCAAGCTAATATAAATGTTATTATGCTTTGATTTGATGTATGTAGATAAAACCACCAACAAGCGCAGTGAACAAAAATATGTAATTCAATGCAGCGAAGATTCTGTTACTATCTTTTCTATTATTCACATGAAATGTATGAAATCATAAATTGGTTAAACAATGTATATTAAGTGAAACATGGATTATATTACAGGTCTACTAAATTAGAACACAATCCATACTTTACAAAATAGACATTTTTCGTGGTGGATGGTTTCAGAAACATATGTGAATGACTAACAATTCGAGAATTTAATATTTAATACGAATATTATTAGTAGATTTCTTATCAAAAACAGTTAATTGTATTACTTGTGATAATTTTGTATATCTGTAACACAAACATTATACTTAATAGGAATTTTTGATTATTGACGATTTTACAAATTTCATGTAAATGATGAAATAGTCACAAACTGTTCGCTCTATTGAATCACATACTTTTGTTCAGCGCTCATTTGTTGATTACTATTTATGTATACGTCAGACCGAAGCATAAATTTTAGCTTGCGATCTGAAAAAGAATTTTTCGAAAAATTCTTGAAAAATATATTTTTTGTTTTCAGATTTAAGGCAAAACATCAGAAAGAGTAGGGATTTGAGATTGGACTTTAATACCAAGCATGGTATTGAGATGCAGAAGTCACACACTAAAATTAATTCTGGTCTATACATTTTTTCAAAAAGTTATTGTGTTTCCGAACAGCACAGACGGACAGACAGACAGACACAAATAAGTTTGTGTTTTTTGGAACCTGAGACGGTTACAACATGTATTTCTATTGAAATTCAAGAGTCGATTTTTTTTATTGCAATACTTACTCTTATTACATACTTCGTATGTGAAGAGAAAGGAAAAATCTGTGAATAGATGCTGTGAAAAATTATTGCTAAATAACAGCTATCCAGTAAATGCCATAATAAATGTTTACGAGCTAAAATCACGTTGGTTTACAACCAACGTCAGCAGTACCACATTCTTCTCTGAGTGCGAGTTACGCATAAGTATGCGAATATTTACGACATAAACTAGAAAGCAGAACACCGAAGAAGAAAAAAAGTGATGTCTGCCATAACCTGTAAAGAGAAATAAACAGACAAAAAAAAACGCTGCTATCGAAATGTCAGTAGTTATGATAAACTCAATTTCCTCTTACGATTTCGAAGAACCAACATCGGGTTTTCCACGAAACCGGAGTTTCCGAAAGAGTTATTAGTATGTTGTAAGAGGTTGGAGGTCATCACATGACATCCAGACATGCTTCTCCGTTTTCTAATCGTGATTTGTGAGCTACGATGGAAGAGAATCTCGGTTGGGTACAAAAACACACATCTACACACATGAAAATACACACACGCATACACACGTATACATTTATTGGCTTTGAAACGAAGTGCATTGATATTGGAAACGAGTAAACACATATAGTTAGACATTGAATCTTATCAACCTGAGCTAAGTATAAATTATTCATCGCATGTTCATCTACATTGTCTAAGATGCCTGAGCGATTCTTGGGAAAATAATTCCACGAAAGTATTTTGCAATGTGTAATCTTACAGATTATGGATTGCTGCAATGTACGTTGAAACGTCGAACAGTCAATAAGACAAAAAATGCAATAATCATCTCCTATGTTGTCTACTTAAAGTGATCTTAATCTACTAATTATTAACTGGGCTTGGAGTTTTTTTTAATCAGGCTTCGCGAAATCGACTTGTCCCTACAACTTTTAGAGTCAAATGGTTATTTCCACATTAGTTCCCACGTGTTGTTATACCCGCGAGAGGGTAAGGGAAAGGTTGTAACGCCCACTTGCGTGTATGGCTATATACGAGCGTATATAGATGTCTGCCTGCATGTGCAACTGACCTTGCTAGTATAATTTGCTTGGGAATCCCGGAGTGACAAAGACAACACGAAATGAATCATGTAACGTGGCTCGTAGTAAACTGAACCCGTTTCGTCGCCTGGAAATTGACGAATTAGCATAAAACAAATGCGTTCCTTAGCAGGAGATAGCTGGTATTTAGCAATAATTTTTTTTTTTACAGCATCCATTATTATTATTACATAAAATCTGTGGTCCGCTATAAAATTTAGTGTGTGCCTTCTGCATTCAAAACCTCGTTTTACTACTAAAATGCAATTGAAAATCTTCACTCCTTCTAATACTTTACCTAAAATATGAAAAAAATATAATAAAAATATCGATTCATATTTTCCGCAAAGTAATATAGAAATCACTCTGCTTTGATTCGATGCTTACCGATGGAATTACTTGAAATTTACCTATAAACAATGACTGATTTAGTATATAACAGAACTTTATTGTTTTTTCAGTTACTGATATAAGATTTTTGAAACCATCTATCGTGGAAAATATCTATTTTGTGGAGTATAGATTGTATACTAATTTTGTAGGCCTGTCGAATACGATATGTTTCACCTCACAGATTTTTTTTACAAATGATAATTTCATAAGTTCTATGTGAATAATAGAAAATATAGTAACAGAATCTTCACTGCACTAAATTGCATATTTTTGTTCACTGCTCATTTGCTGGTGGTTCTATCCGCATTTATCGAATCAAAGCATAATACCTTTTATATTATCTTGCAATAAAAAAAACAACTACGATCAATAAACCTGTGCAATTTTCAATGAGAACTATAAATATTTACACTAAATGTTATGTTTCGAAATAGTATATATATAACCGATTTAAGGTTATTCACTCTCATGAAGTTGAGACTGTAAACACGCATCGTTTTATATGACGTTCCATCACCCCATTGCATTGTAGGTGAATTCCTAAGCCTGCGGAGCCCTCATATAGACACCATAAGATTCGGAACTTTTGATCTACGAATAACTGAAATGTTATTTTGACTTGTCGAAATATCGTAGTGCCCCCGAGCCGTGAAGAAATCTTATCAGGGTTTTGCAAAGGCCCTGATTAATTTTCCCTAATTATATTAGGGGCCTTATGTGGAAGCCTTATAGGGTTTCCTGAAGGGCGGTCACGATTTTTCTTACGGGGCCTTCAAAGGCTAGATACGCGAGGGCCTTTAAAGACTGCCCTATTGAATCCTTACAAAAATATTAAAGAAATTTCATTAAAAAATATATATTTGTTATTATTTAGTTGAGTAATGGTGCACTTTCAATGAGATTATATTTCGTCTTTCTCTACACGATGGTACATATTAATCGCCGAAAAAATATATTAATTTTTCTATATACATTGACGGGAATTGAACCTAGAACCCTCCGGATGGTTTAGTTGCACCGCGCCTTAGCTCTCTCGGCTATTCAAATAATATGAATTGTAATTTTTTTGTCTATTTGAATGACTGTAATATGGAATATGAAATAAAATTAATGTAATATAGTCAGAACTTCATAGATTTACATGACTGCTTCTGATGTGTAAAAATAAAAGCACATTCAGTATTTTTTTAATACAGGAATTGGTTATATTGAATAGAGTTGTTTTATTGTTTGCGAGAGGTAGTTCATTTGTATCTAGGTGCGTTACTGTCTGACTCACCTGAGGGCCAGTATTGGAATGGGTGATCACCAATTTTGCCATGGAAACCTCGGATTACCATATAAGACCCTTAACTGGCAAATTTATTATTGATTTGTTTACTTTATGCCATGGTTAAGTCTAACTGGGCATTTAATTAATTAACTTATCAAGGCCTTAGAAAAATTCACCATGGCCTTATAAGATCCTTATTTGGCAAAATTATTATTGATTTGTTAACTTGGCGCCGAGATTACGCCTGACTGGGCCCTTAAGTGATTACCCTACTCCACATGGTCTCTTGGTGCTGTTTCATTGCGGTTTCGAACCATTGTCTTCTCCCTACATGGTCAAATTGAAAAAGAAACAATAATTTAATACGCTCAACCTCAATGTTGATCGTATTAGTCGTCCCAACAACACCAAGAGATGTAACATTGTGCCCCACAATGCTGTGTCACACTGTACTCCACTATCAACAAATCTGATTTTTGATGATTATTAATATATTTTCGAACTACAAGTAAGAAAATCTGGGCACTGAGCGAAGTACGAATAATTGCTCCACCTATCAAAACATCAAATCTGGGTTGCCAAGAAATTTGAAGTTAGATATTCCATTTCTGTGGCGAGCGAAATTTTTTCTCAGAAACGTCGAAATCTATTAATATTTTTTACGTTTTTTTTTTACTGCTTGCTATTGCAGTTTTTTTTGGTCTGTCAAATTGCAATTTAACTTATTGTTTAGCACAAAAAATTTTACAATTAACGTTTCACAAATCTCCTCAATATCCGCCGTGTCACATCGTGCCCCACGTCACACTGTGCCCCACGTTCCCCTACTCGAGTAAATTAGCAATAAAAACTTCATGCCAGTAACAAATGCGATAAGAAAGTCGCGGGTTGCGAATTCTCCAGTGACAACTCTTTTCGACCATCTTGAATATCCTGAATATTTGGTCATATCAAAGTAACATTGAAAGGTATGGGATTTCTTTAGATTTTTGAACCCAATTTGTCATCTAATCCGTACGATTACAACAGATACGGTTTTTGAATTAGTGAATGCGATTTCAAGCAGGAGATATATACTGGATTTGTTCACAGGAAAGTTTTTATCATTTTAGTTTGATAAAATTAATTGGGATAATTTTGATATGGCATTCGAAGAAGTAGTTGATAAATAATGATTCTAACTGATACGTTTTTCAAATTTATATATGCGTTAAATTAACGATATGTCATACGAACACATATATTGAATGGATGGAGGTTCCTACAGATATGATTAAGAGAAATCATATTCTCCACTTCGGTCTAATCTTTTGAATACTAAGAATTCCATTCTTTGTCCGGATCTATATCGAATCTTATGATTTCGAGGAGAAATGATAAACTTCAGAAATAAGATTGATTATCACAAGAAATCGCAATCCTGAACAGTTTTGAATTTTTACTCTGGACTTTCACCGATACGTTTATCGATATATGGATGAAAGTCGTTTTTGTACTTTGAAATGTGTCATTCGTTCTAACAATTGATAATTTTAGATTCCAATGAATGAAATTTTTGTTATTTCCTATCTATTATGACGCTTTATTACACACTTCCAAGCGTGTTCCGTTTACGTATCGTTACCATGGATAAGCAACATGCTTGGAAGTGTGTAAAAAGGTATCATCGTGTAAGAGATAGGACATAGTACACTTGCAATACGCTTGGCGTTTACAGTGTATTCATCTTTCGGTCTAATTTCTTTAATGCTAAACTGAAAGAAAACTATAATGTGATAAATATTGATTTTCGGTTCGAAGAACTAACTTTTATTTCGTTGCTACAACTATCAAATAATTACTATTTACATAGTTACCGTAACTATGAAGATAGTTTCATGGATCAAAACTTAATACTTTATCATAAAATAGTTATAGTTATAACAGGGATGGGCAATATTCGAATAAAAGTGTATTCTAAATACTTTTAAATTTGAATACCTGTCAATAATTCGTAACTAGGATCAATAATACGGTTTTTAATTGTTATTTGATCCTATTTTCTTCTCGTTATTTTAGAGAAATATATCGATCATGCAATGTTCTTACAATTACTCATGGTTATCCAGACCGAAATGTATTTTGAATACAATTTTATTCGAATATTGCCTGTATTGTAAACTGTACTATTTTGATTTTTCTGCGTCTGAGAAATCGCCTATTTTTCATAATTGATCTATATCAAGGAATGGTAAACTACCATTGAATAAATCGCGTTCATCACCATGGGATGTCCCTTGGGTTTTCATTTCAATCCAGATTCTACCGAATACCATTTATCATTACTCATTTCCTAGTCTAATTTCTTCGAAGCTGAGAATTGAATATGTCGAATCATCTATTACTTCCCACCACAAGTTGAAAATTACCATAATATGAATCGCGTTTTCAAACAGGGGATTTACGATCTGGATTTTTTACTGCGATATGCTTACCGATGTATTGATGTACCTTGGATAAATCTCGGAAATTGTTTCATCAGAACAACGATTTGATGAATAATGATTGTTACGACTACCATTTTTTATTATTCAAATTTTTCGATTAGTACTCGTCACGATAAATGATAAATTGACATGAGATTAATCGGGTTTTCGAACCGGGGATTTTCCTTAAAGAGGTTATAGAAATCATTTTAAACATATATTATTCAAACAGAAACTAATACTCAACTCTCCATTTTTCACAGGTTTTTTCTCGTAATTCCTTAATGACTAACGCAATCTTGCTAACCATCGGCATACTTGGTGTCACCAAATATATCGTTTCCTTTAAATTAGGCTAACCATTTGTTCATTATATACTCACTAGGGTTAGCCGACACGGGCGCTTAAGCGCTCGAATCTCTTCACGTCAGTTTTGACATCTGACATAAACAAACAAATTCAATGCATGAACTTGGCCCTGATCTCAGTGTGTCTGACGACACCACCGACGAATCAGAGTATGTTTTAACCCCTAACAATGAATTTCGCATTTATCATCCATGAACCTTTTAATGTAGGATTAAGTGTTTCCTTACACTAAAATTTATCTTTACAATAAAATGTTCTCTTTGAAATAAAAATGCGAAATTTGATTGAAAACAAATAAATATTCCGTTAGAAGCGAAAAAAAAAAAATTAAAACACCTACTTTTCCCGACGATGAAATCTTTTCTCTTAGTGCAAATTTCAAACAATTACGTGTGCGAGCCCGAATACCTGTGCTACAATTTCTTGTTAGCATTTGATAAATACAAACATAATATTGTTGCTCTAGCTTTTAAAAGATTGAACCGGATACGATTCCTCTTATTCGTCTTCCGGTCGAATCTTTTCAATGCCAGTAATTGTCATGATACTCCGGATTAATCTATATCGCATTATGTGCTTTTCAGTGTTTTTTCTTCTTATCTTTCTAACTTGTATTTCATTCTCTATGACGAATTATGGATCGCGTGAGCACCAGACAACAAAGTGCAATAACCTCTGGCTGTGCATGCATCGCAATCGCGACCTAGTTTTAGCTTCGACGACATCGCGACCATCGATCAAACATGAAAACTCGAGCAGATAATGCTAGGACACCAAAACCATGTCACATTGTTGCCGTCCTAGCATCTTTAGTCACCAAGCGATACCTCGACTATCACTAGCTCCTAAGTTTTCTTCTTGTGCCTTTCTGTCGCGTACACTTGACTCGTTTTCCTCTTGTTTGTGATCATTACGGTTGACGACATGATCGACAGGAGTAAGTAAAGACAGATCACTCAGAATTGAATCTAGGACAAACTGCCGAAGGAAAAAAGCCGAACTGTCAGGACGTTTCACGTTTTCAATCGCCGAATTGTAAATCGCATCAAAAATTTTCTTCGCATCGGACTTTTTGCCCCAAATAATCCTGCAAGTGTTTTTATCCCCTTTTAGATGTATACCTATATTGCAATACAGATTGTCATTGAATATTGCAAAAAAGGATTTGAAATTTTTTGTACTGATTTACTCCGAATTCAGCTTGGCTTTTCATGTTTTACTTCAGTGACGAGTTTTTTTTGCCTATGATCAAGTAATTCGCATTTCCGTAAAATATTCACTAAGTCACGTAGCCCGGGGTCTACGGCGACTGAATAACCGATCACTCATGCATTATACGGCTTGACTTGTATGTAGTTGACTAGTTGAGTTCCCAGAAGCGATGACCTGCGTCCTTGTCTTCCCTCATTTAAATACAATCATAAAAATAAAATAACAGAAACAGAAAATATATGAATTACTCACATCTTCAAATGCCGCTGAGCTTGTGGAAGGTTTTTCATGTCTTCTCGGAGCAGATATTTTTTAGCACCAATCAAACAGTTCCTGCAACAAAAAAGACCAATTGGATTCAATGGGTACCTTACAAAATTATACTTGAATAAAAAAAAAAATATGAGTAAATAAATAATGATGACAAAAACACTGGGAAATATTTTTTTTTTTCAATTCAAAACAACACGTGCCTCTACACGATCTAAGTTAATTTTTGGGTATAATCATTTTTTCTCTGAAAATATCTTATTAAATTTGAAATAATTATTTTTTTGAGACATAAAAATAGTTAACAATGAAACATCTTCAGTGTTATCATTTTAAGTTATTAATTTTAACTTAAAGCTTTATAAGGCGCTTAATATACTTCGTCATTCAAGCTCATGCTTCAATTTTTCTTCAATTTTTGGGCTTCTTATACGTCTGTGAGCAGTTACGTATAAGTTATTTTCATGAAAATGCCTTAAAAAAATACCAGATGCGCATGCGCTGGATGTCGCACTTGAAGGCCCAAAATAATTCCCTGCTGTTAAAAACATGTCAGTAGTGAACGATGTTGCAGAGCGAGGCGTTAAACTAATGCAAGAGTACAACGATTTGTTTACGAAAGATGAAGGACAGAAACAATTCCTCATTCAAATCTTAGATGATTATAGAAAAGAAGGCATTAAAAATCCGGAAGAAAGCTTACTTGAGTCTTGGAGTGAAGAAATCCAAATATTAAAATAACGTTTGTACTAATGTTATTTTAAGATAAAAATACCAATTTGAATATCTTTCTTTTCTTTTTTTTAATAGACCAAATCAACCGGGAAAATTTTTGAATTTACATTTCTGTTTATTGTTATTTTGATCAAATATTGTTATTTTTATTGATTTGAGTTCTATAATTATTTACATTTCGAATAATATTGTATTTTTCCTGAAAAATTCCCAAAAAAAAAAAGATTATACCCAAAAATTTATTTAGATCGTCTAGAGGCACGTGTTGTTTTGAATTTAAAAAAAAAAGAAAATGTTCTCTGTTTTTTTTTAATTGAAAAGAAGCTTTTTAGAGGGCGTCGCAAAAAATTTAATTTTTAACGACCACCCTAGTAAATAATAAACGATAGAAATAAAAAGCGCTCAAAAATATCTCATTTTTGTTTCTCTTCATAGTTTTCATCATAATATGGTTAAATACAGGGCCTTGAGTGGCCAGAATTCATCAATCAGAATTTAAGGCTTCCGGACGGTTGCCGCGCCTATGTTCAACATTATGCCGACGTTTTGCAAACATTACGGTTCGCATCATCAGCGCTGGAGCTTCGATACTGAAGCTTTCTATATCAAAGTCGTCCTAAAGTACAATCGCTTCGTCGTGATTTCTTGATTTCGCCACGGAACAGTGTATCAGCCAATCAGAGCGTTTTTAATTTATCAGCCGGTCAATTAACAAACGATAGCCATCCGGAAGCCTTTGATTCTGATAAGAATTCTAACCGCAAAAGCTTTAATCTTAGGAGACTTCAGAAATGTTATCGTTAAGGTATGTTTGTGTGAGAAAAACCAGGCATGCCAGTGAAAGGAGGTGTTGCAAAAAGAGTGCTATAAATTAGACAGCCAAATTGACTATTATGAAAGAATTATGTATGATTGGTAAATACGTGAATTTAATTTGTGTGTGTGTGTGTGTGTGTGTGTGTGTGTGTGTGTGTGTGTGTGTGTGTGTGTGTGTGTGTGTGTGTGTGTGTGTGTGTGTGTGTGTGTGTGTGTGTGTGTGTGTGTGTGTGTGTGTGTGTGTGTGTGTGTGTGTGTGTGTGTGTGTGTGTGTGTGTGTGTGTGTGTGTGTGTGTGTGTGTGTGTTTATAAGATTATACATTTGTTTCCTGGATTAAATTCAAGGCTGCTTGAATTCATCCAAATGTTACTTTTGATTTAATCCTGTCTTCTACATTCAAGCATTGTATTTGTTTCGTCACTCACTTGAAATATTTGTAAATGTCGAAGATTGCATAAGCGTATCCGAAAGAATCTATGTCGCCTGGCGGAACGTCTGTGAGAAGACTCTGCAAACCCTCGTTTTTGAACTTCCACTCGTTGGTCGTAAAGTATGCTAAAGCGCTGATCGCGATAAACACTTTCCTTTGCAGATTCAAAAGCCTAAAATTATAGTAGAAATTAGTATAGCTAATACGAATTGATAACTGTTTAATATAATGTAGATTAGAACAAAATGCTTACATCGGCTTTCTTCCGCTTAGTTTTATTAAGCCATCGATTATCACAGCTGGTAACAGATGGATCAGTAACGTGAGAACGTAGAAGAGCCACTTGTTATTCGTCTGCATTGTAGAAGGCTTCCACAAACATCCCTCCAAAGGCAATTTGGCATTAACTGAATGTCCCATTTTGACTAGTTCATCCAAGGATATAGCTTTGATATCAGCAGAGGAACAGTTATAGACATGAATCGTGGGGTCTCTCGTGATTCTGTATTGTGACAAAATAGCGCATAATTATTTTTGTGGTAACTATGTTCTTTATTACCATCTTAAGAGCGCCGATACAGTCACACTGGGAATTTATTTTTGTTTCATTTATTTTGTATTTTTGTTATTACGAAATTTTTAGTGGCCTAAAGCTAATTGCAGCCATTGAATATGGTAGCGATGTTGCATCGAGAAAAAAGATTGGTTAAGACAACTCCTATTCTATGATTCGGATGGAAATGAGTTGCTAGAACGATTTACCTAGTGCCTATAACTCATTTGGAAGTTGATTAACGAATAAGATATTGTCCTAAATAACAAACGTGTGATTATATGGACTTATTAAATCTGAGTCCGTACGACCAAGTTTTGAATGTATGCGACGCTTCTTTTTTATCCGTGAAATTGATGGTGTATTGGGTTGGGGTTAGGTCAATGTCTTTCACATTGGCTTAAGGAAGTCGGGGGACAGCAACGAGAGTTAGCTATTGGAAAGAATTGTATAACAAATCTTTTACAAAATTCACCTAGAAACCTTTTCTTAACATATTTTGCACCGAGAAAATAACATCGATTATTGAGCTTCGTTGGTTTTTCAGAATAGCCAAAATAATTATATAAAAAATCTGCCACGCTAGAATGTTGATAATAGTATGCAAAGCACGAAACATAATTGGCAGGTCAGAATATCAAAAAATGTAGTAGGAGATATATTTTTTCGAATCGAGGGCTATACTCTTTTTACTATTTCAAGTCCCACTTTTTTTTAGTGGAGTGCAGTCAAATTGACACCAATTAGGTCTTATAATATTCAAACTTTTGAATGATATGGTCAGAGATATGATTTTTCGAAAATGTATTATAGTGACCTGGGTTTAGTTACAAAGCCTAACAATAGGAATGAAACTTACAAAATAATCGGACCTCACCCACTTCATATGACCAATCATTCCCAATCTCGTCCTCGCCTCATCGTCGCTACTTTGATTAGACGCCTCGCACGTTTAATTTAAAAAAAAAAATAGTGGCATTCACACATTTTAAAAAAATGCATCGCCTTCGATTCGAAAAACTTTGTCTTCTACAATTTTTAATATTCTGACCTTTCAATTTTATTTCGAGCTTTGTATACCATTGTCAACAATTAAGCATGGCAAATTTTTCATATAATCTTGTTCAGTCATTCTAGAAGTCTTTTTAGTCGTTTTAGAATATGTTGTAAAGCATGAGAAAAAGCATCTACGTGAATTTTTTCAGATTTTTCATACGATTATTTTCAATACCTAACTCTCGCTGCCCCCCCCCCCCCCTCCGTTCCCCGCCCCGCCACTGAGATTTTCGGTGAGCCAAGAATACCAGATTGTCTCGAAATGAATTTGGTTGCCCCGAAGTTACCATTTTTAGTTCAATGGGTCATCATTGAGATTACTTGCTCTTAATATTGTATTAATATATTTTTTTAACGTGGCCGTTTGTTCCAGATCGTACTCAGATGTTAGAAAACCTGAATCCTTTACAAAGGAACCCGATAACTTAACCAGACATACATTTATTTCAAATTTATCAGTCGACTGAGAAAAAGTGTAGCCAACTGAGAATCATTTATTTTCTGTCTGACTCGGCCCCTTAATGCTTGAAAATAATCCTACGTCGTTAGTCCGCGTTTCCAGCAGGCAGTCAGCATGGCCTTGATCGCTATGTCGACAGGAATAAAATCAGCTTTTGCCCGAGGCTCGGAGTGAACTACTCGAAGAACTCCTTTTCCACCACCTACCATCATTCCTACCGGTCCATTAAAGTTGTCCAACCATCCTTCTATAGGATCCGATAGTGTAGATATCACTGCGAACAGAGAGCCGATTGTTATTATGTTGTTAACAAAAAAAAACAACCCTTTTGTAGTGCTCGAATCATCGAAATACATGTAAATGTTTGCATTTTCCAAGCGAAGGTGATAAAGAGATTTTTTTAAATATCTAGTATTCACAACGTCAACCTTGATTCCATTAATCGTGCATCAGGATCTTATGAATATGATTTACCTATCGATGGTCTGAAGACTACAGCAGGGATTATTTTGGAGTAATCACTGACTACTTGTTCGCCCAGCCTCTTGCTGAATGTATAAGTGTTCGGAAATGGTCCCATATATCTGTGGAAAGATTTTATGAATCTCATTAATTAACTACAAATGTACGAGGAACCTCCACTTTCTCAAACATGTCTTGTGATGATGCTTTAGCCGTATAGGTATGGATTTGCTGGCGCGAATAACGGCTTCCTAATGTTTATTCTTCAAGTTTTACGTTGTGCCCTGATCAGGGCTTCTTGAAAAATCTTTGGTTGTGTATTTTCATCTGTATGTAGACATGTTAAGTGTATCATAAATACACTTAACATTCTACAAATATAATATACACATATATTCCATTAGAGATGTAGAACATCTCTTCGTGATGCAGACTGTCTCGTATCGATTATTTGACGCGAACTTCAATCATATTCTAGACTCGGAATATCTTGGCGTAACAAGCGAAAGCGTGCGAGAATCTTGAATATTGTTACATTTCGAAAATTTTAACAGTTATAGTAAAAATCTCAGCCCGAAGATTCTTTGACGAGTCTGGAAACCATTTTTTGCGCGGTATTTTTATCGTTAATTTAGGGAAAAAAATACTGGTACACTCGTTACATTTATAAAATTAGGGAAACACGCTGCATAATGTGAAATTGAATTTTCACTATTATCAACCAAAAACTCAATTCCAATAATTGATTTTGAGCGCCAGAGAAATAAAATCTGAGGCCAATAATGAACTTGGAATCGCCAAGAGTCCTTTTTGTGGCTGTTCATCTTGCGAATCGTCTTAACGGACCCGTTTCTCTCCAGTCTCAACAACGTTGGCTATTTCGCAACGTTCTTGCTTTGTGGTTGTATCCCTGCTGTCCAATATTACGTCAAGTAACGTTCGAGAATCTCGAGTTTCAATATTCTGTCAAACGCGATCGAGACGATAGGAAAGCTTGACTGTCAACTCCAAGACCGAGATCCGTCTCGGCTACGATCATTGTATTGAACTCGAAATGCCAGCTTGGCTTGTCAAATGCGAGAAGTTCTCATCGAACTCGACATATTCTTGTATTGTCTCACTTGATGCATCACTAGCACATCTCTAATGGAATCTAATCAATGGTTGCACTTAAGAATTTAGAATGCGTTTACCAAAACGCATTTACTGCCCGCATTTATCCAAAAAAGTCATTACCAATCAAGAATTTTATAATTTAAATAAACAAAGGTCGTTGAAGAATAAACATATCACAACCTGGATCTCAATGCGTTTAAGGGAGCGTCCATTAATCACGTGAGGCTCTCGAAGAAAGGAGGGATGATACTGAAAAATATCATGAATGATCACAAGGTAGAAGGGAGGGGTCAATGTCACGTGTATTTCTAGATGCATTCTTTTCATTCTACGCCGCTTTTGAATTGTATTTGACTAGAATATAATTCAAGCAGAATATATTCCACCAGATGGTCTTTGGGTTTAAAAACCGAAAGATGTATATCGTTTCTTCTATGAATGTCTTATTTAACTGCATTTTTAAAAGATAACACATTCTCTGGCGATTCACCCACTTTTTTTCGACCCTCTCCAATCTACCCCATAATTTAATTCTGCAAAGTACCACTAACATGTAATTTATGTGAATTTTTTTAGACTTGAAACAATATTCCATAAATTGCATTTTTGTATCTCCAGTGCCTGTATCTCGGATACTTGAAATTACTGAAAACGAGATGACCCAAATAAAAGTTGTCGTTTTTTGTTAGATTTCAAGCGGTTTATTGGAAATTATTGTCATGTTCCGGTGAGTATGACTTTTTACCAAGAAAGAGAGGAATTATTTTAGTTGTTTTAAATGGATGCTTGTTTGGACTCCAGAAACGCCAACTAATTTGTTTGCGTGAAAGTTTCGAAAATCATCGGTGACGTGACGAATTCATCGGTAACGTAGATGGAATTCCATTGAACTTGTTCGAATACTACGCTATGTATAATCACTCGTTCAAAAAATTCTATGATTAAATTAATAATTTTCTGCCCTAACGTTATATTTCGTTCGAATGCTCCAATAAGCTCCAAAACATTAATATTATTATTGTAGATAGTCTTAGTCTAAAAGATTGAAAGAAAAAAATTGGGAGAGAATAATTTTTAATAATAATTGATTTTTCTAAAAAAATTATCATAGGAATGAAACGAAGCATAACTTTGGAACAACTGATCGAGCCATCTTAAAAAAAAACGTGTTATTGTACACACTTCAGAGTATTTTCTGTAATTTTTTTAGATGAATCGAAAATGACATACCGACGGAAAAAAATTATTTTCGTATATTTTTTATGAAAATGGTCATTTTTTAAACTTTTAAATTTTTTTCACAAAATTTATGCAAAACTGCAACTTTTTTGTCTGAAACATTTTTCTGTTTAATCGTATTCTTTCAAGATGTAACGGCCCGCGCAAAAAAAAAAGTATGAAAAGAGTATTAGAATAGTATTAAATGGAAGTATGAGAAGTATGTCGTATTGGACTAAATCATACTGAAATTATACTTATAGTCGAGTATTAAGTATGAAATTATGATACGAAAAACTATTTGAGTATCGAATTTTCGAAATTTCGAAATTGGTGTATACTAATTTCATACTTCATACTCAAATATTAGTATAATTGCAGTATAATTTCGTCCAATACGACATACTCCTCATACTTTCTATTTAATACTATTGTAATACTGTTTTCATACTATCTTTTTTGCGCGGGGGTATTTACAGAATTTTGAAATTTTGAAAAACTCGAAAAAATGCGATCCAAAATTTTTTTTCAAATGTACACTTCTCTTTTTTAAACAATGGAATAATTTGACAAAATTTCAATTTTTTTGAGAGTGAACAACTTTTCGACCGTTCGAAACCGTATGGAATGCCTCATTTATTATATCGATTTTTTTCTTGCTTTGTCAGCTAACGCATATAATGATGAGTTAATTCAATTATCCGTGCCGATTAAGCCAAGATAAATGAAAAAAACCTAACGATTTTTTCATTATACACTCTTTTGCTCATGTGGAAAGTCGTCTTTTAAATACGGTTTTGCGAAAGATACAGTCGTTAAAATTACATCCAACCAGTATTCATGTCTGTGTCAGTTTCCTAGCTTTGATTTGCCCATATTCAAATGTTGACTCCATGAATGAATATATTTAAATTCAATATAACAGATCTTCGTGGTTGTCGGGATAACAATAATCACGAACGCGAGACAACGGTAGTGGCATTTATAATCAGTATTTAGTTGAATCAATGAGTCAGAATGAAATAAGAATGTATGTATTGAAAGATATACACAGAAAATATGTTCATTTTAATTGAGATACAGTGTTTGTAAGAGGTCAGAATTGTTGAGGTTACAATTCCAATTTTTTTCTATAAATGATAAATTAGAAATTTGTGCGTACAATTACAGATGCCACGCTGATAGTATAAGTTAGGCTTTCGAGAGAAAATTAACATTATATTTCGTTCCACGCTTGAAAATTACCTCGTAATTCCCCAAAAGGCGATCGTAAATACTCGAAGCCTCGGACAATGGCTGTCAATAACACAGTTTTATAATTTATGGAAAACCGAACTATTTCATTATTTTGATGATACACATGCTATCACTTTTCAGTAATAGTTGAAGAAGTATCCAGCAATCATTCCGTTTCGGTAGAATAGAAAGTTTTATTACAGGAAATAGCAAATAATTGTTAGTGACTGTGATTCCCGCATTCTCTCCTACTGATACTGCCAATTATGGGGCAGATGGAGGGGATCGTAGAAAAAGTGGGTGAATCGGCAGAAAGTTTTCTTATATTCGTTATTAGATCTATGAGCGTGAAAAACTACATGATAACGAGAGAGAGAGAGAGAGAGAGAGGGAGGGGTTTAACGAAACATCATGGCCGATCACGGAGGGGGAGGTGATAAATGGGCTGGAAATGCATCACGTGATTAATAAACGCCCCGTTGCAACATGTGAGACCATACATAAAAAATATGTAATTTCAAATTATACTATTACGATACAAGATTAACGGAAGTATAAATAATCAGTATAATTCAAGGAATCGATAACACTCAATTGACAGTGTGTACATTAACCATATGAGTATTCTTGACACCTGAGACTATTTTTTGTCGATGGTGGAAGCCAGTATTTAGTACAGAATAAAATGCGATTTCGTATATTACAAAATGTTCACACATTGTTCGAAATAAAAATTCGTCGATCGTGGCTGCTTTATTAATTAATTCCATTTATTGAGAAGCTACGATTTGTAAAGAATCACATTAGTGAAATTTGTATTTGGCCTCGGTTTCGCGCGCTTTGCACCAAGTGATCACTGTTTCAGATTTAACATGTGCTTTACAAAATTTCATTGTCGAAAATTGACCGAAACCAGTCGCATATGGTAAAAAAAATAATGTAAAAAACATATGTAGCTTATTTCCTTCGCCGCTTACGAGCTGCTTGTAAGCGGCGAAGGAAACAAGAGTGAAAAATAAAAAATGGAAGGATGGGAAGAGCTATGGAGGAGTGGGTGAAGAAGGTGAAGCGAGATGTGAAAGGCCTGATAGAAGATTGTAGAAAAGTTGTACCAAGGCGATAACCTTGTCAAAAAATCTTGCAATCCTTCGGGGAGTCAATAACATACAAAACAATACAATACATATGTAGCTTACTTAGCCGTGAAAGTTTTCAAAACGTTTTCATCGAGATTTTCCGCGATTTTTATAGTCCTTTTCCAATCGACCTCGCTCGGATATATCTTCTCCTCGACTACTGGTTTATCGGCTTGGCTGTAGGTAGTGCTCACGTGCATCAGTGCCTGGGAAATACCGCATATTCTATTACAATCCGTCTGGTTTGCTCGGACGCGTCGATCAAAACGCAATTAGTATGCCATTCGTGTACCGTTGAATAATTACGATCACTTAAATGGAATTCTCTCTTCAGCAGATCTTAGGTAATTCTAATGATTGTAGGATCAATCTGCACAGAAATTTATCGATTAAACGATTACGCTCAAAGCGAGTACACGATTGCGTGAAAGACAATGGTCTGAATACACAATGTCGTTGTAGAGTCCCTTTAACATTAAGCTTACTCTAAGATCAACCTAACTTCCAATCGGTCGATACTTTTATTCAAATTTTAAGCTGATTTGAAAATACATACTTAGAGAGATTTAAAAGTTGTTAATTGGGAAACCAACATCACCATCTATTTGAACCGAAACTGACTTTAAGACAAATTTGAATTGTACGAATTTCTAGCTCGATTCAAGACTGAATCTTTTGAAAGAATTTGAACGTCGAGCTAAAGTTACACTGACTTTAAAATTGAGTTGAAGTTGAACTGACTTTAAAGTCGCACTTAGGTGAATTCGACCTTAAATGAAGTAGTGTTAAAGTTACACGGACTTGAAAACCCTGTCAAAGTTGAACTGAGTTCAACGTTGAGTTGAAGTTCCACTGACTCTTAAATGAGTTATAGTTCCACTGACTTCAAAGTCAACCAAAAATTAAGCTGACTTCAAAGTCGAATCGTAGTTAAATTGACTTTAAAGTCGAATTGTAGTGAAATTGATTTTGAAGTCAAATTGTAGTTAAATTGACTTTAAAGTCGAATTGTAGTTAAATTGACTTCAAAGTCGAGTTGTAGTTAAATTGACTTCAAAGTCGAATGGAAGTTAAACCGCCTTTAAAGGCAAGTTGAAGTTAAAAATCAATTGATTTATCGGTTAAATTTTGGTCTATTTTATAGACAACTTAAAATCAAAGGGGCTGTAAACGTGATTATGAAGTTGATTTAGCAACGTTCACTGAGAAAAATGAGTAGTTGTGATTACCAATAATTGGTTGGAGCTACCAATATGTTCGTAAGCGTTACCAATACTATGGTTGCTTTAAGCAATTATTGGTAATCACAACTACTCATTTTTCTCAGTGTTTCAATGTGTTTTAACTGGAACGATTTCTCAATCTCTAGCTGCGTGTTCAAAGAGCTATTTAGAATTATTGCAGTTCTCTGTCGCACCTTCTTCAAGACCAGGGAATTCGAGCGGCTTTCGTGCCTACGTATTTGAGCGCAATGGAGTGGTAACCACTGAACCTAACGCCATGGAGTGGGAATCCCTGATTTCCTTGATGCCCTGACCTGCGTCACGGAGGCTACTTAACATGATTTTTATTTCTTTTTCTCATTGGCGCATTGGAATTGTTCGTTCTATTTTTAGCTTCCTTATAGATGGAACTCTGTTTTTGCGAAAAAAAAAATTTCCGAGATTTTCATGTTAGGACACTCAAAATGGTCCAAAACGTCCAGAAAAGTGGTTTAGAACAAATGTTCATATATATATATGTACACACACACACACACACACACACACACACACACACACACACACACACACACACACACACACACGTGTGTGTGTGTGTGTGTGTGTGTGTGTGTGTGTGTGTGTGTGTGTGTGTGTGTGTGTGTGTGTGTGTGTGTGTGTGTGTGTGTGTGTGTGTGTGTGTGTGTGTGTGTGTGTGTGTGTATGTCTGCACGGTTCTGAAATTTCCATCACGTGTAATTCGAGAACGGTTCAACCCATTGGGCTAAAATTTGGTACACAGGTGAAGCAGCAGTCCATTTTTTAATGATGCAATTTTTTCAAAATGCATGCAGATACTTTTATTTCATAATTTTTACAATTTATTAAAAAATGAACGTGCGTGCTTCAGCTTTAGTAAAAATGGCGACATTCCGCTAAATAATTCTCAATACGTGCAAGTATTATTAATGTTGCTTCGTATCGAATTTGACCGCAATCGGAAAAGCGTTTCGGTTTTTATGGAGTTTTGAAACTTTAAAAAATTTACATTTTTACCGTAACTTTGGTAAAACATATAACGAACTCCAATTTCATACAGGAAATCGGTACTATTTAGCGATAATTAATTAATACATAGTTTCGTCATAATCTGCAATGTGGTTCAATCTTCTCAAAATTTTAACTTTCAGGAAAACTGATGATATTGCATCAACTTTAGCATAACATAAGAGACCGAACGCAAATTTTATTATTAACATGAAATTAGTAGTATTCAAAAATAACAGGTACACAGTTCCGTCATAATTTGTTATGGGGTTCAAATTTTTCAGAAAATTAACTTTGATAAAAAATAAAACTGCAAAGTTGAACTTGGCCAATTACGTTCTCATTATTTTTGTTTTTTTTTACAGAGCTTCCTCTATGAGGAAGACAAAATCGATAAACTTACTTCTTGTAAAAAAAACAACAATAATGAGGAAGCAATTTGCAAAGTTTAACTTTGCAGCTTTTTAAATTTTTTTTACGTACCACAAGCTTTTTCATTTGCGATGCAAGGTTGCAAACGTCTCTGGTAGATCGGGTGTTCATGAAAATTGCCGTCTTGAGACTATCGTCGAATCTTACGCTTGCTGCTACATGAAATACTATAGACACTCTCTCGATGAGAACGTTACGTTCTACCGCTGGTAATCCCAACGCCTCTTGTGAAGTGTCGCCAATCACGGGGATGAGCTTGTCGAACGCACTCGGTCGTTCTACTCTGAGTTTTTCGAAGAGCTAGAGAACAATGATCGTATTAATTGCACAATTCTCATGACGACTTTTCCAAGTAGAAATTTAAAAACTTGGTTTACCCTTTTCGTGCTTCGGAATTTGTTATTTTCAACATTGAGTAAAAACTAGAACTGCATTTTCAAAAAACCTCTACCATGTAATTTCACTTAAGTGGTACATTTTTATCACTGCTGCTTCATCAACAATATTTGTCAGCTGTGAATTCATAACAATTATGACAAAACGATTTTTCGCTTCAAATGATAATAAAAAATTTGTCAATACGCTAAATGAGAAGGAGTTTCTCTTTTTCAATTTGAATAAACAATCAACAGGATACAATAAAACTTTTGTCACATCAACCCTTTGCACAAACTTTAATTATGACTTTTCAAAATTCACGTAAGAAAAATATAGGTTTAAACGTATTAAACAACTGGAATGTTGTGTATAGTTAAGTATGCGAATTTATGATTCATTCGTTCTTTTATCATTATTATTTTAATAATGTGCCCCGTCATGACGTACTCAGCGTGTCACGCAGTTTAATGGACAAGATTTGTATGATGTGCTCGGGGCGTCGCGCTTACTTGGAGGGTTAACAAAACTGCTTTGGTATTTACGAAAACTGAAATTCGAATTTTGTTAAATTATATATCACCGCCAAATTTAATAGGATGCACGTGAAATCGAAGGATCAACAAAGAGTTAAATTTCGATTCGAATTTTTACGGAAGCCCGCGATTTTACCGGTAATGCCCACATCTTGTGAAGTCTTTCGTCTATAGACAAGCCCTTCTTCGGTCGTAGAAGCAAAAAAATTTCTCGAACTTCCGGGCAGGATCTCAATAATTTTTCCACTAATACTTTGCCCATAAAACCCGTTCCTCCGGTAATTAAGATGCTCCTTCCCGCGTAGAACGCGGGAATCGAAGCTGATGGATCGATCTGTGGTACGTTCATCTGTAAATGAGAACATAAAAATTTGATCGTGTACTAAATAAATGCACTGAGAGAAAAATATAGTAGAACTAGGGTGTCATTGTGGCTCACGCGCTTTGCGCGTTCCCAAACCTCGGTTGAACGTCTTTAGTATCTTGAGTATTCTCAGAACGACTTGCTTAAAATTCTATGACTAACTTGGGACGACTCACTTAAAATTTCATGGCCAACTATATTTTTGTGATCTATGTAATTTGTGTAATTTATGTAATTTATGTAATTTATGTAATTTTTGTAATTTATGTAAATTATGTAATTTTTGTAATTTTCAAAATTACTGTAATGTTTGAATTTTTTTAAATTTTTGTAAGTTTGTAATTTTTGTAAGTTTGTAATTTTTGGAAATTTTTGAAATTTTTGAAATCTTTGAAACCTTAGAAAGTCTAAAAAAATTTAAATCTGCAACATACAGAAACACAAACGTTTTCGGCCACTTCCTTTTATAATAAGTATAGATAGTAGGTCGAACTATACCGATATAATTCCCAGGAGCAACAATCATATCGATTCGTACTGGAAACTATGTATTTCATTAGTTGAGCTATTATTATATTTGCAGCCATTATTTTTTATCATTGTCGTAACTATAACGCATAATCGTCTCCCCTGGCAACTATATTGTATAGTAAAAGTATAGTACTGTTGTTTCAACCATGTATTTTCTCTCAGTCAGGCTTTCATAAATTTATAAATCGAAATAAAATAAACTGCAATAAGAATTCCAATTATTTGTTTTAGTTGTGTTAATTCATTTCGATTTCTTTAATTTTTATTTTAACAAGTTTACTTTATTCAGAATCTTAACCCTTTAGATTAAAAACGCCATCCAACGTTGAGCACATGCTATAGCAATTCATTTATAGAATTTTGTAATGCTGGTTTCACAATCGTTTCAATATCAACGCAATGCACAGTAAGATTAAAGTATTGTGTTTTTAATTTCCAATTTTGTTTTCGTTCAAAATGGTAACTGGTTGAAAAATTTGCTGGTAATTTTGAATTGTTTATTGGACATGCTTATTTTCATCTGCTTCGCGAAAAGTTGAATGTGTAACAAGGCCTCACAGATCAGAAGTTCCAATGGTAAAATAATTCATTGAAAGTCGGCAGGTTTCGATTATCGAAGATGATCTGGAACCGTTGCTTTTTGTGAAAATCGATAATTACTTTATAGTTTTGCTTAAGTGTTCGTTTGTCAATGACTTCGATCAAATTAGAAATATATTGATTTTTACTGGCTTACAATGACTCAGAAATTATCGGTCAGTATCGGTAGCAGCAGATTTAATATTCGTCTAATGTGATAAAATTGAACACTTATGATAAATACGAGTTAAATATGATGATAAATACGAGTTAAAAAATCATTCAACATATTTTCAATATATAATCGTTTCAGTCACAACAATTATATAATGCAGTTCCCGTAATTATAAAAGCAAAGTAAGTCCAAACTAAGTAGTCACATAGGCAAACAACAATTATTTGCCAACTGCACCGTAATTTCTATGGCTATGCTGCGATATAAAATAGCGTGCAACAATTTAAACTCCCATTTTTTGTCTCAAAATGGAAATTGGTATTTCACGATTGCTTATGAAAAAAAAAACGAATTGAAATATTGAAAATATCGTCACAAATATACAAATCATTAGGAAGAGTTGACAGTTGATGAAAACTAATTGATTAAACTAATTGTTTAAACTTGCACTTGAAAAAAAGGTTTGACATGTAGGATAATATATTCCTTCTGAACATTTTTCACTGCGAATGCTTTTTTATTTTCCCGGAAAATTTACAACGAGAATGTCATCATTCCAAAATCTCACTTAATGACCGGTAAAGTTTCTACTAAAAAATAGTCGTTTTTGAAACTTACACTTATTTTTTTGTGATTTTTTCAAATAACAAACACTTGTGTTATTCTACTAGAACGGCACGTTTCACAACCAATCCCGAAAACTGCTTGACAAGACTGAAGTGAAAGAAGTGGTAATTGTTCTCCATGCGTGGACAGGACGTGACGCGTGAGTTCAGTTCATTCAAATCGGCTCCGGGGTCAGAGTGGCAGTCTATTGATTATGCGTTCGGTATCCATTTGCATTGAGATCCCTCGTTATTTGTGTGAAACTTACTAACGCATAGTGACAAACAGTTTTGTTTCGTCGAACCAAAATAAAAATATATTTGTTGGATAGTGAATACGTAAATTCTATCGACTTATACGCTCATCAAGTTCGATTGGGGAATAAAGAAATAAAACTGAGAATGGAAATGAGATAACATAGGGTTAGTGATTCATTTTACAGTTCAAAGTAAGCAATAATGTTCTCTGAGCAGGTCAATTTTGAATCTTCGGTCATTAAACATTGAACTAATGAATATTGAAATATTTTTGACACGCTCGTTGAACCGATTTCACTCGCGTGATGCCAATATAACAAAATTTGTAACATAAAGTAAATTACTTATTGTACACTGTAGCGTGAGCAACAATATTCCCTCGGCGGGCGAATTTTTTATCGTCGATTATTGAACGTCCAATTGATGAATTTTACAATTTAACATGTGCAATAATATTCTCTTGAAAAGCTACTTTTCGCACCTACATCGTTGAACGTTTAACTGATAAATGTGGCAATATATTTACGTTCGCTGAATTTTCCCGAGCGAAAAAAATATAAATAAACATGTATTTTATTATTACTAAATTATACTAGTAACAAATATTTATAGGTAATGAGAATGCAAATAAAAATGTAACATATAGTAAAAGACTTATTGGACAATTTAGCAACCTAATTCTCGAGCCTCTGTCAATGAACGATAAATGTAGTCGAATTGATAAATAATAAAATATTTTCTCAAAGGTTGTTCGAAATTTTTTCCTTAAGTGACAAACGTATGCATAATATTGCAGGAACGATGTTTCCTTAAAAAATCAAGTGATGGTCGATTGCAGCGAATGTCTTCTTTTTCTGTTTCAGTGACGCGGTTCGAAAGTTTTTGGGTTCTCCGGCAGCGGATTTTCCATGATTCGTCATCAATTTCAGGCCTAATCTCATGGTACTTATTTAGATTAGTCTAACATACTAAAAATTGCGTCCTAATAATTTTTAAGCTCCCAAGATGCCAAAATTGTCAAGCTGCACAATGCATTATATTAATCTTATTCAATTTATATAGGTTATATGCAACAGACTGTATTGATTCACATGCAACGTCAAAATGGCATTTCATATGTTAATCACAACATTAATGTCGTCATTAACATGTGACCCATTGTCTTGTTATGTAGGCTGCAAAGAAATGTGAAGAGCTTATACACAAACGACCGATTCCTTGGCAAATAATTAAACTGTGCGTATATTTATAAGAGTGAGTAGTCCAGAACTTATCGCTGAACCTCGCTTAAGGACATTTGTAACAGTGTTTCCGCATTCTGTCGCGAATCGGCCTATTCATTTAAACGACATATTAATTTTTATTGTTAAAAGAGTGACAAACGCATAATATTTGTGAAATCAGTGCAAATTTTTTCGGTGTAAATTTTTTTTTTGCTAATAGTTCGTTCTTTCTCTACTTTTTATAGAAAACCTATAGGTACAATCTATCTAACTGACTCTGCTCCTTACTCACGCTAATTGACGGATATTTTCAGATCACACGGAGACCTTTTCACAATTTTCACTTGTGGTACAAAAACTAAATTTCAAAACTTATTTATCGCACTCCGAATGTTACTGCAAAAAAATCGACGGGAAATTTGATGAACAAGTACCGAAAATATTAATGCATAAACTGGCATACTAAATTCAATATACGAGTACCATGTGAGATTAATGTATGGTGCGGTAATGACTATATTTTCCTTCAATTTTACTGTTAACATACTTTAATTTTAATTATGTCCTTTAGTTTTTGCAGTCGAAAATCAATTTTGGAATACAATCTTTCATCAAATTGAATTGTCAAGCTCATGCATAAAAATGTCCTGTCTTTTTTAACAATGCAGTTCCAGTGATTATCGTGTGTCAAGATTGCAGTTACAGCGTGACGTTCACCGTTATTGATCGATGTCTAATGTGCATCTAGTGTGTTGTGGTCGATAGAGAATCAATGCCAAGATGAAAGTTTGAGAAAATTGCTCGTTGGATTCGTTAGACAGGCAATCTCGGTTTCTCCCTACTTCACCGCAGTATGACTTTTGGTACGCGTCAAATTGTTTGGTCGATAATGCAGCCGTCAAAAGCTTAGAGCTCACGTGAAACCGATGCATCAAACACTCGTGCTGGAATTGTTTTTATATTCAATCTTTGCGTCCCTTGTGTGTAAAGTAAAGCACAATCATTATTTATGTATTTTCGTTGTATACGTTAAATAAAATGTATTTGCGTTTGAATCGAATTCTAACCATTTTATAAAATTATTTTATTGTTTCAAATCGTATCAATATTTTTCATTTGTCAATATTTCATTATTGAAAAATTAGATGGAAGCTGAGAAAGATGCGAGGCAGAGCGTTCCGCGGTCGGAATTTCTTGACTCGATCGTCGGTACTGCCGATAGTAACACAGAAAGGAAGTCTGGAGGCAGTGCAGTCACTGCATCGAGGCGAAGCACAATACGATCGTCCCTGCGGGCCGCCGGAAGCAAATCCACTCTGTTAGTCCCATCCCTGCTCTTCTCCTTTTCGACGTAAATTATCCAACGTCCTATTCAATAGAGCCAGCCACTCTACAGCAAAGTCTCAGAGGGGTCGAAGAAAGAGACGAAAATTTGAGTCCTTGGAGTTGGAAGATAATAAACCTCACGATTCCGGCGATACTGACGTACTTTATGACGAATACGAGGATGACGACCATGCGATACGCTTTACTCCACCGGAACCAAAATGTTCACCACATCCTTCCGAACGCGTACATCCTTCATTTGTCTTCTATTACTATTTCTATTTGACTAGCAGCGCAAAATTTCATAAGAATTGAATCACAAAAATTAATCTTACCTACCCAGAAAATGGAGCTAATATAATTGAAAACTTTTTAAATTGTTGCTCAAACTACAGTTTTTTTAATCAATTTTTTTATATATATTTGATAAAAATATAGATTCGACTTAATTACTATTCAGGTTGTATCCATTCCATTATCGACTTTCAGTCAAGATTTTGTTATAAGTATCTGAGAGCTGAAAGCTATTTAATGGTAAATTTGAACTTCACATGATAGAACAGGTAAACAAGAATTGTTGCAAAAATAAAATAGGAATTTTTTTTTTCTAAAGAGTAAAAGATACAAGCTGAGGAACATCCAGAATTCTATTGCTATTATATTGTTGCTTAAAACCCCGATTAAATTATATAAAAGACAGTAAAAATAATTGCAGATGGAAATTTTATCCTAACAGTCGTTATCTGATTTGAGTTGAATCGACGAATTCAATCGAAACCTATCAGATTTTTGTTTTATTTTATGTATTCGTGATAATTACACGAAATAAATGAAACTACATGTGATAACATGTAGTTTCTTTTCTATTGATACGACGTGACTCATATTTTTGTGTTGAGCATTTCTTGCTATATATTTTTTTTCAGCTGAAAAATTAAGATAAGTATAATCAACACGACCTTAGCTACACCTTAAAATAACTAACTCAAGAAGTAACTAACACCTATCAAAAGACACAACAACTAGATAACGAACCAAAAGAACGCCCAAAATTAAAACTAATGATGTTACTTCTTTAAAAGCAGTTACAGTTAGTTCATTGTTCCTCTACATTTTTGTATAGATATCTATAGGTTTCCGTTGACTATGCAGGTCGTACCTGTCTACACTTGCTAATTATGAGTGACACTAAAAAATCATCTCGAATGAAGCTTACTTCTCCTTCCCACTTCCCTGTCCACTTGACATTCGTTGACAACGAATGTCATTGGATGTGACATTCCAGTTACACTGAATAGAGTAAATATTATATAATTGTATTTTCTTTTCTATCAACTACATTCACCTAGCAATAATAGCCACACTAATCAAAAAATTAAGTAAGTGTCTATATATATTTTTTTAATGCTTTCTCATAGTCGAGAAAACGCTCATTTTAAAAGACTAAGAATGATTTGGATAAAACAAACTTGTTTTTGAAAGAATCTCATTTTTTATACGAATGCATTGGGTTTTTAAAGCAGTGATACATTCTGTACATCTATGAAACAGCATAAATATAAATCTATTCCAGATTTATTAATAAATATGATGAATATATAATAATTTAATAATTCAATATTCCAGCTGCGAGAACAGACTGAAACACAGGTGAATACCTCATGAATAATGTATTAATGTATATTTCACATATTTTATTATATAAAAATTATCAAATCTATGATTAATTTAGTCAGCTCCTGCTTCAGTGAAGGGAAAGAAAAAGAAAAAGGGTATGAAGGAACAAGAAAAAAATCGAGCCGCAGCGGTGGCTGCCGAGGCAGACAAAATCAAGTGAGATACTCAATTATTTATAAGCACAAGAATTAAACGCACCGTGATGCAATAGCTTCGAGCTATGCACGAGAGCCTCGCATGCTTACAACTACTTGGAGCTACCCTACATTCTCCCCACCTTACTGACCCTCTATTCGAACGAACGAGGTGTTAATTTCGGGATGCTTCAGTCGAGCCTAAGGGCTGAAATCGAATGTGGCTAATACTCTTTGCTTCACTGTAAAATAAGAAATTAAAATTAAAGCAAACAACAGAAAAATGTTTAACGATTCGTTGGCCACTATAACATTCTTCCGTAGTTATGCCGAAAGTGATAAAGAAAAAAATAAACGTCAGGAAGAGCGGTGGGCGTTTTTTTTACTCGGCGTCTTAAATTTAAATTTACAGTGTGTTAAGAATTTAATTTTTTTAAATTCGTCAAAAACTATATTTATTTATTTACAATTGTAGAAATCAACTTATCCAGGAAATGCAAGAAGAAATTCGCCTGGAAAATTATAATACTAAGAAACAAATTCAACAAGACGAAGAGCAAGCGACTTTGCGTCGAGTGCAGTTGGAAGACACGTGGTTCACACTACGTGATAAGACGAAAGAGTTTACAGACTATGTGTTGAAGAGTATACAAGAGGAAAATGTAAGAGAGTTAACGGATCATACAGGAGCATGAGCTTTAGTCTTATAAATAGGTCGACTTTTTATATATTTTTCTGATCAAATATTGGAACGGCGAGGTCGAGATTTTACTGATGAAAAATATTGTTGAAAAATCAAGTCATGATCATATAAACTGTACATAAAAAACATAAAATTACGAATAGATAAACACATACAAAATTATGTGATCATTTGATATATAATTTTATGAATTCTATTCTGTCCGAATTCGAAGTGAAACGAACATACAGATTGTTTAAGTTGTCTAATAATAAACAACTTAATTGCTAATGAAGATACGGATGTATCTCACAAACCTTTCAAAGAATGAAAATCTAGCTTAGGACCACTGGGTCACCAATTTTTTTTACCCACCCTAAGACGTTTAGGAAGCAATAATGGTTCATGGGCAATTCATCTTATACACGGTGCCCGTATAAAAAAATCAAAATGGATTTTTAACTGTAAATACTTTATTTGGTGCAAATTCGTTGTCAAAAATATCTCTCACGGTGTTTTATCACTGAAGTAAAGTTTTGAAAAGTGTTAAACTTCTTAAAACTTTACTTCTAAATAAATGAGCCATGGGGACGTATAGACTTATTCCTTCCAATGAGTAATTATTATTACCCTATATTACTCAAAATTTATACAGAAAATGAAAAATGTGACGGTTAATGACTGTAGCAACTCAACATATAATTTAAATCATTTCGGAACAGTAATAGTTTGAATTTATCATGGGAATTTATAAACCTGACAGTTTTGAACCTGACAATTGAATACACTTTGACCCATTTGGACACATCTACCTAATTCGTGATAACAGTAACATTCTCAGATGTAATTTGACTATCTCAATTGATCAGATTGGCAGGATAACGATGCGAAAAACCTAACATTTATTTCCCACGCAGCAATGTGAGTCTATTTCCAAGAACGCAGTGATAAATATTATTGACTCGCCGAGATAACTTCTGTTTCATAAATCAGTGATGAATCTACCTTCATGTGCATCCAATTTATACGGCTCAATTGCCTTGTGCCGATATTCCTGAACCGAATAACGATGTATGTCAGATTCACCATCAAAATCGACTGACAGAGGTTCACAGGATACCCGCTCAATTTTCAGACATGTTTGGCGATTACAATTAGGTACGATATGTTGGTATCGGTGTACAACCGATTCGTGCATTATAAAATTGATTTTTTTTTCATATAGATTAATTCTCGTACATCTTTAAGAAGAAGTTTGATACTCACGAAATTCATTCTGTGTAAGTTACTATCGCATTCCACCGTTGAGTTACACGAAAGTTAAAGGTTTCTGAGATACGCCCATACGTCAATAAAAGTAAAGCTCTAAATGGGCAAGCTTGTGAAGAATTGTGAGCAAAAAATCCTGACCCCATTACGCCAATACTCTCATCAGAAAAGAACATTATCTCGTTTTCTGAAACTCAAGCTTATGCAGACATTTTAATATAAATGGACCATTTTGCTTTGTCATAGAGGAAGTTTTTACTAGAGTATTGAACAAAGATCGTTTGCAGTGGTCCCAGTACATGACTTGCGATGGTTTGCCAGATCCTGCGGTCTTATCCGACTTGAATACTTTTATGTTCCTGTGGCATTTGGAAGACGAGGACGCCAGCATGATGACAGTGACGAGAAAGTGCGAAGTTGTCACTTATGTAAGTTTCTTCTAATTTTACAAAGTAGATTGTGATACACTGAGAGAAGAGCATATCGTTGATTTAAAGAGGTTTGTCAGTAAAATTGAAAATGCACAGAAAAATCTAAAATAATTACCGCGTTTTTAATAATTCATAACAAACTCACATGATTTTTTTGGGAATTTTCATCTACATCGTTTACACAAAATTAATTTTTCATGCATACATTTTAACATGGGCTCTTATGGCATATTCACAAATTTGAAAAAAAAAAATGAAAAAATTTAAAAAAAAATTTTACATCGAAAAAAAAGAATTAATTCCACCAAATACTTAAAAATTCAACGATGTAAAAAATGTTTTCAATTTTTTTTTTATTCGTCAATATGCCATAAGAGCCCCATGTTAAAATGCATGACGCATGCATATGACGAATGCATAAAAAAATTAATTTTGTGTAAACGATGTAGACGAAAATTCCTAAAAAATTCATGTGAGTTTGTTATGAATTATTAAAAACGCGGTCATTATTCCAGATTTTTCTGTGCATTTTCAATTTTACTGACGAACTTCATTAACGATGTCACATCATAGAACGAATATTGGAAGGCTTGCACTGTTTCATTGTTGAAGCGATGACAATATTGTTCAATAAACGATACTTGCAAGGTTATTGGAACAAACGTTGAAATCGTATATACAACAAAACGGCATTTTCGAAACTATTCGAATTGTTTTTAAATCTATTATCATTTTGATGATTGCTACTATAATTATATCTGCTGTAACCATGAAAAATAGACGTTCCTCCTGGGAATTATATTAATGGTTCATCCAACTATTTTCTTAGATTCAGTATAACCATTGAAAAAAAGACGTTCCTCCTGGGAATTATATTAATGGTTCATCCAACTATTTTCTTAGATTCAGTATAACCATTGAAAAAAAGACGTTCCTCCTGGGAACTATAGTTTATAGTTAGATTATCGTTGGGCTAACTATATATTTTGTAAATCGCCAGATTTTTCTCTGCGTGCACGAAATCAATTTAATGACATTTCTTTCAGCTGCTTGGTCGATTGGATGGCATTATTGATTTTTCTATCGGGAATCCTCCGAACTATATTGAAGAATGCAAAATGGTTTGTACCTTGAATCAAAATATAAACAAAGTGATCGAGGATTATCATTTGTATTGCCACAAGAGCTTCGAAAGTATCTGATATTTCCCGATAGGTTCGTTGCAAACAAATGAACGAGTCAAGTTGTCCAGGTTAAAAAATCACTCGCACTACGCGCTCGTGATTTTTGTTGAAAACTTGACGAGCTTATTTGTGTGCAGGGAACCTTGAGGGTAATATCACATTAATTTCGAAGCTCGAGTGGTATTCGGGGAATTATTTTTCCCATCCAAATTGCACCATGAGACGAAACTTACGGTTTATGTTTGATAAAATCCTTCGACTGTCACAATTAAATTCAATCTCCGTTCAACTCAAATAAATTCCGTTTGACAGATGGTTAACGCGGCTGAATGATCTTTTGTTTTGTATATATAGCAACAGACAAAATTATCAAAAAATGATCAGTATAATTTCGTGTAGGTTGTACCCCGTGACGTCGAATGGTGCAATTCTATTGGTCGAAATTTGGATGGGAAAAATAATAAATTCTATAATTGACCCAAAGGTGCGCCATAATTAAAATGATCGAAATTTTATACACTAAAATAAATCGATAATGAAACCAAAATACGCATCAGAGCCAACTAGAAAAGGTTGATTCAATGACAAATTCATTGTTGCCATGAAATAAAAGGTTACTTCATTTTATGAGCTTGGCCTAAACTCTCAGCACAGAAATGATGAAGTTGCGTCAATCGCCTGGACTTGAGTCATTGCAAATTCGGTTGATCCAGCCTAATAGAGGTTGGCCGCATTAAGAACGATTGACTTAACTTCGCTAGTTCTTTGGCTGTATATAACCTCACTCAACTCAACTCTTATTTTACTGAGATAATGAAATCGTCATAGCACCAACGCCACACCGGTACCTTAACCTCTCATACATTTTTTACATTGCATTATATTACATTACATTTACTTTTTTTTTTCAAAATTATTACATTTTTTCTTAAGATAGACCGAATCAGTACACTGTAAAAAAATATTTGGAAATTTCATATACTGTATAGTAATATATACCCAACCTGTGTAATGTATTGTTACTAAACACGTGTATAAAGTTCAATTTAATGTACAAGAGAAGATGGAAATTAGCTGTACGTGTGGTAAAATCCAACTCAACTTATACCAAAAACATGTCTTTATTAACGAATTTAGAAGACTGTGCATTAACCAAAACGACTTCTGTGATGAATTAAGAAGAATTGTACATTAATTTTCCGTTACGCTCGTGTAGCAATTTTTCTGTACTTTTTCCTGTTAAAAAAGCTTCCCGCACAAGTAGAGTAATTTTGCCCTAAATATATTTATAGTGGACTAGCGCGTTGCGAAATTAAATTTAACATCCAGTAAACTCAGTTATATTGCGGTAATGTAACGGCCACGTAACCGAACATAATGCAAAATATTGCTCAAACGTTACATGTAAATAACATCTAAGTTGCAATTTCCGAATCAGCAATAAAACATTGTTACATGACATGTTCCATAACAGATATGTAACCGTTACATTGCGGTTACATTACTTGCAGGTTACAAATGTTACATAACATGTTAATCCTATGTTATATACCCTCTACATATCTCAAGAGTAACATCGTTATGTAACATGTAACATCACGGTTATATAGCCGTTATAATACGTGTTTATTGAGCAAATATTAGGAATAGGAATCCCATAGCGTATTTAACTAACTAACTATATATAATCAATACGACTTTTGTAATGAATTTAAAAGAATGATACATTATTTTTATGTTATCCCCGTGTAGTAAATTTTCTATACCCGTTTATGTCATTGAGCTTCCTACACCGTGTAGTAATTTTACCTACATTACTTTTAACAGTAGATGTAAAGAATTCACAAAAAAGGTATCGTTTGTGTTATCAATAAAGTCAATATACTCATACAATTTCAACAAACTCCATGAAGCCTTTTATACAAGGTGAATTAAGTTTTCATGTCTCCATTCCAAAACTACTCTGTATGTTTATTTTGCAGATCAGACAACTTTTTCGGGACAAATTACAGTACTGGATAGACCTCGCGAGCTATCGACTTCTGCGACAGATTGAGAGGGACATGATAAGAGAAGATCTTAGAAATGCTCGGTACATAAAAGAAGCGAACGAATTGATTTGCTGCGTGTGGGCATTGATAAGACTTCCTGTTAGCATCAAACAAGTCAATGAACGTGACAGGTATTTATCCGTTCGCAAATGCACATGCTCTCAAGTACACTGGCCTTTACACAATGGAGATTATTTTCAGGAAGAACATAGAAGTGTCTTTTGAACAAATCGATTTAACATTGAAAATGCCGGTTGACATTGACTGTTACTGCATGGCTATTCGAGGTTTGTGGGTTCAATATGATCATTATTCCGACCAGGGGACATCATACCAAATACCAGAATTGCCGGACCTATACCGAATGAATATGGGTAATGCATAACTACTAAAAACTACTGCAAAGTAGAAATTTGCACACTGCTCCTTCATGTTATCCCGATTTCATGAAGCGTGTTCTTATGACCAACGTTGTTCGAGTTATGATTATCGAGTCAAAACCGTATTTGTTACTTTATTCATAAGTTTTCACTTCGCTATCTTGAACATAATTTTTTTTCCATTTTACAAAAAAAAAAAAAAGCTGAACTAAAACTTGAAATAGAAATTAAGTGACGTATTCGATTTGAAAGCAATCTATCAAAATAGTCGGTTCGAATCTACTCCTTCCGTGCTAAGTTTCAATTAAATAAGTCGAGCCATTTTTGAGTTGTAAGCAAGGGGTCAAATAAAAAAAAATTATAACTTTCAAACTACTCTCTCAATTCTGTCGAAACTGAATGCCAATTAAACTTGGTTACAAGTACAGATGTAAGTACATTTTCAAATCTATTGTATCGTTTGATCTTTCAATGATTACCGTGCTAACATAGTTTTGCAACAAAAAGAAAAATTGAATCGTGCTAAAATATGAAAGCCACAACAATTCCGAATGTATCTTATATAATGATAAAAGGACGATAACTGCTTTACGTGCGCGTTGAGTTTTAGTTTGATCGTCTTACCCGTTATCTTGTTATAAGAGATTTAATAATCTTATACCCATAACACACTAACACACTTTTTAATTTTGTGTGCTGGTTTTATTGTAAAGATCTTCTCGAATACTGCCAGAAAGAGTACGAAACAAAGATGGAAATTCGTGAAGAACAGGTGGAAGGTCGTAGATTGAGGTTGGAAGAAAAAAAAGCGACCCTTGACAAGCTGATGAACCCACCTCAAGTTGCACCTCTGAAATCCGAGAGAAAGGCTAAGCCTTCGAAGAAGACACCGCCACTTGTTCCACCGCGTGTTAAAAAAGAATCAGAAATCGAACCGGAGCCACTTCCTTATTTGCCGACACCCGATGAAATTATATTACAAAAAGAAGGTAAGATGCATCAATCAATTGCGATATGTCGATGGCTCGATATAAATTGCAAACATAAATTCCAGATGAAATTAGGAAGGAAATGAGAAAGCTTTTATTTACTCGATGCGAGAAAACTGAAGTGAACCTGCGAAAATACGCCATTCTAGGTGGAATCTATCATATCGATTTGGTCTATCAACCTCCGCAACCGAAAGATATGAGAAGAAATATATATCTTACCACTCGTGAGTGTAAAAGTACCTAATACCCCATCTGAAGACTGTCAACACAATTTTCTCAAACTTAAATGCTTGATCGAAAAGGGGTTTTTTCTTATAACGTTGATGTATTCTGTAAATATCTCAGACCAAGAAAAACGGGTTAGAAATTTCTGCACTTGCAAGTTCCACACAACAGTTCCTACAACTATTATGCGTCAAACTAGACTTTGATTATTTGCGGTTTTCCGAATGCGATAAACTCGTAGGTTTGTCGTCCAACAAACTTGTAAGTTTGTCGGTAGTGAACCTATTGTCACCAGCGGAGAGACTGCGTAGACGCTTTACTTGGTATTACGTAACTGACATTTCGAAGTATTTGGAATATTCAAAGAACCTGACAATACGGTATCTGATAAAGCGCGAGGCACGTTCATTCGAGGAACTTATATGTTTAGCCGCCATATTCATTTTGAAAAGTTTGTACGTTGTGAATCGGCATTGGATCGAACATCTAAACATTTATATTGATATAAATAACCTGCTCAATTTGAATCAAGTGCGTTGCATATTAGGAGAAAATGTAACTTCCTGACATCAACATTCGTAGTCTATATTTTTCCGAAGGGCTCGTTGAATGTAGCTCAACTTTTGAAATAATAATAGCAATTGCGATAAAGTAGACTAAGATTTTGACTTCGCGATACTTCAAGCCGTTTTTCAAAAGGCTCAAAAAAATAAAAATGAAATCAGTCATTTACAGTTGTGTCGCTGTATCTTAATGATGCATAGTACAAGTAAGAAAACCGATTATTTCGGCAGCGAAACGAGAAATGTTCGGCATAAAATATGAAACAAAGTTTGTGGTCAATAATGCGAGTTTTTCTTACAATAATTGTAGTACAACTGCCTAAAGACCTGCAGTTTGTGCCATTTTCAAAGCCTTACAAAGCACCACCACCAGCTCCTGATCATGAAAGGACTCCGGAAGTTATAGAGGCTGAGATGAAAGCTTTGGAGGCTGCCATGGAAGCTCTTGCTCTTGTGACTCTCAAGTAGGCTACATAAGGAAAAAAAAGATAAATAGTTGGGGCCGGGGTTAGTTGGATCGATTTCGTTATCTCTAGCAATTTCCCGGATGTCGATGCTAATGTAATGCGTAGATTCACTTGTGGCATTAGGCAATATTGGAGCGTATCCATTGTCCAACTATGTGATAGGCTTAGACAATGTACGCCTCAATCGTAGGATGATTAATTTTTGTCTGAAATCGGCGAAGTCCCGCCTTGAGGTAGTCAATACGCGTCCTGGCGGAAGGGACTATGAAGTAATAAGGCGGTGGCTCGCAAAGATGGCGACTGGACAGAGGAGGTTAGAGTTGATGCATTGCTTTGGCATAAATATTCGTTGATCCCGTATTTCCATGAGTCAAGGGGAATGTTGAATATTTTTTAATAGATTCATTTGATTATAGTCGAGATTGAAGTTTTCAAGGCTTATTAAAAATAATTTCTCGGAAAAGTTGATCAAATCTCGAGCTATCGAGTTAAGCTAAGTTTGCATGAACGCTCAATGACGAAATACTAAGATACTGAAGATATGGTATAAATGATTTATGCATACGAATTTTGTTATACAACTTTCTTAGGCATCAAGATACACGTACACTTATTTTTAATTCCCTTACCATTGGTACCAAACTGATTCGATAGATCTTACGAGTTTTGTAGTCAACTTTTTATCTATTATGAATCATAATTTTATCACGAAATCATCAAAGATCAATATGTTCCAAGTTCGTTGCAATCCTTATTATGCCTCAGCGCAAAATTTATTTAAGAGCTTAATAGCCTTTTTAAGGACCTGGGGAGTGTTACAGAAATGTCTGTACTTAACCAACACTGTAAAAAAAAATCCGAGCTTTATATATACCGGTATATAAATTGTTAGATGCATTCGTTATACCAAGTTTTATTGTAAATTTGAGGACTATTGTAAGAAACGATAAGAATACTACTGTACTGGTATTTGAAAATTACAGTCCATAAGTATTGTAATATTCGTTTGAGTATACCAATATTGTGTTTGAAGCATTCCGGGGTATTTGACAGCCGAAAACTCGACCGACTCCAATTTTTTTCAAATTGCGTGTCATTGATCATAGCGAATGATATCTGAATATCTGGAATTTTTTCTACAATTCTATTCCAAGATTTGTTTAACTTATAAAAGAAATTAAATCAAAGCAAATTTAAAGAATGCAAAAAAAAACTAACTTCAAGAGGAAAAATCATATTGATAAAAATAACGATGGCAACATCTTTGTGATTTAGCAGTTTACGATAAAAATATTAAATTAAAAGAAAAATAACATTTTTGTTACGTTTTTAACCTAAAAAATCAGTTTTCTAAATGTTGAATATAAATCGACAAGGAAGGATAAAAAAACGAAACAATTAAAAGATTCGCTTTTTGAAATACTCCTCGCTGTCGATTTAGATCTTACATTTCTCGTAAGAAGCTTCGAGTACATGAACAGCAATAAGTTATACATATGAATATATCTCACGAATATACGCATTTTCTATGCAGGCTAATTTATTCAAAACTAAATATAGACATTGGGAAATTGGGATAAATCAGGCTCAGTTTTTTTTTCGACATCAGCTTTTGTCGTAAGACGGCAAAATATAATATGGACGAACTAAAGTAAAGTTGTGACAAGCCAAAGGAATTATATAAATAACAAAAAAAAAATATTGATAAAATAAATGGAAAATAAATGCAGAGAATAATTTCTCCATTCTGGGCTTAGATTTAAAATATTCGGTTCAATCAATGACATGGAAAAAAACATTGGAGTCTGTCAGATTTTTGACTTTGTAAAATACCGTGAATTGCTTTACTTGTATTATTAATTCTAAACTTAAATACTGAATTCCTAAATCTCATATCGTTTTATATATTGAATTCAGTTCCATATTTTCCAGTTAATGATTCGTAAACTGTCCGATCCAACTTGCTCCTGACTCAAATTGCCATGGCCCTTGCATATTGGCAAAAAAAAAATCTTGTAGACTTCCAGAAGCGGTGCTGTGGTTTGAACCTCCTCTCGTTGCGCACTGGATTCCAGAAAGGAAAATCTGGTCAACGCAGGACGTTCACGACATCAAGTATAACGAAGAAAAGCAGATAATTACCTTCAGAACGGGGAGATTGGGTATTCACGGTCTGGCCGCATTCAAGTTTATAAATTTGCCTTATCAGAGTTGGGAGCTTAAGCCAGAGACGGGAAAAAATCTTGAAGGCGCTCGCGGCATCGTCTTGAGCATTACTGCAGCGATTGTGCAAGCTGAATTCGTAATTCGAGTATGTCTACCGATTGTCTCGTTAAATACGGTGTCTCCATCCCTCAATTGACGTACCTCATTTTACTCATTTGCTGTTTAACTTACTCAGGAAGATCTGGTCTGTTTACACACGTTGATTGGAGGAACTACCAACGCGCTGCAAGACCTAGTCGGAAAGTACATGAAATTGCACTTGCTTATACGGGTACTTGTACAAATAACAAGGAGGATCATTGAATAACTCGGTAAATCCAATTTTCGAATCATTCATCAAAAATTTAAATCGCTGTTCATTGATTTGGAAACGTGGAATGTTGATAACCGACGCGACCATTTCATGGTAATTAATTATATCTGTCATCCCATGACCTTAAAAGATATAATATTGATAAACTTACATTATCGCTAATTTTGACTGTGGATTTATTGATTCACACTAGATAAGCAATTTTATGGGTGAATGGTTTATTATGAGATCTAATGATTGTGAGAGTAAATTTCGTTCACAGTTCTAGTGATTTGGGCCAATGTTATTACCAGGAATTCAAAAATTGGATATACAACGCATTTGGAAATGCTCATGTCAGACTGTCGATTACCATTGTGATGTTTTTTCATTTGTAGGAAATGCAGGCAGGTGGATGCGACCTTTTTCCGGAACGCGATGCCTTCAGTTACGTCAAGGGGCTTCCGGCGAAGCACAATGTTACGGAAAAACATTTGCAAGCCTGCATTGGGTTGTTATGTCCTGCATATAGCTTCTCATGGTCCCGCTGGAATGCTATGGTGACTCCTCGACAGATTGTCATGCAGTTGAAGGAATTACACGGTTGTGTTGCAAAAGAGGTGAATAACCCCATAAAAATGTACGTAGGTTTAAAAAAATTTAGAAAATATCTGCATAATACACAGAAAAAATTAGCAGGAAAATATACGTTACATACATCATATATTTGAATCGTATGATTCATTAGCCGATAATAATACAGCTTCAGCGCTAAACACACTTGCAATAGAGATGGGCGACAGATTTTCGAAAATTCCATTTTTTAACTTCTCGTCAAGCCCAGATTTTTTTAAGAGTCTGTTGAAAAGTCGAGAAGTCCTGTCAATTTGCATTTTTTTTTTTTTTAGGAGAAATGGCATGTCGAGTTTGCCATTTTACACACAATTGATACACATATTTGTTAAGGACGAGTTTTTCTAATTGGATAATACTGATAAACAATAAAGTCTTTATTTTTTAGACAAGGCGCCACCAGCAAATGTATTCGTCCAGTTTACTTTGAATTCAGAGAGATCATAGCTTATAACATTTCCTATTCTATGACAGGAGGCTTTTTTAAATTATAGTGATTACAATTATGGCAAGCCGTAGAAAAAAAATCCGATATACGACTGAATATAACTACTTTGATAATTACTTATTAATATATAGGTAAACTAAGTGGCGCAAAAATTTTTTTTAGTTTTTTTTTTTACTTCGCACACCATAAAACTGTCGTTTGTGTCATTCCATTGACAACGGTAGAAGGAAAACATTAGTCGCATATACCGTATTACAGGTATATGCAACTAATTTGTTTAATTAAAGTAACTAAAAACGTATTCTATGGCGAAAAATAATCATTTCGCGACGAGATATACTTTGAAGTTCAACTTTAATAAATCATAATTCCATCAAGTTTGATCTTACGAGAATGATTCTTATGTAGTTTCGGAGGTGAATGTATTCTCTTAACGTTTGATAGTAATAATTATGGTTGTAAGATCCACTGTGCCCGAGTTATTCGCAAAAAAATGCAAATTATACGCATTTATTGTAGCCAAAGTTGGATATCTTTGAGAGTATATGGCAGTAAATGCTGTACGATACACCGAATTAAAAAGAATTAAAGAAGCTACTTGATATCACTATTTTTATACCCGTCTATTTTGTATGAAAATTGGCAAACCCCTGAAAACTCGAGAAAATGACTGCTTACGTGTTAATCAAATCGGAAATACTAAAACCCATTGCGCGACATGTAAAAAAAATCGCGCGATGTTTTCCTTCTACCGTTGTCAATAGAATAAACTATAATATAACTATAAAATATAAAATAATATAAACAACGGTTTCATGGTGTGCGAAGTCGAAAAAAAAGAAAAATTTTTTTTGGGCGACTCTAAGGTAAACTTATAAAAACTCATGATAAGCATAAATAATTAAGCCAAGGAAAGGCGATATGCGAGGATGTAGAATAAACCTGCCTGGGGAAAAGTGGAAGGGACACAACTTCTGACATGTATATATGGGGCATTCCACGGTGTATCAGATACAGAATAAAACTTCACCGACTCACCGAATAAGGATATTCTGAATATTGACCTGATTTATTTTGAAGATGATTTTTGCACTTGACGTTAAACTTGTTTTCACATAATTTATTTGTAATTTTATAAATCCAACACACATGACAAGAAAATTGTAAACAAATTCGGAAACGAATGCCCCATATATTCTTCACATAGAAAAATGATGTAAACTTAGCATACATGTTTTGTGTTTTTTTCAGTCATACATGGAATATATCTGGAATATAAAATAAGAAAAAACTATGCGGAATATAATAAATATTAATATTCCTTATCGTTTTCCCGCATGGAAATTAAGTCCATCCGTTTATATATGAGCGGTTCCACCGAAACCGTGCGTGCGTGCGTGCGTGGGTGGAGTGGAGTGGAGTGGAGTGGAGTGGAGTGGAGTGGAGTGGAGTGGAGTGGAGTGGAGTGGAGTGGAGTGGAGTGGAGTGGAGTGGAGTGGAGTGGAGTGGAGTGGAGTGGAGTGGAGTGGAGTGGAGTGGAGTGGAGTGGAGTGGAGTGGAGTGGAGTGGAGTGGAGTGGAGTGGAGTGGAGTGGAGTGGAGTGGAGTGGAGTGGAGTGGAGTGGAGTGGAGTGGAGTGGAGTGGAGTGGAGTGGAGTGGAGTGGAGTGGAGTGGAGTGGAGTGGAGTGGAGTGGAGTGGAGTGGAGTGGAGTGGAGTGGAGTGGAGTGGAGTGGAGTGGAGTGGAGTGGAGTGGAGTGGAGTGGAGTGGAGTGGAGTGGAGTGGAGTGGAGTGGAGTGGAGTGGAGTGGAGTGGAGTGGAGTGGAGTGGAGTGGAGTGGAGTGGAGTGGAGTGGAGTGGAGTGGAGTGGAGTGGAGTGGAGTGGAGTGGAGTGGAGTGGAGTGGAGTGGAGTGGAGTGGAGTGGAGTGGAGTGGAGTGGAGTGGAGTGGAGTGGAGTGGAGTGGAGTGGAGTGGAGTGGAGTGGAGTGGAGTGGAGTGGAGTGGAGTGGAGTGGAGTGGAGTGGAGTGGAGTGGAGTGGAGTGGAGTGGAGTGGAGTGGAGTGGAGTGGAGTGGAGTGGAGCGGAGCGGAGTGGAGCGGAGTGGAGTGGAGCGGAGTGGAGTGGAGCGGAGCGGAGTGGAGTGGAGCGGAGTGGAGCGGAGTGGAGTGGAGCGGAGTGGAGTGGAGCGGAGCGGAGCGGAGTGGAGTGGAGCGGAGTGGAGTGGAGTGGAGCGGAGTGGAGTGGAGCGGAGTGGAGTGGAGTGGAGCGGAGCGGAGTGGAGTGGAGTGGAGTGGAGTAGGGCGTGTGGTTCAAGGCACCGAAGATTTAATTGTCCATAACTCACGAACGGCACAATCGATCGAGCTCAAATTTGGCACGCAACTACACTATTGACTCCTCTGTAATTGACGTGATGTTTAATTAAATGTATTGATATATCATGAGACGCGGTAGCGTTGCGACGCCATACAGATTTTATAGAATTAACAAAAAAAGTGATCATTCTAACTTTTGTAAAAGTTCGGCAATTTAGCTCAATAGTTCTCTATAAATAAAGGCACGTTAAATGCTTGTTTGTTATTGAATTGATGATATTGAACAACTTTTTTTTCTAAATCACGTCGAATCTGAACAATTGAACCGAAATGTTCTACAGTCGAAAAATACCATACAGCCCTGTTACGAACGAAATTTGGTGCCGATCGGTAGAGTTGTTAGGATTTTGTGGCATTTTTAATTTTTTAATAAACGTACTTTTTCTCTCACAACTTCCGCGAAAGTTGAGAAAGCAAGATAAAAATGTGTGCTTAATCAAAATGCGATGTGAGGGTGTTTTAACGGTGTTTTATAGCTGCACAAAAAACGGATAATTAAAGCGAAAAAAATAATGCAAAGCAGAACTTTGCACAGTGCTTCCTCATATAAAATTTGAAGATAGCTGTAAAGAGGATATTTTAACATTTAAATTTTGAACAAATGTACCTCTATGACGAAACCAAAATAAATAATAAATGTCTTGCTCATAGAGGTAGGTTGGTTAAATATTGAAATTTAAAAATATCCTCTTTTTTCTGTAATAGGCTATAAAATTCCACCATTACAATTTTTAAGACCGTATGTAGGATGAAACTATCCCACGATAAAGTCGTTTGAATGAAAAATGAAAAAATTTCTAATATTCCATCAGGTTTCTATTTTATCTTATCGAAATTTGATGACGGTTTTACAATAACTAGTAACAACATGCTCGCTTCGCTCGCACTCTTTTCCTTTCTTTAATCGCTCCTTGTGGCTAAACACGAAACGTTCATGCTTATACATCATGTTACGTCTTTTTTCATGAAAAAAAAATTAAAGAAAGAAGAAACAGTCTATTTTTGAGCGAAAAATGTATTCTATTTCACTACTGCAAAAGAAACAGCAGTTCAAAAAGCGCGCCACGCGTGACCCTGCAGGGATTCTGACAGTCTGCCGCAGAAATCGGCATACTTGGAATTGATGATTTTCCATTCCAAATACAACCACGATTCTATAATTTCTTTTTAAAAAATTACGAATTCCAGCTTAAATTTGTAATTAATTTCGAATCAATCAACGATTCCATAAAGGTTTACTTTATAATCTCAAATAACTCCTAATTACATCCCAAACCGATAATTTATTTTTATTCAATTAGCAATTCCAGTGGAATTTATAATTAATTTTAACTCAATTACGAATTCCACTTGGAATTAGTAATTCGATTCAACTGAATTACCAATTCCACTTGGACTTTGTAATTAAATTTAACTGAAATAGCAATTCCACTTGGAATTAGTAATTGGATTCAACTGAATTACCAATTCCACTTGGAAATTGTACTTAGATTTCACTAAATTACCAATTCCACTTGGACTTTGTAATTAGATTTTACCAAGTTACCAATTCCACTTGGACTTTGTAATTAGATTTCACTAAATTACCAATTCCACCTGGAATTAGTTATCGGGTTAATCTGAATAACTAAATCTACTCACAATTTGTAATTGCGTTTAACAACAGTGCACAATTAAGCAAAAGTGCGATAATTAGTAGTAAGAATCAGCAAAAGAGAAAATCGGTATTACTCTGGTTATCAAAGAGAAGAAAAAAGATCCGAAGATTATCGCACTGTTCCTTGGACTTTATGGCTGTGTGCCGAAGGAATTTGCTGACAAATAACGTTTAGATGTGCCTCAATCGAGGTATTTTATGATATGAAATTTCAAATAAATATATATATATATATATATACTAGGATGTTATTGTGGCTCGCGCGCTGTGCGCGCTCGCATTGAAGGACTTAGAATAATTCGGGCTAGGAGTCGAAGGGTGTGTGAGACCTCTCATACCCTTTAGAGTCTCACACACCCCTCAACTCCTAGCCCGAATTATTCTAAGTCCTTCAATGCGAGCGCGCGCAGCGCGCAAGCCACAATAACATCCTAGTATATACTACATATATATACTACAAATATACTACAAACTTGAACCGTCTCCCGTAAAATTCCATGGCCAACTTGGAACGACTCGCTCACAATTCCATGGCCAATTTGGAACGACTCGACTAAAATTTCATGGCCAATTTGAAATGACTCGCTCAAAATTCCATGGCCAACTTGAAACGACTCGTTCGAAATTTCATGGCCAACTCAAAACGACTTGTTCGAGAAAAATTTCGAAAATGGCAAAAATTTTGAAGGTTTTGAAAATTTCAAAAATTTTAAAAATTTCGAAAATTTCGAAAATTTTGATTCTTGTGCACGGCAGCGGTGGCGGCGTCGGCGGCGGCGGCGATATATTTTTATAATATAGGGAGATATATTTAGGCGCGTTTTCTGCATGGGAGGTATTTATTGAGGTCAGAATACTTTTGCCGTGAAAAAACAAAAAACAAAAAATATGATGTTTTTTTGACACACCCTAATAAATATACTATTTGCTATTACCATCCGTGATATTCAAACTGTTCCATGTATATCAATTTTCTCTTCCTTTTGAATGTTTTAAGTATCTTGAAATCGAAATCATGAATAAAAACATTTTTACGCAAACAAAAATTCCTTTACGGGGAAGAACCAGAAAATGTCAATTTTTTCAAAAATAGGTGCACTCAATTTTGAACATACACACCAAGTTTTTGTACTCTTTTCTCTGTGTATTATTGTTTGGTTGATCAGTACAAGTAACAACTACATATATTTTTTTTAATACTTTCATCGTGATTTTCACGGTGCTATTTGCTTCACCAACATGAAAATCAATATCCTAAATCTATCTATTCACGGTTTTCCATTTTTTTTATTTGCATAAAATCATTTGTATATGATCAGGTGCAAATGAATTCCAAGTACTTGGCGTTTTGAAAAGAAATGTTGTCGATAGTAGAAATATTTCAAAACTAATTACAAGTTGCGTATGGATTTATAATGGAGGCAAAATCAATTGGAAGCTACTCGTAATTGTCTCAGATTGAATTAAAAGTTCCACGTGAAATTGTTAATCTCATAAAAATTTATTATAAGTTTCTTGCGGATTTGGAATTGTATCGAAATGTAGTACAAGTTTAACGTGGAATTAGTAATTAAATCGAAATCAATTACAATTCCGCGTGGAATTAGGAATTAAATCGAATTCAATTACAATTCCACGTGGAATTAGGAATTAAATCGACATCAATTACAATTCCACGTAGAATTAGTAATTAAATCGAAATCAATTACAATCCTACATGGAATTAGAAAATAAATCGAAATCAATTACAATTCCACGTGGAATTAGTAATTAAATCAAAATAAGATCCAAGTTCTCCATGTCGAATTGGTAATTGATTCCCTATGAATGACAAGTTCCACAGGAATTTGTAATTAGATTGATATAATTCTAAGTTTTACATGGAATTCCTATTTCCCTTTAAAGTAATTTCTCATTTCAATCGGAATTATTAGTATTCAACCATCAAATACAAATACGAATTGGAATTTATATTGTATTTCGAATCGATTACAAATTCTCGGTGGAATTATGAATTCATTTGGCAAAAATTACAAATTGCAACTTGGATACGGAATTGAATGGTACTCGAAGTACAAATGTAATTAAGGCTGCCGATCCCTGGTCTGCAGTAGGCTTTGGGTCAAAGCCATCCACGACCAATCAGAATGCTAGAAAGGTGGCTTCAGTCTGCGATATTTTCACTTTCGATGTAAGAACTCTTTTTTGAAAGAGGATGCAACTCGACATCTTAGCATTTTTTGTAGAAAAAAAAATTTTGTTGGTGGCTAATTTTCGGTGGAATCGCTCATGTACGAGATATAGAACTTTTCGCTCAATTAAATGATTACCAAATACATATCATAAATCTTCAATTATTTGGATATAGCATATATATCTTTCTATATTTCAAGGCTAGTTCATTACTATTGGATTTGCTATACCATATTACTGTTATATTATTCTATTCCATTTGATGTGATTGATCTCCTTATTTTCGTAGCAAACGAACACGATGCTGCTCGTAACGCCTTTGCAAACATCAGCAGTTCAGTGCACAGAGGTCAGCCCCGAATTTTCTGATAAGCCCGCTGAAGGTGACAACACAAAATTCTTTGCGGACGTCTACCATCTGGCTCTCCACACTGCCGGTATCAAGACTCGACTGCTGATGAAATCTGTGTCCTTCAAACTCGCGAATACAGTGACGAAACTCCTGGAAGCTACCAACGTAATCTCTATGTCCTCGTGACATATCAGACTATTAATTGCGTTTTTATTCCAATCAGATATCCTACACCGTGAAGAAAACGTGACTGTAATAAATAAAAATAATAAATTCTCCCTATCTTTTATACACTGAATACTCCGATGCGTGAATAAATAAATAATTTTGTAATTTAGGCTTTTTCGTATCTACAAACTTTTCACTGCAAGTCTAGTAATTCTTGTAATTACCACATTAAGAAAAAAATGCATTTGTTCTTACTGTTGGAAAGAAATTATCCTACTGAAATTTTCTATGGTACCGACAACGGATAGTCAAAATTTTACTAGCAGCTGTCGGTCAAGAGACACTCTTCTTGACCATTCGAGTCCGTTTCCGGAATTTCCGCTGCACCAATTTTGATCGCTTCGTTTTGTCGTGGCAGCACTTTACCCTTCCTTTCGAATTGCTGACAGGGATATAGGTTTTATTTTCAATTAAATGAAGATACTTTTTCCACAAACGATTCATACAATAATTTATTTTGCTTCGATCCTTAGTTCGTATCGTTATTACTACATTTACAGAACATGGGCCTGTCGTATGACTTTTCAAATGCAACGACTTGTATGCTCAAACATGTGTACCAAACTGAAAAAAAACAACAGGTTGCATCTTTAATGCTCGTAACCCCGGAAGACACAATCCTCTAGCTTCCCTAATTGTTTCTACGTTCCCATTTATTCTAAACATACGATTCACCGACTATGATAACTATTTTAATAACCCGAAGTTCACAACCTCGCAGATAATTAGCGAAACTAATGTAATAATGGATTCGTATCTTCCGAAAATTCGAGTCTTGTGAATGATCGTAAAAAGAAAGAAAATTCGATTGACTTCGGGTGAAAAGGATTAACGTCTACCCCGATCAACGTCATCATAATCACCAATTCACATCCGTTCATTTCCCACGTAGCGAAGTAAAGATACTCGTTTAACACTAAGCGCAAAAATATTATTTCGTTTACGTCTTCATTTCATTTTTTCTTGTTTGGCTAAAGCTAATTTCTAGCGCGTCCGCGTCAAGATATACGTCGTTCTCTTTATTATTTCATCTCATTTCATTTCGTGTTATTCCACGTGTTGATTTCCCTATTTTTTAAAAGGCTGTACATTGGATCCGGTATCTAAGTAGAGCTCTGTCTATGACATCCTGCTGCAAAAACTTTCAAGAAGATTTTCCTCGCAAACGAAGTTTCGAATATCTCGAATATTCGAAGGTCGCGATTAATTGTACATTCGAAGTTACAGTTAACAATAGGTGCGTCTTTGTGATAATACTGCAAACCAATATACACATACATATACTCAGTTCTCGTCACATCCCATCTCTCGACTTAAATCGTGGTATCAATCTTCACAGAATTCACCGACTGTGCGCCGTCGTTACGGGAAATTAATCTGAAAATAGTTGTCAAGGAGAGAGAGATACATAGACAAAGATGTTTGATTGATGTTGATTTGCGCTTACGAGACATAGGCTGTAGTACGACGTAACATTACAGTACGTGATATAGACACTTGGCTTTGAGACTCTGGTATTCGCTATGCACAGGTAGTCGGACAGAGTCGCTTGTGGACAAATTTCGTACTATTAATACTCGATGATACAGCTTTTCGCATGGGTTCACAGATAATTTTTTTAATCCAACGTAACATACCAAAAATTGTCTATACATTCACTACTGACGAGTCTCAATGTTATATTTAAGAAAATACAAGTTATATTATTAGTATGATTTCAAGAGCAATTTTTTAGCAGACGACAGTCTATCTTAATCAATCAATAGCCGATCGTAGTAACAACACTCGACACCGCGAGCATTGGTAGTCTGTTCGTCTCCCATTTTGCAGACTTGTTGATAGATAGATATTGACTTTTGTTTTGAGAGATATAGATGTTATATGTTTTCAAGACAATTATCTAGGAGACGTCATTTTATTTATGGCTCATTATTAGCAATGGATGATCGTAATAACAAAAGTCGCCACCGCGAGCGCTAAAAATCTGCTCGCCTCTGAATTAACTTCTTAGCACATAGCGAATAACTTGGTCTGAATATTATATGTTTGTTATTTCACGTATTACTCACTTCAGTCGCAGGATCGATAAGATAAGATTGTGATTGAACAAGAATAAATAAAGGTATCTGTCTCGGTGAGATTCTCTCCTCGGGAATAATCGATCGATCCTTAGACTGAAGCGTGTCTGAGTGTGTGCAAGTTTGTATGTATATGTAGGTGGGTTGTGTTCACAGATGACGGAGATATGCATTTATGAAGGACACACTCGCTGGTATTAGCTCGTAATAATGTATATATAGGTATACACAAGTATCTAGGTCTTTCAGCTACTTGAGCCTTTCGTCTAACAAAAAACTAGTTTTATTTCTTCAACTTTTATTCCCCTTGCTTTATTTTTCATCTTATTTCATCTTTATAACTAACAAAAACTAGACAACTCAGCTTACGGAGCTTTACACGATATCGTTTTTTTATTATTTTTTGTCGTTTTTCGTTAATTCGCTAGACAACGATCAGACTACGACCCGTCGTTACGGTGAACTGGCACTGTATGTGACAAATACATAAACTTTAAGCTCTGAAAAGAATATATTCCTGATTATTTTGCATTACGTTCTGGTAACTGTTATGATTCTGCTGTATGTCTGTTTGTGCGTGACAAAAATAGAAGCTTGTAGTAGTTTTTTTTTTTTTTTGTTACCGATAAATTACAAGATGAAAGTTTGTTGCTGTTAGTATTCTGCGCGAAAGGATCTGCTGTTGCAGAGGATCAAGAGAAATCGATAGATCTTTTTATGTTATTTTTCTTTTTCTTGCATTGCGATATAAAAATATTTGTATGGAGGGCAAGATGAGGAGGGGTCCTTTTCAGAGCGCAAAGGACTCGCTTATTGAGTTTTACGTGAAATTTTTTGAAGTTTTTTTTTTTGTTAAATATTTTCTCGGGATGTGCGAAGAGGGTGAATCGCGTGCTTCGCTCGAAGAACATTCGCGCTCTTGCTCACCTCGAGTGTGTATAATAGAGACTTTTAACGTGTACACAGTATATTGGAAACAGATACCTGCTACATCTGGCTAGAATATTCATTGCGCAGCAAAAATAACGTGATTTGAAATTTTTTTGAAAGCAGCATATTTATATTCGTCTTTTAGGGGTTGATTTGTAGATGTAAGAGCAGAAGCTATAAGCATTTGAATGCTGATTATGGACTTTACATGATTTTACCGAATAGTCAGTTGTCTCATACTCATAAGTTTTTGCCGTTCAGAAAATATGTCGATGAATTTTGGCTTCTTCATAGAAGAGACTTTTTGTGTTTAAAAAATCGGGAAAGTAGGTTTCTTACTTTGGCTCCCGTTTTTAGGTCCCAGACTCAGTCAACACAAGCCAACTTTCATTTCAATTTTGTGTATATATTTTTTCTTTTCTATCTTATCTAATATATTTCAAATTGTTCAGCCAAATGTAATAAAAAATTCGTTACAATAGTCAGGTAGGACCTACTTAACTTCATTAAAACATTGAACAGTGATAAAATATGAAGGACACAACGAATTCCAATTAAATTTTCAACGTTAAAACGATAAGTACTGCTTCACTTGCGCGCTAAGTTTCGGCCTGAAAATCCGATTCGTTTACTAGATGGAGTATTTTAATTCTTTTTCTACGCATCGCGCCCACCCACACACTCTACCAAAAAATGTTCACAGCAACAAATAGTTTTTATGAGCGATCAAAATGTCGAAACTCGAAATAATATATACTAAGTAATAACGATTCATGGGTTTCATATGATCACCGGAGACCAACCGACGCTTCCGTAAAAATATGAGAAGTCCGTAACCACGCTAAACATTTTTTTAGCTTCTGCTCATACAACTCTTACATAAATAAATAATAGACGAGAGAGTGCCGTACATCTGAGACTGCCTTGTAAATTGAAATCACAGCATTTTAGCTTTGCAACGTTGCACGCGGAAGAAGAGGGTCGTAAATACGTCGTCGTTCATTAAATTACCAAATAAAAGTGAAAAATCATTCCAGTAATGTTGAGACGGTGACGCTTCGATTTTAACAATATTCAAACACGAAGGAAGAAATAAGTGGAATAATTGCGGTTAGCGCATTTAATTGAATTCATAAATAAATATAAAGGCATAAGTTTCGGTGTCAGCTTCGCAGTCCCAAGAGTATCTTTCTATCTTACGTAACATTCGCAGTGTTCTCTTTCATTTTCGTGAGTCAGGTACCTCCCGATTTAACCAGTCGACCGTAATCAACATATATAGTCTTCAAATGAGCGTATATTTTCATACTGCGCAATGTAAAGAGAGCGCGACAACTTTAACATCGAACATCTGTTAAACCTCATGTTCTCACTATGTTTTTTTATTTTTAGTTTCTGTTTGTTTTTTTTTTCTCTAATCGCTTGTCACCAGACTGTTAGCCACACCTTGATATACATCACGATATAAATTTTTTTGTTCTTTATACCTAAACTATCCACTAGACGATATATTTTCGAGTGTTTTTTTTTCTTCTTTTCATTTACGAACTATGTACTCAAGCAGCATTTGCGTTGTCCACACACTTTGACGAATGGCAAAACCGCTAAGCTGTGACGTTTAAATTTATCCGTAATATCAAAAGGAAGAAAACTATGAAAAATTCTTTGCGTTGCTCTTTTTTTTCCTTTATATGACATGAGGTCATCGGCACACTTGCGATTCGTGCTTGGTACCTAAGAGAAATTGACCTGCGAACTTGAACTTGGACGCGCACACCAGTAATTCCAATCGTCAAAAAGTACTGGGCGACGCTTAAGTGTTTTGTGTATGTACAGGCTACGACATACAAATATCATCTAATCTTTGTGCTATGCAATAATCCGATATAATATATATATATATATATATATATATTTATATTTATATTTGTATTTATATCTATATATATATGAATATTTATATATATATATTTATATATAAACATTTATCCTTACATAAATTATACTTTATATTAAAGACTAACCTGTTTGATACATACTACATTTTTCTACTCTATATTTCCACTTGTGTATATTTCAGCAATACGATACACAGTAGGAGCCTCTGCTGCGGTTAAAAAGTTCTATGTCTGACTCATTTCATAATTATAATCGAAACATTTTGTAAAACGAGGATGACTAAAGTGCTTACGACAATTAATTAGTTGCATGGCAATTCACGTGTAACAGGAGCGACGATTGTTGAGCCACAAGCTTTAGTTTAGCCGTGACCTTACGCTCCCTTCTACCACCATGATTGCGATCACAATTTCGTTATACATTGACGATTTGCAAAATCGATATCAACGATAAATCGTAATTAATAAATAATCAGTAATACACGATACAATGGCTTTCTTTTTGCGTCAACGAAGACTTTGATTTACACTGAAAAAGCAAGAAACCTTGTTCTGTTTTCTCTGTATTTTATTATTTTTTTTTTTGTTTTGTCGTTCAATCATTCCGAGCACATTCGTGCGCGAATTTGATCGGTTGATCTCTCTACATTATTGTTAACAACAGCAGACTACCGAGTATAATATAATAACCATTTTGTTTTGTGGGTCAATGTTTTTCTTATTAATTCTTTAAGTGTATGAATAAGGTACACCGATCACAATTTATTATTTTGAAACGCCCCCAAAAATTGTCTCACTTTGTGTGTATTTTGTTTTCTTTGTTTATTTCAATACAAAAGTTCCGTCAAAAATATCTTTCCTTTTATCGATTGCTATGAATAATCCAGAGAATTATGCGCGCCAGTGGATTTTTCGTGCGAACAACGATTGTGCGAGCACCGCAGCTTCGCTACCTGCTGTGTTCACGGAATTAATCGACTTCGTGGTTTGCGAAAAATCTACAAGTTATCGTCACTGTTTGCCATTTCCTCGTTCGTCATCGGTTCAAAGTTACCACGTGCAGAGGTTACAAAGAAATGTGAGGAAAAAAAAATTAAATTATAATTATATAAAGCACAACACGAATGCATCCGAGCATTCGTAAAGGTACATCGCAATCGAACTATGTCAAGACGCTGAAGGATATTCGATCCCGTGATTATTAGACACCGACCAATCGAACCGGAATCCAAAGATTAATTTCCGATGAAAATTACGACTAATCATTTTTATGTTTCAATAATCATAATGATGTTCATAACATTTTTGACTAATTTAGATCACACATTTTACAAATAAATTGCATCACTCTTATTACCGATACAAAACGCAATATTTATCTTACATACCAATAAAATCCATATTTTATGCAAAAATAATAAAATAACTGCTCGATCACTAATTTTAATGAAATACATCATCTTTTCATATTAATCACGAATCGGATAACAATTAGTTGACTTGGATTTTGTGGCAGCTTTTGAAAAAAAATGTATTGTTTTGAATCAAAGGTTAATCGTGTAATAAAGGTTAATCGCAGGATCGTATCTACGAATTGTGAGTCGAAATGACGTCGTGAATACTTCATTATTGTACGGAACGGAGGATTTCCCTGCTTTTCGGTTCACTATTGCGTGTCAATATAATAATTTTCTTTTTCCTACGTAAATATAGAGCGCGTCAACTCGCGAATCGAGCGGTTTTTCACCCCTGTTTTCAGGCAAACCAAGTGGCTACTCGCTCGATACGGCGAGGCTCACTTGGGATAAACAAGCGATAATAATACACATATATTCAACTGGCAATGCGAGGAGTGGGAATATATATGAGAAGAATTGGTATGGAGGAAACAAAAAAAATAAAAATAAAGACAATCGAGGTCTCTACGTGTTTCTCATGTTTCGTCAAAATCCTACACTGCGTTTTTCGCGAAACGCATTTACCGTATAAATTCGTTATTGTACCTCCCTTCTTACCCGAGGGTACACTGGAAGTCGTTTAGAATAATGCTCGAGAGGGGCGAGAAAACTTCGGCGTGATCCATCGATCCGCATACGTATATTATTTTTACTTCGGTTACGCAATCCGCCGTCGTACTTACTCTTCTTATCATTATTTTGTTTTGCATCACGCCGGGGAGGTACTTGCGTTTCACCAATATACATGTACAGTTATAAATATGTATATTTATTTATGTATATTTACGAAGTACTGTATATGGATCTTAGTGCAGTTATGGGCTCGCGCAATTTATACATCGACTACTCTATTCAATCCACTTTTTCTTTCTCTCTCTTTCTCGGCTTTCGCTTGCACACGCAACGCTGCCCCGAAGCCGAAGAAAAATTCGTCTTACAACAGCGAGCGGTATCGACGAACGTTGAAAGAAAAAAAGGAAACTCGTATTCCATCCGATCCACGGATGCGATCCGTACCGGGCAGATCGACGAACGACGTCGTGAATCACCGCTCCCGTATTCTAATACATAATATAATTAACACAACGCAATCGCCACCCCCGGATTCGCAAACGAGTGCAGCGCGCAGTGTGCGTCTATTTACAAAATACCTGGCGCGTTTTCTCGCATTGAAATCTTCGGCGGTGAATTAACGATAGAGCGTTAGGAGTGGGCCAAGGATTTTGGGATACACGAGGGTTTTTGCAAATTTTCTCGGGTATGTCACTGTACCGATTCTGCGATCGGAAAAAGGCGTTGTCACGACCGTTCGCGCACGGCGAACGGATCTTTTCTGTTAGCGCTCGACTCGCTACGAAGTCTCAGCGAAAGAATTCCTTCCATCGAAACAAATGAATTTCGCATTAGTACAATTGATCGTTGTACTTGGAGCTGAGGTTTGCTTTTATTTACTCCGGCTTCAGGCGATGCCACTGGACGATCGTTTGTCTTGGCTTTGTGATCATGTCCTGCCAGTGTTTTGTTTCACTTGCACCGCTTCCGTTTTTACCTGCAACAGCAATATTCTTTTATCAATATATAGTTTAAAAAAAAGTTAAGTGTTTGTATTTTCTGAGATAAGAAAAAAGGCAGAGTCGGATTACTCAAAAAAAGAATTAGATTATTATTTTTTCACCTATTTGACTATTTTTTTAAATGTTTATCAGGACATACAAATATTCGTATTTTATGAGGCTTTAGGGTGAATGTCTGGATTGATGTGTGCGTAATTGAAACCTCTATACCTTCAAAAAGACTTCATTAATCGAGCTAAAAATTGACACCCAATTAGAGTCATTGTGTTCATTAATGTTCTGCGATTCACGAAATAATGTAAACACCTGTTAAAATTGCGTTAAATATAGATTTGTTCTTCTGAAGAAAAAGCCTTTTTTATATGGATTCCGTATTTAAAATTTTGTATTATAAAGATTTACATACGCTCGTAATTACATTTCGAGATGATTTATGTAAAAAAGCGGTAGAATTTTATAGGAGACTTAAATTTTATATTAATTATATTCGAGAATTGCAAATATAAAATGCATGTAACTCATAGATAAAATGAAATGAGAATTGAGTCATTGTACATTTTCTGGAATCACTTGAACACGAAAGTCCGTTAAGCTTTGCGCTAGACCGTTCCATTTGTCAGACGTGACTATTCTTTATCGCTACTAAGTTATCACGTTCTCCTTCATGCCAATCCTAGTTTAATACCCTCTATGAATTAACCGAAGCTGAGTTTTCAACCACATATGATGTTCACTTATATCAACTTTCGCCTATGCACTTCCTTTTGCAATTAGTTGCAAGGACTGCAACTTCTTACAAAGCTTCCTCCATAGGGAAGTCAGACCCAACTAACATACTTTCTCATAACAGTAACTTTGTAAAAAGTCGAAAATAATGAGGAAACAATTTAAAAAGTTTTTCGTCCAGTTTTATGTATATTGCAAAAGAAAGCACTTCTCGATGTAATTAAAAAAATGCTGTAGTATTCCGAGTTCACAATAAACCCCAATGAAGGATAATGCATGAACTTAGCAATTTATCAAAAAAATATGTTTTTAAACTATCATTCTGCGTTAATGAATACACGCAGCGGATCCTTTGCAATATCAACAATAAATAGTAATATCAGATTTGACTTTGACGACAAATTTAAGAAAAATATTCTCCGATAATCAACGAAACTGCTTCGTGGAATAGTCTTAAAGCTATTACAGGAGTATCATACGAAAGTTAGAGAAGCTATGGAAGCTCTCTATCTATACTAACCAACGATACTTGGTAAATTATCGTAAATGTTAATTCATATACCCGGATACTCTCGAAAGCTTGAGTGGCGGTGTATCTCATGTCGTTTGCGAAGAGACGTGCAGATCTATTCGATAGGAGTTGGTTTAACGCCCGGGGCTTGCGCGGACACTCTACATGACTAATGTTAAATCTAGTTGTTGCTGTTGCATAGAACGCATGTCTCTCGCGCAGCGGCAGGAGACAATTGAGTTACTTGCACTATATAATGCTCGTCGAAACTGTTCATGTATTTCGTAAACTTCATTAGAAGTTCGCAGGTCTCTCAGTTGTGTGTTATATCGAGACCTCAGGAAACGTGGAACGCGCTTGTGAAACGACGTAGCGTAACTAACAGCGGTTGTAGAATCGCAGCCACACGTTCGTGGCCCCTCAGTAATTATAAAGGAGGCCTACCTGCTAGCTGAATACGGCCAATGAGCTCGTTTCGGCCAATGTTGTCAAAGTCCATGACCATTACGTCCAGCGAGCATTCTCTTATCTTCTCCCATGGTACGTTGAAGGAAAATGCCTCATTGAATACTGGATTAAGGGTGCACTTGAAGATCGGTGTCTTGCGCTTCTCGATTCTCTTCTCACCGAACTGTAGCCACACTTTCACGTACGGATCTGTCAAATGAATGAAATTTGTAAAATTTAATAACTCCACGACGAATTTTCTTGGAATAAACGAATCACGGTTGTAAATTTCCGAATAAATAAACATTAACATGAGGGTACAATTGGTCTTAAGATTTTTTTTTCTACAATAATAACAACGTGAACGTTCATAATATGATGTGCGAGCTGTTGGACAAGAAATATGAAGTTTTTATGGAACTTGATTGTAATCTTTTTAAAAAAAGTTAGACATATAGCTAATTTATTGCCAGAGTAATCTTTGTAATCTTTACTTCTGAAGACTTTGAAACTACTGAAAAATCGACATCGAGATTTTCAATAAAGATATGGGGCAACAAATTATTCCTAATATATAATGATAAGTTTAATCATTTTGATGAAAATAGAATAGAAAAATAATAAATGTAAAGATTACTAGAAATATTTATTGATTGAGTCCTCATAAAGGAAACTTCGTTTTCGCGAAAAAAAAAAATTCCTGGATTTTCATGTCAGATTATGTGTGTGGCAGGTTTGCAAAATTTAAATCGCTGTATCTCGATAACGGCTTTAAAAATCAAGCTAAAATTTCGTACACTGGTAGAGTAGCAACGCCCCTTCTTATGTATAAATTAACGAATAAAGTGAAACGTTTTTTTTTTCAAAGATTTTATAAGACTGAATTTTTCGAAAAATGTCTGCTTTCTAGCTGCCATAATTTTCACGCTAATGAGCTTAATAGTTCTTGACAAATAAAGTAATGGAAAATAGTAGTTGGTATTAAAATTGAGCGGAGTCCATAAAGCTTTTTTAGTTTAGATTTTATAGAATTTCGAAAAAATTTAACAAAATATCATGTTTTCATTTTAATTCAAGTTAACTTCGACAAACCCTTCTTGAATCCTCTACACGATCGAATTGATATCCAGTTGTAGTAGATGTTGAATTTGGTGAAGATCGGTAGAGAGGTTTGGATTAAATAGAATTTTGATTGGTCGAAAATTTGACGTTATCGTTACAATTTAAATCAACTTCAACTATTCGAAATACAGAATTCAAATTTAGTTCACATACGAAGTAACATAGAAAAAAGTTAAGGAACAAGTTTGATATAAATCCGTCGAGTGGTTGAAATTTTATGTCACATTGAACTGCTAGAATCTACTTCTTTCGAAAAAAAAACAAGACTGCAAAGTAAAGCCTTACAAATTGCTACTTTATCATTTGTTGCTTTGACAAAACTTTCTCTATGAGGAGGCCAATATCGATCACCAGAATTCCTCATAAAGGTAGTTCTTTAAAGAGCAAAAAATAATGAGGAAGCAATTTGCAAGTTTCTACTCTGTTCATGTTTGTTTTTCATATATGCAATCATTTGAGTACAGCAGCAAAAGTTAACTATCCGAAAGTTGTTAGGATTCGACAACATGATAATAACAACATTAAGAATAGCGACTAGCGGAATAACATACCTGATTTTCCGTTGATGTCTTTCGCCTTGAGATTTCTGGCCTTGAGTAAAGTCAATGTAAGAACCGAATTGCTGGGATGATAGCACAGCGAGCAAAGAAGTTCGCCGCATTTGTCCTTCGCGGGTGGTTTCAACGCTTTCCAGAAAGAAGGTTTCTCCGAAAGGTCGACCTGCGAATCATAGTCATAAAAGGGAACGTTTACCACGTATTGCCGGTCATTTAGATGTATATTTACGATTCCCTCATTGCATTCCCTTTCGCCGCATTATGAGCGAGTGGTTAACATACATTCCCTGCTAGCCCTGATATTTTCTTAGAAGTAGACATGGCTAAATCCCGTGCCTTTAAACAGAAGTCCCCAATCACTGAGGCGAAATAGCAAACGCCAATGGCGAGTGGAGGAAAGAAGGGAAAATTGATGATCGTTATAAGTATATAAAGTAAAAGTAGAAATTTCACTTTTCGCGCTTGCGTTGAAATAATCCTTATGACAATGCCATAACGGTCAGAGTAGTGCTGCAGTGGCCCACAAGCAATCGCTAAACGGTAAAGCTTTCCACCCATTCTCGTCACAAAGTTAGCCCCGCGGTCCTCTAATAGTTAGGGAAACTGGCGACAACTAAAGGTACGTCTGAGCTACCGCTGACCTCCAATTTCCCACGGCAAATATTACCTCCATTATAACTCACCAATTACTCTAGACTCTGTTCTTGTGGAATCAAGGAACCAAGCTTTGTATTTTAGCCGCAATTACATAGTATTTTATTCAACAGGAGAATTTGGAGCAAAGAAAAGGGAGAAGAAGAAAATAAGGATAAAGAACTCTCCACAAATGTAGACTCGTTGTTACCGCAAAGAAGAGCGTATCCCCACGAGAGCAAAGAGAACCCGGCTCTTGGTCAAATAGACAGCTTATTCAAGAAACGTAGCGAACCATGCAGTGTTAGGGTGTATGGAAGTCTAACGCACAAAAGTGGATAGCGGGGCGTTGAGGTATCTCTTGAGATTTTTTTTTTCATCCTGAAAATGTTCTATCTAAGCGTCATGCACGGAAGGAGATAAGGTGACAATTTCAATGCTCGAACACGTTCCAACCTTAGGCAAATTCTCTGTAAATTTCAGTTTTTTATAGATTCAATTACTACGAAGCTGAGTTGACACTTGAAATCGTATCTACGGAGCTGTTGAGTTTTATTGCGAAACGGACAATTGTGATGTTCCGACACCGATCCGTAATTAACGATCCAATTATGAAAGAATATTTTTTTAGAATTTGCTAATATATTAGGTAAAAAAATCCATATAAATGAAAAAATCTATAAAAAAATTCTATAAACATTGAGATGAAAAATTCAATATATCTAAAGTAGTGGATAAAATAATGTGGTAACACTTTGCCCGTTACTAACAGTTGTTACCTTCCATTTTTCGCATCACAAAATTAATCCATCTGGATATTTAAATAAAAATGATTATTTTTCCCATCCAAATATCGACCAATAGAATTGCACCATTCGACGTCCCGTGATACAACCTACACGAAATTATACTGATAATTTTTTGATAATTTTGTCTGTTGGTTGCTATATATACAAAACAAAAGATCATTCAGCCGCGTTAACCATCTCCTAGTAAACCAACAAATCGGTTTCGTTGATGCTCTATTAGATTTTCCACTCAGCAATGTAACTGTTATGTAACAACAGTGTTATGCTCGTCAAATTTTCCAGAAATTTTTAACCTGGAAAACTTGACTCGTTCATTTGTTTACAACGAACCTATCGGGAAATATCCGTTAATTTCGAAGCTCTAGTGGTATTACAAATGAATATCATGGGATTTTCGAAATTATATACATAATTGAATAATGTTTCAATAGCTTTCCAATAGGACATGTTTATTGAGAATGGAAGTTTACGTATTTGACGGAGGTTTGAGTCGCTTTACAAAAAATCGTTTCTTCCGGATAATGAACGCCTAAGTGTGGACTTGCTCTCTCAGCGTCTAAGCATTACTACATTTACTTTAACGATGGTTCTCTCAACCCAATCTATAGATTATGAAACAATGGGTCTCCTCGTATGATAAATACATGCACATCTCATTCGAAATGCAATGGCGGTGACGATGAGCATGATAATGAAGAGCGATAATTAGCGATAGTCGCACAGCTGAATGGCACAATAGCACATGATCAGAGTTTCTGATATACTAGCCGTATATTTGCCCGGCTAAGCTCATGTACATGGAGATGAATGCGAAAAAAAGCGACGAACATGAATCATAATGCATAGAAAAGTCACGAGAATAACTGTGTGATACTCGCAGAGGGAGGACTGGTAAATAATCCGTCTCTGGGGTCAGTGGTTTCCGCAACCTCACTGAGTATTCGGCACAGGACGGTGTAATCTGCGGCTAACAGGACCGAGTGTATGGGCTCCGTGTAATCTCACATTTGGTGTTTACATTTTCAGTCTTCTATTAATGGAATTCTTGGCAACGCGAGTTTGTTTGTTGACGACGGAATATGCATTTTACTCCTGGGAAATGAAGGTAAGGGCTGTACAATAGGGCAACAGATTGTCGACACTTGCAGGCAGATTTTACGCAAAAATGGGTCTTTACTCTAAAAACCAAGCATGTTGCAAGTGTCTTATTTTCTGTTATTGCCGTTTTAACCACTTCCAAGCGTGTTCCGTTTACGAATCGTTACAATAGATAAGCAACACGCTTAGAAGTGTGTAAATTGGCGATATAATGTAAGAGATATGAAGTAACAGACTCGCGAGACGCTTGGTATTTAGGGTGGTGACGCTCGTCTCGAGGATTGGTTTTCAAGGACCGGTCACGGGTCATTTTCTGATATATCAATAGGCATACATAAATATAGAAAGAATAATATAGAGATATAGAAATATTATCAATAGAAATATAAATAGTTATCCCAATGGGAAAAGTGCCAGCAACCAAGTGTTCATGTATTTTCGAATTCTGTTAATTTTTTTTATCTTCAGGGATGGCATACTTTTGAATTCTGCAAAATACTTCATAATTATAGTCACAACACCCTTTTATGTCATAATAAAGGTTCTCAGAGAAAATTGTTTTCGTAAACGAAAATCCCTCCAATATTTGAATGGATCCGAGAACTAATGCCCTGAAAACGTACTTTAACCCTTTTTACCTACGAAAGGGCGTAATTTCGTAAAAAAAATCGTTTTATTAAGTGCCTACGTTATAGAACGGTCATACTTCCCGGATTGTTTGCTTCTAGGTTCAGACATTTTTTTGTTGATCAGGAAATTCGTTTTTATAGACGCAGATTTCAAAAGGGAAAAATAAGGCTGTCGTGCCATTGAAATAAATTAGTGTGATACGAATATTTCTTTGACATCAAGGCGATATTTAATATTCATGGGAAAGAAGATAAAGAATTAATGTATTTATCTTGAAAGCCTCGGCTGATCTTCAGAATATAGAGCGAGAATCGGGCTCTGTGAAATTGTGAGACGGAAGTTAGAGTTTTCTTCTTTTATCCGACTGATGAATTACGCTGGACAAGTCGGGTTCACGATTTTTTTTGTCTACCGAATAGAGCAGCATATGACCATAAGCCGATGTTAAACATTAAGGCTACAAGGGAGATGAACTGATCCGCGCATAGCAAATTATCCGTCGGATAAAAAATAAAAACCTTGCACTGTAAGATATTCCGATGGAGAATCAAGTGCTTATTTGTCATTAGACAATTCAATCGTAGTAGAGGAATTTTGATGACCGTTTTTGTTATCGATCTCGCCACACATTATTTTACGATAACATGACACATTTTCAGAGACTGTAATCCCTTTTACAGGAACTAGAGTTGCAAGGATAAAAAGAAGTTACGATTTAGTTAGTTAAGTATGCAGCAGAATTAGACTAGTTATTTTTTTCAAATATAAGTCATTTATATCGACTTAAGGTTTTACTAGCACACACATTTTAACATAATTCTGAAATGATAGATTTGCTTGAGGTAGTTCAATGAAATAATGTAGCCGTCTAGCTGAGTGATACAGTAGTTTGCAAAGCGTCGCTAGACGGCGCACGACCAGAGCGTCTCTCGCATACACTTCGTCAGTTCCCATTTTATCAAATGACGAACTTTCTAAAAATGAAGAACGGTGTTCGCTGTGCACTTGGCGATTCTACGGCATGAATGATAATAGGAATGATAATAATAATCGATTCTACGGCATGAACAGATTTATATCGACGCTGTAACTGAGTCAATTACACATCTATTCGAAATTAATGGAGAAACTCATCATTGTAATAGAAAATTACGCGTCCTAATATCGATGGGAGTTTGGAGCTATGCTCAATTAGAGATGAAGCAAAGGGAAGCATGCGAAACATTCACGCGGTGGGCCTGCTTGGGCGTTCCAACAGTTATGCCCTCGCACAGGACGTGCTTAATTGCGCATATCCCTGCAGTGATCAAGCTAGGGATGCATCCAACCCGGCGCCTCCTTTACCACCACAGTAATTGGTATTTGATATATATAAGTGAAAACGGAAGAGAACAGAAGTCAAGATTACCTGGCACAGCGGTAGAAACATTTCCCCTATGGAGTCGTCCCTCGAGAATCGATCGTAATCGAAGACGTGGAGGTGGAGGACTCTGCTCTGCAACTTTTGAATAGGGAAACCTGAGAACATATAAATAAATTATAGATTTCATGTTATTTTTCAAACCCTACAATCTCAACAAGTTTAAATAAATACACTTTGTCAGCCTAATTATATAATATTCACACTAATCACGACCATTATCATAGGCCATCATCACGAACATAGAATTGCTGAGCTTATTAATTATTCATTTATTTTATAGTTTCTTTTCTGTTAAAAACTCTTAACAGCTCTAACTATGATCATGGAGGAAAGTGCCTATGCCGTTAACCAAGTTACAGTGCTGACAAAACTTCTCTTGAAGGTAAAATCGCGTGGTAGCGGCGTTATTCAGGCGAAGGGTGAATGGAGCGACGATAAAAGCGATACGCGGAAGAGCCGTGAAAGAGATTGTCGAAGAGTAGAGAACATTGGTCAAAGCATGAAGCAACATCTTTAAGGTATCGATGTAGTGCCAACATCACCGTGACTTCTTGAAGAAAATGTTCACCCGTCTCAGAAGACCTTCCGATTCTTCACAGGGGTAGAGGAAGAGAGATAGAGAGAAATATCGGCGACTTTGTTGCCAGGACTTGATACGGCAACTGGGAACTGACAGGCAATGCGACAGATTGAAAAACTCGGCACGAACTAATGAAGAACGGGGCTTCCCTCTCAACGAGATAAAGGACTCGATTCTCTTGTGAACGCATGTATCAAAGTTGGTCAAGAGCCAGTACGTCTTTGCGATCGACATGCATATGACAAAAAGAAAAATAACTTGCCGTTAAAGGAATGGAACATGGTCTCATTGGTGCCTTTTAAAGTCGCCTTAATAATAATTAATTATAAGACCTTCCGATTCTTTACAGGGATGAAGAAAGAGAGAGAGAGAGAGAGAGAGAGAAAGACAGCGAGAGAGGGAGATTGGCGACTTTGATGCCAAGACTTGATACGGCTGGGAACCGACAGGCAGCGCGTAGGGTTGAAAAGCTCGGCACGAACTAATGGAGAGAGGAGCTTCCTTCTCAAAGGGATAAAAGACTCGATTCTCTTGTGAACGCAAGAATCAAACATGGTCAAGTGCCAGTACGTCTATAAGAGCTCTATGTGAATGACGAAAAAAAAATACTAGCTGTTGAAGGAATAGAACATGGTCTCATTGGTGCCTTTTAGAGTCTTGAAAATAATTAATTTCGAGACCTCCTGATTTCTTATAAGGATAAAGAAAGACAGAAAGAGAAGAGACATTGGCAACTTAGTTGCCAAGCCTTTATACGGCTGGAAACTGACAGGCAGCGCGACTGATTGGAAAACTCGGAACGAACTAATGGCGAAAGGGGCTTCCCTCTCAACTAGATGAAAGACTCGTTTCTCTTGTAAACGCAAAAATCAATCGTGGTCAAGAGACGGTACGTCTATAAGGTCAACATGCAAATGAAAAAAAGACAAAAGAACTTGCTGTTGAAGGAACGGAACATGAACCCATTAATGCCTTCTAGAGACGACTTAATAATTAATGATAAGGATGTCGTTCTGACAAAAATTAAAAAGCAGCATGTTCGCAGCGAAAAGACTCATAGATTGTATACATGTATACACGTGTGCAATATGTTGGATCTCCGCAATATTCTACGATGAGAGCCCTTAAGTTTCCGAAGATCTTGGAGGGAATATGAGATAATACCAAGAGCGGGAGATTCTCGATGAAGAGTCTACATCTATAGGATATTTTGAAGTGGATGGGGTAAAAAGTAAGTCCTGGCTAGCTTTCAGTCCGATGGGATAAGTGTTTGCCTCCCGTTGCCTTCTGCTTCTCCTGGATAAAGCGAAAAGTTGTTGGCAAGGAGGTTCACTTCGTAGCGTCCAAGTGCTTTGGCTTTCGGAGACAATAAGGTTGTGAAGTGGAATGAGTGGCGATAAAAGCAAGAACATAGCCGAATGGAGTGATAAATAGTTTCTAAGAGACTAGAACTCGTTAATGGCGAGAAATTGAAGAAACTGTTCTGGAAAGATTAAGAACAAATTTGAAACTTATTGATGCTTCCTACCAATACTAAATCGTTGGCTAATTGGCCATAATGTCATCAATCCGCTAAAGCAAAATGCGAAGTTCAGGCAAGAATTCCCAGATGGTGCTCTTTATCCACGAATTGAATTTAAGTTGCATTACAGACTTCAGCTGCTACGTTCACTGCTAACAGATTTCCTAAGATATTAGATGCTTTTTAGTCCATCGCTTGCAGCAACAAGAATATCGACGAGGAACCTCCAGTTGGGTAGTACTTATCCGAGCATAACAAAAACAATAGGATTTCTTGAGCGGAAATCGACTTGACCCAAATGATCGGGAAGTGCGCGGCAGTCGAAAAAAACAAATAGACCAGGTAGTGCGATAGAGTCAAAGCGAAAAGAAAGAAACAGTTGGACGGAAAACTTGAGAGAGATAATTGAATACCTGTCTGAAGGATGCAGTTCAAAGACAGGGAAGAAGACGGAAGTAAAAGAGAAAGAACGATAAGTGTCGTTCGACCGGGCAACCGAGAGAAATACAGACGTCGTGGCGAAGTAGTCGAGATAATTAGGCCATCGACGCTTGCAATTTAAATTGTGAATAAACCGAAATAGAGGATGTTTCGTCGAGCGACGCGGTAAGACGAGAGAGAAATCGGGTTAGTGTGTAAATGAGTCTGCTGAAATCGCAGCAGCAGATGGAAAACAAGTCGTACGAGAGACCATCGTGCAGTGCAGCGTGAAAGTGAAGCTTTGAAAAACACTCTCTTCCTTCAGGATAATAACAATTCACAAGGTAATTAATACATTTCCCTTCTGATGTAACTTTCGTGCGGACGATGGTGCTTCGTTTCGGTCAGTTTAATTCGATATAAATTGCTTTATGGAACGTTTTAGCTGTACAAATTGTGTCGACGACAAGGTTCATTATAACATTTGACAAAAGTTGAGGATATTTTGGCAACGAAATTCAATTTTACTCCCACAACGAAATCATAAACGAAGTGCTCATTATTAATTTCTTGTTGGGATGTTGGGGTGAAACTGTATGTAAAAATAATGTATAGAGTAAACAATTCACTTCAATTTTAAAGTTTCGTGAATGCTGTCGTATCAACATTTCGTTGCTTCGGGTGTAAAACGAATTTAACAAAATTTGCAATTCGAGAACTTTGATAACGCTAAATATTGCTTTTCGGATAAGCAAGTTACATCAGCAAAGAATACGATCCGTTTTGCTATGACAATGCAATGGAATTAGAGATAAACTGATCGGAATTGAAGAGAATTTCTTTTTTTTTTTATTGTGCTATTGAATTTATATGGTATGTAGAGTGGCAGTGTTATAGGTCAAAGAGAATATGGGAAATGGCCAAGTTCCAGCTTTTTATCGGCTCGTTGTTCTCGTACTCGAATTGACATTGGTTCTCGTAGGCACTGCTCCCGGTGCTGTTACTGTCAGTGTGCCATTAGGGTGACTGGTGATGCAGAAAACTGGCCGCCCACTTGGTGCATCCTGCACTCTCGACCGATCGATACAAATACGTATGCAAATAAAGTGTACTCTCTATCTGCTGCGCTTCGTGCAGCACCGAAGTTAGGTATAACAGTGTATATATTATAAAACGTATAAAGTAATTGAAAATTCGGAGGTTGCTGCGCCAAAAAATTTGGCCGATCATTTATCCCATATGGATCCATCGAAACATGTATTTCCCAAGGAGAAATGCAGGCTGCTTGATGTCGGTTCAGTGCACTTTTCACTCTTCACTCTCTCTCACTCTTTTAGTTTGATGGTTGATATATCCGGCTTACCGGATATGGGTCACAGCCGAATCTAGACCAAATCCGTGATGCTTACCAGATCTCATCCAGATCCAAGATCTTTACCTCTTGACTGATCCGGCTTACCGGATCACATCCGGATTCAAAGTCGAGTGAAACGGTGTATATATAATAAAAAGTATAACGCAATTCAAAATTTGAAGGTAGCTGCGGTAAAAAATTTCGTCTATCATTGATCCTATATTGATCCATCAAGAGAAGCACTTCCTAAGTAGAAATGTATACAGGCTGCTTGATGTCGGTTCAGTGCAATTTTCTCTCTTTCTTTCTTTAGAGGTTCATATATCCGGCTAACCGGATATGCGTCACAGCCGAATCTAGACCAAGTCCGAGAAACTTACCGGGTCTCAACCAGATCCAAGACCTTTACCTCTTGACTGATCTGGCTTACCGGCCTAGCCGTATCCAAGCGTAAAACGGTGGATATATAATAAAAAATATACAGTGATTGAAAATTCGGAGGCAACTGCGGTAAAAAATTTGGAGTACTATCGACCCATAAGGATCCATCACGAGATGTACTTCCTTAATAGAAACGTATGCAAGCTGTTTGATGTCAGTTCCGCACACTTTTCTTAATTTGATGCTTGATATATCGGGCTTACTACATATGCGTCGCAGCTAGATCTGGAACAAATCCAAGATGCTTACCAGATCTCAACCAGATCCAAGATTTTCACCTTTTGACTAATCCGGCTTACGGGATCGTAGTCGGAACCAAAGTTAAGTAAAAGAGTATAAATATTATAAAAAAGTATAAAGTTATTGAAAGTACGGAGCATGCTGCAGTAAAAACTTCGGCCTTTTATTGATCCCATATGGATCAAGCAAGGGATGTAATCCCTAAGATAAAATGTATACAAGCTGTTCGATGTCAATTCAATGCACTTTTCTCTCTCTCATTTCGACTGTTAATATATATTCGGCTCACTGGATAGGTCACAAGTCGGATCAGAACTGAATCCAAGTTGCTTACCAGATCTCAGCCAGATCCAAGATCTCTTGCTTGATACGATTTACCGGATCCCAACCGCATCTAGGTCATATCGAGGTATTTACCGCTTTCCTGTTACGAATATCGGTTGGATTTTGGACAATTTTAATTCACATTCATCTTTACCTCCTGGATCTGGTTGGAACAAACCCCGACCCAAATCCAGTAACGATTTTAAAAAATCGTTACTGCTAGCCCGATCCGGTTCACTCTAAGCGACAGATCTACGCGAGATTTGAAATATTTATCTTTGGTCTGATCCGATATGCCAAACTAGAGCGGGATCCAGTTAAAATTTGATAAAGCATCTGCAAATGGTCCACCGATAATACAATTCTCCATTAGAGCTGGACTGAAAACTCGCATCACCAGAACGCATATGGTCTGAACACAAGATTAAAAGATAGTGGCATTATGAGAAGATGTCGACATTAGAACCCACATCATGACTAGAAAAATAAAACAGGGATACATATTATGTCGTACATATCGTCCCATTAGCATTATTTAATCTTTACAATTCATGAGACGACATCAATGATAAACGGAACATTTTTTTGCGCTGCTTTAGACAGAAATACACAATAATATTTTTCTGACCTTCGAAGTAGAGGGTCTCGTTCCATCTCGGATTCAGGGTTCTCCTCTTAATTTTCGTCTCGAGACGATGTTTTTTGTCGGGTAGAAGAGTGACGCGCACGTATGGATCGGACGTTCCGGAAAGATCCTTCGCCGGTAAGTCCTTACCCTGAAAAAGGAAGAAACAGGTTGTCATTATTTAAGCGAACATTGGCCACGTGCTGCATCGGGAAAACACTTGGCGAGACAGCGAGAATGTGGGAAATCGATCGGTTGAAAACTGGCGAAGAAGCCCACACCCTGCTCAAGTCTAGTGTTTGCTCAGGAACGTCACTAGCAAGGGTGGCTCAGTTTGCGGGAGGTTGAGTCGCGGTGGATTCTAGGCGGGAACTTATATTCATGAATACCCGGTTGACTTGACCTCGAACTTATCTTCGGTCCACCGGGTATAAAAAAGCCGCACTCACTCGGCCTGGAATCTCTTGTTCCCTATCTGGCAGAAGTGGCCGAATGTTCGCCATTCTGCTGAGACTTTGCCAGGACTACCTTTTCACAGGACCGACGAAGCGAGACGAAAAAATGAAAAGTTTATAAAGTTCAGAACTCTATCACCAATTCTGACGAAAGTTGTGCGTCCAGAAGGTACTTTAACCGTATCCTACGCACCATATGTATCATAAGAGGGTAGATAAGATATACAATAAACTAAAAAGACGGAGAAACCCGAATAAATAAGAAACGAAGAAAGAACGTCTGTTCTTTAGTGCAGGTCTTAAGATATTGGTCAGCATAATTTATTATCGTGTGATTCGTTCACCCCGATGACCAGACCCACCATCAATTCGGGAACAAATTATTTCGGTCAATGTCTGGCCGAAAAGAGAGGTTATTACGTTATAGAATTTTCTAGAGAAGATTGTCCGTACCATTGGCCAGTTTTTTCTTTGCCTCAGGCTCTCATATTATATCCCTCTTTCATTCCCACCGCCTGCCCCTTAATCCCCTGCGCAACCACAATTCTATCGAATACCTTAATAGCAAACTCCCGGCGCGTGGCCGGCACGGGCGATGGCACACCACCACTGGATCTTCCTCTAGTGAGCAAGGAAGCACGCTCCCACTGATCGCCACTTTATTACGGCTGTCCGCTCCTAATCGCCTTCGAGGCTATGTGTGCTATCGTATGTACACAGTAGATATACACGTACTCCAAATTGCGGTGAACGTTTATTGGAACAAGCAAAAAAGAAAATGGTAAAGCCGTTCAAAATTGACTAAGATTACTGATATAATCCAACTTTTTAAAATCGCGTATCTTCCCTTGAAATATGACTTCGGTAATTTATGAAATTATCCTCAGATCAGTGGACCCATTATGGTCATTTTAATGATTTTTTTTTGACACCGCGATGATTATTAAAAATAATTGTCGAACGATAATCCAATCAAAATTTACGTGCGCCCATCGCTTTATTATAACTGTCCGCTTCTAATCGCCTTGGAGGTTGAATATGGGCGCGGTTCTATTCATACAGCGGATGTACTCGTGCACGTACTTCAATGTGAGATGAACATTAATTGTAAACAGGGGATAAGAGAAATATTCCCTCTCCTGTAACGTGGTAAAATTCCGGCCCCTCTGGACGTCTAGCATGACAACAACAACCGGCAAATACATAGAATTTCGATAAGCAAATGGGTAATAATTTTAATCATTTTCACTTCCATTATTTATGTACGCCGCACGACGAGGCTTTCCACATCAATATTCACCACTTAGACATTGAAAGTCCCTTTATGCTACGATAAATAGCGCCTCACAGGGAAGAACAATATCCCAAACAACATTGTCGCATAAACCAACATATTATTAACCAATATATTATCTACCGTTATCCTCCAGCTGCGCCGCGATGACCGAGCGCGCAGTGATTTTGTACTTCGCGCGCCTTTGTAACAAATATTAAATCGCTAGGCGTAGTTGCGAGTAGTTGCAAAAATCAGAGTTGGTCTCTTGTTTTTTCCCTCCCGGAATTGCGTAAAAGTAGGGATGAGAAGGATCGTGCTTTCGCGATCGACACCCCGCTTGGCTGTTCTTGTCCGATCCCCGTCCCGCTGAGTAGCGTATCATTGGTAGCCATGGTGTTCGAGGGGGGGGGGAGGGGAGTCGAGGGAAATTCCCGCATCTGTGATCGAGGTAAGCCTTTGTCGTTCAGCAATTAAAGTCTGTTTTTTATATTACAATCCATTGATTAAATAAATCGGTGGTGATAATGGGTCTTGCGCGTGCAAGAAGTTCACGAGTCTTAATTTGATCGAGTTTGGTAAGTCCCGCATAACTTACGGTCAATCGATGTCCTCGCAATAGAGTATTGGCCGTTTCAGCTTTCTCGGCAAACCCTACATGGGAAGGTACGTGATTTTCAATCACGTATCTTCTTTCGTCAATTACCGCTTCATCAATTCGTCAAATTAGCCTTAGATAAGTGGTGAGCTTACAGTCAGTTTGATGATCCACTCATCAAAACAAAAACTTTGATTCGAGTAAATTTAAACAACGATAATTTAATATTGGATAAAAGGGTGAATAATTTGAACCACGGAGTTTATGCTATTGTGCTTAGCTCCGTATTGTCCATTAAGATTTTTAAGGCTTTTCAAAGACACTCATAAAATTAAAAAGAATGAAGATAACTTCTTTTAAAAATACGAACTACTTTTCTGAATAATGATATCAAAGTAATTGCACTACTAAAAAAGCCTTTATTTTATGCTTCATGCATTTCTAATGGAATTTCAGGTTCCATCTGTTTTTTTTGCAGTCTTTTTTGCACAAAGAATACTCTGAAAATAACTATTCCTTGAATATAGTAAATACGTTTTACATTAGCAACAGAACAAGACAAGGGGTTCAGAATATTAGATGCATATTTGAATAACAATTACACCTGTATTAGCTTAATAAACTGAAATTACGTATTTGCTGATCAACATGTCGGAGTTTAGAAGTTTACCCTATTTGCTCGGGGGGTCGACAGCTGATAATGTCAGAGTGTGGACCGCCAACGCAGACAATAAGAAGCACATTAACGTCTCTAAACACATGATCGATGTAGTGTATTTTGTAGAGGAAACTAAAACTTTGACCGAATACTGAGCTTCGGATAAATACACAGGACTGGTAACAGCTGTCATGTGGGAAATGGTTGTAAATGCCTTGTTGAAATAGAATAAGGGCAACTAGCTGTGACAGTTGATTTATACATTTGTTTACAGCACAATGAGTGAACAAGGAAATGCTATATCTACTAAAAAGTGAGGGAGGGTTTTCCGGAGTAAGATTCTCGTACATTCTCGACTATTTTTCTCGTTGAAACCGCGGCGACGCTCCGATGAACGTTAACTTATACATCCCCAACTCCAACCTCTGGTTTTCGTCTCGACTATACACTTTCACGAAAATCCACGTCCCAGTTTCTGTACTTTTAACAATGTGCTGCCACTGGCGTTAACGGGTGGGTACACTAGTCGTTCGCCTCGCTAAACGTGAAACATCGCGTGTCCCAACTGTACACATACCCACGATAACGTTTTGGGAAGTGAAAACTGCAACTAACACACATACACACCGATGCGAATGACGACGTCGCGCTTCCACGCAAAATGGGCAGATGAATTTCAGTTTCGAGAGTTCGCGTCGTGGGAGCAACGGTGGATGGAAAATTCTCAGTTCCATCTGAAGTATTGTAAATTATGTATTCTCTCGTGGTGCATTTTCTCCGGGAGCGAGACTCCAGACAAAAAATTATAAGACCAACTTCAACTTCAACAATGTTCAACTCATTCTTATTATTTGCAGCTCCGTGACTAATTTCTACCAGGTCAGTCCTTGGGATTTTATTTGAGCTGAGAAACCATGAAAACAGTCAGATTGCCTACTTTCTTTTGTTTTTTGTTGGCGATTCAACTACATTAATCGATTAATCACTATCTAAATTACATTGATTTGATTTTGTCTGCAACTATGGAGAATAGGAGCCCAAACTTCGTACGGTAAAATACTTATAAGGCGATCGTCGGTGAACGCTTTATTTTCGGGTACACCGCTATACCTATGAATTTAGTTTTTTAGAGAGATCCACTTTCCACATTATATGTAAATTTCGAATAACAATGAGAGTTAGCGTCGCTACACCGAGAGAAAAAGTTTTGTGGAACCACGGAAATCTTCGCAAATAAAATAAAATACTTGAGTTTTAATTCCATTCCTTGAGTCATCTGAAACTCAATGAAAAGTAGTGACATTGAATCGAGGAAACTGTATAAAAAGAAACTTTTTTATTCACTCTCCATGAAAGAACTGTTGCCGTTTTACGAGATTTTAATCCTAGAATATAAAGTAAAAATCTATTAGATATTTTTATAAGCATATTGTTGATAAGTCAAAGTGATAGCGATAGTACTAATAATAATTTTACTCGAATGGAAGAAATTAGACCAAAATAAATACAAAAGTTTCCGTAACTCAATTTTTGTTTTCTCATTTTAAGTATACAGTATTGTCGTTAATGACCTAGCTGTTAATGTGACACAAAATAAACGTCTGAATATTAAGAAGTAAAATTTTTCCCTGTGCTTGGAGAATTTAATATAAATTTTATACGATATTAGGGTCTATACGATAGTTTTTTAATGTGGAGAGTAAAATAGAAAAGTTTTTTATTTCGAGAGGTTAATGAGTAAGCTTACGAAGATCGAATCACCTAAAGAAACATTAGAAATTTTTTTCCTAAAGATATCCTTATTTCGAATAATTTTGCACTTGTACCTCATTATAATAAAAACGTCATAATTCTGTCATTTTCCAAAGAGCACAAAAGTAAAACTTTCCACTTTTCGTAGCTTTCAGACCCAACTGGTGAATCAATTTCAGTGTTCGATATCGCATTTTATCTGCTGAAGGGTGCATTTTTAATTGAATATAGACATTCTAGATGCGGTAAATATTAGATTTGCTATTACCAACTGCCTAGCGATTTCTCATTAGAGAAAGATTCATTTACATATTCAAAATTATAGCTTTATCATAAAGATTTAAAGGAAAAATTACTATATTAAATCTAGAATGCACTCTTTGACAGATGAAATAAGACAATGAACACTAAAATTTGTTCACCGGTTTGATCTCAAAGTTACGGGAAGTCAAAAATGTTGACCTTACATCATTCTGCTGCACTGTATGTATTTACAAAATTGCAAAATTATAATGTATAATATGTATTTGATGGGGTTTTGATTTAAGATTTTTTAAAAGCAGTGTATCATTTACAAATTTTTTATCTTTTAACTTTATTTCAGGTGACAAGTCCTTCAATTTTTTTTGAAACGGCGAAAACGGGCAGGTTTCTCTTCTGACTTTGTGTTTATCAAATAATTCAGATCTAGTTTACAGTTATTGCATTCACATTACGATTACACCGGATAATATAATGCATATCGGAATCGCACGCCGGTTTCAGCGCTTATAGACGTAGTAACACGAATACATTATTAGCCAGTCACCACGACCACGAGATATCGCGTATAATTATAGTTGCAGCTGCTTGTTCGCCCTAGCTATAAGCTAATCACTGGGCGAACGTGTTGTGCATGTGTGTATATGTGTGCGTGTGTGTGTGTTTGTATTTGTCACGGTATACCGAATTCCAATGTACAGCCGAATATTAATCGCAGCCACGAGCAGCGATCTCGAAAGGGGTTGAGAACTCTGCACGACTATCTCCGTCCTTCTCTCGCTCTCATGTGACGTTTATATCGTCAGTATATCTCCCGGTGCATGTGCAAACGTTTCATCGATTCGCGGTTAAATAAGCAATATACGTCGGCGATTAGCCGCCACGACGATCTATCGAAGAATTTATGGTAATTTCGTTCGACGATTTCCACGTCAGCGTGCAAAACGAAATACATCAAATTAGGAAGGCTTGCACTGAGAGAAAAGCATATCGTTTATTCAACAATTTTACATGGTAAAACAAATATAGGGAGGCTTGCAATGTTTTATGGTTGAAGCGATGATAATATGATTCAATAAACGATACTTGTAAGGTTATTGGAAACAAACTTTGAAATCGTATATGTAACAAAACGGCATATTTAAAACTATTAGCATAGTTTTTGAAACTATTATCATTTTGATGATTGCTACTATAATTATATTTTCTTGCTTCCCAAGCCGAAAGTACCGGCTTCCGGGCCGCATTTGAAGCCGGTAATAGCGGCTTTTGTGGCGGGCTCAAATTGTAGCGCGCTCTGGTGGACTATAGTTTTTTCGTGGCCCGGCCGTCAAACTCAAACCGTCGAAACAATGAAATGCAGCTTGTAACCTCGAAGGTTTTTTTTTCATATGTGCGACTGATGCCGACACGGAAATATTAAGCGAGTATAATTCAGTTAATTCCTTTAGTTACCCTAAAAGTGAGTGTATTGCAAATAATGAACGACTCTTCGTCTGAAGGTTCTGCAGTCGAAGAAGAGATTTTGATGAATTTTGACGAAGAAGCAAAAAAAATCGTACATACAGAAAGCTTCCCTAAAAAATCGTCTGATCGATACCTACTCGTATATAATACTTAAAAACAGTAGCAAGAGGAAAACAAAAATTGTTTATCAATCTCAGAGAAAAACTGCTCTCAAACTCAAAAAAAAATTGAATTGCTTATTTTGAAGACCTTAAAAGAAAACTCAAGCCACCAACATTAGAAAAAATCTAAATTTAATTTTAAAAAAAGTGATAAAATATGTGTATTTTAATGCCCGCCCCGACCAGCAAGAACCTCGGTTTTGCAAAAGTCGGGCGGGCGCCCCCCCCCCCCCCTCCCGCCCCTGGCGCACGGTATTTTCGGTTGTGGATCAAGAAAAATAGTATACGACCCACGGCCCGAATGCTGGATGCCCTGGCGTGTGTGATATAAATCGGCTTCGCCTCGGCCCTTATATCACACGCGGCCAGGAAATCCACTTTTCGGGCCTTGGGTCGTAATATACTATTGGTATAACCTTAAAATATAGACGTTCTTCCTGAAAATTATATTTTTGGTTGATCTAACAATTTTCTTATATTTGCTATACCCGTAAAATATAGAAGTTCCTCCTGGGAATTATAGTTTATAGTTAGATTATCGTCAGTCCAACTATATTATTTTTAAAATAACCAGATTCTTCTCTCAGTGCGACCATGCTGCACGATATTATTGCAATATTTAGACAAATATCTTTACCGAATGAATCGAGGATTCCTTCAATTGTCATTAAATATTATATTGCATTCGTGTTGTTTTCGGCTGTGTCGTGCAGATGCAATAAATGTCAATAAAACCAATATATGAGACTGATAAAATTTATAAAATCGAAAAATGATACCAATGTATTGAGTTTAATATCATAATAATTATTATTCAATAAATAATGTATTCATTTTGAGTTATGAATGAATTGGGTTGTTTCCGGAAATAATATTTGCCTTTTACACATCAAAATGTTTATATGATCTCTATATTAATTTTATTTGCCTAAGGATGAAACAAGCTTCGCTCCCTTTTGTTTCTTTTTCGATGGGATCGTGTTTTACGGTGATTATTAGAGGAGCGATATGGCGACGTAAAAAAATAAGCGGGCGTTATTGGAACAGGGGAGGAGTAGCTAGTCAGGGTCGCTAGCACACGCATCGTATAATTTAAGCGGGTAAATAGCTCGGTAGAGAAAAGCGATAACACTAGTAATTCACTGTACAAGTACTGTACAGGGGGTGGGATTAGAGTTTTCGTTGAAAATATTATAAATCTCGGTAATAAATATGCATAAGCTTCCTCCGGTTGTACTATATAAACTTCTGGTGACTGGGGGTACGGTATAAACCTTGTATCGTCGCAGTTGATAGTGCGAAAACCTTATCTGAATTACCTATTATACCACCTACACGTTTCCCAGATCAACTACTAAATCCTCGATACCTGCTCCATTTACTATTTTTCATGCATAAGAAACTAAGCTTTTGACAACTACAGCTTCGTAAAAAAGATGCAGTGCGAATGAATTGGATTTTTTTTTCGTACTGAAACAAAACGGTTTTGTCTACAATCGTTTCTAGAATCTTTCTGTTGATCTTACGAAAAATTGTGAGTCAACACCAGTTTTTATTTTTTAGTTTCAAGAATCATTTGTATTTTTAAAAAATACATAACTTGGATATAAATTTTATTTGCAATTTACAAAAAATGTATGTTACCCTTTTCAGATACGAAGTTCACGTTAAAAATACAATGGAAACAAAAAAAATTAACGTCCCATATTTAAAAATATTAATAACTTCATTGTTGATCAATATTTTTGTAAGACTGTGTAGTGATCATATGTAAAATATCGACCTTGCTATTACTATAATTTTATTCGTATCGGTATTGGGAATAAACCTACTTTTTAGCTCCGAGATATGTTTTATGCAACCCTTAAAAAACAAACAGAAGGACGAATATTGTGATACAACTTAAGAAGTACCAAATTTACATCACCATGTGTAAGTGAATAATCGTAAGCAAAAAAGAAATGAGATACACCAATGATTGTACAATCTAATCGAACATCAATTTTTTATCATGATTAAGCTTTAGTGAAATAGTGAAATAGCAAGATAAATAAAATAAAATTTCTTTAAATGGCTAGAGTATTCTATAAATACCATAAAACTAGTATAATAAAAACTATGCGTAAAAAAAATCATGGGCAAAAGAGGAGACAGAGACGCCAGCCAATAGATAGTCCATAACAACATAATTTTTTTCTTTTATAAAAAATCCGTATCGAAAAATAGCAAAAAAATTGGATAATAGAATAACGAATCTTGGATTGAATGGCCAGAAGTTGTCATAAACTTTGAAAAACGAATTTATCACACATTGAAATGTAATTCACTAGCACATTTGCCGCATATAGCACCCTGTTAGAAATTCGCGGTGTAGATTCGTACAGTGTTAGAGGTCAACATTTTCGGAGTTATTTTCAAAACAATTGTAGGAATTATTTTCACACCGGCGACTGAGTTAATATTTTTACACGAGTTAATAATGGGAATGATTCCGAACGGTCTAAATTCAACCCTTATAGGTGTAAAACTCAATCGTGGGCCGGATTGGGGGGCTGGAAAATTCTTTTGACACCAACAATCGAGGTGAAGTCTAGAACTTCACACAAGTTCACTACTCGTAGTAACTCGCCTAATCGTGTGTCATTACACTGAGAGAAAAATATAATTGGATACACTAAATTTTCAAATGAACCATTTCTTTAAAAATATTCAAGTGCAAGGTTCATTTGTACCAATCATATATTTAATTTCTTGAGTTGTTAAATGAAATAAAAATTTCATTGAATCCACAGGATATTTATTTTTTTTCTACTAAATATTCTGTTGATTTAATAAAACTATGTTAAGAATATGTCAGACAATATACGTATTCAAATAATGTCGTCAATTCTATCGAGTAAATGTATCGTTGAATCAAAACAATATTTGTTGCGATGTAAGAAATATTCATTTAAATCATTTGAAATTCAATTAAGTGGGTTTTCGAATGAAAAATACCCGATTTATTTTTGAAACAACTACTTGATTCAATTAGTAGTGGGCACGGGCAAATACAATTACTGTAGCTATTATGACCATTGTAATTGTTTTTTTCTTTAAATTTTTTTTTTTCACACAATTGCCCGTTGATTTTTTTAACAAATTCATGTCAATTCACTGATTGACCTACCCAACGTTTTTTTAGAAATCGATTATATGTTTTGATTTATTCCTTTGAATGTGATGGCCACATTGGTCCAAAGATGGCCAAAAACAGTACGTCTACATTATGTTATACTCGATTTTATCTATGAAAACAGTTCCGCACGTATTCAAGCTTAAGGAGGTTCGTCAGTAAAATTAAAAATGCACAGAAAAATCTGAAATAATTACCGCGTTTTGAATAATTCATGACAAACTCACATGAATTTTTTGGGAATTTTCGTCTACATCGTTTACACAAAATTTTTTTTTTCATGCATGCATTTCAACATGGGCTCTTATGGCATATTTACAAATTAAAAAAAATAATAGTAATTGAACATTTTTTTTACATCGTTAAATTTTTAAGTATTTGGTGGAATTAATTCTTTTTTTTTCCATGTAAAAAATTTTTTCAATTTTTTTTATTGTTCTTCAATTCGCAAATATGCCATAAGAGCCCATGTTAAAATGTTTGCATACAAAAATTAATTTTGTGTAAACGATATAGACCAAAATTCCTAAACAATTAATATGAGTTTTTTATGAATTATTAAAAACGCGGTATAATTATTTAAAAATTTTCTGTGCATTTTCAATTTTACTGACGAACCTCCTCAACCAAATGATCTAATTGATTCAAATATATATAAAATCCATACATTAATTTTTTAGTCTACTAAACAAAATATATAGCTACTTCTATTGAACTGGTTCTTTTCATTCAACTAATGCGGCTCTTTTATATAGTTCATTTAACGCAATATATTGGTATTCAGACGACACATATAGTTGCTTCAAATACAAGATAATAGAATGAATTATAAATATTTTAAATAAATTATTTGGTGTATTCAATTATATTTTTCTCTCAGTGTATATACACATTTTTTCGAGTGACTTTCGAGTTGAATTTAACACCGAATTTCTAACAGTGCAATCTTGAATAAGACGACAAATACGAAAACGTCCTTCTTTCATTTTCCTCGACGAAGAACCTAGTTCGACATAACAGGTGGTTTTTCGTCAAGCGAGAGTTTCTACCGAAGCGCAAAGTTCCGCTCGTGTACAATTTATCACAACTCCACTACTTGACGATGTATATAACTTTTCTTGCTTCGCGGGCACTTTTCCTCGTTCCCTGAATTTAATATCGTACCAATGAATTCACATTTACGCAAGAATAAATTTACACTTATCCACCCCATACAAAATATCACATATGTGCATACATACATACTATTATACATACTATTATACATAATATTATACATACTATACATACACTATTAATAATCCCGCCAACATGATAGTCACTCTAACTGGATTCAGAATTAAATTATCACGTGGCTAGCTTAGGTGTCGAGACACGTTTCCTTGTCGTCGAGAATGAGAATATAGTAAGCCTTGGAAATTCAGTAATAGTCGGACGTATCGCAGTGCTAGGTTTCTCTCTCTCTTTCTCTCTCTCTTATTCAATGAGGGTCTCACACCCCTAGCCTTATACTCGCTTCATATGTGAGGGAGCCTTGTCGCGATTATACGTGACTCCGTTTAGAATAGCTTCAGTCTTCTGGCTTAACACCGGCCCTTATTGCTGGTAAGAGGGAAGGTGAAGCAATGGCAGAGTGCAGGTAGTGCATTTCGCAAATTCCACATGTATACACGCGAATGCCTGGCCTCTAGTCCGCTGATGCTGCTTTATGTGCAGCGTTCGTTGCAACAGCAACGATAGTCAACAGTGAGAGCTTCACTACTATAACAATTGCTCGTAAATGTATCGCATCAATTTATACGACGAAATGTACTTTCCTTTGTTCACCATGCGTGATGCGGTAGCTTCTGCTACGGCAACGTCATGAAGCTATTATTATAACGTGGTTGTGTCAATTGCTACCAGAACGTGAATTCGTTAATTGATTTCCTGCGAAAAATATTACAAAAAATGACTCGGATTCAGTGAAATATTAAAAAAAAATAGAAACCGATGAAAGGTTGTTTGGATCGTGTTTTTGTTCAATTTCGTTTTTAATGATTGTACGTGATGATAAAACTTCGATCGCGGCAATGGAAAAGCTTGTTTGACAATTAATTCATTTATCATGTTCATTCTAAGTCGTAGACCAATCAAAAAAGGTTTTTAATTATAAAATCTTCTGAAAATTACTGAAACAGGATATGACACATTAAATCCGTACATGTAATAATGGTTTTCTAGATAATAAATCGAACGTAACGAGACTGCGATTTTATGAATAAATTTCCTATAACATGTAAGACGCAAAACGATTCTGATAACACTGCGATAGAATATTCACCATAATCAATTTGTCATAAAGGATTGAATGTTCATGCTGTGTTTAACTGTAGTGAATATGGAAAATTTTCCATGAATTTTAAATTTATGATAAATCTCGAATTTCTGTATCGTATTATTATAAAATTTCACGGTGAAATTTTCGATTCATGTTTCATGTGCTCATACTTTTCTTTACGCGAAGGTTTGGAGAAAAGTTTTTTTTTCTGAGTGTTTCTAGGACATCAGAATCGGAACAGAAAAAGAAAGAAGACCATATCATCAAGTTGACGAATCTGTTTGATATAGCGCTTGCAAATGCTTCAGAAACGATGGAAAACGACGAAACAAAAGCATTTCATGGTAATCAAAAACAAAATAAGAGATCACACGATCGTCAATTGGACCGAACATCAACCCGGAAACCGGAATCATGTGTGGAACAAAATCAGACAAAACGCGGAAAGAGTCGAAATACCAACGAAAGTCACAAGTCGTAAAAGTTTCTTTAAGAGAATCTTAGTATAACTTATCGCGTATTATGAGTAGAATAGAAGAAAAGAATAGAATCTTTATTGCTCTTCTACATTATGAGTATGACAAAATTATTCATTTCCAGCTGTTCATTTTATATATTTTATTAACCATCAAGTTATTTTTTCCCTATCATACATGGATTATGAATACCTATCTCATTGATAAAAAAACACTAAAAAAAAGTCAGTGCTTAGAAATAATTTGCTTCATTCCTCAGTCAGCCGAAGTGAGACGTATAGACAAAAATGAACATTATACACGGCAAAAATCTCTTATATGTCATCAAAAAATGCTGAAAATAATCCACAATATAAACGATTCTACTGGGTATAATGAACGAAGGAGAAAATTTACAAAGCTTAAAGAATTCAGGTAAAAAAAACAATAATTTTGGGAAAAAATACTTTTTTGTAGATAAGTGAGTTGCGCGACCTGTCAATATTTTTCTTTCTACTAAAAAAAATAGTGAAAATGTAACTAAACTAGAGAAAAACACTGTACAATGAACGGCTCTGAAAAAAATTAAAAACGTTTCTCTGAGTCACCCTAACCCACAGTTCTCACGTACCAAGCGATTTACCAGCAACCGGCAAAAACTTAACAATGAGAACAATCCGCATAAAATATTTAATAGGACCCATTTACTAAGAACTCTGAAAACGAGTAAAAATGACTACAGTAAAACGTTCGAATAATATCCGCTTAAGGTCACAGCTATTTCGGCTTTTTTTATAATTAGATCATGGATATGATTATCCAATCGCGGAGTTCGATTTCATGTTCAATATTTTACGGCCCTTTGAGGTTCATGCAATTTGTGGGCTGTAATGTCATATGCTATTTAGTTACAAATCATATATGGCTGCTGCTGCTGCTCGTATGCAAGGAATATTGATCTGGTGCGCTAGCCAGCTCAGCCTCCACTCGAATTACCGAGGGTATTTTAATTATTGAATTTACAACGTGAATTTGTTTGGAATAACTGTCACGTCCAACGCTTGCACCGAGAGAAAGGATATCATCATCAGAATTTACGGCGATCGTTGCCAATGAAATGGAGGAATATTTGAGTTTTAATACTATTTCATTTAATCAAAGAAATCATCATTGTTCGTTTCATTGATGTCACTAAACTGACAGCGTTACTTCTTACACCACAGCTCAGAATTTTTAAACCTGTTATCCTTAACTACTTGTCAGATAAAGCTCAAAATTAAATGGAACGTCCTGAAGTACGGCAGAAATGGACTAATGTGAACGGGCTCCTTGAAATTCGAAGCCGATTGTTCGGGAGAACCGCAAAACAAAAAAGTGAGGCTAGGTGCGCGAGAGACAACCCTATATGTCTTTAACATTGGACGATTTAATTCCCAGCACTCGCTGTCATCATGTATATTGGCGTATCTCACAAACTTTCAAACTTTAAAGCCTCGAAGAGCAAAAATCTTGTTTGAGCAATGGCGCCAATTTTTTTCACCCATTCTAAGATCTTTAGGAAGCAATATTTCTTCGCCGGTGATTCATCTTATACAGGGTGCCGGTATAAAAAAATCATAATGTAATTTTCAACTCATAATAATTTATTTGGTGAAAATTCGTTGTCAGAACTATTTCTTACGGTGTTTTAGCACTAAAGGAAAGTTTTAAAAACTTGTTAATACTTTACTTCCCGAACCGACACTGGTGGTTGCGCGGTCGGTGTGCGGCTTTGGCGATCCCCGAGTTGAGCAGTATTGTTTGCGGCCATAACGTGGATGGGTGATCGCTTAGCCGTGCACCGGTTGGCTCATCAGCCAGTGAGCGGGAAGTCCGTTTTTCTGAGGCCTCGGTGTTTATACTTAAGCAAGTTACTTTCGTGTATACACCGGGAAGTCAGAAGAATATACAGTCAAATGTGGTACAGTGTAGCTAAGTCGGCTGCGGACGCAATGGAGTTTAGGTTAGCTTAGTGAAGTGCGGGTAGGGATAGGAATAAGGGTGGGAAGGGTGGTAAAAGGCGATTGAAGCCATACCATGGAAGGAGGGATATTTCATTGCCAATAAAAAATACATACTTCACTTCCAGCAAATGAATTAGCCATTGGAAGGTATAGAGTTATTCCTTCCAATGGACAATTATTATTATCCAATATCACTCGAATTTACAGAAAATAAAAAATATGCTGGCTGATGACTTTAATAACTCTAAATATAATTTATATAGTTTAGAAATTGTAATAGTTTGAACTTTTAAACCTGACAATTAAATACACTTTGACCCAGTAAAAAATGCTTTCTTATCGACGGTCGCGCATATCTGGGAAGATCTAAGTTTCTATAATGTACTCAGATGTTCTTTCATTATCGTAATCATTTAAGAACGCTGCGAAAAATATAATTGACTCTCCGATATAAATTTCACTTCATCAATCAGGGATGAATCTACTTCCATGAGGATCCAATTTACTCAACTCAATAACGGTAAATGTCAGGTTCATCATCAAGATCGAATGACAGACGTTTACAGGATACCCGCTTAATTTTCAGACATGTTTGGCGATGCATTATCTTTACCAAACCTAACCAGAAGTTGACGACTTAAAAAAAAAATGTTTGGAGGTCTATATCGATGATACACACCCGTACGAAGTGACCCGAAAATCAGAGTGACACACGGAAATGTTAATAATATTCGCATTTGAACCAGAATAAAATAGCTGATACGAGCATTATAAAATTGAATTAATTGTCGCTTCCTCACGGAGGAAGCTTTGTTTCCATGAAGAAACAAAATTTGGGCATTATTGTCAGAATACTCAGAATGGCCCAAAATATCGAAAAAGTTGTTAAAAAAAACGTCCGTATGTGTGTGTGTGTGTGCGTGTGTGTGTTTTCGCAGCAGCAGCAGCAGCAGCAGCAGCAGCAGCAGCAGCAGCGGTTCGTCTTCGATTATTGCAAGTTTTTACGAAATTTATTCAGAATTTTTTATCTTATACCTTTTTGAAATTTTCCAAAAAACGACGTGCGCGCTCTAGCTTTCGTAAAATTGATGATATTTCGCCAAATAATCCTTCATAAGTGCAGCTACCCTTAATTTTGTTTGGTACTGAATATGACCGACATCGAGAAAGCGGTTCGGATTCTATACAGTTTTGAAATTTCCGAAAAAATCACGTTTTTGCCCCAACTTTGGCAAAACATGAAACAACGAACTCAAATTTCATACATGAAATCGGTACTATCGGGAAAATGTCGTTATTGCATTAACATTGACAAAACAAAAGATAGCGGAGTCAAACTTTAGATATGAAATCACTCCTATCCAGCAATAATCTGTACATAGTTCCGTCATAATTTGTTTTTTGGGATATTTTCTTCCGTGTGCCTTATTCAGGCTTTTACGCAACCTCTATCCCATTTCCCCGTTTCTACATAAAGACCGCTAAGAGTGTTATTCGCAGCCACTCGTCCTAATGCACTACTGTGTTGCATTTGCACGATGGTCAGGGTGCGGAAAACCTGGCCGACACTGGCGGCTTCATTTTAACTAAGTTTCTTCTGTATATAATTCAAGCCACAGAATTTTTTATGTGGTTAAAAGTCTCCAGGAATTTAACTTTAAAAAAAATTAAGCTGCTCAGTTGAACTTTGCAAATGGCTTTCTTATTATTTTTGGTTATTCCTACAAAGCTTCCTTTATGAGAAAGCCGAAATCGATTAACATACTCCCACATAGAGAAAGTTTCGCAAGAACAAATAAGAATAATGATGAAACAATTTGTGAAGTTCAACTTTGCAGCTTTCTTTACATAGATTATATCTCGTAGATCTAAAAAAAATGTATGATACTCACTGAGTTCAGTCTGTGTAAGTTACGATCGTATTGCGCCGTTGGGTTACACGAAAGTTACAGGCTTCTGAGGTACGCATATATCCTTTCAATGAATAATGGAGACCGTTTCTTCGAATCGATAAAAAGTTTACTCTAAAATAATGAAACAATTATCTCTATTATATGCTGACTAATTTAATGGTTCTTTACAGGTCTGAAATATTCTATTTGGAATTTAAGTGCATTATGTCATTGAATCCAAAAAAATATTGCTTTGAAATCGATGAATTCAAAATCGATCCACCCATTTCTTTGGGGTCAATAAAAAAATTTTCATTATACTTGCGCGGGAAGTTCGACTTTCCACCCGACGACGTTCACGTAATTCGAATTTTACGCTGCAGTTATGGTGAAAAATAGTAGACTCCACTAGGGAATGAAAGTAAACTATCCCCAACCCTCTCCTTCGGTTCGTATAGTAATCTTACATGCGGTTGAACATAGTCTACTTTCCCTCCCTAGTGGCGTGATATACTACTCGCTCGGCGTGGGAAGAATTTTATTTCATTTGTTAGAATAATATAATCTGATTATTACAAAATATTTGTGGAATTTTTTTTTCTATTATTCATCTGATGATGAAGGTCTCATGTATGGAATGTAATGGCTTAATCGACATATGTATCATACGTGTGCTTCGACGAATATTACAAATTTTTCGCTCTTCCAACGTTACATTGCTGTCGCAATTCCAGCGTAGTGCTAATTATTTTAATGAAACGATGAAAGCGAGAGAGCTGTAACATCCGCTCTCGACAAGCCGCACAGAATAGTGCTGTGTGTCGCAGTTTTTTTAAATCACCAATAAGCAAATATCGCTAATTAACGTTGGTTCGTTAATCAAATTCTTTGCCACGTCGCATGGCAATAAATTAACGAACGTTCGAAATACTTTTAATTAATAGTAATATTGATGATAACGGTAGTTGTAGAATTATTTCATTCTACTTTACTAGAATCCTACGTTATTATTCGCTCTAATCTATCACCAATAATTCATGAATACAATACCGAATTTTTATCCTAAAAATTCCAAAAATAAACAAAAATTTGGGACTACTTGAGAGAAAAAGTGTTTCCTTGAAAAAAAAATGTTCCCTTGTTGTGTCGATTGAGAATTCAATAGAGACTAACTATTGTTTGGTACGTCGATTAGTCAGTAGTTAAAGAAATATGGTGTTTTTTGGAATCAAATCAGTGTAAATTTTCTATTAATACTGATTTTATTCCATTCTAAAAATGAAAAACAAATGTTGACATGGACAATATATTCAAATAATACTTCCAATGTTTCCCAGGAACGAATAATCGGAAATTCGTTCTGAAAACACGATTGTTTGTCATGTACACAACTCGAGCACCTCAGGCACTTTTCTTAATAAAAAAGAAAACTGCTTGTCAGTATTCATCGATTAAAAAAGTTGAACTAGGTCAGACTATGTGTTAAATGTGCTTGTAAAATACAAACCTAGTTACTGTAACATTCCCATTACAAAAATTTTAAAAACTGATTTCTTTTTTTATAAAATTCTTAAATAATCCACCATGATTATGTCAACATGCCCATTGTTTTATCTATATTATATTCCGAGTAAACGCGGAAAAATGATTTGTCATTGAAAGCAAATCTTTTTTTGCCGGGACATTATTCGTAAGATCACAAAAAAAAATTTCTCACCTAGTAACAAAAAATCATTACTTCAGCAACAAAAGCGATTTACTCGTTGGTATATCAGCTGGCCCAGCAGAAGATTTTCCTCCATGCAATTATTATAATATTATCGTGGATTTTTAATTCGCTTGATGAACAAATGATGTTTCAACATAACTGTCACGCGATCTAATTTGAACTGAGAGGAAACTTAATTTGTATTTCGTGGATTCCCCGAATTTCATTTTCCGTCGAAACAGCACAAATCTTCACTGCGCACAAGCATGGGATCACGTGCATTTATCCCGCTGTCTCCGCGCCGTTAACGGTTCGTGACTCACCTGTATAATGCGCAGGATGAGGGTGGTATTCTGGTAGTCATATTCGAGGCTGAAATGGATTTGTCCAACATTCTCGCTCGGTTCCGTATTGTCGATGTACATGTCCACCAACGAGATCGACCTACTTTGCAGGAAGGCCTTCTGCGACAAACGAAAAGAGTCACGGGGTTGCCAATTAATAAATTGATGATCTTCATGATTCAACAATGTCCCACATTTATACGACAGATAAACGACACCTAAATAACTTGATAACAACAAATTATTTCGATTTTTTCAAATCACAGTTGAAATCGTCCAATGATCGTTTTCTCCAACTATAAAAATAATCACTGAGTAAATAATCAACAATACTCACATTATCACAACAGATAAACGACATCAAGTCATCCAGTTAACAACTATTTCTTTTCATTCTTTTTACCAATTTGAATCGTGAAATGATCTTTTTTTTATGAACAATGATTAATCAGGAAACTATTCGAAAATTGTTGATCTTTATTGAGTATCACAGAGTACCACATAATTACGACATCAAAACATGAACAGCATCAAAACATCCTGATGACGAAAAATTGTTATGATTTTTTTGTTTCAATCACAATTGTCAAGGTAATTATTTCAATGAAAATTATTACTGAGAGAATGATTCGGAAATTTATCATCTTCAAGTTTTAACAAGTTTCCACTTTTTTTAAGACAGATAAATATATCTCTTATATGTCCTAGTAAGATGAAATTATTTCAGTTTTTTTGTTTTAATGACAGTTTCTGAGTGGTTTTGTAAGCTATTCAATTATGGTAATGACTAATGAGGAAATAATTCGGAAAAAAACACGTACCGACGGGTGATCTCCCTTCACGTTTTGGAGCTGCTTGTTCTGGGCTCCGGCGGTCGGAGTGCGCGGCTCGCCGAGACCTCCGGCTCCACTGCCGCCACCACCACCCCCGGCACCAGGACCGCTGCTACCCCCTGCTGGAGATTTGCTACCGGGACTGCCAGTAGTTCTGTAAAATACCGAATAAAACGACGTCCAATATAAATCGATATGTTCACCACTTTACCATCGAATATGGCCTCCTTACCGCTCCCAATATGTATCGTACCTCATCGCATATAAAGCGATTCCCCCACAAACATACACACACACACACACATATAACCGCAAATATCCGCAGAAACTAAGTCCATTAGCAACAGTGATTTGCCAGAAGAAAATCAATTTTCCTTGATTGCGTTTGAATTCAAAAAAACGTTTTTTCTATTATTTTTAAGTTTCTGATTGCCAACAATTTCCTGCTATAAAGGAATAACTGAGTTCCAGAGTATTTTTTATTTTCATTTTGAAAGAAAAGTCGGAAGCACTATTAATTTTTTTTATTGCATTTCTTGGATGGAAGTATCCGAAAAATAATTGAATTTCATTCAGTATGTATTCGACATTTAAATTGTATGTAAGTTAAAATAAAAACGAGAATACTTTTTTTATTCGAAAAACTTGTTTAAGGACTTTTGGATCGGAAATGTGATTTGCCCGTAATAGATAAAAATTTTAATTATCACTAATAATTGAGCTGGACTTGTGTTCGAACAGATAAATGAGTTTACGGTCAACAAATTAATATTGTTATAGAGAAACCCCCGTGGAAGAAAAAGTACACTCAAGATATATTGAAAAATATATCTCAAATATATGACATATATCTTGTTCGAAAAATACTATAACTGGGATATATTTCGCGATATATACGAAATGTATGCGAGTGGAAAATATATCTGGGATACGCATAAAATGAATGAAAAATATATTTTCGTTATACTATCGTCCGACAAGTTGTATATGTCAGATATATTTTTTTTCCATGAGGAAAAGTAGATTTGATCGGTTGTCGATGCCAAATACAAAACGTTTTTGATATCTGTAAATTCCCGATATTCCAATATGTATTTGTTGACCTTTGACACGAAATATAACCTTTTATCATAAGTATAATAATTAGAAAGATATATATATATAACATAGAGGCTCAAATTGATACAACCTACGATAAAAACATGACGACATATATTGTACACAGCTATAAAATCGAAAGTGCGTGGTGCTGATAGTGCACTGTTTACAAGAAGAATAAGTGGTGATAGAGAGAAAAAAGATAAAGACAAGGAGTATAAAACTAGAAGTTTAAAGTCGGTGCGACGACACGAGTCATCGAGTCCCAGCTTTTCCAGCGTAACGTTTCACCAGTTTTTTTTTTGCTGAGTCTACCATACTGGAAAAGGGGTGGCTCCCCCCTCCCCAACCCTTAAGCTCAAGTTTACCGTATGTTCGTGGAACCAACGGATTTATCGGAAATGCCATCGACTGAGTTTCATTCGGTCGTTAGTGTAACGTCTGTTTGCTCGTCGTAAAGCGATATACAGGTAGTGCGGAAGCTATCGAAGCAAATGGTAGCTCGAGAAGAGAAGGAGACCAGAGTCGAGGGCTTGATTATCCTGCAATTGAACGTATGAAAGATTTTCTTTAAAAAAAAAATACCGCTGGTCGAGCACGAATATTAAAACTTTGTTGGAGGTGACTTTTTTTTGCCAACCTTCACAAATGCGAATGTGTTCCTCGTTGGATTTGCAAGGTTCAGGCTACACAGATGGAACGAATTGGTTTTACGAAATTCAATTTTCTTAGTAGGAAAAATGTATATGATTTAAATATAGCTATATCTATTCGACGATCTTGGTTGGATTTGTTTTGACAGTTGATTTATCTTACGCAGCAAATTTATTGTTACATTTCTTTGTAACTTTTACCAAAAATCTTAAAATGGAAGTTTCGATACTTGAAATAATGGGAGCCTTGCCGAAAGAGAAAAAGTAGACCAATTTGGTCAAATAGACAGCAGGATTCTGCGACAGCTGAGCAGTTAAAAATATATTTTATAAGCTTGGCCAATATAAAAGAGAAAAATTTCACTGTTGAAAATACTTTGCTTCATTGTGATTGCTTAATTAAATTCATTCGTTAGCAAAGTCAAATATTTTGTATGTGTACTACCAATTAATCTCATGAGTGACGCAGTTCCCTTCATAGTCCGACACACAATGTTAAAACGATCACTTCTTTTAAAATGAAATGATTTTTTGCATCCGCAGCTAAAATTTCAATCGGAACTCTGTAATGACATAATGTACGAAATACTTAAGCCTACATTTTTTAGTTTCTTTTCAAAAACCTGAAGCGGATTGGCTATTTTAAAAGTAGACTCGACACGAAAACCAGCCTCCGGAATAGATATCGACCGATACAAAATTGTCCCCGAAAAATTATCTCCGAAAAATATAAACAATAGCTTTCGTAAAAATGGCGATATTTTGCTAAACAATTCATTATACGTGCTGGTACTGTCAATGTTGTTTGGTATTGAATTTAGCCGAAATCGGAAAAGCAGTTCCGATTTTATGGAGTTTTTAAATTTTCGAATAATACCCGTTTTTGCTCCAAATTCGGCAAATCATGGGATAACGAACTGAATTTTAATGTATATAATCGGTACTCTTATTTTTATTTTTATTTTTTTTTATTCGTTTAGTCCTAGTTTCGAAGTACATCCGTGAAGGTTTTTACCTAGCGCCTCCCCTAGCGTCCCTTTCCATCAGTCCCTATCCGCACTTCGCTGAGCTAATCTAACTTCCAATACGTCCCGCAGTCGACTTAGCTACACTGTACCGCATTTGCCACGGGCACAGGGAAACTGCAGAAAATCCGTACCGCTACAGACGCCCGTATATTCTTCTGACTTCCCGTCGTCTGCACGAAAGTAACTTACTTAAGTATATACACTGAGAACGCAAAAAAAAATGATCTACCGTTCACTGGTTGATGAGCCAGTCGATGCACGGCTAAGCTGTCACCCATCCAAGTTATGGTCGCAATTAATGCTACTTAACTCGGAGGATCGCCAAAGCCGTACATCGACCGTACAACCACCAGTGTCGGTAGCATATAATCGGCACTAACCAACGATGATTGGTACATCGTTCATAATCTCCAATGTTATTCCAATTTTTCAAAATTTTAACACTTAATAAAAATAATGTTATTGAATTAACTCTAGCAAAACATAAGAGAATAAACTCAAGTTTTATACATGAAATCTGTTGTATAATGATAGGTACACAGTTTCGTCATAATTTGTTATGTAGTTTGAATTTTTCAGGAAATTAACTTTGATTTAAAAACACCTGCAAAGTTGAATTTTGCGAATTGCTTCATTTTTTTTTTACCTTTTTCACAAAGTTACCTTCATAAGGGAATATGTTAATCAATTTCGGCTTTCTTATATGAGAAGCTTACTAAGAAAAAACGCTAAATAATGAGGATGCAATTTGCAAAGTTGAACTTGGCAGCTTTTTGTTAATCAAAGTTTATTGTCTAAGAAATTTAAACCCCATAACAAATTATGGCAAACCTGTGTACCTATTAATGCTGAATACTACTGATTTCATGTATAAGATTTGAGTGCATTCACTTCTGCTCTGCTAGAGTACAATAACATCATTCTTATTAAATGTTAAAATTTTGAGACATTTAAACAACATTGCAGATTATGATGAAACGATGTACAAATACTCGTTAAGTGATACCGATTATGTGCATGAATTTTTTTTTCGCTATCCAATGTTTTGACAAATTTAGGGGAAAATCATGCATTTTTCGAAAATTTCAAAACTCTATGAAAACGGAACTGCTTTTCTGATTTCGATCAAATTCAATACCAAACAACATTACCTGCACGTAAAAAGAATTATTTAGCAAAATATCGCCATTATTACCAAAGCTATAGCGTGCATGTATTTTTTTAAAAGAATTCAAAAAGCTATATAACGAAAATTTCTGCATAGATTTTGAAAAAAAATAAAAGAAAGTTGTGATAATTGGGAAATCCCGAAAATTAATGGGGTTCAATTTTCCAGGCACCAAAACCCTGGGACTGAATTCTCAGTAATTTATTCTCCTACATTCGAATAGATGTGGGATATTGCTCAAATGTATAATTAAGCTTCCAGACTGAGTTCATACGATCGCTTGGAAATGTCTGTTTGCTTGCTCGTAAAGCGATATACAAGTGGTTTAGAAGCTTTTGGAGCAAAGGGAAGCTCGAGAGGAATTCGGCGGTGAAGATAGTGTTTGATCACTTACGACGCAGTCGCTCACGATGGCAAACATTGGCGGTTCACAGTTGACAGCATATCGAACATCATAGCTATAAGCGCTTGCAAGACGATCACTAGACGATATACGGATTCTCTATTGGCTTCCGGACCACATGATCAAAACTATGCATACGGTTGCGATGCACGTTTGAGCACTAAAGACTAAAGTACCGTCCAAACTATTACATGGTGCAAACGGGTTGAGGAAACTGGTCGTAGCTCACGCATAGAGACCAGCGACCGCACCCTTAATATCCCATCATGGCTCGTAACCACACGCGTACAACTATAACCAAATCAGCCATGAAGCTCGAACCGCGCACGTGGACTTCATCGACGGAAAACTTAATTGGTTATTATGGCCTGGCGGTACCGCGGTGCTGAGATAGAAGTTATCACTCGGTCAGCAGCGAGAAAACCGACCCTCGACGAGCGTTTGCTCGCACCAACAGTTATCGACTCCAGAAGAGACAATTATGTACCACTATTTTTGAAGTGAAAGGTGGTTAGCAAATTTTTCAAAATATTTAACCGACCAAACGCTTTTCAGATATAAATTGACAAAATATTTGGCTTTTTTCACGGATAATAATGTATGTCTAATTATATACTATATCATAATAATGTTACGAATATTACAGATTTTGTTAATTTTTATTTTGCATACATTTTACCGGAGCCCAAATGAAATTTAGAGAAGAAATTTTGAAATGGTCCAACGTGATGACTATTATAATTATTGTTATTATTAATATTCATAATATTATTATTATTATTATTATTGCTGACGTGATTGCTATAATATTTTACATTGACATTTCATGTGGAATGCAATTGACTACCAAGAAAGTACACTCGTATTTTTCTACCGGATTATTCTTATCATTTTTCGATCGGAGGACGAACTCCTCGAAAGCAATAGGGCAGTCTTCACGTCGCCACGTTCTACTCCGCACCCGATATCCGAAAGATAATATACAATTCTATATGATATATATCCTAGTGGAGAAGCTCGGTGAAGCACCGATTTTATCGATCTGTTCGTCAGTGTCGCCGTCTAGTACGACGCCGTTTCGCACCACCACAATTCCCTGTGGCCTCTGCATATCTATTTCATAGCCTGCGATTAGGACCACGATATTTGCATGAAATCTATATGGAAGTAATAAAGCGCGCCTCAAGAAAAATCTCGAAAGCCAATGAAAATTCATTTCCCGTAGCGACCAGTAGCGGTGGATAACTGGCTTAAGGGAATCGAGACACATAAAAATTATGAAAATTAAATGGTCTTTCAATTCACAAATGGAATTTTTTATTCGAATAAAAATAGTATTGAAGCGCGAAAGTAAAGCATTATCAGAAGTGATATTTTCATTTTGTATCTGGCTTCATCGGTCCACAAATCTTGTTTTATTTTTTGCTCAACTCTTAAACCATTGCTTTTATAAAATAAAAGAATTTATTTCTGTTCTGCATCGAAAATTTTTAATCAATGACAAAAGGAATTTATGGTGGATTATGCGAATGGAATTTGAGCAATTTTAATTCAAACCCCTTGGGTCAGTGTCGCTATGTGGGAAATTCCAGAACGTACGAAAAGCCTGAGTCATTTTTTTTTCGAGATACTTCTTTGGGTATCACAAAAAAGCGAGTTGATCGAAACTTGTGGATAGACGTGAAAAACTGTAGACTGCATAAAATATCAGGGATATTTACGTGATTGAAATTTAAAGTAGGTTGACGAATTTAAATGAAATATTATTCTGATCAACCACATTTTTATCATAAACTTAAGAAAACATCTCTGGTATTTTGTAACTAGAAATTAAATGGTGCTGGAAATGTAATTTTGACTCAATTAAAAAATTATCACAGGTAAATTTCCTGTTTAATTCTTTTTAAAAAATGTGTCTAAATGGTAAATTCCAGAAGGTACAAGATGTCTGAATAATTTTTTTGCTATCACGAAAAAAGCGTGTCGAGCAAAGGTAGGAAATATGTGTGGAATACTGTACAGACTGCATAAAATATCAGGGAATTTTATGTGATTCAAATTCAAAGCAGTCTAACAGAGTTAAATAAAATACGTTTCTATATTGCAGTACATTTTTATAAATTTTTATGAAAACATCTCTGGTATTTTTTAACAAAAAAACCTAATAGTGCTGCAAATACGTGTTTGACATTTTCTACATATATAAAAATAATTTTCAGAATCAAAGTTTCGTTTTTATCCCTTCGAAAAGGTGGGACTCGATCAAAAATTCGAAAATATGAGAACACCCGAGTAATTATTTTCGATAAAACTATTTGGCTATCAGAAAAAAGCTCGTCGACTGAAGCTAGAGAATAGACGTGGAATACTGTTATGGACCACATGAAATATAAGGGAAATTTCAGTGATTTAAATTCAAAGCAGAGCGGTAAGTCAGCCGTCTGCATACTGAGATATATTCAGGATTTCCATCAGTCTGCAAGAAACGGTAATCGGTTTAATTCCCCGAGGACGTTTCCTCTGTCCGCGGTTCTACGTGACGAGGAAAATTTATCGCCAAATCGACGAAGATGAATAAGGGCCGCCCGGTGAATTGGCACGAGAACTCGATAACAATAACCGCGTTGCGTGCCAGCGACATCGAGAAAAGTCCGATTTCCGGAGTCCACCGATCCTTGCAAAATATCCTTCGAAATTGAAAGTAAACACTCTTGTCCATCTACGTATGTCAATAGGCTAGGATAACGAAAAACATTTTTTCTCGTTGTCCAGCCAGGGAAATCCGTTTGATTGGCTTATTTGAATCAAATACGAGATCTATTCCAAATTGATAAAATTTTATTTAGGTCAAATAAATAATATTCAAAACTAACGCGCTTTATTTGTGTTCAATGGATTAGAATTCGTTGAAATGAAATCCTATTAATTCAGTGACGGTTGAACCGCTGCAAAGTTGCAACAATTCCTGCGGCCGGCAGCACCCACAATTGTCAATGAGGTTCTTAATTTTTTTCAGCAAGAAGGAAGAAATTCTTTTTTTTTTCAGCAGAATTTTTTTTTAAAGGTTCAATTTGAGTGCTATTTTGAAATCAGTTTTGAGTCACCCGAACCTGCGGAAGGCTTTTATTTTCGGAAAGAATCATAGCCTTTCAAATGGCATTTATGCTTTCGTGATACTTTTTTTCACGAAAGAATTAAATCTCACTCTTGAGACCAGCGTTTTCGTATAGGCAAGATTCTTCTGGTCATTTTAAGATAGGATTATGATAGATTATCATACTTTTTTGGGGTTGCAAGAAATTCTCACTTTCGAGACCAGCATTTAGATAGATAATATTTATCCGAAAATGTTCCAACAGTCAAGTTTCAAGTATCCGAAACTGTCGGAAACTGAAACTGAAATCGTTGCAACTTTGGAAGCTTCTAAATTTCACTGATATTTAGGTAGGCCATTGAAGAAATTCCTTTTTCAAATGCTAGCGTACTGGGTTTTTTGGAGTTTCAACATATGAAAAAATGTCCACAAGTATTTCATTTACATGAATCGTATCCATTTAGGAAAAGTTTTATTTCATAGGAATTGAATTTTATTTATTTGAAATAGATTCCTCGTTTGATTTAAATATGCCCATGAAACCCATTTCTCTCAGTGTATCTCTCTCCTGTATAGGAGGGAAGAAAAGGGAGCGGCGATATAGTCAGAGACAAAAAGTTTGTCGACAATGTCGAGGACAAACGAGCTTTAATGGAGTTTCAGCTACGAGTCGATCGCGGTCCAAGATAAATATAGATATATGGCTACATATGTAGTGGAGGCCTGGAAAACGAAGGAGAGACTGGTCCATTCGATCGCGAGGATAAATAGCAGTGCATCCCTGGAATCGAGCCCATCGCATGCACAACGTTCGCATTGAAAATCTTCGCTTCGGCCGGCAATTCCGAGCAATCGTGTGTGTTCATCCATTCTTTGGAATCTAGGATGCGAACGTCACGTATAACGTCGACTTTAATCCCGGGCAAGTTTTTTTTTGTCGATAGTGATTTCGGCTGGCAATCATCAGACACAGTTTTACTGACCAACAAGGTTTTTTTTTCTCATGACTGTTACGCGTTGTTCGGCACTTGGCTCGTTTCGCAAATAATGAAGTACACGGAGAGAAATAAATTCGTATGACAGCTATGCAGTTGTAGATTAGAAAGTATAAATTCAATTCAAACTTTGTTAATATTAGTGAGCCAAAAATAGATATTGTTTAATAAATTACTAGATATCTAGTTAGCAAATTTATTACTTTCATAATTTATAGACACGTTGATTTTGACTTATTCTTAGTTATACCAATGTAACATGCTGAGAAACCTGTAATTCTATTATAAAGTTAAAAGCTCTACTTTCAAATAATTATAGCTGAATTTTCTTATTGAATATTGAAGTAATATCCTTTAATGTGTACTGTTATCGAAGCCGTATTATTTTGTAAATTTAATGCATTAGTATATCAAAGTTGAGAAGATGCAAATTATCATCAAAGTAGATGCAACGTCAGCGAGCATAGTGTAATAAATACAACAATATTTATTTTTCATAACGTGAGCATTCGGGCGCAAAAATTAATATTCACGCCTTGTGCATGCTCAGAGGATTCTAAAAACACATACAGATACGTACAGCCCGTGTGTGAAAGGGTCAAAATACTCGTTTAATTACTTTCGGGCTAATCTAGTGCTCTAATTATAGCTCTACTGGGTGCACCTCGGTGATAAAACCACACGCCATGCAAAACTGTTCATTCCGTGCACTACGTAATATTATCAGAGGAGTGGAGTGTATTACAGGACACAAAATTACATAACCATAGTTTCGGTGGCTTTTTCATAATCATCGAAGAAGAAGAATAGGAATACACAATAATTACAACGAAGACAATTAATAAGTGTATTATATAATAAATTATTAAAGATAATTGCAAAATTATTCGTTCCAAAGTTGTGCTGCTCGGTGGATACAATAAAAATTCGCCTTTTTTGACACGCAGATCAGTCACGAATACTTACTCTAACTGCGCTCTGTTTATTGTTGTCCAATGGATTTTTGTGTGTGACAGGTAACATGAAACAGAAAAAATATCCATTTGCAACATTAGTAACTTATAATTTAGCGGAATTTTCACATGTACTGGACACGTTCATATGGTAGAAGACAACTTGGCGTAATCTGTGAATTAAATTTGGAGGACTGATGATTTTTGTTTATAGAAATAGGTATTTGATTATTGTTCTTTCATTTCACGTGTTCCTTTGAGAAATCACTGCAATTATAGCAGAGACTGTGATTGAGGTAGCGCGTAGACGAAATTCCTGTTGCTGATCAAACTGCCGCGTGGCATAAACGGAATTTAATTAAACTCGATTTACCGAGAATAGCTATCGAGTTCTATATATCTATATATCTATAGTATATGCATATATATGTAATATTAGAGGCTCAGCCTTCTTCAGACGTTATAAGTAGTTGGTGAAATGGTCGCATCGGCGGCAGATTGAAGCCCTCAAGAAAGTCTAGAGTCCCTGGGGATGAGAACGACGCGATGTAACCCATATTTTCCAGCCGGAAATTTCCACCCTTTCCCCCTTCGCTTCTAATACGAAACACTGACTGCCGTCAAGTTGTGCAGATTCTTCCGAGGCTCGTGAACTTTGCGAAATATTACGAGGAGTAGTAATTAATAACATGGTGTGCTGGTCTCACGTGAGTCATGAAAAATAACTGGCCCGATAAATTAGCGGAGCAGAAGGGTTAAGGAAATGAGAAAAAATGGACCACACGGTATTAAAAACTTGATGGTAAATTGCGACGATTTATCGGTCGTGATTAACAAGCAAGACCTTAAGCGCGATTATTCAAGTTGTGCTAAATTTGTTCGGGCTGTACCGGATCGAGTCAAGCGCTTGGGTAGCTTTTAGATTGTACGGTTTTCAACAGTCTCTGGGCAATGGATAATCAGATTATCTGAATGGTACCATAAATTTAGATTAGTATTATGTTTGAATAAAATCATCAGATTTGTGATTATGAGATCTTTAATCATCAGACCTTTTACCATCAGATCTCCGATCATTAGATATTTAATCATCAGATCTTAAATTATCACATCTTTAATTATCCGATCTCTAATTATCAGATTTTCAATCATCATATCTTTAATCATCGGATATTTGGTCATCAAATCTTCAATCATCAGATCTTTAATCATCAGATATTCGATCATCAGGTCCTTGTTCATCAGATCTTTGATCACCAAATTTTTGTCCTGATGACGTCTTACGTCACTCCAAGATCGTACACTTCTTAATAATCCCGGATACAGTATTAGTCAATAGGTTAGACGTATTTGTAGCCACACAAAAAAGTACATATCAATTTATCATTACTCCAATTAATTTAAATTACTGATTAAATTATTATACACAAATCACACCAAACTTTATATTCAGCAGTGCTTAAAATATCTCATTGTTCAATGAATCATGTTCCAAGCCCTTTGCACCATTTGTGCCCATCATCGTTGAATTGATGGCCACATACGTTACTATATTGGCCACAGACATAGAAAGGTCTAAAGGTTCTACTCAGCGTTTAGATTCCTAACTGTTAGATAAGTTTCAGAGTTTACACATAACTCCCGAAACTAGCCGGGTTCGCTGCTCAGTTTCTAGAATGTAACCAGCAAAAACCAGTTCGTAACCTGCTAAAATCAAAGCTTTACACAAGTTGCTGGAAAATATATAACTCGGTAGGATCTTTCCCTTTGCTCTCCGTTATTATTTTTTTTTCATTTAGTGAGGCAGTAAATGTCAAATAACGTTTGCCCCGGTATGGTTATCCCTTTGGGTAAGTCACCGAGGCTGAGAGAATAGGAGGCTGTACCTATCTACTCTAACTTTATCCATTTCGCTAAATCTCTGTCTTTTTATCGTCTTTGCTCTTTACACACACACAATTGTATACGTAGATTCGAATATATATGTTGGAAAATAGCACCCAAGCACGAAAGCGTTAGGAAAACCTATGAATGTGAATAAAGAGAAAACTTGATAACACAAATGATATGTATTTCCTGAAGGATGCAACAAGTTGTAAAATTGAAATTCAGGACAGCAACGAATAAGTGGATGGATTTGTGCATTGCATGATGTGATTAATGCAAACATCATTACAATGTCTAACAAAGGAAAGCTACAAAATTTGTATCGATAATGAAGCACAACACAGCTTCCACTTATGTAACAGGTATTTCAATACTGGGAAACAAGAGAAATCGATAATTGCGAATTCTGTGATGTCGTCGGCTTAATTTTACCGAGAATTCGACATACCCGGTTTCACATGGGGTGGTTCCTATGGAAATATACGCAAATGAAATATATAGGATCTGGATCTGGATCTGACCCTCGAATTCTTGGAATCCATCCCTGTCTTTTTATTCATTGTTCTATCTTTTAGCAGTAAGGACAATTTGTATCAGATTTTTTTAAGCCTTTTGATATACTTATGATTATTTTTAATGGATATAGTAAATGCGTCAATGTTAAGATCTCACAAAATACACTTGAGTCCTATATCAGAAATCAATATTTTTAGGACTTAGATTCAAAGTGGATCAGATCTCATTTCTTTTTTTCACGAATTATTTTCAAAACGAGAATTGAAAACGTGAGATGCGGAACAATCCTTCCACAGGCTGTCGCTCAAGCATTGATATTTATATCACAACTTTGGAAAATGTTTTTAGATTTTTTCCATTTTGTATTCTAACATTTTAGTCAATTATGGAAAATGTACATGAAAAACGTTTTTTTTAACTAAGAATCTTTGATATTGCTGAGGAGAAAAGTATTCGGAAAGAAAAAAATTCTCTGTGTAGAATATGTGAACATTATTCCAGATGATCTTGCCAGTAAATAGGCATAGACAAATAATACCTACTTCTTCAATTCGGCGTTCAAATAAGTGATTGTAAATATCTTTGGAAACTTTATTTCCCTGATGGATGAAAACATTTTTCATCGATGCCGCAAGGTAAAAAAAAAGTTTCCATTGAGCTTTGAGTTCAATTAGTGAAAGCTCGATGACTGGGCGTGACGCCTACCACAAGTTTATCTCGACGTAAATGTCTCGTCGTAAAAAAAAATAATAAAAAACTGAGACGTCTATAGAAAGAAAGAAAAAGTCACTCTTTTATGCGGCGAAAGAACTGAGAGTAGGTATAGAAGGTCGATCGACAATTTCAGAGTGATCGAATGGAACGCTCAGGTTGCCCTGAGCAGCGCACGAGATGATATATAGGTCTATCTAGCTCCATGGACCATGTGGGATATACCCGACACATACTGGTGACAGACACATATCTATAACGGGTACGTCGATCCGATATTCAATAAACGACACGTCGCGGTCTCGACGCTATCGGGGAAACTCTAATAGAACATAGTACGTATCTACAGGTGGCATATGTGTGAACGAAAGAGTTTGTAGATGTATCTACATGAAGGGCAGGGTCACGAGCATCTCGCTACGTTGTGAGACACGTGATCGATTCCAAAATTGTCCTAAATGTGAAGGTCACATTTCTGTAGAAGTTTAAATAAACTGGAAAGAAAACTCAAGTAATTACCATGTTCAAGAAGGTTTGACGTTCTATTACTTATTTGTTGTTACAATTTGTGCAACATTTTTTATAAACGTTTATAATTTCGGAGAAAATATTTGATTTATGTCAGTAAAGATCGATAATATTATGAACTATCCCTCTTTTAAAAAGTTCATGGGTTACGGATAGCATTGTTAGTAGCTTATTCGAGTTGTGATTGGTGGCTAGGAAAGTCTGCAAGAAACACGTTCAGTTTGGTGTCAAATATGACATGAGAATAGGACTTGCGCTGCAGCGTCCGTGATTTTTTAAAGTGTTATAAAAGTGCAGCAGCGCAAAAAAATTTCAGGCGAGCGCGGTAGCGCGTGTGATTCGCCTGGTCCTATATTGAAAAGTTCATGGATGATAGATGCGAAATTCATTGTTAGCGATTTATTTGTACTCTGATTCGTCGGTGGTGGCGTCAGGTACACGGAGATCAGGACCAAGTTCATGCAGTGAATTTGTTTGTTTATGTCAGATGTCAAAACTGACGTAAAGAGACTCGGGCGCTTGAGCTCCCGTGTCAGCTAATCCTAGTCCAGTTCTAAAAAGTTGGTGGCGATATTAGTCAAGTTTCGAGTTTTAATATCGCAAGTTCGAGGTTTACATTATTATCGTTTTATTCGTCCTGTGATTGGTTGGCTGTTTCGTTAGATACGGCGATCAAGCTCAACTGTCAAGTTTGACAGTTCGGCAAAAAATATCGCTCGGGCCTTTTAAGGTTCAGATATAACCATACACTGAGAGAAAAATCTGGTAATTTAAAAAATAATATAGTTGGACTGATGATAATCTAACTATAAACTATAATTCCCAGGGGGAACGTCTATATTTTACGGTTATAGCATATATAATTATAGTAGCAATCATCAAAATGATAATAGTTTCAAAAACTGTGCTAATAGTTTCAAATATGCCGTTTTGTTGCATATACGATTTCAAAGTTTGTTGCGAATAACCTTACAAGTATCGTTTATTGAACCATATTATCATCGCTTCAACCATAAAACATTGCAAGCCTTCCTATATTCGTTTTACCATGTAAAATCATTAAATAAACGATATGCTTTTCTCTCAGTGTATTGTGGGAATCGCTAACAGTTAAATCATACACAATTCTGTGCTTGAACCCACAAAAAGAAAGAGATATCATTCCTTTACATTTTTTTTTACATTCACCAAGTTGGAAACAAATTTTCAGTTAAACAAACCGATTGGTAGGCTCAATTCTTCCTAACGTATTTTCTTTATAAATCTAAAATGTCTTTGTAAAGAAAATAAAACAGTCGGAACATACCATACAGTCCTGTTACGTACGAAATTTGGTGCCGATCGGTAAAGTGGTTCGGATTTTATCGCATTTAAATTTTTTGAATAAATGTACATTTTCGCTCACAACTTCTGCAAAAGTTAAGAGAGTAAGATAATAATTTGTACTTAATCAAGATGCGATGTGACGGTGTTTTAACGGTGTTTCACAGCTGCACACAATATGGATAATTTAAGAGTAAAAAAGATGCAAAGTAGAACTTTTGCTTCCTCATATAAAATTTGAAGACAGCTGTAAAGAGGATATTTTGAAATTTGAATTTTTAACAAATCTACCTCTATGAGAAAGACATTCATTATTTATTTTTGTGTACGGATAAATCATTTAATAAAATTGTGATGTTTCAAAGACTTGGGAAACATACTTTATGAGCTATGGATATTTTGTAACAATGGTTACCTTATTATTATGTCCCGCTATTCAATAAGCAACAATTTATTTATTTATTAGATTTATTTATTTGTGTTTTTTGTAATTATACAAATGATTCGTTCGACCAAGGTGTTGGGTACGCGCGCTTCACGCGCGGTTGCTGCTAGTGTCAATTAAAAAAACAGAATGATAAATCAATGGAAAGCCGGAATCATTACTGGATTATTGGCATATGTTGTAACATCATTAAATTTTTGATACTTTCTTTATCATAAAATGAATAGTAATGAGTACGAAAGTTTTTCATCCTAGATGTATTTTTGATGCACGTGCTGGTGGGTGTATTACCATGATGGGTTTCATCATGGTAATACAGAACCATGAATATATTCATATACATCAATACCTCATCGATTCAGAATTGGAGTTATTCAGACATTTTTGGAAATTACTACCGTTATTCAATTGAGGATAGGTCAACGTCGCTAAACGAGAATTTTTGGAATTGTAGGTTACTCTGATCGGTCCATTTATTTGGATGCGTGATGTATTTCATTGAATTACTATCTGTGACTTCAAAAAACCTAACAGTTATATAGAGAAACCTAAAACGCACAAAATATTTTTTGTCCCCAGGAAATTAATCAATTTTATACACGAGGTACAAAAATGTCAGGTGAAAATGATGTACCTTATTCTACAGAAAAATTATGTATACTGTACATATTTTCCATGTTATTTCCAAATGAACAGCTTCAAATGTGTCAAATATCTCTATATTTTCCATGATTACAGAATCTTTCACAAAATTATCCTTTACTACGTATTTTTCAAATGTGTTAAAAAAAGTGATAGTTGTATACTGTCGACAATGGTCGGAAAGTCTGTGCGAAAACTGATGAAGTAATTGTACTGTATACTAGAGATATGAAATGCTTATACTTTTGTATTAAAATTGAAGCAAATTATATAAATTAAGGTGAATTAAAGAAGTTATTATATCATACATGAATTTTATAATCAAATTTGAAATTCAGTTCACCATAATATACATAACGCTTAAAAGTTTCCTTTACTTGAACATTAAATTTCAATTAGATTTTTTTAAACAGTGTTTGAATTTACCTAATAAAGCTTACGTTTAAAAAACTTCATGGGCAACTTAAGAACTTCATTTCACATGTCCATTAGTCCTGCAATAGGTCGATGAACGTTTGCTGAATTTTTTTGGTAGATGGATTAATCGATGCAGCTCAGCTAGTCTGCCAGGTTAATACACTCGTTTGAGGGATACGAAGCCGGGTCTATGATTACACCGATCAGTTTGCGAGTGTCAGGGGATGAGTGTGACGGTTTCCACTGCAACATCCGCAGCACAGCGAGGGACAGGTTTCACGTTATGCCAACGCCAGCTTACGATAGTGGACATCCGCTAGTACCGTCTGTACCGGAGTGTATCGGTATACGTACACGCAGCGAGTACGACCGTCGCCGGATATTGCTTTTAGCTGATGGCCTGACGTGTCATCGAACAGTTGCGCCAATTCCGTCAACTCCACGGCTGTTGAATACTCTGACTGATAAGTAACCCTCAAAGGTCATCCGGACTTTGCCGACTTCATTTGTCTCCACAGAGACAATTGCGAAAATATATGAGACTCATTATGTGCAGCGTATCGTCGCTATTAAAAATTATGGCGGATTGATATAACCGAAAATTTTACCGAAATACGATTGAATGTTAAGTAAAATACATATCTGCAGAAAAATAAAAAATGTCTTTGTTACCTCACTTTCACAGGATTTAGTATAACGGACCGAAATCTTTTTTCTTTCTCGTACATTGCATATCGGTTTGATTAATAACTCAGCTGAAAATAACCGTACCAAAATATAAACTTTAAGAAATAAAATGGAATGTTTTCTGCATTTTAAATAAATAAAAGCTACGAAATGACAAAAATATCACTGAGTGGTGGTTTTAAATGTATTGATTGATCTATTTTTATGTCATACTAAAATAACAAAATCAACCGCCATATTTTGATTTCGTTATTAGCAAGACCGGAAGTTTGCAAAATCGTTTTAGATGAAGGTCCCTTGAGCTAGCACTCACCTACGTTCAATTATCCTTTTCAAAAACCTCGGAACTTTAGGCTTTTAAAAAGCACTAGAAATATTTTTGAGCTCAATCCATCTCCGAGATAATCGAAACTCAAGAATGAGGTTGCGTGGTTGCTGGTAAGCCAGCGCCAACTTTCTACCCGATACGTAGGGGATGTTTTTAAGCACTATATTTGAAGGCTCTTTATGGATGATATTTTACATTGCGTCACTGTTCCATCAATGATTAATCAGTAATTGAGCAGACGATATTTATGGTGTAATTAAACGAGCGGTCTATTGCGGTTCACTTTTCTTCGCCACATGCTGAGCATCAGAAACCCTGAGATCACTTACAGATTCATAGGATAGGATAGGACAGGGAAAAAAGACAATACAGCAACAGGTAGTTTGAAAAAAAAAGGGAGGAATGCACCGCGAGCTGGCATGAATATTCATGTTCCTCGTTCTCAGATAAAAATAAATGAAGGGCGAGTGAAATTAATATTTTCTTTTTCTTCATTCCTCACGGTCCTCCGGGCGGTTGATGAAGATCCTGCGGAAACTACAGTGCAGTATGTCTGAGGTCAGAGGCGCGGCATTTGCAGAAGCTGCGCCCGCCGCACAATTTTCCCCATTCCGCGCCCTCAACTAGAGCTCACTTTTCTCATTTAACCTGGCAGACCATTGCAGTACAACCCTTTTTCTTCATTCTAGGCTCCACGACTCTCGTGCACACCTTCAGCCTCACGCTGACCTCCAAGGTTCATTTCCTTCTTCCCGTCGTAGAACAAAGTATCTTCGGTTGATTAAATTTGTTCTCTTTGTGCTGTAGAATCTTTACGATACTGCAAAATGGTTCGAAGTTTCCTCCGGCAAATATTCAGCGACCTCAATAGATAAATCAATATTTAACATAGAATATTCGTCGATACGGAAAAAATAATGAAAAAAAGGGTTTGCAGAACCTATCGATTATTTCAATTCTCCTGCAACTGAGTCGTGAGATCATGAAGAATTAGTTGCATGACCTAAGTTCCGTCAGTCGATATTCTAACAACCATATTGAATTTTTTCAGCTAAGTGTGATTATTGTAATATAACTCTAATTAATTGTAGTCTCAAACATTATATCCGCTGTGTATAATATCTGTTGCAACTGAATTCTTAATAGTTAAGCTTATTATTCGAACTGGTTGTCGTTATCAGTGTGCCTGTTGTTGCAATTTATTTCGGACAGCGATTTTTCGTATTGAGGTCTCTAAGTATTTAATACAGGACACTGCAAACTATTTTTGCAGTATCGTGAAAACTCTATGTGTAAAACCAGCGCAAAGCGAATAAATTTCATCAACCGAAAATACTTTATTTTACGACGCAAAGAAGGAAATGAACTTTTGAGGTCAGAAGGAAAAAAAAGTTAAACTGCAACGATCTGCCAGGATGTACAACAAACTAAAAATGTAGTTATTACAATTGATTTTTTTTCCGCGTACGAATTGTCGATGCAGGACCGTTGACCTATCAGCGTGCGAAACGTGCTAAATGAGAAAATGCAGACACACCCCTTACTTCCCACCAGCTGCACCCTCAGGCTTCCTTTCATTTCTATTCATCGAGCGTTCCAGACATTGCTAAGAACAGCGCATCAATAATTTATTGACTTTACGTCAATCGCCTTTCCAACAATGTTTAAAACGACTTCACCGCGTTCCGCTTCGGAGCTGCAATGTACCTCACCATTTTCGTGCATTCCATAGTTCTATGGAATCCTCTTCACAGGCTTGCGACACGCATATTATTATGTTAAATGACTTATGTGCAACCGAGTCGAAGAGATATGACGACGGAAATGGAATGAAATCTTGAATGGAATAGAAACTTTTATCCCTGAAGCCATGAATATTATATTGACGCTTAAGTTCTTCACTTCTGATGCACTATCGGCTTTATAAACCGTAGGGATAAGTTTTTTTGTTATTTTTTTGGTGTAAAATTTAGAATAAAGAGAGAATTCAATTTTTAGGCTTGCACATCAATTCCTTATGGTAGAAGCTACGACGAAAATGAAGAATAATTCAGGAACGATGTGTAAGGTTTTGTTGTAACTTAGGGTTTTGCCTATCTCAAATTTGACATTGCTTCAAAATGCAGTTTCTGCACCATAATCGAACTTATTATTTTTTTTTAATGCGAAACATTCGTACAAACGTTTAATTCAGTAGGTCTAAATTTGGCCGACACAGAAACTTTACGTTCTTAAGAAAAAAAAATCCGCTTCCAACGAATCTTGCCATTTGAATAGATTTGTTCCAAATATGTGTTTGTTTACTTGTTTTTAAACGACCATAAGATTTTAGAAAATGTTGGAATTGCCGCGTGAATAACAATAACCAAAATACTCATTTCTCTTCTGAATGAGCCATTTTTATATAGCTATACATTTATGCCCAAGTAATGAAAGAGACATTTGTAATAAAATTGGAGACTGCAATCTAAATAAACGGAATCATTTTCGTCAAACCACTTTCCAGAAAATTTAGGTTGCATTCTACCGCGGGTTAAGGATGTTTCACATGATCTTGAGGACGGTTAAGTTTGGAATAATATTAGTCGCCTGCGTTACTCAGACTTAATGTGAGGATTATTCGAGTCATCTGGTTCTGGTAATTTCCTTCTCCTCTTCTCAACCTGCATTCTTAGTGGAATTCCTCTTCAACGGCAAGTGAGAACATTTTGCCGTAATTCTTTATTCCGAGTGTGCGCACCGGTGTCTGTCACAGGTAGCGCCGCAAGCAGAGACTGAAAGCTTGGAGACTGAAAGATCTCAAACAGAATAGCAAAGTAGCTTTCAGCTGCTTCGACCACGAGCTCAGTCTCTCGACGGTATCGCGTGATCCGCTCGCTGAGTGACGACGAGCCAATGGTCTCGTTTCTAGTTCTCCCGTTACCTCCTCCCTCTCCACATCTTTCCTTGGGATTAGTGTTAATCGAGTTTGGGTAGGCTTCAAAGTTTTGACTCGATAGAATTTTCCCTTACTTCATGCATTATCTGGTGTAATCGTAGAACTTGCATTACAAAGATAACGTAGAACACCTGAAGCCCTCTCCAAGTTATTAATTACATTTTCGCAAAACTAATTTTGGAGAGAATGATATCAAGTGATGATGAGTCGACAGCGAACTAATTTATAATTTATCAATACAGGTAGAAACATAACGATTTTTCAGACTGGGGTTTTCTTCCAAATAAGATTCTGCTAGTGTTCATGTTTTGTTATTTTATTTTTTTTGCACAAAAATTACGAGGGCTTGTGATGTGTAACACTTGCGATGGTAAGGCGCTTTTCATTTGTTATAATGGTACAAAAATTAAATGTTCAAAAACTGCGAATGATTGTTTGCAATGGTGTTTAAATAGTGAAAGGAATATATCTAGTTTTGGCTATAACCACTTTCAAACGGGTAAGATCATTAAAAAAATTGTAATTGCTCTAATAAAATCTTTAAATTCAGGTAAATGATGAATGTGCATCACTGAAACATTGTGACCTGTATCTATTACTTTCAAAGATAAATCTAATTAAATGCACACTCAAATTTTTTTTTCAATCACTTTTCAAGATCACTGCTGGGAAGTCGATTGAAATCGTTACTTTTATTGGAATTTGGTAATACGGGTCATGTATTGTCCGTTATATTGAGTAATATGTTCAATTAAATATGGGCCATCTCGGTATGGTGAGAGAATGTAATGGCTTCTGGGACTCGCCACATACAAAAAAAAGTCAATAGATTCTCAACGTCTTAGAAGAGAACTCTTACAAATTTTCACTCTTACAAAGATTTTTTAAATTGAAAAATGTCTTCCCGGTGGAAATTCTATTAAAAACATTTCGAAGAATTTGATTCCTCTAAGACTGATTCATCAAATATACATTTTTTTAAATTGTTGGTTATTTTTTTGGCATTGGTTTAACTATTGAACTGAATTCGGTATGTTAGTGATCAGTTAACACGACTGAGTTTGCGAAGTTGTACTTTTTTATTCCACATTTAGGTTGTTACGCCCCGCGTAAAAAAAGTATTGAATTAGTAAAATAAATACTCCTGGTTCGAGTATTAAGCATTGAAAAAGGATTAAATAGTATTCCGCGATTATAAGTATTCAAAAAGTATTAAAACTTAATACTAGCTAAATACCATTTAATATTGTTTCAATATTTTTTGAATACTTAATACTCGCGAAATATCATTAAATACTTTTTGAATACTTAATACTCGTGAAATGTCATTTAATACTTTTTTAATACTTAATACTCGGGAAATATCATTAAATACTTTTCAAATACTTAATACTCACGAAATACCATTTAAGACTCTTTGAATACTTCATACTCGAACCAGGAGGATCAACGGAGTATTAAACCGTCCAATACGCCATCCTCTCGACACTTTTTCTTGAATACTGTTTTAATACTTTTCTTGAACTTATTTAATTTTTTTTTATTGCGCGGGACTCGTCTATATTCACCACTTTATCCCTATATCTTTTATTTATTTTCGAAATGAATGTTCTGTATTTTTTTTCATAAATTTTATGGTTTTTTTTTCATTGTAAAAATACCTCTCCGAAAAAGCAATTTCCTCGACTTTTGATTATACGCTTTCTCCCCTAAACAAGATCCACTATAGATTTTGTAACAGACTGCGGATTAAATAGACTCGTTTCTGGTCTTTGTACGCAGTGAATCAGTTTCAGTCAAAGTCTGCTGAAATAACAACGGTTGATATAACATGCGCGATAGAATAGACATCAGGACTACTGTAATACGAATAACAGCCTGTACTCTGTCATCTCTCAATTAATAGTTCAACAGAAATAGAGGTAGAGAGTTTGCAACAACGTTGACACACTAGAATGGACCTCAGTGGAATCAGACGAGAACCACACGGGTGAGAGAATAATCGAGTACTGCTGACGCGGTACCGCAGGGACGTCTGACCAATGTCTGTCGTAACTACTCACCGCTAGCCCACATTGCAGGCGCTTCGGATTACGAGACCTTGCGGTCGTTAATTTAGTAACATTTTTTAGTCGAAAGCTTGAAGCTTTCCTATTCAATTGCGAGGCACTGATGTGACGAATGTACATATCTCTATTATGGAACATGTTTGTACGACCGCAACTATTAAGGTTGTTACCGCGAGATAGTAATTTTTTGGGGTTTTTTTTATTTGTCTACGTGTTATTCAATGATTCTTGATCTGATGTTTTCGTACTGATGGATCGTTTAGTGACTTTTGTTATTGAACAAAAGATTTGCAAACACGGCATTCCGTGTATAACGCGGAAATTTAATTACACTTTAAATCGTAAAAAAAAACTTCTTATGATTTTTATCTAATTCATAGTTGAGAATGGAAAATGGTAAATGTCACAAATTAAAAAAAAATTGAAAGCGACTGTTTATCGAGTTTTCGAGGCAGAACAATTGTACAGATCGTCATTCGGTGCGTTTTTAAAATGTATTCATTATTATTTTTAAATACTTATATTGATTATTATTGTTGATTTCCGATGCCACTATTAGATGTATTGTTCACATGCATTAGATGAATGAATCAGCTGTTCCGTATTTAAAAAGTATAATAAGCCATCCGAATGCAATTAGCAGCTAATCCAGCATTTTATTTCGTTATAAAAGTTGTAATCCTCTGGAAATTTGTAACTTAAAATGTCAGTACTAAATCCACGATATGCCAAAGTTAGCACTATTTCAAGATTTTTAAAATTGAGATTTGACTTTACATCTCTGTTGTTAAGGTTTTCCCTTGGGTGACCGTTATTTGTCCATTCTCCCCTATTATTGATCTTTCATTCTTGGTCAGCCGTACACGACCTTCCAAGCCAAATAGATAAAGAATGGGAGACTGTTCGGTACAGATATTGCCTTCTCTGGTCCTCCGTGCGGTCCCACAAAAGTCCTCGTTCAAGGCGCAATAAAGTCCAGTCACACGGTTGGACAAACGTAATATATGTACGGCAGCCCAAAAAAAAGTCGACATACAACGTTTCTACAAATATTGAACGTGTCATGATTTAATCACTGTCCCTTTGGAATTGACACCAGTGCGTAAGGTCACAATTTATACTCTATCGCATCGACCAATGGCAGATATGCTCTCTGGTCCAGCTTCGAGCAGATCAGTGCTGCCAATTCACATATAGCCTGTAGATGTACCACGTGCATTGCGCATAAATGGACGATGTTTAGGGACACGGGTAGCAGTGAATTGCAAACAGAGCCAAGTGTATTCGCAGAGAATGGGCGCAAGCAATGTGTGGACATTGCGGATAATTCGTGACATGTGTGATACTACTGGATATAGTCACGCTTGTTCGACCATTTCTGGTGGGCTGCCCACGTTACATCATCGGGCCTCAGGGTTGTCAGCTAGTGCAAAATTTACAGACGAGGTCAACCACGAGGACCACCACGGAGGATTAGCTAGGTGACTAAATACGCGTTTGAACGAGTTACTAACCTAGAAGCCAGCTACTCCAGGCATCAGATGTAAACAGTGATATTATTTTTGAAAAATATTGAAGTAGTGCTTGCTGCCCTCAAGTGGTTGACAAAAAAGGGGGCAGTATCGCAAATTGGCATTTTGGGTACGATGTTACTTAAATTTGGAAATAAAGTTCCAAAATATGCTACGACAGGGACTTGACATTAATTCCGATCAGTTTTATAATTGCCCCGACAGATGGGGAAGGGGGTCCTGATGGATTTTGAGTGGGTTCCCGAGGACTTTGCAAGGGGGTCTCCGAGGGACTTGGAACGGCTTCCCGAGGGTTGTGGAGGTATGAAAGTGCTCCCGAGGGATGAAAGTGAGATTTCCCGATCAATGGAAGAAGGGTTTTTCGAGGGATGAACAGGGACGGGGGGAGGGGGTCTCGAGGGATGGAGGAAGGGGTTTTTAATGCACAAGAAGCAGATTTTGCTGAGGAATAAAAGTGGAGTTTCCTGAGAAGCAGACAAATTCTTGAGAGATACTATACTATTTTAAATTCTACAATAAAACTATATTAATATGGTCATATACCCGGTTCGTAACTCTCAAATCATTTCATATATTGAATTTACTCGCATTATTTACAGTGTAGTCGTTTTATTATTATTTTCTTACCTTGCAGTGTAGTACTCGAAAAATGCAACGAGTATCTCCAACGATCTTGTCACTGCGGCCCACATAGTTCGATCCTTTATATAAACATCACTCAACTAATGAAATTTTATCGAACTTCGCTCTAACGACACCCACAACTTCACGACGATTCGCAATACGGTCTACGTGGTCGAGGCGCGAGGTAATAATGGGAGGAAAGAAGAAATCGTGGAAACAATGAAGTACTTGGATTTATATGGCTCCAAAGGAAAAACGAGGTAAAAGTGATAAGTTTAAGCTGTTTTATTCCGACTTACCATTGTTTCTATCTGCATTGTCTCGAGGGGAAGTAGAAAATGGATTTTCGTTAAAATACTCTCTAGTCCTTGATAAATCGATAAAAAGTTCTCTTTTCCTGCTTCATTTCACCGAATTAAAAAAAAATTTCAAGACATTTCTTTCAGCTGTAATCATATGCTATAGTATGCATAATCGTGTTCACCGTCAGATTTTTATTCGCCACTCGCTAGACCAGCTCATGCACAGCATATATAATTTAATGCAAGCACGGTAAGCCTTGCTTCCAGTTCTATATTCATCCTTACGAAAATATCTATTCAATCACCCTTTATCCTGCATGCATATGCGTAGCATGTTTCATCGCTCTAAGAGTGCTGGACTAAAGTATTTGCATTCACGAACGAGATATGTGGCGTGAAATTCATTTTATGGTTTTTTCTTTAATTTATACATTACGTTTATTATTATCATATAGATCGTATATAAAGCACATTACAATTTTTCAGTGGCAGTATGCAATTAGAATTCTTAAAACATTGGTCTTATTTGATTTCAACATTTGTACGTTTCCAAACACCAGTTAGTTGAAAAATTGTTCAGCTATTCAGATTCTATATTCACGTTGAAAAAACACTGGTAGGTCCAAAGCCCTCAAACGGTTAAGGAATCATTATTACATTTATTGGAATTGTCGTTACTTCAAGAACGTTCGGATTGTCGATGAAAAGTCAGAATAATAGACTTTCTTGAGCGTCCACAGTTCGTAAAGTGACAATACGGACGTGCCACCCGGAGTTGCAAGATCCGGAAGCTTTTTGGGATGCGGACTGTGTTGTATAGTTGGAAAAGTTGTAGCTGTGCCTTGGCGACCGCTTCGGGATGACAAAAGGGCGAGTGGAAGCGGAGGAAATGGATGGAACAAAGAGAAAACCCTGAAACAAGAAAGAAGAGAAGAGCAAGTGGATAAAGAACAAAAACTCGGTGAATTTTGCCACTCCTATCTCTCTCACTACGCAGAAAGTAGCGAAGTAAGCGACGCTGTTTTGCATATCGAAAAGGGAAGACTCAGTGCATGTTTCAATGCTACATTGGAGACCTGATGGGATCTATCGACTGGCTGCACTCTGCTGCGCACGTTTGCAAACTTTTCGATGTTCGCTTTAGCTTAGCTCGTCTAATCGAATGGCATAACTTTTCTCGACTAAAAACTCAGCACGGTACCAGTACAAGTTCAGCAATATTTTTTTTAATCAAGGGAAAGCTTGTTAGGAAGAAAATACGTTCTTGTGCTTTAAGTTTGTCTTTGAGTCATACAGAATAAAAAATTATGAAAGAGGTAAGGAAACCTTCTAAATATGAATTTAGAGCGTTACAGCAGGCGTGTATCTAGCGCAGCTGAAGCCCTAGCAGGAATCCGCAGAAAATTCGTCGAAAACAATTGCTCAAAAACAATTCGTCGAAAACAATTAATCGAAAATACAATTAATCGAATAACAATTAATCGAATAACAATTCATCGAATAAAAATTCATGGAATAACAATTCATGGAATAACAATTCATGGAATAACAATTCATGGAATAACAATTCATGGAATAACAATTCATGGAATAACAATTCATGGAATAACAATTCATGGAATAACAATTCATGGAATAACAATTCATGGAATAACAATTCATGGAATAACAATTCATCGAATAACAATTCATCGAATAACAATTCATCGAATAACAATTCATCGAATAACAATTCATCGAATAACAATTCATCGAATAACAATTCATCGAATAACAATTCATCGAATAACAATTCATCGAATAACAATTCATCGAATAACAATTCATCGAATAACAATTCATCGAATAACAATTCATCGAATAACAATTAATCGAATAACAATTCATCGAATAACAATTCATCGAATAACAATTCATCGAATAACAATTCGTCGAATAGTAATTCTTCGAATATAATGTAGAGAATATATGGACGGTCTAATTCAATAAGGGCCTATCATACAGAAGATTGTTGCGATATAATACAATGGATCGACAGCATACTTATAACAATCTATAGAAATTTTCTGGTGTATGATGATTCGACTCTATGAATCTTTTTCGTGATCCTAGTTAAATCCTGAATATATTCCGCTGCACTCTCAATGTTTCCCGCTGCAGTAATTCGCCTCTGAATATTTGAGTTCAACAGAGTTGAACTTTGTAAATATATCCTGTTGTAACTATCAATATTTTCCGATGTAGTCATTTGAATCTGTAAAGATTTCTCGGAAAACTAGTTGAACTCTATGAATATATCTCGCTGTAACTATCAATGTTCTCCGCTGTAGTAATTTAAGTCTGTGAATATTCCTCGTGATACTAGTTGAACTTTAAGAATATATGTTTTTTGTTGTAGTAATTTAAATCTGAATAGTATCATGTGAATATTTCTCGTGAAACTACAATGAATTGCTATTCGATGAATTGATTTTCGATAAATTGCTATTCGATGAATTGCTATTCGACGAATTGTTTTCGATGAATTGTATTCGACGAAATGTTTTCGACAAATTGTTTTCGACGAATTTTTTCCGACGAATTGCTATTCGATGAACTGCTATTCGACCAATTGTATTTTCGATGAATTGTTGTCGACCAATTTTTTTCGTCGAATTCTTTTCGATGAATTGTTTTCGACGAATTTTCCGCAAATCCCTAGCAGGGCCCCACTTGCACCCGTATATTTTGAAAAGTGTGTACTCGAGTTTAAGCCGTATCGAGGTTTGTTCGCAATTCCTTAAGTGAAATGAAATCGATATACTATTATGCATTCTGAGAAGCAAAGACACAATGCATACTCGAATGCCCCATTGAATAGCTAATGACGTCCATCGACCGGTTCCGCTCTCCTCTTTGCACTTTCGGAAAACTTTCTGGTGCTCGCTTCAGCTTAGCTCGTCTAATCGAATGGCAAAACTTTCCTCCACAGAAATTGTAGTCCGTTACGAGTAGAAGTTCAGCAATATTTTTTAATTTAAGGAAAAACCCGTTTTTTTCAGTTGGACATAATTGTAAAACTATGTAAACAAAATACAATAGAACCTTAAGCCATTGTGCCGAAAATTCTCCACAAGGCCTCAAGTGAAATGGAATTGATATGTTATTTGGAATTCCAAGGAGCAAAAACAGCCCGGGTGGAAATTATCTTCGGGCTCTAGCCAGGGCGGTATCAGGCTGCCTGACTCCCCTAGTAAGGCGCTTTTTTGGCAACCTAATAGCGCCCTGAATCGGACTGTAACGCTGTGTCACATATGGCCCCAGGCTCCCTGACCAGGATATTATAAGGCTACGCTGAGAATGCCGAATAACTTCAAGTTGATTATAAATAATATTACAATTAATTATTAATTTTGAGATATAACATAGTAATATTAACAATAATATTTTATTAATATGAAGAAAAAAAAAGAATCGTTTTCTTAAAAGATTTTTCCTAACACTATTCGAGAAGTGATGCACGCGGGATCAGAGCCTAAGACCTACGGGACCTATCTATTTACCTAACTACCTAACCGAGCACGCTTAACCACTAGACCAAACCGACTATGTGGATATCTCATACTATAATTTCACAATATTTCATTTTACGATAACAGTGTAAGGGATCGTGATGCGAGAGGGTGATGTATGGAACCAAAATTCTAAGTTGATTCTGACAAAAACTTCGAATTGAAAATAACCGACCTGATAAGACATCTGTATGGCACACAATTGACTTTAACTCAAAACTCGTAAAATCAAAATGGCGAATTTAATATGCCGGGCAGAAAAGCAAAAACAGACATGGTTTAAATAAAATTGATTGTTTGGGGGTTTTGGAAGTCGCTGGTTACGAAATTGATTCAAAAACGTCAAGAAACAAAATGGAAGATTCAGAATGAAAAATGGGTGTTCAGAGGTTTTTAATGTAGCGTATTACGAATTTGCGCTTACAATATTTAAATTCAAGATGTCGGATTCAATATGGCGAACAAAAATACAAAAACTGACTTGCTTTGGATAAGATTCATTTATTGCAAAAAGCATCTTTGTCCGCCATATTGATCGCGATGTTTTGATTTTATAAATGATATTTCAAATTCAACGGTTACGGATTTGAATTTTTAATTCGTCAATTCAATATTATGGGTTCAATAATGTCGTACAAAAATGAACTATCTTAGTTTTATTCAATTTTTGTGTGAAACTCAGTTTCCGGAAGTTTTTGAGGTCGCTGATGATAAAATTAAACTTAAAACTTATAACATCAAGATGGCGGATAAACAATATTCGAAAAATAAAAAATCAGACAGTTAATTTTACTGACCCACTGCCAGTATTTCAAGAATGCGAAAGTGAGGTTATATTTTGACGACGGCGTATATCTGTGGCAGCGAATGCTGCGAGTATTGTCAATTTTACTGACGACGACCGCATTTGCGATTCAAAAGATTATTTGGAAACAGCAGACGTCATCATTTATTTCTACGGATAACAATCTATAAGTTCAACAGTTATGGAATATGATCCTGTCTGAATTCTACTTTAAGTCACGGGATAAAGTAAGAACTGAGGCACTCATAAGGCAAGTCGAATCAGCAGAATTTCACAGTTGCCTGATCTTACATCTAATACGACAGCCCCGGATTGTGCCAGATCACGCCCTGGTCAGTCCTCCCATAATAAGGCCAGCCGTAGCATCGCCTGATAAGGGCCGAGTTAGGCTTTCAACAATAGGGCTAGCTTTTTCTAAGCTTGCTGCTTTTTTTTTAACTAAAAATGCAGCAAGCTCAATAGTATTTTTAAATTTAAGAAAAAATTTATCTTCAGCTTCGATACACAAAATACAGAATTATTCGGGTAGAAATCACTCAAGCTCATATTTGATCGGCGCTGAATAAGTTATCGTCTAATCAAAATTTTCTGATGGTAACTTAATTCGAACCGGAAGCGGTAATAGTAAGATATGTCAGATAAAACGTGCTCGTGATATTCTCCGGATTTTCGCCAGACCTAATTTGTGATACAATGACTTGTCTCGGCAAAAAAACGTGGCACAAGTTTAACAGTACAATTTTATTATCTTGATTTTGATTCCTAAGCTGTGGTTAAGAAAATACGCTCGTGTGTTTCGAGGTTGTCCTCAGGTGACACAAGATACAAAATTATGTGAAAAAAAGCGTGGAAGCCTTCAGCCCTTGTACCGAGGATTCTTCACAATGCCTCGAGTGAAATGTTTCCTGAATACATAAATAAGTCTGCCGTTTCCATCTGCCGCACCATGTACACTGTGTGAAAGCCCTCCAGCTCGAGAATCCGAGACGTCGTGCTGGGATCTTTGCCAGCTACAAAGTAGACGAGGGAATAAGAAGGACACGCAACAGATAGTGGCACACGTACACAGAAGGAAGCAGCGAGACTGCATAATTGACAGGCCATTGAAGGAAACGTTCGACCGTGAAAGCTCACGGAGACAATACTGCAAAGATAGATACTGGAAGAGCCAGTGTAAAGGAAAACGTAGGAGGAGAGACGGCGAGAGAGGGTCGATACCTGTAGAGCAGCCAACGTCGAGAAACTCCAAGTTTTCGAGTAAGGAGCATCTTGCTAACGCTGGAGAAGAGGAATAGAAGAATAGAAGTGGCGATGCCGAGTCAAGCTTTCGCTACCACTGTAGTAGCCATATACAGAAACAAAAGAAGGACTGAAAAGACTTTCCATACGCTTTGCGAAGCAAAGTGCTTCGCACTCTGCTGTATATACTCGCTGTCTCAAAGAACTTCTCGGCTAAAGAGATGTAAATGCCGTGCACCACATTCTTTTTACTCTGGGCGAGAATATTGAAATAAAATCCTTCCAGAGCTTTCTGGAATTAATTCAAAAGAGATTTGTATTAAATCTGTATTGCGAAGAATTGCACCAGCAGATTTCTTGATCCCAGGAAATGTTTTTCGTTGGTATTGACTTTGGATAACGATTTTTAAGTCACGAATCAAATAAGAGAATAAATCAAGATGACTTTTTATTCGATCCACAATGGACGACGACATAAAAATGATTATCACAAAGTTAGACCAGGGGAGAAACAAGGACGGAGTTTTATGCACTTTGTTATGGCAGTTTTATTACTCTCGGGATGAAAATGTAGAAGTAAGTACTTTTCTTGAAACCATGTTCCAAAAACTTCATTTCTTTGAGTTGTTTCCACAAGACTGGAAAATTTCTGGAGAATAAGGCACATTGGCAATATATGATATTATCCGTAGGGCATGATGAAGTACATAAGGCGAAGACTGTGAAAAAGAGAAAGATGGAGAATTGTAAAGCGGATCAAGCGAGGGCTGTAGACGAAAGGAGGAGGAAGAAGCGGAGCATACATGGAAAGGCTTTTGTTTACCAGAAGCGACAAGTTTCCTGCTGGAGTCTGAAGTCCGAAAGCTGGTGTAAGGCGGTATGTGTCGAGAGCCACCAAAGAGAGTGGAAACTAGAGAATACAAAAGAATATTCCACGCTTGCATCTAGGCTAGCCAATTATTCGAAAAGACAGGCTAGACGGATGACAAAGACGGAATTTAATGCACTTTTTACATTGCTGCTACAATGTCCTCGAGACGATAAAAGATAAGTAACTTCATTGCCTTAAGTTGTCTCTCCACGAGACTGAAGAATGTCTGGAGAACGAAGTACGTCTGCTATATATAATATTATTCGTAAGTCATGATAAAGTAGAAGTGGCGAAAACAGCGAGAAAGGGAAGAATAAAGAAGTGGAGCGGACACGAGGAAGCTTTTGTTCACCAGGAGTAACGAGTTTTTTTTGCTGGAACCTAGAGTATGGAAGCGTAAGGAAAAGCTGGAGAAAGCCGGTGTGTGTCGGGAGGCGTCAAAGAAAGTGGAAAGTAGAGAACACAAAATAATTCTCCGTGGATGTATCAGGCTACCCAATTATTCAAAAAGATATACCAGACGGAAAATGAAACTGGAGTTTTATGCGCTTCTGTTATTGCCGCCCCAATATCCTTGAGACGATAACCGGTAAGTAACTTTATTTCTTCAAGTTGTGTCTCCACGAGGCTGAAGAATGTTTGGAGGAAGCTGCTGTACCTTGTGAAAAATGTTTGCGGTTTTCTGATATGGCCATGTAAGAATTTTGTACAACATGGTAACGGAAATCGAAATTAATATGTTGAACCGACATCCGTTTTAGGATTTATAGTATTAGAATCGAAATTTAATGCACAATGTCGCATCAAATGTAAAATGAATGTTACCGAAATTGTAGTTACTAATATTGTAAAGTACGCAGTAAAGTATTTGCAATTATGTCCACATGGGTACATCCCTTCTTGAAAAATGTATTTACGACACAAAAGTATAAAAAATTGAAATAAGACTCGTTAAAAAAAAATAAACCTTGATATAGCTGCATAGTAAATGGAATATGTGTCAACGGATTTTACCATTGCGGTAATATACAATTACAATACCTGGTTACTAAATCAATCATTACTATATTAATACATGGAAATAAACATGTGTTTTTTAAATTTTGGTGCCCGATTTGAAATTTAATACGCAAAACAGAAAACCTTGCGCTCGATCGCTTACACTTATTTTACGAAATTTAATTTGAATTGTTGTTATTAAAATGAAATTGATGATAATATTATGCTTGCACAAAAATTGTGTCGTAATATTACCGAATGCTACATATTCTTAAATACCGTTCATATGGAAATTCACCATAAATGTATATGAAATTCTATATACAAGGTAATCAAATCTTAAGCGTAACTTTTATAAATCCCTTAGCACATTTATAAACAAAAAAGTTTTTGAAATTTTATACATAGTTTATGCATATTAGGGTGGTCGTTAATTTCGATGTTGAGCGATTTTGTCCGAGACGCCCCTTCATCTTGTTCAAGATAAATTTAAAAAAAATTGGTCAACACATTTTCATTTTATGGCTTTTTAAAATTTTTAAAGGAGGGACGTGCGCGCCCTAGCTTTCGTAAAATTGGTGATATTTCCTCCAACAATTCTTCATAAGTCCAGGTACTGTTAATGTTGTTTGGAATTGAATTTGGCCAAAATCGGAAAAGCGATTCGGATTTTACAGATTTGAAATTTTTTTTTAAATTTCGTTTTCACTCTAACTTTGGCAAGGCGTGAGTCAATGAACTCGAAATTCATACGTGAGATCGGTACTATCTAGCGATGATTAGTACAGAGTTTAGTCGTGATCTGCAATGTGGTTTAAATTCCTTAAAATTTCAACTTTTAGAAAAAAGCTGCAAAGTACAACTCTAAAAATTGCTTTTTCATTATTCGTTACTTTTTGTTATAGAGCTTCCTATATGACGAAGCCAAAATCGATCGCCATACTTCCTTACAGAAGTAGCTTTGGAAAAAAAATTATGGGAAACCAATTTGCAAGGTTCTTCGTTTTTTGAGTGTATATCATATCCATCCGTAGATCACAACGAAGTACAAGCAGCGGAAACAGCGAGGAATTGACGGTTGAGGAAGTGGATCAGATACGAGGAAGCTTTTGTTCGCCAGGAGCGATGCGTGTTTTCCATTTCTGCTGGAATCTGGAGTGTGGAAGCATGAGGAAAACCTGGAGAAAGCCGGTGTGTGTGGACAAGCACCAGCGAAAGTTAAAACTAGAGAATACAAAATGATTCTCCGCGGTTATATCGGGCTATCCAATTATTCAAAAAGACAGACCCGGCGGAAAATGAAGCCGAAGTTTCATGAACTTTGTTATTGCGGTTCCAATATCCTCGAGACGATAACAGATTAGTAACTTTATTTCCTTAAGTCGTTTCTCCACGAGGCCAAAGAATGTCTGGAGAAAGAAGCACGTCTGCTATATATGATATCCATTCGTAGATCATAATCAAGTGGAAGCGGCGAAAACCGCGAGAAGGAGACGGATGAGCAAGTGGAGCACATACGGGGAAGCTTTTGTTCACCAGGAGCGACACGTTTTTTTTCCTTACTGGAATCCAGAGTATGGAAGCGTAAGGGAAAGCTGGTGAAAGCCGTTGTGTGTGGAAGGGCACCGAAGAAAGCAGAGAGAACAACCCCTCTTGAGTCGGTGAGTCGCTGTTCACATTGGAACTGTGGGGAATATACTAGCTGAGGTAGGTACGTGAGGAGAAGGGACAGCGTACGAACGAGAGAGAGAGAGAGAGAAGAAGAAGTTGTGGGGGGTTTAGGTGGGTTAGGTCGGTCGCGGGTTGGGTAGGGGTAGTTGGATCGATCCTAGCCGCCACTACGGCCAGCCAGACCTGTCCGGGTCGGTACTCCACTCGTGAACTCCACGACATCCTAAGGCGATCGCAGCAGCGGCAATACGTACTACGCCACGTTACTCCTGTGAGGATGCAGGCACGGGTGATAGCTATATTATAGAATGTCACTTTCGAGGACACGTCTCTTGTGTAGTTGTACATACAATGAGGAACGGGAGAAGATTAAAACACCTTTTTCGATTTTGTCGGACGCGGTGATTCAAAGAGGTCTTGCAGCGAAGAATAAATAAAATCGAAAGAATGTGTTTCGGGTACTTTTAGTAATAATAATAAATTCTTTGGATTTAGAAAATATATTTTTCTACCTTTCTACTTTTCCTATTCCATTTCTTCCTAAGGTTCTTTACTTTAGTCCTGGATAGATGAAGTAACAACTATGCATTTTTTGTACTAGCCATTTTTTTTACTTCTTATCGTAGAGACACTATCAACTGGTTGCACTCTGCTCTGAACGTTAATAGGACACGTCTTGCGTGTAGCTGTACATAAAACGAGAAACGGAAGAAGAATGAAACACTTTTTTCGGTTTTGGCCGGCGTAGTGATTCAAAAAGATTCTGCAATAAAGAAAGCATATGCTTGAATATGCTCACGTACTCTAGTAATAATAATAAATGAAAATTTCTGTTTATTTTATTTTTTACATTTTCTACCTTTGAATCTTTGTTTATTCCATTTTTCCCTGAACGGTTCTTTACCTCGGAAATTGACGAAGTCCCGTACGTTAGCAGAATATTTCGATGTTTGCTTATGAGCTTAGCTCATGTAGTTGCATTATATGTTTAGGAATGCGGCTGTCGAGGACATGTCTCGTGTAGAACTGTACATATCATAAGGAACGGGATCAGATTTAAATTATTTTTTCGTTTTTGCCGGACGCGGTGATTCAGAATGGATTGAAATGTTTATTTTGATGGAGAGAATTTTTTTATAAACTATGTACTATCGTCTACCTTTTTCAGGTCTTGACGTATTCCGTCCACTCGAAACCTTTCCTATTATACTTTTCCCCTAAGAGGCCCTCCACCTTCAGACTAGTACTTGAAGGTACTCTTTGCTAATGCACTACTTTATCCCATTTCTACAAGGCCACAGCACTTGAAACTGAAATTGCCGAAACTTTTCCAGTATATGTGATTTAAAAAAACAATTATAGTGACACCAACTATAAAACTGATGAATCTATATTTTTATAGTTACGGTTACTTTTTTACCATTACTGTGGTAAAAAGTCATATGGACTCATAAAAAAATAATTACCAGTCGATAGTAGTCAGCGTCACTCATTTTGCTTCCTCATAGAGAAAGCTCTGTTTTCATGAGAAAAAATTTATTCGAGATTTTTATGTTGGTACACTGAGAATTGTACAACCATAGAGAAAAGTGGTTTAAAAAGGTGTCCGTATGTATATGTGTATGTGTATGTGTGCCCGCAGGGCTTCGAAATTTCAAGCAGCTGTATCTCAAGAACCGGTCAACCGATTGAGTTAAATTTTGGCACACAATTGGAGAAGCAGGTTTTTTTTAACTGTTGTACTTTTTTCGCGAAATTTATTCAGAAATTCTCCTTTTATGGCTTTCTGAAAATTTTCTAAAGATGTCGTGCGCGCTCTAGCTTTTCTAAAATTGATGATATTTTCCTAAATAATTCTTCGTAAGTGCACTCAATATTGTTCGGTATTTAATTTCACGAAAATCGGAAAAGCGGTTCGGATTTTATAGAGTTTTCGAATAGTCGAAAAAATTACTTTTTTGCTCCAACTTTGGAAAAACATTAAACAACGAACTCAAATTTCATACATGAAATCGGTACTATCTAGCGATCATTAGAACATAATTTTGTCGTTATATGCAATATGATTCAATTTTGTCAGAATTTTACTTTTTGGAAAAATTATGTTATTGCCTTGACCTTAACAGAACATAAGATAGTGAAGGCAAACTTCAGACACGAAACCTGTAGTACTTAGCAATAATAGGTACACAGTTTATTCATAATTTGTTATGTGGTTTAAATTTTTCAGAGAAATTCAACTTCGATACAAAATAAAGCTGCAAAGTTAAGCTTTGCAAATTGCTTCCTCATTATTTTTGGTTTTCTGACAAAGCTTCCTCTATGAGAGAGCCAAAATAGATTAACATGCTTCCTCATAGAGGTGGCTTTCTAGGAAAAACCAAAATTAATGAGAAAGCAATTCGCAAAGTTTTTTCTAGCCGAGAGAAACTGCGGAAAACCTGGTCCATACAGTCGACTACATATAACTGGGATTCTGCTGCGTGAACATATGCGTTCCATATTTTGCGCGCTATACAAAATGCCATTTGAATTTTGTATTGTGCTGAGCGATTACAACAATGTCCTAAGTTAACATTGAGACCCTCTTCGAAAGCGTCATATTTTACGCATTCTGATTCGGCAATTTTCGAAGGATTCAAATTTCAACTCGGGCTATCAACTATTTAAATATCTATAAGTTTACGAATTAATTTTGACTATGTTTAAGTTTAAAATACCCTTCTTAAAATATCTCTATTTAAATGGAAAATACAAAAAATTGAAAGTACTCTTTAAAAAAAAGTGTGAATGTAGTGTATGATAAATTCTGAAAAAGTAAATAATCGGTTTCTTAGAATTCGTTTGATAAAATTTTTTTTCCACTAAAAACTGTAGATATTCTTGTATTCATAGTTTTCATGCTTACTCGGAGTCTCGTATGCAGAGAACAACGTAGTAATTTATTGGCCGTGCTTTTTTTCTATTTCTCCCTCATTGTCATGAATAGTAGTAGAATAGTATCGTGTAGCATGCAACCGTGTCGTTACACGATAACGGTCACGATATTTTTCTCGGCGAGGTGCGGGTTGAATAAATGTCTTAAGGGGGAGTGTCGTAACCGCTCGAGGGTTCTTTAGTAGAATAGAGCAGGCCAACACTTGCAATACAAATGGACAAAGAAGCCTCGAGATTGCTGACAATATTGCACGACTGGAACAGCATTCTGACTATCCTGCTATTTCCTCCAGTTTCCAGTCCGCTGATTCTTCCGTGTTTATTCGTATGGAATTTTGAAGCCGAGGCCAGAGGAGTGAAAGGGCTACTCGGTGCAGCCAGGTACTCATTGCTTCCAGTTTTATTATGTTTCCTATTTTTCTCTACGTACAGTGCAGTTTATGCTGTAACGATGCTGAGAGAAAAGAATGGTAATAATATACAGCCCACGATAGACAAATTTCTGGCAAATGCTCGAACGTAGTATTCAGAATATTATCAACGAACACTGGAGTGCACTGGACAAAAACAAATGCATGGAAAAATAAATAAATGAACTTTTTTTTGATAATAATACAACTTTGGGGTGTCAATACTTGGGGTAGTTTCTAAATTAACGAAAAATAAGCATTTATTTCGTGATTAAAAAAAAATATAATTAACATTATTGAGATACATCTCTTTTCTACGAGTGATTTTATTATTATTTCAAATGCTTGTGTTCAAATTATTTTGATGTGCTTCCTCGCAGAGAACTCTTCATCTACGTGAAATTTTTATTTAGATGTTACTATCAGGATATCAAGAATCGTTTGAAACGTCAAGGAATATAACTCAGATCAAATTTTCGATCACTACATCTGCGTGTGCGAGTATGTCAAGAAATTTACCTCTGAATCAAGTTCTTTTTCGAATTGAAACGATAAAAAATCGCAGGATTTTCGTTTTTTTTTCTGTGGAAAATGTAAACAAAAATAACATTCTGAATCTATGTTGATATTTCAGGAGAACCTCTACAACTTAACGAAATAATCCGCTGGATTTATTTTCACTCGACAAAAAATTTATCATTTTATCTATTCGAACTCGGCGACCAAAACTTGACCGTAAGTGACCAAGACCAGTACATTTACCCTAATCTAGAAATGCAGAGTTACCATTTTTAGACCTTTTTAAATTACCCTCCTCTTAGAATAGGAATCGGTCTTTCCTTAACCCTCCAACCACGACACGCAACGTCAAAAAAAATTATCCTTACATCAGCAAGTTTTCTACTATAATTTCTCCGTATAATGAATTATATTCCTTTATTAAAGTCAGAATTAAAAAAAAAACTGTAAGAACGAGGCGCTAATGATAGGCAAAAAGAAGATTATGCGCGGAGCGCCCGAGCTTTGCGTCTATTCGTTCTCCCGTAATGCAATCAGCGTTTGTAATTCTATATAATGAAATCCGGCCACTTAGTTAGAGGGCACATGGCTCGCCCTCCAAGTTCCTGGCGTGAGTACCCGGAGATTCCTGCTTCCCAATTAAACGTAGAGCTGCGCTGCTACCAATAGTGAGCGAGTGACTCGAGAAAATCGCGAATTCGGCTTCTCAGTTATATCCACTCCTGAAGTCCTTGAATTCGGTACTCTTTGTCTGGGAATACTAAGTTTGATATATCTTGCCAGGTAGTAACTACAGTATTGTAAGAAAAGTGTTCAGAATATATTTACACTGTGAGAAAATAATATGATTGAAGCAACAATACTATACTTTTACCATACAAAATATTACCCAAGAGGAACGGTTATATTTCAAATTTATGACAACACCAAAAAATGATAGCTATCCAGTATTACGATAGGAATTATATTGGGATAGTAGAACTTACTGTTCTACTATATTTTTCTCTCAGTGTATAAAATTTCAAATACACTTGCTCCTGAAATTCTCGAATATGGAATTCTTCATCGGGAAACACTAAGATTGATATAACTTGCCATATACGGTAAGCCAAGTAAAGTATTGAAAAAAAGTATTCAGGATATATTGGAAAATGAAAAATGGATACAAATTGCGAAACTGGCTTTTCAGTTATGTCAGCTCTTAAAATGCTTGAATTCGGAATTCTTAATTTTGGATTGGAACCAACAACGTGTTCGCTTTGCTCTATCTTTTTTCCTTCCGTTTGTCTCTTCTTATGGCTAATCATGAAATTCACTTGTTCGTACCATTCGTCATTTTACGCGACTCTATGTCTGCTTCAGTGTTTCGATATAATCGACTTACGATGTGTCATATCTTTTTTAAGAGAGAATAACTAAGTTTGATCAAATTCGTATTTACAGCATTACTTGAAATAAATATAAAAACGCGTTCAGAAGATATTAGGAAATTTCCAACATATTTGCTCTTGAAATACTCGACTTTAATCTGGAAATAGAATGTTTAATATAACTTGCCTATTAGCATCTAAACGATGTGAAAAATAATGTTGTAGATAAATTTAAAAATGATCAATGGACAAAGGTGTGAATTCGACTTTTCAGTTCTGTTGGCGCTTCAAATGCTCGAATTCGGATTTCTCTATTTTGGTATACTAACAATAAGTTCGATATAATTTGGCCACTTGTACTTACAGTATTATAAAAAAAAAAATCGAAAAAGCGTTCGGAAGATATTAGAAGATTAAAAATGATCGCAAGGATAACACGAGGGACCATTTTTCCTATAGGATGAGATTACTCGACCCATCAATCAAGTCACAAGTTATATACTAAAACCTGTTACTGCGGAGATGGGACGTAAAAAACTGACAGTACGATGTAGCACAAGAAATTCTGTAATATTCAGCAGCTGTCGCCATAATGGCAAAATATACCGTATGTATACATGATATATATGTATACATCACACCAATCCTGTCGTTACTTTCGTGGCCGACGCTAACTTTTATGAGACTTTTGGCGACCTACATAATAAATGCGACTTTTATGTATTTTTGCATTGAAAATTATTTCAACGTGAATGCCCATGAATACGTGAACGATATATTATCATCTATTGAAATGAAGAAATTAAAATTCAGAACTGTATCATTTGTGATATAACGACAAAATTATGAAACCGCAATCAATTTTCATCGTATAGTTAATTGCTTACTAATATTTGTAATATTCAAGTCAGTTTTAAAACTTTACTCTTGCATGCAGCCGCAAATTCGCTGTTACAGTGAAACCAATGGCAAATACGGACGGAAAATGCGATGAACAGAAAGAACAGGAATGTAAAGGATACTCGTAGCTTTCAGTGATCGTTAATGGTGGAATATACTGGCAGGGAGACAAAACGATAAGCGCAAATTATATCACATGCGAGATAATATCGACATAAAAATCATGTATTGAAAATTATATTTTATATTTCATGTGGTATTTGTTGTGTGTTTGGAAAAGTGCTCGATTTTTAAATAACAAAATTTAATTATCCTTCGTTTTATACAGATTACACCATCAGTTCTGCTAGGAAACGAGAGTGCAGAATGTGAACAGAAGGGACATAAATGCAGTATCCAGTCGTAGCTTTCAGTGATCGTTGATGGTGGAGTACACTGGCGAAGACCCAAAACGATATGTGACATAAAAATTATCTATTGGAAATTAATTTTTGTATTTTATGAGTTTCTTGTTATGTTCAACATTTCTAATCTTCAATTTCAATGTCTAACCACCAGCTGCACATTATTTAATTAAAAAACTGCCCTATTTTGGATAAAACAAAATTTAATTATGCTTGAAACAAAAACTTTAATTATTTCCGCTAGCAAACGAGAGTGTAGAATGCAATAAACAGAAAAGACAGGAATGCAGAGGATACTTGTGGCCTTTAGTGATCGTTAACGCAAGAATATACTGGAAAGCGAAAACGATATGCCACATAAAAGGTATCTATTAAAAATTAATTTTCCGTATTTATGGGTTTCTCATTGTGTTCACTATTATCAACTCTCAATTTCCATTCTCTTTTAAGAGGTGCACATTTTTTAATTAAAAAAGTGCTCTATTTAAAATGAAACAAAATTAAATTATGCTTCTTTTTCCTAGAAAAAGCACATAATGACTTCTACTAGCAAACGAGAGTCCTGAGTACGATGTACAGCAGGATCAGGAATGCAAATGATACTCGTACCCTGTGGTAATTGTTAACGCGAAAGTATACTGTCAGAAAAAAACTTTATGTGTTTGTTATTGTGTTCGACATTTCCAACGCTCAATTTTCATTTCTTACCAACAGCTGAAAATTCATTATTGAAGTGTTCCTTAAGCGAACAAAAATTAAATGATGCATTTTTTTTCAAAACATAGATGATTACTTCTGCTAGCAAACGAGAGTGCAGACAACGATGAACAGAAAAGCGAGGAATGCAGAGGATACTCGTAGCGTTTAGTGATCGTTAACGCGAGAATATAGTGGCAGAAGGACCAAACGATAGGAGTAAAAGTAGACGCGAGCCTCGGTCATAAGAAAAATAGTAAAAGTCCTCATTGAGCGTTCTACGAAGCCAAGAGAAGTAGCGAGTGAGTAGGCTATGAGAGCAACAGGTACCCTGCTCTCCGCACTTCTCGCCCGGCTGCTATATTCGTACTGTACATTCAGCACATTCTCTCGCGAGCTGGTCATTTCGGGCTAGTCTAGCTTCCAACATTTAGAACGAGCTTTTCTCGGCGCCCATCCAAGAGTTCGATTATTTTATTGTGCACTCGCTTCCGAATGACTTCGAGCTTGCCAGGATTTCTTATTCCTTCCTTTCCGCTTTACTTGCAGGAAATTGACGATCGATTCACTGAATGATGATGTGCATATAAATGAGTTTAAATCTTTTCCTTCCATATGAGAAATAGTATACACTGAGAGAAAAATATAATCGGATACACTAAATTTTCAAATAAACCATTTATTCGAAAATATTCAAGTGCAATATTTATTTGTACCAATTATATATTTAATTTCTTTGATTGTTAAATGAAATAAAAACTTCATTGAATCTACAAAATATTGATTTTTTTCTACGAAATATTCCGTTGATTCAATAAAACTATGTTATGAATACGTCAGACAATATACGTATACAAATTATATCGTCAATTCTATCAAGTAAATGTATCGTTAAATCAAACAAATATTTGTTGCGATGTAAGAAATATTTATTTAAATCATTTTAATATTTCATTGCTTCAATTAAGTGGGTTTTCGAATGAAACATACCCGATTCATTTTTGAAGCAACTACTTGAATCAATTAGTAGTGGTCACGGACAAATACAATTACGTAGTTATCAGGATACAAAGCAATATGATAGATACATCGTTAGTGGCTACTGTAGCTATTGTGACCATTTTTAACATTTTTTTCTTTAAATTATTTTTATCACACAATTGCACGTTGATTTTTTAACAAATTTATGTCAATTTACTGATTGACCTACCCGACGTTTTTTTAAAAATCGATTGTATGTTTTGATTCATTCCTTTGAATATGATGGCCACATTGGTCCTAAGATGGCCAAAAATGGTACGTCTACCCTAAATACATTATGTTATAATCGATTTTATCTATGAAAACATTTCTGCATGTATACCTTGAACTAAATGATTTAATGGATTCAAATATATATATAAAATCCATACAATAATTTATTTATTCCACTGAACGGAATATATAATTACTTCTATTGAACTGGTTCTTTTTATTCAACTAGTGCGGCTCTTTTATATAGTTAATTCAACGCAATACATTGGTATTTGGACGACACATATAGTTGCTTCAAATACAAGATAATTGAATAAATTACATATATTTTAAATGAATGATTTGGTACATCCAATTATATTTTTCTCTCAGTGTACAATATAAGTAGAGAAGAAAAAATGTCTGACCAGTGCGACCTTACAGCACGTTGCAAACACACGAGTCGAAATTTACTTCATACGTCGGGATAAAGAAAACACACCGAAAGAATTGAAATAATATTATCAATACTAATACAAAACGCGACCATGGTGAAGATAGTCAAAATCAGAAGAACATACTTTAAAAGGACCATGCCTCAAAAGCCAGAATAATCGTGCCATTTTATACATCGTTCTGTAGTTCTGCTTTGAGGACCTTAGAAAAAAAATTGCTCCGCTCAAATGGTGTTCAGTGTAACTGCGCGAAAAATGAGGCTAGCAAAGACCGATCTTCCGAGGAGTATTCCTTAAATCGAGAGAGTGCAAAACGTATAAATCTGGTTCCAATACAGCGGATTAATCGAACTGCTCGGTCAATTTACGAATAAATCCTTCGGGTTTATCCCGAAGACATCAAATTACTTGAAATTGTTACTCCGGTGAAGGAGAGAGTAATTAGTGAAATTATTTAAAAACCACACTTTTTTTTACCGAACCATCCCCCTTAAGACTGAGAATCGTTGCTGCAAGTACGGATCGACTAAACACAGGTTGGAAACGTGACGTCAGAATCACGTAACGCTATTGTCATTGAATCACGTTGTACCGCACCCTGTTAATCAGTTTGCTGTCGAACGAAAGCGATATCAATGTACACTGATATGAACACATACGAGTTAGTAGAAGGAAACTCGTAAACGATTCGAAATACATTACATAGAAGTTTGGTAGGCTTTTTCAAGAGCCTAATTATAATCGGAAAGCGAACGATAGCTCGTGGAATGATTCAATACCGGTATTCTGTATTAATTATCGCATAGTTACAATCTAATTGAGTGGTAATGATGAATTGCGTCATGCCTGGTAATTGCTTCCAATAAATCGCATGCTGTAGGTGAGTTCCCTCGATCGTAGGATACCAATGCTCGGAAAATCAACAGCATGAGCTCCTAGCGGTTGGAGAGGCCGAATTGTGATGGAGTCGATTGGTCTTGCATTTTTCTTGTTTTTTTTCCGCGGGTTAATCAATTCTATGATTTTTTTGTAGCATTTTATCGTTATTGTTATTTTTGCCATTACCACTACCAGTATTATCACTCCATCTAAAGCTCAATCAAATACATTTGTAAAACAAACTTACATATCAACAAGTCAGCAGAATAAGAATTTAACATTCTTTAGAACATGTTTTTTTATGAACTAATGAAAAAAAAATTGTGGCTTTTTAAAAATCCGAGTAATATTCGAAAATGTCATCAGTACTACAAAATTCACGAATGTCTGAGAAATCAATAGCTTGTAGTCGGAGATCCGATAAATAATTAAGAAGTCTTCGATTCAATTACCTTTAATAGACGTGATGGAAGATTTAAATAATTTGAACTGTCACTTTCAATTTATTATATAAAAAATCTGCTAAGTTAAACTTTGCAAATTGCTTCCTCATTATTATTATTTTTTTTTTCTACAAAGTATGTTCCACAGAAAGTATATTAATCGATTTTAACTTCCTTATAGAGCAAGCTTTGGGAGAAAAACAAAAAATAATGAGAAAGCAATTTGCAAATTTTAACTTTGCAGCTTTATTTTTGTCAAAATTAAATTTCTGGAAAATTTGCACCACATCACAATTTATGACGAAACTGTGTACCTATTAATGCTAAATAGTACTGACTTCTTGTCTAAAGTTTGACTTCGCTATCTTATGTTTCGTTAAGGTTAATGCAATAACATAATTTTTTCCAAAACTTAAAATTCTGACAAATTAAAACCATATTTTATATTATGAAGAAACCATGTACTAATCATCGTTAGCTGAAATATAGATTTCATGTACAGAATTTTTGTTCGTTGTCTCATGTCTTGCAAAGTTAGGGTAAAGACATGATTTTTTGAAAATTTCAAAACTCCATAAAATCCGAACCGCTTTTCCGGTTTCTGTAAAATTAAAAACCAAACAACATTAACAGCACCTCCACTTATAAAAATTATTCAGGGGAATATCATCCATTTCACGAAAGCTACAGCACACCCATGTCCTTTTTTAAAAAAAATCAAAAGGCCATAAAATAAAAATTACTGCATACATTTCGTAAAAAATTGCAACAAGCAAAGACAAACCGCTGCTTCACTTGTGTGCCAAATTTGAGCTTTATCGGTTGAATGGTTCTGGAGTATTTTTTTTCGCATTTCCCCCCGTCACGCTTAGTACAGGGTCGGCCCGGGTCAGCAGCCAGTCCCCACTGAGGGCCTGGTCCGGATTGGCAACCAGACCCCCATGCGGCCGTATCCGACTTCCTCCTCTATATCACATTCGCCTTAACGATTCTGCTAAGTACACTAGGGAAAAGTTCGGGAAAAACCTACTTGGCGTCGCGACGCTACCAAGTCCCTTAATGTCGATATAGCCGAATTCGAGTTCGCCTCACGGCACTGAAGCTACGTCACGATTTCCGTCGAAAATGTAAGCACGGACATATACAGCTGTATACATGTGGCTTTCACAGTTACCTGTGTGTGTCTCGATATACAACTGGAGTGTCATCGCATTTATGTTTTTATTTTTCGACTGCACCGGGAATCGAACCCATGACCTACCGATGCTCTTGAGGTCGGTACTCTAACCACTAGACCACCGCACCGGTATGGTTCTTGAGTTACAGGTGATTGAAGTTTCGAAGCCCTGTACACACACACACACACACACACACACACACACACACACACACACACACACACACACACACACACACACACACACACACACACACACACACACACACACACACACACACACACACACACACACACACACACACACACACACACACACACACACACACACACACACACACACACACACACACACACACACACACACACACACACACACACACACACGGACATTTATTTTAAATCATTTTTGTCGATGTTTTGGACAATACTGACTCTTCTGACATAAGAATTTCGAAAAAAAAAATTCATAAAAACGAAGCTTTCTCTATAAGGAAGCAAAATGGGCGGGAGTCAAACAATATTTCGATAACGTTTCGAATACGGCTGAAAGATTCGTGAAACATACAACATCTGTCACATTGAAACAACGGAATTTGTTGTTTCGAACTCTGGCACAGGAAAAAGTGTTCGACTTGTCGATGATTTTTTCGTTGGTTTATCACTTCGTTAACCTGATGAAAATATTCACTGCACGCACAATTATATTTCCATTCATTCTTTTCCCCTCCTGGTCACTGATCTCAAAAGATGTAATTCCCTTGAACAATGATTGTAGGTCACGGGACGCTGTCATGAATTATCGAGGTAACCAAGTAGGAAGAATTTGAAAGAGACGAGGGGGAGTTAGAAACCAAAGGGGACTCAAGAAACCGAAAGAGATAAACATTGTGGAAAAAAACCCAGATACAGCTGCTTGTTACGCACGTCGTCCATAAATTTTATCAACGTTGGTACTGATTTTTTTATCTCGAATATATACAGAGCGAGAATGGTAAATTGGGAGAATAAGATTTATTTCCGAAATCTGTGGAGGGTGCTTATAATTTATTTACCGAATCGACACTATTACCATTATTGCAGAAAATCTGCTACGATATTTCACCCACTCAAATTTAGTTATAAGTGAGTAATATATAAACATTGAGTTGCTTGAATATATTTATGTGACGCGAATGATTGAAGTACAATTTAATTGTAATATTCGATTTCTGAAAACATTGTTCTATTCTAATCATTAATTAAATGGAATATCAACCAAACTGTTATTAAGTTTAACAAAAACGTAGTGAAATAAGTGGAAATTTGAAAAAAAATCTAAATCAAATATTCCATTAAGAGCCATTAAGCTCAGTTTTATAGAAACCGACATTCATTTTTCCTACATTTTAGAACGAAACTCAATTTTTATCGATAAAAAATGTTAACAATATTAGCTGAACTGCATTCAAACGTTCAAAACGAGTTTGGAATGGAAAACATTATAAATAAAAATTTTTGAATTCATTTCTAGTCACCGTTGGCGATAACAATAGAAATTGTAGAAAAATACTTTTTATTCTCGCGGCGTTAGGATCAGATTGAATCCCTGTGGTTCCACGTGGAAGCAACTATCACACACACACACACACACACAAACTCACACAAGGAGATACAATAAACCCGAGGGATGAGACCATTACTCGAGGATGTCGGTCACGCAGCGCCACCGTGCAATTTTCTTTGCGTTTCACCTTCTCGCCTCCTCACTAGAACATTTCCAGCCTGATATTTCGCAGCAACCGACCCTTAAATTCAACCGTTACAAGGTTCTCGATTTTCACCGAGGTAAATTCGAGAAAGCGCAGAAAATGCGAGTCGGAGGAAGTGGACGACGACATTATTACCGGTTAGCTCGATAAAAAGTACCTTCGGAGCAGTAAACCTTTTGTTAATGATGTATAGTGTAGCGGTAACCCACTGACTTTGGTCATTAATACGATGATACCCTATGGAAAAAAGTACATTCAAGATATATTGAAAAATATAAATAAAATATGACATAAATCTTGTCCAAAAAAAAATATAACTGAGATACATATTGGGATATATACGAAATATATTCGAGTGAAAAATACATCTCGAATACATCAAATGTGAATGAAAAATATATTTTTATTACATTGTCATCCGAAAAGTTCTATATGGCAGATATTTTTTGTATATATATATCTTTCTCATGGGGGTATTATTTTCTCGAAGCAAGTGTTACAGATAACTGAATATTTTACTGCTCAGACCGAACTACAATATTAGAATTCTTTTATTTCACAAAACAGCAATAAGGATGAATAATTCAATTTTTTTAAATATGATAACTATAAAATATGAGCATAAGTAATAGTAAAATAATATAAACGAGATGAAAGCAATTAAAAAAAATAATCGTCACTCTACTGCAATATTTCAATGACACTTTCTTTATAAAATATGGCCATTTTTGTGCAGGTGTATAAAATAATGTATTCAAATGATGAAACCACTTTAAGTTTTTTTATAAATTAATTATTCATAATTAGAATAATCACGTTTCGTGGGTGTTAAAATGTTTAAGCCAACTACTAGAGCTGCAACGTAGAAATTATGGGACATTTATTTTGTGAATAAGAGAAAACTGTACGAAACTTGTTGCACGAAACGCAGCTGCGCTTTCTCACGGCAGGGAAAGCCGTGCTTTCATTCGTCGAGTTAAGTTGGTTGTGTGAGAAGTGGCTATAGAAATCGGAGCTTCATGTTCGCTTGAGATAAACGATTCTCGATCGAAACGAACGTACGAACGTTGGGTGCTGGATATATACACTGAGAGACTATTGACACGAGGACCATTTTTCACTAATGGAGAATACGGAAACGCGCGAGGGTGATACATAGCAAGGGAACAAGGGAGAGGAAAAAGAAGAACCACGGTATGCCAAAGCCCATTTGTATTGCCGAGGATGCTAGCTATAGTGGCATTGAACACGACTGGAATTCCGCTTACTCCAGCACTTGGAAAAAGAAGCTTGAGTGATCATGCGCTAAAGAGCTACAGGTGTTTTCATTTAGCTAGATATAGAAAAACCGCGGTATCGACTACATTTATTATTACAAAATTATTATATCACTATACGTCAACTTGTCATATTAAAAATTAGTTCAATTTTTGTCTCACTTTTACTTAAAAAATGATTGAAAAAAAATCTTTGAAATACTTTCAATTTTTGTCAAATTAACACAACAGAGTCCGTTATTCCGGAATTTTGTATTTCAAATCACAGACTTCTTTTAAAACGCTTTGAACATAATTGATTTATTGCCTTCAGTTGCTAAAAATCGTTATAAACAAAAAATAATGAGTGAATGATGAGTAGCTATTTTTTCCAAATGCAATGTTTTTACAGTATGTTACGAAACGAATTTTATAGATTTTATATAGGCCAGTGGATTTTTTTATCATAAAAAGCATCAGTAAAATATATTGATGACATGAATAATTATTACGAGAGGACAAAAACACGTTGGAATTCAATAATCAATAATATAAAGGATATTTTAATAAATACGTATAAATTACTGCATTGTTATGGAGTAACTCAAAATGTTAGTGCTCAAAAGTACTAATTATTCGGCGCTGCGTTCTTCAAATAATAAGGCGCACTTTTTTTGTAACAGCTTCATTGTTTTTTAATTAAAAGAGTTGAAGATTAATCATTGAGATTAAAGAATTTTAATTTCAAGAATTAAAAATAAAACAACTTAATTAAGATCTCAACTTCGTAAATCCGAACACTATGAACAGCAAATAATATTGAATAACTGTACATATAACGATAGCATCATGAAGCAATAATTTTCAACAGGGACCGGCTTCTCCGGTTGAAACATCAGTTAAAACTATTATTACAACTATCTTTACAGAAAACAATGGAGATATCTCAACCGAAGCGCTCGGTTCATAAATATCTCCCTTACAGACGATAATTTCAACACATTTAACAATACGAAACAAAATAAACATTCTCTAAGCCAATATAATCCTTACCACGAGTGTTGACAGGGACCCATCGTGCTAAGAGAATGTTCAATTTTGGATTTGTGTCAAAAATAGCAAAACAAACAAATAATAAACAAATAAATATTCTGGAGAGGACTTCGATCGGAGCCGAAACGAAAAACAAAAATTAACAATAAATTGTTCGATCGAAGCCGAAGCTCGAATAGACTTATTTATCAGTAGCCGCAGCCAAACCAACATCAAATATTGAATATCGACTCGTTTTTGAGCCCCAAGTTTACGAAGACCCAATTACGATATATTATTATTGAATGGCTAGTATTTTCAATGCCTAATTATACACCCAGCACACAACCTCTTAACAGAGTTAAATAAAAAGTGATAAATCCCTGGAGTTAATTCTTATTGAGAGCAGAACTATTTGTTCGCTGGATTTTGGATACCGGATCGTCAAAGCCTTCAAAGGTTCTACACAACTCGTTCTAATGGAAGCGAAAGTTGAACAAGTTCACACAGAGCGAAAAGGACTTTCTGGAATGCCATGTATCTAATCGATGGTACTTCAAATACTTGTGTAACTTCAGCTTGTACAATTCTACTCTCCGGGTTAATACTACTCTCCAATAGGAAAGTCAAGCCAGAGAGTATATATCGGAGCCCATTGATTTGTTACATGGATTTACAAAGGAAATGAGATCTTGCACGTTTGTGAACACACGAGCCTCTTTAGTTCCGGTTCAGTGCTTTGTGCTTTACATGGGATGGTGGAGTCAATTATAAAAATGTTCGCACGAACGAAACGCGACTTTGACACGAAATTCTTTCGGGATTACTTGCAATGCAATTTCGGCAAAGTGCAGTACACTTTGATACTGTACAAAGATAAAAGAGATTGGTCAGATCACGTAAATTTACGGAGCTTCAGCATTCAAATAAATGTTAGTTGCACAGGTAAAACCGAGTTGGAATTTCTGCACTATAAACAAAAATTTTCTTATCACTGATGTCCACCGAAACTTTGTGCTAATTTGACTCAAGCTTTTCTATTTGTTTTTGTGTTCATAGAAAATTTATGTAAATTTTTTTTTGTTTTTTTTCCACGAAGTTTGTGACATTTATACATAAGTATGGTTTAAAGGTGATTTTATTGCAGTTGTTATCGATAATATTTGTATAGAAAGCGTACCTCTTATGTTTTGGTTTCGACGACCAAATCGGCACTCCTCAGGACGATAAGATGGTGAGTGTGGGTTAGAAAAACTCGTTACTCACGATTTGCCTAACGGTCATGGCCCTCTTCAGACATTTATTTGAGCTTATTTGTCAACGGAAAGAGTAATCCGAGACAACCAAATTGTTTGATACTACATGTTAAATAAATTTTCAAGGTAGTGATCTTTTAAGGATCCAACCACACTTCTATTCCTGTATTGTGCATCTGTTCAAGACGTAAACATTAGCCTAACTCTGTGCAGTTTTTTTTGGCGCATATTTTAACGCAATTTTGCTCGCATCATTTTCAGTTTATTATATGACAAGATCTCAAATTTACACAATCCTTGGGTTCCTTAATAAAACGTGACTTAAAACACCGTCAACATCCACCGCATCTTTTGCTTTACTTTTCTCTGTAACCATTTTTTAAAATAAAATTTGTCACCGATATCATAGAATATTTTAGATACATACTAAATAACGATTCTAAACGGAACGAATAGACAGAATGAGTAAATTAGTGATTCTTCTGATATAGCCTTTTTCCATGTACCCACTTATCCTTCTTAAAATAATTAACGTTTCATTTATTTTTTCGCAGAACGTATTGGAACATCGTATTCAGAAAAAAAAACTAAGAGAGATTTTTTAAAAATCGTATTAACCGTTTTTTCTCTGCTGTTAATGACTAAAAGTAATTCCCCAGGCACGTACCTTCTAAATTTCCACCTATTCAAATAGCTTCCGAACGACTCCACATTGTTCAATGGTGAAATCATAAATATTTCCTAAAATTATTTGGTATTTTGAGTATTATTCTAAAAAAAAAAAAAAAAAAAAATATTGCACAGATGCATCATAATATAACATGAAACTTTGTAATCAAGTTGTTCCGTCATTCTTTCGCTTCTAGGGAAATCATTTAATATTCAAGGGAATAGACAGCGTTAGCGGAAACCTTGAAGGTTAGACTAGCGTCGTCTTAAATTTTTCGATGGCCTGTTGGCATTGCTGGCTTCATGTATAAGCTAGCACATCATTCCTCTGATACATGCTAAGTATACATTTTCAATTAAAATGAATCTCAGTATTCAAAATAAATAAATAAAACTAGTAGGAATCAACTCATTGCCGCATTGTGAGACGTTGAAGACGTTGCCAAATTTAAAATCGAGAGAGAAGATTTTATTGATTCACGGCAATCTTAGTCAATGGGAAAAAATTCTTTAGTTTGTATACTATATTTTTATTGAATAATCTCAAGCTCAATGAAAAGTCTGACATTGAATCAAAGAAATTGTATCTGTTCTATTTATTGATTTTACTGAAGAAATTTTAGACATAAGTTTTCCTAAACTATTCGGCAGATATAGCACAAATTTAGAGAGAATATACTTAAGTACCTCGAGAATAGGCAAAAGTACAGGTTCCTTGAAATTCAAAGCCGTTTGTTCGGGAGAACCGGAAATAAAAAAAAATTAGGTTAGATACAAAAGAGAGCCTTGTGTGTGTTTATCATTTAAAATGAAATTCTCAGCACTTGCCGCCGTCAAGTTTATCTCGGCAATGAATTGCGTTGACAGTTTCTTTGAATCAATAAAAACTTTTCTTTCGGTGGATTGCCCTGGGCACCCGCTCGGCGTTGACATCCAAAGAAATGTCGAATATTTTGGAAACATGCTACCACCTAGATTATTATCGATGTAAATACATACAAATTATTTCTGAGGCATACAGCTCTAATTCTTGAATTATTTTCAATTAATATTCACACTGAGAGAAAAGCATATCGTTGATTCAACGATTTCACATGATAAAAAGCATATATGAAGGCTTGCAATGTTTTGTAGTTAAATTGACTATAATATGGTTGATTAAACAATAATTGCAAGTTTATTCAAAACAAACTTTGAAATCGTATATGGAACAAACTGGCATATTTGAAACTATGAGAATAGTGTTTGAAATTATTATCATTTTGATCATTGCTACTATAATTATATTTGCTATAACCATAAAATATAGACGTTCTTTCTGGGAATTATATTCATGGTTGATCCAACTGTTTTCTCATATTTGCTATAACCATGAAATATAGTCGTTCCTTCTGGCAACTTTACATTATAGTTAGATTATTGTTGAGCTAACTATTTTTATTACTAAATTGCAATAATTTTCTCTCAGTATATCATTTCAGATCATCCAGATGCACCTCAGTTTTCTGCCGATCAGAATTTTAATCAAGCTTCGTTATTCGATACCTTCATATTATACTAAGAAATTATATTCATAGTATTAAAATTAAGCTGTGAAAACGTGCTGGCGAAGGTTTGCATCGTTCCTCTTTCCTGGTGTCATTCCTCTGGCAATAACATTGCTTTAAAGTGCAAAAAATGGATTAAAATACAATAAGCAGCTTGTCCCTGCAGTAATTGTGCTTAAAAAATTAAATCTGAAGGTCACCCAGAGGTTTTTAAGTGAAAATCAATAATACTAGTTTGTTTTATTTTCCAGTTCGTAAATGGATTATTCCGAAAGAATCACTCAAACATGAAGAGCCGTTACAATCCTGTTGCAAACGAAAAGTTTTCCACTGCATTCAGAAACAATAGATTGAGAAACGTTCGGAGAACGTGAAAAATTCCATCAGGAGATAAAAATCTCCATTTTCTCTCACAAAATCAATTTGTTCCACACCGGAGGAAAAGATTAGCTGCCATAACCAAAAAGTGAGTTGACACAACCAATCGATCATTCTATTTCCCTTACAACTCAAATCGTAGTGCCAACGATTCAAATGGCCGTTCAAGCAATTCAAATGCAAGGCCCAACTATTGGATTTTTGAGGCTGACTAATCTTGTGAAAACTACTAATGAATAGTTGAAAATGATAAATTAATATTCGATATGGTTGGGGCAACTGATTTTCAAGATCTTTCGTACAGCAAATTGTAAATTTGCCAGTGCTCCAGTGAAACAATTTTATTACAACAAATGATTCATGGTGGTATGAAATTTCTGTAAATCATAGAAATCTTTTGGCGAGTAATAAATTTGTGACAATTACCAAACTAGGTCGCGTCTTGTGTTGATGTCATTGATATATATCTTCCCTTCTTTGGAAACTTCTCGTTGATATAAGAATGAAAGAACAATGAAATTGTTTACGTCGCAACGTGTATTCCTTTTCGCTTGTCCTCACCGCTTCGGCGCACAGCTGTTACGAACATTTGAGAGACAATTGGATCTTTCGTCATTATTATTCTCGTTTTAACGATCGAATCCATTGAGACACAGAATTAAGAGAGATTGTTACGAGACACTTGCGAGGAAATTGATGCCGTACTGTTAATGCGCTCTTGTCCTTATCCACTTTATTCGCCCTTTTATTCTCCAGATCCAATCACGTAAGAAGAGATACTGATACGCGAGCGTGTGGAGAACGTAACTCGATTCTGTTCGAAGATGCGTCTTGAGCGGAAAAAAATGTGTCTGTCTTCTAAGTAACGAAATAACAAGAAGTTGCGCAGACAGGAAGTCGTACAGTGCGAGTCGTTCGGCAAAGTTTCCGGAGATCAGTGCTCCTAGCTTAGGACAATTGACCAATGTCTGGACACTTGATTAAATAAAATAAATAGTTCGATAACAGTTTTGGCGGTCTAATAATAACCCTGACACTTTTAAACGAAAATCTTGATTCTTGAGATTAAAACAAGATTTTCATGACTGGGAGGTTTTTTACAATTTTGAATGTAGTAAGAAGATTATTTACAGCAAAAAATTTTTACACTGTTAGAAAAAATGGTGATAGGGAAACGATCGGGTAATTCTTGAACCCAATAAATATTGTTTTGAATCGGAGCACGATCAGTCTTTCCTTGAGATTGAATCAGGCCCACATCTGGCTTCCGGTTCTAGACCGGACCAGACGAAGACCCTGACAACCGATATTTGCTAACACTGATCAGGAACAAGATATGGGCAGCAAATCTGTTTCAGGTCCTGCGATGTAATCCGGCGATTCTGATCAGGTGAGAGATTAGAATATTTAGAATGCCGTATCCGCCTCAAAACTGGACAAAGTCTGCTAAAACTGATCAATCAACAGGTAACGATCATTGAACTGCTCCAGGAACAGGTAAAATCTGCAAAGCTTGATTAGAACAAAGATAAAACTACAAATCTAATTCAAGGCGGTACAGCTAAGATCCGGTTAGTCTAACAGTTATTCGAAAAGAACTTGACTCAGCATCAGGCAACCGGAATATATTTTTGCTCAGGGAGATTTATTCAAGGCCCCGGGATTGCCCATAGACGATGTAAATAATAAAAACTTTGCATAGAAAGAAGGCAATACATTGTGGGTGGATATCATGATTATATTGTGCGCTCCAAGCACGCGTACGGACGCTAGGCAGTAAAAGGTTTTGTAATACTTACGATTTCCCATATATGGAACAAACAAAATCAATGAGACGCGCTGCAAGCATTGTACTCGCGTCAGGCTATTAGAATGCAAACTAGGTCGTCCTATCTGAAAATGTATAGCCGCGTGCAACATATTCATTTCTTTTTTTCTTGTTGGGTGTGAAATAAAAGCAGTCTGGATGCGAGTGGATATACTGTGATTACTAGAAAAAGTCTGATGTATGTAATGGAGCTCGGCTGACAATCTGCAGAAGCTTTGATGTTTTAGCTATGCCTGCGTTTAAAAGACAGCGAATAACCACACTTTTTTGCACTCTCTGGCGCGACAATGTCTCGAGAGTCGCGAGACACCTTTTAACACACGGAGTGCATGGCCGACAGAATGTAAAAAAACGGTGTGCCGATAAAAAAATTGCTTTGCGGCTTAATCTAGTGACGTGAAGTTAAGCTTGTGTGAGATTGATTTTAATTCTTAAGCTTTTGGACGGTAAAGATTGTAAGCGAGAATTCTCATCCATATTACGCGCCCATATTAATGCTCACTTGTGTGAGAGAGAGCAAGAGTGGGGTTGAGAGAGACCAGGTGCTCCGAAATTGTGATACCTCGGCCTCTTTCGCTCTGGGGACGTCTTATCGATCGCTTGGGCCATCATTCCACCAAAGATCTATTGTGATGTGAAATTCTCTCAATAATCATCATCTATCCTGTGGATTAATGGAGCCTAGCCAGCCTATTTTACCTGGATATACTTTTCATCACTGGAAGAAATCACGATCCTGACTGCGAACCCCAGAGCATTGAAAGAGCCACCGAGGGATTTTTACGACATTTGAAAAGATGAGTACTCACATATTTAAATGTGAAACTTAAAAATCTCGCTCGGGTTATATTACTTTGAAATGGATTTTATATTAAATGTGTATGAAAATGTGCATGTATGTGAGATATAGGATGAATATATTATTTAATAATATTGAAATGACAAATGTGATAATAATTACAAACAAACAGACGAGTTTAATATTTGATTTATAGAAAGAGAAAAAATGTATGATAATATAATGTGATAAAAATGTACAAATTATAAAGTAATTACAGAATAATGAAAGCATTATTGATTTGTCGTGAAATAATTGATTAATAACGAAATTTACAATGAATAAACAAATGATTGATTGACAGGTTATGTTAAATGAGATATGTTATATATATATATATATATATATATATATATATGAATATGTATTGTATTTGTTCTTGTTATGTTTATTTTTTCTTTTATTAAACTATTTTTTGTCATTTGGAATGAACGATATATGAAATTTGGTTATATTACTAATGGCATTAAAAAAAAATATATATATATATATATGATTTACTAATGCCTGAAATAATAATCTGTAGAATACCAGTACATGTCGTGATAATTTTTCATAATTTCCATAATATGTCTGTTTCACTTAATTCAAATAAAAATTTATATTTTTATTAATATCCAAAATCGTCGTTAAAAGCTTTAAAAATAAATAATTTCTGTATGAATAATATTCACCTTCCAAGAAACATACAGATAAATTATAAAAATCGCGGATATAGATCCCGAACAGAAATATTCAACACTACATCAGACACAAATCAGGCCCTGACTGGGCATCGAAAGGGGGCGACAGCGCTTGATGTAGTGCTCCAATTTTTACTCTGTATAATTATCCTTGTGCGAATGATTATTTTTATTTATCACTGAATAAAACTGCAGTTATTGCCTACTCATTCTTTAAGGGGTTAGGCCACTCTAGAATTTTCGAAAAATCGATTTTTTTTTCTCCTTGGAAATGACTCATTAGGGTTTCTAAAATGCTATCCCAAAAGATTATGGCAGGCAAACATTTGAAAATGCCCCATTTTCGAATTTTCATAAGAGGCCGTCCGGTCAGCAGGGAACTTCTCTTGTGTCCGATCGGAGAGGAATCATAGTGTTCATGGCAACGGGCTAAAATTACAAATAGTTTGGCTGAATATAAACATAAGCCAGCTCTTCCAGCTAATGTGTATGAAGCTATCAAACCAATCTACGCAGAACTGACCAGTGATGATCTTCTTACGCGATGTATCGGTGGTTATACGCAAAAGAACAACGAAAGCTTCAATTTGACTGTGTGGGCATTGGCCCCAACATCGGTTTCTAGTGGTAAAACTGTTTTGGATGTAGCCACAAATATTGCAGTTTGTACAAACAATGACGAGTTTTCATCAATTTTACACATTATGAAAGAAATGGGCTTAGAAATCGGCGTGAAATGCAAGAGCAGGATACTTAATTGGAAGGCCAATTATATGGTGCAGGCATTGCAGATTGAAGGTATATCAATATTATCACTGATTTTCTACTACTCAAAACTTTGAATGCGTTTACCTCAAATCTGCTCTTTTCAAGTTGGCCGGAAACATAACTCAAAAAGTTTACCACCGATTTATTCGAAATTTTGGATATATCTTCAAAAATACATTATCTACAAAAGTACGTAGGACTTTGCAAAAAGTTTCATAGTTTTTTTGTTATCGACAATTTTCGAACGGTTTTTAGGCCAAATTTTTTACTTGCACTTTAGATGCTCGCCATTTTGTCAAAAACACCTGTATCGGAAAAATCCTAGGTACTTCTCTAGCTACTGTTATGTATAAGTGAAAATCGTTAGAAAACTAATCATAATTCAAAAACTACAGAAGTTGTGTGTCCGGCCGTGGATCCAAAAAAAAAAAGAGATATCATCGCAACAACGCTGTACAGACGCCATTTTTAAATTAATTACTATGAGAAAATTGCTGTATACAGTTAATGACATGTACAATAAATGCCCTTCCTCAAAAAATCGATGTCTCTAATTTTATCTGAAAGAAATTCCCAAAAGAAAGAAAATTTCCATTTTTAACTTGATCCACGTTAAATTACTGTCACGTGACGACACACTATCGATTCAGGGTCAAAGAAATAAATTTACCGGAAAAAATAGAGGAAGTTCACGCATATTCTATACTTTTTGGTATAAAAAGTATGAGTAGGTAAATGGTGGGCTGAAGATGCGTTCAGATATTTCAACTGCATTTGGGTGGGTTGCTGCCTCGGTTTTTGGTTGTTTCAGAGGTAATAGGAGCTAACCTATTGGTACGAGCAAACGAAAAATATTCATGAGCTTCGAGTTACGTATTCCGAGAGCAGTAGGTTAGCTGCGTGAGCGAGAGAGCGAACAACTCGGGGTAGTTTCGACACGAAAACCCGGAGCGATATTACTCGCCCCGGGCAAATGTGTATACCGCGCCAGTGATGCTGAGCTTTTTCCCCCTTTTTTCCCCCTCTACACGAGCGTTCAACCCACGCTGTCTCATCCCCTGGAATAGCAAAAGCAAACCAAAATTTTATCGAGAGGAGATAGAGTATAAAGCGAGGATATGAAGGAAAGGGGGAGTAAATATTGCATTATAGCTAGATATCGATATACTTTGTTAGTTATATTTGTGCACGAGGGTGGCATCGATGCACTCGAGTTGCAAGCTTAACGTTTCTACTTTCCACACTAATGAAAACGCAGGAGCAAAACGGAATTAATTCATGATCTTCATCCATGGTACAAAAAAACAAAAATATCAACATACAGTCAATAAATGAATTAAATATTCCGCTTAAGAAGAAAAGTTGAAATATCAATTTCCACATATGCTACTTAGAGTATTTACAATAATATTACGGGTTGTGAACATAAATGTCAATAAAAGTTAATATATTCTTTTCCGCCTATGTTGTTTAGTATGTATTTATAATATTATTAATATTTATAATATATAATATTATTGATGTTAACGAAGGTTAATATACCCATTACCGTCTATGTTGCTCAGTGTATCACTTTTGTGACCTAAGTGGAAGCACGTTTAGTGCTTCGAAATAGGCCATAAAAATGTATTTACATTTCCGTAAGTGGTCGTCTAGTTTGGTATTATCGGTTATTATGGTCCACTTTTGCCTAGCTGAGAATAGGGAGAGCACGTGTAAACGAGAATTGTAAACGACCACCACAAATATTTTAATATCGTGATCTACGAACAAAGTGTAGTAGCTTGGAATACGGAAAAAGCCTAAAATGTCAGAAGGTCAAAAGAGCCAAGCCTCTCTACTATTCAATTACAGTCTGAAACAAGACTTTTAAAAATTAACAAAAAAAAAAAATTGGTACCCATTGTGCCCAGTAATCAATGCAAAATAGTAACAGTGGAGTGCGGTTCCGGATTTAATTTTATAAAGGACTCTAAAACCTCCCAGAGCCTCGTGCAGTTTGCTTATTTTACAACCGTCTGAATGAGAACGACCATACGAAGGAAAGACATTTCACGAAGGGCAGCAATTTCGAAGTCTGTTGCCCTTTCTTTTACGGTAACACGAAAGTCGTTACGTGACGTGGCTTGCAATAACTGAGTCTCGTGTAAGTGTCTGCTGCCATAGCTGTTTCCCTGCTGATTCCGCAACAGCTTTCGCTACTGGCAATAATGTGTATGGGGGCAACGAGTCTCTCGCTTTCTCCCGCGCTGTACACAACCGATAGCCTTCGATTGAGGGTGTGCGTCTCTATGGGGTATTTCATGTGTAGCGGGACAACTTTTGACTGCGTGTCTGCGAAACTTTGCTTGTGGAGAATATAGTTTCCTTGAATCAAACAATAAGACTCCTAGATAGTTATGGAACTCAACTGTTACTTGGATTTGCCATCTCATAATCGGAGACTTAGAATATCTCGTCAAAGGTAATTCCGGCATTAACAATAGGCCCAATGGTTGGCTGAGTAATGGTCACCAGAAAAAGAAACATTTACTTTACAATATTTTGGCTGTAAGTATTTATTTACAAAAGCGAAATATTAATTTATTTCTGTCATTGGAAGGCCACTCATTTCTCCTTCTAAAATGTTGGTGGCTCTAAAGGGTGGCGTTAAGAACAGCGAATGTCCAAAATAGTGAATGGTTAAAATAGCAAATTTCGAAATTCGAAACGTCTGAGTCTAGAATGGTTATCACTATGAAATTCGCTATTTCAGCCATTCGTTATTTTGACCATTCACTGTTTTGACGTCCGTCTTATTAAAATGCATTTAAATGATGAAATCGTTTCGTCAGTTCCGTCTTCGTGTTCGTTTTATCGTTCCGTCAGCGAATGATAAAAATGGCGAATGGATGATAAAGCGAATTTCATAATTATGGACATTCTACATTTAGACGTTCTCTATTTTTAAATTGGCTATTTTAACCATTCGCTATTTTGGTCATTCTCTATTTTGACCCCCACCCGCTCAAAATATCTAGAAAATCTCGCAGTTATTGTCATCGTTTTATTCATGCTGCAATTGGTCGGCGTAAAACTCACATATACTGGGACCAGTTTATGCACTAAATTTTTTTGTTGACGTCAAATGTCAAAACTCACATAAAGGGATAAGCGTCACGGGCACTGCGGCACTCGTGTCATCCTAAGCACACTTTTTTAAATTGAAAACCGCTGATCAGCTTTATTAAACCCGAAGTTGTACACGATGAAAAATTGGAAAATACGTTTTCGAAATCCGGGTCTGTATCTATATGAGAGTAATTTTGTATGATAAAGACAAACGATACTCTCGACTCAAAACTTTTCGTACACCAGGAGAAATACTTCATTAGTTTACATTAAAACAACATGTTGGAATCCTTTTCATTTGAATAAACAAATCTTTATTTGGGAGTGAAAAATGTTTATTTTAGCTATGACCGTTACTAATTACAGCGAAATGTTTTTAGTTGTAGTAAGTCGAGGTGATTCATTTGGATACGAAATAAACTATATTTAAATCCAATATTGGAGTCAAATATAGCTATATTTCTGTTTTTTTCTTGTTTTTTTTTTTTAACTATTGCTGCTTTAGTCAAATGTGTAAAGTATGATAGAAACTTTCATGATGCTCTATGGACCTGGGATCGAAGACTGTGTGAGTATAAAGGAATTATCGATTTGAAAAATAAATAAATAAAAATTTAGTGTGCAAATCCAAAGCGTTTTTCTTAAACTTGTTATTTTTTCAAGTCCGTGTATGCCATAGCTTAAAATCTAATGGACCAATCGTTTTGAAATTTCGCACAGTACTTCTTCACATAATTTGGCAGGTATCCCTAAGAGCTTATTTGTTTCCTTTTCAGATAATTATTAATTTTAAGATAAAAAATTAGCGGATTTCTTTTCTAAAGTGAAAATCGGTTTTTTGGTTTTAAAGTGCTACGAAGAATTGAAAAATCGGAAAAAAAATGCTCCCATGTTTACCTTGGTAAACATCTTTTTGATTAAATGCATTTTGATTTGCTGATTTCAGACAATTCTGTTGCAAGTTATGATGTACACCCCGGAACAATTTTTTTTTCATGGTGCTTCCAAAGATTCACTGTCACTCGCTCAATTTTCAATATTTGGCGATAAAACTTACGGAAAATATGGTTTAAATGTTGCATGGCTATATGCAAGTTGACGGAATTAACTAACACTATCAGTATCGCCAAGATAAATTCGTAGAAACATGCCATTTTTCATGGAACTAATCCCCCCCCCCCCCCCCCCCGCCCCTAAAAATACCGTTAGTCTATACAGATCAGCCGGTACTTGTGCTACACTCAAAAAAAATACGCATTGAAATAAGAATATATATTTTCATTTCAAATAAAATACCAACAGGCTCCCGTATAAGTAAGAACATTGAGTTATTTAAATGAATTTTATTAAAATCTAATAAATCTTTTTTCTGGGTGTACTTCCCGCAGATTAGCCCATATGTTTCCCAAGCTCTGGTAGACTAACCTCACAAACAAGTGACCCCCAGCTGGAGCAGGACAGTCCTTAGGGTTGTTGCCGATCGTTTGAGTTAGTTTATGGCCTCGCACACGAAGCAAAAGTTAGGAGGGTAAAAAGGAAAAATATATAGTTCCCCACGCGACGTAGAGTCACGGAGCTATAATCGGAGTTGGATTTCCGGCTCATGAGCCGGAGGGCCGACTCATAAGTTGAAGATACCTACACATGGCATGGCACAACGAGCAAGCCAAATTCGTATAGAACATCACGCAAAAGGGAAATAACGATCAACGCGATACTTGGCGTGACAAATTTTTTAGCGCCGCTGCTAGTAATTGAGCTTGCGACGCACAACGCGGCTCATCGTAAGACTCGGGATGAAAACGAGGACGGAAATTGAGAAGCATAGGATATTACAGGCAGTGACCGTGTATTAATGACATTACTGTTTTAAGTTATGCGACGATTACCGGTCAATTGTTGAATGATGAAATTTTCCAAAGCGCATCTCTCGTCTGAGACAGTAATCGTTAGATTCAAAGCAAAGCGCGCGAAACCGAAGTGAGTCACCATACCAAAACCATAGTAGCGTATAATTGGTAACGCGCCAGGCTAGAATTGTGGGTATTTCCGGTTCGTACCCGGATCGTGGCAGAATTTTATCAAAAATTGTTTAAGATATATTTCGTCAAGTGTGACTGCTTGATTTATTAATTCGATTAAATGAGCAGCGGCAATCGATACATATGAAGAATGTAAGGATTCGCATTCTTGAATTTGAATTGGGCTTCGGTTTCGCGCGCTTTGAATCTAGCGGTTACTGTTTCAGACACGACAGGTGTTTCGAAAAAATTCTATTATTATACAAGTGACCGGGAATAGCCGCATACCTTAAAACTGTAATGGAAATTGAGAAGGTTAACTCAACTTTGAGATTATAAAATGCGGTTTAGATATATTATGGACGATAACTCAATAAGGTGGTTGAACCAGATTTGGAGGTTATGATGTTTTTTAGGAGTATTGTTTTTTTTTGAAGTCGCTAACCTTTTCAATATAGGGTAGACGTACCGTTTTTGACCACCTTAGATTCTATTGTGGCCACCACATTTAAACAAATAAAACAAAACATTTAATCGAATAAAATCGTAGGCCATTTAGTGAATTTATATGAATATAGTTGAGAAATCAACATGCAATTATGAAGAATTATACTTTGAAGAATATAATAATAGAAATGGTCACAAACGGTGCAATCGCCACTAACGCTACATGTGCCCTGAATTTATTTTTATATTGCGGATGAAAATTCTAGAGAAGTTAAAATAACGGTAGAATTTCATGAGAAACGCGTTGTTTAATAATTTTTATTTAAACAAATTTCTAAGATTTTAGGAAAATTTCTTTTAACGTTGACAGAGGGTATGATCGTTAGAGGATCAAAAACAAATATTATTATTCTATTGTTGAATATCAAGATGGTTACCATTAGAAACAGATAAATAATACATTATCTCAGACAACGAACCGTGAATCTTCTGAAAATATCCAGCTTATTATCTTTGTTGTTGGACAAAACCGAGAAAGTACCACAATTTTTAGTTCTTCCGTTTGGTTTTGGAATGAAGAACTTCATATATGTTTAATTTGTAGTTGTAGGCGAATGAGGGTCACGTCACTTTTGAGTACACCACTCAAGGTTATAAGACTATAATACCATTCAGCTTATTTCGCCCTCTGTTTACCGTGAATTACGTCTCCGTTACGTCAAGAAATTCCTGAAAGTTTAATTTCATGGAGAACAAAGGTTTATAAACTAGTTTGCGCTATTTTATGGTTCAATGTTGGACAACATCGACTAGACTTTCAAAGTACGATCGATTACACGATATTTTTTATATTGGACGACTATGACAGTTATATGGAATAATAATTCACACATAACTCGTAATAATGAAATTGATAATGGAAGGGTTAACAGGCAAAATTTATATTGAAGAGGTTAAGGAACTCCATATCTGATAGCTGCAACGTTAGTTCCATTGGGGTACGCCACAATTAGTTCGCGTGCTGAACCCTGCCCTTGCTTTAGTACCTGTTGATACTGCGAGGCTTGGTATTACCATAGTGGCAGTTTAATTCCCGTTTTGTCGGACACTATGTGTTTCGCTAAAGCTCCAGGATTTAAGAGGATAAAGGTAAGTAAGACCGAATTTCAATTATTTAGATGATATAACTGTTCTTACAATTAGATTTACTTATATCGGTGTAGACTTTTTATTTTTGTTTGTCGTTGATATTTTTTCAATAAAAATAGTAGAAAAGTGGAATAAAAAAAATCTACTTTTGCTATTTTGACCTTCAAATTATTTTCTTACGGCAAAATTTTAATACAAGATGCATCTCTGATGGAATTTTATCAATTTTCTCAGAATGATGTATTATATTTTTTTACAGTTAAAAAGTTTATTAAAGCCAGTGTTAGTAAGAATAAAGAATGTAAAGTTAAGTTCAATTAAAAAAGGAAAATGAACGAAATAGTGAATGTTTATGCCAATTTGACTAACATTATCAATCGAACTTGATAAATAATCATGTAGAAAAACCGAGGTCAATAACGATTTTCACGTCTTTCTCCAACTCTTCATTTTTCTTTTTGTACACGTGAAAGAAGGTTTCTTGAAAGGGTATCAACATATATTTACCTCTCTTGACATACAAGTGAAAGAATAATGAAAGGTGCTGATGCATACAAAAATTGAGAAATACGATGTAATAAAAGTCCTATATTTCACTATATGTAATGTATACGATTCAAAACTCTTGTGAATTACTGCTGAGCTCAACGTACTCTAGAGGAAGGGATATGAAGAACTGCTGGACCGAGAGTGGTTTTCAACGATAAGAAGTTTACCTTGTCGTGAATGGGAGAGAAATTATTGATTGCTACCTCATTACTGTCCCCAAGAGGAAAGCTTTCCAAGGTGAGCTATACTTTTGTTGGCTACTTACTAGTACCTGGTAGTCTTTATAATGAATCGTCTGAGAAAAAGACTCCATCACACCAGTGACGTTTCTTAAAATCATATTCATTTTTCACTATCCGAAAGAGATTATTCTTGCAAAATCATTTTAACTTTTTCTTCAATTAATTCTGTAATGAGAGGAAGATGTAATTTTCAGATCTCGGATATCTTTTCAAGGGAAAAATAAAATTTTTATTAACCACGAATATTTATTAAATGAAGACTATAAAATGCAAAGTTTAGTGGAATGTAATGAAACTCTTGGGTATAACATGAAAAGACTTAGAGTAAGCTGAAAAAAATTAGTCGTGCTCGATCTTAAAGATATAATAAGAAAGTACAGCCTTGCATTATTCATTTCATTATTCACCTTTTATAGAGCCTCTAGAAAGATTGAAAATGAGAAAGCAATGCGGAAGACTCACTTTTTCATCCTTGTCTTGAATAGAAAATTCCACAATTTCCAAATCCTATTAATGAAAGGAGCGTAAATAATTGCGATATAACCTCATCATAAATCTTTGTTACGATAAAACTAAATATACATTCAACGTTCTATAAACTTCCAACCTTCATCGTCTATTTTCACCAAATAAGCTACTGAATATTCTTGAACGCTATTTCAGATAAATCTTAAAGGATTTGTTTCATTGTATCAGATGTTGTACAAAAAAATCGGATATTCATGGTATCCGCGCCCCTTTACCGGTCTTCATCCTGATCAATATGTAGCGTCCCTGAATATAAGTTCGTGCACCATAGTACATATAGGAAGCGACCGTTATAAGTTCGTTCCTATAGACAAGTAATCATTTTTTTCAAACTATAGTATACTACGCCACTAGGCAGCGAAAGTAAACTATGTCCGACCGCCTGTAAGATTACGACCCGAGCCGAAGGCGAGGGTGGCAAACACGCGGTTGGGGATAGTCTACTTTCACTCCCGAGTGGCGTATACTATTTTTCACCATATCTGCAGCGGAAAGTTCGAGTTACGTAGAACCCCTAGGATGGGAATTCGAACTTTCCGCGCAGGTATGGTGAAAAAGATTTTGTTTACGACTAAGCAAAATAGAATATCCGAAATTCTATAGCCATTTATTGATGACAATGAAGATTACGTATCACATAACAGTGATAGTGGCTTCATAACCTTGTAAATTTTTCAGAGCTACTTAATGATGATTGCCGTAATAATCGAAGCGATTTATAATGGATTCGTCAGCCCGTGGATGTTTAATTGTCCCATCGAACTTCGTTTGTTCGATTCACGATTTCGTTGTGTACAGTTCTCGTTCACCTCAGTTCTGTTCGTAAGCCTCGATGCTTCCGATGGTACTGAATGACTCGCTTTCCATAACAGAAGAGAGGGAGACGAGGCTATTCATGAAATGCTATTAAGGGAAAGCGATTAATATTATTACCGATAGCACGAGCGGCATCCGTGGCTTTGGAATCGCATTGGGTATTGGGTGACGTCACATTGACAATGAAACACCCACAGAAGGCTAGACTCTCGCTTGGTTAAAGCACATTTCACTAATCAGTGGAGATTACACGTACGAGGCCATGACCTCGATGCTTGGCGTGTCCGTTGATTTTCATTATTAGCACATTTGCATCGATAAATCCTCAATTTGGAGTCGTTCGACGAGAAGAGGGTGAGGAAGAGAGGGCGGATATTATATACCCGTAGGATATATGACCTCCGCATCGAAAATAGATATAGCGTTTGTATATGAATATAAACGCACTATCTTGATTTGTAACAACATTGCTAGTGGCAAAATAAATAAAAATGTACGTGATTCGAATGAAATTGTAAATAATACGCAAATAAATGGAAATGATAACGACAGACATGACAATGGTATAGTTTGGAAATTCTTCAACGAAAATTTTTTCGTTGCCGTTGGCAAATTCAGCAGAGAAAAATATTTTTTGATAAAAATAGTTCACGAGTTCTGTAACTAATTTTTTAATCCTAGAATATTGTTATTATTATTAATATTTGTACTCCTATACTCGGTGAACTGGGAACTCTCGGACTCCAACAAATCGAAGCTAACCGAATGTATCGTATAATTGATCATTACAATCGACCATTTTGAGTACGTGAACTTTTTTTTCTAAAGACGATAGAATGTAAACTATACAAGAGTGCCAACTATATGAATTGGTTATAAAATGTGGTACATTTGTTTCCAAGAAAAAACACGCTTAAATTTCAGCGTTGAATGTGAAGTGACATTAGCATAATAAAGTGACAAAAACTGTCTCCTTCTTTAATTTTTTACGAAAAAGGGACTTCCATGATCTTGAATATCCGAGAACAGACGCTCAGGTATTGAAAATACTGTATTGAAATACAAGGTATTGAAATAATTTTTCATATAAAAAAAATTTGATCTTTTGACATTTGATAGGAGATTACTTCCATAAGCGTGCATATACGAAAAAAAAAAAAATTAAGGATAACATTACTTGATATTAAAATCATTTTTGATTTAGAAATCTCATGACTGGTTCGTGACATCGAGTGACGAATATATACCCGCTCGCAATTTAAGAGGATTAAATCCAATTCGTGTGTCAATCTATTTTTCTCGAACGATACCTTTTATTTTTTTCAAATGTCAAGCAAGGTTTTCGCCGTTTCAGTTTGATTGATATTCACTGAAATCGATTTCAAGTGTAATTACCTCGTTCTGCTGATACCTCTAGTCCGAATTTCTCACAGCGAAAAAGAGAGATGAAGATAGATGCACCTAATACCTCTCGTTGAACTCAGCGACAAAACCTACACAGTTTTTTGTGGTTGAGACTAGCTTGGTTCATATCAAGTTGGACGCTGAATAAAATATTTTTATGGCCTTTTTTTCTAACAAAATACTAGATGTATAAATCTTTCATTCTCATACGTCAACAAACGTGTCTTCGATTTTTCAGAGTCAAAGTCAGGACTATCAATTTTTTAACCTCATTTATTTTGAAAAAATAAAATTGATGAAATTCTCCTCTCACCCATTATTTTGATTATTCATAGAATCCCTGAACGAAATCATACTGAAAATCATTATTTTTTTCTGCTATCATGGTTAAATAACAGAAAAAGTAATGGAAACGCATTGATTTATGGGTTAAATGAACAAAGTTACCACGAAATAAATAGGTCAAAATAATTGAAAAATGTTCGAGAGAAAAAATTGGAAAGGCCGAATTATTAACTAAGCGGTGGGATAAGGAATTCTTCGAAAAACTCGGTTTTTATCGGATTATAAACCATTCATTTCTTTCCCAGAGATGTCGGACCCCACGAGTTTAACTATTGCGAGAAACTATTGTTCCTGAATTTTGGGAGTGCAGTTTCTGCAGTGGTATTAAAGCTCGATGCGATATAGCAGCCAAGCGAACACGTTTTGCTACTGGAAGTCGTTCTCAATCGAGGCAAAGCGGATTACTCATAGGAAAGCCGACTCGAACGTTGTTATTTCGAGAAAGAGAAGTTTTTCAGGATGAACAGAACACGCTACTGCAGAATTTTCTGATAAATGTTCAACCATAGAAAATTAGTGGAAGAATGAACTTTTCTCAACTCGAGCTTGCCATAGTTTCGAAATCTCCTGAGAGTGCCCCCCTCCCCCGTCCTTCAGTTGCTTAATAGATTACTGTTTTTTCATTATTTAAGAATTCCTATTAGCCGGAAAATGCGAAACCAAATTCAGTCTTTCTCATAAGGCAATATAGATAAAATCCAAATTACGATATTATTATTTCATTCACTAATAAGCAGCAAAAAATGTCCGATCATTTTAAATAATCGAACATTAGAATTCAATTTTTACTTTCTTATCACATACGAAGTATGTACAAAGAGAAAGTATTAAAATCCAAAAAAAGTTGACTCCGAGATTTTGATCGAAATACATGTTTTGAGTGTCCCAGATTCCAAAAAACACGTCCACTCATTTCTGTGTATGTCTATTTTATCTATCTGTCTGTCTGGCGTCTGTATGTCCGAAAGTGCAATAACTTTTGAAAAAATCTAGCAACTGCAATGAAATCTGGTATATTGGTTATTCCTCAAGTGCGCCAATTGGCTTTCACTATGCCCTCCCCTTTATTTCCCATGTCATTCCTCGAGACCCCTCTAGAGTGTTGACGGTAGTCACTCTTTCTAATGCACTACTGTATCGCATTTGCATGAGGGCTTAGGGAAACTGCGGAAAACCTGGCCGATACAAGCGGCTTTTTTTTTACTGAGTTTCTATTGTATTAAAATACATTAGAAGCTCAGAAAAACTGCCTCCCGCTCAACAATTTACGTGCAAATCAGTGCGTGGCTAAGCGGTCACCCATCCAAGTTATGGCCGCAAACAATGTTGCTTAAGTCCGGGGACCGTCGAAGCTACACACCGACCACGCATCCATTGCTGTCGGTATGAAATCTTATATATGTTTTCTGCATTCAAATCTTGGTTTTCGTGTTGAAATCCAATACCATCTTGGCTCCTTTCCAACTTTACCTAAAATATGAAAATGATGAGATGGAAAATTATAATTTTGTTTAGACTGCATACAAATATAGAAGTTATTCTGCTTCAGCTTGATACATACAGATAGAATCACTTTCAAATGTGCTGAGAACAACAAGTGATTTAGTATACAGCGAAAACTTTGTAGTTTTTTCAGTCACTGTCATAAGATTTCTGAAATAACCCGTCATGGAAAATGTTTATTTTTTTAAGTATGGATTGTGCACAATATAAGTAAACCTGTAATATAATGTTTTACCTTATACATATTTTTTCAACACTTAATAATTCCATAAATTCCACGGGAATCGTGGAATAGATAATAACGGAATAGTCGGTGCAGTAAGTCATATACCGTTGTTCATTGCCCACTTGCTGGTAACTCTATCTGTATGCATTAAACCAAAGCAAAATAACTCTCATATTTGGTTGCAGCCATAAAAAATCACTGATATCAATAAACTTGTGCAATTCACAATAAGAACCACAAATATTCACACCAAATGTGAGATTTTGAATTTGTATAAACGAATTATAACAACACACATCGTATCATATCACTTTTCATCACTCGTATAGCATCTCAAATAAATTCCGAAGCCTCCGAAGGCCACCCTGGGATTCGAATCTTATGATCTACGAATAACTGAAATGTTAACTCGATTTGTCAAATTATCACACTGCCACCGATAACATGAGCTAAACGAAAAACGTATGTGAAGAGATGACGCAAACGTACTCACACGCCACCTTGCGATGACGGGTCGTAGCTTGAATCCGAATTTGAAGACGCTATCATGATAAATTACAACGAGAATCGTAGATTGCAAATGATGCATGGAATTCCTCGAATTTCGATTTGTACAGTCCGTCGCTATATTCCAGTAAATTCATGATAAAACCTTTAGGTAATAAATGTAATGCGAAAGTCACATGCGAATACGCCGCTGGCAATTTTCTTTACTCTCTCATCATACACGAAGCAATAAAGTATGAACGCAAAAAAAAATTACTTGTACATTTAACATCGTGGTTAGAGTTACGTTGATCACTTTGTAGTAAAAATAAAAATAGTACCCGAACATAACTTATCTTGAAAATAGCTGTACTTTACTGGGAAACTGGATAACAATTATCATAATTACACGAAAAATCGGAATCGAAACAATACATTGACTACGTAATTTTCCGTGAAATTTTGGTTTAAAACGTGAAACAAAATGTCGACAGGACGACACCAGAGCCCGACAGAGGCTGCAAAGGTCTGGGCTAGCGATTGTTAATGAGAAATCTCGGTGTGCGAAGGTTCGATAAGATCCAAGCGCTAACTTTACAGTGCAGAGTTTGACAAAAGGGAAGAAACTCTCGGTAGTTCTTCGCGTGCCCGCTCTGCTGCTGATGGTGAGCAACGTAGCTTCCGTTCTAGTTTCGAATATTCATGAAGCTTCCATCCATTTCTCTCTCGCCGCCCATCATAGACAGCAGTATTTATAATTTATTCAATACAAATAATAGTGAATATTTCATATCTAAAGATACGGTTCTGGAAAATACAATCCATATACGAAAGCAACATATAGTTTTCAGCTTTTTATTGAAGAATACGACAACAAATAATTTTTAGGGACTTTTTTTTAAAAAGAAAATAATATATAGTTATCATTGAAACTATGTGGGAAATGAATATGAATTAATTATGTATGTGGAAAATAATTATGAATTCATTGTTCATCAATATTTTATAATGAAAGAAAAAATGTAACCTTGGTAAGACTATGTATTAATGATGTGTAAAATCCTCACATCGTCAGCCCAATACTTTCACTAGAAAAAAATATATTGAAAATCGACTTGTTTTTGTATAGCGTTTGACTATACTTTTTTTTATGACCTTTTAATTTTACAACATACTTGTATAGTCAATTTAATAAACGCAATACCTGTAGATAAAATCGCTTTACAATTACTTCCTTAAGGAAGAAACAATTTGTTTAGAATTTGTTTAGAAGCATTCAGAATAACAAGGTCGATTAACAAATTTGACAGTATCGAGCGGTCGAAATTTTGAAATTGTCACTTGAACTGTGACGACAAAACCAAAAGCGTTGGTTGGATCGCACGATAGTCGGTTAGCCATATAGTGTCTTCAACGAATCCGGCAATCAGATTAGTCACATCTGTGCGGTTCATTCCGTCGAGAGCAAAAGCATTAACTCTGAAAGGTCGAGTGTACCCACAACTTTCCCATAATTTAAAGTTCCAGCGCGTTAACACGCTAAACCTCGTTAATTCCCAAAGCACATCATGAACGTTACTGCAGATCCCTGCGGCTGAGCCTCCGGCCGCCCGGTGCTCATCCGTTGGACTTACAGACTCTATGTCATCCTTGAAAGGGCTTGTGGTACTTTGGAAAAGCGTTATACCGGCAACTCGACAGCTCTAGAAATTTATCTGTCTTTACAGAATTAATTGGCCGCAAAACGTACAAATCTCTTTCCAATACTATAAGATAAGTACATTTGATAACTAATGATCTTGAAGAAAGATTTCGTTTGAAATGTAAGAGTTTTCTGACAAATCAAAATTGAGGAAAATAAACCTCATTGACCCGTGAAGAAAATTGTTAATGAATGCCAATGAAACAAGCAATTTCGTGGAATATAATGATAGATGACAACAATGTATCCAATCCATTAAAACCAATTTCTGAAGAAAAAATACCTGAATATGCTTCCATTTTTTGAACAAAAGACGCAGTTATGCAAATCTATTCAGTGCTGGCGATATCACATTAATTTTATTTTATGAGTTTCATTTCAGATTAATTATTCATATAGACAAAAAAATTGTATTCTCAAATGATCTGAATGACTGAGTGAGCTAAGGCGCAGCGCAACAACATTATACCCAGAGGATTCCAGGTTTGATTCCCGTCAATGTCAACAATAATTAAAGTATGGTTTCTCAACGATTAATACTTCATACAACAAATATTTGATCATGTAGAGAAAGAAGAAATATTTTAATAAAAATGCAGGACTACTCAACTGAATAGTGACAAAAGAATATTTTTTAAATAACATTACTTTATTATTTCAGAAAGGGCTTAACAGGGCAGCCTGTTAGGCCTAAGCAGGGAAACCCCAAAAGGCCTCTAAGATTCAGCCTTAAAAGTTCCTCAATATTTTGCCTTTGGAGGCCCTGGTAAAAAAGCGTGACCGTCATTTAGGAAACCCTGTGAGGTTTCCACATAAAGCTCCTAAGAAAGTAAGTGAATATCAATCGGAGCGTTGGAAAACCCCTCATAAGTTTTCTTCACAGAGGAGGTATAAAATACATTAAGGAGAAATCGTACCAAAGGCGAAAAGTTATCAATGAATTGAAGGGACAAGAAATTGTGAGGGATTATTTCGAAGCAGCTTATTTTCTAAGATGAATGAAATTCATGTGGTTGTAATGTTGCGAATTTCAAAAGTTCACAAGTACTTCCGGATTCATTCAATAACTCAACATAGTGACAAATGCGTAGTCCAATGTAACCTGAAACTACCGTTGTATAATGAACTTTATGATTTATAATACGGAAATTCTAATTCGATAAAACTGTTAATTGTAAAAAACAATAAAACAATGAAACTGTTATTGCAAAAAACATATGTTTACGCAAAATTGAATGCGGTAAAAATAATGGTATTGTTCCCCACAAGGGACTTGATTTTCTATATGTTAATTAAATGGAAAATACAAAAGCCTGTTGTGCCACCTCTAAAAAAATCCGCCCGAAGCATTCGTTTTACATGGTTGAATATTAGGGTATAATCTGTAAGTTTTTAGTGTGGCAAGTAAAAAAATTTCAAAAAGTTTTTTTTTAATCAGTCTAATGGGGATTCTTTATAAAAAAAAAACTTTTCTTGCCACAAAATATAATGTTAGGTACCGTTGTCATACGGTACTGCTAGTGGCCAACGAACTTATTAAATAACAACCAGACAACTGAAGACCTTTCCTATCTTTTTATTAGCTTCTATTACCTAGGTTGTTATGCGAACGCCAATCGAGTATATTAAATCGCATGTGGCGTGTGATGCCGTGTCTAAGGGTGTAGAAAAAGAGAGACAGAGCGATTAGGTTCTCGAAAGAGTATAAAAAGATGGAGAAGAGCGTCGATAGAGTCTCGTTACGTACTCTCCCTCTCAACCCCTTTTCCCGCTCGTGCGCCTACACCTTATTTATAAACTTAACGTTACACGCTACGTTGCTCTCTTCTTTCCGGGTGATCCTTTACGCTCGCTATACCTATGCTATGCTTTAGCGATAGAAGCTGCTTTAACCGGTTACCAGGCGGTTTTCCGAGCTTGGTAAGCTTGTCTGCGCACACCATTGGCTACACAACACCCTTCTCTATTTCACTATGATTTTCCTTTCTCCATAACAAATGCTAAGCCGGAAAATATTAAATTTTTTATAATCCGATAATGGTAACTCGATATAACGATTATATGTACTTCACAAAATTTATTTCTATTTCATTTCATAGCTGTCCCGTTAAAATGTTTATGTAGAAACATTGAGTAATTTTTATTCATCTTTTATTTTTTTGCAGCTGTTTAAAAAAAAAAAAGTTCACGGAAATTCCTGACGACTATATCGTAGGTAAAGTGCGTTGTTCTTTTATTTGCACGAGCTAAGATGCTCACCATGACTCTTCTTGTTCGATAGCTACTCTGTTAGGCTCGTAAATATTACATTTTTCTCAACATCCGGGAATGCTACTTCCATATAACGGTTATGTATATTTTACGGGATTTTTATATAACGATGCGCGTGTGAGAAAAGTTTTTCACCGAGCAGGTTTCCCTGCCTCGTTATTTCTTGAGGAAAGAGTACGTTTATTTCAAATGGATACCAAATCCATTGTTTATTTTATTTTATAGCTGCTTGATGAAATATTATATTAACATCATGGTTTATTCGTATTAACGTTAAAACTTCTTTCCTTTAGCTATTCTATCAAGAAATATGGAAAGTGTTAATCATAAAAAATATTCTTCAACAGCTGATACCACACAATAATTATGTTCAGCGAAGATGTTTTTTTTACACTTCATACTTATAAAAACGTTATTAGCTATGCTCTTTTTGAACTTTGAGTGAGCCGAATAAAAAGTTTATTGGACACCTGGCTCGAATAGTTATAAGATCATTGTTTATCAGTACGTGACGATAAAACAACCATACTTGGTGAGATTGTGTATTAATTGCTTGTGAAATACTGACAAGCAAATGCTCTCATCAAAAAAATTTTAAAACTAAATCTGTATTTTGAGTTTGAAGTTTAGAGAATTCTTAAAGCACATATAGGTTTAATTATTTTTATACTCAAAATGAAACGCGTTGCATACCTCAGAGAAAAATAAGACACGCAAGGCCCTTGAGCAAATTAGATAAGGAGAATAAGTTGATTCTCTAAGAATTCGTTCTGTGGTGACGTAAGGAGGAAAATGTCCGGATAACATGCTACAGCCTCTGTAAGTTTTTCTACTTTAATCGAGTTACCTCGCTTGTGGTTTCTGGGATACCTGAACGAAAGAGAGCGTGCGTATTAAACATTCAAAAGGAAGTTGTTGCTTCCGGTTTCCAGAATATAGCTCGTGGGACGCTTTTCCTCTCGTTGCAACGCCAGCCATCTAACTAAGTAGCAAAGAAAAAGGTCGAGTGAGATGTAAAGACTAAACGAGGCAGATCTTAGAAGCTACCAATGCTCGGAGTATGGAGTATAGGAGTACAGAATGAGTGGAAAACAGAGACGGACATTTATTCGTCGTAAGGAACCTCGACCACACAGTAGATATATGCAACAACACAGAAAAAAACATCAAAACGAATCGTCGTCTTACCGTCATCCCGGAAACTAATTTGTCGCTTAATTCGCAGCGATTCTCGTGATCAACATTTTAAGCTTATTATTATCGTGCACACTTGATTAATAATTAATAAAAAATAGCAGTCTTTGATCATGGCGAAGGTCATGAGTTTATATCGGCAGGAGTAATAATAAAAACTGACAATAATCGTTTAACGATAATACAAATATCAGCATTCTTAAATATCAATTTTCTACACTACGAAATCACGGGAATTCGCGATGAATTGATCGTCGTTAGAGTGCGTTCGTTCGTATATTGGCACGAGGTACATATGCATAGATTTAATGACCGACGTTTTTTTCTTCTTGTTTTTTATATATATATTTTTTTATATATCACAGAATGTATATCAGTAAGTGACCGTCCCCGGACGACCACATCAGCACACTATACTATACTACTAGTGGATACGTCCTGTTGCGCGTCCGTCGTCGCTCCGAGCGTCGCGTGCATCGGTCTGACCCATACGGAGCCGCACCACTAACTGAGGTGGCACCAAGAGCGAACAGAGCGTATCCAGTCAGCCAACGTAGCCAGCTAGCTAACCAACCACCCCAGAGGGTGAGCACAGTGCTCTTCAGGAGCTTTCCTCAACGTTGGCGCCATCTCCGAACGATCTGGCATTACACTGCCGAGGTCTTTCCATGGAAAACCCCATAGAAAACCGCACGGCAGAGCACACAATGAACTGGACGCATGAACAAACCACGGTAGGATTTATTCATGGGGCTTGGGAAAATACCAGCTGCGCCGCGACATTGATACTACGGCATACATTTTTGAGGCAGTTGAACGTGCCGATACAGTTGCCATTGTTTGTCTGCGAACTTGTACAAAGGTGAGTGAAGGGCACTATAAGCCAGTTTATTTGTGAGTATTTTTCAACAACACCGAGTATTCACTATACAGTGGCTGGATTTGAGTTCTTTGTATACTGATATACGAATCGAAATTCGAAATAAATATCTGTTTTTTGTTTTCGTCTAATTTTAATGTGTGCTTTTTTCTAAAAATATTTTTGAAGAAATCATTTTTAATATTAATTTTAGATTGAACGAGATTATCGAGTTGTCTCAAATCTGTCGGTCAGAATAATTCAAATATTCAAATATTCAAATATTCAAATATTCAAATATTCAAATATTCAAATATTCAAATATTCAAATATTCAAATATTCAAATATTCAAATATTCAAATATTCAAATATTCAAATATTCAAATATTCAAATATTCAAATATTCAAATATTCAAATATTCAAATATTCAAATATTCAAATATTCAAATATTCAAATATTCAAATATTCAAATATTCAAATATTCAAATATTCAAATATTCAAATATTCAAATATTCAAATATTCAAATATTCAAATATTCAAATATTCAAATATTCAAATATTCAAATATTCAAATATTCAAATATTCAAATATTCAAATATTCAAATATTCAAATATTCAAATATTCAAATATTCAAATATTCAAATATTCAAATATTCAAATATTCAAATATTCAAATATTCAAATATTCAAATATTCAAATATTCAAATATTCAAATATTCAAATATTCAAATATTCAAATATTCAAATATTCAAATATTCAAATATTCAAATATTCAAATATTCAAATATTCAAATATTCAAATATTCAAATATTCAAATATTCAAATATTCAAATATTCAAATATTCAAATATTCAAATATTCAAATATTCAAATATTCAAATATTCAAATATTCAGATATTCAGATATTCAGATATTCAGATATTCAGATATTCAGATATACAAATATTGAAATATTGAAATATTGAAATATTGAAATATTGAAATATTGAAATATTGAAATATTGAAATATTGAAATATTGAAATATTGAAATATTGAAATATTGAAATATTGAAATATTGAAATATTGAAATATTGAAATATTGAAATATTGAAATATTGAAATATTGAAATATTGAAATATTGAAATATTGAAATATTGAAATATTGAAATATTGAAATATTGAAATATTGAAATATTGAAATATTGAAATATTGAAATATTGAAATATTGAAATATTGAAATATTGAAATATTGAAATATTGAAATATTGAAATATTGAAATATTGAAATATTGAAATATTGAAATATTGAAATATTGAAATATTGAAATATTGAAATATTGAAATATGCGCCTTGTTACATTACGAAATAGGTGATATATAATGTCGACTTAGCGTCGAGTCGCTCCCGCGACGCTTGATGCAATCTCCAAGTCATTATTCATAGACAAACAAAACAATCAGTCCTGCGAATTCAACAGTCTGAAAGGGTTCTCCTGAACTCTAATTTGCGCAAAACGAGCAACACATGTCCACCCTATTCTTTTTAATCACCGCTTTATCTTTAGTAGTGTATTTGATTAATTCAATGAAATTATTTTAACGATGCTATTGACCCCAATTTATTAACCTGCCCCTGGATTAATTTACCGTAATTGGTATCTTTTTCCTCTGGACCAAGATAGTATAATACCATTCGGGAATTTGTTCGGCTCTCCGACCAACGTACCTCATGATTGTCGGCATTCCCCGAACTACCCCGACACTTAACGATCCGGGAGATAACGATTATCTCTTTACGGGTTTCTTAGTCCCGGCAATTGGTTCGCAAGCGTGACCATAAAATCTCAACTACACACAGTAGCAGGCATACACCAGTGCGGACTGAACAGAAGCTGAAGACCGTTGCGAAGTGGTTTCAGTTGTACGCTGCCAAACTGGGAAACACGTCTTTTGCACTTCGCACTTTCGGGAACGAGGGACTAGTCCACCCTTCACGCACTGTTGAGGGAAAGCGACCGTAGCCCTAAAATATTTAAGTACCACGTATTTTCAGCGTTGGATGTACTTCGTTTTCTTCACATTCCTCTCCCTTCCCGAGTAAAGTACGATCGAGGGTTCCTTCGAGGCCTCTTTCAACCGTTACGCGGGGATTCAACCCCGAGGACTCATTGCTGCCATTTAGACGTTTCTCAAGATACCAGACGTGACTAGACGAACCCACAGGTTTTCTCATAGTTGCAAAACGTCAGGCGTCGCTAGCCAAGCATCGTAATTTTCTTAGGTAATGCAATAAAGTACCCATTAAAAATTGTCGATATCAAAAAAAAATTTCAACGAAAGCTGTGTATCCTTCACATATTTTAAAATATGTCCGACAAATATAGATAAGCTTTTTCGAAAAAAAACCCTGCGAAACTCTTAGCATTGCAAATTCGACATCGTCTTATTTTATCATGAAAAAGTTATCACATCGTCATCGGCAACGCAATGAAATTCATGCGAAAACACAAAATAAAATGTAAATTTTTGGTTTTTGGAGAATATCGAACATAACAAAAAATACTTTAAAAAATATATAAAGCACTTTGTTTTCAGTCGAAAATAAATAGATGGGACCGTCGGCCCACTTCAGCTTGTCAACGATATATTTTGTTTTTGTAAAAATGGATTTATGTTTGTTTGAGATTCGAACAAATCGTATCTTACTCAAAATTAATTAATCTGAGTATATTCTTTATGAGTTAATAAGAATAAAGAGAAATGAAGAGAATAATTTCATTGAATTTGAAAAAAAGTACATAAATTGATGAATAAATATGTGGAGGGTTCAAATAACAAACATTTATATGATACTTTAGAACCTTATTATCTATTACTATAACCAGTAATAGAATTCTCTCAAATTCGATATTCATTATTTTATTTAGATTTCATTTAGATGAAAAAAATCAGAATACGTTAAAATGTTAAGGTGTAATGATTTAATTGTGGATGCTGAAATCTGCTGTTTCCTGACATTAACAAGTATTTGAATATTACTGAAAAAAATCTCGACTAGTTGCTGAAAGCTCATGAATGTCACTTTCATAAAATGTTTATACCCATCACTCACAGTGATACGTTTGTTTGCCGAGTGTAAATCCCTTCGAGAGACATCGTCATTCTCACAAACCTTCGCACTTCACGTGGGGGTCATCATAAACGGAGTGGAACGAGAGAATAACGTTCCCTTTAACCCGCGAAGTGAGCGAGGAGAGAGAAGATATATGGCTAGTAGTCCGCACACAGGATAAGGGCGAATTTCGCTATTCTGTCGGCGTCGTTATCGTCGTGTGAATATGTCAGAGATGACACAGTGAGCCAAACAGCAATCAAGCTTGAGCTAATTTTGTTTTTTGTTTTTGATGCTAGGTCCAAACACTTGGAACATATTCAGATATGAATGTGAAAAATATTCAAAGAAGAAATTTTGTTATGCTGAAACTATTTCTGTTGATCACATCGTATTCGGGTTTCATTTATCAAACAAGGAATTGTAATTGGTGTAAATGAAATAATGTTTTGCATTGTATATTCTCATAACTCAAAATATTCATCATGGGGTTTATTACGTTGTTTTTCCACCTGGCTTATATTTTTGTCATAGAGGACTTATAGTTATGAATAATCCCGGACGTATAAATGAGCATTTTAAGGTTAAAATCGAAATATCCTTTTTCCACTAGAGCAATTTTTTCTTGTTTAAATGTATATTTACATTATTTATCAGAGGGACAAACGATTATTAATTTCGTATATTTTATTGTAATGTTCTTCAGGGATAAAAGCATTATTTCAAACGTAAGTAAGTATTTATATAAAATATCTGCTCAGAAAGTTTAAAGGTACCAAATAATCAATACCATGAATCGTGTTGTAATTATAAATGAATTATTATAATGAGCGGCAGTAATTCACATGTAATTATATTTTCTTATTCATAATTGGTTCTCCGTATGCCTTCTTCAGGCTTCTACGTTTTTACCCCTCTTCCCTTTTTTCCCCGATCATTTTATAGATTCCCCCCCTTCCCCAGTTCCTTCATTGAAGACCCCCCTAGAGTGTTGTCCGCAGCCACTCATCCTAATGCACCACTGTATCGAATTTGCACGAGGGCACAGGGAAACTGCGAAAAACCTGGCCGATACAGACGGCTTTATTTTCACTGAGCTTCTACTGTATGAGGATACATTAGAAACTCATGAAAACTGCCTCCCGCTCAGCAGTTGGCGCGCAAACCAGTGCCCGGCTAAGCGTTCACCCATCCAAGTTATGGCCGCAGATAATGCTGCTTAACTCTGGGGACCGTCGGAGCCACACACCGACCGCGCGTCCACTGCTGTCGGGACGTATAATTATAAATTACGTACATCAACTCAAATCAACTTACCATAATAGACGCTGCAGCTTATGATACTCGTTAAAATTGCTGCATAACAATATCAACATATTTTTATGATGAAAACACACGGTGAAATATGTCAAATACGTGGGTTTGTATTTATGCTGCGCCAGCGAGATTCATTTGTGCTTTTTATAATGGCTTCTGTCATATTGCGATAGTATTTCACGAAGGTTATGAAAGAGAGGTCCATTGAACTCCTCGCTATGGGTACCGTCGAATAAATGTACAAACACGATTTAATAGCCACAGCCAATCTCTCGTTTCACGTGCACACACAAAAAAACTTTTGCTTTTCGCCCGCGGGAACACATGCATACATAGTCATCATATTTCTGCAGCCGACTCGCGCGCCTCTTCCGTTAAAACAATAGGTACCCGAAGGCTGTTTTTTCCGTTAACACATTTTTTCATGTTATTCGAACAAACGAAAACAAAGGGAAAGCATGAGAATAATGACAACTCGTATTCTCCAACATTTTCATACTTTTGGGTAATTTTTTTCGACGGAGAGGAATTGATCAATGGTAACTAAATAAAAATGAATTATAACTTTAAGCTTGATCGTTTCACATTTGCAAGATGTCCAAACTACATTTCTAAGACCCTGAGCAATTTTAAAGCAATGGACACCTTGATGGATCAAAATATTTTATTATAATAAAATGACGACATTTAAACATCATTATTCTGATGATGGAAAATAGAAAGATTTTAACATATCTGTTTTTATAAGCAGAAAAAGTGAGGTTCTTCTTTGTCAGCAAAAATTCTGATGTAGATGAACGTTTCCTCTATGACAAAGCCAAACTTGATAAGGGCACACAGTCAAGGAGTATAAATATATATAAAAAAAAGTACGTATAAATAACTGCAAGAATTGGGTATCCGTAATATGACAATACTAGCTAGCAACTATTTTTTAATTTTGAAATAGTAAAAAAATTAGTTTTGGTACAGATTTTAATTCAGCAAATGATTGGCGACGCATTGGCGAGATGCAAGTGTTGAAGTTCCAAGTTCACAGGAGAGTTTTCCACAGTACGTCGCATCGCTGATTGCATTAGAAACAAAAAGTTTATAGAACACGTTATCCCTGTACCGTGTATGCGAGGTTTAAGGCATCAAAAATAGCAAGAATCTCCAGCACGTAAGAGCCTTTTCCTAGCGCTGCGAACGACTAAGCGTCCTGCACATGAATCGCGCTTGCGAGAGACGAGCAAGCGCGCGGTAGCCTCCTATCGGCGGCGGGCGAACTACTAGAACTACTCGCTCTGTTAGACTCTGGCTGTCACTATGTATTTGTTAAAACGCCTGTCATTATATATTTCAACGGAAAAAAACTGCAAGTGGTCGGCAAAACAGTTGCTAGTGTGATTGCGACACGCGTACTTTACTGACAAAGATCGCGCTTCGCACTATGCCCTTTAATCATTCTCAATGTGCTACGTGGTTCGGACCACATTTACCGTCCGACTCGTACTCTCGTTCCTCAGTGGTCTGATACACTCAGCTGCTGCAACAATCTCCAAAGATTTTGAAGCTGGCTTCGGGTAGATGAACTCTTTGTGCATTTGGATGGAGCTCAACGTTGGCCACTTCAAAGAATACCCATATAGATTCACTTTCAGAGAGGAGTTTCTTGTCGACGTCATCACAACCTCTTATACATATACAACTCTGTAAAACATAAACATAGAAGAGAACGAAAGATTGCGACGGACCAATTTTACGTAATAAAACTCCGCATAGCGGAACTAATGGAAACGAAAGCCAACACAGCGTAATATTAGACGACTCCTTCGATATAAATACCAGGAAAAGCGTATTTTCGACAACGAATATTCATGATTCTGCACTGGCATTATCGATTCGTAACTGTGTACATAAATAACTGTATTATTGCCTGCTCCGTAAACTGATACGTCAAAGCATTGAATACAAATCGTGATTTGAAGCGGTATTGATATTGCAACGAGCAAACAATATCGTTTTTGTGAACATTTTTCATTTAGGAATTAGGTTAATTTTGTTGGAACTGTACAGAGCCGACATTTTTCGTGCGTTTGTTTGGTGCTCGACAGAATTGTGCATCACTCGCATTAAATAAAATGCAGCCGAGATGTTAACTGGCCCTGGTAATTCCCATTCTCAACTCCCTAACGTTTGATCATGTTACATTGATTGCAGTGCATGTCCTTGACTGAGCAATAGCTAGTGATAGCGTTATTCGAACGAAATACAGCATTTTAAGAATGTCAATAGCGATTTTGTACAAGCAATTAGTGGGAGTTAAAAAAGCTGTCGACAAAACTAAATGACACGTGAACGGGTTTTTCGCAAACAAGTTCATAAATCGTTCATGAGCTCAGGGCACCGTAACATCTGTTCATTGAGCACATCCCACTATACATAGCAATCGGTGCACGCTGAAGCTACAAACGCAGATGCTACGATTGCGTAACGTAATAATTACATTTCTAGTTAGTCCATTGAAATTCAAAAATACTTTACAGCAAGCTGAGAATACCCTACTTTTTGTTTAATGCGTAGAAAAGGTGAGTGTATAAAAACATTTTTTTAAAGAGCATGGAAATGACATTTTAAATTGAAAAAAACATTCAATGGGAAAAGTTCATCAAGAAATCAATTTGATGAAAGAAAATCCCACAAAAATGACAACTGCCTGGAAGTTGTTTGATAGGAAGAATATGTATTGAGATAATGATAATGACAAACATTTCCAGTGCGTTAAATGAATAATCATCAATTTATCTGACTCTAATATCGTTTGGTTGGATCACTTTCGTATGTGATTATCAAAAAGTTGAGTGTGAAACTCAGCTAGTATTTAAAAAACTCGTTGGTAGTCTGTAATTAGAAATCTGTATTATCAGTTGCACAACAAACATGTGGTCGCTTCATCCATCACAAAACATATAATTCCGAAAAATGTCAACCCATGGTCTAGCTTGTCAATTTGTTTTTACTAATACGCTATTTGCATAAAATCTTTATTCTACTGATTGTGGTTCGAGAAAAAACCGGATTTGTTGTCTCATTAGAAACATTTCAACAAAATGTACATTTTCAACGAATACTGAAGCTTAAACCTCAATTCAATATGGTGCTTTTCACGTAAGTCATTGTTTTTTAACCCCATTTCTCTTACTTAGCTAATAATAGATTACTAAATAAAGAAACTTCTGTGATAATTATAATTTATAATTATTATTATGTGTACGCTTTCCAATAATTGACGCTTTTGTTGCGGGCACTTTAATGGGATTTTGGAGAAATTTAAAAAGACGACTATTGCAGGCTCAAAGTAGTTTGCCCAAACTTAATATACTTTTTTAATTAAGTAGACAAAACGTGTATACTCGTGTACACGTCCCAGGTAGCTGGCAGGTATTATAAAGAAAGAATAGAAAGAAAATGGTGATAAGGGCGGGGGAGGCTTGCTAGCTCCCTTTCGCCGGGTAAGCTCCTGGCGGCAGCGTCCAGCGATAGCGCCAACACTTCGCAGCGAGGTATACGTGTATACATATGTATATATATAGGGGCACTCTCCGCGCCGCTTTTTAATTTCGAAATGCTGCCTTCGCATTCGCGTCCACCGAGAGATATTTGGGTCACGGTTAGTCGAGAATTCTCGCACCCTCGCTTTTTTACCCTTCCGTCAACCAACTCTCCAAGCCCTCCCACCTATTCCATTCTCCCGCGGTCTTCATATTTGTTTTCGTGCTCTATGCAATTTTTTTTGTTCAATACTGTTATTCGCCTGCCATCGCTTGTCGATACCGTTACAAAAAAAGGCTACACTCAAACCCTGGCTTAAAACTGTAATCATCCCACTCTTTTTAACTACACACTGCTGGTTCATTTATTTATTAAATCTAATTTTAATAAGGCATTTAAACAAAATACTCTGATATTAAACGCAAAGCATATGAACATTCCATTCAAAACAAAACCAATTTTTTTATCTTACATTCCAAAATAGGGAAATCAAATTTATTCGGATAGCATCGGGGTCTGTTTTTTTTTAATTTTCATTTAGCATTATTCTGCACATCAGTTTTTTTTCTGCGACGAGGGGTCATATTTTTTGTGTTAAATGATAAATTGTAAAGTTATCACCAATACCTACTCTAAGTATTTTGAAAAAACAATGACTATTGAATTATTGATGAAAGTAAGAGTTCGATGGTATATTATTATAATTTTATTTCATTCATAGTCAGCCTTTTTGTATTTTTGGCGGTCATATTGGATCCACAAGTTTTAATTTTTTTCATTTCGAAGATCAGGTGCGTTATGAGAGACCTCGAAAGCCACATTTCAAGGAAACCGTACGAAACGGAATATTTATGGCCCGAGGGTTTTTATGAAATGATTTATGAATTTATGAAACTAATAAACGCATGACGTAACTTCCAGCGTCTACAAAACCTATAGCTGCGTTTTCACACATTGATTCTCCAGGATGACAACAAGCCAGATATGTGTTTGTTCTGAAAAGTTCGTACTTTCTTAATATCGATATTGATGTTGCCTGGAGAGACATAAAAATCCCGTGGCACTAGAGTAAACACGTGGAGAAGGGTTTGAGGGAAAAATTGAAAAAAAACGCGGGACAAAAAATAATTTGATGGAACTCTCGGTCCTCTGGGATGTCAGCTCGCTTGATGTTTGACCATTTTCGGCTCGCGTGACCAAAATGGTGAGTACGAGGGCTCTACGCAGAAAATAATCGAAACGATAATGTGATTGCCGGGCTCACGCGACGGCCCCGATAAATCTTTTGTCGCACGCCGAGCTGAGTAAGATTTTAATTACGCGCGCACGTTCGTATCGGGGAGCGATACTCTGTTCCGGAAGCTAATTGGATTATTCGCCGCTGTCGGAAATGGCGAGAGGCTTTTTGTTCGCTCGGAAAATATTTATAGGCGGGTTATCTCCATTTTCAATTATCGGTTGTAAGCGTTGTCACTGACTTTTTGAAGCCTGCGTACCAATCACGGAAAATGGAGCTCTGGTAATCATTAATATTAAAGTGGAACAAGATATCCAATTATTGGGAATTATACATATTTGTTACAGTGTATATACTGAGAAATGCAAAATGATAGAATTGGACATTTTAAGATAGCTGTTGCATTTTTTATCGGACAAACAAACGTTTGATTCTGAAACTAATTCGAACAGATTTTAATGAACAAGAAAAATCAGTTAGTTATCCTTATTTAAATCAAACACGAGATTTATTCGGAATAAATGAAATTGTATTTGGACCAAATACGACTCATTTAAAGTTAATATAGGATTTATTCTAATGTATTCACAAAAAGACACCCGCATAAGACTTAGTGAGTCACTTAGTGCAGTCACTAAGCAGTCACACGCATTGCTTAATTTTGGTAATTTTTGTTTTAAAGTAGGAAACGAAAATTTTCTAATTCTCCCTGGCTTATCAGGTTGTGAATATTTTAAACTCAATTTAGAACGTTACAAATAAAGTATTTTGAGTAATTGTCCAAAATTTTTATGCAGTTATGAAATTTGCAATTGTAAAATTTGCTTATACCATTATAGACACACTCAATTTAGTTCTTAAAATAAAAAGCGTGCAATTGACGATAACGAAAGTTGACAGTAAATACTTCTGCTTATTCCTCCGTTATTATTTTTTGCTAGAGAGCAAGAATGAAAAGATCTTAAGCAAAAGGTCTTGGTAAATGAGACCAATTATCTAGACGTATTAGTGCAATGTCTTTATGAGAACGAGCAAGTGTTTCTCGGCGAAAAATTTTTTAATTAGTTTGTGTGTGCTGTGAACCGAGTGAACGGATGCAATAACGTTATCGAGATGGTGTAAAAACGTGGAAGAGAATAAAAAGTATTCACCGTAGGAACAAGTTTCTTTTATCTTCGCGAACTCTGAGCAACAAATAGCTCTACCTGGTTAAAGTTGACTCCGGAAGCAAATTAACGCCGTCGCTGCTCATTTGTCTCCACGGAGGATAGGAGATAAAAGATGCGCCTACATTTATCGAACTATGTCGATAAGAATGTTTCCTCCTTATCGACGGAGTCTCGAGATTATTAACCGACCGAAGAAGTTTCTGCCAGTAAGGTAGTCCGGCTGACTGATTGTTGCAGCAGGGGATGTTGTGCCGATATTAGGCAACTAACCCTTGGATTTCGATCTGCCTTATCGGCCTCGGTTTGTTGACTAGAATCGACAGGCACTCGATAGACAAAAACGAAATTTTTCTTACCGACAGCTGTTGGCTTATTGATTTATTTTTCGTCAGGGAAGCTCGTGTCCTTGAATGCGATGCAAATCTTTATAGAATCCAAGGACACAGCTGCAATCGAAAAACATTCAGCGGTACATCCTAAAAACCAAATTGATATTTTTGTATTTTGAAGAGAACCGAAAACAAAAATGGTGTTATTTTGACACAAGTTTTCGTTGTGCTTTGGACAAAAATTCATTATTTTTCTTTCAGTTTGACATACGAAAATTTGTCAAAGTTATGGAACCGTGGTCACTTTTTTAGTTACCACAACATTTCTGTTAAATAGACTTAACAGGGTTTTGTTACTCAAAAATCTAGTACTCCGAAATTGAACAAATTTTTTTACTGTTTAGTGATCGAACTTCTGAATAATTCAACCATTTGCGAACATTCGATAATCCAACACGACCAAATTCATAAACAAAAAATCTTCATCGAAATTTCCCAGAAACGGAAGTACACACTGCAAAATATCCGCACATGATATTTCATGATGTTTTTAGAATGTACGAAAACTTCTTTTCGATCAAAAAGTAACAAATATCAGGAAATGTGTGATAATGAAGCCAAATTTCAATTGTGTTGACATTGCGTGCATTCCATTTGTTATGGATTATTTGAGTTACTTTCAGATTTCTGTCATGTTCATGCATCCTATTCAGATTGGTTTCTGGCATTAAACATCTTTAACTTTTTATGTCTTTCCGAATATAAAATATTGATTAATGTGATCTGGAGCTTTTGATGGGAATCTGTACCATTAGCAATAAAAACTTTTTTCACTTAAAAACTGATCGTAAGTTGAAATATTACATTCGACAAAGGTGTTTGAAATTATATGATGCGTCTCTTAGTTTCCATAATCTGGCACTAAAAACATGATGCGCAGTTTTTATAGATAGACAGTATCGTTTACATTCAATGATAACGGGTTATTATACGACCATTTCTAGGGTACGTGTAGGTAACTTGAGATGTTGTTACGATTGGAGATCACTCCTACTTTCTAGCAAAAGACGCTAAATGTTCGGAATAACATAGGACGAAATCTACGATAATACGAGTAGAAACGTTGGCGGAAATGTCTCTTCTCTAACTGTTAAGCATTCTGTGAATTATTCAGTTATCCACGGAGTTACTGAATAATTGGATAATCGAGTCAAAACTAACTCGTCAACTCTACACGTATAGGATTCTCCGCTAGAATTATTCTATCGTAGTCAGTAATTGAAATTTGATTTGACGCATGGAGACTCGACGTTAGTAATTCCCTGCTAGTTTCTACATCTATGCTTCCACGTGTATGCCAAGTCCCCCTTCGGCTTTAGTTGGCACAGTCGCTTGTTAAAACTTAGTGAAGGGTAATCCACACATATGTATATTCTTGGCCAAAAGTTAGATTCTATCAGAATTCCAGCACTTTTTGACGAGATAAAGATATACACCGCGTCTCTTGATATACATATATAAATATATTTTACACTCAACGTTCATGGCGGCAATGCAAACGCAGATTGTGATTAATATTGATCCAACAATGTGATTGGTCAATCTGGAGACTTACTCGTAAGCCAATGAATTTTATTAAAGAACTTAATTTTTATCTATGAATTAAATTCATTGATTTCTAGTCGTTGTGACGCTCAAACCCAACAAAATACCTATTCAACTGTGGTCACAAGACTTACTCCACGATTGGTTAACTTTTATGGGGTGTCAGCCACGCATTAGCCGCGTAACCCGATTGGATCTCAGATGTTAAGAATAATTAAGAGAGAGGGCCAGGGTCTTTTTACTCGGGCAGCAAGCAGCCTGGGAAATAAGGTGAAGGGGCAGTTCGACAGCTTGAGATTTGTTCGTATTAAGGTAAATTAATAAAATCAGTAAGACACAAAGTCCGGAAAAAAATTGACACTTTTTGTTCCGAAAAATTCCGGAGTGATGAAACCCAAAATATTCTTAGTCTAGTGACCGACAAGGTATCACGACTAAGTAACTTCGACAAAATAACTTATTGGCCGAATCTCAATAAAGTAATATACAGGGAGGACACGGTGAAACTAGACAGTCCAATGTGGCTGCATGAGAATTTAGGAAGCCTGATTGGCTACTGCCTACGGCCGCCAGTGCGTCCCATCCGAGCGGCGACTGTGTCCCCACGCGCCATCAGAATTTCTATTTTACACGTGACACACATGGATTAGAATATACACTCAGGAACGTCGGTAGTCCATACGTCGAGGGCAGATATAGTTTGAGTAAGACTAATCTGCCTACCGCAATTGGCGTTTATTATCATCTAGACTTTATTAACAAAGAAAAAAGGCATAATTTGCGAGAAATACCGTATTGTGGTAGTCAAATACTGATTGTAGGTAGAGCCTGTGCACCTAATAGAGTTTTTATCCTTTTTTGGGCCCAGGGACGAAGCCCTGGCGAGAAGTGAGATCTGCGGAGCACTCCATAGCAATAAATATAATAACATCGCACATAAATATAACTTACGGCCTATAGGTTTCGTTTAATTCTCTCTGTTCATTAGGTTCTTAACGTTTTTCAATAGCTTACTAGAGCCTTCTAGGCAGATCTTGTACGCCTAATGGAGTTATAATTCTATATTGTGGGGTCTACGGGCGATTTCCCCGGCAGGGGTCAAGTGGCGATCCGCCCACCCCCCTGAATAGAAAAGTATTATATTAAACAATCAATAACTCGATGATCAATGATTAATCGTTGTTATTCCATAACTACGTGGTGGCACGGCGTTATTTAGTCGAGATTAGTTTATATTTTTTGCGCCAAGTACTTTTTCGAAGTTATTTTATCACCAAGTTATTGTGTCGAAGTTATTCTAGCGTAACTTATTCAGTCATGTGAATGACAGAAAATGCCCTACTAAAATCACCCAAGCTACTAAGTTCACTTTCGTGATTTCCTACTCGCGATTAAAAACAATCAGAATAAAAATGTACGAATGACAGGAAGCTAATCAAAACAGGCAATAAAAATATGACGGCTTCTCTGAAATTCTTTATCATTAAATTAACGGAGAAATTACTTTCTGCACGCGCCACTTAAGGGCGCGAATAAAAATGTACGAATGACAGGAAGCTAATCAAAACAGGCAATAAAAATATGACGGCTTCTCTGAAATTCTTTATCATTAAATTAACGGAGAAATTACTTTCTGCACGCGCCACTTAAGGGCGTAGTCGTTGCGAGCGAAATCGGTTGACGGGAAATTATAAAATCGTGAATTATTGCGAGCAACACTGCAGCCAACTACAACTGAAAAAACGCGATGGATTTAGATCCACGACAATCTCACCAGGCACCATGCACTAAGAGAGAAATAAAATCTTTTTTTAACGTTCTGATCCGCGATAAATTCCGATTTACAATATTAAGATATAATTGATAAGCGACTCTCTCGAATCCCGGACACTCAAACTATGTCACACGCACTTCGATCCACTGTTTTTATTTTACGTAACTGAAATCTATGTGAACAAGCGTTACGAGAGTCTTATTTTCAGAAACACTCTTCCGGATATATATGCCGGCAAATAGACAACCGTCTGGCTTGACCAACGTTACAATTCATCTGGCCAGGCCAAGGCACCGTGGCCAAATTGGATGAGCATACTCATTCTATCGTGCTCGATTGCCTTCCCTCGATTACCGAATTCCGTAAGTAGGGCAATCGACAACTTTTGCTTAATTTTGCCAGGAATAAGAGTCTCACGGATTGCCTGATAGTAACGCAAGCGTGATGACGATTACGTTGTTATCGATGCTCGACAGCTACGACAATTTACTTGAGAGCATTTTGGCTCATTTCGAAATATTGCGCCCAGAAGTAAAAATACCCCCAGGAGTACTGAAAAATTGCAATTTCTTAGTACTCCTCTCGACTCGCAAATCCAGATTTCCCGTAAAAATAAAATAATAAAATCCCAGTCTTAGAAAATGTCGCGTATCAATAACCAATAACCCTATGGAATCTCAAGAGGCTTGTATCCCAGCGCGGAAGTCATTTTATTACCACAACCGTGTCAATACGAGGCTAATGTAACGAGCGACCCGAAAACGAGCGTTACATCGTACACTGAGAAAAAAAAAACCGTTGAATGCACTAATTCATTCATTTGAATTCTATATAATTGACTCAAATAGATTGAGATTTGAAGAAACTATACGTACGGTATAAGTAACGATATATTTCGTTGATGCAATTGTATAAAAACAGTCGATTTTATGTAGTCAAAAGAATCAGTATAATTGAAGCAGTTATATATTTCGTTGAGCCAATTAAATAACTGATTGTATGTATTTAATGTATATTTAAATTGATAAGGTTTTTTTAATTGAACCTAAATTCATGCGGAAGTTTTTCCATAAATGCAATTGGATTGATTGAGATTATGCCTTATTTGAGCGGATTAAATGTTTACGCTGAGAGAAAAATCTGGTAATTCTGAAAATAATATAGTTGAACTGACGATAATCTAACTATAAACTATAGTTCCGAGAAAACACATCTATGATTTTATGATTATACCAAATATAAGAAAATAGGTTATTGAAGCATTAATATAATTCTCAGGGGAGCCATCTATATTTTATGGTTATGGCAAATATTATAGTAGCAATCATCAAAATGATAATAGTTTCAAAAACTATTCTAATAGTTTCAAATATGCCGTTTTGTTTCATATACGAGTTCAACGTTTGTTTACAATGACCTTGCAAGTATCGTTTATTGAACCATATTATCATCGCTTCAACCATAAAACATTGCAAGCCTTCCTATATTCATTTTACCATGTGAAATTGTTAAATAAACGATGCTTCTCTCTCAGTGTAGTAGCAACGGCAAAGTATTTCCTCAAGTGCATTGAATAATATAATTAAAAACGACGACTAATGATCAAATGTATTCATTTTGTTATCTGCAGTAAATAAAAAAATTCATTCACTTAATTGCTCAAAAATAAATCAGCCATATGTTTTATTTGAAAATCCATTTAATTGAAGCAATTCGATATTAACTGGGGTCCATCAAATATCGCCCACATTGAAACATGTATTGTCCGCATTAAAACAAATATTGTTTTGATCGAAAGATAAATTTATTTAGTAGGATTAACGATATAATCCGATATGATATGGATTTGTCTCATTTTTTCGAAGGAAAGTTTTATTGAATCATAGCAATATTTAGTCAAGAACATTAAATAATTTGTTATGTCGTTTCAATTTTTTTTCTCCATTGAACGAAATAATTAATCAAATATATAATTGGTTCAAATAAATTTATAACTTAAAAAGATTTGAATAAATGATTTATTTGGCTAATTCCATTGATTCATTTAAGTATTTCTCTCAGTGTATACATATGATTCCTTTAAGAATTTGTAGAATTTGTATTTTTAAAAAGTTGAACATAATATAAAACAAGTTTCAGGATGATTGAATAAACGACTTTTCTATAGCAATGAATATGTTTGTTAAAATATATTTTTTTAAATATGCATTTAAAAATATCTTGAACATTCTAAAAAAGTATATATGCGTTCATTGAAATTACAGTACTTATAGCACACGCAAAAATGATAATTTCGAATGAATTTTTTAAAACTTCCTTATTAATAATATCTGAGCATTATATAGTTATTATGCGAAATCATGATTTTTGCCCTGTTGAAAAGCATCGAAATTTCGGTGAAATCATTTTTTTTTTTTATCTGTAGGTGTAAATCACCCTTAACTAGGTATTTGGATAATCTAACCGTGGAGGCTCCTACAGCGAAAAGCACGTGAGGCAAGCGAAGCGAGTGTGGGTGGTGCTTCGAAGCCCCTCGAGAGGCTCGTAGCGAAGAGCTACCGGGAAGTCTGTAAAACCGTCAAATGACTTGAGCCCTCAGGGGATCAAGGGTAGCCAGCGCCTATTTAATTTAGAGCAGCGTAGCGAAACCACCACGACTGACCTTGCGATGTGCTTGGAATATAAAAAAATATATAAATAACGATATCACGCGAGGACGCGTTCTTCCCCTCGACTTAGGAATCCTACCAAGGGCTATATTAAATTCTACATCCCCTATCGTACCACGAAGTACAGCCTTCTGTATTTTTATGCTAATATACTTAGAATCTATGAGAGTAATAATTTTCTTTCCTGAGATGCCACTTTCATTTCTAATTGACGATAATTTGTTTACGTCTGGCTGGTTGAACGCGTCAATTTCCACGTTTACAAATTCAATTTTTTTTCATTAATGCGATCACTTTTATATTATTGATGTACTCAATATGGCTCGTTTAAATTACGGTGTAGTTAATTATTGGAATAAACTTCATATTGATAAAAGGAAAATATTGCAATATTTCATGTGAAAATATAATAAATGTATGAAGCTATATTTGGACATAACTGAACATCGACCCTTCTACGAGGTAATTAATTATATGAATCTATGATGCGGTAACTAACATTTCATTCGAGTGCATTGTTTTTCCGGTAATGAAAGTGATCTTTTATTGTTTATTCGATGTCGTCGTTGGCCAAACGGGCTCGGTTACATAATTTGATGATAATATGTTTTGTTCGGAATAAATCGGGAACAGGCTTTGTGAAAGTGCTTGACGCGTGTGTTCATAATTAATTCACAATGAATTTTCAAGCGAGTGAGGCGACAGTGAATCGTGTCCACAAGGCCGTCTGTGTCACGAGACTTGTACCTCTATGCTACAGAGTCGAGTATTAATTAATAAAGTTAGTTCGATGAAAAATATATATATTGGAAACAGGTGAGGTTATTATATCGAGAAATTTTCCGGGAAATATACATAATACACTAGTAGAATGGAGAGAGTATGGAACAATGAAGAGAGTATAGAACAATGACGAGAAAGCGCGATAGAAAATGCGCACTTGGTCGTGCGAAAAACCTTTCGCGTGTCCATGAACTATCTACTTAACTATTGCCGTACACGCACAGTATTTGGGTAGTAGATAAGTACAATTGTCCGTGGAAATGGACTACTGATGAAGAAGCACTAATCCCTAGCGGGACCTCCAATTATTTCTGAACTCATATCCTCAACGAACGACAGTGTAATTAATAATCTACAAATAACATTTGAATGAAATGTATGGTTCTTTTCCACTCGATTTCATGTCTTCTTTGGCGGTAATCGCTCTTGAATTATAGCTTGATCCGTTGGATACTTTAGTCAATATTACTAGAAACGTTAGTCATCATTCAATGGCTTATCTTCGATATACGAAAATGGAACTTCCACTGAAGATTCTCATATCCTAAAGCGATGGAACGTATTGACGAAGACAGTAAGATTTTGCAGAACGAATATAGTTCATCAGTAATTACCTAAACTCTACAAGTTGAATTAAGATAACAAATGACTGAGAATGCAACAAAAAGGTCACGCCGATTGAAACAGTAGAAAAAGAATCTACTAATCCAAACCTTTGATTTTTCAATGCTTGGCCACAAGGATGTCGTTCCAGTCATGAATCATATAGATAGTCAATGGCGATGAATGAAATTTATATAAACAGTATTTCCAAAAAATAAAAGATGCAATTATGTGTGCAATAGCAAGTTATTTTGTATGTTTAATTCTAAGATGGCTGAGCTCTCTGAAAACTTTCAATATTTTTTTATTTTTATTTTGGGATATGACAAACGTGATAGCTACTCTTACTTTTATTTTGTACTGCATGAGGAAAAACGTGCGTTCGAGTATAAACTGGATATACATTTTTTTCATAGTTTGCCAAAATAAAATATCAAAACCGTCCTTTTAATTTAAGAAAAAGAACAACAGAGACAATGATATCGTTATTACAAATAAGTGGCAATGTAATGTTCTCGGGTTGTAAAAAAAAACTCGAAAACAAGTTTTTCCGCGGTGGCGGTCGTAAAGTAACTGTAAATTGAGTTATCGTGGGTCTTTTCGAGCTACGCACTATTAAACTCACGTGGGTCAGGCTCGTATTTCTCACGATTATTACGAGACTTTGTAGCACAAAACTTCTGTTTATTTTTATTTTTTATTACAGCTATAAAAAAGAAAAAAAAACTAGTCGAGGGGACAAAAAGACTCCTTTAATCTCCGCTGATAAGAAACGGGACCAAATGAAAATAAAGGCGTCTATGCAATGGTGCCTGATTAAATATTTTCTTTCCAATCCAATCTCGTGATATTTGCTTGGGGATTGGGGAAGAAAGAATGACGACTATTTCATTTTCACTGCTTAGAAAGACTTTTGGTTGATTCAGCTCATCGGTGTATAGGTTGACGAGTAAGGAAGAAGGAATGATCAAAGAGTCTCGGACGCTTTTGCCAGATACATCGAATCACAAAAGCCCTTGATCCATAGCAAAGACCAAAAGCCGACTCGTCAGCTAGGTCACTAGTCTGCATTTACCTACACCTATGTCCCTCCTTCCTTGGCCACGATAAACGTCGACGAGGCTTCGATATCTCCGACCCCAGAGCAGAGTGTTTGATCGATGTCGATGAGGGGGTTGAAGGAGGAAAGCACACCACGTGTTCACTGTGAGCTACTAAATCCAACGTAGACTCCATCGTCCCCGAGGGTTCGTGTCGCCTCTCAGCCAAATATATATTTTTCACATGCAAGGGATTTTTAAGCCGGGACGGAAAAGAGATGAGAGTGCGTGAGCAATAGCTTATTTTTTAAAAGGTCAACCTATCTCATAGAGGTTTGAGTTCTGATGTTTCAGTTGAAAAGAAAATTGTAATTATTATTTGTATATTTTCTTGGCCATTATTTGTGTTCACTGGGGTGGGTCAAATAAAACGATAATTTTTTTTAAAATCTGACACACGAAAACTAGTTGCTGAGCATCTCTAGAAAGTACTCACCAAGTATGAGCTCTTAATATTGATGGAAAGATTATGCTCATCATCGATTTGCATTTTCAATTTAGTCTCATATAAAATTGGTCATATCTTATCACCAACAGACTATAAACCAGTACCATCGTGGATTTCAACGTGGAAAAGAGAAATATGAGTCACATTTTAAATAAATCCGTTAAAAAAGATTAAATAACGATCCTAAAGTGTGATAAGAGTAAAATTAGAGAAAGAAAATATTGTTAAGAAAATGATTCAAACAAATATATTCTTAAACAAAATATGAGACATAATTTGGAAACTGACATTCCACCAAGATAAACTTGAATTTTATAAATTATCTCAAAATTTATAAATTAAACGGATTAATTAAAAATAATCGTTAAAAAACTATGAATAGCAGTATGCATTAATATTCCAATGCGAATATCTTCTAAACGGTCAGAGTAATCGATAAGCCACTAGAGACTTTTTTTGTAGAGCGTGTAATTTCCCATAGAAATAAAAGTAACTCAATTGTGAATAATTCTTTTTTGAAAAGTTACAAAATTTAAAACAAAAAGTTTTTTTTCTCAAAATTCTTCAATCTTTGATCTTAAATATCCTTTGAATGGTTAGATTTCCTAAAAAAAGTATAAGACACCATTATTATAGAACGTTCAATTTTCTATAAATATTAATGATGGTACTGGTTTTATAGTCTGTTGATGATAAGATATTTTTATATGAGACCAAATTGAAAATACAAATCGATGATGAGCATAATCTTCCCATTAATATTAAGAGCTCATACTTAGTGAGTACTTTCTAGAGATACTCAGCAACTAGTTTTCGTGTGTCAGATTTGAAAAAAAAAATAACCGATTTTTTTACCCACCCTAATGTTCACCAGTCACACCAAACGCATTATCACAAGACCCATGAAAGTTAAGGTGATATGCCATTATTTTTCCCGGTATGCATTCTTTTATTTACGGCGTTTTCAAGCGTATGGAAAATCTTGAGTTTTTTTGTCTTGAGCATTTAATGAATTTTCTCATATAATAAAGGCTTACAATATTATACCAAAATTCATTTCGGTCCTGATAATAAGCAACACTTTATTTCTACTGACAGTGACAAGTTATATAACTTTTTAAGTATGTGCTTTTTATTGGCAACGATTGATCGCCCGAATAAAACATGAGACAGCGTCTCTGAACTCTGTAGTCCACCGTTCACCTCGTTCAACCGCACGAAATATTTTTCTTCGGAAACATTCAGCTATTTTCTTCACATTCGTACACTGAGAGAAATAGATGTTATTGAAAAGCAGAAATATATTACCCAGTAGCATATTAGATATTTCGTATAGGGATCGCACTCTTCATTGTAAAGGTAAATATCTAAGATAATCCAAGAACAATCCATATTGTAAACATGATATCACATATAGTACGAAATGAAATCTGGATAGGAACTAGTGCTATCAACATTTTTACTATAATAGATAATTAAAATCTTACTATCTATTTTTCTCTGTGTAGCAATATCAGAATGACAGACATGCAACATTTCATCTTAAGGCCTGACATCAACCGTCTCGGTAACAAAAACCTTTATCCCTCCGTCAAGTTTGATGAGTCTGATAAAGCGGAAATAAGTGCTGTCGAATTATTCCGAAATGCTCCATTCCCGTATTTTATCTAAATAGGAAGATTACGCTATCCTATTCGCACTTAAGGTAATGTGAGAGACAAAAAGGTCATGTGCCCCATCGCCTTAAGTTATGACGCACTTACGCAGTAAATATTATTGCCAGACAATAAAATATCTCAGGGGAAGGAATTCGACCCCTGTTTATATCAGGAGAACGTAATGCAGTTCTCGATACTACGTGGTATCACCTTCACGTTATCTGGTTACCGACAAAGAGGAAACAATGCATTATCCAAGCCTCTATCTATCGACAAGAACACTCTCAAAGGCGAGACCTTTTTTCCCTCCTTTTGAAGCTACGCCATAAGGCCTCGAATTACATCAGTCCTTTCGATGAAAATGTGGAAAGTTTGTCGGAGCGATGAGAAATAGCACACGCACTTTGTCTGCTGTGGCAGGTATTACATTAGGCCTTGACTTGTCCTAAAGCCTGATAAGGGAATAAGCGTCGGTAAAAGGGTGTAAAAGATCGGAGTGCGAATTTGGCGGAATGAGGTTGTCTCGTCGCCTCTAAGGGTTTTCATAGCAGGTTATATGCCTTGAAAATTGACGAGATATCGGATAATAACCGTCGATGTGGATGCCTATGACCGAGCTTTACAGGTCATCGTGAACATCAAGGATACTTCGTTACCGTCCATTACCGGAAGTCACTTTTGCGATAGTAGACCCTGCAGACATGAGAAAATGACCAGTTTCCTTACTACCTCTTCACATGAGCAGCCCGAAATGTTTTCGGGAAGCTTTCGAGACGACGAGATACATGTCGTTACTCTTGGGCTCTAATCTCTATTTCTTAACGGAGAAAAGCACTTTGCTGCCGTGGTATCATCCACAGGACAATAGACGTTTTTTCAGTTCGTTGCTTTCCCCGGGGAACTGGGTTATATGTAATAAGAAAGTAGGAATAAAGAGACCTTATGGGAATGCAGAGGCTAATGTCCTGGTTTATCGCACAAGACTTGATTTTTGTGGTCTAATGTGATGGAAAAATCCAGATTATTGGCTCAGGGAAAATATGTTACACGGAGAAAAATGGTCAGCTGTGACAAACAACTGTTGGTTTAACGGAGAAACTGGTATAACTGAAGGATTAGTTCAACCAACCTGTTGGATCATGCAACAATTATTAGCCATTGAGCGACTGAATTAGTTACCATTCAAGGAAAGAATCTGGGCAAAAGTAACTGTCGATTTCATTTCTTGTCTTTATTTTGTCGACTTGAATGTTTGTCCTAGATTCGAATGCCCGTGTACATTGGAACTATTTCCCCGTGTAATAATCAACTTAAATCGCGGTCACCACGTCACTCTTTGTTTCCAAACTAGATGAGAATCGAAGCTTCCTAAAGAACAATGACAAAGTACAAATAATATAGAAATTCCGGTACAAGATAGAAGATAGAAGTCGGAGAAGCTTTAGACCTCAGAACGGCTTGTACGTTTATAACCCGGAATCTCAAGTATTGTCGGAGTTTCCCGAGCAATAGCGGAGATGCCAAGCTGAGTAGAGAGAGTGGATGCAAGTTCCGGGCCCTCTGGGAGTGTGAGCAGGGTGTAAGCTGACGCCGAGAAACCCGACGACGAGGAAACGAGACGTACTAAAGTCAGTGACCCGCACCTCAGGGTGCAATTTTTATAATTCGATGGTCCAGAGTTATGCGTGACGAAAGAACCCCACTCAGACCAAAGGAGGGTCGAGTATCGAGAGAAACAGGAAACCTCCTTTCAGAGGTCGTTGCTCTTTGACGTATTTCCTTTTTACCAATTCAACAAAAGCCACGAAAAGCTAGCAAGCCTCGTTCTCCATTGGAATCCTGTGTTGTACCACTGGCTCTATAATACAAAAATGACCGAATGCCTGCACGCTATACGCTTACATAAGAGGGCGTAATATCCTAGCTACACAATATATAGCTATTTGGAAGATGAATACGCCGTACTTTATTGCAAACGGGTTTTACGAGACGCGGATACCGTGCCTTTCTCTACCACAATATCTTCTGCAATGGTACCTGCAGATATATGTCATTAAAAGAAACTGCAAACATCATACTTTTATGAGGCGGTGGATAGAAGCTCTCGCTATTTTTCCTGAAGCTCCTACATTCGTTCAAGTAGTCGCTAAACTCTGGATAATCTTATCGCTGAAATGTGCGAAATTCCTTTTCGTTTCGGCACTACATTTCGAAAGAATTATTAAAGAACGTGGGAAAAAAGGATTCAAACGTGAGCACATTTTACGAACTTTTTTTACCATTTGTGATTTTGGATAAAAAGTGTATTCAGTTAATTTGCAAAATAATCTTGTAGGTTGCAAAAACTAAAGAAGAAAAATCTGTATAAAAATCAGGAACAAAAAATGAAAACTACCTGTGCACAAATTGTAGGAGCGTCCGCGACCGGTCCATTATGGACTTAATCGTAGAAGCCAGAGATAGGAATCCCGTCTTGGGCCCCACTTGGTCCAACGAAAATCTCCACAACCTAGATTTCGAGCGCTCTCGTGGAAACCATGATAGGGATTCCAATCTCGGTCCCTATTCGGCTCAACCAACACAACCGATAACACAATTAATTTGTTTGTAAGAAACGTTTGTAAAAAACGTTTCCAGAAGATCGATTTTCTATTATATATTGTGTAGCATAGTTAGTAAGCATAATAATTATTTATCAAGTCCGTCCTACTTAAATGACATATTAATTTTATAAACTTTTTTTACATCGCGAGCCAGAGGATAAGCAGCGGTAACAGGCGGAAAATTTTCTTGCAATATCCAAATTTAGAATATCGAAGATTTTTTAGAATACTTACACCGAGAGAAAATATTTTATTGATTCACGGCAATCTGTGCCAATGAGAAGAAATACTGGAGTTTCAATACTATCTTTTCATTGAATGACTTAAACTCAATGAAAAAAGTGATATTAATGCAAAGAAACATTTCTTTAAACCAAGAAATCGTCTCTGTTCTTTTCCACCACTTCCCCCACCACAGCTCAAAATGTTAAACCCTATTTTTTTTTTAAACTCCTCGGCAAATAAAGATTACATTTTGAGAGAACGTGTAGAAGTACGGCAGGAATTGGCTAACCTATTGGCTCCTTGAAACTCAAAGCCTTTCGTTCGGGAGAACCGAAAAACAAAAAAGTGAGATTAGGTGCAAGAGAGACAGCCCTATAGGCGGTTAACATTATGCGACGAAATTCCCAGCAACTTGCTGCCATCAAGTATATGTTTTCATTAAATCAATGGAAACTTTTCTTTAAAACAATAAAATTGTTTCTTTATTTTATGCCCATTAAGTAAATGTTTCTTTACAGGCAATTAAATGTTCTCTTTAAAATTTAAGTGCACTATCTCATTGGAATCAAATAGATATCGTTGAAATCAATGAAAAAATAATCAACCCACCCATTTCTTTGCCGTCAATGAAATCTTTTCTCTCAGTGTATAAACACATTTTTCTATGTCCTAAACTTTTCCTGAGATTTACAGAGATGACCGCAATGCATCTAAACTGAAGATTTTATCGACCTACATGATGCGCTCGTTATTTAGTAAAACGAAAATATTTGGAGTTTGTGTTGTTATCATAGGTACTGTAATTTAGTGTGGCATTGAATACATGTATTTGTGCCTCTATAATGGCATTACTATTTTAAGGCATGCGACCATTCCCGGTCAAATGTTCAACGATGGAATTTCGCGAAGCATATCTCGGGTCTGAGACAGGATTTGGATGAATCACTGGAGAAATCACTTGATTTGAAGTGCGTCGTCTTTAATAACGCTTTTATTAGTTAAAAACTGTTTCGGGAATTTAGATAGGGTGATAGAAACCATACCAGTCTTGCTTTGCTACTACAGAATTGCTTCAAAGGGCTCTACAGGGCCTCTCTAGAAACCATTTGGACTTCAAAAAAGCAAGACGATATATCGGGGACCTCTAGGGGGTCTTTCTAGGTATTTAGGAAATAGTCATGGATCCTTGTACTGGCCTCACACATTTTTTCCTATACAGGCCCAAAAGTTTGTAGTTTGTCCGGTCTATGCAGGCTGCAGTTTAATTTCCAAGATGGGCCCGTACCCGAGCAGAAATTTGTCCAGGCGGCCTGATGTTATTTCAGGGCCGGGTCAGATAACAATAAGGCATGCCTGATCAGGATGACCGGATCACGCCCTTATCTGTGCCGGATATTATAATAATATTACATTTCTAATCAGGCTAGCCTGAAGTTGATAGCATCACGACCTGATAAGGTAAGAGTAAGCATGCCCGATCGGATTAATCTGGCTAGCCTGAAGATTTTTCTATCACGACCTGATAAGGTAAGAGTAAGGCATGCCAGATCAGATTAATCTGGTTAGCCTTAAGTTTTCAACATCATGACCTGATAAGGTAAGACTACGGCATGCCCGATCAGATTGAACTGGCTAGCCTGAAGTTGTTAGCATCACAACCTGATCGGAATAAACTGGTCAATCGCCTGATCAGGGCCGTTTTTTGGCCGCTTTCTCCGGCCCGGATCTATCGCCTGGTCACGGCCCGATCTGAAATGCCGTTACATGCCTGATCACGTCCTCATAGGGAGCCTTATCCGGGCCCGACTATGCAAATAAGGCATGTCTGATGTGGCCCGGATGCGAGCCTGAACAAATTTTTGCTCGGGTACTTAGTCAAGGAAAATTATACGGGCTCGATATGTAGTCCTGAAAAAATTTCTGTAGGGGTAACAAATAGATTTGAGCACTCTGTATTTTTCCTCACCCTCCTACATCCGCTGGAAAGATGAACTGTGAACAATTCTATCGTCGAAATGTCCGTATTTACTTCCAGACCTCGATTTGACACTTTATTTTGAAAGAATTGTAGTAGATTCTGGAATACATGTGGAAACGCTGAAAGTAGTGAAGAGCTTCTACTGATCTGCTAGGCGATATTTTCTCGGTATTCTCCAAGCGAAAGTAGATAAGACTTAATTCCGACCGAGGGGAGGATCCACTTCTCTGTGCACGCCTATTGCAATTCACCTCGTGAAGCGATGAGAGCTTTCCATCCTCGAAAACATTAACGTTTTTTTTCACTCACCTACAACGGGATAATCCGACGTAATACCTCAGTGCTCACACCCTTATCTTCTTGAAAATAGGATATACTTTGTCAGATCAACGGACCCGAGAATTTCTGGGTTTGAAATTGTAATTTCTGTGATTATGGCAATGGGTGAAAAAAAAGGTTTCATCGTTTCCAACGACTCCGTTCCCCAAAGTCGCCAAGGGAATTGAAATCCTATTTGGAATACACGGTGGGTGACGCGATCCGTGACGAAGGTACAACACGCTGCCGGTTCACATGTTGGTTTATTTCGCGCATGCTGTCGATCGAATATGCTGCGGATTATATCCACTGCAGATGGGAATCTACGTGGAAACATTACTACTGTTCTAGATGTAACGTGTCTTGGATATACGATATAAAGATAAATGATAACAGGGTGAACATCGTTTGAATCTTCTGACTGATTTGACAAGTCGATTTTTGCATGTGGCATCAATATTGCCCGATAAGCACGTAGAAATATGGTACTCGTAAAAAGTTAACGACTGCAGAACTGGTATTCATAAGTTTTCTTTATTATTTTTCTCTTTATTCCTTATGTGATTTACGTGGTGTTTTGGCTTTTACCACGAATCGGTATTTTTTATTTATTTGATAATTATTGAAAAAGGCCTCGATGCCCGGAGCTCTATTCTCTCTGACATGATGAACTTCAGAATCATATTTTTAAAAACAATAGAATCAGTAATATTCTGGGCGAAAGTATATTAAGTAATTATTGCAATAGTAAAAAAGAAATGTGAGTGGGAACTTGATGTTGGATGAAAAGATCTCCTTCGGCACTTATACTGATAAATTTAACCTGGTTCATTGCGGCCAAAAAAAACAACAATGTTTACTTTGATTATTACCAATAAGTTTTGTAAAATTATCGCTCTGAAACTTTATTTCGGTTTCTTACACATTCTGTCATAATATTTACCATCCACTACAGTCAATTTACCCATAAAAATCTGTAAACGACAATAGAAAACGTTGCCTTGATTTTCGAAATGTAGAACGCTCGAGTATTTGTAAAATAATATTTCAAAAAACTTGACTGAATAATCGTTATGCATTCAATACAAACCAGATAAAACCCTTCCCCGCAAAATCACAATGACAAGAAAAAAATCATGAGCTTGTACCAGTTAATTTCAAGCTACTGTGCTTGAGAAGACACGTTATTGTTCGCTGAAGCCGGAGACAGTGGAGGCTGAAATTAATTCCAAGTGTGTGGTAAACCGAGGGTGCACAGATTAGATGGAACTACAGTTATACATACGGCGCAGAATAATACTAGGGGGCTGGTAAATGCACGTGGAAACATTGCGCCTACCCTTCCGAGTTATTCCAATGTGCTTCCCTTCAGCGAATCACAAAGCACGTGTATCTCTTGAATTAAAAAGTGGGAGAATACGCATGCACAATCTTGCAAAGCGCTGAAAGATGCTATAAGCAGTTGTATACGAGGGTGTGCTAGGCCTGGCATGTTCACTTGGTCCCAAGAAAAGAAATAAAAGTAAGTATCTCATCCCGGTTGCCCCGTGGGAGCAGTCTAAACAATTCTTTGGCTGAACGGCATGTCGTAAAGGTTGTACGACTCTGCCGTTGAGATACGTGACGTTAGATGCAGCGATATACATGTAGAGGAGACCGGTGTCAGTTGGGTCAAGACTCAGTTCAATTACGTGCGCTTAAAACACGGCAATTGCCTGATGCGATCGACGAGAGTTCTTAAATATTGACAATGTGCTACTTAAATCAAAGTTATGATCATTCTAAGATAAAATTTAAACCCTTTTTACAATCTCAATAAGATAATACCGCGGAGTCAACAGATGGTCCTGATACTCCTCGCAACCTCCGGAAATGGCGGAAATTATCCATTTGGAGGGAATGGAAACTACGGTGCATTGGAATTTTTATGTTTCGACCTTCAACTAGGTTGTATAGCGTTATATACGGTGTTTATGTCCTTGCGTAAACCTTAAAAAGTGGTATATTTTAACCATTGCGATTCAACGAAAGGTGTTTGAAGGGTTTAAGTTTCAACTCAAAATAAGCCACATACTCTTAGACTTACGTAGCAAAAACTAATCATGCAATAGTCAGAACTTTTTTTAAATTCAAGGCTAATGTTTACAAGTAGAGTCTAGATGAGACCCATAGCTTTATTCGGGCCGGGGAAATTCCAAATTGACCAATGGAGTGTGCAGCGACGCACTTTGGAATCTTATGCTGCTAACGCTCAAATTAATTCTTGCTCTAAAACACATCCCCTGAAGAAGTTTCGCTAATGATTGATGTAAGCAAATGGCTTTACTTTCAATTTAATCCACAAAGCCAAGTGTTACAAAAGACTACTTTACAAAGTGAAACTTTACACACCGCTTTCTCGTTCTTTTGTTTATTGCAAGTTGACAGGTAACTCTACAGACACGTTTAAATATACATACTAGGGTATTCAAAAAAAAAAATTCTCTCCTGTTCATGGAAAACTTGAAATATATGCAGAAATACGTTTTGGTGGAAAGAGAGCTCTGTAGCTAATTTTTCAGAGGTCGCGCATGCCAGATTTATTTTAATTTGAAAAAAAGTTAGGTTGGCAAATAAATTATTGGACAATATTTTTTTTCATCAATTTATTGATAACATCTCGGAATTATTATCATACCAAATTAATTTTTTTAGCACATTCTATATGCTCGATTTTACTGAAGTTTTTAACGCATGGAGAAGTGTTCAAAATTCGCTCTGAGTCTCACGTTTAGGCGGACTGTACCGCTCGTACATCTTTAAATTATTGGCAGCAACCTACCATGACCGGTGGTAAGGTTTATTGAATAACATTCTCAAAAATGAATACTATTCCGTAAATTCAATACATTCTTTACGTTTTAATACACTGAGAAAAATCGTCGTAGTACAGTTCACTATAAAGTGACAACTATTGATTTTTAGTCCTTTTATAAATACGGTGACTATGAAAATAATTTTGACAACTAATTAAGTGGTAACAACTATGTTTGTACCAACTACAAATGAATAGTTGTCACTTTATGGTTACTAATACTATAATTTCCTCTCAGTGTAGAAATTAAAATACAGATTTTGCGTTAGCGACCTCTAAAAAATTAGCTGAAGAGCCTCCCTTCCAGAGAAATGTACTTTTGCATGCATGTCAACTTTTCAATCGACAGCCGAGAGATATAAAAAAAAAATTTTTTTTTTTTGGGACACCTTAATACATACATAATTTTTTTCTCAATGTGACTTCTGAGCATAATGGCAAATTTTAAACCCAACGACATTAAAAACCCGAAATAAAAAGTTCACTATGGGAAAGCTTCCACGAATCAAAACTTATGAAAACAATGACCCGTTCTGCCCCAGTCTTCTGTATCACAGCTCACGTGCTTCAGTGACAATAAAGGGCCTCGAAGGCTATTGGACCCGTTCAAGGGCGAGTAAAATGAGAAAAAAAGGAAATTGCAGAGGCAGTTAAATCACAACCGTCACAATCACAGTGTAGGTTGTGATTTAACTTAACCCCTCGAAACCCTTTACCCAATGCAATTCGATTACTTTTATCGTTGAATTGCTTGCAACTTCACGCACTGCCGGTTTCAATCGTGACGGGCGTAGGGGCCTAGGGTATATAATTAAATGAATTACTGTTGAACGACGTCTCGAGGACTTGAGTGTCATGCTATGTATGTGAAAGAGGTGTCGAGATATTGACGCCGGTAAAACTCATCCCATCTTGTCCTATTTCCAATTACAATTCCATTCAATCACCCGATTCATCCAACCAACGAAACATTAATTCATTTTTAAAACTTCGCTTTTATCGAGTCCGTGGTTAATTTTTTGTTTAGAAAAATACAGCTTTGTGTTGCAGAACTCACGGGAATGATTCTAAATGTTCAAGAGAATTGAGCTGCACAGTATATTGATAATAATGATCAATAAATAATATCTACGGAAAATGAGTTTTCATTTTTTTTGTAATTAAGTCAAAGTAGAAATGTATTTAAAAATGCAAGTGATTTTCAGGATAGCATCGATGTATCTATACTTTTATCAATTTCCCTCGATATTTCGTCCCGCACGGTGACAAAGTGTCTGCAGAACCGAAAGCGAATACGCGATCGGAGCCCAGAGAGGAATTTCCGATATGCGCGACAATTCTCATGAATTTTCAATGAGATCTCCGATTTTGATGTAATGGAAACCTAGAAACGTAGGTATATAACATAATCCCTGCGAAAGGCGCACGAGAAAAAGGTATATAAAAAAACGCTGGTATGGTACGACGTTGTACAATGATAAAGATCATGCGCAGAGTCGAAGGAGCCTTAATCTGGTTTATGGAGGAATCACTTGACCTAACGGGATTTGATATCGACAGAAAAATCCGTTGCTGCATTCTCAAACGATAGATGTAATTGAAATTTATCAGTTGACCGAGAAAGAAAATAAGGCTAACTGAAAATCACTTTTTCTATTTGAATCCCTAAAAGCTTTGTCGTACATTTTTGGTTCCGTCCGACTTACTTGAAATTAATATTTGGGGATTTCTGATGTCTCTCATTGCGAATCTGATCTCGGAAATGGAAAATTGAAAAAAGCTGATTATATGGCCAACAAATATGTGAAATGTAACTAGATTTGGATGAAAATGAAAAAATCACTCTCGAGGGCTTAAGAAGTTGTCAATTACGAATCTGAACAAAATCAAGAACTCGAAAAGGCGAAGTAGAAATAAAATCAATTTAATTGAATATTAAAAATAGTTTAATTCTCAATTCTTCTTTCGGGTGTCCTGAATAAGTAACAAAACGGTAGTATCGATATTATTGAAAGTTTCGCTAAAACATGATTCTTTTGTTTGCAAAAAATAATCAATTATCATAATCCGTTTATTTATAATATTGCTGCTAATAAATATTAATGATTGTTATTATAATTATTTGCAATTGGTTATTCATCAATATGCTAAGAGTTTCTACTGCACCGAAGAAAAGAATTGATAATACCAACCGAATCTGCGGTTACGGGTGGCGAAAGAAATATTTGGTTGATTGAGAGAAATATTCGTTCTAATCAACCAAATATTTCTTTTGAAAGCGTAGCGAAAGGAATCTTTGGTTGATTGAAAGGAATATTTCTTTCAATCAACCAAAGATTTTTTTCGTCACCCGTAATCGCAGATTCGGTTGGTATTACCAATTCTTTTTTTCGGTGTGTATGAGAATACATTAGAAACTCAGAAAAACTACCTCCCGCTCACCAGTTGACGCGCAAACTAGTGCGCGGCTTACCCATTCGAGTTATGACCGCAAACAATGCTGCTCAAGGGGACTAAGTGAGCTGAAAAATATCGATATAAAACATTAATTTAAACATATCCATACTGTTCATGATCTTATGCGGTGCACCATATCAGTGCACAAAATTGCACAATTATAGTGCTTGATATATACTGTAAGTGGTCCAAGTTAATTCTGTTCGTGAACAGTATGGGTATTTTCAAATTAATGTTTTATATTGACATTTTTCAGCTGATTTAGTCCCCAACTCTAGAGACTGCTGTAGCCACTAACCGACCGCGCGTCCACTCCTGTCGGTCATGATTGTTATTATTATTGTTCATATAACCTTTTACATGTTCATGAGAGATTTATGTTCTAGTGAGACGATGAAAATCTCAATATTTCATTTCAAGGAATTAGTTCAAACGATTGAAGTACCGAAAACGTGGAAAAACAATTATGAGGTCTGTAATAATTATAACTTAATCGCTTACCACTACTTTTTATTATTTGAAGATTGAACTTCGCAAACCTATGTTAACTGTGTATGAAATCTTTTTTTTTTTAATTAAACATCGCCGGCAGATGAAAATTTTGGCCCAAGTTTGGGCAGGTCTTTCAATCAATAATTTGCTCAATTACTAAATAATTCGTCGTAGCTTTTCTACCCAAGTTATTCGTTATCCCACCCCAAACTTCCTATGTGTTTAAAAGCCCCCTAAATTATTCAGTCATTCGGCCGGAGGAAAGGCGCAAGAAAATTGTCGTTTTTTCGTTTGTCGCGGGAATTTTTTCCCTCTAGTTTTTTTTTGTATTTCATTAGACGGGCGTGGCTGATGGATGTCGGCCGGGCGTGAATGCGAGCTTGTATTATACGGAACGGTAAAGGCACTAGCAGCTTGTGATCGATATCGGTGTAATGGTCGCTGAGTGAGCGATGTACAAAACCGCGAGACTGATGTGCACAACCCTCACGGTACTCGATAGTAAAACGCCACCAAAAAACCTCAAAAAAAAAAAAAGAATCATACGTACTCGAAAGCCATCCGTCAGCTCTTGTCACACTTGGAGTTACCGTCTAAACGGAACAAAATTTTATCTCCTTTTTTTCTTCGCACTCGAATTCAACAGAAGCACGTCAACAGTTCAATCGACGAATAATTTGAAATCGTAACGAATAAAAATTCAATAACACCGATGAGCAGACATAGAGTAGAGGTTTTACCCGTGGACTTGACGGAAGACAAGTTTCGATATACTATTGAGATTATCTTTCAAAAAAATTATCCAAGTTAAAAAAAATTTCAAGGCAGAGCTTTCCATTACTTGAAAGTAATCTTACGCTGAAGTAAAGTTTAAATTTCATTTTCTGCCGTGGATCTCAGATATATAATTGTGCTATTGGACAAATCGGCGTCCTCATATTCTGCTTTTTTGTTGAAACTAATCAACTTGGATAGGAAAATTTGATTACAGCGTATTATTGGCCAAGCTTACGTATATATCACGGCGCCAACTCGCATAGCGACGCGTCAAACGAAAATCGATCATCCCACGGGACTTTCATGATTCTTTTTCCCTAATCTTCAAGAAATGATTAGCCTCTAGGGAGGAACAGAAAAAATAATTTTTTTTTCGGAAATATTTCTTCTACATCGCCACTGCACAGAATCCATCGAAATTGTTTGTTTAGATCGTCAACTTTTTTTTTCTTAATATTTAATTTTAGGAAAATAATTTTTTTTGCACTTTTTCCATTCAACGGAATATTTTTATCATTTTACAACAATTCTTACATATTCAAGATTTGTAAATATTAAAAATGTTTGTGTTGCAAATTCTACAAAGACGCATACTTTTTGCCACTTCTAATGTAGCAGCTGATATGTGTTACACATTTTTTAATTTCTATTTTTATTTATATGTTATCATAGATTATTATGTTTTGATTGAATACTTTCATTTTTTCAATTCAGAAAACATTCTTCTACCTTGTTTAGATTTTGAAAAAAACTAAATGTAAAAAATTATAATCAACAAAGGTTTGTTACTTTTTTAAAGTTGCTTTTTAATTCTGTAAAACTATTAATGTCTCTGGGACAAGTATACAAGTTTTTATCAGGTGTCTAGTCATTTTGACTAAATGCTTTCCTCCAGCGTCCATTTATGTTCGTCAATGATCACCTTAATAATTGATTGCGGAAAGCCGAGTCGATGGCAGAAGCCAGGTAGTGACAGTGCAAGTCTCGCACCGAGTTAGTTACATTACACCGACGCTAGGATGCAAGTTGCGGGTGCACTTGGCTCAGTCAGTAACATGGCGTTAGTCTGGGTGGCCGCGGGAGCCGAAGAGGGTCTTACGATGCAATTACAGGGGACTGCCGTGTAGCTGACAAGAAGACATTAATCAAAGGCGCGTCGTGCGAGTGAGAGATTCGCTCGGATACCCGATTAGTCGGCTCGACGATTCCACCCTAGTGTCCTTTCTCTTGTTATCTATATGTCACTCGCTGGCCGACGTTTACAGGCAATTCTTTCAATTTATCAGGAATTTATTCAGGCTGAAATAGGTCCGAACATTTATGATCATTTTTTTCAGAGTTACTCAAAATATTTCGTATGAACAGTCTACATCCTTCAAAAGCATTTTCTTTTCCTCGACTGGAAGACTCTTATGGGTAGCACCGATATTCAATGTTCCAATTTCATTTAACCATTAAATAACAATAACTAAGGGTTTATAGTCTTAATTTTACTTACTCCACAAAATTCTGTCCCTCCGTCGATTTTCGTTTGAAAGAACGTTAGCTTCCGCGATTTTTCGATATATTAAAAAGGAAAGAAAAGTCGTAACTGTAAGAAATTTGGGCCAACAAAACGACGGTAAGCAAACGAACGCAAAGATCCAAGTCAATATCACACATTTCTCAAAAATTAATCACAAAGAAACTTACTAAAATTCGCGATGAAAACAAAAGAAACTTAAATATATCATTGTGTACACTAAGAGAAAAATCTGGTAATTTTGAAAATAATATAGTTGGACTGACGATAATGTAACTATAAACTATAACTCCCCGGAGGAACGTCTATACTTTATGATCATAGCAAATATAATTATTGTAGCAATCATCAAAATGATAATATTTACAAAAACTATTCTAATAGTTTTAATTATGCCATTGTGTTGCATATACGATTTCAACGTTAGTTACCAAGTATCGTTTATTGAACCATATTATCATCGCTTCAATAAAAGATTGCAAGCCTTCCTATATTTTTTTACCATGTGGAATCGTTTGATAAAGGATATGCTTTTCTTTCAGTGTACGGAAATTTTCTAATGTGCGAATGATCGCGGAAAGATTTTAATATTTTCTTTCTTAACTCCACTGGAAAAATAGGTAAAAATAAACGTGAACAAACTTACTTAGATCCCCGAAAAACTTATGCGAAACTTGGCGAACCACTATGCAAACTCTGGCTACCCAAGTATTGAAGTACCTGAGTTGAAATTGAAACTCATCGAACACCCTTCGTTGAATGAAAATGGGTAAAATATGACACTTTTGGATATGCAAGGGCCTGAAAACCTCATCTTACTTTGTACAACTTAATTGGAAGTCCAAACATAATAATTTTTGTCTACAGTAGTCTTTATTTCCTCGAATTGGGTTATATCTGCCATTTTCGGAGGTTTTGAGGAGTGTCAAAAGAATGGAGAAACTTTCGTGTACCCTGCGTGTCTACTAAACACTGAGAGAAAAATCTGGTAATTAAAAAAATAATATAGTTGGACTGACCATAATCTAACTATAATCTATAATTGCCAGGAAGAACGTTTATATTTTATGGTTATAGCAAATATGAGAAAATAGTTAAATCAACCACTAAAATAATTCCCCGGAGGAACGTCTATATTTTATGGATACAGCAAATATAATTATAGTAGTAATCTTCAAAATGGTAATAGTTTCAAAAACTATGCTAATAGTTTCAGATATGCCGTTTTGGTGCGTATACCATTTCAAAGTTTGTTTCCAATAACCTTACAAGTATCGTTTGTTGAACCATACTATCATCGCTTCAATCATAAAACATTGCAAGCCTTCCTATGTTCGTTTTACCATGTAAAATCGTTAAATAAACGATATGCTTTTCTCTTAGTGCATTTAGGTTTTGACGACGGTCTGAGTTACAACTCGGTTATTCTGTATAAGCCAAGGATGGGACAAACGATTCCGCTAACGAATGACAAGAAAAGAAAAAAACCACGTACAATATAAAACCGTTACGCTCGCTTAATCCCCTTCTATTACATTAAATTTTCCGCAAAAAATCACGAATCTCTAAGTCGTTGAAAAAAAGCTGCAAGGTTGAACTTTGCGAATTGATTTATTATTATTTTCTATTTTTTTTTAAATGCTACCTTTATAAAAAAGTATGTTAATCGATTTTGGCTTTTAGATAGAGGAAGCTTTTATCCAAAAACCGAAAATAATGAAGAAGCAATTCGCAAAGTTAAACTTCGCAGCTTTATTTGTTATAAAAGTCGATTGTCTGAAAACTTGAAACCCCATAACAAATTATGACAAAATTGTGTACCTATTATTGCTGAATCCTACTGATTTCATGTATAGAATTTGAGTTCGCCCTTTTATGTTTTGCTAACGCTAATGCAATACATAGTTTTTTCCAAAATTTAAAATTCTGAGGAATCGGCAGGGGGCCGACTTTACACCTCCCAAGTCGACACGAAGATCTACATTTACGTCTACACAAATACTCGACACAGAATCACTTTACAGGCATGCAACTTAACGCGAAATAACTCGATACCTAGCACTAAACACCGTCGGCTTCACGCAAGAGCGAATAAATGTCTTCGTGTCGACTTGGGAGGTGTAGAGTCGGCCCCCTGCCGTTGTCTTATGTTTTTTCAAAGTTTGTGCAAAAGCGTAAATTTTTCAATAATTTCGAAACGCCAGCAAAGCCGAACCATTTTTTCGATTCCGGTTAAATTCAATACCAAACACCATCAATAGTCCCTGCACGTATGAAAAATTATTCAGCAAAACATCGCCATTTTTACGAAAGCTAGAGCACGCACGTCCTTTGTTTTTAAAAATTCAAAAAGCCATAGCATGAAAATGTCTGCATACATTTCGAAAAGAATTGCATCAGCCGAGGGTAAACGGCTGCTTCACTGGTATAATTCGAGCTCAATCCGTTGAACGGTTTACGAATCACAAGTGATTAAAATTTCGAAGCCCCCCCCCCCCCCGCTGTATAGGGGGGGGGGGGGATAACTTAGAAAGTTAAAATATTTTTGAGTGAAAAAACAATCTATTGCCTTAAATTCATGCAATTACAAAAACAAACAAACTATCTTCACGACAGTAACATGACGCCAGCAGCAATCGAGATGAGGAAGTCACGTGTTGCGTCACGCCAGTAGCATTTTTTTTAAACTACCTTTCTTGATGTTCTGGAGCATTCTGAGTGTACTGAGATGAAAATTTCATCAACAACAAAAGTTTCCATCAAAACAAAGCCTTATCGATGATACGCCTCTGAAAACCATTTCACTTTCAACCGTGTACTAATATGTAAAAAGGCTCGTCCCGTAAATTAATAAACAAACAAAGAAAGAAACAAATAAATGGGGAAGCAAAAAGAAAAAAAAGCTTAAGGATATCCTTACCAGAAACGCGAGGGGTCTGAGGCGGCGGGGGATTTCCGGCGAGAAAAATATATGTAGAAAAATCTTTGGCAACGCCGCATTTCGCGACATTGGTGCGGCTTGTGACTTTAGCGTGTACTAGCTTCCGAACCGTAACTTCAACCTGTCAGTGTAACGCGATTTTAGGTTATGAATATTGTTTGAAATTTAGTGTCACTCGATATGAAAGGTATGCTTGATGAATTCGCAGGCATCGTTATAGGCTTCGGAGATACTCTTCCTTTGTTGAAAAAAGCCTTTCCAAAGAGACCTAGCTATAAGCTATCAGTCTCCGCCGGAATTATAAAAAAGCTGGCAGAAAATCGTCTCACGTTGGCAATTCTAAGTCAAACTTATGTAGCGGGTGGTGCCGAGAGCGTAAAAGTTTTACTTGCGGAAAGCGTGAATGGCAAAGCGAAGGTGACTCGCAACAAACGCATTATCGAGTCGATAGTTAATTTTATCGCATCTAATAATGCGTAGAATCTATTCTTAAGTTCATAAGATTTTTCGTTTATTGTTTCTAGCAAAGCTCAGATTTTTATTTTTTAAAAAAGAGTTGAAAATTGAAGTCGCATATATTCTCAATTCCCAATTATTTTTCATTTTTTACCTTCCTATGAATTAATGAATTATAACGAAATTCTTATAATTGCTTTGCAGAGTGCCGTCGAGAATGTTTTTATTCTATCTATAGGTATCTATGTTGAGCGTAGTGGGGGGACGCGGCGTTGCCACATTTTCTATAGTCACGCGATTGAAGGCCGAAAAGCCGTGAATAAACTCAATTGACTTTAATCTCTGACGGTTGGACTAATATTTTCTTTTTTCAATATTTTCGAAAAATTTCGGTCTACATCATGTTAGTTTTTCATTCAGATCGAACAGAAATTGCCTGAGAAAATAAATTTCTTTGCCAGTTTTGGACCAGTCGCCCTATCTAACCTATGTTAAAGTACCCTATTTTCCGAATTAATTTCTCAAAAATAACACCGTGAACCTATTTTTTTAAGATCGCGATTGATAAAACTCTTTCTTTTCTACGCACTGTAAAATTTTGATCAAAATCTAACACAAACGATTTTTGGTAAGGATATCCTTAACACATTCCCCTGCCTCACGAGCGCATTCAGCCCGGAGAATCGAATCAAGGGTAAGAATCAGCCCAGATCACACATGTCAATGCATTATTAATTTTTCTTTGTAACTTGGCGTCGAATGACTACTTCGACTCTTGATAACAACGCCCGACACGAGGTTGTTAACCGCATCCATACATTCATTTTCCTATGCATTTCAATGACACGAAAAGTACGGACATCATTGTTGTCTCGTTGCACTTTTTTTTTTCTTAGACGATTTCCGGTATCTCTAAGACTATCTCGCTTCACAAACCGGCGACACTTTCGCATGGATTTCCCAAGACACGTTTCTTGCGTGGTTCGACTTCCTTCTACGCGAAGGAAAAAAAAAAACTTTGACACAACAAAACGAGTGTTTGCGGGCGGCGAAAAGCATATTCGTGGGATCGAACGAAATGTTTAATTGATCAAAGCAATAGGTGCTACAATTTACAAAATGTTGCCATCGACATTGCCAAATATTTTGGCTAATGGACGAAATATGCTTTTTGCTGGCCACAAGTGCACATTTTGTTGGTTCTAATAATTTTTTTGTCTCTGTGTTATAACAGAGTTGTCTACGCGGCCGAAAGAAAGATGCAAAGTGGTGCGCTATTCAGGAAAACAAAAACAATGAAACTTTAAGGGCCTAAGCATCTCATAGTGGGGTCTAGACGGTCTGCATTAATTAAATCAGGCTAAGTATCAGAATAGACTCAATTAGTCTAAATTTTAGGACAGACGAAATCAAACCAATTTCCTCTCGTGCCCTCTTTTAAAATCCCAACCTCGAAGTTGACCATAATGTCGGAAAATTTGAAATATCTGAAATCATTTTATTAGATTAATATATAGTCAATCATAAGTATGTCAAGTGCGTGCTTCATTAATAATTTTATCGGGATTTCGATTTAAATGTTAAAGCTAATCGATCAGTAAGCACACCCAAGTCACGTTTCAGAATCTTCGATCTTCGTGCGAGACTCGCGAAGAAGGTTGCGGGCTGGTTTTCAGATGAGGCCAGCGTCCCTCTGAGAAGAATTATGATACAAGTCTACTTATAGTTTTACACTCAAATAAAAATGCTACGTTTTCTTTCAAAACGATGAATCTGGTATGAACCCGAGTATTAGGAATTATTGAAAGAAGCTGTATAATTTTCAAGACTGAATAATAATACCACAAACATCTCGTTCGAAAACATATCCGAAATAATGTTTTCTGTTTATATTCTGACAGACCATATTTATCCTACAAATATAATCTTAAATATCATTTTATTTTAGCTTTGACTAAAAGAATATCAAATTATTTTCGAATATGCCAGCTGGCCTTCAACTCTCCCCTCTGTGAGATATATGAAAAGTTGCTCCCAAACTTAAGGTATTGCTACTAAGACGAGAAAACAATTCTAAAGTGCCAAACCCTTCCTCTCACCCCGAAGGATTTTCCCTCACGTATTCCGCACTCCCGTTGATTAAAAAAGCGAAATAACTCGATGCTAGCATACGAAGCGGAGTTCGCGGATTATTTTCCGAATTCACACTTTTCTTTCTTGACCCGCTATTGTTTTTTTCACCTTGCGAAGACCAAAGACCCGGGAATGCATGTTTTCGTTATTTGTACATCGAGTTGCATTACTATTTTCTCTTGCTTCGCACTGGGAAACATTTTTCGTTGGAAAATTTGTACGACCCAAGGTGCAACGCTATCCATGTGGCCAGCGAGTCCCTTTTCGTTGCTGCTGCTGCACTCTAATTGCCATAACTCTTGGCCGCCGCTCCGAGGACAGATAGCAACGCTGCTCTCCGGCACACTATTTTATAAATCACTCGGAGGGTAAGTAGCGATAAATATTAACTTACGTCTGTTTCAGCTACCCCTTCACCGAGCACTTGCAATGCTCACCCCTTTCTCGGTACAACGTAAAGAACATTAAACGAGGACTTTGTAATTTAGCTTGAAATAATTTATCAAAAGCGCGGGCCACACTTGCAAAGAATGTCTGGATAGTGGGTTAAAGATGTGTAGTAACGTAAGACAATTTCGAGGGAAACTAATGGACGTTACTTAATTCCGAAATTTCGAAAGAGTTCTCCGTTAGAAATTCATTTGTGTCTCGAAGAATTTTCAGAAATGTTACTCGACACCACGTGTATATCTATATTACACATGTACCAGCTGTACGGCCGAACACACGTTGGCTGAATGCCACCTACACTCCAGGGATATTTTTTTTCTTCATTTCTTCACGTTCTTTTCTGCTTCACGTTTTTTTTCTTCTCCCTTTTCGAAAGAATGATTATTTCCACGATACGTGGCATGGCCCGGTGAAATGTAGGCTGCGACCTGTCATCGATAAAAGCCTAGAAGAGCTTTCTCCTCCGAGATATACTTCCAGTGGATAAAGTATGAAGGACGACTGTGCTGCAGACGATGCTGCTTGTCGTTGGATTGCAAATATGGACTTATATATTCTAAGCACAACATAGTATGTTCGAAAAGTACAAATCATTTTTGTCTTGTTTGATTATTCAATTTGGAATGTATTTTGTTTCCCCGTCACCCGTTAGAATGATTAATACAAGAATATTATAAAAGAATAATAATAGTCATCTAGAGATTGACGAAAAAATTCATAAAAGCACTTATTATTTTTTTTAAAGGCCTGGAATACAAAAAAAAAAAAAAATCTGTAAATGTACGTTTTTTGTTTTGTTAATGTGATATTTAAAACTCATTAAGTTCATACCAAGCATTTTAATTCTGCACCTTTGTAAGAACATGCAATCCACCAAAATGGAAAAAATGTAAAATTTTGAACATATTGTAGATTCTAGGAAAACTGCTAAACAAGTTTTAGTTTTCAATGTTTCATTTCATCTGTCGAAGAATGCATTTTAGGATGAGCGTAGCAATCTTAGACGCAATGGAAATTAGATTTATCACTGTTGCCAATTATTTACTGAGTTTTGATAAAGAAACATTTATTTATACTTTTAAATTCATAGCTTTGTCAAAACGACTTTAAATAAAAAATTTTTCACTCATCCTAGAATGCAGTCTTCAATAGATGAAATAAGACATCGAACACTAAAATTTGTTTACCAGTTTGATCTGAAAGCTACAATGTTAAAAAGTTTCATTTTTTCTTCAAACTACTGTGTTGCGTCGTACTGTACGTCTTTGCAAACCGCAGAATTATAATGCTTGGTATATCATTAATTGGGTTTGAATGTAACACTTTGTATAAAAAGGGTATCATTTACAGCATTTTTTAAATGCCTTTTTCAGGTGGCTCAGGCCGCTTAAGGTATGAAATGATACATTGCAACCAAATAAATAATAGTTGCTAGGCTATGATTATTTTTTTCCATGAAATAAAATGGCATATTTTTACGATAATCCGAGGTTTTTGCTCATTATTCCAGAACGTTTGTATTAACGATGACAAAGATGAAAAGCAATTTTTTTAGGGTTCCAAATATGCTACTACGAGAATTACAAAAATAAAAGTGTAAGGCCTTGTTAAGGAAAATACCTGAGGGCAAAAGGTTGTAATAAAAATGTTGGGCACTTTGATATTGATAGTGATGAGATATCGTCATCTCGATTATTCTGAAGATGTTGAACGATGTATTCAATGGAATAATACGTGCGGTGATCAGGACCTCTATTGAAGGAACGCGGAGTCGTAAGTAATTTGAAATATCGCATATATGATCACAAGAGAGTTGGAAGAGGGCGAGATGAGGAAATGAGGGCAGACGAAGGCAAATCGAGTTCGTACACTCGATTTCCATTGGAAAGCGGACGTATCCGATATCGATAGACGGAAAGGACCGGAAGTAACGATATTTATAGGCAAGTGAACTCTCCTGGTCTAGACACGGTCTGGAGAAACCGCACAGAGCGTTACGCTACGACGATCACGGAAAGGGACACAGAAATTTGTTCATATATACGTCAGTGAAAACCGAGTATTTTAAATCTTCCGCTTCGACAATCGCATTCGGCTTCTCTACTCCAACTCGCCTCATGTTCTCTTTTTGCACGAGAAAATCGTAAAAATTGATATGCCGCCTGTGGCTTGGCTACAAACTTCTGCTCTCGAGGTTTGTATTTAACGACAATTTGTTGGAAACTGGTTGCACATGGATTATATACTAGCAAAAACGGAAAGAAATTAAGCCTTCTACTGCAGGTATCGCTTCGAATTTTCTTTAATTTGTTTGGCCTTTTTTTTATGTCAACGAATTGAACTACAATTTGGAAAAAAAAAGTACTACGTGATCATTCTTTACTGTTTTTCACAGTGCTCTGAATTCTGATCTATTAGAGAATTACTTCACTCGGGAAAATCCTGAAACGATAGCAAATCATTTTCAAGTATTATAGTAACGACCGGACGCAAAGTGTAGAAAAAACGAATGTGGTATAATCTTGTGATATTTGTTTTTTTCTTTAGGGTTAAAAAATGACTACTATTTTTTTTATCTGTACGAATTTTGTTTATAGTTACAGTAACTATTAGACAGTTGTAACTATAAAATTATAGTTATAGATACTGAATTTTTCTCCGTGTGTTCGAATTTCGAGGGTTCCGTATACTATGTATCAAAGATACAGTAAATTAGTTGCTTGATACAATTTATTGGAGAGGATATGTTATCATTCAGTTTGCTCTACTACTGAACTAGTCTATGCACACATTCCTAGAAACATATGGGGTATTACATACCGTTTCAATCTGGGTCGGACCACCAACCTCTCGGATTTGGTCGAAAATTTTTTATATGATCAGACCAACTCAAAAAAGTACTGGAAGATTTTTTTGCGATATTTCAAGGCTAACATATTTTAGCCCAAATTAAAAAATCTAAAACAATTCTTAAAAGTTCTGCATGAGATAACAAAATTTTTGAGCCTAAAACTAAAGTGGGCCGGGTTTCGCTTTTATTTATTTTTCTATAAAAAACTATTCAAAAATTTAGAAACGAAAGAGGAAAAGTTATCAAATTATTCTAAAATATTGATTTCTCCTGCAAGTGGTTTTGTTTTTGTGAAAAAAAAAAAATGTGATTCATAGAAAATATGTTCAGAATGTTACGGTAAAAAAGCATATCTGGAAAAAATTTCCGGTGCATGTATATGTGCAAATGTGGGCGTGTGTGTCTATGGGTTTGTATTTCGTGAAAAGCAGTGAACACGAAAAAGGTCTAAAATTTTCAGCAATCTAGCTGAAATTTGGGGCAGATGTCGAATAATCACTAAAGTAGATTGCTATTGAAATCGGCCTCAACCGATTAACAGGAAATAAGCTATCAAGATTTAAACTTTTTCTCTCTAAAATCGAAAAAGTTTAATAACGAAAATCTTGATAGCTCATTTTCCCGTTATGGATAGAATTGCTTCGGCCATTGGCGACGCTCCTTCCCTTCGCTGAAGCAATTCTATCCATTCCTAATTAACGGCTAATGCAACACCAAACTAATATTTTCCTGTTAATCGATTGGGGCGATTTCAATTGCAATCTACTTTAGCAATCATTCGACATGTGTCCCAAATTTCAGCTAGATTGCTGAAAATTTGAGACCGTTTTCGTGTTCACGGCCTTTTACGAAATACATATTTTAGAAAAAGCAATAGTTTAGAAAAATTTGATAACTTTTCCTCTTTCGTTTTAAAATTTTTCAATAATTTGTTATAGAAAAAAAAATAGAAGCGAAGCCCGGCTCACTTGGTTTTAGCCTCAAAAATTTTGTTATTTCATGCAGAATTTTTGAGAATTCTTTCGGGTTTTTAAATTTGGGCTAAAATATGTTAGCTTTGAAAAATAGCAAAAAAAAAATTAAAATGAAAAAAATTTGCAGTACTTTTTGGAGTTGGTCCAATCATATAAAAATTATTTGACCAAATCTGAGAGGTCGAGGGTCCGACCCAGGTCGAAACGGTATGTAATGACCCATATAGATGGCAAAAAAGGCTCGGTTGTATATGCGCTGGTCGATTAATCGGTTAGACCAACCAAACTCATTGTAATACACCCACTGACTTGATTGGTCTAACCAATTAATCAACTGCTGCACGTATAATCAAGCCTTTGTTTCCATGCCCGGTACTTTTTTTGAAAGAAGACTGAATGGTGAAGAATTTCAGTGCAACTCCGTTAAAATGATGTTATTTTTAACGAAAATAATGCTACAAAAATATTCCACAAAACTTTACCCGTATTTTTACATGTTTGAAAATTACACCTAAGGGCATTTTCACTACAATTATTCATGCAATTTAATCGAAAAGACATATTCTAAGTTGTCATTAAAAATTTTAAATGTTTTTTTTTAAATTTATGATCATAGAAAACTAACTGTTCAGTTAATTATAAAATCCATTTTTCTTTTATGAAGTAATTGATTCGATAAGGTGGGGAAAGGTGATCGTGCCATTAGCAGAGCAGAAGTACAGCCAAAATGTGTCCAAAAACTCTAAATCCAGTTTCCGTAAATTACGAGGACTTTCCAGTCGGAAAAAGTTTTATTGCGAGGATACAGAGTATGAGAAGACGTTCGCGAAACTTTTCATGGATGGGGATGAAAAGGTCCCATAAAAAAATCCGAGTTACAGGTGCATCGGTCGCTGGTAGTGCCAAACCGCTTGGATAAATTTCTTTGCCTGCGCACTTTCTTTTCCGAGTTTCCCACGTCCCGCTTTTTCTCTCTCCGATTCTACTCCCGTTCCACGAAGTCGTAGAGAACGTGCGCGTGATCCTCGCGGATGAACCGCGCACAGAAGCATTACCCGAGTACCTGGAGCGCGGCCGAGGCGGAGCATTAGTTCGAGAGCACTTTCATGAGTCTCGAGAAAGAGAGATCCACCCTCCACGACTCTCCCTTGCGAAACGATGTTCCCACGACCACTTCCGGATATTCTGCCATTTAGAAAGGGCTCGCTACTTGTGTATTCTATTTTCTTGTACGAATACAAATTATTGTACCAGAATAAATCATTTTCATTTTTACTCATACTGAAAAACTCCGAAGTTTTATGTAAAGTACATTTGCCAATAAATAACGGAGACTCAACCAAGTTTTACTGTAATCCACTTGATTGAATAGGTTTAAAAATACGCTTTTCAGAAAAGCGTAGCTACCAGAATTCATCAAGAAAATTCGATGCCACGGAACATGATGTACAACATGAATGTCAACAAATTTAGTGAAATAATAGAATCTTCACATGAAATCAATAAATATGGTATTAATGATTAATGTCGTCAGTAAACATAATTTAAATATCCGGCCCGGAAATTTTACTGATTTTCGATTTCAAAAAATCAGATTGAACATTTTTTAAATAAATTTGAAGTTTAATCGGGACCTTATTTGGCGGGGAAAGTTTCTAAATTTTTAGGCGTCCTATGCATAAACTAAGAAAATATTTTACTTGAAATTTAATGTATATAGGGTTTTCATTCATAAACGGGTAAACTCAATTTGCTATCCAAGTGTGATGTCAAATTATTTTTGGTACAGCCATTTAAAAAAATTCATTTCATTTAACTATAAAAGTACTCGAATTTTTTTAATTTACGCTAATTTTATTGCAGAAGTACCTTATTTTTATATCACAATTGCACGTTAAATTTAATCGTCGAGTTTATGAATAAACACTTCTAGTCTTTTCTGTCAGTGTATTCAAAGAACAAAGGCAGTTGAACAACTTCGTGTAGTAATCAAAAAATTGTTATCAAAATATGTGAACAGCGAATAATAAGCTATATAATACCATGAATAATGATCTTCGTCAAAGTTTACCGCCTTATATTAGATAATATTGCTTCTGATATGAGATAATTAATGATAAAAAGTAAGACGACCATCGATTATATCATAAAAAATTATCCGTCCTGCCATAACACTTGTCATATTACGTTTTAGTAACCAGAAAAAAAATTGACTATTGATAAATGGTGGGATGCCCCAAATAACTGACAGTTCTGTTCTTTTGTTTGGGTATAATCAGGTTTTCGTTTTTCGTGAATTCAGTTGGTATAAAAATGAAAACATATGGTATTAAGGTAAGTTTTATCAAAGCGAACAATAATGTAGGAGAAAAAAGAAAAGGAAACAAATGGTTCACGAGTGATTTCGAGACAAGTCACTCTGCCGGATGTCTTCGTCCGTCGACGTGCCGCGAATTCCGATTTAGGCCGTTTTATTGCACGTGGGCGGTGGTCGAGGTCTAACAAAGAGAGGCGTAAAAACGTGCGAAAAAGAGTTCAACGTACCAGAAGTGGCTAGCGAAATGGGAACCTGTCAGGACACCAGAAATATACTAATAAAAGAAAATAGATGATCGTACTGATGCTGTGCGTTCCAGCAATTTCAGACGAAAAAAAAATAAATCGGGCCAAGGACTGTGGGCGATTTCCGGTTGTTTTCATTATCTTCTAGAGTTGAAAAAGTGTGCAAAAATAACTTTGATAAAAGGCGTTACAAATTTTCGGAAAAGTGAATGCACTGAACTGAATTGAACACGAACACGAACTGCGATAGCGAAAATCACTGTTGTTTTAGGAATTAGGATTACTTTTTTTTTTAGTAAAAATACTTGGAATCTTTATCACTATCAAAATTAATTAGCAACCTTTTTCTCTGAATCCTGCACGAATTTTCAACCGAATAAGTTGGCATCGAATTTATCTTCATCTACTCATTTTCTTTCCTATTGTTATATCGTATATACAAGTTATGTACACAGCAATCAACGATCATTATCACAAAATTCATCGGCCAGTTCAACCGTCATCTCAGAACTTGACAATTCACTCGTCTAAGAAATTACATTCTTCAATTCACTCACAGGCTTAGTGACAAGGCTAGGGACGATTTCTGGTCATTTTCGTTACCTTCCGGAGTTGAAAAGATGCAAGATTTCTTTCATTGTCAAACCATCGAGGCGTTAGGAATGATTGAGAAGTTAAATGATCTGAACGAAATGCAATACAAACGTCAAATTCATAGTGAAAAATGCATTTTCTTATAATCTATTATTTTATCAAAGTATTACTTCGAAACGTTAATATGTCCAAAATTAATTAGCCCCAATGTGTCCAAATCTTACAGGTATTTTCAACTGAGTAGGTTTGAATCTAATTTGTCTTTATCTACTGTCTGTTTATTCACCTATACTCAGAAAGTACAGATTATGCACATAGCAATAAAAAGTCATCGTCGTAAAATTCACTCAAAGTTTCAGTGGTTATCACAGGATTTAAGACTAGGTTTTTTTTCTCCATAAATCATTCTCCATTTTACTCACAGGCTTTGCGACAGAAATCGTGACAGAGCGAGTTTGCCGATGCGATTGTTTTTGAGGCCGTCCAGCACGGCGGACGCCGCGACTTCCATTGTTGACGATGTCCTTGCTCAGGATGTTTATTTTTTGTTTCTCTTCCTCTTTTTCGCTTTGTCTTCACGCGGAGACTCACGTGTGTGCTTTCCTGGCGAGACAATCGAGTTGACGAACTTTCTCACACCAAAGTTTCCTCACTTGGTCACAACGTGTGTGGATTTACCAAAGTTTCTGATCGATTACTGAGCACGTTATTGCTGTTTTTCGATGAATCGCAAAGGAGAATCCCCGTCTGACTCCTGCAAGGTCCTCGACTAGAGCCCAACACGTGCTTGCCGTCCACGACTCGTTTCTAAATTCACTGTATCTTTCACTCGTTTTTTTTAACGCTCAGTTTCCACACTCTCGTCCACGTTGACGAGAACCTTGCCGGTCAGGACATCATTCGTGCCTGGTGGCACTCGGGACGATTGGATAGTCGACGAGTAAAGAATTCCTTTGGCAAAATGATCCAACAGTCACAACTTCACTTCTTCCTGTCACGTGACAATGTGAACGTTTTATTGTCATGCGTTCGAGCCCTATGTAATGACTACCGCTCAGCAGACGGTGAACAAGCTTGCAGGCATTCCCTTCGCCTTACGATTACACCGACCTCCCGCTCTTTTATTCGTCTGCCAGCTGGATCTTTAACTACCTTTTCTTTCGTTTGGAAGTCACGTTCACTTACGTTGCAGATTTTTTTCTTTTTCTATGTATCAGTAGAGAGGGGCTCACTTTATCTTCACAGCTCTACGTTCCAATTCCTGAGCCCCAAGGAGGCTAACCTTCGTTGTTGTTCCAAATATATATATTTATTGTATTTCCGTTCTGAAAATTCTTGCTTTGTTTTGACGAAAATATTTGGAAAGTCTTGTTGAATTTTCTGCGATACTTCTAAGTATCTCTATTCCGATAGACGGTTCCAAGAATGTGTTCGATTCTCAGTGCTCGATCCCGGTCCGATACAATAATCGACGAGCCACTCGGTCGTACATTAGTTCGACTCGACCCAAATTCTATGAAAGATAGAACTTGTCGGGCCGCGAGAGACTAGGAACGGATGGATCTCGTACGTGAGAGTATTGCAAGTGAAGAGAGACTTTTCTTGCGATCGTGCCCGGCTCAGTTATCGTTTCTATAAGCCCGGAAATTCGCACTATCGATCCTACAATATTCATTCAAAGTCGTTAAGAACTCGCGAATGAGATGGCAAATAGTCGAAAGATGAAGAGCCGCAGCTAGAGGCGATGCGCTCAGGGTGTCGTCTTCCAAGACGCAGGTTTATGCGAGAGGCGAGTTTGGATGCCTGAACAGTTATGCCAGCGCCAATCTCCCAAGCAAACTTCCCATTGTTCCAACGATTAAGGAAATTTATCTCCTCGGACTCGTCGAACTTGCAGGGGTGTCTTTTACGGCCTCCAACCTTCCCGGCACAAAATTTTCTACAAATATTTTGCACTTGCCCTTTTTTTCAAACTTGACGCACTGTCGAGTTATTGCAGTCTGAAGACAAATAGTTTATTTTTAATACGTAGAGAATTATTACTCTCCGAAGGACTGGACTCGTAAAGTTCTTAGAGATTTATTATCCAGGATACTTGCGTCAAATAATTCATGAGATCACCTCGTGTGTGAAGCGTGGCTTCTTCAGGAAGTTTCTTTTATTCCCCTTATGTCTATTTTTCTTTCTCAACGTTTTGTTTCTTTATTATATGTTCACACTTAGGCCTTTTGGAAACTTGCAACATGTATAGTTTTAACGGAAAACGATAGTTTAAAAATGTCAACGATCAACAACGGATTTTCATATACATCAACAACGACGAATTTACAAGCTTTATTTTAATCATACATAGAAACGTATGTAATCCTCTCGAGTTGTGCGAGGAACTTTTCGATTCGGTCAACCCGGGCACTAAAGATAAGACACTTGATTAAGACTGTTAGTACGTATTTATTCCTCTTAAGTTGCTTGTTTATTTATTTTCATAGTACGTGACCAATCGATTCATTATATTGAAAATGCGAGGAGAGAACGACTGGTTGTTCTCTCGGGATCATCCGTACTGTATTCTCATTCTCACAACTCTCTCTATCCTCCAGTATATCGATTATTCACAGCACTCCCACGTCGTTCTCTCTCGCACCCTGGCTCTCCTGCTGAATTATTCCTCACTGACTTATCTCTCCCAAAGAATCTTATATTAAGACCTCGTTGCACGGTGACCCGGCTCGGATTACATTTTAAACTGGTTTAGTATCATTCGGTTCGATGAGAGACACAAAGAACGTTCGTGTATTGGCGGCTCATCATGGATAAACAGATCCAACCCAAGATATCCAAGAAGAGTGAGAGTAGATCAAAGGGTGAAGAAATAGAAGAAGTAGAAGAAGAAGAAAGAGGAGAGAGAACAGAAGCTGTTTTCTCAGTCATTCGATCAACGTTTCCCAATTCCTCAGATGTTATTCTCTCCGATTGTCATCCTCCTGTCCTTCCATCATCCCGTGATCTTGCCACGCTGTTTGTCTACGTATTGTGTTTTTGTATTTTATTTTATTGTCGAGTCACATAGAGCAATGTGATCTAGTGATGCGTTTCGATGACTCGAAGCCGCCTGTATACAGTGTTGTTGTTGTTATCGCGGAGGTTTGTTTTTGTTATTGATGATGTGGATTGCACGTCGAAAAAGCAGCAGCAGCAGCGGCGTCAACAGCAGAGTCCTTTGGCAAACGCGAACTATCCCGCTGTGGTCGACGGTGTGACCTACTCGCGCCGCTCTCAGCTGCTTCAACCCCCAGAACCATTCCCGCGGATGCGCCCCACCGACCGCCACGCGAACGCGCGCGCTTTCTCACTCTCGTGGATCGTGAACCCCACCATTCGCTATGCCACCACCACCACCACTACCACCACCACCACCCCCCAACATCGGCTGGCCACTTCCTCGCGCACGCCTCTCGTCTCGCCATCCTCAACACCATTCTCTCATTCTCCTCCTCGTCCTCTCCTCCAACACCCATCGTCATCCACCTTCATCCCGTTTTCTCTCTCCTTCTCGCTGTGAAATCGTTTCTATCTGGACGTTCGAGCGTCCCCGATTTGGGATAGCGTGGACCAACACTTATCGAATCGGTGCATTATCATCACTTGTTTTTACTTTGGAAAGTAGGGTATTTGTGTTGGTGATATGACCAATGGATGTGATGCGGTTCAGTCAGAAGAATAATGGTATTCTTGGACTAAGAATAGGTGGAAATAAATCTCCCCATGACTTTACAGCGATGGATTTATTTGGGTCCTCATACCGTAGGCCCTAGTGACTTCAAGTCTCTACATCGGCCCTCAAACCCGTATTATGTTTCCATGATTTCTAGCTTAGGCTCTAATTATTCTAGTCCATACATGAGCTACCAATCTGTTTATTTGCCCACCTATGGTCCTCAACGAAGGCTCTGTTTAGTCTAAGCTCCTCTATGAGCCTCACGAATTAACTCAAGTGATAGTCAAGATTAAGCTCCACGGTACATAGAACTGTTGTAGGCATATTAACGACAATATCACGGTAGTAGTTAATGTAACTATAAGAATGGTGGCATAGATACTGCTGATGGTCGTCATTTAATGGCAGCCTGGACTGCCATGTATCTTAAATTTTACCATGAAGTGCTCTAATATTACATTATCTTGGCGTTGCTTTTTTTAAGGGAACATAGTGTAACGCAAAAGGAATATATCAAATAATGTAATCAAAGTAAGTAAGTTGCGTTTAAGTAAATAACAGAGCATTCATCATTTGTGTCTCGCAATTCGAACAGAAATTGGACTTCACTCTTGAGTCAAACAGTTCACGTTTTACGACCCACAAGTCAACTTGTTCCGGCGTTCCATCGATACCCACGGCCATCCTTATCTTCCATTCCAATTCGCTATGGATGAAATCGTTTCTATCTCTCAGAGTTCCAACGTCCTCGATTTGAGATCACGCGGAAATCCTTACTTTCAACGTTACTTCACTTTTGTCTTTCATCCGCGTGAGTCCCATCGTTATTCCCAACCGACTATCGGTTTCTTGCACCATCCCCATTTACTCGAAAAGCTAGTTCATTTTCTTGTATCCTATTACCGTTTTCGCAGAAGCATGGTGAGAGCTTGTGGATGGTATGTTCGCGTGTTGCGAACAGTTGGAATGATGCCAAGCAGAAACGTTTGTCAAGCCGACGAATTGTAAAGCAAATGGTATACTTGTTGAACAATATCGTCGTTGGAAACGTGAGCGAATGGGTTTTAGACAAAAGTGGAACTAGTGTATGGTTCCGGTTGAAAAGCAGGAGGCATGAGGAAACGAACGAGAGCATAAAGAGTGGGAGTGATAGATAAAGATCCCTCAGATCTGAAGAGTAGTACATGTAGCTCTTGATAACTCGACAAAGGGAGTCGATTTCGTTGGATGGTTTCTCAACGAGGTCGAAAAACGGAGGAAGGATTTATTCCGTGTGGTATTGGAGCCCGCTAGGCTCTCTGCCCCGCGGGGATAGAGATAGTCTTCCGGCGAGTTTGCAACAGATTGTATCACCACCGGCTACTTCCTCTATTTTGCCCGTGAGATGCCTCGCATCTCGATCACAGCAAGGAAAGAATTATATTCTCACGGAAGAAAAGACGAAATCTACGAACCACCGGAATACTGTCATTGTAATGGGTTGGACGAAAGGATTGTGTCCGAAAATTGGGAGAGATTGCGCAGCTGAATTGGACTTACATCATTCGTTGAGTCTGTGTCTTCTGGAAACATGGTATGTCCCCGTGAAACATTCTTAAAGTGAATAAAAAAGAACTCAGAAACAGCTAATATCAATCACTTATTGTTAAATTTTAATGTTTTTTTGAAAGTTATTTTGTCAGTAAATATGGTCTCCCTATTGTAATGTCTTATGAATATTCAAGAACATTCAGAAATAACGGTTATATAAAATTTCCGAATGCATGTATGCGTGTATGTAGAAGGCCCCGTAAAGTTCATACAACTTTTCCATTTTCGGACATTTAAAAAAAAATATACGTTATAAATCCAGATTCCACGAATATGATATAAATTTCGAGCCAAAACCATAAAGAGATCGAAATTCAATTTCAGTTTCATTTACTCGTGAAATTTGGTTTTCGTTATAACTCTCAGGTAAATAAATATGTCCAAAATCCTTGCATAGTAATGCTCAATAAAGAATAACATGACGTTTGGACTGACGTATTGAGAAAAGTTTCAGCTCTGAGTACTGTTCTTATACTTATATAAGGGTGATTTATACTTATATAAATATAAAACACCCTTATATGCATTTAAATGTGAGACAAAGTTGAGCATAATGACAGAAAAGACGAATAAAGCTGCAAGTGAAAGTGTTAAAAATACTCCCTCGCGAAGGGATTTTATTCATGTCATTAAACTTGTTGAAAGTATCATTTTCCAAGTTCAAAATTGAAGCTTTTCTTGATAGAATAAATTTACAACCGAGGTCGTAATTTTTTTGTCTCATCCTCATATCTGTTGTTTGTTTTTAAATGGCACCAGAAAATAGAGGTTAAGCGATCCGAAACCCAGATGTCGAACATTTTTATATTTTCAATGATTTACGAGCATGTGAAATGGCGTGCGTGCGCACCAGAATTATGCTCTGCTAGTGTAGGATATATTTCGCGGCCGGTATAGCTTTGAAACGAGACAATATATCACTTGGTCATGGCAGTAAAACCTGGTTCTGTATGCGAAACGAGTCACTACGCAGTCACATATACATACACATACACGTACATACTTACAAACACATAAATATACACATAGACACCCAAAGTCTCACACACACATACGCACACGAGCACACAAATAAAAGCACGCACACACTCACTCACAAACACATTCTCATACGTTTCTGAGTCGTTACGTACTGGGAGTGTCAAGCTGCTAGCGGCCAGACGCGTATCAGCAGCGAGTATAGAGCAATGAGCAACAGCATATCACATTATAGTTTACTCCCGGACGTTGTACGTGGATGGCTATGGTCAATCTGCCTCGCAAACGCGAATATCAACCACCGCAGCTCGCGAGGAGCGCTCCACGGAAGAGGGGCTCTGCTTAAACTTGTAAATTGGCACGGTGGCTAATAAGCCGTGAAATCAAGCTGCGCACGTTGAAATTGTGTTGGCTATGTATATAGGAATCGGCGCACTGTACGATGAAACCTCACCACGCTGGTCGACCAGAATCGGATATTGAAGAACCACATAGAAGGCAACGAAACTACAACAACTATTGGCTACGCTAGTGCATTCTACCAAAGCCAACGAAGCAACGAGTTCGCTACATCGATACCGGCCCTCGATAAAAACCTGAATTTTTCACTACTCTCCGTTTTGTTTCAATCGCGATGACTATACTGCTACAGAACACGAAAAAATTCTGGGTTGATTTAATTATGTATGGATCGTATTCACTTTTTTCGGTATCAGATATTTTTATTTTCTTGCATGGCTGTCGAATTGATATATTTAAATCGAATATATCAAATATTTAAATCTTCAATCGCTGAAACCTTTGGTTGATTAGAATATCTTGGGATATGCCATATGGAACTATTGCGAAAAATTATTGTCTAATGATTGTCTCTTAACAATGATTATTGACCTCACCATTTACTGAATATTGAGCCTATTATTCCGGAGTATTTCTATCGAATTTTTATTGAGGTCTTTTTATTAGACACAAGAAATGCGATGACACCTCTTCTAAAACAAAACAAATGGCTATTATTACGAAATTTGCTATTTCAGGTATTCGCTATTTTGATCATTCGTCATTTTGCCCTCTATATTATTAAGGGTGATAGGGAACGACCAAAATAGAGGATCTTATAATGATTACCATTCTAGATTCAGACGTTTCTTACTTTTTAATTCACTATTTTAGTCATCCGCCATCATGAGGCCCGCCCAACAAAACACTTTGTTTTTTTTTAACAGAGTTTGCTTCCGTTACAATAGAGTTGTTAGGTATTACCGAACAATGCGGCCACTCTGGCTGTGAATGTGCGGGTCCAGAAGCTGGGTGGGTCAGCCGCGAAATTGCTGCAAAGTCTAAAATGGGCTGACGTGACGCGTGTGGACCGAAGGGTTCGAATACATAGAAGGTCAAATCGTCGTTCTCTGAGCGGCTGCTGTGACACTGGGCCAATTCGTTGGCTGACTGAGCGCGTTTGTACTATTGGTTCGACGACGGAAACGTCAGTGGAACCTGCTGCATTACGCTTAAACCTAGTAGCGAGAGCCCGCAGCCTCTCGGGACGCAGAGCATCAGCATAAAGCTTTTGTCGATAGCTGAAAGTCTCCTCGATGGTCTGATTGAGGCTTGTTCGCCGTTTGCCATGAGCCATTTCGCGACGAACTCATTAAAACTCGGTTGGTTGTTAAATCTATACATTTGTACTCGGTTTGCGACGATAACGAAAGGCAAAAGGACTTTAAATACAAGAGCCTCTTACATTACAGGAAGACAGTAAAACGAGTGCAGAGATTCCAGTAGTAGAACGGAAAAATGGGTCGTTGGAAAAATGCTGGCAAACGCTAAACAAACCGGAAAGTCTTTAGGCATGAAAATATAAGGGAACCGAATGCAGCTGGAAAGGTGTAAGGGAAACTACGCGGAGGAAAAAGCTTGGGCGTTAAGAGAACGGGGTGAACTTCCGCCTTGGCACTTGCATGAATTTTCATAAAAGGGTTCGAATATGCAGAGCGACGAGGGAAGGAGAAAAAAGTAACACCGAGGCTTCTTCTCTAATTGAAAAAAAAAAAAACCACTTGCCCTTTTCGGGACCAGCGGGATCGACCAATTGTTGCTGTTTTTGGCACGTGTATAAAAAGATTATTCATTAATTCGCAATGACCTCAAATCTTTGATACGATCGGTTAACCCTCGATTGAACTGTTGCTGCAGGCTATATATGACGCTCTAAGTAGGCCGAAGGGACACTCCCGCCCAGGAGATGTTAGAGCTGGCGCCAGGTTAATGGAGCACTGTCAATTAATGAGCCGTTAAATGTATAATTACCGGAGGATAAACAGAAAATATATATTCACGTTTCGCTGGTCAGCTCTCTGTAAGCGAGGCACGAAGCTTCTGGGACTGGGGGGCATCGTTAAGGGCGAATAATTAGAGATAATATAGGGTGCTAGCATTAATAGCGCAGTGAAACTGAAATGAATTCGATTTCACAAAAAACAATTAAGCTCTATCGATTTTAATGTGAATTGGTTTATTTTTTGTCGGTAAACAAAGACATTCGTTTAATTATTCGTGATATCACTCAGATTATATGAGAATATTTACTAAAACGAATTCAAAAAATGTTAGGAGTTCAATTTGGTCGGGTTCTTGATAAAATCCTTTATTTGAAAAAATAACTCCTGTAAGCTTTAATATTCGAAACTAGTGCTTTTTTACATGCCGTACAGTAATCGAAATGTATCGGAAACAGCTTATACATTTTTTTAAACGAATCATTCTATTGCAAAGATAACAGATTTGACCCACTGAATACGATGTAATTTTTGTGTGTGGACATAAATTCAAGGACCAAAATTAGCTTAAATCAAATTTTAATATGATTCGAAAAACATCAAATGCTAGCCGTGCCGTAAAATGTTGGAATAGTAGGTAATTAGACATAATCCAAACCCACGCGCCCTTTCGCGTCCCAATTTGTGACGCAGCCGTTGAGAAGTATTCAAGTTCAGCGTACGTGCTCATGAATAAAATATCTAAAGCTGAGGAAATTAAAAAGGGCTCGTAGAGCCTTTAACGATCCTTAGCCGAAAATCAAGTCAAACCTATCCATAGATAGATGCGTGACTTGAATATGTACAACAGCAACGTATTATTAGTTATTATTAATCGGGAATAAAATATTCACAGTTAGTGGAATTAAAAATGTTTCGTTCATTCTCAAAATATTTTACGACCCTCCGCCGAAAGTCATTAAAACTAAAACATGGATAGAAGCATTACTAAAATCCATACTAGCAGTGTATCATTATTATCCGTAAATGAAATATTCAAAGTCGGTGAAATTAAAAAGGGTTCGGAGTGTATTCGACGTCCCGTAACTAAAAGTTCAGTCAGGCCTACACATAGATAGAAGCATTAGTAAAATACATGCAAGCAAAGTACCGTTATTAACTGGAAGTTAAATATTCACACTCAGTGTTGGAAGAGGGTTTATAGAGTATTTAACAACCCTTAGCCCTCAGTCTTTTAGACTAACACATAGAAGCATTACTTAAATAGCTACTAGCAATGTATATCATCATTAACTATGAGTAAAGTTAGAAGAGGAACGACGCGTGAATATAAGCGGCGGGATATTACGGATTCCAGCGTGTCCAGTGGAAACGCTAAAAACGAGGTGAAGAGACAGACATAGATAGAGAAAGGAGGGCAAAAAAAGTTGGTGAAAAAACTAAAATGAGAGGAAGAAAAAGTGCAGAGAAGCTCTTGGCGTGCAGAGCAGCGCTTCATCAATACTGGATAATCCGACGTCACGTCGCACAGAACTTGTGGGAGCACCGCTAGTGGTTCCTATCGTTCTTCTATCTCGAATATTTCCGTTCTCCACGCAGCTTCGCGCTCTCGCTTTCTCATATACATATATATATTCATATAGATATAACGATGGGCTGCATAAAGAGGAAAAAAATAAAAGGTGGAGAAAATACTAGAGACCGCGTTTTAATCTGCCTGTGGCGACTTGCCGAGTGCTTCGTGAAACATTTTATCGTTACCCTGAAGAAAATGGCCCAGCGCTGCGATGGCTAAATAAAACGTAGGCTCAGTAGCAGAAGAATAAAGGGGAAATGTTAGAAAAAAATTATAATAATGGAACTATTTCACCTTTTTATTTGTAGAGCATAAATGCACGTGCCGTTGTTGATTTTCATTTTACAACTTTTTCACTTTTCTGTACAAAAGAATGTAGGAGGAAACTATTTCATGAAGAACGGTATTGCACGATCCTCTGCGAAACCGTTTATGGCATGTTGTACTTGATAATGTACCGTAATAAAGAATTTTTAATCAGCGACTTTTACGACGAGGATCGTAAAGACGGGATGGAAAATGACGTGTGGACAAGATACAAGTACCAATAACGACGGCAAAAGCACGAGCAATGTGACGAGAAGATCGAAATAGTTCATGGTTTTGTGTGCTCTCAAACAGTCATAATTTCTTTGACGAACCGTTCTTATGAAAAATTTTCAGTACTCGCTTCCCCATAAAATAAATAGCGCGTAATTCACGAGGGAAGTTCTAATTTCAATATTATGTAATTATCTTGTCCTGATGAATAACGGAATTATTTATTTCAATTAGCTTGGAAATGCTTTTCCGTTCATAAGTCATATTACCCTAAATCATACTGAAACGGGACTCTGGGGAACAGAGAGAGGTTGTGATTTACGGGAATAAAAAAATTTTAAGGGGGCATGACATAAAAATGATGAACGATGCTTACAAAATCGTTCATCAAAAGATTACTGCCAACGCGGTTTAGACGAAATAATTTCTGTGGCTGGTCTGACGTCATTGCGAGCAAAAAATATAGATTTGTAGTAATAAGGAGGTAAATTCTGTCAATGATTCCGTGGCAGTAATTCCAAAATCTTTCAGGATCTTTGAGGAATGGAATTTAGAAGAAAATATTAAAATTGACCAAATGCATACACTGTACAATTTTTTTGCGTTGTTTCAGTGCAATTGTATATGAATTTTTTTAACGTGGTATGGGAAATCGAAATTAATATGTTTGCATAGTAAATTCAATACAGATTGAAGAATTCCAATAATCCGGTGATTAAAAGTTACAACCCTTGAATATTAAATTAATAATTACTAAATCAGTACATGGAAATCAATATGCATTTTAAGAATATTAGATCTGGATTAAAAACTTAATACACGTTGTCGCATCAAATGTAAGATCAAAGTTATCGAAATTTCTGTTTCTAAATTTGAAAGTAATCCAGCAAAGTGTTGCAATTTTGTGAACATGTGTGTATCCCTTTTTGGTAAATGTTTGCTTTTTTTTTTAACACAACAGTGTAAGAAATTTACGAAATCACTATAGGAAATAAACAACAATATAGTTGCGTGTGTAATATGCGTTTATGAATTTGACCAAACCAGTGATATGAAATATTAACCCATGGTTACTAAATCAATTACCACCATATCAGTACATGGCTATAAATTTCAGAAAAGTTTGGATTTTTTTATTTATAGACTCGTCAATTAAATGTAATGTACAATCGTGACATAAAATTATGGTACTTCTACAATGAAATAAGAGTCAATTAAAAGATTAAAAGTACTTTTACAGTTAAATTTAACAAATTTTGAAAATTACTACATCAAAAATAAAATTGACATCGCACTTCTATAGTAAATTTAGTATACCAGTTTCCAGTTACCAGTTAATTTCCAGTAATTTTTTTTCTTAGTACATGTATTTTTAGAATTTTAATGCCCGATAAAAAACGCCCATTAGATCATTTACACATATCTTAAGAATTATTTCACTCAATTCAAAATTCTTCATCATGATATAGTTTGCAAACAAATCGTGATGTAATATTATCGAGCGCTTCATTATTTGCAATACCGTTCATATAACAATTCAACATAAATGTTCATGAAGTTCAATATACAAGGTGGTTAAATATGAAAAGTAATCTTTATGAACTTTGAAACATATTCATCGAAAAATGACTTACAGCGATGGAAAAATCCGGAGCAAGCATGACGGGACATTATCGACCGCTACATGTTTTCCAATACTATTCATATAAAAATTAAATAGCAGTATTAATGAAATTCCATATATAGTTTATGCAAATCGTACTTCCATTACAAGTATATTAAACTTAAGAAAAGTTTTTTTTTTTACACTATGCAACAATTACATTACAGCAATTCAAATATCTTTCAGGGTCTTTGGACAGAGTAATTTAGGAGAAAATTACCAAAATGGAGTTATTGATTAAATATTGAAAAATCACATTGGAAATCAGATTTGTTGTTCCAACTAGATTGTTCAATCAGATCAACGAACATTAAATACCTCACCTTAAATATCTGTTGGTCTGCTGAACCAAGAAACTGTTAGAAAAACAAAACATTTTGTTGCCGTGACTAAATGTTTATTTTACAGCCGGTGACCGTTGGATTTGGTTGATACAACTATTCGTTTCCTATGTGCATACCTAACATGCTACTAAGCTTACCGAGCTATAGAAAATCAGCTACTATAAAACACCGAACTTCCTTAACAAGATCCTGTTCGTGTTACTATATGAAAGCCAAAATGTGGTTAGATAAATTCCGTAAAGTTTTTACGATGCCGAAATTGGGTAAAATTGGAGTCAACCTTGAAACTCCAGAGCACATTGATGGACAAAAAAACGGGAAAAACAATTCCTCGGGACAAAAACAATGGCAGTGAGATCAAACGGAACTTTTACGTCTGGACGTCCGAATTTTGTGCACTGAGAAACAGTCCTTGGACTTTGCCTGTTCCAGTTGAAGGAGTCCGGTGTTAAGTAAAGTTGGCCCCGGTTCAGCTCACCCAATGTTCGATTCATGGATCGGGTCGTCCGGGGAGTTTAAACGAGACGCTGGACTCTTCTCCGATGCTTCCCTTGGGGGATGCATATCTTCGAGGGTGGCCGAGCACCCCCTAACATATATTCCTTCATAACCGGTGCCACAAGTTCGCCGAGCTGTCCGATAGCTCGTCGATGTCCAGAGAATCTCCACAAACTTTTGACCGTAGCATTCTATCAGCGTTACCTCGGTAAACGTATCTATATTTCGCTACTATCCTCGTCTAGAGGGTACAGATAGAAGTTGAACCATTTGTATAGTGCACCAGAGGCGTGTAACGCTCGATCCATTTTATACTTTCGGGCGAGAGAAGAGGATATCAGGTGGCCGCCCACTCGAACCCGACGTTTCGGACTCCCTATCGGAATCAACTTTTTTCCCCTGCAGCAGTCACTTTGGAAGGAAATATTTATTCGTCGATTTGACACCTCAACGGTCGCAAAAAATCCACAATTCTTTTCCGGCAACATTTTCCATTCACGGTTAATGGAATTTTTTTTGTCGACCTTAACAAAGTGCAGAATGAAAAAAATGTGCACTGAAAACGATTCATTCTTATTCGAGCGAATTTGGATTTACGAATTCACGAAAAGAACTGGGGTATTAATTAAGACGGGTTTCTCTACTAAAAAAGGCTAATGTTATATTTCAATCGTTAGCTTCATGATAAAAACGCGAATTCTTGGATACACATTGATCTAGATTGTTATTTTAATTTTCTTGCCATCGGCTTAAAAAATATTCGCTTTTTCAATCATTGGAATTTCAAAAACATTATTCCACGGGAGGCAGTCTAACGTAATATTTTTGAAAGAAAGAGTCGCGATATATAATCTTCTTTCCACATAAAGATATACACCGAGAAATCAAGATTCTCGATTTCTTTGGTGTGGAATATTAATCATCATAAATATTTTGAAACTCGTTCATAAAACTAAAATTATCCGAAGATACATTAGATAGGTAATTAGATGTTACATTAGGAATCCAGGCCGTTATATCAAAATTATTTTCAGAGTTGGAAGTCCCATTCCGGAATAAATAACTTATTTCTCGGAAAGCAATGAGTTTTACAATACAGAGGTAGATTACAATTTCAAGTTGACTTCTTCATTCTGCTTCACAAATTACGGAATGCTATTATTGGATTCCCTTAAGGGGCTCCGTATCTCTATGAAAGAGGACTAATTGGAGCCAATAGAACAGGACGAATAGACCTCACAAGCCCGGATAGGATGCGTTTTTTAACAAGAATTCATAAATTAATATAGTTATACTAGAAAAACACAAATTAATTATATTTTCTCAGTCGAGGGCAAGGAAAAATTCTGTTTGTAGCTTAAGCCATTATAACAGAAAACCAGCCGCAGAGTAGACGTGCTTCCGTCCCAAGTTTCTCAACTTGTAGCATAAACCCATTGAACTCGTATAAATATTATCTTCTTCGCGAGCAGCGATGAGGTTGTCTTGGGTGATGTTGGTGTGTTGGGCGACGCTTATCTCAACTCGCCGTTCTTCTCCTCGCTTCCCTTTATTCTCATCTTTCTCGTAACAACAGCAGAAGCAGCAGCGTCAGTGGCAGCGCAGTTTCTGGGAAGCCTCCGCACATTCTCATGTAAAGAAATTTCTATTCATGACGCTATCTGCCACACCCACAGTTCTGTCTTCCCTCTTGTATACATATGCACCACAGTATGATATAAATGTAAGTTCCTCTGTTTTCCCCCATTCCCGTCACCGTATGAGTATGATATCGGCTTGGCTCGCCACGCGTTACAACCACAGTCGTTGGAATACATCAAGAAGGTAGTAAGTGTGACAAGAGCAGCAGCAAAACCAACCACAGATGTCCTCTACCAGGAAACCATTGTTATTTACGACGGAGCCGACAGGGTTTTCAGAATTCTTTCACAAGGGATGATTACGATGCTCTGTTGGATTTGCAAGAATATAGAACAGAGATATGAAGAGAAAAAAAAAAGACAAGATAGAAAAGCTTCAGTTGCCCTGATACCCTTGTTCGGTACTAACCACAGTGTACTTATGCAAAAGAGACGAAGCAGATAAGAAAGGAAGGGAAAGCAAAAGCCTCAAGGACACCCTAGACGTCTTTACGAAAATGTTATTTCATTTTTCGCTATGACAAGCAAACTCATTACAATAACAAAGCTCGACTTATGAACGGAGACGACTCGGAGCTGTAACGAGGCTCTATAAAAGTGACCCGGTGTAAATACTGTGTCATGGGTGTATATGCCATATATTGTGCATGTTTTCCTACGTATATCAAATATAGCTAGGCCCGAGCGGATGAAGTGTGTGATACAAATTGAACGAATTTAGGTGGTACACAGGGTGAGAGCTCTGACAGGAATGAGAGTACACAGTGCGGCGAGCCAACGTGAACGCCTGCAAATTTGTTTCCCTATCGCTGTGTCGTTCATTCCTGACTCGTTCAATACCGAGCGTTACTGTCTGTATCGCGCTCTGTAACTTTGCTCGTTAATTTGGAAATTCCGATAGCTCCAATGAAGGGAATACTGCCACGGGACGAGGCTTGATGTTGTTGTTATTTCTATTTTTGTTGACTATTGCAACGTTTGCATTAACTTTGGACCCAAAAAACAGATCGATATTGAGCTGACACTCAAGTTAACAGACATGAGCTAGCAGGCGGCAATACTCATAGTTTAGGGCGTTTGATAAGTGGGTCTGACAGTTTTAACTTTATGAGTTTGCAAATTTTTTATGATAAAAGTATTGGAATGACGAGGCTAGAATTTTCCACACCATTTTATCCAGACCCCGAGTATTTTTTAAATTGAGGAATATTGATCTACAATTGGGTTTTTTGAAGAATTTTAGAATTTCGATCGCTACTACGAAGCTGCAATGAAGATAAAACATGATGTAAAAGCAATTTACGTGAAGTCGGGGCAACTAAATTTCCGTTCGTCTCAACGAAAATTAGTTGGGTCAACTTCCTGCGGTTGGTTCAACTTTCCGTTGAAATAGACACGGAAAAATTAATAGTGGAGTGGAGTTGAACTATATCATACCGTTAAATAGAATTATTTTTAGTTAATTCAAAATGATTTTCAAAGTAATCAATTTGAGTATGATCGGCAGATCCTCATTTCGAGTTTTCATTGAAAATGAATTGAAAAATGTTAGCGTACAATTTTGAAAACGTTCGATGTAAAATGAACATTTCCTATTCATTTTATACAAAATTACAAAATACATTCATGATGCCATTTGGTCATGGAATCAGAATACGAACTCAATGCATTGGCAGTTTCAACTAAATTATTTATTGATTAATGATTGTTCATTGAACAGCTGTAAGAAAATAAACGAAGTAAAAAACATGGATTATGCCACTTTTCGGCGCACCATAGATTTTTTTTTTCATCCTTCTGTTCTCATTCCATGATTATCGAGAATTATGTCAGCCTCAAACATTTCTTATCCATCAAAACTCTTAAGAAGGGGGAGCGTCTTGGAAGTCGAACTCAGTTCCGAGTCAGCTGACAATAAGGCGAAGGGGTGAGCACCCTTGCGGCTCATCCCAATTCTAGGGAGAAGTTGGGCTTCCTTGTCAGTCAACAATGAACGATGATGAGTCGATCGAGAACGCGGAGAAATCTACTGCGCTTTCGCTGATGGTCGAAGTCTCTCGTTGAGTTGGCAGAACTGTCATTAACAGTTCGCGTGGAACATACGAAACAGAAGACTGGTTGTTGTTGGCACTCGTTGTCCAACTACTGGTACGTAAACGAGTATCAAACAGGAAAAGCGATAAATCACGAATGGAGGGATGACCTCTGCTTAAGGAAGAGGAGAAAAGAGAAAATGTTCATCTCTTTGTATCAGGCAAAATAGAATCGGAAAGTCTTTTCCCAGACAACTTAGGATTTTTATAGTAAAGGAGGATCAGTTAACAAAAAAGGTAGCAAAATAAAGTGAAATGTAAATTATGATATTATAAAATTGACACGTTTTGTTGTTGCCATGTTCCGACCAAATGTTTCAGTGAATTTTTCACACCTGGAGAACAATAGGTCCTGTCAAGCAAAATAAAATTAAAAGGCCTTTTTATCAGTTTGTTGGGAAAATTATATAGAAAACGGAGATGGGCACTTTTAAAAAATGGGTAGACAGGAAAATGTGAAATCTGAATGACGAATATAACGAAATTGCGAGGTGTCATGGTACTTGCCGCCCACACGAAAGTAACCGTTTCCATTTTTCACCCAACGCGAAATGTTTTATTAATATTCCACGTCGGAAAAATTCCCTCCTTTTTCTGAAATTTTTTCGTAGAACAAAAATAAATATCTGGAGTAAAGAACGAAAGCGACGCTAAGTAAAAGAGGAATCAGTTGTTTAATTCCTCCGGGACAAAATCTGAACTTTTCTTCTTTTGATGAACTTCTATTTGTATAGATTGGATTTTATTTGCATACATAATTAGATGAGATGGAAGTTGGAAAGCGAGGAGATTGGAAGGGAAAGCCTCGGTAACAAGTAAAGTTGTATAATAGTACAGATAACTAATTAAATGAATTCAAAGCTAAAAGAACATGAGACGTATTTCTGAACAAAGCTCCGTATATCTTACGGAGTCTAGTATTTGTATGATTGTCTGGAAACTGCATATTAATAATTCAAGAAAAGCAAAATAATGACCTGTTAAAATAATTATGTCCGCCTAAATGGACAGGACAATTCGTAAAATAACCAGTAAAACACCAAAATTTATAAGATAATAGTACATTACGATACTAGTGCGATGAAACTTTTTCGCGACGAGTGTGAGTTTGCAGCACGAGCCAAAGGCGAGTGTCGTAATCACACGAGATCAGAAAACGTTTCTAGCACGAGTATCGTATACAATTTTATGCCACTAGTGCGAGAAGTGCCTATTTCACGCACACTGTGATATAAATGACTTTTGAGCATAGACAATCTTAAAATCGTTCACACTCGAGCAAACTACGACGATGATTCTCATAACGATTTTTTGAGTCGCTCAGCGTAATGGTCAAAACCTCGACGAATGGGATAGTCGATATATCTATACCAGAGGGAAGATGAAGCAAACCATAGTCGACGAGACAAACGATTAATCACTCGGTGGCTCCAGGAGTTTCTCTTCTCACCCCAAACCCTTCGTCTACATCAAACTCACTCTCGGTAACGAACGTCTCTTACCGGTTTGCCCTGGCCCGTCTTTTATCAGACACGGGAGACGCGTTCATTGATTGGATGGCGAAATATAACGCAGGAGATCGAGTCGATGTTCTGTCTATATATATATATATATATGCGTATAAGGGGCATTTAATGCAACCTCGACGAACGACCGACTCTCAAATTCCCAAATTTATATGTTATTCTTCTACATAAAATAAGAACGTACATTTTTTATTTAATTTCCTTCAATTCCGTTCTTCAATTATAGGTATTGGAAGCTAAATTAAAAAATGCCTTTTTAAGGCCTACGAACTATTTTCATTTTTTATTTTTTTATTTCATGACATTTTTTCTATAAATACATCCTACACACAATCTTTGTACTATCTAGACTCGTTGTATTTCTCGACATAGAGTTAAAATATTTTCGCTCCCATTATATCCATCTGAAGAATGAAGAAAATGTTTAATTTAAAAAATACAATTAATAAAAAAATCCAGAAGAAATGTGTTTTTGTTTTGATCGAAATATTTATAATTAAAAAACGACGCAAACGAAAGTTTTGGGAAAAGCGCTATGTCCATTTTTTATGTGTTAGAATAAGATAATAAATCGGATCCATATTTGGGAACTAAAGGATCGATCGTTGGTCGAGTTGCTATGGAATGCCCAATATAAAAACGCGAGTGTTAATTATTGGAGGGATGAAGATTGGCGAGAAGCGATCGAGATGCACGAGCACGAGTCCAGCGCAGAAAAGCTGCACTGATGGCGTGAATAACGATGAAAAATTTTCCATTATCGCTTCGTGACTGGTAGTGTATGTCGAACGACGGGTTGACTTTCGGTAATTCTCGTTCTCCGCTAGCCTCACCGCAACGCTTTTGCATCTCTCTATCGACACTCAATCAACAATAGTGCGACCCATCGATCTATATGACACGCTGATATACTATATATATACGAGTGATTCCACCGCAATTCTATCACAAATTTGATTTTTCCCCAAGAAATTCTAAAAAATTGGATTTTGTTATTGTAAAGACTTCGCCAAGTTATGACACGATAAAATAGTCATATGATCAGATATTGGAATTTTTTACTTTTTCTTTCAAACGGCTCTACACTAAGAGAAAAATATGGTAATTCTAAAAATAATGTAGTCAGACTGACGATAATCTAACTATAAACTATAGTTCCCAGAAGACACGGCTACATTTTATGATTATACCAAATATATATTATGGTTATAGCAATTATAATTATAGTCGCAATCATCAAAATGATAATAGTTTCAAAAACAAAATATGCCGTTTTGTTGCATATACGATTTCAGTCTTTGTTTCCGATAACCTCACAAGTATCGTTTATTAAACCATATTATCATCGCTTCAACCATAAAACATTGCAAGCTTTTCTATATTCGTTTTACAATGTGAAATCGTTGAATAAACGATATTTTCTCTCAGTGTATGTTAAGAAGTTTCATCGTACGTATGTATATACAGATGTATATGGGATATTTCAGTTTTATAATTAACTTCAATTCCGGAAAAAAAAAATCTATGAGATTTTTTACATTCAGCGAACGTTACCGCTGGTTCTTAGCCGAATTAATCTTCTCAAGTTTTGTCTATGAGTAACAGATTTCTAAGATTTTTTTTGCAATGTATTTTTGAGTTTCTGCCTATTTTGAAGGCCATGTGATAATCGTTGAATTTTTTTTTTTTTTTTTTTTTGTGAAAACCTCGCTATATTTGAGCCAAATTGATGTGCTCGAATTATGTATATGAATAACGAATATCAAGTACAGGTGCAAAAAAAAAAGATTTAAAACAAATGTGACCTTTAAGATAACAAGTAACTCTAAATTCCGTCCGTCTGTATATTCATATACAGAACTTAAGGAAATTCATTCAGCTAAAAACTAGCGGTGCCTTTGATAAGAAAAAAAAATTGTCGATATTTTTTCGGAAAATTTAGGTTAATTTGAGCTAAAATATCCCATATAAATCTGTGAAATTATGTTTGCTGTACGCCATAAGATTTCACACATTTCAATTTTTTTGACATGCATGTGCGATGAAACTGACACAAGAAGAGCGTGTTGAATGAAACATTCGAAAATTCTAATATCTCATCAGATTTTTATTTCATCGCATTGAAATTGAGTGAAGATTTCACAATATCAATACCTGCTTTTTCAGAATTTTTTGAAAGTATAAAAAAATGTTGATGCCTGAATTGCGCTGGAATCAGTATGAAGTAACATTGGTGAACATGGAATAGTTTGTACTCCGCTTCATATATTTTCCATGATGCATTATCATACAGGTGTACAATATACAATTTTTCGAACAAATCTTAATGTTTAACGAAGTCATAATTACTTGCTTTATAAATGGTATACACCATCGGAAATGACTGGTCGTTTTTATGCATAACCTCGTCAATTGAATGTAATGTACAAATGTGATACAAAATTTAAGTACTTTACGCTAAAATTAAAGCGAATTATAAAAATTATTGCATCAAGAATAAATGTGACGTTGCACTTGTATAGTAAATGTAATATACCAATTTATACATGAATACTTTCAGTACGCAGTACGCGTACATTAGATTTCCAGTAGATTTTATTTACAATTTTTTCGAATATTACTCCGAAAAAATCTAGTTCTTTCAGATTTGAAGCCTAGCAACATTGACATAAAATCGGACTGCACCCTAAAAATTGTAGTCTCTAGCTTTGCGAGAGGCGCTGGCACAACGTATATGATGACACTTTACGTCGTGATGCGATATTATCGGGTGCCCGAAGTAATTCCCGGAATGGATTACAAGGAGACCGTAGATATCTGGTCTGTCGGTTGTATCATGGGCGAGATGATAAGCTTGCGAGATGATGAGGGTAGTGTACCATTTACGGATACCGACCCCATCGATCAGTGGGACAAAATAATGGAGCAGCTCGGTGCGCAGAAAATTATGCAGCGACTCGACTAACGGTGAGGAACTACGTGGAGTACAGACCAAGATATCCTCGCTATCTCTTCGAGAGGCTATTCCCGGATATTCTATGTCCCAAGGATTCCTTGAAACATAATAGACTGAAAGGTGAGAAACGACGAGGACCGTCATTTGTTCTGTTTTCTTGCTTTCTCTCACTTGAATCGCATTTTATTCATGCCGTACCACCTTTCCCTGTGTGAAAAGCGACGCAAAAGCGGGTCTTGTTCAGGCGAATGCTCATCATCGATCCGGAACGGCGTATCTCACTGGACGACGCCTTGCTGCACAATTAGATGAACGTCTGTACAATGAGGGAGAGGTTAATGCTGTGAGTATTGAACAAATTCAACCTCCTCGTCAGCAGTTTTATTCTTGTCATTCCTGAAAGATTTTTGAATGCATCGTTGCAGCCGTGCTTGCACGTTGAAAAAAAAAATTTTTCCGCGATGCAAGCAATTCAGTAAGCCCAAGGTCATCGTCCCACGAAGATGCTGAAATGTAGAATCCAAAAGATGTATAATTACTACAATCACTCGTATTGATATCATTGCGGTAATTTAGGTATTAAGCTATATAAGCGGTTGAATTTAATAACATTATAAGAGTTTTTCTGTTTTTCAATCATAACTAGCAATCATTTGATTACCTAAAACGGAGAAAACCACAGTCAATACCCGTTTCTTGGGATATTCATGACTGACATCACGGAATAAACCCACGCAACCATAGAGTAACAGATCGAGACCATCGGCTGCAATTGTTGATTTATTTGAGTCAAAACGTTTTAATAATTAACATTAACATGCGACGGTAATTTTAAAAAAATTTCAGTTCCTGGCAATAATAAGGTAAATTCACGGGGTATTAATTCTTACACCATAGTGAGATTCATGTCTAGAAGTGAAAGTTACAGACCAAAACTTTTTCGCGGCTCACGTCCACCCTATATATATTGAGCATTCCATGACATCCCGATCAAGATCTGACGATCACATCTTAGATTGCCCCCTTAATGCTTTATACAAAAGTACGTGACGAAAAACACTTACCAAATTTTTTAAATATTTCTTAAACATTTTTTAGCCCTATGCGAAGATGGAGATTTCATAACTGCCGAAGACAAGTTTAAAAAAATATATTAATGGATTTGGATGCATTTTTGGGATAAAAGTGAACAAAAAAGTTCCTTATTATATAAATCGAAGAAGTGTATGGAAGTGTATTTCGTCTATGAATTTTGGGATTTTATATAAGAAAGTACGTGTCGAAAAAGACATTCCACTTTTTTTAAAGATTTTTATAACTATTGACCTCAGATATAATTTTTTTTAATTATTCGAAAACTTCAATTCCCGTTTACTTGAAAAAATGCAAGAAAAATCTTGTATATTATAATGAGATTTTTGAGCTGTATTTGAAGATGGAGTTTTCATATGATTTAGAGTTACAAATGGGAAAAAAATCTGAGTAACTAACGAATTATTGGGATGCATTTTTTGCAGAAAAAAAAACAATAGAATTCCATACAATATGTGTATGAGTGTGTGTTTGTGTCTATGTGACGATTCCGGCCACATCGAAACTTGACCCAAAACTCATTGTACGTTATTGCGAGTACAACGCGTTATCGGGATCCGATGATTATTATATGTTGTGTGTAGCATATGCAGCTGGTTGAACGTTCCAATGGAACTTATGAACTTTTGACACTACGGAGAGAGTGGTGGGAAGACAAAATTTACCACACTGGATTCGGAGGAGTGTTAATCTACATCGCACTGACCCTCGCTTCTCTCGTGGCCGTTAAATCAATTCACGTTGTCCCTTAACAGGTGCTATACGTTTCTCCTTTGCTACTAGATTTAAACCACTAGAAAGTGGCATCTAAAACAGAACTCTTAAACTTCGGCCGGTGTTAAAGTTACTTCAATTCAGGTTACAAATTTTTCTGGCCGATCAAACTACATATTCATGCCGCAAATTTACAATCGGTCCCTGATTTCATGGCAAATAATATTAATGACAATATTCATAATTAACTGTTATAAAAAGGAATATTAATTATCAATAACTAATATTTTGCTTCTTCATAGACTTTTTTTTTGCGGGAAAAAAAAAAATTTATTGCCAATCAAACATGTACATACGAACCGACGACGTGAAGAAAATGTTAAATAAAAGAATAATTGTATCAGTGATTGCGAAAAAATCTCAAAGCAAGTAAAAATTGTTTCAACCTATTTTGTGCAGTCGCGGCTCTTTGTAATTCTCACTTTTTTCTTTCTCAGCATTGTGACGTTATTATAAATTATAATTAGCAACCAATCTGCCCAACAACAAGGAGTGACCGTTGTCAGTAAGAATTGCAATTTTTTTCATGAGTGAATAAAAAATTAATTTCACTCATGCCTGCCCACGTTAACCCCCGGTATCCGATGGTAAATCGATTCGGCGACGTTGAACGAAAAAGGCAGTGCAAGAACAAGTTACAGCGGGAGCTGCGCTACTGGACTTTGCACAAAACGCACAATGACGATGACATTCAACTGCCTTCTCTCGGGAAAACTCCTATTCCTCTTGCCGCAAGGATGAGGGTGAAAACGTAATTAGAACGTAAATGTTCTTCCAGTGGATGAGCGAAAGGGTTCACCGTGGTAGCTTCTCTTTGCTGCGCACTATAAGAGCTATATAGCAGATGTAGACCGTTGCAGCGAGTATACCACGCGAGGGCTTTACGTCCGAGAACGTGCATAACCAACGGCAAACCCTCCATTTTATAACCGCAACTGGGGCAAGCTCAACCCATGGACGAGCAGGAGGCAAAGAGAAGGAGCAGAAACGGCAGATCCTGGGTAATACGGGAAAAAGAATTAAGTGCAGGGCACCACATCCGGTGTGGACGAAGGAAATCGTGGCAGAATGAAGATGTCGTGAAATTTATATTCTCCTGACAAGTTTATATTCAACATTTCATGCCCATCGCAGCTCTCATTGAAGAATTGTTAATCAGTGCAACAAAATTTTTTATCTTATTATTTTTTTGACTGTTGATTTTTAATCATCTCTCTTTTAAAAAGTTCATGGGTAAGGGAAAGCATTGTTAGCAGCTTATTCGAGTTGTGATTGGTTGCTGGGAAAGTCCGCGAGAAACAAGTTCAGTTTGGTGTCAAATTTGACATAACAATAGGACGTGCGCTGCAACGTCCGTGACTTTTTAAAATGTTATAAAAGCGCAGTAGCGCAAAAAGAATATTTAGACACATGTGCCAGCGCGTGTGATTAGCCTAGTAGGGTATAAAAGTGGTATATATTTTGAGAGAATAGATTCCATTGACTGATTGTTTTTCATTGACTGCAACGAAAAATTCCTTCGTTTTCTATTTAATGTTCCATTGGAATTTCAAAGAAAAAATTTTGTTGTTTGTAATGGAATACTCAATAGGCATATAATAAAGAAATAGCTTCCTTGATTCAAAGAAATGGTTTGCGCAATTCAAAGAAACTTGATCACACACCCTCTGCCGATGGTTAACGACATCGCATCAACAAGCAGAAAAATGACATAAATACCGGGTGACGATGTTTATTCAAATCATTGATGTAAAATGATCCTATAACCTTTCTATGACTAGTACCGCATGGAATAACATTATTTGAATAATCTTTAGCGTACTCCTACTTTTCTTGCAATACGTTATTTTATAGGCTATATTTTGCTTCTGCGTCTCGGGGATGATTTATTTAAAATCAAGAAAAAACGGATAATTAGTTTAGTGGAATGTTTCCTTGATTTAATTTCACTACTTTTCATCGCGTTTAAGATCATTTCAACAAAAGGTACTATCATAATATTATTAAGTATTCCATTTCGGTGGCAAAGATTTCCGTGATTCACCAAAACTTTTTCTCTCAGTGTACATAAAACCCAATTTAATTTGGTATTGTTACTGGAGTTTTAGCTGTTGCATTATTATGATAATGATATTTCAACTAATTTGCGTGGCTACCTAAAATTCACTATTAGGGAGATGATGGTAACGATAAAATTATACGTGACTTCACATAGCACATAACAGGTCGGCAAAATCTTCGCATCCCTTTCTATGCTCCGAGGGAACGCGTGCTGTAAAGCTCAAAAGCTCTTAAAGCCTAGCAACAATAGGACGCATGAGGGTAAGGGTAAGGTCACGGGATAGTAACGCATCAATGAATTCCTTGTGAGAATGCAAACGTAGGACAAACGTGTTTAAGGCATACACTTCTCCGGTACGTAAACCCAAACGCTACTATACTGCGTGGAATTTCGAAGGGAGATTGATGAAAGTCCTATATATACGTATTTAAAGCGGAGTATGAGTGGGAGAGAAACCCAAGGGATAGGATCGATTGAGAGTGCTGCTGTGGCAGCCGACGAACGCAGTTGCATCGTCGTCGTCGTCAATTCCAGCCCTGCCGAACCGTAGAATTTCGGGCTCGCTCGGCCATTATATAATCCTATCGACAGATATCGCTCACCTGCTCCTACTATATATCCTAGCTATACATAGTACTACGTGGATATATATATCTATGTATGTATATATCGATAGCCGAGTTGACCGAAATCAGCAGTTGCTATCAATTATCACTTTTGTCCCCTGACGTCCCACTAATTGCTCCCAGATCCATCCCTACATCGTCACCCACCGGTCATCACTAAATACCATCTATCCATTTACACCGGAAGGAATAATTTCATTCCCTCCAAAGAAATAGGAGGATTGATTTTTTTCTTTATTGACTTCAACGAAGTTTTAATTTTAATTTCAATGAAATGTTACAATTTGAATGTTAAACAAAATATTTTATTCGCAGTCAAGAAATATATATTTTATCAGTATATGATGAAGGAACAATTTCCGTGCGTCAAGAATATAGTTTTTTTTTTAAATTCACATAACCGATATATTTGGTGGTACCCACGTTGAAAATACGAGTGCGCGCTATGTTATCACATTTTATGCATTGGGAGTGTAAAGATTTAAAATGTGGACGTTTCTCTACTGTCCAAATAAAAAATTTGCAGTATTTGTATGAATCCATCCAGAACTAAAACACCAAGTCGGTGTCTTTATAGGTCCACACCAATGACGGTGATAATAAGCGGTGTTGAACAGTGTTAAAATATGATGACACCGGTTTAACACCGCTCGCAACGTCACCTTTAACACTAGCACCGTGTTGCAAATTTATCACTACTCTAGTGTTAAAATCGTACTCTATTCGGGTGCTAAAAGCATTTTTTTTAAGGTCAATAAATTTTTCAACGAGTATATTAAATTTTTTTTAAATTTAGACAATTTGCAATTTTGGTACAACATAATTTCCCTGTGGTGTCATACGCTTGGCGTATAACATAGGGACATTTATGATGCAACGTTGCGAGGTCTATAACGAAAAAACTTTCTTTTTATTGTATACAATATTAAATGCTCGTAGTTCTTCATGAAAATACTAAGGCATTATTATAAACAAAAAAAAATTTCCATTTGATTAAAGACAGGCAAATCTGTCGTTTCGTAGAGTTTTGATACGACGAAAAAATCTTTTCTGTACTGATATCAGTAAGTTAAACTCTCTACTATTAGAATTAGCTCAGGCAATGCAATGTTGATCTTCACGTTTTCTAACTTGCATATCGTTTCATTACATCTTCAAAATTCCGGTAGTTACGGCGCGACGACGAACGCGCGCAAACAATCGGTACCGACAACGCAACCGAGAACTTCGCCATGCGGACTGACACTAAGTGCGCATGATTATTCTTTGTATCGGCTCACTAGCGAATGTTAAACTAACATCGCACACGGTGTAAAAGTGACGAAGCGGTGTTGAAAAAGAATGGGATTGAACACGGAAACAAATTTAACGAAATTCCTCGTGTTAATTTTACACCGTAGAAAGTGTTACTATTAACACTCTAATGGGTAACACCGAGAAAAAGTCCACACCACCAGCGTTTGACACCGTGGATTTGTTACAGTGTAAGCCGTCACTCGCTAAATAATTTACCAATGGAGAGAGTACAACATTGTAGAACGGTTTGTATGCATGTTACTCTCGTTCCAAATAATTCAACTTTTAAAACAGTAACAAAAATAGTCCGAACGTAGAGGAAACAATTCTCTTCGGATATTCGACATTGTGCGAAAAAATGTGCATGAGAAAAGAATAGCAGCAGGCGTAGAGCCACAGTGTTGAAAAGAAAAGAAAGTTGGAGGCAAACGAAATGCACACACACAATGCAATCGAAAAGAGAAGAATCGGTGAGACGCAAATTGATAATTCTTCAGATGTATTGCCCCGAAAATTCCGGATTTGTATATTTAAATGTGTGAATGAAAAGTTTGCAGCATTTGTGGCAACCAATATAGAACATACAAATTTTTTCAGAAAAAATATAATGAGTTTCAAATTGTTAACGTATCGCAAAGTGATTTCGCATTCACCCCTAAATCGTCACCCGCTCAGTCGCCTCCCAATGGACCAAGTGCAACAACTGTCCAATGGTTTGTATGTATTTTACTCCCGTTTCAATTAATTCCACTTTTAAAAAAGTAACAAAAATAGTCCCCAAGTAGAGGAAACAATTCTCTCCGGATATCCGACGGTATGCGAAAAAATGTGCATAAAAAGAGAATAGTAGCAGCAAGAGTAGAGTGACAGCGCTGGAAAGAATAGGAAGGGGAAGCCAAAAAAAATGCACACACAATGCAATCGAGAAGAGAAAAAGAGGTGGGAGGCGAATTGGCTAGTGCGCCGCGCTGATTCCACAGCGAACGATGCTATTTTCCCTAGCTACGCTTGTGCTTCAAAAGCTCCCAGCGCAGTTTGACGGGTCACTGAACACGCCGGATCGCTAGCCTCGCTTCGTCAGCTATCGTTAATTGCTCCGGAGTAACATATTATATTTCAGCTATTATTCCCTCCACCCAATTTTTACCTTTTTTCTGGACAATCCTTGCAGTGATTTTTCAACTTTGATCGGAAGATACGATAGATGACAATGGAATTGAAGGAGAAGTCAATTCGTTCGGTTTCTCATTCACTCAACGCAGCAAAAGATTTACAAAAGATTGGTTAGTCAAGTCTAATTAGAACTTTGGTGGGGAATTTTCCCCTAATTCTGATAGGGTTATGAAATAAAAGTTAATCGATAATTCGTTTTTATTGAATTCTTGATTCAAGTACCAGAAATAAATCAAGTTTGCCAGAATTCATTTGAAAGATCATGCAAAATATGAAAGGCTATGAATATCATATGACACCTGACTACACTGAGAGAAAAATCTGGTAATTTAAAAAATAAGGACTGACGATAATCTAACTATAAACTATAATTCCCAGGAGGAACGTCTATATTTTATGGTTATAGTAAATATAATTATAGTAGCAATCATCTAAATGATAATATTTTCAAAAACTATTCTGATAGTTGCAATTATGCCGTTTTGTTGCATATACGATTTCAACGTTTGTTTCCAATAACCTTACAAGTATCGTTTATTGAACCATATTACCATCGTTTCAACCATAAAACATTGCCAGCCTTCCTATATTCGTTTTACCTCGTGGAATCGTTTAATAAACGATATGCTTTCCTCTCAGTGTATGATTATGGAATTGCAGATTGCGGTTTGAACAATATTTAATATCAGTTAACAGAAAAAAAAATCGTTTTATCAGTTTTTGATTTCACGTTGATATTCAAATTCAAACAATGGCTTTTTGATTGAACGGAAAATAACTTCTTTCTGAGAGCAATCAGTGAGCAAAACGATAGTTCGGAGTATTCTTGTCAAGAGGTTGCAAGTTGCAAGGATGAAGGGCGGAATCTCTGTGTAGCTCTTGCATCGACGATGTTTGCGATCAGAGCACAAGTATTAACGACGGAATCTGTATGTTATCCCGTCGACTTAGTGAACCGAGAAACTCACCCCTATATACTATAGAATAGTGTACTACTCAGCTTGTATAGTCCGTAGTATATATAATCATCTGGATATTGTACGTGATGCTCGTTCACTGCGGCTGGATTTCAACTTCGTGTCTCTCTCTCTCTCTCTCTCTTGCTCAAGATAACAAAAACGGATATTTGAATAGAATACATAATATACTGCATCAGACAAAGCGAGCCGAAAATAATTAAATATCATCTATATATATTCTAGTCCTCGTAGCTCTTTCTTATTTTACGAAACTGTGGACTCTGCGTTTCCCGGAAAGATCAGCATATTTTTCTTATTCAATTTTTCTTGTGTTCCCATCGCTCGCTCAACATTTCGTTTGAGCACGAAAAATCCATGAATCCATTCTTCAAGTCTTGCATTCTGTCCCATATGACGCATTCTCTGTCACTCACTTTTTCCTAGAACTTATAAGTTTCCTTACAGTTATCCAGATTTTAATAACGCTTTAGACTATTTAAAAAAAAAATTCTACCGAGAATCAAGAAGCTACATTTTTTTAAATTATTTATAATTTTTTTTTTCATCAGTATTCATAGAAATCTGTGTAGAAATTAGAAAAATATCAAGGTTTGATGTCTAAATGAACAGAAAAGAAATGGTTTCAACGACGACATTGAGTAAATTAACGAGATTGTTTAATTACTTTTGTTTCGTAAGAAAAAATATGTAAATACTATTGTAATGAATACTTCATAAAATATGAACATTTCAAGCGTTGTAAATTTGTACCTGAAAAATTTGACAATGTACAAAAAAATACTCTAAGGTTGTATTAAATTCTGGCCGCTCTAAAGTAGTATCACATTCCAGCTTTTCTAAAGAAGTATCAAATTTCGGCTACTTAAAAGTAGTATCAACTACTAGCTAATTATAAGACACTTCAGGAATAATAAAATAAGTTGGTGTTCTCACATAGAATTCCTTATATTCGGTATCTCCACTTCCGTTGCTACGCTTGTTTCCTGTACGGTTTATTGCAACGGAAAGAAAAGTGGAAGCATGCGATCGCGCGCTTTACGGTTAAACACGACAGGACGTCACGGTTTTCTAAACCCAGAAGAGAACAACGAGAAAAGGTGCATGGAGAAAAGCAACAGCAGCAGTTTCTTCACCTTCTACCTGGAGTGAAAAAACAAAACACGTAAAAAAATAGGTTACATTCTCAAGTCATTCAACGTGAATTAGCCCAAAATGCCAACGTCTGGTTTCCTCTTATTTCACTGTTGACTTCCTCGAACTTTTTTTCATCGTCCCCAGCCAAAAGTTTGGCGATCAATATCCATTCATTCAATTTTGTTACGACAGGTTACAACTTCGAGGGTAGTTAATAGACTAAAAGTTGTACATTGAACTACCGACCAGACGATGTATTATCGCGTGGTATTAATATGAAAACGTATTGGAAAAGCCGTCGGCTAGAAAATATTTTTCAAAGCTTTCAATCCATCGGCCGATAAAGAGAGAAAAAAAACTGAAGTGATGTGAGTAAACGCCGTTCGGTCCTGTAATATCCGGATCTCCTTGTTGTGTGAGAACGTCGAACGAAGAGCGATATCCGTGTCCCAGGACGATATCATAATTTTTATGGATGAGCAACGTAACGCTCGTGGAATTCCGTCGCTGTGACGCATATCCACTCACAGCTTCTTTGTCCCTCGTACTGTGCAACAGAATATCGATCTTCGATATGTTATACAACTATCGCGAGGTTCTGCGCAGGCAGCGCAACTATTAACGATATTTCACCGTGAGATTGTTTGTAGCGATTGCAATTTTGTGGTGCGAATGAAAGTCATTTACTTCAAGACACTCAAAAGAAACTAGAGACAAATAGGTAATGGGTTAATCGGAAAAATAATAGCCAATTAGTTCCGACATCAATATTATTTTTATATCATTCTCCAATTAATGTTAATGACAAAACGTTTCTCAAACAGAACAAACAAAATGTTTCCCATTAATTAAATTTTGACCCATTACCACATTGATATCGTTGTTTTTTGTTGACATTATTCAAAGCTTAAGGGATTTCGAACGTTATGAGAAGACGAAAACTGCGATTATGAAATTTGCATAAATCAAAATGTCGTGAACAAATTCATGAAAAAAAAAATTGTTCTGAAACTCATTCGTCTGTCTCGCTTTCGATTTAAATGAAAATGATCCGTTAATTTTCAAGAAAACGTAAAATTTTGTTTTTATAATTTCACCTTATTTTTGATAATCGTTTTATCGTATTATTCAGCTGAATTTGCGAATCCTCTTAATCAATTGTCCGATTACTTTGTGAATATTAACGGTGGTTTTACGATACGCAGATATTCGAAATTCAGCATGTTCCACAGGTATTTCAAGAAATCATACTTCCTAATAATTAGACGGACTTCCAAATAAAATGGATAACTATTCAAGAAAATCAACGAACCATTTTCCTTCGATAAAAAGTGAAGTTGACGGATGATTCATTAAACTGCTTGTTTTATTATCATTTTGTTGATAAAATTTTGGAATTATTATAATCCTTTTCAGCACTTCCGATATGCTTGATTTTATTCATCGAGAAGTGTTCGAAATGGGTGAGGGTCAAAATAGCGAATAACCAAAATAGCGAATGGCTAAAATAGCGAATTTAAAAATAAGGAACGCCTAAATTTAGAATGTCTTTGATTATGAAATTCGCCTTTTCAGCCATTGGCTATTTTTCTTATTCGGTATTTTGAATGCATTTTAATAAGATGGAGGTCATAATAGCGAATGGTCAAAATAGCGAATGGCTGAAATAGCGAATTTCATAATGATGACCATTCTAGATTCAGACGTTTCTAATTTTTAAATTCGCTATTTTAATCATTCACAATTTTGGTCATTCACTATTTTAACTATTCACAATTTTGGTCATTCGCTATTTTGACCCCCACCCTTCGAAACGTTTTAGAATAAACTTATTTTCAACATTCAAAAACAAACAAAAAAGCAGCACAACATTCAACCGCATTTAATTGCGTGATTGTTCGTCGTATTTGCAAATTTGTGGTGCGGATGAATGTCATCCACACAAAGACACATTCCACCAACTATTAAACTACAGAGAAATGGACGACGCACTCGCAGTGTGCATACTTAAATCTTCGAAAGTAGGTAGGCCAGACTCGACAACTGGGAGTATATCACTGTGTGCTAAACTCCAGTGGCTCTCCAACTTCCCCTCCATTCTCTCTCTGTCTCTCTCTCCCTCTAGCCTTGCATTTGGACCACTCGTACGTATAATTACCTCTCAAAATCTCCACGTTCCATCTTTACGTTTAACTTCCTGGCTCTCGTCGTTTCATTCTCCGAATGTGGAGAGACTTTCTGTCTCTCTCATTTGTGCACATCCGTCGTCAAGTCCTCCACTGGGAAGAACTTGAGATACACAGGTTTGGTGGGGTGAAAAAAAAGTTTTCGATGCGCCGTGAATCGTGGAATATTCGAAACCATATAGTCAATGCAGTGGCAAGCGCTACGTACGCTTGAAATATTCGACGCGACTCGAAGCGTTGAGAAAAACTAGCCTAACGATAAAGGAGTGGCTTTAACTTGACTCAACGCACTGAAGCAAAGTTACTATGTTTGGCAAGTCTACCGAATAACAATATGTATACAGCGCGTTATAGAGGCGCCTGTGCGACGCGTTTGTGGCATCCCTTGCGTGAATATACATGAGTGTTCGTTTCAACTTTATGCGGTCGTTTTCGTCCAGAGACTATACACTCGAGCATCCACAAGTTTGTTTCTCGCATGGTTTCCACTATGTCGAGAATCCCACAGGCACGCAGATGAGCCACAATACTCTTTCTCTTGGCCAAGAGTCAAAGGCTTAATTTCCGACGCGGTACCTTGCTCTCCGGACAATCAAAATGGGATAATTTGAGCAAATAGATTTTCACGAGATTGTTGGACTTTTCAGGTCTATTTTCTTTTACATCAGAGTTGTTTTTTTTTTTAAATTGTATATACTCTTCGTATATAAACTTCCGGAAAAATGCTTGTTACTATCAGTAGTTGAGATCTGAAGTTAATAGATTAATGATTTATACAGTAAAAATGATTTTACGTTTTTTAACTTGTATTTAGATTACAATTTCGATACTAATTTTGATTTTGTCAATTCCCCAAAAATTTCGAACTGAGAGATTTTTCACAGAATAACTTTCTTTATCCCTTACGAAATTGAATGTATCAAAAATAGATCTAAAAATATCGCACAAGTGCCGAGCAAATTATAATCGATGATTTACAAAAAAAAAAAAATAGCTCCTCTGACGCCTAAATTGTTTTAGAATTAATATTGCGACGAGCTAGAAGCGGAGAAAACATTTTCGTTTTAGGTATTCGAAGCTCACAGATTTTTGCAAAATTCATAGGCAAATTGTGATAGGTTATGTATGAGGTTGCGTCAATCGATCTTAAGGGTCATCGATAAAATATATTTGCGCGGATCGTGCCCACTCAATTTCGCAGCATCTCTCATTGTCAGCGTGGGTTACATCGGATGATTTACAATGATCCACGAGAGAAGAGGCCATCTTTCAACCCCAGAAAAAGGTCGTGAGAGGCAGTATAGTCAGATACAATATATGTATAGTATATTAAACTGTGAGGAAAGGTTCAAATAGGGAAGACAATATCTGTCTTTCAGATCTGTTCGCGTGCGAGAAAAGGACCGAATAAAACATACGAAAATGTTCAACGTCGTTCTGGAGGCTATTTTTGGTTCTTATCTTTTATTTTACAACGTCGACAGCTAGTAATATTGTGTTGTATTATTGAGGGACGAATTGAATTTGGTACAACCATGGATATAAGAAGCGTGAATAACTTGTATCGAAAGAAAAGACTGAGTCACGAGAATGAAATAAAAGTTTCACGGTTTTCAGCAAATAAAATTTCCCTAAGCCTCGAGGACCAAACCAATCGCGTTTGTCAGACAAATACAGATGCCCAACGGCTGCTTTCATTTTTCAAACACAGGGATATATAGTAGTTGTGAGGGTTTTGAGCCGAGAGGAAAAACGTGAGCGAGCGAAAAAGAGAACGAGAGTTATATTGACGCGACACACGGAAATGCAGTTGCCATTTCGTTGATAAGCACTTTACGGGGCTTCAGGGAAGGAGCGCATGGTAGGAGCGCGAGAGTTGAGAGCGAACGAGAAAGTTTTACGCCAACGTCATCACCGTACTGTGGGGGTGGTAGTAGTCTAGTTCAACCCAGGCTTTCGTCTTCCCAAAGGCACATAAAAATTTTATCGTCAAACAAATGCTCTCGCAAACCACTCCGTCAGACCGTGGGAAATTAACAGGCATCTCCGAGGATATTTGATAAGGAACAATCATGAGATACCCTCGCAATAGCACTTAATTAATTTGAAAAATAAAACAATAATTTTCAAAAAATTTACCCTATTTCTAGGAATAATGATTTTTTTTTTCTTAATATAAAATCACTTCTTACACCCGCGGTAAATTTTTAAAAAATTACCTAATTGCTGGACATAATGTTTTTTTTTTTTTTTCTTAATATAAAATCACCTCTTACATCCGCCAAATGAACGGATAATTGATCAAGTTGTTTCGCAATGTCAGCTGAGTTACAAAAAACAAACGATTATCAAAAATGAAATAAAATTGTTAAAAAACTATACCTATTTTGAAAAATTACCGAATCAGTTTCGTGTAAAAATGAAGTAAGATTGAAAATTTGATCGTCAAACGAATGCTCTCGCTAGCTACTCCGTCAGGTTATGGGAAATTAACAAGCATCTTCGAGGACATTTACGAAGGAAATAATTGTGATTATTTTTCCAATCCAAATCTCGACCAATAGAATTGCACCATTCGCCGTCACGTGGTACAATCTACACGGAATTATACTAATAATTTTTTGATAATTTTGTCTGTTGCATATATATACAAAACGAAAACTTATTCAGCCACGTTAACCATCTGTCAAATGGATAGATTGATTTCAGTTGTGACAGACGAAGGATTTTATAAAACATAAACCGTAAGCTTCATCTCATGGTGCAATTCCATTGGTCGCAATTAGTATGGGAAAAATAATCCCCCGAATACCACTCGAGCTTCGATAATTAATCTGATATTTCCCTCAAGGTTCCCTGCACACAAATGAGCTCGTCAAGTTTTCCAGAAAAATCACTCGCGCTACCTATCGGGAAATATCCGATAATTTCGAAGCTCTCGTGGTATTACAAATGAGAATACTTGAGTGCGTAGTGACCGTAATATACTGGCATCTCATTTTCGACAACGCGCGATAGCATTAAATTAATGTAAAAAATAATGGAGAGCTTTCCTTCATGTCTCAAATTAATTAAATGCAATCGCGTCATTGATATTTCCATTACATAATATTCGGTTGAAATTCATAAGACCAAGTCAGATATTTAAAAAAAAATAACCTTACTTTCAACGACAAAAAAAAAAAATTTGTATAAAAGATTCAAAATATAGTTCTCAGTAGCCGATTTTAAACGTTCCTGTATGAAATATGGAATTTCAAGACTTCATGGAATTTATGGTTTAATTAATAATCATTATTAACGAATTACAAGAGTGGTTACCTCTAATCGATAGTTTCGCTGGACCATATATTTTCTGGTTAATTATAAATTTTGAACTATTTGTATAGAGAACCTTTTTGATCAATAACTGATGTAAAAAACATATCACAAGCACTTACAACAGGCTGGTGCATTTTATCCGAACCATATGGCGTTTACTGGAAATATATTTATTGCCTCTCGTTCATTATCCAAGTCAGCAGGAATATTGATATTCTTTTTGCATTTACGAACATCGCAGTATGTTTCACTTTCCGATTGTTCTTGTAACCTTGTGTAATGACAAGTGTTAATAGCTTGATTACCTATAAGATCTATTCAGTGAATATCCGATAAAGTTTTCAAATCGATTCTGCGATGTCATGTATATAAAGAGCTTTTTTTGTTTCTTCCTCGTCAGATTATGAAAATTTATTTATGTAATCCAGTTTGGGTAACTCCCATCCCAACGTCAAGTAGCTGCTGTCTTCCGGAAAGTAGCGATAAATATCTTTGTTTATTTTTTGTATGAAAAATGCTTGAATCAATACATGGTATAGATGATTTTAATAATAAAAAATCGTGAATTATGTTTATTACACATTTATTGATTGAAATTTGATCAATGAATCATAAATAATTAGTAGAATCATTAACATTATCCATCGACTTTTTACAGTCTCACCATTATCGAGATGTCTTGTCACCGATCTGGCATCCCTCATAGAGAAAGTTTTGTAAAAATAGCAACTAATAAACGAAGAATCAACGAAGTTCTACTGGACATACTCGTGAGAGGTGAGAAGAACTGAAGTCGAGCGGAATTTGCTCGCCGAAGAATAATAGATCAATATTCTTGCGATATATTTTTTGCGAAACTTGATATAATACCGTACATTTTCCGAAAAAATGAACTACCCTTGAAAATGTAATGAAAAATGCTATGAAACAAACTCGCGTGTATCTACATCCATGAAGAACTATTCAGCAAAACAGCTTCAAATTCATGTAAGTTAAAGCGAACACGTACTTTGGAAAAAATAAAAATAAATAACGCCAAAATCTGAATTACTATATAATTTTTCGGCAAAAATTACATCAATTAAAGTTCGTTGGGACGCTTTTAAATTTACAGGCGGCGAAAACAAAATTTTCGAAGTCGGTAACTCACCCACACGTACGTACATACAAACATTTCCGAACTAATTCCGGAAAACCATGACAATAAAATCTCGAGAAAAAATCATAAAGAACCAAATAAAAGGAAGCAATGATACACTCTTCAAAAACCTGGAAGGATTGTGTTTCCATTGAACGAAATAAAAGCTAGCACCGAGTTAAGCACGAAACAGATTCAACAACACGAAGAAAGGTAAAAACCAGCAGCCCCTTCGACCCCAAGCCCAAAAACAATTGCCAACCCGGCGAATCTTCGGACAAGATTGGACTGGAAAATTGGTGAAGATTTATTTTTGGGACGCGCAGCAGAGTTGCGACTCAGATGTCATTGAAGCCACGAGAAGTGCGCAGGGAAGTAGGGCCTTTTACATGGTCGGGCACTCAGCGAAGCCCGAATCTCTGTGTGCTTGTTCTCGAGTAAATGTTCCTCCAGTACGTTCTACCCTCGGATCATCGTCCTCGTGGTAACACTATCCCTATCCCTGGCGAGGCATTATCCTCGCCGTGTTAGCGATAGAGCTAATGTAACCGAGACTTTGTAGAGCGTCGACTCTGTCTACATGGCAGCCATTGCGCCATATCCTTTAGTGGAATGGCTCGAATAATGAAGAAAATTCCAGAGACAGGAAAAAATAAAGAAAAGCCAGGATTCTTGACACGGGGAAAGCTAATCCGTGAGCCAGATCATGCTACAAAAAACAAACACAACAAAAGAGTTCTGTAAAAAAGTTCATTCTGTAAATGCACAACATTAATAAAGAAATAAGTTGAAAACCACAAAAGCGAATGTAATATGCCCTCAGGAATAGTGCAGACTTCCCACTCGTTGGTACATCCCGGTCGACTCTCCACGATTCCTGCTTCAACGCTTATTTGTCTATCCACTTTTGCCCTTTAACCTCTTGTCTGATGTACGACGAAGTTTAAACCCGGGTTTACTGATATAGCTAACAAAGCGTAAGAGGAAACGAACTGGTACGATAGAGAAGGATAGGAAAAAACGAGTGGTGCAACAAAAGCTAGAACAGCAAGCTGCTGGTTCACCGGCGACGAGTCGGAGCTTTTCTTGTTTCTCTTTTCGTTTTACGTTTTTTTTTTGCCAAACCCTCATCCATGTTCCTTTGTCTCTTGGCAGCTAGGTTGTAAACAGTCGATATAGTAACTCCGAGGGTAAAGGTTGCCGCTCAGGGATCGAAGAAAAATAACGGTACTGTTGTCGATTGGGTAATAAAAAGTGAGAAATACATTTTCCAAAATTGGGTTTCACATTGTTAATCCTATTGTCGGCCGGTAGAGTCAATTTTACCAGGGTGATTTGGATTTCTTTGCGTATTCGCAATATAATATTTTATATGAATGAATCCAGTAGAGGTGAAAAATTTGTCGGATGAATAGACGAGGGCCCCTCCAAGCTGCCAAATAAAAAGAATTGCTGCTGACGTGACGCAACACGTGACTTTCTTATCGTGATTACTGGCGTCACGTTAGTGTTGTGACTTTGAGTTTGAGACGTTGGTGTTGTGCCGTTAGTATTGTTCAGTCAGCTCGCGAAGTTTATTGTGAAGTTATTATGTAAATACAATATTACAATAATCCGTAATTAAGGATGTATTTTAAAACCATTTTAGGAAACTATTACTGAACGATTTTCTTTTTTTATTGCCGAAAAGAAATAGAATACAAATGTCACGAAAAATATCTCGATGAAATAAAGACATGCTCAATACATTGAAAACCAAACCAAGAGAATCTTACCCCCTCATTTTTCATTAACTTTTTTTTAGAAAATGTCATTCAAAATTTATACTTTTTAAATTTAAGACTCGTAATTCGCAATAAAACAGAAATAGAGAAATGTTAATATTCTGGAATAATTGTAACAATTACTTGAAATACTTTTTCATTAAAAATTACTGGCGGGAATTTTGTATCGTGGATTTACTGAAGTATACTGACGAACTATACGAATAGAAATTTGAGGAATTTCGTACACTATCACCAATCTGCGTTGCTCGCTTTAATTTATTACGATCGGATTTTCAAATTCGAAGATAAGCTCCTATTCGGTCTTCCAAATTCGCGCGCGCCACCTCGCCGCAAGTGACACGCGCGAGTACGTTAGCGCCGTCTCTTCACATCTGTTTTTCGTGTTATCGGCGACACTGCGATCGTTTGAAAATTCAAATTAACATTTCAGTTATTTGACATATCAAAAGATCATCAATCCTGAAAAAAGTTAAAAAAAAGATGACCGGCAGATTATGAGTTTCACAACTTACACCTCGAGCAGCAATTAATCGAGAGTATCCGATCTACTGGTAAGGATTAACACTTCGGATGTTTGGAAGAAGCCTTCAGGGTCTCTAGCCAATTATTGGCTCCTCCGGGCGATTATTCTAGCTCAGTCCTTACCGATACCCTATAAGCTTCACAACATCGTTGTAAACGCTCGATATTGGCTTGACGTGCAAGTGGAAAAACTATAGAAAAATAGGAAAACAATTCACCACGGTCCACTAAAAGATTTAACATATCAAATATTGTAACTCATAGACAGAAATCAAACTAGCTTCTTCGTCGAGATTGGAGAACTGATTAAAGACCTTGAACGATTTTATAAGAGTTATAGCAATTATTGGAGCAGCCAAGTTCAATCTCTTATATTTTTTTCTTCTTAATCCCCTCAAGCAGCTGGTGCAAGCGGTTTGTCCTGTATTGGAGGATCAATTAATTACGCTTCATGAGCGACATCGTGACGGTCCACTTTATTGATTTCCAATCAAAAGGAGCGCTGCAGTCCAACATCCTCCATCGTAGTACGAAGAAACTATGAGACAGTACAGAACAGATAACCTCCGATTTTCTTGCTTTATGTCTATCGTGGAAGTCACGAGGCTCTACAGTGCTAACCAACACTTGAGGCATTATTAAATTACTCGAAGAGCAAGCGAGCTAAGGACTTTGGAGGCTCGACTTGCCACTCGGAACCTTTCAAATCTTCTTCTACCCCACTATCTCATCCTCTCGATACTCCGACGGACAACGTAACAAGTGGCATCTGTTGCATTTGTTGGTTTAAGTGCGCCTCGAAACACTTGACTTCCTGGCTCCCGTCCAATTGGCACTTTGTCAAGGTATAAACGGGATTCGAAACGCGCAGCATCCGTTTCCATCCGTTCTCCAGCTCGCAAATTCATCTCCCGCGAGAAGCACACTCACTTGCGGATTATTGTCACTAGTTAAACCTTCAATTAACAGAGAAGATATATGTTGTGAGAACATTAAGTGCTATTATGAAAACCGTAGTTGGTTAGCTTAACTACTTAGTGAATGCTATGGCACATTCAGTTCGTTCAATTCAGCATTATCGTAATTCTTTGTATCCAGTAGTCTCCGCATCCTTAGAAGAAAGGATGCGGAGTTTAAATCCTGTTTAATATAGCTATGAAGCGTTACATAACCTTGATACACGCAACGTCAACTTCGGTCACCAAATAAGTAGAATGAAAAAGAAGGACCCGCCAAATCGTTGTCACCATACAAAGATGATGATCCTCTCTTGAATAATTGGTAGCTTGAAACATTTAAAAAATCTCGAAAAACTCGCAGTCATCGTTGATCTGTGCTGTGATTGGCCGGTAGCCAAGCGTTTACAGTTTTTCCTATGAAAAATATAAAAACTCACATAATGAGACAAATGTCACAGGCGCTCCAGCGCTCGTGTCTCCCTAACTGTAGTCGTGTGTAACAACGCTTAAATTTTAAATTAAAAAAAACTCCCGGATACACATGATCACTGCAAAGGCGTAATCAAATTCGCTAAATAAACATCTTCAAAGCTATTAAACAAGATAAAAATACACAAGGCGAATTTACACGCGACAAAGTGCCTTTCTCCACTTAAGAAACAAAGAAAAATAAGAGAGACGAAAAAGAGGACATTCGAGTATGAAGACAGCACTAATTCTCAACAAACAACCGAGTCAAGCGGTCGTTACTGTAATCTCTGAGACTAGTAAGAGAGGCAAAAAAAAGCAGAGTGAGAGAGCAAGAGACAGAAAGAGAGGTAGCCTCGTGGAACGTGTTCTGCACGACAGGCCTCTTCGGCCTCCGAGTTCCTCAACTTATAAGTACCGCGAGGGGAAGAGCTTTTTGCGTGTTTATAAGCGCGTCCCAACACTTTGTTAAGGCTCTAGGACTGTCACGCTCTCATCGCTAATTGGATCCGAGTGGAGACCGGTTCCCATTGACACGCGGCTGTTGGATTATGTTGGAGAAAACCATTATTAGGGACAACTCGGCCATTTCAGTGAACAGCTCTTTCACTTTAGTCCAGCCAACTTTTCTCCCTTGGCGACTAATCTCCCGTCCTGGATTTTCTATGCAATCGATGACTGTGCTGTTCCGCAGGACCTGCATGCAGAATAGGAAAGTCCGCAGTCGGCCGGATATCGCGGTCGGAATTCCACGAGGCTCGAACAAAAGTTAGCGGAAGCTGGGATAACCCAGAGGATAGGCGCAGCCACGGGGTAATTCACTGTGTCGCTTATAGTTTCGGATTCGGAAACACAGCAACGGCGGACAGCTAGACACAACGTATAGAGAGACACGTGAACATGTATTCCGAGACTATGTTAGTTCGTAAGGGTAACACCAATACTATCACAAGCTGTGGAGAACGCGGTTCTGGGGGCGGGCTGGGATCAAATAACTTTAACGAACTCCACTAATGGAGAGTGCCGCGGGTTCACCAGAACCGCGAGAGACCTGTCCCATTCCGTATTCCTCGGCTCGCCGTGAAAAACGAATTATATTTCAGGATATAAAGTGACGTGGTGTTAGCAGCATCGGTACACATTTATTTTGACACGTCAACAACAGTGGATAATACATTAGATTGATAGATTTGGAAAGTTTACATATGTTCGATGCAGTAAGTTCGTGGTCATTGTTGTCGACAATTGAAAATAGATGCTTAAAAAGTAGGAGACGATTGTAATTGAGCATATGATAAGATCCAATCAGGTTCAGAGTTCAATCGGTGTTACATAGGGTAGCATTTGCACATGGAGTAGATAGTAACAGTTCCTGTCGTCAACTTGCGTTCGTCTTTATGATAACATTTTACAATTTGATTTATATTGAATTTTCATGTTTATCTTACACGTCGATAAATAGAAGGCGTTATTGATATAATGTAATCAATGTCCAGCAATGATAGCAAGCAACGGACTCCGGAGGACAAAGAGCTTTCTGTAGTTAAGCCGTTCGACCTTTCATCACTCTTATCGCAGACGGAAAATCGAGCACGTGGCTAAGAGATTTTTGGGGAGTTCGTATGGTCATTGCAATTTGCCGCATGAGGTACCGAAGGCAACGGCAGCCGATATACGATTTAGGTAGAGTCAAGTCGGGTGGCCAAGCTGCGCCATAACTACAAGAGTAGTAGCAGCACACATGGGATAATGTATTCGTGTAAACGGGATTGAAAATCGATAATGCACTCCAGTCGCCCGGGTGGCGCGCAATGCTAAAGTATATTGCCCTCCCCCTCCTCACCCGTATAATATAATACCCGAAGTGCAATAAGCTTGCCTCTGCCTTCTGTCCCTATTCACGCTTGGGCCATCAGAGCAAGCGTCTATTCTGGGCGAAAAAATGTCTATTGGGACATTACAAAGACAAAGACAGAAACAAAAAGAACATTATTCAATTAGTCAAATGGTCCCCAGCCAACAACTTTCTTCTTTTCTTACCCGGTTGTTTCTCTAAATCTTCTCACCTCAACTTGTTTCACGAATTCCCTCGCCGAGTAAGAACACTACTGAATGGCACCTCTGCGGGATGCCTGCCACTACCAATTAAACAAGTTGGGGCTCTCTTTGTGGACCTGGAAAGGAACTGTCTGTTTGACCTTTTTAGAAAAATGAATCTTGCACACGAAATGGGGAAGCGCAATCAACTGGCCAAAACTGGTACCGTGGGGTTCCTGGAAACTATTTACCTGTAATAATATATAAACCACAGGAATTGAGATTTGATGATATACACAAAATAGTCTACAACTTATTGTTTCGGCAGAAATATACAGCAGAAGGTAATCGATGATAGCAGGCAAAATTAGTCCTTTGAGAAATTTGAGATGGATATTATTGGCATTTCTGAAAACATGAAGTGATCGAAAATAACTATGTTTTTTTATCCACCGTAAAAAAAGTAGAAACATGTATTTTCAGTCATGGAATACGACTTCAGAACGATAGGGAAGTTATGGAATCAACATATTGATGAAAACAGGTCGAGTTCGATTTTTCGACTGAAAGTCGGATTTGTGAATTCTGGAATTAGAAACGACCAATAGTTACTTTCGGAAGCATACAAATCGTATTAGAGAAATTATGATAATGAATCTCCATCTATGGAAAGCCAATATAATTTAGTCACTCGCTATAGATACATCGGTTTTGTTTGCCCATGTCTTGATGTTTTGCTTACTATGCAGTTAAACATTGTATTCCATAGCAATAAGTGAAATGCTACACGTACTGCGGACCGGTATTATGATTTTGAACATGGGAGCTTGATAATTGTAGAAATAATCTGTGCGAGGTTCGCGTTACACTCGACCAGTCCCGTTAAAGGTCTTTCCTTGGCCAAAGCACGTACAAGCGTACCAATTCGCAACCCACGTGCAGCCTGGCACCGAGATCTCAGGAATGAACTTATATAATGGCAGCAATGGCACACTCTGCTGTGTTACCACAGAGACAGCCGCTGGAGGAGACTCGCGGGTGTCGCACGTTGACTGCGAATTTAATTAGAGTCCTTTGTCTGTGCGGTAAACTGATTTCACGAGGGGTCTCATGGAACCGGTTACGATGCTCCTGCGGAATTTCTTGTCTGTGGAATTTAGCCTATATTCTCATTGTAACCGTCAACGTCGTCATTCTTTACGCCTCGCAGGTTCGAAATATGAAGAATGGTAAACCTTGATGACAAATAATTTCGAGGGCTTTTATTCTTTGAATCACAAGCCAAGTTGTTTATTTACATCGAAATGTTTACCTTGGAATTCGCAATTTATTGAACAAATCAAGTTGCAATATCTGAACGTGTTAATATTGGATTTTGTTTTTCTCGGTATAATGTTGTAAATTTCATACGTTTTTAAATCGACCATCGTAAATCGTTGCTTCGTCTGGCCGGGAATTATTTATATGTGTAATATAACTGTAATAAACATGTTCGGTGAGGTTTTTACCCCGCCACCACCATTCTTGTTGCGGTTAGTAAACATCCATTGAATCACTCATCGAGCCAGCTACGATGTCCCTGCAGAATTTCGTGCCTCTGTAATTTAGCCTATATTCTCATTGTTACCGTTAACGTAGTTATTCTTCACGGCCCGCAGGTTCGGAATATAAATAACGGTAAACCTTGATTGAATAGTACTTTGCGATACAAGTGCGAGAAAGCGACCGTTATACGCAGGCTGAAGTTGAGTGCGGCGAGTAACGACTGCTTTCAAGCACGAGTGTCGCATACTATTTTTGTTAGCAAATGTATGAGAATTGCAATCGAGTGCATTCGGGAAGCACGCAGCTAGTAACGCGGTCCAGGAGTCAAGCCCCTAGTGGGGTCTGGGACGAAGCCCCAGCTGTGGGTTGAGGCGTCCGAGCCCCCCCCCCCCCCCCCCCCCTACAAGAAAAAAGAAATTTATAATGCCTACAAAAATATATTTTTTAATAAATTATGTTCTTTATTAACACATCAACATAATTTATACATCATCAGCTCAGTTTAATAACATCGTGCAGTACACGTTCAGTATATCTTGATAAGGGTGATTACCCAAGCGGACTACAATTTTTTAGTCCAACGAAAACATACAAATTGAATCAACAATAGTACATTCTGTACGTTTAACAAACTCTTAAAAGTGTACCTTACATTATACTTTGAACTGTTGAGGAACTTTAAGAAATTAAAATACTTTTTCTTCATACCCGGTCAAAAGTACGTACTTTCGGCTTCAATTGTAAGGCAGAAAGCCTAACATCTGTTGTACCCGCGCGCATGCGCTCTGCTACAGTGAGCCGAAAGAAGTTACTTTTGCACCGACACCGATATACGAGGCAGCCGAAAGTCAGCAATCGCTACCGCTCACTCAGTTCTTTTGTTGTGGCGCATAGAGAATTACACATAACCTCAAAGCTGCGACTTGGGAACTCTGATGTCTGTCTATGTTTGAGTAAACACAAATAATAAATTTAATAATTTTAAGTTATTATAAAAACGATATAATCGAAAAGAAAAAAAGGGACCAATTATCCTCATCAGAAGAATCTATGGACGAAGAAGAAATTTTACGGAACTTTGAAGCAGAAGCCAATTTGATAACACATTCAGATACTTTGCCGAAGAAGTCAGCTGACAGATACATTTTAAACTACGAGGCTTATAAAAATTGGCAAAAGGAACATAAGGATTCTTGGTCAAAATCAGAAGAAAGTAACTTCATAGTATATTTTCAAAGAATTTACTAAAAGATTGAAACTCTCAACAATATGGGACACATGGTCGATGTTGAAAAAAACTTTGAATACAAGGGAAAATATTGATATTAGCAAATTCCAAAACTTAAAAAAGTCTTACGAAAAATAACTCTAAAGGTCACAGACCAAAGAAATCCTTAGTATTAAAATGGGATGAAATCATGAAATTCATCAATAATGCTCCAGATCAAACCCATTTGGACGCAAAGATTAGTATCAGCATTTACTTACAAGTTCTCAATTAACTGATCATAATATTTATACTCCCAGATATTCTTATAATAAGAATATTAATATTCCTATTTTTATGATAATTTCAGGTTATCCTGATATTCGGTATTTGTGGGGCTCTTCGAAGTAAAGAACTCTCTGAACTTAAAATACAAGATGTTGAAGATCTTGGAAATCGGTACTTTGTTTCTGTGAACGAAACAAAAAATGATGTGCCCCGGCAATTCATAATTGGCGAATTTTATTATCAGAAAGTCAAGCAGTACACTTCGTTAAGACCGAAAGTGCTATTTAGTGATAAACTTTTTATCCAATGCCGTAATGGAAAATGTGTTCGCCAAAATATAGGCAGAAATACTATTGGAGGATCACCTCAATCTATTGCGTCGTACTTAAACTTACCGAATTCAACGCTTTGTGCTGGGCATTGTTTCCGGCGAACTGCTGCAACACTTTTATCGGATTCAGGTGCGAGTATCACTATGCTTAAGCAATTAGGAGGCTGGAAGTCAACCAACATAGCACAAGGTTATTTTTAAATTTATTTAATTAGATATTGAGTAATCGCTTTTTCCTATAAATCATTTGGATATATATAGATTAATTCTTCATTCAATGTTTAAATGATGCTATATTTATTATAAATGGCTTATTTATAAGTAATTTACTCACTTACTTATTTACAGGCTATGTGGAAAATTCTATGAAAAATAGAGAAAAAAATTTTAAGCGGATTACTTATGCAGCTGATTCCAATATTCAAAATAATCCACAGCCTTCGACTAGTGCAAACTGTTCTACTAATGAAGACTCTGCGAATAATAATCAAACGTCTCCTTGTGCCGAAGAGGATTGTGATAATTTTTTGGAAGATTTCGACTTAAGTAGTGAAGAATTAGCTGCTATTGATCATTTAAATCAATCCGAGGAACCTGAATCACCGACAATTGCATTTACAACAGCTAATAATGAAAAATTACTGTTAACCTGTAATAAACGATCAGAACTACCCAGGCATTTTACAACAAAATCACCAATAAAGATTTTTTCTAAAGGACAAGAAAATAAACCACCGACAAAGAAGATGAAAATTCATTCGATTGAAACTAAAGAAAGTGAAAAATTATCAAATTCAGCTTCCCACGCAAATACGACATGTAATAAATATGAAAATTGCGTATTTAATGGCAATATAATAAACAATTTTTATTATTCATGTACTGACCATAAAAATTGTGAAAAAAAAGAAGAGAATATGCAATAATAAATTCTATGATAAAGTAATATAATATTAATGATATGATAAGTGATATAGATTTTGTTAACGACTTTAAAATAAATACTTTTATTATCTTTTATTTATTTCATATTAATAAACATAATCTTATATTATTCAGTTAATTTGTGCGTAAAAGGTAATATTCTATTTGCCTTTTCAGATGTATTTTATGCCTGCCCCTGACCAGCAGCACTCGCTTCACTCGTGCCGCAAATGACATGGCAGACATCAAGAACATTCTAATAAAAATTAAATAATAATTGCTTATTTAACAAATATGAGAGATAATCATGAAACAAATTGTCTGCTAAACGTAGTTGTGCTGGTACAATAATTAGTTTATAATTGTTTTATAAACGTACTTTCGACCGGGTATAAAGAAAGATAGTATACACTACACGGGCAGAAGTTTGAGAGCCCTGCACTGCGCGCCATCGTGCTCGAGGCGAAGCCGAATCTCAAACTTTCTGCCCTTGTAGTGTAATATACTATTTTTCAAATATCAGATTTGAAAATTAAACGGAAACTGAAAGAAAAACCGTCATATGTACTCAAAGTACATATTGTGACGAATACTGGCTCAATCTTTTTCAAAGTGAAATGAGTTACGTTGCAGTTGTAGAGAGCAACGGAGACTTTTTTGTCTGGCATTTTGTTCAGCAACCTAGCAGAATTTTTCTTGTCGTCAACTTCAGCCTTCGAACAATTCGGTGGGATGGTTTCGATGTCAATCTCATTTTCTATTCTTGTCGCTGGTGGTTCCTTTCTCTCTGTTGTGCTAGACTTTGATGAACTTTATCGATTCAGGTCGACCGAGCTGCAAATTTGTTGGCAGATTTTCTTCTTATTGCTGATTGAATCTGCGACGTACCCCGTAGCAACTTGATCCGAATTCTATCCTCCATGGCGTTTGAGAGTCAGAAGATCTGCCCCTGTATCCGCCAGCATTGTCGCTGAAGTTCGACGGAATGAATGATCAGTGTATTTGGCTGGTTCGTCGAGTCCCAAGTATTGCGCTATTATCATCGGCATGGCCCCAAAGGTTTTAATTCCAATCACTTGCTGCGTGCACTGTTCATTTCTCAAAGTAAAGAAGAAGCGGTCACTGTAAACATTTTTGGGTCTCAGCGCTTCGTACTTCTTGATGATTTTGCAAAATTCCCTGTCAACAGTGAACTTGCGGGGGGTTTTCGCTCTTGGAATATTCCCAAATATGATGGTGCCATAGTATACAATGTCTCGGAGAGTGATGTTTTCCAGCTCTTCCCTGCGACAGGCTCCAGTGATTCCGAAGATAAGTGCCACGAAAAACCAATTATCCTAATGCTACAGTATATAAACCAGGATTTATAGGTTATACATATTTTCATATCAAAAAACAATTTTATATAAAAAACAGGGGTTCGTGTCAAATGATGACACGAACCCCTTGTTGTTCTTTGCCATGAATGTGGCTAACTGCTTGTACTTGCCGATGTCGACGTTAAGGAAGTTCTGCACTGTAGGAGTGGGGTACAGTGTGTCACGGGGCACTGTGAGCCACTTGGAATTTCTCGTAGATTTGACGTGCATAAAGAAATTTTTTTTTTGTGTTGTGCACTGAGATAAATTGAGTTTCATCCGACGTGAGAAAAATGATGGAATCTTGTGAATGATTATAAACAAATTAAATCGATATGGACCCGTTAAAAGTAAATTTTCTGGCTGTCAGTAAAGATCTAAAATCTCTTTTTTTTTTCATAGAAAATCCGAGATTTACACCGTAAATGATAGTCCAATTATCGCTGTGTTGCTCAGTGACCTTGTTTTGTTAAATTCGTTCGATGAATAATTATTTCTCGGTAAAAACCTTGTTGATGCCAAATGGGATACAATGAGCCACCGGGCGTCGAACAAAATGTAGGGTGAAGCACAATGTGTCACGGGGCACTGTGAGCCACGTTGGATTTCTCCGAGGTTAGAGGTACGTAAATAATGAAAGTTTTGTGTTACTAAATGCGCTGTGGGTATCGGATTTTGTGAGACCCAAATATATCTCGATGTGACCCGTGAGAGAAAAAAAAATACTTACTGATTCATACTGCTGGACCGGAAAATTTCTGCTCGTTCGGAAAAATGTAGAAGCTAACCTCACTTTTCGAAGTAGCCCAGATATTCGGTCATAATGGATGGTTTTATTACACGTGCAGCGCTTAAATAATTAGTTTTGATCCTTAATATGATCTTTTGATACTGCTTTGCATCTCTTTGCGTTGTTGACATATAATAGAATTGTGTTTTTTACGTTAAACATACAGGATGACATAAATATGGCACGGAACAGAAAACGGTATTTCTACTCAATTCAATTATGGGAATTGTCATATTATCGATATAGGAATCAGAATACCAAAGCATAAATATTATTATAATATTATAAGTTATCAATGTCATAGAAATAAAACATAGACCGTAGTTGGCTCACCTTGCCCTATGTTTTACGTTACTTGACACATGATGTACTAGTGGGGTACAATGTGTCATTACAGAAATTATTTTCGATTAAATTGTTTTTATATCCTCGACCCTTTTTAACAATTGATAGCAGTTGTTTTCAGTACCCAAAGGTTTAAATAAACTAACTTTAATTGGTTTTTAGTCGTAACCCTACTCTAATAAATATAAAAAGTTATAAGGAAATTAGTGACACACTGTGCTCGATTCTGCCCTACTTTTGAGCATCGAGTATTTCGCCTAAAGAGAGGATGGTTTGAACGTTTTCGAGAGCTCGTCAAAGTACACTAACATGGTCTCTTCTGAAAGTAAGGGATATACCTCGTCGTTTCTGGCACTCAACGAACTGCTTATACAATCGTCTCGATTTGTCCGGCAGCAAATTGTTTATCAATTCTTCGCTGATTCGCAAAATTCCGCCTCTCCGTCTTCTTGACTCTCGGTCATGATTTCGGCGTCGTGTGAGATGCTATGCGTAAGATTTGCGTGCGAGAAGTAAAGTCGAGCTGATTTGCGCATACGCAGCAGTGTAATCAAATATGTGGCTATAAAACGCCACTTACGCCACTCCCTCCAGGCACGAGAAATTGCACTTCTCATGCATGAATTACATATAATAATTTCAAGGCCTTTTTTTGCTTAAGTCGCAAAGCATATTGCTCATTAACATACAGATGTTTACCTTGAAATTGACCTGTTATAGAAAAAATCAAGTATCAATATCCGATCAATATCCAAATCGAAGCTCGGTATTGCATTTTTTTGCAATACCAGGCACCACAATTGGGGCGACCCGTTCACATTTATTGAATTACTCATGGAACCGGTTACGAAGGTCCTGCTAACATCCACATCTATGGGACTTAGCTTATATTCTCATTCTAACCATCAATGTTTATCTTTTTCACGCATGGCAAATTCGGAATTTAAAGAATGATAAACCTTAATACAAAATAATTTTAAGGCCTTTTTTTCTTTAAATCACGAACTATGTTGTTTATTAACATAGAAATGTGACATTAAAATTCGAAATTTTTCGAAAAAAATTTAGGTATTATGATTTAAACGCCTTGATATTGAATTTATTTTCAATTGAATGCTTCAAATGCTTTACTTTGAAAAATTAAATATCGAAAATTGTTGTTACGTCTTATCGATGATTTTTTATTTGTGGGACACAAGCATGTTTTATAAACATGCCCTGTGGGATTTTCACCCAGACACCACAATTCTTGTTGCGATCAGTTCACATCCATTAAATCACTCGGATAATCTGGAGCGGGAGTCGACGCAGAGACCGAAGAGTCGTTTCCGTCGTTTATATCTCCCTCACGGGTGGCTGGCCCAGGTCCGCCACATCCGCTCGTACGTAATAGAAAAATACTATATCAGAGAACGCGACCTCGTGAAGGTGCAGAATAACTTACAATACCTCGAATAGCTCAGCTTTTTACAGCAGTGCCGTCGAATTTTTTTTTTTTCAGTAATCGACAAAGCTTGAAATATATCTAACCGCGAAAAAGGGCAAAAGCGACGAAATTCCGAGATTTTCCACGGCCTCAGCTGACAGAAACGAAAATTCTCTTCAGTCGTGTAGGCATTCCCAAAAAAGTATGCTAACGGAGAAAGAATTTTTTGCTGTATTCCCCATTTACGACTATACTGGAGCACGAGATATCGCAGCCATGAAACATTGTATTTGCATAACGGATGTGTGCATCGTGTATATAGGGAGGATAAGAGTGATGACATTGGGGGGAGGCAAAAGCTTACACTAGATTTTCTCATTTCTTTACGAATGCCTCAGATACTCGTAATTCACGTTCCAAGTCACCTCAACTCACCATGCTGCTGTGATGACTTCTAGCCTCGGATAGCTAACACTCGGAAAACAGTGGCAGGAAATTTGTCGGATGGAAAGAGCGAAAAAGATGGAGAGAGAGAGAAAAAGAGAAAAAGCGATTCAAGATAGAACGCCGGTAAATTGGTTTTCAACCGTTCTGCAGAACTAAGAGCTATGGAGACTCTGAATTGGTAAGTAAGACAGGAATTCTCACGCATATGTCCGAAGCACTTAAGTGTATGGTCATTTTGGTCATCAATGGTGAAGACACAATTGACAAAGAGGGAATCAATTTGGTGTGAGCTCACATTTTTGTAGAATGGTTGTATATGTTATGGAATATTGCATTTGCTGTATGTGCATCAGGTATACATGGACTGATGATATTGAAGAAAGACGAGGGCTTACCTAGATTTTCTCGTTTGTTCACGGATATCTCGTATACTCGTAAGTCGTCGTACGTCACCTTAACGTACCAATCTGCTCTGATGACTTTTAGTCTCGTGTAGCGAACACTTGGAAAACGGTGGCAGGGAATTTGTCAGTTGTAGAGAGAAAGAGAGAAAGAAAGAGAGAGTAAGAAGGAGAAAGCGATGGAGCGATCCGAGAAAGAACGGCGCTAAAGCGTTTTTCAACGGTTTTGCAGAATTGGAATTTGCGGAGGCTCCGGCTTGTAAGTAAGAAACGAATTTTTGCACATACTTTCGAAGCAGTTAATTGTATTGTGACTGTAGTTATCAATGATAAAGGCACAATTAGTAAACAGAGATGATGATTTGGTGGAAGTTAACATATTTTCGGATTGGTCTTAATCTAATTAATATTATATCAATGTGGGAAAACCGCATTAATATTAGTAATGCTGCTAAAAGACAGCAAAAGAGAAGACGATAGACTGTGTTTTTCTCCCACAAATATCTCGTACACTCATAAGTGCCATCAAGGTTCCGTTTTATTCGGCTCTGATGACCACTATTTTCCTATAGCTGACGCATAAGCCCCGTAGCAGGTAATTTGACAATTGTCAAGAGAACGAGCGCGATCCAAGGTAGATTTCCAGTAAAGCATTTTTCGACGATTCTGCAGAGTCAGGAGCTGCGGAGACTCTGGTCCTTAAATGAGAAAGGAGTTTTTGCGCTGCAGACGCCTCTGATGACAGCTTAAAATCCCAGAAGCGCCTGGCAACTTGAATTGAGCCGTGATATAACCCCCGATGGTGGCTTCTATAATCGGTGGCGCTGGTTAAGTATCACCTTCTAACGTAAGGAATCTCATCAATCTATTATATATGCGGGTGAGGGTAAGGCGCGGTGCAACAAAAAAGGTTGGAGAAGTTGGAGGGTGAATTGGAGACGAGCGAGCGGCGCTACAATAATTGATCCGCGAGCCCCACGATCGTCAGGTCGAGAAGAGAGGGTAACGAAAAGGGACAAGCGGAACCTTGACCTATATGGAGAATATGGATCGACCTATATGCTGCGAATTTGGGGCGAGATAAAAGAGGAGAAGCGCCTTTCGAATTTTCGGTTCTTTCTCGTCTTTTCCTCTGGCACCTTTCGTTTAACAGCGAAAATAAACATAAATTTGGAATATCTTTACGTGCTTAAGTCGAATTAATTATTAATTTAATTTTTTGGCAGTAATCATAATTGATTTTCATTTAGAGCAATGATACACTGATAATGGGGTCGATGTAACAGATCTAGGCATAGTTGCGAAAACCTGATTCTGGTATGAATAAACTTCATCCTGTAGTCGATTTTGTAATTGTGTTGTTGAAGTCATAACATACATCTATCATAATATAATGTATACGTTTTTTACTGCTATACAGAATATAAATTTCCAATTAAACTTTATAGGTATTATTTTTACTGAAAAAAATGAAAAAAGTATACTTAATGCTTTGCGAAAGTCTTGGGCCATAATTCTCCATTTTATCACAATTTTTCCCAATATTTTTTGGTTTTCCCAATATTCTGTCAATATGAACTTTATTTCCAGTTCCGGACATACTTCGTCTTTTGTAAAATCAAAAAGGTTGGGGTCACACAAATGAGCTGAAAGCTTAAAGTTTATCTCTGTAATTGAAAATAAAGAATGTGGTTACGGAACTAAAACGAAATTTAAAACGAATTTTAAAGTTGATTTAAGTTGTATACGTTATACATTGATGAAATGTGCTCACAGATCATATGTTTATACTCACTAAATAATTTCGCAGAAGTAAAAAACTAAAGATCCTAAGCTAACCAACTATAGTCACAAATTATACTGTAATTAAAACCAAAAAATATATACATATATATAAGACATTCCACATGACTTTAGCCATACAAAAAAAAATTCGAAAAAATGTCCAAAAATTAGTGCCTGAATTTTATCGAACGTCCGGATAACTCGAACTATCCGGACTTGACGGATGTGACACTTCATATCCGAGTAGCAGACCATTGCGAGCCTATCCGGATATCCGCGCTACCCGGATATCCGAGCTATACGGATACCCGGACTATCTGGATTATCCGAGTACTCGAACTATTCGAACTATCCGGATACTTCAGATGCTTGAATTATTCGAACTATCCGGATACTTCGGATGCTCGAACTATTCGAACTATCCGGATACTTTGAATGCTCGAACTATTCGAACTAATCGGATACTTTGAATGCTCGAATTATTCGAGCTACTGGGATACTCGAAGCTGAAATTTTAATTCAATAAAACAAATGTTTTCTCAGTGTTCTATCATAATGTCATGAGTATTTTTTGCTTTCTCATAGAGAAAGCTTTCTTTTCATGAAATTTTTTTTTCCTCAAGATTTTTATGTGAATATAATCACCTAAAACGTCGACAAAAGTGGTCTAGAAAATATGTTTGTGTGTGCGCGCGTGCGTGCGTGTGTGCGTGCGTGCGCGGTTCTAGATACCGAAAATTCAATTGCCCATAACTTACTAACGGCACAATGGATTGTGCTAAAATTTAGTACACAACTACAGTATTGACTCCCCTGTAAGTGATTGATGAATGGATGTGTCCAGTTTTGCGTTAAACTTTCAAGGTTCATTGCATCTTAGGATGTAATTTAGCAAACTTGTTGAACCTAACAGTTATATCAGGATGTGTCAATTTAAAAGTGTGTTAGAGTTCGTTTAAATTGCAGAGGACAAGTCGTTTCTAAAAGATCTGCCTTTTTCCATCGATCTTTAAAGAGATAACGTCTTTGACACCGTGAAGAAGTCGGCTGTTCATGTCATTTTCATAGAAGTCACTAATCGTCTGTATGGTGTCATCTGGCAATTTTTTCCCTGACCGTTGAACGATGCTAGTACACCTTTTGTAGCTCGGAGTCTCTGCGCCTTTGTGCCCATTTGTCTCGTACTCCCGAATTCTTTCTCTAAATCAGCATTCCTTTGCGAAATAGGCGCGCTACTGCTTTGAGAAAAACTTCTCATGAGCGCTTTGTACCCACGATTCAGAGGAACTATCGTCAAAGTCATCCAGAAATAAATTCCTGGTAAAGATTAATGAGGTTGGAAACTCTTAGTCATGTTCTGCTCTATCCTCTTCTAATTCGGTTGATTCGTTCGTAGTATCATTCCTCAATTTCGAACAACCTGTAATGCCAGAAATAATGTTTTGCTGTGATGTTGAAGGAGACGACGGTCGGAAGCGTTTTGCGTCTGGCTTTTCCAAATCATGTGGTCCGTCGCGTGACTCGTTAAGAACTTCATCATATCTTATAGGTGCGGGATCAGCAACTTTCTGAATATCACCTGCCTTCATCCTTCAGTTATCGCAAAGCACTGCGTCTTGTGGTAAATGGGGATATTTGTGTTGAAGCTTCGAAGAAAGCATAACGTAGATAAATCGAAATTCAAACAATGTCATAGATCTAATATAGAAAAAATCGAGAATACTTTTTAAATGATTTGCCCTTCAACAACAATTATTAAAGAATCGGGTCTGGTCGCTCAGAAGTTCGTCGTGAAATGACTGGGTCCGTTATTCTTGTGTCCAGGATCAGCAGGGGAATGGAGCAACATTGGAGTTTTGGGAATGGCAGCAGGGGCAGGGGGAAATAGAGCAACATGGCAATAGGGAAATGGGCATTTTTTTCGGTTCTACACCGTCGATGGTCTATTGTGAATAGATATTGGGTCGGTTACTTTACACGATATTGGATTGCAATTATCAATGCGATCACCTATACCATCAAAGTTGTTAGCTCTCGGTTGGTAGTATACAAGGTTCTGAATAAATTCACCAAGTTTTCTTCTTTCCAGTCTCGTATGAGACTGTATCCGTTGACATCATTTTGGCAGCAGTGACACTTGATTCGCCTTTAGGAAGTAAATGCCTCGGCGGATGAATTAAAGGGTGTGACCCAGATAAAATCGATATGACGTTCATTACGATAAAATATGCACAGAAATATAAAGCATGTTTTCACACACATATTCGATGTTTTTTTTGTGTACATGTTAAGTACGTATGTTTATTTATATATTTCTCTCTATACGATATTGTCAATTTCGTTTGTATCGTTAGGTTCGTTTTGTATTTTAATACAATCTGGAGAGGTACATCTTGACAATGCCACATAAAGTTTTCCATTACTGAATAACGGTTTGTTAATACATAATCCTATGTTATTAAAAGTTTGTCCTTGCGATTTATTAATAGTCATTGCAAAAGATAGTGTAATTGGAAATCGGCGGCGATGTAAGATGAATGGGGCTTTATCATGTATTACTGGTTGGCAGCTTTATTCTTAAAATATATACGATATTTCCTCTATGCTCACCTGTTACAATTTCGGCTTCAATGTTTTTTTTTTCTTTCAATAATCTATGAATTTTTAATCAAGTTCCGTTATATAATCCTTGTACTCAGATTTCTTAATAACATCACAATTGCACCAGTTTTTAGTTTTAACTTGTAACTTGGAAAACCGGATAGTATAACGAAATTCAAATATTCAATAGGGTACTGTAATCGAATGTCGTTAGCAGACTGGTCTACTCCCTTTTGTGTTGCTGTATCGATACTGTAATAGACATGTTGTAAACTTTCGATTTTTGAAAGTACTTTTTCATTTAAGCGATTAACATCGTCATTGTAACTCGCTAAAATTGCTTTATATGACAAAGTTTCCCCCAAACCAATTGTTGCCCTATAAATATCTTTACATACATCGTCGGATTTCCAATTTTCTGAAAGGTGTACTCGCTATATGGAACCATCGCCTATTTTAAGTAACCACTTCGAATGTGCTTGGTAAGGTGTACGCATATTTTTCTTCAGACATAATTTTTCGAAGAAATTCCATAAGTATGAGTACTTTATGGTTTGTTCGATTATTGTAAATTGATTTCCATATTTGATAACTGGGTCAGCCCCGAAAAAGTCGGCTTCCGAAAGCGTCAGCCCCCGAAAACGTCAGCCTCCGAAATCGTCAGCCCCCGAAAACTGAGTACTTCATCGTTTCTTTGATTATTGTAAATTTATTTCCATATTTGATAACTGAGTGAGCCCCCGAAAACGTCAGCTCGCAAAAGCGTCAGCCCTCGAAGCGTCAAGGCGTCAGTTTCCGGAGAGATATTTTTTTATAGTATACATTGGACGTTAAATATATATTTCCGAATGGCCACTGCGCAAATATGTATGTGCTCAGATTGAGCATAGCCTGCAAATGTGTACGAAAACGCCTTTACGACTAATCACAAAGTACATAGTTTACATATATATATATATGTATAATAGTATATATATATATAAAGAGAGAGAGGAGAGGGAAGAGGGAAAGCCCACATAAACATGCCAGTTGTAGGTGGAACGATATATCAGCGATATCGGCATACGTGGAGCGTTTGAGCTGCTCTACAGCGAGATGCAGCAACAGCAGCAGTAGCAGGAGCACCAACAGCAATGGAGACACACGCTCAGGGTTCTCTACTACCAGCATACACGTATATTCTGCATCATCGGGTAACACCCCGTATCGTTCGTGATTTACATCTTCTATTTCCTCGACACACTGTCTACATACAGTAGAAGCTTGCACGTCCCATCGCCGGCAGAACTCGACTTTGGAGAGCTAACAACGACCTCACGACCGTAAAATAAGCTTCAGAGTATACAGAGCAAATGAGAAGAACATGGTGCTCTTACATAAACTCGTTCACAAAGACTACTTACGATGATACTTAATCCTGGCAACTGTGAAATGATAATAACTAATCGCTTAGGCAGGTAAGAAGCTGTTTACTTTTTGTAGTCGCTATATGTATCGAACTGACTTGAACGCCATTGTTTAAATGCGCACTCAAAAGAAAACCATTTCTCAATGGCTTACATCTTACAAGTATTAATTGGATATTACTCTACAAGGGAGGGAAAGACATGGTGTTTGCCGAAGGCCAACTATCCCGCCTGAGTTGTGAGGGCAAAAAACGCCCGAAGTAGAAATTACGCCCCTTATGATGTAGTATACCATTTTTTTTCGATTTCGTTCAAGCGTAAGCACCTTTTGTGCGTTGCAACAAAGTCGCTAGGATTGCTCATTTCTACCCGGAGATGAGTATGGATGTGCAGTTCGGTTTCCATTATTCTCGTCAGGTAGAAAAAACCATTCTTCTCCTTAAAATGGAAGCGAAAATGAGCGATTTTTAAATTAATGAGTTATTCCAGCTAAGCCGGGAATAAACTTTACCCTTAGCAAAATGCACTTTCCGCCCCGTGCAAAAATTAAACTATCAAAAGAGTATCGAAAAAAGTATGAAAACTATAATACCTCTTGTATGATCTACTAGATTAAATTTATAGTAAAAAGCATTAAACCGTATTGCTAGTTTTCGGTATTCGGATCGATATCTTCATGCTTTTTAACAAACCATTGATAGTTGCCAAATCTACGAATAGTGATGTATTAATCAAGACAGGTCAAAATCAAAGGAGAAAGCACGTGATTTATATGTGAATATAATAATTCAGAATTGAACAAAACTGGCTCAATTCCCACAAGATCTTTTATGTACATTGTATAGAAAATAACTACAAAACGAATGAAAGCAGTGAGTCAATAACGATTACAACGTAATCCAAAGATCATCGTTCCGTAATTATTGTGAATTATTCAACAACGTAAATGTTCTTAGAAAATGAAAGAAGAAAAATGTATATAGAGCAGCGCACGTTATTCAATACCTCAAGCCTGGACAACGCAGCCGAGATCAATTCTACCGTATTTTTATGTGCCCTTCCGTGTAGCACTGCTCCGAGTAATTTAATTTCATTAAGACGATGGAAAACACGTTGCAGAGTGAGTCTCTCTTGCTCCTTTGAGGGGCCATTTAATTCTGACTTTCTTGCAGCTATGTGTGGAAGAAGGACAGAACTCTCATCTTTCAAACGGAGGGGATAGAAGCCTTCGTACCTTAGGGAACTGAAACGATGCACCGTTTCTTTTTCTCCTGTTTTTTTTCTTACCCTCACTACAAGAACGGCTTATATTCCTCTCGCTCATGGTAGTTTGTCTTCATAGGATCGTGCGTGATTACTTCTTGCGTATATGGACCAGTAGTGCTGCTATGCAGGAACGATCGAACGCCGAAGAATCCGACTAAATCAGGACAAAAGGGGTCTAAAGAGATAGCCTAGGTAAGTGATTTCGTAAATTTTCGTAGGGTTAAATAGCCCGAGAAGCTCCGAGGTACGCATTCGTCAGGATTTGAACGAGGCGGATGAGAGAAGTAGCCACCGGGCTTCGCTGTAAATGAGGGACCTCATAAGTTCCTCATTACCAGCACAAGTCGTTAATTAATTACAGCGATTAGAGCTCGTTCAGAAGATTTTAGAGAGAAAAAAACGCTGGCACAAAAGCAAAATACTTCATAAAGAAGAAAGTGCACTGAGAGCAGTAATGAGAAAGCAATTGAAACAGAGAGAGTTAGTTTACCACGTAAGTTTCGATCCGTAGTGAACCACATCAAAACTTTAGTTTCTACGCTGAGACCCTTTCGGTTCTGCACTCTGTTGAAAACGCAGGAGCAACTTCGATCGACGGGCATTCGTCAAGTTTGCCAACACTGTTCACCGCGAACAGTCGAGAAAAAGACAAGGAACGTCGCCAAAGCTTTTTCACGGTGTGACCCGATCTGGAGTCGGCAAGTAGCCACTTTGCTGACTGATCGCGGCCCTTTGTCTTCTATTACTCGTAGGTACGGGTGGTTTCGATAACACCAGCATCATGTCACGTCCGCGGGGTTGAAAATCGATCGATTTAAGCCGCTAGCTACAGATGCTAAGAAATAACGCAATTCGAGACGAGACATTTCTCGTCTCGGCGGCATCACTAGAAGGGCCTCATAAGTTCCTCATTACCAGCTCAAGTAATTAATTAACGTTGGGAATTCTTATTTTTACACGAAAAAATTTATTGAATCCAAACAGTCATACTGTCACTCAAGATTTATCTAAATTACTCCAGTAAAATTGCAATTTGTTGTTGTTGTAAATGTGCCAAATTGACGCAAATCTTGAGTTACTTTATAAACTTAACAAGACATCCGGAAAACACCGCCCAATTAACGGGTTTCGATAATACCTACCTACATGAGTACTATACACACGCTTAACACTTTTTTCAGACTGCCGCTTCTAGTGCAGAAGCTTTTGAAAGCGTGCTTTCCTGCTTTCCCGAGAAACCCCCGGCCCTTTTGATAAGGCCCGGAGGTTTCTCTGTGTCTCGTTATAGATTAAGGAAAAGCACAGCAATGGCGAAAACGTGCTGCTGTTTGCAGGAACCGCAGCCGTAGCCCTTACCGGAATATTGTGCCATGCCGCGCGCTAGTTTGGCTCTCACGAACAATAACCACTTGATTGCATCCCCGACGATGGTTATAATTAACCTGCCGCGACGCCCGGTTTATTCCGGTGAACCGCGTGAGCTGGAAACTCGCCGCCTAAGCAATTAATTACCGGGTCAGGACGTCGGCGACGACAAGGCACAGGATGCAGGGTTACGACGGTTATACGGTTTACTCACATCCGTTTGACGTAACCTGTAAGGTAAGCCGTATCGAGGTGCTTGGCCTATCTATACACTGAATGACCTATTGCGCTACGTAACACAATGGACACAAACAATCTAATATTATAACTGAACGGCCAGTGTTTATGTGTTCCGATAACTCGATCCCTCAACTACCTTAATCCACCTTTCGAAATTTGATCACGTATTTAGTCATATTCAACATTGAACAAAATTACCATATCACTTATACAAGTCGTCGAGAGCAATCTGTTTTTAATCTAACAAATATTCCTGGAAACTTACGACTGCCTACGTTAACTTTAAATTGTTTATGTAGCTACCGTCAGTTGTAAGTTCACCGAGAGATATCTAAAAAAAAGTTTGCAAATTTTTATTAAAACTTGGAATGTAACTCTAAAAATGTTATAATTGCTAAGACTACAAGGTTTTGTTTACATATATATTTTCAGTGTGTGCATTTATGAGATTGTGATACTTCATCGAGTGAAAAATTAATATCCTCCGGAAACTTTCAGTATAATTACAAAAAAGGGAAAGTGACGGATAAATCATTTTCGTCTCATTATAATAATTCACCATTCTTTTTATAAGGAATGGACCGAAGTCGTCTCGAAGCCCTCCGAGTGCATTGTTCGGAAAGTAATGAGTCGCGCTGCTCAGCATCATCTCCTCCGCCTCCACCGTTCCTCGTAACGCCAGGGCAGCTGCTACTTTAACAATAATCCAACCTGCTCCATTGTTTCTCGCATACTGTACGCAATCTTTCACCACTGCATGGGCTTTGTCTTTCCGCAACAGTCTGCCAGCCTCTGGACTCGCCGATCGCGTATGATCTCGTTTCCCTATCGATTTTTTTTTTCCTCTTTCACTCGTGGATGGCGACGATGCTCTTTTCACGTCTTTTTGCAAATTCACTGACCCCAAATGAGGGTAAAAGGCCAAGAGTCATTGTTTGGTCTCCCGTTTAATCATGGGAAAAAGGAGAGTAAAAACAATAATGGAGTATAAGGTAAGATGAAGAGTGTAAGGAGTATACTTCAAAAAAAAATTCTGTCGATGAAGCTTCATTGGGGAAGTTAATCATTCGAGAAGAGGGACCGGAAGGCTTCGGCTCGATGAATCTTGTCGAATGCTCCCAATCGGTTCACGATGATCGCAGAGTTCCGCCCACACAGCGTATTCCGGAACTGTTGAAAAAATGATAGAAAGCTTTTTCAATGGGCCATTCTGGCGGATATGAAGGAAATGGGATCTGCAAGCAGCAAGCCGCAAGCTCGATGGAGTTTTATGGCGCTATACGCTTAAAATATCCAGCCTTATCTTTAAATACGTCGTTTTATAACGAAATGAAAAATACAAAGAATAAGGGTGCGTTCAAGACCAGTATGTATTAAAGTCTAGCCCTAAAGTGAATTTACCGACCTAAACATTTTCTCAAATGCACGATTTGTATTATGAAATACAAGAAGTTGAAACTGCTCTAACTCATTTCGATTTGTTACTTCGCACAAAGGTACGTTTTTATTTTTGTTGAGAGAGAATATCCATGTACGCAATTCAAGTACTAAATTTAATGAATCCCTGCTCCATTTTTTTTAATACCAAATTCGTATCATGGAATGTAAGAAGATGAAACTTCTATGATAAAAAAGTTCTATTTAATTTACTTTGATCACTGAACTGAATTTATAATGCATGGCATATGTGGCATGTGCTATGCATCACCGATACTTCATCGATGGTACGTTATATGAGACGGGGGGAAAAATATCGTTTCCTGATGGTCCCTTTTTCCCCTTTTTCCTGTACTCCTCTGACAGCTCCAACACTCCTGATAAGTTATTCTCAAAGGCTCCCACGTACTACAAAATCGCTATGCCCACGCCTCGATGGAACAAGTTCGCATGATACTCCGTCAAACTTTCTAGACGATAGACTATGTATAGGAAAATGGAGAAAAAAACCGGTGCGTAATGCATAAAAAAATAAAACCAGGCTGGCGGTAGGGCTCCTGTCATGTATTCCATCGATAGCTCACACATTTTGATGATGAATGCGTGAAACTCGAGTCTTCTCGTGCGAAAACCAGAACACGAGGGTGGAGATGAACACCCGTAGAGTAACATTCAAAAGTTATTTCGAAAAAATTCAAAGAACTCCATTTATGAATCTTATGAATGAGTCCATCGAATACTGCTATATGCTATATTCCGAAATTGCTTTAAATCGCATATGGAAATATCTGGGAAATGACTGTAGGTATTCAACAAAAATGAACCTAAATTTGGTTCAAATAAATTAATTTTGTTATTTCTTTGACAGGCTACTAGTATTGTATTCAAAATGAGTATACTTTTTATTTGAGTGCATATTTTTTTTGGGGGGTAGTAGATCTACCGGCTGATTGCTATACTTTAGCGATATCTCTGATTGAAGTATCAGAAGTATTTGATTTGAAGCAGTATTTAACTCAAATATAGAATTCAAATTTCGTTTGTTTAGTATATGAATACATTTTTTCAGTTTATTACAACTGAAATCTGTTAGTTGTAATTACGCACGGAGGAAATAATATGGAAATTATATCTACATTTGGTGCGGCAAGCGAAAAATATTCCGACATTCTGACGATATATTCCATGCGTTGAAAATAGCAGCAATTTACATATTTTAGTCTCTCGACTTTTTTTTAATTATAATTTTTGTGTATTGACTGGAAACCATATCAGCCAGGATCGTGAATACCGTCGTAAGGTAAGGTTACATTACCTATAAGTTATGAGTGGCATATGTGTTACACTACACATTGTAGGGAACCGTGTGACAAGTGTAGCAGTATGTTTAATTGTAACAATGTTTATTATACTAGGTAATGTGGCCATACTGTGACATATGTGCAGGAGACGTATAAAACGGTTTCACTCGACACTATGGTAAAATTCCCCGAAATTCCAGAGAAATTTCAGTTTTAGGGGGGGGGGGGGGGGAGAGAGGTTGAGTTTATTCAATGTAAAAGGGACATGTTTGCAAGAATTTTTTTGGCAATGCAGAGTGTTAGTTTATACAGTCATATATTTCATAAAAGTCTGGCCTGGAGCAACGAACGCTTAAATACTGATAATTCTGTCAATTTTGCTCCGGTCATCAATCTCTATAATTTTGGAGCGGTCATTCTCAAAATATTTTCCAGTGTAGTAACGGTAATAGGTAAAAACTAATAATTCTTTGATTTTTCTGTACTCTGGAAAACATTTTCGTTTATTTGAACAAACAGAATTCTAATATAATTATCTAGTCAAAACTAATAAATCATTTTTCTAGGTGATAAGCCATGAATTTACTTAACGTAAAAAAATTGGTACTACATCATTTCGATTGAATTATAATACTAATAGAGATAACGAACTGCAGGTCAACTATTATTTAGAAGCGTAGAGGTAAATTCTTCATGAAAACAGTTCACAATTATGCCGACATTCATATTTGCGTTATTGCACAGAGCGGCCGATTCGAGCGTTTGACATCTAATCCGTCAGAACCAACGCAGGTAGAATTTAATCTTTGGAGTCAAATTTCCATTAAGCCGGAGCCAGACATGGGGCCCTACGTGCAAAGGGAGCAGAGACTTCGCGTTCACACGCGAAATGAGTATCCGGCCAGGCTCATTTCCCTATGCGCGTGGCTATGCGACGCTATTTCACGCGCTGAGCGGAGTGAAAAAAAAGAGAGAGGCGGGGGATTCAGAGAGTGGGATAAAAGCTTGAAAGCTCGACCAGGCGATAACCGCACAGAGCTACGTTCCTCCTCGCAAGGAAATCGCGTTGCCTCAAGCCACCTTCTATTATGCAGATCCCAATAGAAATTCTTTCACGCGGGTTCTCGTTCACCCTGATGTCTGCGTCACGGGATCGACCCCTTAACCCCGTATTTTACCTCTTCCTTTTAACTGACATTCAAGCCACGGTCAGGAACTTCACCCGCGTATTCCTAGTTTTTCAAAATGAATTCACAAAAAAAAAATAAAAATACAAAAATTAAGAAAAAGAATTTGACGATATCTTACGAGGCAATTTCTCAGCTAACTTAACTTCGGACTTTCTATCCTACAGGAGTACAAAAAGAGGTTTCATTTTTTTGTAATTCTTTGGAAAGGTATTGCGCAGATGTTGATGAAAAATTCCATCCGTCGACTTGTCAGTAACTCTTCACGCAGGAGTGAAAAAATATTGCAAACTTTGCTTTTTAACTGTACGATTCGAATGAAGACCAGTATTTGTCTATTTTAATCAACCTAACGTATGCCTCTTGCAATACGCTTGTCGAGTAAGTGAAGAATTTCATAACACGTTTTCATTTATTTTAGTGACTTAATTGACAGTTTTGAAGATATTCAATATGGAACTTCAGAAGATACCATGTGTCTATTTACACATTTAATGAATCAATTATTAAATTTGCAACAAGCGTCTCTTAAAAGAGTTCCGCAGCTTAATAGTTGCAGAATAAGGTCCCAAAGAAAAATAGACCCCCCAAAAAAACACCATGTGTAAAAAAAACTTGAGACAAGTACATTTACGTTAGTGGAACCCAATTCTTCCCCCAAAAACTGTGTCTGGAAAAATTGAGCTATAAACTATGTATAGGAACAAAAAGTCGTGAAATAAATTAACTAAAAATATCTGCAGCATGTCAAGCACATGTTGTTTATCATTGATATTAATATTGTCACAGTAATTTTATTCGGTACTAATAAGCTTACAGTCGAAGGAAAAAAATCCAGGAATGGACTAGAAAAACCTTGCAGTTGCAATAAAAAAAATGTAAACTGAAAAATTGGAAAAAAAAATTAGAAAAAAATTTTAAATTTTCAGAATGAAAAAAAGAGAATCAAGAGTACGTGATGAGTTTGCGAGGTATCGCACATGGTCCATCACCATAGAACGTTCATATTAGCATCTCAACTCGTCAAGTACTTTGAATTCTCTTTTTTTCATTATGAAAATTTTCAAATTTTTTACAATTTTTTTCGCATTTTGTAGTTTACATTTTTTAAAGTTCAACTGCAAGGTTTTCTTGTCTATTCCTGAATTTTTTTTCCTTCGATTGGACATCATCAAACTATAGTCCAACTCTTATTGGCATATAAATAATATTATAATATTATAATGATTGAATTTAATGAATACCGAAAATTACATTTTATTTCAGACGATCAGCGAATATATATATATATATATATATATATATATATATATACATACGTATGTTTGTAAAACAATCGACATCTATTTTTTCAGGTAAATATCGATAGAACCATGTTTTAAAAAATTCTGCCGGCAGTTTTACATGCAGGAGGTGTATTTTGAGATCCAAGTACACACTTTTGCACGATTTTAAAAGGAGTTTAAAAATAATATTTTTTTTCGGCCTAATATATATATGTATATATAAATATATATATTCCGGTCCGGATACCGGTTGGTTGAGATCACGCCCCTGCGAAAGATATTACAATCACGGAGGTGCGAAAAAGGACTGAATTTTTTGGAATATTTCAGAACTATTTCGAGATACAAATTACAATATCAGTGCTCTGGGGAAAGCTGCGGAGGTCGTTTTGGTGTCAAACGGAATGTTTTTGCATGTAGTATTTTGTCGCGTCTTGTTTTACAGTTTCCGTGAACTGGCCAAGGTTGTTAGCCTTAGCCTCAACAATGTACTGTTGACAAAACGTTGGCGACTACTGAGCTACCGTATTTTCACTCGGTGTGAAATACCTAATTTACCTTATGCTACAGTCAATGGTTACAGTTGTAAAATAAATGTGACTTTAATTTTCAATAGAGATTACGATTGCGTTGTGTGCGACGCAACATATTTCATTAAACCTGGAAAAAGCTTGAAAACGCTACTATTTCGTTGATATAACGTATCAACGTTAAAAAAAAAGTGGCTAAAATAAGTTGCTCGGAGTAAAAGATACGGCGGCAGCGTCTTATCGGTCGATAAAGAAAATGTCGGCCGGTAAGGAAAGAGAGGTAAATGTACTTATCTCAAGACGCTGCCGCGTCTCTTCATATCACAAAGAGCAGTTCTGTTAAACAGTTCATTCCAAATCATGCACAGAGTTGAAAAGCTCGAATCTGGTTAATTGAACAAAGGATTGACCTCTCTGGATTTCATGTTGACAGAAAAAATTTTGGCATCAGTCCTTAAAAGATGGATTTTATTGAAATTTATCAGTCGACGAGGAAAAATGTACAGCCAATTTATAATCATTACCCGTGCAAAAAGAAGTATGAAAAGAGTATTACAATGGTATAAAATGAAGAGGATTCAGAGTATGTGATATTGTACTAAATCATATTTAAATTACACTCAACCAATGCCTTGTCAGAAACGGTGACGTATGACAGTGCTATAAAAACAAATGAAATGAGCGTAATTTAAGTATATTGTCATTATAATTTGAGTATGATTCAGTCCAATACGCCATATTCTTTATACTTTCCAGTTTATACCGTGCTCATACTTTTTCATACTTTTCTTTAACGCGGGTATTCTATGACTATTTTAACTCCCTTAAAAAATGATTTACTATCTGGAATTGTTTCAACAAAGGCGAATTAAATATTCACCTTATTTATTTCATACTTTATATATAAGTATATAAAAGGAAGTCATCAATATGTACAGCAAGGGGGCCATACAACTGGAGATTGGCGTTGATAAAAATACCACATTTTCGTGAATGAGTCAGCCGCTTTTCGTGAAAATCCGTCCCCAGAAAGAACAACGCGTTGGCCTTCTCGCTTTCGCAGCGGAATGTCAAAGTGGCGGACAAGGGAAGAAAAGGGGGAGCAAAAGAGAATCGACGCTCAGGGGGATCTCTCATCTAGCTTACCAGGCTCCTATTTAGCCCTCTCTAGTAGAATCTAGTATGCCTTCCGTCTCTGTCCTTCAGTCCGGCATCTCGATTTCATAGAAAGGAGGGTAGAGCAGAGAGAATGCTAAATCGATACGTGTAGGACTGTCACTCCCTTTGCCTCTGACCCTCTGTCTGTTGTCTACAAGTCTGTGTGCTACGAAAAGCCGACTGTTAGGGTCGCACGTGGAAGCATTTGTGTCGGAATACTATATACAAAACGTTTATTCGACGAGCAACTACGAGTCTCTATAGGGTGGCTGCTGTGTGCGCAGGTTTTAGGTGTGTCTGGAGGGAGAGGACAAGGGAGGTAGATTTACTGTAGGACCTAATCGAACGGGAGACGAATTCGTCGAGCCGAGATATAAAAGTACAACGTTGTAGCAGCAGTAGCAGCAGCAACAGCAGGAGGAGCTTGTTTTTTCCCATTCGGTGGCTGAATGCGCGAGCCATTTGTCCGTAGAAACCCGGAAAAAGAGGATGAAGGGTTTTGGCGAGGATTTTTTTTCGGGATTTCGAGTAGAGTGAGGCCAGATATTAAGAGAGTGAGGACGAGCGAAAACGCGAGAATGGCGAAATAGAACTGGCTGCTTGACACTGTTCATCCACCCGTTCAAACGCATCCCATTGTTTCATCCGTACAACCAAGTCCAACGAGCCGAAGTGCAGCTATGCATCTCCATCTCGAAATTAGTATCTGGAATTTCTCGTCATTCCTCACGGCTCGTTCTCGCGCTCGACGTGATTGCTTACTCTCTGCGAAGGGGCTCGTGAATTCTTGTTCAAACGCGGATGGTGTACTTGAATAGAAAAAAGCAAAATAAGTGGTATCCAGAGACGATATATCAATGATTTCAGGCGAATAATGGATTTCAAAGTCTGCGTTGAGCAGAAAATTACTGACTATGGGATAAATGTGTGATACGTCATGCGTATTGTAATGACAACGGTACAAGAAACGTCTGATTTCCATTCGAGATCGTATTATCCGAATTCATACATTCCCGCAATGTTTTACCAAAATATACGCAGTAGCTCCAGCTATTATCAAGTCTCAATCATGAATTCTCATCCATGTGCATATAGTTATAGTATCGAGATCCATTACATAATATTCCATTGGAGTAAAATTTTTTGAATCGTCAACATCGTTTAATTATTGAAATTCTATCACTTATAGTTATTTATTGGCTAATGTAACTATTCAATAATGATGTACTATCCATTTAGGTGGACTCAGAAAACCCCTAATTGGTCTCTCTCAAATACAGAAAATATTGGGATGAGGCATCATCGTTATTTTGACTTATGTCATCAAGTTCCGTCATTGGATACGATAATATAAAATTGATACTGGGATGTCATTCAATAATTGCCATGCAATTCCACTGAGCTTAACCAAAACCCCTGCTTGCATTCTGTTTATACTACGAATGTGTGCTGCAGAGCATTATCTAAAAATTCGTAGGTTGACATACAGCCAAAATCTGCTGTGTATCGACGAATCATAAAGAACGTTGTCCTGTCGGATAAAAATGAAATCAATATCGATTAAGGAATCTTTCGCGCCAGTTCGTTCGGATGCCCGTTATGTTAGCAGATGCATGGTTTAGCGTAAGATTGATTGCCCAGTTACTTCCGCAGACCGTTTCACTCTTACTTCTTCTACCTCATTCCTCTCTCAGCAGTTTGTCTGGCAGTCACTTTTCCCTCCTGCAAGAAACCATGAGACTAAGCACCAGAGTCGACGAGCGCCTGGGCGCATTACCGATTCATCGTATTCAAGAAAAGGGGGAGCGAACGGTAAAAAAATGTAAAGAAATGCGGAAACGCAATCAGTATCGAGGGGTAAGAAAGCATGATGTTCGATTGGATCGAATGACTTTGAGACTATTGAGAAAACGAGAAATAATGTAGTTGGGGTTATAACCTGAATAGAAGGTTAGCCGGTGAATAGTGCAGCGATTAAGGGTCTTGGTCCTTAGCTCACATCGAATTCCGCCTTTTCAAAATGTTGAAGGGTGCTGACGAAGCGATTTCTTTAATACAGTAAGAATCAATGTACAGGATTGATAGCATCCTTCACACATGCAAAACTAAATTTTATCGAATTCGGACAAAATCAGGGCGAGTACATAAGTTGCCTCTTTAAAATGCCTCTTCCAGCTATCGGGAAAAAAAATTATGCCGAGTAAATTCTCTACTGTCCGAAGATATCTAGAAGACAACTATTAACAGTTAGTTTACTTTAGAGCTTTTGTCAAGGCAGCAGACTTTGTTTAAATTAAATAAATCATAGTTGTATCAACCAAATGAACAATGTTGAATCTCAATCCCAGGTTGATTATCGCGCCTAGTTGAAATAACAGATATGAATTTTGTTGGTTCATTGTTAATAACAGACTTAAATAACGGTTGGTTAACTAAAATGAATGCTTATTTTAGTTGAATGAAACGGACGGTTCAGTCTGTTTATTTGATTTGCCAAAATATTTTGTGGAACTGAATTTAAAAATACGTTTGGATATGTTTGTGATTTGATTAAATCATGTTATATTTCTGCTGAAGTATCTGATTCAATTAAACTAAATCATTTCACACATCCTAAGTGTGTATACTATTTTAGATGAATAAAATTAATGAAAACAATTTTGAAACAGACATATATCGAATTATGTTAACCAATTATTTTGTTGCATATGAAGTAGATGCGATGATAAAGTTTATAGTATTTGTCATCATTCATCGAAATGATTCGTTTATTTGATTTGAACTTTAATTTAATAGGGACAACTAAACGCACTTTCTCGAAAACGTGCTCAGTTCTGCGAATCATTCTTCCATTCTTATTATACCATTCAGATATTCTAAATCCGCAAGTGCTCGGTAGCATAGTCGGTCACGGGAGCGACGTTAAGAAATTATGTAGGCAGGTCGTAGGGTAGAACCTCGGTATAGGCAGGAAAACATATTCTTCCACAGGAACGATTACCTCCCATACACTACTACTGACAATGTCTCCATGAATAATCCGCGAGACTAGAACACATTTATGTTCATTCTTAATTGCAAAGTACATGCGCATTATTGTTTGGGAATAATCATTGCATTCGCCAAGTTCAAACGAATGTTGGTTTCCTTCAACATTGGACGCCTTTTCTTTGACGCCCAATTCAGTTAAGTCAACAGATCATTTTTTTATTTCGAACAAATGTTCTTCATTTTACGAAAAAATACTTATTTCATAAATAAAATCTTCATTTCTAAAAAAAAAAAAAAAAAATCGAAGCAAGAAAACGTTACTCTATTCAAATGAATATACGTGTCAAATTGACAAAATATTTGATCATTATAAACCGAATTTGATTTAAACAACTCAATATTATATTGTAAGTACTGTCTCTCATTTTTTTCAAACAACAAAATATATTGTTCGTGGTACATAATGTTTATTCAAATGTATATCCCGTGCGATTTTGTTGAAGCAAATAAAACGTTGTTGTTTCATCTAAATTTTTTTCAGTGTGTTTGGGGTATGAATAGTTGTTTGTAGACGAACAAAGCCGGAATAAGTATTTGTTTCAAAAATCACAATTACTGAAATTGTGCAACACGAGCTTAACAGTCTGTAGGTCTATAATTATTTTTCAGTGTGGAAGCTTTATAAATACACCTCATATCGACCCTTTTTCAGTCTTGTTATTTCTTTCAATCTTATTATTTCAATAAAAGTGTAACACCACAATTACTCCAAATATGTGTATCTACCTTAAAAGTGGATCATACCCATGAAAAAAATGAAAACCTTTAGCGATTATCCCACGACAAGAAAGCAGGTATTAATTTTTATTATTATTATTATGACTGCGGTTGCACAAGTAGAGTGCATCACCAGAGTCTCGGGCCAAAGAGCAGCACGTGGAGCGTGGATTTGAACATTTTGGTGGCGGTAGTTAAATGCGGGAGCGCCGGAGGCTTATACCCCGAGAGACACAATAGTGGAGATAGCGAGACAACTGGTGTAGCTGAAGTGCCGGTGCACAAAATACCCGACATTCGTGTTTATTAAAGTTTATCGCGTTTACTTTTCCTGCTGTAGACTTTCACCCTCCAACTCATTCCGCCAACGGTACTATGTTTATCTTTTTATCTCTGTGTCACAATTCCCACGCATCTTTCTTCAAGCCAATCAGTCTCATTTTTCATAGAAAACCAGACAGACCTTTGAGATGCGAAATTCGTTCGGATAACTAACCTCCTTTGGTCAACCAGCAGTTATGACGATCGTTTGCGATAATCAAGCTTTCCTAGGCTGCGCAGCGAACGAACGAGTGAACAAGCTGTTTGCCAAACGATAATGGCACTCTGTATATGTATTTCTCGCTCAATAGACACAGCAGACACAGAGTGCTTATCATTCTGCTCCGACAGAAAGGGGACAGCCATACTTTCATATAATAATAACAATGATAATAATAGTGACGAGGTCTATAGACTGAAGGAAAGGCTGAAATCCGGATGCTGGACAACGTCAAGGATCGACACAGCAAATAATAAATATTTAATATAAGCGAGTATATAGACAGGACGCTTTGAAAGCATCAAAAGGGGCGGCGCTGGTGGTAGCATATAGCGTGGGTCAGTATTGACCAGGGACGAAAGCGGATGAGATATAATATGTACCGCCTTCACTAAACACGGGCTGACTAGAATGGGGCGGGTTGCACAGACCCTTGAATAAAAAGGGACCGCCATGGGGAAATCAAGGAGTGGTATGACAATTGCTGACAGAAAAGGGTTAAGCCGTCAGCGTAACAACTCATAATAATAAGCGAGTAGTTATTATTATGTTCTCTGTTATTATGACATTATCTTCCACAATTATCGGGGGAAGATTTTCATAACGGAACGCCCTAGTACAAAACCTCCTTGGAAAAATGTAATAATAATTAAATGAAAATGCTAAGCATAAATTATTTTCTGATTATTAAGGATATATCAAGTTCGAAAAAAATTTATTTTTTTACTTAACTTATAAACCGTTGTGGGAAGATGGTTTTTGACATTGGGAAGATGTGGTAGAGTAGATAGAACAAATTTGTCGCCACATTTTAGAATCAGCAACGGGCGCAGCCATCATTTTTTTGAAAATGCGTTCTCTTCACAAAGTTCATGCACAACTTATCAAACTTTCCAGTAAAAAATTATTGAATACTCAATGGTCGTTTGTGCAGTGATTCAACTAAGTTTAAACCCTCCAGACGTTTAGTGAAGCCTGCTCACACCAGCCGTCTTATATTTGAGGTCATCCTTGCTCCGCAACGCAAACATTTTTCATTGTAATTATAAATACAGGAATTATTTATAATTGAAAGCAGCCTTAATTGTCTGACCATAAGTAGTAAAGTCGACCTGCGTCAGGCAAAGTGCCTTCGGTGGATTTCCCCAACTTTACAGGAGAAATGCTGAAATAAATGAACTAGCCGAGCAGAGCTAACTACTCAAGTCCTCGTAATGTACCGCGTTTTTCTTCAACGTTTTTCAAGATGTATGTAAATACATTTGTTTTGCTACAGTGGATGTATCCGATAGCGCCGAAAGCTATATACATTCAGTTTTTGTTACGAAACAATATAATTTCAGTAGAATAGTTCAGTAATATCCTTCTTCAAAACCGTTTCCAGTAATAAACAAATTATGCAATTGCTAAAAATGACCAATCACTGATTACCCTACCGTCGACTTTCTCTACTTACCAGTAAAAAAGCCAGGCAAAATCACCAGGAAATCCAGAGCAGGCTACGTGAGATAAGCAGCCACGATTGCCTGACCGCAAGTAGTAAAATCAACCCGCGTTTGACAATACGCCGACAGTAGTACAAGTAGGTACAAATCAGCCGCTAGGAGAAAAGCGCGCTTCCGTTGGACGTTATAGTCACCGAACGCCGATAAGATAGTAAATCCTAGTTATCGATTACTACCTTATCATTGGAGAATCGTAAAAGCTCTTCGGTAGTCGGTAAGGTCATGAGTTACCGACGTGCGCGGTGCAGGATAACGTTCAACATGTGAGGAGCTACGACAAGCGAAAAGCTGCAATTCTGGTACGAAAATATTTTTCTCTTCTGCCGGTTATCATAACACGCCGAGGTAACATGATATCTTTTGGGGGTACATCAGAGGCTAAAGCTCACACGTAAACAGAGTAAAGTCGATTTCCGGCTTACCTCAAAAACCACGCTCGCGGCGAATTGTTCATTTGTCCGAACTACGCGGATGAAATAATTACACTGTATGAAACATCGATCGGGGAATTAGTTGGTTCTATTTTGGCATATTCCGGCGTTTGCATAACTCATGAGTACCGCGCGACGCAAAAAAAAACACAAATCGTTGCCGTATCGATTGTTCGTATTCTCGGAGGAGTGAAACGTTGAACGAAAAATAATCGATTTCCATGCGCATTGCACTCGCTTGATTGATGACACTGCGGGAAAAACCGGCCGCGAACTGCATGTTCATTGGACTTTTAAAACGAAAAATTGCGTCGATTATTCGAGTGAATAAAGTTGGATGAGTTTTTATTTCAAACATAATGGAGACGATCCGAGTACAAACGTTTAGTTGTTTTTAATTTCCGAACTTTTTTGGACAACTGAACTTTTAAATCGGTATACACGCTTTTTCAATGGAATTGACTTTATACACTTGGGTTCCGTGAAATCGACGATTGTAGTGCTGCAGCTGCAAATGAAGGGCTGCGAAAAAATAAGGTAGAGTGTAATAATATTATGACTCACCCTAAGGCCTTCGTGCTGATGAGTGGAGTCTTCAGATTGAGGAAACCGTTCTTCTTCACGGTCTGCTGGGGTTGAGTGCAGCTCGTGCCCTCGCCGTTATCGTTCTGTTCCTCCAGATCGCCGTCCCTCTGCTTGGACCTCCTGGCCCGAAGATATAGCCACGCCGCCAGTCCGAGGCCGACCAAGACACTAACAGCGCCAAAAGTTCCAAATACAGCAGTTAATATTACGTCTCGTCGCTCCATGCCCACCTGCAACCAAATACATGCCAATTTAATCAAAACTCTTCACATTGTTTATTATATTACAAGGTTCGAGACATTATTATTTTACAAAATTGAATATACTATTATTTTACAATTGTATCAAGTAGACCGTCATTGCTATGATTAAGTTCATTATGGTAGAATTCTTCAAACAATCAGGAAATTTTAGTATTGTGTGTGGAGTACTTTTTAGTTATTTTATGTTTGAGTTTGAAAATTCCATTCCTCTAAGTCCCATAAATGTATGGTTCGACATTAAAACTATTCTGTTTTGATTTATACATTTCGGTACTCAATATGAATGTAACCAACACATGCCAATTAACCCGAAACTTGACAGATTGTTTATTATTTGACAATGCTCAAGACATTATTATTTCACAAAAGTGAGATATTGTTATGTAATAATATGTATGGAATGTTATCGCTATGTTTATGTTAATTATGGTAGAATCATTCATACAATGAACAATGTTTGGTTTTTTGTACGGAGTACTTTTTAGTTATATTATGTTTTAAAATTCAGTTTCTGTAAGTCTCACAAAAATATAATTCAATAAAAATATGTTTCCATAAAAAAATTATTCTGTCGAGTTTATCCATCTCAATACTCAGTATATATGGAATACAAGTTAATACTTCTATGGAAGAGGAAATATATCCCCAAACTAATCCGGAATCTAGAACTTGCAATTGGTTCACTTATCAGAAATCTATTTTGAGAAGATTACCAATATGTCATAGATATACTGCTTACTTGCATAAACAGTAGGCATTAGTTTTGTGCCTTGTTGTGCTATATACCTCAAGATATCCTCTTGCACTGAGCATCATTTTTCTGTTTATTTACCAAATTTTTAGTATTCTTTGATTGAACAACCCCTTCAACACCGACTTGATTTATTCAGGCTCACACTACACTGAGAGAAAAATCTGGTAATTTAAAAAATAATATAGTTGGAATGACGATAATCTAACTATAAATTATAATCCCTAGAAGAAACGTCTATATTTTATGGTTATAGCAAATATAAGAAAATAGTTAGATCAACCACTAATATAATTGCCAGGAGGAACGTCTATATTTCATGGTTGGTATAGCAAATATAATTATAGTAGCAATCATAAAAATGATAATAGTTTCGAAAACTATGCTAATAGTTTCAAATATGCTATTTTGTCGCATATACGATTTTAAAGTTTGTTTCCAATAACCTTACGTGTATCGTTTATTGAACCATATTATCATCGCTTCAACCATGAAACATTGCAACTCTTCGTATATTCGTTTTACCATGTAAAATATGCTTTTCTCTCAGTGTACAGTCTAATCGGAGTAAATACACGAGCAGGAAATTACCTCAAAGAAAATTCTATTGACTGATGCTTGTAAATATTTTGTATGAACCCTTGAATATTTTCGAGACATAGGTCTATTTTTATAAAAACAAATATCCTGACTGACTCATCAACACCGAATCCAAGCCCCTCAACATTCAAACATGATACTATATCTTGCAACTAACTCACACACTAATAAACGAGAATTTTATAAAATTAGTTTTTCGAAAGGTCAAGAGGTTTCAAATGTATTGTTCATGAATTCCTTGATATGCCTTAGACTCGGTAGAACATCAACGTGGTTTCTACTTATAGAAATGCCCCATACAAACGTTAAAAAATGTAATCAGTATTCTGCTCCAATCAACCCCTAAATTAGTAACAACAGTTATATGCGTTTTTATAGATTACTCGATATTCTTAGTTGCGATAAAACATCGACTTGGTTTTTCTTTCGAAATATCACCCATGGAAATACCATGTAGTATATGCTTTAACTTGAATGTTTATAAACTTTATTAAATAAAAAAAGTCTTGAAAAACAGATATGTAAAAATGAGCCTTTTATGAATATCATCATTGTTATCGCGAAGTAAATTTTTCGTAATCCCTAAAATGTCTCCATTTGTAGTAAAAAAAAATCGGAAAATGTAAAATGCACGCAACATCTCGTGATGCCTAATTTTCGCAACACGAATCGAAATACGGTGACTATCGTCGTGGTCAACATTAAATCTCTGGATGTCATGGTACATCACGCAGGACATAGAAGCTTAACATGATTATAATGATGACCTTGCATCCTCCATTACCACGGCAACCCTGCAACGCGGTGAATGGGAACGTAATCCCCATCATGTCAAAATGGTATACGTTATAATAAGCTTTGGCGTGTAAGCCGTTATTCTCACCTCCGAGGAATTTTGAGGAAAACATGGTGTAGTTTTACAAAGACAACACAGAATGGTCCGTGGTCGTAAAGCTTTATGCCTTCAGATTTAGGCTTTTATATGCTAAATTCAATATTCACCGGATGAAATCCGAAAGGATTAAACCCCGGATCAAATTCCTTGGAATTATTCCTCCATCCATTCTAGCGTCTGCTGAACTTGATAGCCTTGACTTCTCTCACAAGCAACTCGATCTATAGTGCATCGAATTTATATACGCCTTTCGTTATCCGAGAAAGCTATGCTTTCCAATAAAGTATGATAAATTCCTGACACTCAGAAGCAACATTTTTTTATACCTGTGCCGAAAGGTATAAAAACAAAGATGTTTTCTGTATCGTCTGAATTGAAGGTGCACAATTTTATCAACAGGCAAACCATTTTAAACAAATAAAATAGTTGCGTAACGAGACAAACTGTGATCAGTCAGAATACATAATTCTCAGTGAAATTCACAGAATGCGATTTTTAAATCATGGCATTCGATATTCCACATTAAAAAAATATTTTTTAAATATTTGCATAATTCGGATAAATCTGAAACAATCTGGAAAAGTGCGGTTTTACATAAATAAACATTCAAACAATCGCCTGTAATAGATTCATCATTTTTTAATATTTTTCAATAATTTTTTTAATCTAAAAAGCTCAAAAACTGTTAGAAGAACAATCTTCCCCACTTTGGCTATAAACTAGATAATTTTGTTATTAAGCAAAGTATTTTTCAGAATTTTTTCAGATTCTTAAATTGTGGCATTCGATATGTCACTTTAAAAATATATTTCAAAAAAAAATCGCGATAAAAAAGATTTAAAAAATTTTTTTGCGTACTCGAGGGTCTAACTATGCCTAGATAAAATTATGAACTAAATCGGAGGGGTCGAGGTCAAAACCTCGTCGAAACGGGGTGGATCGCCCCATGTATAAGAATCTCCATTTTATTACATATTAAAGAAAACAAAAAAAGGCTATTTTAAAGAAAAGTAATAGACACATATTATTGTCGTCATGAAAATAAAATCATCACAAATGTTCTTACGTATATTACAGTATATTCTGAAAAAATGTAATATTATTATACTGCTTACGACCCTCAATATAATTCAATTCTACTGTACCACCTAATTCTGTTTTACAGCGATGAAAATTAATCAGCAATGTGAGTAATCATTACAATATCTGGGAACCGTAACTATTATTAAGCATCTGGTACCGAGCAGCTGATTAAATAAATTGCACTTTATGAAGATAAGTCTATCGGAAAAAAATTCCGCATTTCACATGCTTCATACTCCGCCGAGTGAAAAATGTCGTGACTACAATAAAGTTCGAAACCTGCACCTTCTGTTTTAATCGGAAAGTCCCTTTTCTGTGGTAGACAGCTTTTCCACGCCATTATGAACATTCCAACCAAGATTGAACGTCTTGAACAGGAAATCGACCCTACCCTGCAATTTCTGGTAAAAATACCGCTTTCTGAAGAGACTTTGTCGGCCGTAGGGACATTGCATCCTGTCAAGCAATATATTTTCACCGTCCATGGAGACCTTGCTGGTACATGAGGCGGGAAGAAAATAAATAAGAGCAGCTGCCTTACGATACGCTTTTGCAAAGTCCACACTGAGTCTTTTTACATGAAATTTTATTTTGAACTTTAAATCGAATTCCGATGAGAACTTCCTCTGGAGCGTCGGAGCAAATAATTTTGTAAATTTTAATAGAAAGTATGGCTACGCAATGGTCCGTCCAGAAAAAGACGTAACATCACATCACCATACTTTTGATCGATTGCATGTAAATAATTAAAGTTAATTTCCAGGATGGAAACTATGAGGACGAAATTGCTATATCCACTTTCGCTATAACCTTTTCATAAGCGACGAGCACAGGCGGTAAAATATACAAATGGCAAATACAATTTCCCGCTACCAAGGGGTCGAGAGCTCGTTTGTCAAGTCAAAGTTGAAGAGCCACTGTCGGGCGACTGGCTCGTCTGCTCGCTCTCCCAACGAGAGCAAAACTACCTCAGTCGTTGGAAATTGCGAAAGCGATATGTTGAATGGATACCGAGGACATGGGAACAGCGAGTCCCTTGGGAAAAACTCGTCGATCATCAACCTTTTTTCTAGGACTTTGTATTAATAAAATATGAATAAGCGTCGGCTCTTGAGTCACACATGACGACAATCACGATAAGAAGGTTGAAAATTGTCCAAACGTGCTTCTTTCTGAAGTGAGGCAGTCATTTTTTCCATCATATTCGCAAATATTGATGATATAAATTAGTTTTTATTAAATTTTGTTAATATTATACGTGTATTTTCTCAAATATTTTTCATTTATCCCGCGATTTTTTATGAGGATAGGTCTAATCTCTTACACGGATATTATCCTGTTTCTAATATCATATCATCTATTGTTTTAGTTAAATTCAAGTACTCTGATAAAAATTTGACAAACAGGAAAATATTGATACTTTCCGGTGTTCATATAATTAAAAAAATTTGTAGTATACATTTCTGCACCGAATTATTCATCGAGGTTTTACTAGAAATTGATGATTAATCAATTCAGTGACTTACTTAATGATGCACAGATTATTCGATATGTCTAATGCATATTTTATATAATGCATTTCTATAGAAGTAATAGTTTACATCAACTTGCTTACTGCAATATGTATAATTGACAATAAGTATTCAAAACACAGTGCATAATTTTTATAATGAGTCTTGGAGCTTAAAACTATGCATCACCCGGTCCGTTTCAACGTCCCTAAAGACTCCCAATCCTCTAAGGTTATCAAGACGATGGTATATCTCTAAATGTCATGAAACTACTTCTCGTTGGAAAGCTGCAGACCATAGTTCCCTGGGTCTAGAGTACAATCGTTAAGCTAACAGGAAGTTGGCGCGTTATCGCGTCACGTATGAGCCTTCTTCATTTCTTTCCGAGACATCAAAGTGGTATTGAACAAATGAGCTTCAAAGATTCTACAAAAGTTGTCCAAGGTAATTTCGTCTGCGAAGATTCACATGTAAAATGGCGTCTAGAAAAAAATTTCAACATTTTTTGTTCTTTTTCGATCCCCATTTTTCGGGACCAACTTTCCGGGAGGTTCTTAATTCCATGTTGTCACTTTGAAGACGTATTACATAGCTTTCTACAGTTTCATCGCACAATTTCTATGATTACCTGTTGGCGAAGCGAGCGCAGAGATTAATATAAGAGCGATGTCGATAATAGAGTAGTAACCCCCTAAAGGAAGCTTCATGATCGATTATTAAGTGGCGCTAGGCAAACTATACGTATCACATACTCGATGCAACCAAACAACTGAAGTTTAATGTGATTTAGGCAGATTCATAGCATAGATAGCTAGAGACTTGTGCCTTGTTATAAATCGCGCTTCCGAGTTTACGAACAATAATAAATGTTTACGAACTGTGATATTAGCTCTAACAACTTGATAGGTTTTTAACACAAGCCTTCAAATGGTAACCCTAAGTTAGAGCGAAGTTAGTTAGTAAACTTTACTTTATAAGCCGAAGTGCGTTGCAGGCTGCGCTCGAATATCATTGACGTTAACTTTAGCATCGACTATTGGCGGTCAGTTTTTCTTATAAGATGGAATTTTTTGGGCGGTACATGTCGGGTCTGAGACAGTAATCGCAAAACGAGGCCTAATTCAAATTCACTAATGCAAATCTTTTTACAATTATCGATTGTAACTGCTCAATAAATTGAATTCATTAAAAACATCGACTACAATTAAACTGTAAAAACCCTGCGATTATAAACATAGAAACTGTGGAAACAATAGCTCTTAGGAATCTGACTAAAATCAGACACGCAAATAATCCTTTACATAAGCCATAAAATCATCTGCCGATGAAGTCTCCGAAGTGACACCGATTAAAAGAAAATGAGGACGGTAAGGACGAAATGGGCAAAATAAAACAACTCGAAGACATTGCGCCGCTATGTAACCCACGACTACTAAACATTAGAGCAAAACACAAACTTCCAACACGCACAATACTTCACGGAAAAAAATGCTTGTAGAACAACCAAGCGCTTGGTTATATATACGCCAGCCGATTAATTGGTTAGGACAACCAAGTTATTGGTCAGCGCCACTAAGCTTATCGTAACACAACCAATAACGTGGTCGGCATAACCAACACTTTGATTGGTCTAACCGATAAATCGGCTGGCGCATATTTAACCAAGCGGTTAGTTGTTCCAGCTAAGCCTTTTTTTCCGTGTTCAAATTCTTTTTCCGCTGGACAATCCACAATGAGTCTGCTACATAATCTTTGTAATAACCGTACAAAATTACAAAGTTACATTTATACACAAAAAGTCACTTGTACTCATATGCTCTCAAACAATATGAAAAGCGGGCTGAAGAACCTCGGCATTAACCAAACAAATCCACGAATTGGACTTATTAACGTGTACATAAGTTCTGTTACGTCAGAGCGTAACTTTATTAAATAAATAAACTATTACAAAAAAATACAATTTCTTGGATAAAACTCGGATGGAAAAAGATATTAAGTTGAAATCCTGGTTTCGATAGCACACAATGAAACAAGTTCTATTGAACCGTTACTGAGGCAGAGAGGAATACGAGTCAAGCTTGAGAGATGCCGTAGCAATGAGACGGTCCAAAACTCTGTGGCTAACGAAGACCGAGCAATTTTTAACAAGGAACGCCTCATTGTCGAATTAGACGATGGACCTAATTATTGACCGTCCTGATTATTGGATACGAAGCGTATGTCGAGGTTTGGCAAAAAGCATATCAACACCTGCGGGATTAGCAACCCTGTATATGATATTACCTCTAGACCACAGCTTTGACCTCGAATCTGCACTTCTCATGAATACATTTTTCCTTCTAATTGCTTTATTAAGTTATCGAAGCTAATATCCTTCAATTTATACATTACAAGTAAACTTCCAATAACCATTACCGAACAAATGTTAGAAATAATTCTGTTTCTCTCTCTTGACGTCAATTTTGTTAACAACATTGACACATGAAACACTTTAAATGATGCAAAGCTTGAGGTTTATAACATTCACTACGATTAAACCAGAAATTTTTCATTAATTCAATTGATTCAACGATTCGATCAATTGATTATTTAAATACAGAAACTGGCAATATTGTTTAAAGGCTAAGAGAATCAAGAAGAACATTAACACAAAAGAAAAGAAACCTAAATCTCGATAATAACATCGATATAAAAAACAATTTAAATGATGTAAAGCTTGAGGTTTATAACATTTACCCCGATTAAATTGGAAATTTACTTAATAATTAAATCAATTTAACGATTTGACCCATCCAACATCAGAATACCGAAACCGGCAATATTGTTTAGAATCAGGAAGAAGTATTAAGATAATACATAAATAGGGAAACTGGCAATATCGTTTCAATATTAATACCGAGAAAAAAACCTCTACAATAAGAACAACCGAACATGCGTAGAGATAATCTTATTTTAATCCACAAGCTATTAGTAATCATCTCCGAGTTCTTGAAAGCGAGAGAGCTCGAAGGCCACCCAGGTGATTTGCCAGATGCGATTCCAAGAAAAACCATTTGCAACTAGCTCGCGAAAACGCAATCACCATGTATGACTCCTTGAATCATTAGTCATGCAAAAGAAAAGAAGAGCAGCTTTGCATTAATTAAATGTAGAGCATTTTTAGGAAAAGGGAAGTAGGAGACAATAGTATCAAAAGAATTCGCAATCTAACCCAGCACGGTCAGTTAACGCCGTTACACATTTCATCAACAGAGGCAGATTGAGACTCGTGGTCGAACCACCGCCCTTCGCGTCGAGAGTTCGAGAGTCAGAGCGGCGACCGTTGAACCACTGTCCCTTTGGTCTGTTATTCCATCTTCAATTCGGGCTGTAAAACACCTGGCCAGTTGGTCGCTCGTTATCACTTTACATTTGGATCACTTGACTTTTTGTCTTTGACCCGTACGTCGTACCAAATTTCCGAACAATCTTTTCCGGACTTTGTAAACCTTCTTTGGTTTTTAATTTATTATCATTTATTGTAATTTCGAATTGCAGTTGCGAAAAAGTGGATATCGGATTATTTTATTGTTTTATTTGAATATTTGGAAATTGAGTTACGAATAAATAATCACTATCAAGAGGGAAGAGTGCCGAGTTGTCTTTTGTCATCCCGAGACTCCCAGATTCCACCCAGTCTTTCAAAAAATAAGAAAGAAGCATTCAAACCAAGAATAAATATATTTCATCGTCGGAACAACATCAAATTGTATCGGAAAATCACATAAATACCATTTTATCAAATAAAATTATTAATTCAACAATAACTATCCATTGTAACATTAATACACGATCTCTCCTAGTTCTCACATATTCGGAAGCATTTCTTTAGCCTAATCCTGGGTTATTATTCAAAAGAATAGACCCGAAAACGGGTTCGTGTCAGGGAACTGTCGTCAGGAGTAGTCAAAGGGATATTATTATCTCTTAACTAGTGCACGGCATATTTTCTTCTCTGAACGTGCAAAATTGTCGGATCGTGAAAAATCCACCAAACTTGATGAAACAGTTCACACACATCCCACTGTCACACATTGTTAAAAAATGTCTGATACGAACCGAATTCGGACCGGGAACACCCAGAAAAAGAATTTGTGAGACCAACCAAATATACGTTTGCGACGGACGGACTTAATATTTGGTTAAACGAACCGACGCATAGTCAATTTTTATCAATTTTCCTTTTCACAATAATTATTATTTCGTTCCGTGAACGAAATATTTCTTGCACCACCGGCAAACGCACATTCGATTGATATTACCAATTTGTTTTCTCAGTGTAACAATAGGAGACAGCTAGGAAATGTCTTACTTAAAACATGCATTGCAAATAGAATTATTCCCATTTCAGAATTAGTTGGAAGCAAACTCGTTAATTGCGTTTCTGAATCACTGCTCTCAGATTTTGGAGATAAGCAACAGTAACAACTTCTGACGTACGACTACAAATGTTTCTCATGCTAAGCGATTATGAGAGATGTTTGTATGAAATTTGTACGAGTTATACCTCAAGAAATTATGGAGTTTTGATGTAACTTGTCCCCCCAAGGAAAGAAAGTACATCCAAGATATATTGAAAAATATATCTCAAATATATGGCATATATCTTATCCGAAAAATACTGTAACTGAGATATATTTTGGGATATAGACAAAATATATGCGAGTAAAAAATATATCTGAGATCCATGTAAGGAAATTGAAAAATATATATTTCTTATATTATCACCGGTAAAGTTCTATGTGTCAGATATATTTATATATATATTTCTTTTGCATGTCTCATCGCGACAAAGCCAACGCGATCCAATCCAATTTTATATACATTGTACAGCAATTCGATTATTTGTGTTTTGCGTTTCGTTGTGATTTCCCCGACAAACAACAATAGCAACTGATGCACGACGAAAATATTTCTCGTCCTAAGGTAGAATAAAGGTGAGAATTGTTTGCATGAACTATGTTCGAGTAATATTCCACGAACTCATAGTGTGTCTAGACAACTTGTCTCATTGTGTCGAAGCCAACAATTCCTAAAAGAGGAAGAAGCATACTGTAGCAATGAGAAATGAACCGGGCCCGAGTTCATGCCAGTGAGATTGGACGAATGAATGTACCTTAGTATCTCTTCCACCAAACGCACACATCGTATCACATCCCTATTGCTTTTATCTTTCCACGGGTCAGGTTACATTCACCTCACACACTTCCACCGCTTTGATGTGTAGGTGGGTATAGTCCCTTTATACCGTTTGCAACAATGAATAACGAGATTAGAAGGGAAGAAATAAGGGATGAAAAAAGGCGCTTAAAGATAGGAACGCTTTTTCAACCCTCGAGTATCTGGAGAGCCACTTTAACGTCAAAAGGGGAAGGTGTAGAAGCAACTTTAAGGTAAAAGCCCTTAAGAAAGGTGCTTAACGTTAGAGTACTACATGCTAAATGCTCAAAACCATATATACCGACATAAAAGATTTCGTTGGTTCAAAGCAATCCGCGACAATAAATAGAAATGGTTGAGTTTCAATACTATCTTTCCATTGAATGATTTCAAACACAATAAAAAGTAGTGACATTAAATCACAGAGATCGTTTCTGTTGATTAAATTGATTTCACTAAGAGGCAGCGGCACTTTCTCCACCACAGCTCAGAGTTTTGGGACCCATTTTTACTTACACTCCTTAGCAGCTAAGGCTTAATTTAGAGAGAGCGTGCTCAAGTATGCCAAAAATGGGTTAAAGTACGGGCTCCTTGAAACTCGAAGCCGTATGTTCGGGAGAATCGGAAAACAAAAGAGTGAGGTTAGGTGCGAGAGAGACAGCCATATACGTGTTTAACATTGGACGATGAAATTCCCGGCGCTTGCGACCATCAAATATATCTTTTCAATGAATCCATCAGACCGTTTCTTTAAATCATCAAAAACTTCTTTTCAGAACAATGAATCTTTTTGTTCATTATATTCTCCCTGAATGAATGTTTCTTTACAGGCAATGAAATGTTCTCGTTGAAATTTAAGTACACTACTCCATTGAAATTAAATGAATCTTTCGTTGACCTATGAAACACATCCTCGAGAGAATTTTTTTTTTCCAGTCAAATCATAAAAGGGGTATAATTTGCCCTGTCAGTCCTAGTGAAAATAGAAGCTTCCTTCAATTCTTATTATAAGCTCAATTATCGAAACGTTTGCTTGAATACCTTAGGGAAATGGTCTTGAAAAGTTTATGGAACAAAAGGCCATTTCTAGACTTGCTGTAGCAGCTCGAGCATCTTCCCAGGCGTAGACTCACCAGGCAAAGCGTTACTGAGCTTGCAGGCCAACGGGCGGTCGATACCAGGTGTACTTTGCGTCTCTGTGCACGGAAAGAAATGTTTGGTTGTGACGACTACGTTCCCAATTTGCAGTACACAATTTCTCAAAATTTAGTTGCCTCAACCATATGGAATAGTAACCTTAACTATTCACGAGTAGTCCTCGCGAGATAAGAGCGCTTAACAAATGTAATTGTTGCACCTACCACTCGGATTGTTGGGACTACCATTCGAATCATCTTTATTACCATTCGAACCGTTGGCACTATCATTTGACTTGTAAAGGGAATAGAATAATCGATTGCTTGTGTCAACACATTTTGCTAAAGGAAGCTTTGTTTTCGTGAAATTTTTTTTTCGAGATTTTCGTGATGATATACTCAGGATTATTCAGCTAAATAGTTCTTTATAAATAAAGACACGTTAAATGATGTTTGGTATTGAATTTCAGCGAAATCGGTAAAGCGGTTCCGATTTTATAGAATTTTGAATTTTTCGAAAAAACTTTTTTTTTTCGAAAAATCACGTCGAATCTCAACAAATAAACCGAAATATTCTCCACTCGAAAAATACCATAAAGCTCTACTACGTACGAAATTTGGTGCTGATCGGTAAAGTCGTTCGGATTTTATGGCATTATTAATTTTTAATAAATGTACATTTTCGCTCATAACTTCCGCAAAAGTTAAGAGAGTAAGATACAAATTTGTACTTAATGAAAATGCGATGTGCGGCTGTTTTAACGTTGTTTCATAGCTGCACACAATATGGATAATTAAAGAGAAGAATAATTAAGAAACAAAAATTTAATAAAAGACGACAGAGATCGAAGAGGTAGAAACTTAGAAAATAAATTGGAAATAGGTAAAAAAGTTTAAAAAAAAGATGCAAAGTCGAACTTTGCACATTGCTTTCTCATATTAAATTTGAAGACAGTTGTAAAGAGGAAATTTTGAAATTTCAATTATTAACAAACCTACCTCTATGAGGAAAACAAAATAAATAATAAATGTCTTCCTCATGGAGTTAGATTTGTTAAAAATTGAAATTTTAAAATTTCCTCTTTACAACTGACTTCAAATTTTATGTGAGGAGGCAATGTGCAAAGTTCTACTTCGTTTTGGTTATGGTAATTTATCGTTTCTTTCAGTGTGGCATATTCTGAAACTATATCGAAATTTGAAATACTCGTTGGAAAACCGGGGACTACATCCCGACCCTTACGCAGCACATAAGCTGACGTGCGTGAATATATATAGAGTTTTGGTGAAATATATGATATACAGTGAAATAAAAAGCTTCGAACCCAGAGAAACATTCAGGAGTGCAGCTTGCACAAAGTTATCATGCTGGATTAAAACGCAATCTAAACTGAAAAGTACAATACCGGAATATTCAATATTTCGGTTCGATGACTTTCAGTGTGAATATCGTTACAGATTTCCAGAGATCGGGTCCATCGATTTGTTTATGTCACAGGAAACTTTAAATTCGATGCATGCTTTTGCGAAAAATTTATTGTTCCTATTTTTCCATTTTCATTGATCCATACGGTAAAACTTCAACCCCGCGAAGTCCCCACTTGTATTAAATTTTATTTGCGAAAGTTTGTGCGAAGTATTCCTTCCTCTCGTGTATCACAGCAATGAAAATATGTCGGCGTTCTTGTCGCAACAGCTTCAAATCATGTTTATCATATAAATTCCTACCCACATCTGCTTTTCTCGTAAACGATGTGGGGATATTCTTTACATGATATTTTACAATATTTCTATCATTTTTATTGAGCCAGAAAATTCGGCAGATAAGATGCTTTTTCAGAAATATTTTTGAATCACATTGACACGAATAATATGCATATATAAAAAAATTATTGTCCTGAATTATTGATCTAAGTGTTCACAAGAATGAATCGAAAGCAACAAGACCGTTTATAAATTCAATTGCAGGTTTCTATTGTGGAACGGAGATTCAAAGAAATCAATTTAATGAATTTACTCTCATCGAATTTATGGGCTTTGTTGAAACGTATTGAGTTTAATGAAATACATTCAAGTAATTGTGTTTCAATAAAACACGAGATAATATATTCAATAAAACAGTTATTAAAGGGTTTCGAGCGGCAGGAAATCAAGCGGCTAGCGACGCCCACGGCAGTGGAAGAATCAGAAATATTCTGTTACATCATCATTATCAAAGAATTCGGATAAGAAATTCATTTCAAAGTTTACATGACATATGTCAATGACCATTGACATTATACATTATATATATAATATAATCATGAATTAATTAAAGGCGGCGTATTGAAAATGTAACTGATTCAAATACAGTGTAAAATGACAATTGTAAAAAAGTTAAAACGATAAAAGGAAGATTTTTAAGAGAATATGTTAAAGTTTCAATTTCATATACCTACAATTACTATAACTGAAAAAGAGTTGAAATTACAACATATGTCGATGTCAACTCGTACTATTCCTGAATCAATAATAATCGGAGGAATATTCACACGTATACGCAATTCGGCAAACCCGCTGTACAATCCACGCAACGCTCTTCTGTACGAATAAACTGGAATCACTCCGATTGTGAATAGACTAAGCTATCTAACTCGTCAATTTGCAATAGCCAACTTCGAAACAATGGAACAGCTGCGTATCCAAAGAACTCAACACAAATTTCCTGTCCACACTACATATGAAACCATAGAACGATTGTATAATGAAAACACTTAATTAACACTACACTGAGAGAAATAGATACTACCCGATAGTAAAAATATACTATCGAATAGTATATTGGATGCTTCGTGTAGGGATCACTCTCTGGAGTGCAACATTTAGTATAATTATAGTAATGGTTAATATCTGATTGTACCAAGTACATTCAGTATAATAAACCCTTACAATACACACAATACACGGTACTATCCAAATACTACCCAATAGTATATAATATTTAGTATATCGGATATTAAAAATCTTAGTATCTATTTCTCTCAGTGTACCTTTTCTTATAATAACCATTTACTCCTCATACAAATACTCTAAACCACACACCACATACAGAATCATAAGCTGAAGGACTCCGGCCGATGGTTCGTTGGCAATTTATGCAACATACGGACTTCATTTGTATATAGCAACTCATTATGTATCACCAATATCTGTTTGAATTGTCAATAAAGTTCATGTACTAGTACTACTACTCGGAGAAATTTTTCCCTCCGATGCTCGTTGAGGGTGTTTTAACGATGTTTCATAGCCGCACACAATATGGATAAAATATAAAATATGAAAAAAAAAAAATTTTCACGGAAACAGAGCTTCCTCTATGAGGAAGCAAAAATGTCATACGGTTATGTGAGTGGCAGCATGTTACACGACTGTAGCGCCCCAATATCGTTTCCGACTAACTTCACCTAGTGAAGTTGGTTAGGCTGCGGTAGTTGATAAATAAGTCTATCTATGCTTCGGCTTGGGACGTCCAATTTATTTTCAATTTTTCGTTTTCACCTTTCGTACATTTTAATTTTTTTATGTTGTACAACATAACCACCATTCACAATCGAATATATCATGGCCCGTGCTGAAGTACAAAAAGTACATATACAATATACATGCGACAACTAATCCTACACTCCTAATCGTGAGTGATGATACAGACCCATCGAGCTAACAGGATGTTTCATTTTGGATTTGTGTAAAAAAACGAAACAAATTCTGAAAAGAAAACTAATCGAAGCCGAAATGTAAAAACAAAGAATTGATAATAAATTGGCCATCCAAAGCCGAAGCACAAATAAACTCAATAATTACTAGGTGCTGTTATACATTCTGCTTGCAGAAAGTAATTCAGTTTAACTGAAGAATTAATATTAATGTTCAACTAGCTTCGTAGCTCGTCCAGAGTAATTAATTCAGAAAAACTCGACAAAACGTGAATATATCTACCTGCAAATGGTACCTTAAGCTAGATCCTAAGGAGCACCTCTCTAAAAGCTCGGTATCAAAAAAATGTATAAAACTTTTTATGTTTTATAAAAAAACATATATATCCTGGATAAGTAATAGCTCTCCAAAAAACCTAGATCGTAAAAAGCACAAATAGACTTAATGATAAGTAGGTGCTGTTATACATTCTGCTCGAAGAAAGTAATTCAGATTAACTGAAGAATTAATATTAATATTCAACCAGCTCCATAGCTCGTCCAGAGTGACTAATTGAGAAAAACTTGACAAAACCTGAATATATCTACCTGTAAATGGGCTACTCCAGCTAGATCCTAAGGAACACCTCTCTGAAAGCCCTGTATCAGAAAAACTTTATAAAACTTTACAAGTATCTATCTCTAAATGGGATATCCTGGATAAGCTTTATTCTATTCAATATATCCTGGATAAGTAATAGCTCTTCAAAAACCCTAGATCAGGAAAGCTGACCAGCACACGAGATACGAATTATAACGAATGGATGTGGAGAAATAAATAAAGTGTCGGAAAAGTGCGGTTCGTATTTCAAGCTGTTGATAATACAACGTTTAATTAAAATTCACTGAAGCTCGTCGTTCTCGTCCAGCGTCAAACTGCGGAAGTTAATTTTGATGTGAACGCTGCATTCCACAAAGTGGGGTGTACGGTCCGCGAGTTGAGTGCTGATGGAAGGATGAACTGAGGTGAGAAGTGGCAGGGACGTTTTATTCCGCGCTCGAGCGAAAAACTCTCCTCGAAGGATTTTCCAGGATTTGCCAGAAGGTTTTTACCGCTCCAAACGAGAAGTAATGCTACCCGTCGAACTGTACAGTGCCTCTCCAGAGCTCTCACACTTCACCTGGTTCAAATAGTGCGTCCGCACTAATGTAAAGCTTTTCTTCCATGCAAAATCTCTGGAGAGAAAAACAATTGTTCTTCTTCCATTAATTAAAATATTCCAGGAAAAACTAATTTCACTATTGTCTTTCGATTGACGGTAATTGGAGTAATTTATTTATCTAGATGTAATAATAAAGAAACATTTTTTAAAAATATTCTTTAAAAAGTAATTATATATAAAAAGATGCAATTTATTCATTTGAGTTAAAGCTTATACAATCCATCAAAACTGTTATACAGCGCAAAGTCAAATCAAGAACTACAAACTTTAAACATCAAATCTCTTTGATTAAAGACTGTGATCACGAATAGGAGTCTATGCAGTCGGAGATGTCTCTGGGCACTTATGCTGAAAATGTTAAATTGAAGACTTAAAAAAAATGCAATCCGAAGGCTTTTACTAAAAAGGTTGAAAAAAAATTTCGCAAGAAAAATTAAACCGAAATAAGTTCGCAAAAAAAAATTTTACACGAGTCTTCTATTCTTATAGAAAAATGGTTCAGAATTCCTTTAAGATGTTTTTCCATGAACATATACATTTATTTTCTTGAGGTCTTTTTAAAATCTATAGTAACAATTCTATGTTACATATCTTCTGCCCCTCACATTTCTCGTATCCGTCATTTCCAACGTGGCACAACTACTCTAATAGCACATGGCATGAACATCATTTTTTCCAGTTCTACCTTTAAACGAATAAAACATGTCGCTACACTCGAACGAGCAATATCACGAGGAAGCTGTTATTCTTAAGACTTTTAATGGTTTGCGAGAAAACGCATTTCAAGAATCGGTAGTAGCTTAAAGTACAGTATCAATCCTCGAGCCCCTGCAGTGCAGATATGTATACAAACGTTTCCTGGTATCATTTACGACAAACAACATGAAAAGAGTACTACCCAGGCTGGTGCGTATTGGATGCCAGTCTACCCGGAAGCAATTTCAAAAATAAAAAAAAAATAAAACCACAGAAGAGAGAATCCGGACTTATGTCCGGATTCTCTCTAACGTGAGGAAGCCGTGCATCTTTTCTCCCTGCGAAGAATTTTTACAGCTCAATTAGAGCTCGTCCCGCACTAGAGTCTGTTTTTAGAAAACAAACTAAACAAGTTTTACCAGCAAGAATATTGCAATTTGGAAGACTATACATTTTCGTCATGTTGCACGCTTGCAAAATGAACATACGTGTTGACAGAATCCGTTTATATGGAAGTATAAGGTAGTCCGTACAAGCGTTTGTCAATGACTTGAAGAGCAATGTGAAAACTGACTTAAAGAGACTCGGGCGCTTAAGCAGCTAACCCTAGTCCTATATTAAAAAGTTCATGGATGATAAATGCGAAATTCATTGTTAGCGGTTAAAACATACTCTGATTCGTCGGTGGTGTCGTCAGACACACTCAGATCAGGACCAAGTTCATGCATTGAATTTGTTTGCTTATGTCAGATGTCAAAACTGACGTAAAGAGACTCGGGCGCATAAGCGCCGTGTCGGTTAACCCGAGTAGAATGAAAAGGGCATATTGAATATGAAACAAAAATCAATAAATATTCTGGACGGGCAAAAGCACATGTTGAATTTCCAGGAATAAAGTATTTGGAGAAAGGCTACGTAAAAAAGGTGCAGGAGATAAACACAAAGTCATTAAAATTCATGAAAGAGTATGTAAATAACTTTGAACGATGAGAAAAGAATCTACCTGTTGAGAAAATGCAGTGGGGGTGGAAAATGGATCGCGATAATGGATTTACATAGAGTAAAAGCAAAGCTTGAAATTGAATGGAAAGCGCGGTATGTTAAACATGGCAACGAAAGATCAAAATCATTCTAAAGGGGGTATACATTTCAGCAATATTAGAATACCAATTAAAAAATTTTAACGTCAATACAGAGCAAAAATCATAATCGAAATCTCTTACAACCCTTGCCGCTTTAACCCACGTGAAAAAATCATATATAAGTCGATATATATAGTCTGTATAAGAAAATGGACATATAGAATAACTATCCACTGTATTTCATTTATATGAAATTTATATATAGCCTGCAGATTTTATAAAACGATTTTGGTAGAAACGTTATATTAAATTTACATAAATGATATTGCACTTTATATAATTTTTATAGAATCTTCATATGTATCGTATACAACATATAGAATATATAGAAAATGGATATGTCCACTTCCGTATAAAGCCTCTATGTAGATCTTCATATAATTTCATTACTTGGGAAGACTTCTTATACTTTCTTTATTTTAATAGGATTGAAATTAAGCTTGTTAGAAATATCGTTTATTTCTAGATTAATCTTTGTGATGCATTGTATTTTGGGAAGTCTGAAAAATAATTCTACAACTTCGGATCTCTGTTAAAAATCGCTAGCAAACTCGTCTTGATTGCGACCTTATTCTTGTAGAGAATTTAACGTCGGAGTTTTTGAATTCACACTTTATGAGGTGTTGACGGTTTGAATTTTCAAAAAATTGAATGGTTTTATCGGTTTCAATTAATTGTACTGCAACAGTCGTGAAAAATCAACTTCAATTCTTCAATGTTAAGCTGCAGTTGAATGATTCACGCCATTCTCCATCATATTTGGTCAACTTAAATCAACAAAATGATTGAAACATGAGATAATCTCTTATGCCGCTTTGCATATTCTGTCCAAAAAGCAATACCAATCTTATTTTTTCAATTCTCATTATTTTGCCGATAAACAATGGACATGTTCGTTCAAGCCACATTTTTATCGATATTTTAGTCAATGTTAAATATCACACTATAAAAATGTCGGAAAACAAAACTACTTCTAGGAAAGTAGTTTTGTTTAGTCACCGGTGAAAAAATGTGTTTTTCACCATGTATATATATATATATAGTATTAGTAGTCGTTAATCTCGATGTTTAGCGGTTTTGTCCGAGACGTCTATTCATTTTGTTCGAAATAAATTCAAAAAAATCTGGTTCAAATTTAAGAGCTCTATCACAATGCGAAAACGTACCTCCAAGCACAAACATTTTCTAATTTAAATAACATGGGAGTTTTGGCACAATTACTTTGAATTTTTTTCCGAGCCTCACAAAAGCGGGAAAAATCCAAATACTGCATGAATTGTACGTCAAGTAGTTGTACTTTGTACAAAACTTTAATGACCGTCTCATCATTATATTCAACACACTTGAGTCACTAAAGTCATTAAAGCCGGCAAGAGCCTTTTTTACAACTGACATCGAGCTCTTTTCATTCGTTTACTTAACGTACATATTAATTCGAATCAGCTTAACATTATGTCTCGAGGGTTGCTCTTTTTAATCGTGCCAATAAGAAAATTCGGAAAAAAATTTTTGAGCACAAAAAAATGGTTTTTATTAAAAGTAATAAGATTTCTTAAACAAATTTTTTTGAATTTATTTCGAACCAAATCAAGGGGCGTCTTGGAGAAAATCGCTCAACATCGAAATTAACGACCACCCTAATATACATATTGTGAAAAAGTTGTGAAATTGTATATATTATATTATACGTCGTATATATTATAAATGTGCAGAAATGATTTATTTTTATGTCCCACATTTATATATATTTTATCAATATGTCACTCACGTTAATCTCTACATGGTTGAGAATAATCTTGTAATAATTGAATCTGATGGCGAACCACTGTTGAATCAATAACAATGCGGCGTAGCCTGTCAATGACCATAGAATATATAGCGAATGCTGCAACATCACGACGAATTGCGCACTAGAACGAATAACCGAGTATGCCTGAATTATTTTGTATATTACGGTTTCTCCAAGCGTTCGCGCTTAACAATAATATACTAAATATTCCGGATATACATCTGTTTCATCCGCCCAGACACTATTATTATTCAAATCAGAATGTTCTATTTTGGAGACTATGAAAATTAAGGGGTTAATGTTGCTTTGTTTAACACTTCTTACTTACGTTGCTTAGTGCAGCATAATGTTATTTCGCTATCAAGATTTACCATCAGCTGTAATTAACGTCGTTCAAAGGACTAAAAGTTTCCGGTAAAACACGATCTAAGAGGTTGAGAACGACGCTTGGAACGTACAGAATCCGACATCGACAAAAGCTCGTTGCGAGTCGCAAAGCCTGAGGCATTTTCAATTTCAATATTCAACCGATAAAATTATACATACGGGAAGTTCAGCATTGTTAAATCTGCAATCATGTTATTGAATCTGAGAGAAAATAATTATTATATACTTGATGAAAATTGATTCTAATTCAAACAAATTGGGTTTTCTTTAAGAAGAAAAAAGAGCTCTTCAATTTTAAATAGATAAGATTCGCTTTGGGAAGCAAAAACATTTAAGTATACTTACAATGAAATGTTCTTGATTAAAAATGAATCCAATTACGTTTAAACTAAAATATAATATCCAAAAATGCCATGATACATGAAGAAAAACTACTTTGTATTTGAACCATTTAATTACGATTAGTTACATTGAGTATAAAATGAAACGTATTACGAAAACTTCAATTAACAATATATACATAATTATGAACGTACTATTATCGTTCTTAACAGTTGTCGGAGAAAAAAAAAGCCGGCCATACTAAATAAAGTTCGATGGTCCTATTATAAACATTCTTACAAGCACAATTTAATTCCGATAAACAGGAATTCCTCCTCAATTTCACAGTGTGTCTGGAAACGTTTCAAGTTTCGGTAGAAAAATGGAAATAGAAACCGATCGGTATCGGTTCTTTTCAATTCTATTCCGTTGAAATAACGAGAATCCTATCCTGTTCATAAAATCCAACGTTCAATAGAACTATCTTCCACGGCTAACATTTTATACTAGGCGTAGCCGATATACGCCCGAAGTATTTTTATGGTTTTCACCCATAATGAACTGTTAGAATTCATACAGTCTGCAATACTCGTTGAGATAACGACTTTCCAAAAATATGAAGGAATCAAAAATAAAGCATAAAAAAGTTACTAGAGCATATTACGTTAAACTCATTATCTTAAACGACATACCCTTCAATTTAGTTCCAGCGTCATTTTTCTCGACATTAAGATCAGAAAATTCTGTCCCGTGTTTTATTGAAGCAAAATTATGGTACCAGAAAAATCCGCAACGCTATTTGTCTTTAAAAGTGGGTTTATCCAACTTTTACGAATGTGTGCAGTACGTTCCGGGCTTTCATATCTTCTTCATATCAATATTGTACAAATCGCAACGTCAGTCGGCAGATTAAATGTATCGATATATTCCAATATTACGGTAGTTAGTCCATCTCGATAGTATAATACACCTTTATTAGGCCCATTGTGCCCTATCTCTCGTTCACTCCATAAAGCTCAGATTTATAGAGTACCAATCAAGAGATATCGATCTACTTACGAGCTTACGCGCTTGAATGGCCGGATCAAGGGGACCAAGAGGGTTCTGCTGGTTTCCGTCCATCTCCGGCGACGTATATCCGCTGTCTAGTCCGTTGTGAACCATTACGTTCCTTCCTGTTGATAACCCGTTCGCGTGAACGTCACTTTCCTTTCCGTTGATCAATTAACAACGGAATATCTTGAATTTATATACCTTCGGTACGTATTCCACGTGGTTACTCTCAAAATCACGACAGTGATGCTTTTACCGTCACCTGCGTGTGACAGAAATGAAACTGAACTCGTGCCATCGCGTTTTAAAGATACAAGTAAGAGGAGTTCAGATTCAAGACATCTGGGCTTGTTTTTTAAAGCGCAAGGAGAAGTAATGTAAATCGAGTTCCAGAGCGACATGCTCTTTCGCGATTCAGGCTAATTAACAGAAAACGAAAGTATTGATCTTGATGCGAAAGTAAGTTCAGTCAACCCGAGTCGAAATTTTTCTACTGTCAGTGAGTGTAAGAACTCTCACAGCCCGTCATTTGACCGTCGATACCTTTAGTTATCCTCTGTTAGCCGTACCTTACGTTACACTTATGATAGTCCCTTTTCATTGTATACACGGTCCACACTTCTCGTTGACCCGCTAAGCCCGCGCTTCGAAATTCTCATGTACGGTATGTCACCGTGTACACTCTTGACGATCCTCTGATACTCGACGTACCCAACTAACGTATACAAAGTATACAACTAACGGCGTATATGGTGAAACGCGGTCCAGCAAATTTTTATTCGTGGGTGGTGAGGTGGGTTTGTGGCGGGTGTTGTTTGCCGTTTTTCATCGTAAACTGTTCTCAAATGGACATAAGTTGCTAGTTTACAATTGGAGGCGGGCTTACTTTGCGCGCGGATTCAGCTCTACTTTCACTCGTTTCACCAGTCATCATCGTGTTGGTGTTTCGACGGTCAAACGAGGGTGAAGGAAGGTTCAAATTTCGACTCGGAAAGTCTTCAGGAACAGGAGATTGTGAGGGAAAGTCGGGGGCAAGAGGCTAAGAGAAAAGAACGCAGAATATGGAGAAGGGGATGAAGAGACGACGAACTAAGGTACGGATAATAGAGCGAACTTTCGATGTACGTTGTACGCGGATACCCTGAAGACTTTATCGTTTCAACGAGTACCTCAACCCTTGGGGGCAGCACGTACGACTACGTTAACTTTTGCACACCGTGCACAGAAACTATTTCGCCCGTACTACTAGGTTTTTTATAGAATTAATTATGTGGTGCTCGGTTGCAAACAAAAAAGGACGTGTTAGTGTTCTAAGTATAGTTGTTGGTTCCTCCGGAAACTAGGTTTCATGGCTCGCGATTTTTATTCATTGGTAGTTGAGGGGAATTTTGTGAAGTCGTTGTTTGATATTTAGGCAGTGAACGATGGCTCATTGAAACAAATAATTTGCAACGGATCTTCCTAACGCATTATAATCTGTGCTCGACTGTAAAAAAGGGGACATTCTGAAGTTCTAAGTATATAACAAGTTTGACTTACGTTGCAAACACCGTTTCATCGGACAATATGAAAATTGGACAATAAACAACGTGTCATTGTCATGAATTGATTGCAACGAAATTTATCGACGAATCATTGAAATATTTTATGTCAGCCCTGTTAAGATCTTGGAATAATAGATCGTAGGAAGTCAACGTCATATCGTATACAGAAGAGGCTTATACGCCTAGGTATTTGATAGAATTAATAATCGTCTGCAAAAATAAGATGTGCTGGGGTCCCAAGTGTTTTTATTTATTCATTGTTGGTTAAAAGGTATTTAATGGAACAGGTACTTGAAAACTAATTGCAACTAAATTGTATAACGAATTATCGCCATTACTGATGTCTGGCTCCAACGGCATGATATTTATTTCGCAATTACTTCATCAGTACTCAAAGGGTCCCTGATGTTTCTGTTATTTGCCAAATGGCCAATGAACACGATGTCATGGTAATGGATTAATTAAATCAAATTTATTACCAAATCGTCACTAATATTTGTGTCAACATTCTCAAGATCTTCAGGACGGTTGATGCTATCTCTAATGGATCGGAATCTTAGTTTACTTTAGGAACTCGCTTTTCTGACTTGCCCTTGTATTTTATTGAAAGTAAGAACTCCTTTTACACAGCCGTTAAAAATTGAAGCTACGACCAGCAGAGTCAACAGATGAGGTCGAGGCTTAAAGGACAGCGCCTCAGTTAATGACCATGGTGTACTATACTGCTGGAACTACCATGTAATGTAATATCTTTTACTGGTATTTACGACGCTCTTACAGCTTTACCATTGAATTCACGACTGAAAAAAAACTCAATTTTATGCTTGAAGAATTTGTGCTTAATCTGACGTTACAATTTTTAACATCACTACCAAAATATAAACCTTCTAGGAGAAAACTCTTAGCTTATCTATAGTTAATAGTGCGATCGAAATTTGGTTGATACAATAAAAAATTCAGTTGAAAATAGTACTATGCAATTTGCAATATTACCATTTATTTCACCAGACTTACCAAGTACCTCGCGTTAATTTTTAACCATGGTGCTACTTATACTGATGAAGCCCTCTTTGTGTGTAGTAAAGTAATCAATAGTAGAAATGGCAAATGTTAGTGCAAAAGCCGATAATATCTCATTATATTTACCCTGTGTCACGATCATCTCTGTTAATGGCATGATAATTGTTAATGAGATTGTAATCCTTCGACCGTCTAAAAATATCTCGAATAAAAATATTCATTGAAATCATATCCTATGAATAAAAATAGAACAAATAATATGCATATTGGTTAAGCTAGAAGAAAAAATAAGCAGTCCGGATAGTAAAACAATTATAGTATTCTCTAATTTCCAGTAATGCGTTGTTACCAGTGATTACGATACCATTTGCAGCCCGAGCACGACATTGTCATTCTAATTCCGGGAATTAAACCGGAAATAGTTCGCAAAAGCGTTCGATATTAAGTGTACAAGTCAAAGTTGCGAGTCTGTGAAATGCGTCGAGTGCAGGTAATTTTAATGACTTTTCAGTGCAGGAGTTAACGGTAGTTTTTTACACCGTTAAGTGCACTCGACATCGTTGCACCCAACGCGCCGCATCATTTAAAGTTCAAGACCTCGTCTTAATTGTCTCGAGGGTATGCTTGGATAATTCCTATGGGTGTATCAGACCTCGTCGTTCGCTGCCCCCGAGTAAACTAACCTTCCCCCTCCCCCCTCCCCCCTCCCTTCCACCCGAATCCCAGTCTTTAGTTTCTGATTACACTTAGACCCACCTACCGCCAATATATTTTTCTTCGCACATCGAAATTCAATATATAAACTTACGACGTAATTTTTTGGCAACTGTGATGAATGGTGTGTATACTAGATTTCATACATGTTCGAAAAAAATAGGGGTCATGATTAATGAATATGTCGTGGAATGAACCGTTCACGATATTAAATTGCTCGAGCACTCGTAAAAAGCCAAAAAAATGTCCAATAAATGTGTTGCCTCTGTGACGAAGTAATTGAATCGGAATTCGCTGGTAAACCAATAGCGGAATCGATTTAAGGCTCTTAAGGTATTCAGATGGCTTTTGGAAACGATTTAATTTTTTACATACGGAATATGGATGAAAATTTCTAAAGTGCAGACTGAACGACTGTCAAAGTCGTACACTGTATCCGGTTAATTTATTTTTATTCGGATTGTGAAAATTATGTTGACTACGTGTAACTGTAAAAATAATTTTATTTCCTCGAGGACTCATTTAAAATTGATTAAAATCATATTTGTATTCTAAATTCACGGAGATAATTTTACAGGCACTTGATAATTGGAGGGAAGAAGATGATATAAGATGATAAGAACCATGTTATACTATCAATTTTTGTTATTCATGTCACCCTCTTAAAGTCCACGGTTCGCTTTTAGTCTCGAAACATTATGTAATTACTGACACTTTATACAAAAAATATATGGAAACTTTTAAGGTGTACATTATACGACTGCTAGTCGCATAGTAGTACACGACCAATTTATTTTGATTACGCAACAGAAATTATACTTAGAGACCCTCAAACAATTGGTTGAAGAAATAAAATTATAAATTCACGAACATAATTTTTCTCAATTTCGAGAGCAACAGGATGTTAGTAGATCATTTAAGAGGGATAAACCGGTCTTCAGTTCAGTGACGTGATGCAATATATATTGTCAATGCTACTTTACTCAAAATATATGTACTAAGGATTTACGCTCTGCTGTGAGACAGTATTTTTTTTTAATGTAACGCTTTTAAAGAACTTGGATTACTTCTGAAGTAATCTGTGAGTAAGTACATGGGTAGTTATTTTACTATTGGCTCTTTATGAAAAGTTAAAATCAAACCTAAGATTTAGACTATAAAACTGCCGAAGTTACACAATTAATGAATTGTTATTTAGCAATAAAAATTATATTGCCTTCATTTATTACCCACAATACATTTTTAGTCGCAAACGTTAGAACAATGAATTGGAATAATTATAGTATAGGTTTTATAAAATCTCAAACAAAATTTTACGGAAAACTGATAACAACAGAATTTTAATAGATTCTTTAAGGGGGATAAAAGCGTCCTGTGTTCACTAACGCCGCTGTAATCACCCGGTTTTCGAACGCAATGATAACAACCACGATACACTATCAATTATCGATGCTGCCTTCCTTGAGACATTTTCCCTGAACATACTCTCTGCCGGACAAAGTATATTAAAATAAAATGTAGCCCTCTTAAGATGCATGAATTATTCTTGACTTCGAAAATTCAATTCAATACTAGCATTTTACGCAAAATTTAGATAAAACCTAAAGTTAAGCTTGAACGATTGACAAAGATGCATGATAAATCAATTTTAACTGAGCTATAACAATGATTTTCACTACATTTGTTATAGCGAAACGAATTTTGTTGCCAAGGACCTTAAGAGAATTAATTGGAACAATAAAGATATTTTTATAATAAATTCACAATGACAATTTCACTGGAAATTGATAGCAACAGGATGTGAGTAGATCATTTAAGGGGACGACTCTTGCGGTCACTGACGCCGTTATAATCACCCGGTTTCTGAATTCTGAACTTGATGATAACATACACAAGATACAAACACGATGCACTATCGATTGACAATACTCTGTTATTCTCAAGATATATTCTACGAATTTAGTCTCGGCTGGAGGAGCGGAACGGTTGTTGCGACCAACTGACGATACGTGCAGCGAAAACCGTTGTCGGAGCGCGAAATCGAGAGGTGTTTGCGGCGGCGTATCGCGAACGTGCGTTCTACGCTGGAGGAGAGAATAAACCCTTGCTCCCTCTTCTAGCTATGTCGCGCGTTAGAATGCTGCCAGGATACCATACCGGTGGGCTTTCATCATGTGAACGGTACTTCGTCGCATTTCGTTGAGCTTCGTGTCTCATCGTTTATTATAGTGCTGCATAAACCAAAATCACAGCAGGGAACTACCCCGGAGAAGCTTACTTGACCCGCACAATCGTAAACCTGTTTTCCCGCTTTCGGTCTCAATTTTAAATGATTGAATAAAAAAATTGTCGGTATTTAAGATAACTTTAGTATTAACATTGATCGTTTTTGTTATTACATGATTGCAAATAATACTAATGTGTTACACTGAGAGGAAAATATAGTAGAATAGTAAGTTCTACTATCCCAATATAATTCGCAACAGGAACGAGTACATCGATTGTACTGGATACTATGTTTTTCATTAGTTGAGCTATAATTATGTTTGCAGCTATACTTTTTTTTTGTCTTTGTCATGACTATAAAATATAACCGTTCCTCTTGGGTACTATCCTGTATGGTAAAAATATAGTATTGTTGCTTCAATACTATACTTTTTACTTTGTTCTCAGATTATGAATTTATTACCAAATGCGCAATGCAAATTAACCGAAAGCACAGCAGTGAACTAATTTTTCGGAGCTTTCAAACGTAAACATATTTTTCAACTTGCAACTTTAATTATAAGTTGTAAACATGTTTTCTGTTTAAGTTCAAGATAAATGTTATACACATTAATGATTTTTGCGCTTTTATTTTATCATAAGTGATATTAATGTCTTACAATTATGTTTTATCAAACAAAAAACAAAGAGATTCGTTATACCCAATTGTATGAAACAGGAAAGAACTTCACTGAATTTAACAAAATATTGATTAAGGGGCCTACATGGACTTCGCGTGCAAAAAGCAAGTCGATCGTCACTCATTTCTTCTGACGGAAGTATTGAAATCAGGAGATTGAGATTTTACATACAACTGACAGGTTTTTTTTTTTCAATGAAAAAACACTGATAAACCACGAATATATTATTGTTCAAGCAAAGTACCGCCGATAATCGCCTATTCACTTATAATTCAGTGTACAATACATCAGTGTGGTCTGATGATTATTTTCTATGTTCAGCTGTTTGTTGAAACCGAATTATTGAACTTTTTATTTGGTGAGAAATAAACTTTTTTTGTACAATTTGCAATTTTCATAATTTATGAAAAGTATTAGAAATGAGATAATTCTGTCTGAATTCGAAATGAATAGAACGAATAAAATATTTATTGGTCGCCGGAATAATAATAACGTGATTTCTTATCACAATTTTTCAGTAAAAAAAAGAATCTTCGTTGAAAGTCCTAATCCTATTTTTAATTCTCTTAAAAACTACCGCCCACGATTTCATTCTTAAATCTCAGATATTGATTACGAGAATACTTATTCAAGAAATTCTTCCTGTTTCCGACGCGTTTGAGAAACTACCGCATCCGCGATTTCCAAATTCCAGTCGAATTATACAGATGAACTTGGGAAGATGCGAATAGGAGGAAAAGCTCATGAATCCGGCGAGGCATTCGCTCAATATCCCATCCAAAGTTCCTACAGTCAGTAAATCCAGGTTACAATCCACCATTATGCGTGATGCCGATATGAGATTTTGCTCCGTGTTGCAATTGCGCATAGTTCGGTCACGACATAATAGAAACACGCCAGATTGTACAATCTACACGTTCAATTAATTAAGTATGGAAAGGAGGCACAAGTTATTGTAGCACCACGAACATAACTCCAATTCGTCTCTCAAGTATGTGCGACGAACGAATATATACGGTGTCCCATATAGAGTTCTTGAATTAGGCATACACTAATTTTACAACGCAGCAAGGATATATCCCCTAGGGCAAGACCCAACCTAAAGCGTAGTTGCTTTAGAATTATTAAGTACTGCGGGGGTTGAATCAACATATCCAACGATAACACTAATTACAAATTAATGGGCTTGCCTTCCTTATCTTTTACCTGAAGAATATATTACACACTTTAAAAAAATACGGTTCTAACAGGTTTAAGGGTTTAACGTTATTACATTCTCTTGCATAACTATGCGAAGACAAAATAACTGTATTCTATTTGAATATTTTATTTTGTTTACAGTTTGCATTGTTGAAAAATGTGTAAAGTCCCGGCATGGATAATACTATGATTTCGTTACCTACTGAGGCTTTGTTGTAAGATGATGTGCTCCTGCTCGGTCGGTAATACAAACTGTAATATATTTTTTTGCCACAATTAATATTTCAGGAAAAATATGAGTACTACTCAGAGCATTTTTGCTTAAGAACAGCTGAAGTCTATTGAGTTGGTCATAAAAACTGTAAACAATAATATTTAATTGAACACATTAAAGACATTTTGGGGGGGAAAAAGGAAAATTAAATTCTTCCAGCTGTCAGTGACACTTTACTTTTCTATGAAATTTCAATAGTTCTGAATAGCATATCCTTTAATAAATTTTATCTATTTCTCTCATCCTCATATGATACGTGACACATGTGTTGCTTACCCTTAAGGTAATCCACTCACGAAACCTATAGTACGGGAATCCACAAGTGTGGGATAGACGGGGCAAAAAATATCTAACACATTCTGCTCAGCCTGGAATTTCTAAAGGATGAAATAGCATTGTGGGGTTTATATTGTGCAACATTCACACAGCAAGTCCTACGCACTCGAAGTCTCACAAAAAACGCGGGTCCAAGGGAAACGTATTAAGAATTTTTTGGTGGCGTTGCGGTATTGATCCTCTGCTTAAGGTGATACGATATACCGGCCGGGTAAAAGAATAAAAATTTCCCTGTATTCTTGAAGTCAAGTTATATATTTGAACAAAGAAGCGTAGCCTCGGATGCACCTGAGCCTAATTGGTTTTCCCTTGAAATGTCAACCGTAACGGAGAAAATAATCAAATCCGATGTAATGCTTCAGACTCTCAAATACGGTAACCTGTCCGGTAAATGATTGACAATGTTCGGAAAAATGATATCCCTTTCCGATTACTTTGATATAAATCTTCGTACTTCAATTACACTTTTTTTGCGTATTCGATATATCGTTACCTAAGACCCGCAAGTTTTCTAAATCAAAATCACTATGTAAATCTGAATGAAAATGGCAAAAGTCGTGGCCATATTGTTGCTTCATTCGGGTGCCAAATTCTAATTTAATCTGTTGAACTCTCCGTAAATTAGAACGTATTACATTTTCGATGTCCTGGCACATACACATACGCACACATTTTGCGTACTATCGATCACGGAAATAAAGCTTCTACTATGGGGAAGCAAAATCGAGGCTCATGCTTATAACAGGTGTAAAAAAGCCTTGGAATCAACAACGGAGGTCGAGTTTCCGTGATGGATATACAAAAAGTTGAACCAGTGAAGGAATCCACGACCAAGAGGTGAACGAACATGTTCATAGAGTTTGACAGGCTATCGTTATATCACAAAGTGGGTAAACACGTCGTAATGACAGCAAGAAGCATAGATAAAACACAGGGCGAGTGATGTGACGTGATCCTTGAATAGATTACCCTCTCGTGGGAAACGTTAAAGCTTTATCGTGCTGATCCTGGGAGTCAGGAAATAGTAATAATAGTAGGGATACACCGAATACAGGTCTACGGCCAATGAGCTCGTGTGTTCGACGTGACGTCACAACTGACCCAGTGCTCCTGTACAACCGCTGAATAACCTACTCTTCGTAAAACCCTAACGTGTTGCACGTGCGTGCAGCTTCCAACAAATAAAAAAATTTATTTCACTCTACTGAACCTAAAAGCCCTGTCCACACGAAATGAATCGCATTTAAGTGGAGATGTTTTCTGAAAAATTAAATTTCAAAATAATCTTGGCTTTGATTTCTCTGGAGATTGGGGAGACAAAGACCAGCGGTAAGTTCATTACAATGTCAGGGACAAATTTAATTTGTTGAGTTCAGTCTTGTTATGGAATTGTACGAAGTTCAAATATTCAAAGGTGAAGGTCACGAATTTCATGGGCAGTGTGTCGCCGGGATACACGAGCTTGCAACGATTGTGTTATTTAGGACGAATGGTGGGGGCCAACTGCACTTTGAAGTAACGCCATCTATTTACGAGGGCTACAAGCTGATGATTTCATGTTTAGCTACGAGAGATAAGATTAAGAGTGATGAGAGTATTTTTAAGCTTTTATCGAATGTCACTTTCAGGAGAGTTTGGAGGTAAGGGTCCTGCTGATGATTCTGCAGGAACGAGCTTCCTACGTTACCGACGGGGGATGATTCGTGCAAACTCCTGATATCGACGGTAGCTGAAATCTCTGGCGTTCGTGGAACCACAAACCGGAAATGAAGAGTTCTACAAGAACAATGATATAAACACTACACATTTTTGAGGGTTGTCAAAAAATCATTGGTAAAAAAATACCGGACCAATAGTTCAAAAGGATAATGCAAAGGACTAAATATCCATGAAAAACAAAGGTCGATTGAAAAAAAAACATCAAATACGCTAGACTGGAAAAAAGCTTGAGGAAAAACCATTGACAACACTTGAACAAAGTTCGAAAGTTAACGTACAGAATGTTTTGAAGATAAAATGTAACGTCAAATATTTTGTCAAAATGATTAGAACTCTATCAAAAGTGAAAATTCTCAAGCACTAAAACTCGAGAGACGGAAAATATTTCCGTAGAATAGACATTGAGTCGAATAGATCTGACGGGTGTGTCAATTTAGAAGGCCCACTCAAATATTTTCCATTGCCGAACACCTTCGGATTTATATTTCGTCCTGAACAAATACGTTACTATGTAGGAATCTCAGGCAATTTCCGTACGATTGTTCATCACTCGGATCGTGTTTTTTCTTTTCTTTTTCTTCGGTGATTCTGCGAGCTCCGAAAAGCCCGAGGGTTGCAGTTGAGAAGTTCGTGGCAATTCCCTAAGGGACCATATGTGTATATATATATATATATATAAATTCACAGAGAAAAAGGACGATGCCACATTCCCGTTCAGACTTGACAAATCATCGGGATTATGTTGTGCCAACTCAAGAAGAAAGGCCACAACTCGACCCCAGTGATGTAAACGAGTGTCTGAGGGAGGAAGTAGCTTTTGGCCTACGGCAAACAATCTACCATTCTCGAGGATTTCCATCTTTAGCTTGAAGCGACAGGTTAAAAGCTTTCCGTCTCTCTTCGCCTTTTCGACTCGAGAATTTACATCACACCTATCCTACAAAGTTTGTGACAATTCACAAAGAGGCTCCTTTGCTGCATTATACACAACACAAGTCACCTGAGGTGATGGCCTATGGTAACGTCGACCCCGTCAAGAAAAACATGCCTCCGACAACAGCGACCGATCGATCCACAACTGCTACAAGCTCGTTAAGGTGTTTAACGTTTACGAGGAACAAATAGAGGAAACATATATCCTCGTTGAGGACAACAGGTCTACGTATGTTTTAGAGTGTACGTCGGCTTGCTACACCAACATCACGATGAAGAGTCGCTTGGCGATGTAGGGTCAGCAATTTTTATTTGCCAATGTAGCTTTTTTTTTGACGAAATAACAAGAGACATGTTGAGTTAGAAAACCTTTTTGCTGGGCTCACAACAGTTTTGTTAATCGGGAATATCGTCTTGCTGGACTAACGGAAGATTTGTTAACCTATCAAATTTTCTTGACTGACTCACGGAAGATTCGTTGAGCCAGCAAATCTTTTGGCTAATATATTTTTTGCTATGGTAGCAAATCTTGTTACTTGGCTATTATATTGTTTTGTTAGGCTAGCATATCCAATTACCGGGCTAATAATTCTTTTGTTAAACCGGCAAATCTTCTTACTGGACTAATCATTTTTTTTTGTAATGAAGACAAATCGTGTTACTGAGCTAATAATTTTTTTTTGCCAGGCTAGCAAGTCTTATCACTGGACTGGTGCATGATTTTGTTAGGCTAGCAAATATTTTCGCTGGGGTGACGAATCTTTCCTTTAGACTGTGTCTATACTGACAATGAATTTAATGGTCCAGTAAAAGTTTCCCTCAGTGAGAGAGCTGTCTATGATTTCTTCTTTTGCTTGAGGTAGCTCAACTGCTTCTGCATTGCGTAGTTTGGGCGTTGTATGGAGAAAGCAGAGAATGCTTGAGAATTATAATGTATTTTCTAACTTTACGAGGAATCGCGTTATCCGCTGTCTCTCAGAGGTCCTGTGTGCTCTCCAACAGGCCACGATGATTTTCCTTCATTGCTTGTGTACTCATTTCTTCAGCCAGTGCACCGTACAACCCGACGAGCATTATACTTCTCTTCCTGTAATGCGCTGGGGTCAGAGTTCTGAAATATTCAGAGGGCGCTCGAGGGACCGCAAAGAACGAGGAAGTCGAAGGAAGCTTTCTTGGATCCTATCCACGGTGCGCCATAATCTTATGCACTCTGTCAAGTGCCACGCGAAATGTTACGACGTCGGGTATTTTTTTACGAGTCACAAATTCTAGAGACGTTTCTTCAGAAGGTAACCGAAAGAAAAATTTTCATGCAACTGACACGTAAATAACAAAATTGATCTGTTATTGAAATATTTATTCTTTGTAAGAATTGACAGTCCAAAACAAGAGTACATTTTGTGCTTTCACAAAGCAGTAGAAACAAATACTTTTTGATAACCTTTTTAGCTCGCGTCTGGCTGTTTTACCAATATCACACAAGGTTTCCCCTGACTCGATCGCTGCCCACATCGATGGCGCCCATAAAAAAGCCCGGAATACGCCGCACTGTTTCAATATGACCTGTAATGCGTCCGGGCTCATGAAGTTGAAAAAAAAAATCAAAAAATTAATTTATCGTCAGGATCGATAGCACGCTTGAGTTCGGAGAGGCAAAATACATCGGTGTAGAATGAAATTCTTACTGTAAACACCGAGGCGAATTTCTTTCTATTTCCCGTTATTAAAAAATCCATTTATCTGTATGAATTATATTAAATTTTATCTTTTATTTTTGAGGTTGACGCCACACGCAATATAACGATACGTTTTTGACTCTGATATGATGCACGGTTGCTATGACCTAGTCTGCGGTAGGTCGGGAAAAACCACATTAAGAAACTCCCAGCCATAAGGTAAACCTTTTGTGCTCGAAATATTCCAAATGCCCCAAAAAATGTCAAAGGTCAAGAAAATTGTACCTGCAATTCTCATGTGGTATGTCGTTGATCTCTGCCTAGCACATGACATTAACACCAGTTGCTATCTTGATCTCCCGATGAGCTTCCAGTCCGTTTTGCTTACTCCTTGCGCTTCAGTGGATTTTGAAATTTTGCCAAGTGTCCATACATTTATTGGCAAACAAAGCTGATATATCCAAATGAATTGTCACGTAACATTGTTATCAGCTTAAAGCTATATACTTCAATTGCAATTATACGACAAGTATTATATGTGATATACTTATAGTTGTCAAGATTTTATCCTTTTACTCGACGGTTTCTAATTGCCATTTTCTCCGTGGGCGTCAGTCTCGAGAAAAAGTTTGTGAAATTTAGCGGTAAATTGAATAGCACCACGAGTTGACTGAACGTGAAACTTTACGATAGATTTGCGTGAACTCTCACGGCCCACGCTTAGCCATCGCGCGTTTGAAAAAGTTTCTCTATCCATCAAAAAAGAGTGCGCGCGTCCGATTTTCCATTTGGGTCATGCGAATCCTATATATATGCGAGTCCGAGCTCTGCAGCTTCTACATCGAAACCTTCCGCCCTAAAGATGGACTTTCTCTATACTACCCGGTTATTAAATGAATTGTCTCCCTTTTGAAGGTTTATTTTCACCTTCTTATCACATACGGAGTATGTAATGAAAAAGAAAAAATGTTGAGTTGTCTCTCGAGTTTCGTTCGATGTAGAAAAACGAATACTAATTTAATTATGTCAGAATAAGTACCACTCGACTTTAATTTTTTTCATACTAACCTCCCTATGGAACGAAAATTTTTTAAAACACATGACAATTCATGCGAAGTGCTAAATTACGAATGTAGTTTAAAAACATTCGTTTATCCGTGCTTAATTGAGTAATCCTGCACTTTCATTAGATATTTCATCTTTTTCTACATGACTGTACATATTAATGAGTGAAAAACCATACTTTAAAAAAATATTTACATTGACGGGAATAGCAAAGCAAAACGCTCAACATTGCGTTCTCATCATTTTTTGCTTGTTACAAAGCTATCTCTGTAAAGAAAAATTAATCAATGTTGGCTTCCTTATAAAGAAAGCTTTGTAAAAACCAAAGAATGATAAGGAAGCAATGTGCAAGGTTCTACTTTGAATCATTTTTTTCTGTTAATCATTGATCTGGCACTCATTCAACTCTCATAAAATGTTAACGTTTTCGATTATCTGAATCAAATAAAATATAGATTCCCGGCGTATAAAATCTCACATTCATACCAATTCAGAAGTCAATATCTCGAAAATTAAAAAAGTTATCGCGTAAGCTAATATTGAAAAAAAAATCGATCAAAACGATTTCAATAAAATTTATTCTGAACGATGAACATTAGTTTCGCCATAGATATAACTCCCTCATCTATGGTGTGAATTTCAGCTCGATATGTCAAGGCGTTCCCGAGCTATGAGAGTTTACATTTTTTCGAGCGTGTAACATACACATATGCGCACACGCATTTTCTACACCACTTTTCTCGCCGTTTTGAACCATTCTGAATGTACTGACATAAAAACCTCGAAACTTTTTTTTTCTCGAAAACAAAGCTTCCACTATGAGGAAGCAAAAAGTAAATAAAATTCCAGCAAATGAATTATTTGCTCAACAAGACAATTAGTCAGGCTAACTATTTTCATAGCTAGGTCAGCAACAAACCCATTATTACCTCTTTATACGTAAGACTTTTCCAGGGCTAGAAACATATCTCTATTCGTGCATTATATAACAGACAAACTAAAAAAAACCTTAGAAATATTAAGAGAAGCCCACGGTTTTTCGGTTATCGGTGGTATCGAATAGCATCTAACTAATTCTCACAGTGCTCTGCTGTCCGTTTGTAGCCTCGACAAATACGGAGCTACGAACGAAATGTTCGGAGCTCCGCAGTTTTAATCAAAGCAATGTAAATTATTTTAGATGCTGAAAGAGTTCCACGATGTGTAACAACGAGTCTATACACACAATAATTGGACTTTGCAATGGCATTCTCTTTGTCGGAGCTCCATTTGAATTCACGAAAAAATTTAATAAACCAGAATATAGATCGCTACAAAACAAGATTTGCGCCGTTACAAACGAAACGCAAGACCACGTCGTAGTCTCCTCACCGTGTCAAGTATTTCCTTTTTATTTTTACGAGTGATCTCGGGTGGAGTCAAGCCTTATCCTTTCCGACGAGATAAAGAAGTAAAACAACGGTGCACGGTACTCTTTGTCACAGAGCTAACGGCTTTTCTCTTCCCCTTTCACAGTCGCCTTTATACCTCGTATAAATAAAAGTATCCGCTATATTTTTCGCACGTAAAGGACCGTATCCATTACCACTGCGAATCTTGTTTTTCCTGAAAGCCCCGAAAGGATTTTCAATCGACGTTGAACACCTGGTAACACGGCTTTATACCAAAGTTCTTATCGTCCGAATGTCAATTGCGTCGATCATTAAATCCGCTTTTCCTAGCGTAACATCTCAAAAACACTTGCGAAAATGGCGAAGATCCTTACCTCGTTGCTCGGAGGATCAAATCAATTCCAATGCTTGTGACAGCCGGAAATAACACGTTGAAACACGGAAAAAAGAAAAGTCATGGAGTACTGGAAAGCATTCGAAGAAACCATAAAAGTGTCGGGGAATAGCGAATTTTTCGCGACAATGGAGAGGCAATTCTGTAGTGGACAGGATTTGGCTCTACGGAGAAAATCGCGCAACCTCAACGTGAGACCCCGACGGATTGAGGTCAGTTACGAGAAATCCCAGGGCGGAATTGAAAGTGACCGGGAGAGTTCACAGTTGAATCCTCGTAGTCACAGTAGTCGCCTCGATGAACATACAGGGCGAACGTTTTTTCATCCCAATGCATGGAAAATTATTACCAAAACCTCGGACATCCAATACACCAGAGAAATATATGATCCTTTTCACGAGAGTAGTTTCACGAGCGTTGAAGCGCAAAGAAACGCTTCTGGTCCACATTCTATGTTTATCGAGAGGAGAAAAAATATATATATAAAGTTCACTGTGCTGTCCGTACTTTGTGCGCTATCATCCAGCAAACGGAACGATGCGCCTGAAAAGTCGGTTTACTTTTAGCGTAACTGCAAATACTCAAATAAACTTACGAACGGGTGAAATGTATTCAGCAGATTTGTTGGTTGTGAATTGAAGGGATATGGGAGCTTTTTAAATTCTGGGGCTGAAAAGGCGTATTACTAGCTTGCGCCGTCCAAGCTGCGTTGAGCTAACAGCTCGTGTTTGTACATTATCGAATGGGATCGCATACATACAGGATTCTATTGACTGTATAAGTGCTGCGTTATATGCTGTGAACGTGTCCTACGACCTATTGGACAGCACTTCCCGTTTCGACTTCGGGCAGCCATGTGCCTGGTTATTGAAGTAACTATCTCGTGCCGTCAGGGTGCTCATGCATTCTGAAGTGGAAGTTTACGTCTATCGAAATTTTAGTACGAAGTGTAATTATTTACTATTGATTCTTCCTGATGCAACAGCTTTTTCAGTGCAGTTTGACGTCGCTTTAAATAAAAATTCAAAAATCAAATAACCAAAACATTTTACTGAAAGAATCCTCTGCCTTCGTGATCATCAGACTACTTATACCATACGGATGAGAATATAGTCTTGTAAAGACAATAGTTTTTCCTGATTCGGAATTATCATTATTATAAACCAATTATCATCAAAGCATATCGATCGGTATTCTTTTTTAGATTTCCTCCTTGCGCAGAATCTTTTAATTCCAAATTAATCAAATATTTGATTGGTAACGTACGTGACGTCTTTAATAGCAGTCTATAAGCTTACGAGGACATGGTGCTTTGAAATAAAAGCGAGAAAGTTCTGAAAATATGCACGACAAAAAATATTTCTTTGTTTCAAATTCCTACAAACAGATACTAGGACAATAGCGGTATTTTTTGAAGCGAATATATGTACAAAATACTAAAGTATCCGTCCGATTTCGACCAGATAAAAAAATTGGAAGGTAAAAAGTAAATACTCGCTATCTGTTATTTGATTACCCTCAAAAAAAGCTGTCAGCGTTGTTCGCCGAAAAACGAAAATATTTGATAAATTCCGGTTCCGGCATCAAGGTCGTAGTCAAACGCCACAGTGCGTCATTTATGCTCGCCAGAGTTGTGCGGTATCTATAGATTTTGATGTGCTAGAGGTACTTGCAGTGACTATATGGAATGTGCCCAGCCCTTCTGTCGCGAATAGCAGTAGCAACATCGCACAGTGAACCACGAAACTGGTTAGCTACCGGACTGGCCATCTATTGTGCGAGTGAGGCTCTCTTTCTCTCTCTATCTCTGTTCTTCTCGCCCTCGGCACGATCGTTTCGATCAAATTGCCGGTGGGGAGTGCGAGCATTTCTCGAGGTCCATCATGAAATCCCGCTATCAGAGGTAAAACGCCGTGACAATTGAGCTTTGAGGTAGGCAACCAAACTCTGCTCTGAAAGAGTCTCGACCATTTGCAGAGGTTCCGTTGCTCAAGCTCCACTCAAGTTTCTCGATTTTGGTCGAATTCGCAAGCTTCTTTCGGATCTGGTATATGCCACTCATGTCAAAGGTGCTGTGTGTAGATACAGAATTACGAGGGAGGATAGCGAGGAATATATCGAAGGTACGAAAAGAGCTTTCGACGAGCCGTGAAAGCTTCTAACCCGATCAACCTACGGCATCAATGAAGTCTGCGGATGTGATGGGTAAGCTTTATATATACATCACAGTGTCTCCTATACGAAGGTTTTAGGGCCTCAATCAGTCAGTCTCCCACAGCTTTCATCGACACTATATCTTAAGAGGAAAGTATTTTCCGTTCATAACTTATTTTTTGTTTATCAAGCCTTACACTGCGGTTATTAGTACACTTGACGCTAGTGAAAACACTGCGCGTTTTTCATGATGATCAATTAACAGTTTCTGAAACAATGAAAGTGATGAAAGATTTTATTTCTTATATTACCTATTTTGTTTTGTAAACCGACCGAGCAGGCAAAAAGGTTTTAAGCAAAGAAAAATACAAAATTATGGTAGCTGGTGGAACATATCTTATATGTCCTCGGAACCTAAACGTCTGCGAGTTTGATTTAAAAATTATAACAAATGAAAAGTATTATATGAGTGCTATGAATAATTTCATAACATTTCTAACACTCCCGACCGAGAGTAGAGTTTTGTAATCAGATTTTATAATCAAGAGATTATGGAATAATAGTTATTTGCATGTGACAGATGAGCGATTTAGTTGCCGTTGAGTGTAGAATATTAAACGCTAGTCTTCTCCGGTATCATTTTTTTTAAATACTCGATGAGACTGCCCTCCATTCATAATTTCTTTTCAATCGACAATGGATTATCTTTTATTAATATTATTATTAACATTTTTTCCATGATTATCGAGCCGCTTCAAGTAAATATTTTTTAAAAATACTATGAATAGATGTTGCGTCCGGAAATACTATAATCCACGGGAGGAGTAATTTAAATTAGGAATATAATGCCCATCTTATGGCATTTCGATATATACAAACTTGTTATTGGACAAACGGTGTTCAACCGTTTTGCTTCCGTATAGAGGAAGCTTTGTTTTCGTGAAAAATGTTATTTTCGATATTTTCATGTCATGACACTCAAAATGTTCTAAAACATCAAGAAAAATGGTTTTTACGAAATGTGCGTGCGTGCGTGCGTGTGTGTGTGTGTGTGCGTGCGTGCGTGCGTGCGTGCGTGCGTGCGTGCGTGCGTGCGTGCGTGCGTGCGTGTGCGTGTGTGTGTGTGTGTGTGTGTGTGTGTGTGTGTGTGCGCGCGTGTGCAGATTTCCTTGTACGCACGATACTGCCGTAATTTTCTACGAATTTACTTCCAATTTGGCACGCAGGTAGGTTATCCTATAACAAAGTTTGGGATTGTATTTGACGTGAATCGGTGACGTGAATGACGTGAAAATTTGTTTGCTTACAGTATTTTTTAAATTTTGAAAAAATCGTTTTCACGCTATAACTTTCGCAATTAGATATGCACCAGACTAAAATTTTGTATGTAAATGGATTACCCATAAAACATCACGGGTACCAAATTTCGCGATAATCTGTCGAGCCATTCTGATTTTATTATAATTGTAATTTTTTTTTTAATGTCTGCAAATACAATAACTCGTGCACATTCTGAGATATCCAGCTGCGATTGCGGATATGATTCAACGATTATTAATTTTTAATTAAGATTTAAGTCTAATTAACTGTTAACATGTCAGAAAATTTCGATTTTGGTGAACGAAGGAAAAGCTTTCACGAAAAAAGAAATTTCGAAATTTTTCACAGATTTATCGTAAATATTTTTCACATTTAGACGACTAATTAAAAAGGATTTTGGTACAAATTTGATACACATCGGTCAAGTGGTTCAAATTTAATGGCATTTTTTATTTTTTGAAAAATTTCGTTTAAGCGCTTGCTCATGCAAATTACTACGTATCGGGTTCCAATTTAGTTTACATCTGGACTGTGAATTACACAATATTTGAGTAACAATTTTACACAAATCTTGAATGTCTGAAAAGAATAAACAAGCCTATAAAGTCTTTATTTCTTCATTCAACAAGAGTTATCATATTTTTATTTTATCAATAAATCATGCACTCCCTCAATTAACACCTATTCAATCTAAACGAACCTGCAAAGTCGATCCTTGCAAATTGCTTCCTCATTATTTTTAGCTTTTTACAAAGCTGCCTCTATGAGGAAGCCAAGATTGATTAACATGTACTCCTTCATAGAGGTAGCTTTGTAAGATGCGAAAAATAATGAGGAAGCAATTTGCAAGGTTCTACTTTGCAGGCTTGTTTACTTCCCGAAAATTATACCTGTTTCATCACTATTTATTTGGTTTTTGTTAATGATCATTTATTGTCTATAAAATGATGACTCAAAGGTTCTTGATTGGAAATAAGCCGTAAAAGCAAAAAAAAACCCCAATCTATTTGCCATCAAGTAAACACGAACATGATAACAAGGAGAATTTAAAGGAGTGGGTGAGAAGGAACCGTACAGTTGTGTGAGTACTTCGCGTTTATTATCGAGGGTCAGACCCTGAGGTATGGATCGGTAGGCCAGACCGATCGCTTGCCGTTTTGACTGAGAACGTTTGAAAAATGTCTTGATGTGTTTGAAAAAAAATATCAAGATGTGCTGTGTTGTATTTCAGCGGTGAATCATCTATTTCACGGATCACGCCGAAAAAACCTGTGAATGATTCAATGTCTCGAGATAGACTGATTCTTTTGTTGCCACAACAAGAGAGCCTCTTGTTTTTATTTTAAACCAAAGATCGACCTTTTGTTTAGACAATTGACTCTGGTGGATACCGAACATATCGTTTTCTTTTAGTTTAGAATTTCAGAAGTGTATATTGCTTCCTACGGAACTGCACCTACCATAATTAAATTATGAAAAAAGACACGGGTCACGATACACAGAATTCGCGTACCAATTTTTGTTAAGAGGTAGTGATACACCGTCAGAAATTTTATCGCCCAATGTTGAGCGCTTAATAGGGCTACCTCTCTCGCACATTACCCCCTTTTCGGTTTTTCGGTTCTTCTGACTAAACGGCTTTATGTTTTGGAAAGCCAAGAGCTTAGCCCAATTCTGCTGCATTTACGGATATACTCTTGAAATGTGAGCTCTATCTGTCGAGAAGTTTACAAGAAAATAGCATTCAAAATTTTCGGCGGGGGGGGGGGGGGGGGTATCACTGCCTTTCAAGGCATTTCTAACTGTTATAGAAAACATTGCACCAATAAGCATATGCTTGTAAGAACTCGTGCCAGTAAAACACATACTCCCGTTGTTTTTGCCCTGCGAGGAATCAGTGGTGCAAAATATGGGTATCATGGCACTAAAATATAAATTTTTCTTACGGTATGAGGAAGGCAAACTAATTGACATAGTTCTTATAGAGTTCGATTTGTTAAATGTTAAGAATAATGAGCAAGCAATATGCAAGCTTCTAGTTCACACCCTTTTTAAGGAACTCGGTTGCCATAAAACTCCGAAGTGTAAATAAGAAGAGAGCGATGTTGGAAAAAATGTTAAGGGAAGAACACGAGGTCCACCAGCTGCTCGTTGTTAACACAGGTTAAACACTATTGTTTGCAGAGCTATTAACGACTTTACGTTAGAATATCCCAGTTCTTCGTGCCTAAGGCTTCTTCATTCTTTAATGACGGTCGATATCTCCAGGCATTGGCTACTCGACACTCTCCTCGATTTTCACATCCAATCCCGAGGCAGAGCACACACAGTATAATGCATTATGGTTTTCTTTTTTTCGAATTCTTTATCCACTCATTCTGATATTCAGGTCACGTGGTGAATAATTGTAAGGGAGTGGAAAATGAAGTCAAAAAACCGAGTTATGTGCCATATCTCGTGAACGCTATTGCTATCACTGTACACCTTTTCTTTTTTTGTACACTGATAGAGAAGCGCACGCGCGACTTCACCAGTTCGAGTCTCCCCGGGGTTCTGACGGGCATTGTTAAATATTCGAACAAAAGCCAAGTCTCTACTGCGACAATTACGCAAACGCCGACCGAGAGGCGGTAACACAGACGGAAGTAATTAACACGATTGAGAAACACAGAGTTCGCGTTTAATAGAAAGACATCTATTTTTTTTTACTGCCACCTGATGGAATTTTTTTTTCTTCTTGTTTTTCGGAAAAGATTCTGAGCCCTCGTGCAATTCCTAATACAGAGAAAAAAGTGAGAAATCATTGTAGAGAACTTAAATTTTAAACATCGCAGAAAAACGTCATTATGTCAAGGGACATTTTTGTTATTCGATTCACTGCCACCGAGGCCAACGAGTACGAAGCGATAGCGTCAACTTCTTCGTGTACATACGTAGCAACATCCATCCGCATTCACGAGCTCTGCTTCTGTAATGCATTCAAATTAATTCCTCGCGGCCACTTTATCCCCCTAGAACTCCTCCTCCTTGACGATGGGAAATATTGATTATTATAATAAAACAACCACGTCTCGTCGACGCCTCGGGCACGCTCGTTGCTGCGAATATTTATTTTTTGCATAGCTTCAGCGACTTTCCTCATTAGTATGTTAAGGAAAAGCTTCATCAAATTGGGTAGGCTGAATGTATTGCTTATATATAGGATTGACGTTGAATTGAGATGCAGGAATCCAATCCTGCCTATTATATTTAGGTATATTATTACGAATATCCGAGATATCCGAGACTTTTTGTAGTCAGCGAAAAAATTCTATATAAAAAAATCCTGACAATATACTGTTCATAACAGAGTTGCAACAGAGTGGAAGGGAAAATCTTAAGGTGGAATAAAGAAAATTGCAAGGGTTTTTTTAATCATGGAAGTTTTAATTTTCATAAAGTTTTCTTTAAATGGGGGGAAAAACGCTATTTCCACGAAATTAGCGAATTTCGTGCTTTGGTAGAAAAATGGCATATCCCATCAACGAGAAATGTTTATTTCTTAAGCTAAAACTTAATTAAGCGGAGAACCGAAAATATAACTTAATGGCAAAATTAAATTTTATTTTGAACTGTGCCGTTACATACAACGCCCGCAGAAACAGTAAGCAATCAAATTCGAACAAAATGGCCTTCTGGATTTTGATGGAATTACATGGTATGTAATTGTGAAGTGTCCTTTACTTAAGAAAAACACAAGCTCTGCGCTATCTGATAATTAACCTGGTATATCGAATGAATCTACTTTTTAGTTTACATTATTTTTGGGCAAATATAATGTAATCAACTAACTTGGTAACACTAATTTCAATATCCGTTAAGCTTCAATTTTCGGTTGGGGATCAAAATAGCGAATGAACAAAACGGTGAGTGGTTAAAATAGCGAATTTCGAAATTAGGAATGTCTGAATCTAGAATGGCCATGATTATGAAATTCGCTATTTCAGCCATTCACTATTTTGACAATTCGCTATTTTTACTTCCATCTTATTAAAATGCATTTAAAATAGCGAATGATAAAAATGGCAAATGACTGAAAAACCGAATTCCATAATTATGGACATTCTACATTCAGACGTTCCATATTTTTAAATTCGCTATTTCAGCTATTCGTTATTTTGTCCTCCACCCCAATTTTTAATTGAGAATAAATTGTGAACGTATGAGTAGTCATAAAATAAACATCATCATGATTAAAAAAGGTATATATGTATAACCGGCCTAGGTAAGCATACTTTACTGGATAGTGGTGTAACTTCAATTATAAAGAAAGATATTTAACTAGGGAAAAAGTTATGGTAGATAGAGGATTCAACGTCGAAATTTAGTACAAAGCTATCCACAGAGAGATTCGCGTGTGTGTATCTGCGGAACTCTGGGCAATGATAATACAGTTTCAGGTCGTCGTTAACGGATGGCGAAGGTACTTTCCGCGAATGCTAACGACCTCGGCGCCTAGTATCTCACAAGCAAATACTGTACATCTCTACATGCAGGCGAGAATGTTTGAGAGTGTTTTTTTAAGTAGGCTAATTGATTAATTAACCCCCTGCAGAGAAAAAAAGCTGCAGTTTATTCCGTACCTCCATTCTTCATGTGTCCTTAACGGACACGAATTATTTTTCTTTTTCAATGTTTCGTTTTCTTTGATTTCCTCTTCTCTATAACGAAACGATAACAAACAAGAATTCTTCGTGAATTCAGAGGCAAGAAAATACATTCGTCTCTTCAAAAAAAAAACTATCAATTAATTAATCTTAATCTTAATAATTATTAATCTTAATCTCAATACATCGATAGAAAAGATTTCATTGACCCCAGAGAAACCGGTGGGTTGATTCTGTTTTTATTGATTTCAATGAAATAGTGCACCTAAATCTTAAAAAGAACATTTCATTGCCTTTAAAGAAAAATTCACTTACAGAGTATTGATAAAGAAACAGTTTCATCGTTTTAAAAAAAAGTATTAATTGATTTTAAAAAACCATCTGCTCGATTCATTGAAAAGATATATTTGATAGCAGCAAGCGCTGAGAAATTTTGTCGTCCAATGTTAAATTCCTATAGGGCTATCTATCTCACACCTAACCTTGCTTTTTTGTTTTCCAGTTCTCCCGAACAAGCGGCTTCGAGTTTCGAGGAGCCCGTACTTCATTTGGCCGATTCCTGCCGTACTTGAGCACGTTGTCTACAATTTTAAGCTATGTCTGCCGAGTAGTTTAGGGAAAAACAAACCTCCAAATTCTGAGTTGCGGTGGGGGTAATGCCGCTGCCCCTTTAGTGCAATCAATGAAAAGAAACAAAGACGATTTCTTTGAACAAATGTCACTACTTTTAATTGGGTTTGAGATCATTTAATGTGAGGATACTTTTGAACTTCAAGTATCTCTTTTCATTGGAAAAGATTGCCAATAAAACATAGAAATGCGAGAACGTTTAAGAGTACTTTTTTGATGCCGCCTAATAAATTAATCTTACTGTAAGCCAAATAATTGCAGTTCATTCTGATCCTAATTTTTCACGTGTCCTTAACGGATACGAATTATTTTTCACTTACACTGTTTTTTTTCTTCATTCAATTTTCTTCTCGCCATCTCTTAAAGAACAAAGAAGAGAAAAATCCGTAAGTTTGGAGACAAGAAAATTTTTGGATTTCTTCGAAAACTACTTGTTGAGATGCAGCAAAGTTTCATCTTGCTCTATCATTTTCCGATTTGCTCCCAGAAACTAATAACCGCACTGCGGAAAGGAAAAGGTCATTGGGCGTGACAAATTTGTATGTGAGACACACGCGGACTTGTGAATAATCGGATACAGCTCCGGGCCATGCTCTCCTCGTTGCTTTATAGCATATTGCTCCTCTTCCGCAGTGTCAGTCGAGGGGATGAGCTGAATACGCGCTAGACTTGCGAGGGTTGTGGTAAAGATGTTCTATATGAGGTGACAGGAATAACTAGGAAAAACAACGCAGCGAAATGTTTTCGATCACGGCAGTTGCCCGCGATCTGTGCGAGACAAATCAGATTCCTAAATTTCAATATTAGTCGTAATAAGTTTTTTTACGTGCTTTATGGCATTTGGGAAAAGCCGCACGACTGTAACATCCTACGAGGTGACATTGGCAAGCTTAATATCCCCATACGAATTAAGTATAGGAATACTTGAATATACACTTATATATATATTAATTTTATCAGTGTATATGCACATAGCAGCAAGAGGTTCTATCTTCTATAAATCTATAGCTAACGATACACAATGGATATATGATAAACATATGGTGCGATTAAAAAATGTCTAATATATCTTGTATAATATAATCAAAAATACCTCATTTCCATATGGGTTTACACATACAAATGGAAAAATCAGAGAATTATTCAAGACTTCAATACGGACAGACTTCTATGGTAGTGAATAATAAAAACATTGCCATAATTAGATGAAATGACGAACAAAAAATCATGGAAGAACCCGCGTAATTCACTATAGTCCTGCAAGACTATGTCTCCAAAATTCTCTAAACATTGCCCAATCTTCAACGAGCCACAAAGTAAAATATAGTAAGTACAAACGAATCTCGACTTTCATTATTACTCTGCATAATAGTATACCCACTACAAGTCTCTGTCGCTGGGGCTCCACTAGGGTAGAAGTATCGGTTGTGGCCACTTCAAGAATTTTCCCATTTTCAAGTCCTTGTGATAACGAAATATCATAAAACTGTTTTCAACCTATACTTTTATATCTGAGAAGAATCTGATTTCACATTTCTAGCATTGAAATCTCCATATTTGTCGAGAAAACAATGGAAAATAGAAAAAAGTAGGAGCATAGCCATTTTATCAGTTCTAGCCACCTATGCACCGGTTTTGGCCACAGTAATACCGGTTGTGTCCATGCTTGAAAATAAATTAACTCAATATTTATTGCACTTATAACATTTTTAAATGCGTGTCTGATCAATTAAAATTGTATTCTTATGGAAGGATCCAGTTCCTCTACACGGAAATATTCTTGAGGCAAAGATTCCATGTGTGAACCTGACTAACCTTTTATGACATTCTTCCCCTTCGTTTTGCTCTTTTTTGTAGCCGCTTTCTTTGTCACAAACAGTCATATATTATATTATATGTTATACTCTCCACACTTTTATTTTCATTGTTACGAGAGTTTTTGGCGAAAGTAAATTTTTGCATTGCATAATGATGGCAATTTTCAACATGAAAGGTGTTTCACCGCTTACCTTTTTGTCTTCACTATATATTTCCAAGGATATATTTTTCTTAGCGTTTTTTACTTCTTTTGTATTATATGCATATGTAACCCGAATATGTATTTGAAGCTTTTGTCATAATCTTGTCGAATTACGTAAGGAGTTGGAAATTGAATGAATCGGCTGACGACACTTTAATTACTGATTCAGCACTTTTTGTAATGGAGAAGAGCGAACGTCAAAAGAACGATAAATGTTTCTAAAATATACAACGTACACTATAAGAAATTTTCGATCGCAAATTAATATACCGGTATATAAAGCTTCGATGCATATACCGTATATTAATTTTCAAATACATTCGCCATTGACAAATACAATACTGGTATATTGAAAAAAAGCAATGGGTTTTGAATATTTTGGACGACTTGGCGTTTGATTTTCCAAACTCTCCCAGAAAATCGCAAGCGGTGTGCTTAGGAAGTAATCGACTATTGTACTTAGAATTTACTGTACCTGCGCTGGATTGTAAACGTCTGTAAAGTCAAATTGGAGTATTGCGTTATATTTATTTTTCCTAAATCTTTCTGAGTATGTCTTATTCAAACCTTTACATTGCCCCTACTTCTTTCCTTCATAGAGGCTCTTGAGAGTGTTGTCCGCAGCCAACCATGCTAACAGCGCTGTCATACATTTGCATCAGAGCACGAGGTAACTTGTAATGAACCTCTTATGAACAACAGTACGAAACCCGACTTTAGTACATGGGCGACTGGTGACTAACGATAGCCCGTACTTATATACGGAATGGCGTACAATCATTTGCGAGAAACGTTTCGGGTCGTTCGCCATCTAGCGGAGTTGTGCCGGGTTCCCCGTGGCAGAATAGAGGGGGTCTACTTTTTCCTTTCTTATACCTGCCAGTGAATTCACCCCTCGGCGTATACTATTTCCTTATTAATCTACAGGATTTGAAAAGTTTATATACTTGGAAAAATGACGTTTATTAATATTTTTCAGAAGCACTGGTGCATTTTCTTTCAAACGAAGGTCAGAAAATTCCAAGAACTGGAATCCTATATTTACTATGCAAATGTGCATTAAATTTTAGCTTGGTTATGAAGTGGTATATTAAGTTACTAAACCGTACATTAAGTTTCGTTCACAGGTCTATTAACAGTTCAATCGATACACACGTACTGTAATTTTCAAATATCGGTACCGTAAAATTCATATACGGTTATCAAATTTACAATAAAAGTATATTAAAATAGAATTCATATACCTGATTCGTGAATCTCATATGTCTTTGTTATTTTATTAAATTTACTTGCATTTTTCACAATGTAATGAAAATAATGATTAAATACAGGAACAGAATTAAAATAGGTACGAAAAACGTATTTAGGTGTGGGGGTGGCCACAACCAGTACAGTGGTCACTACCGGTACTTCTACCCTACCTTAAGATACTGACGACCATTTGTCGAGTCTCTTGTCACGATTTGCTCCCCAAGCCGCTCTTGTCGCGAGGGCTTACAAATTACCCTATCTATGGTATTGCATGGCGGAGTCTTCCCCGATGTGAAAAGCCAATAGTTTTACTGGAAACTGAGATACCGTTACGATTTTCTATAATAATGCAACTCTGGAGATTTTGCCCTCAAACGTGATAATAACTGAATTTATGATATTTTAAATGCGCTAAAAATAACGTGCTCAGTATTTACTGTAATTTAGCCCTCAGGCTTAACGATAGCTGAACTAATAACATTTCTAATGAGCCATAAAGATCATGCCTTGTAATCATCTGTAATTTTTGTTCTCTGTGTTCATTATTTATCAGCAGAATACATTATTTATACAACATACACAACCTCTAAGTTTCGGTAGTTAATAGAAATGGAAGGTTGCAGTATTGATGCTAAGGAGTTTAATACCTTGCATCACCCTTGTTTCCGTCCTATCGGGTCATTTTCTACGTCTTCGACGCGTCAGGTCCTTTGGATAACACCCGAAGGGATCGATTTTCGTTTGGTAAGATAAGCTTTTACATAATGTAGTCCACTGTGCAGTTTAGTATGCTGCTCGATATAACGCTCTGTCGTGGGTACGTAAATGCTATCGATCAGTTTGTTATGAGAAGCGCCGTGGGCTCAGTCGTTGTCGAAGTCGCCAGTGAAAATGTTCACAAAGGTATAGATAATGTTTCGAATCAAGCTACGATTCCTCTTGTTTACAAATCGAAGCCTCATTTTTGATGACCTTAACTTAGATAAGACGTAACGAGAAGATCGTTGCAATTTTTATTTATATACACTTAGAGAGAAGCATATTGTTGATTTAACGATGTCACACCATAAAACGAATATAGGAAGGCTTGCAATGTCTTATGATTGAAGCGATGATGATATGGTTCAATAAACGATACTTGCAAGATTATTGGAAACGTTTAAATCGTAGATGCAACGAAACGGCATTTTCGAACCTATTTGAATAATTTTTGAATTTATTATCATTTTGATAACTGCTACTATAATTGTTTTTGATATAACCATAAAATACAGTCGTTTCTCCTGGGAATTATATTAATCGTTCATTTAACTATGTTCTTGTATTTGATATAACCATGAGATATGCCCGTTCCTCCTGGCGAGTTAACATTATAGTTCGATTATCGTCGGATTAACCATTTCCATTATTACATTACTAGATTTTTCTCTGAGTGTATCAGTGGCTCTTCGTCACGCTATATATTTGTGTCAAAATAAACATGAATCGTTGTTGTGTTGATTTTTCAAATGAATTGTTTTTTCAAGCTACAGCAATAGGGAAACCATCAAATGACAAATCTATACAAATGGCCGTTTAGTCGAAACGCGTCGAGCGCTGAAAGCGTTAGTTAAATATGATACATTTTTTAATAGTTTCAAAAACATTTTTTTTTAAATTTTCCATGGTGAGATTAGATACTTTGGTGCTGATGACTCAAGGAATCTGAAGATTTTTCTATTCTTTTGATGAAATATGTTCACGTGTTATCGGCTGACCTATCGTGTTAAGTTGATGATCGTAGAGAGATTAGGTTATTACTTGCTGGCAGTAATTACCTAATCGTGAACGTGAGATCATTTGGTTTTATCTCTTTGTGGAAGATATAGTCAGGATCGTCCGATATTGCTGAACAAGATAAAGCTTATATATATTGATGACCATCACGTTGAAGGAGGTTAGTAGTCAGGTTGGTTCATACTTAACCCTCAAGTTTGTACACGTTTCACAGGTGTTATTGGAACTTCTCACCCTTTCAGTCGCAATATTCTTCGCGTGTAGTCAAGCGATTTATAGACGAGATGAGAGCCTCGTCAACGTGCTTTACATTTACACACTTGCATACAGCGGAACTGGGGACGAAACGATTTGGCTGCTTCGGCTTGTCTTCTGCCTCTTTGACGAAAGAAGCGATCCACAGCGTTATATTTTTTTTGCAAATCTTTTCAGGCGTTTCCAAAACTTTGATTAGCGACAAAGGTACTAACTAATTCGTAGCTGTTACTGATATCAGGAGGAAAAACTTTTGGCTAGACGCGAAAATAAACCAGGTGATTAGGTATAAGACATTGCAAGAGGAAAAATGCTTAAGCGTATAGACTTTGAAAGTGATTCAATGTTTCCTATACTCGTATTGAAAGTATTCGGAACCCGTGCAGAAAGTTAGTCAGGGCTATATACTGGGCCCGTATAGCCTTCTCTGACTAATTACGTGGTCCATCGTGGAAATCTAACTGTCACTCGTACTGCACTCTAAAAACCAAGCGTGTTGCACGTGTGCTATTTCATATCTTTTACATTATGACGCCTTTTTACACACTTCCAAGCATGTTCTGGTTACGTATCATTGCCGTGGATAAACAACACACTTGGAAGTATGTAACAAGGCGCCATAATGTAAAAGATAGGAAATAACACACTCGCAACAAGCTTGGTTTTTAGAGTGGCGTCGGTCACGCTTTTAATCCTTGGCCCAGTACAGGACGATATGACTGGGCCCGCATAGGATCCCATTATTAAAAGAAATTAATTTCATTAAAATATATTTTTTTATTCTCTATAGCACTTTTAATTGATATTCCTTCGTTGCCTACAGGATGGTGTACGTTTATCGCTGAAAAACGTTTTTTACCTTGCCGGGGATCGAACACGGGCCGTCCAGATGGTTGTTGCGCTCTAGTTCACTCGGCCATTCGGATGATGTGATTGTATGATTTTCGTTTGTTTATTTGAATGCCTAAGATCAAATATCAAATTAGTATGGAAATTAGTTTGCTATAATCAAAACTTCATAAACTCTATGATTACGTCTGATGTCATAAAAATAAAAATAGGATCAGTCCCTTTCTACGGAAATTTGATTCTTGTTTACCGCGATAGTCGATACTAAGATGGGTGACGAACTACCTGCCCGTGATGTTTATTACTTATTACTTAGATGATCAATACTTCAATGGATGACTGATTGTCCAGGATTGAGTCCAAAGAGTGTTGTCGAGAGTTCTGATGGGCCAAGCAAGGTCTAAGATTGGATTCCCTATGATGGGTTCGACGAGAACGCCCAGAACTTATGTTCTGGGCGTTCTCATCGCTCGCATGATGGAGCCTGTGTTGGGCCAAGAGTCCAATATTGGATTCCCTGTCATGGCTTCCACGTGTAGCCCTATAATGGGCTTGTATTTAATCGCGGACGGCCGTAAAAATGTCAGCACGGAAAACTACTAGAGGTATAATTTACAGCGATATGTCTGTGTATGGAAAATACGGTAAAGTACAGATTTCCTGCTTGGCAATATTAGTATTAAAGAAGACTTAGTAATAACCGTCTTTTTTATTATAGGGACGAATTCCGCCTCACAGGAGGAAAAAAAATGCCCTCTCTTGAAAATGAATCGAAATTTTTTTTCGTAAATGGACTAAATGATTAGATCAAGCGGTCACTTTAAAAAGAAATTCATGAGTTTTATACTCTGCGCGCGATACCGAGAAGATTGCTCCAAGGATTGGCCTTCATTAGGTCTCATTCTCTTCACAGTTACACTCACACAATTCAAACATACCGATTTTTTTTCTATTAAGGCGAATGCCTTCTCAATTAGGCGTTGATTTATTGACAGAAATGTAGGTAGAAGCTGCATCTTAAGACTGGCGGACTATTAACTCGCAACTCTCTCTCTTTTTATTCGTATATGGGTGTTTTTCTCTCCCTCTACAGTACAGAAAAAATAGTTCGAAAAATGATGAATATATATTTCAAATTTATCTATGTTAACTCTGCGAGATCGCCCTTGAGTTAAGGAACGAGGAGGAAGATAGGAATTTTTGTTCTGTGTAATTTTGCTGTGTTACAGTACCCTGAATAAAATTTTGTTCTGGCTGACATACATGTCATATTACACTTCCTTATCTGCATCATAAGGCCATGATGAAGCCACTATGAGGCCATGATCAGGTCCGTATCGGCATTTCGAATCAGATCGCGATCAGGCGATTAACCTGGACCGGACATTGCGACCATTATACGCCCCCTGATAATCCCGTCAAGTTTGAAATGTTCTCTTACACACTTAACTGCACTTCCTTTCGAAAACACTTCGGGGAAATTCAAAAACAAGATACACGGAGGCAACTTACATAAGAATGTCGATGGCTGCATGAATTTTTTTAATTACTCTATCCACAAGTATCATTAACTGCAAATTTTGCGATTCCGTCAGCTATCCGTGAAGAGCCCGACAGACGGCAGTGCATCAGTTCTACAGAAAGCATCTCTACACACATTCATTTGTCACGCCCAGCTCGGCACATATGTTTACTCCACGCGCTTAATCCACACAATGAAGTTGTTAATATCAAGAACAGTACAAGATGACATCATACAAAAATAACGTAGTTATGTAGAAATTCTACAAATAATGAACTCAACAAACATTAACAATCCATAGTAGAAACACTTACGCCGAAACATGACCCGGTGACATTTGTGCATTACAAATCTTCGCACAAAACTGCAAAATTTGTCACGACATAAGTTTGCCACGGTTTCATACGACATATGGGCGCTGGGAAGTCAGAGATCATCTATAACCACCGCCCAGTAGTTGCTAAATTGACACTTTTACACTAAAATGAATTTACCGGAAGAACTATTGTATTAATGTACATTACATATATTGTCAAACTCGGACGGTGTACACATGGGTTGTGCAGAAGTTTGCCATAACGAACTTATGTCATGACAAACTTTGCAGTGTCGAACTTCGCGGAATACGACTTTTTCGTAGCAAACGAGTTCTGTGCGAAGATTTGTAATGCACAAATGTCACCAAATCATGTTTTGGCGTGAGTGTTGCTACTATGGGCTATTAATGTTTGTTGAGCTCATTATTTCCCGTGAAGAAAATTATTAGGGATGCACTAAGATAAACTAGGGCCCTTTCAGGCTTTAATGTGGACATCCTAAAAGGGTTTTCCATATCTCTCCCAAGTGGGGCCCTTATAAGGTTTTCCTATGTTTCCATGGCGAAAGATTTGATAGGATAATCACATAAGGGCCCAGTCAGGCTTAAACATGGCACCCAGTAAACAAATCAATAATAATTTTGCCAGATAAGGTTCTCATAAGGCAATTCTAGGTTTCCATGTCGAAGTTTATTAATGGCTTGATATGGTAATTACTGAAGGGCCCAGTCAGGCTTCATCATGATACCACGTAAACTAATGAATCATAATTTTGCCAAATAAGGATCTCATAAGGCTATGGTGAAGTTTAATAAGGCCTTGATCAGTTCATTAATTAAAGGCCCAGTCAGACTTAACCATGGCATAAAGTAAAAAAATCAATAATAAATATACCAGATAAGGGCCTTATATGGCAATCCGAGGTTTCCATGGCGAAATTGTTGGTCACCTATCCAACTAATGATCGCCAAAGTCAGCCAGGTAATCACCCATTCTAATACTGGCCCTCAGGTTAGTCAGACAGTCACGCATCTAGATACAAACGAACTAACTCGCGCAAACAATAAAACAACTCTATTCGATATAACCAATTTCTGCAAAAAAATTACTGAATGTGCCTTTATTTTTGCACATCAGACGCAGTCATGTAAATTTATCAAGTTCTGACTATATTACATTAATTTTATTTCATATTTCGTATTACAGTCATTCAAATAGACAAAAAAATTGCATATTAATATGATTTGAATGGCCCAGAGGGCTAAGGGACTGCGCAATTACACCATCCGAAGGGGATCTAGGTTCGATTCCCGTCAATGTAGAAAAAAAAAGTAATATGTTTTTTTCAGCGATTAATATGTTCCACCGTGTAGAGAAAGACGAAATATCTCGTTAATAGTGCAACATTACTAAATTAAATAATAACAAATACATATTTTTAAATTAAATTCCTTTATTATTTTGGTAAGGACTAAATAGGGCAGCGTTTAAAGGCCCCTAATATTCAGCCTTTAAAGGCCCCGGAAAAAAAGTGTGACCGTCCTTTAGGAAACCATATAAGGCTTCCACATAAGGCCCCTAAAATAATTACGGAAAATTAATCAGGGCCTTGGCAAAACCCTGATAAGAGTTCTTCACGGGTTGTGGAATTTCTTCATAACTATGTAACTTGTGCACAATTTCCTCTTGTGCTATTCTTAATATTTACATATTCACAATTCTATCGTGCGGATTAAGTGCGTAGAATAAAAATATCTGTCGTATTGGGCATGATAAATAAATTTGTGTAGGGCTGGCTTCTGCAGAACTGACGCACGCTTGACAGACCACCGATGATTAAATGGTTTCGTCATAAAGTTCACATGATCTCAGAGGGCGAACCGAATAATACTATTCTATTGCGGAATCGAGTGATATTGTATATTCCCAATATCTACAAGAGACAAAACGAAGACACGCTTACAATGGAAAGAAAGCTGCTAAGAATCAAGGGATCTAAATATATATATTGTAGTGTAATTTCCTAAAAAAAACCCCAATACAACCACAAAGCTAAAGTCCCCAAGAGTTCTTCCCTTTATTTTATATGGGCGCCAGGCGCTTTCGCGCCGGGAAAAACTCTGCGATCTATTCGGGACCAAGCTGCTTTTGTCGGACTAGCCGCAGCCGTCAAGAATTGTAGAGTGGCGGGATTCAAGGCTAGGTTCTCGTGTGGAAATCAAAGGAAATAAATTACAAACTCTAAATTACGGGAATCACAAAATAGCTATTTATTCGCAGTTAACAACAGTGAAACGATTTCAAACTTCCCGTAAATATTTTAATTTATTATTCGAGTAGCCCAAAGGTTCGATCGGCTGACACACACACATACACATCCATCACTCATACGAGAGGAAGTTCGGGAATAGATTAAGACGAGCAATAACAATTGAATTTTCCTGAAAATATCCCATAAATAGATCGCGCACCTCCACACCTCTCGTTTCCAGGCGACGCGGTCTAATCTTCTCCCTCTCTCTCTCATACATCTGCGGCACACGGGAATGTTTTCACACTTCGAACGGATTTGTTGAGATTCCCGACATCAGACGCGACAATCAACTCTCCTACGGGAAAAATAACCAGCTACTCGATTCACCGGTATCGAAGTATTTCGCGTACTCTCTCACACTGCCACGCTTTTAACATTCCCGCGCACAACACAATTTCCCTAAAAACAATAATGGCGAATTTTCCTGGAATCACTCCCGACGACCCCTTTGACTCTACGTTAATCCCCGTTCCTAATATTTCCCACAGACTCGATCGTGTCGACAACGGCCCGCCGTAAAGCCACACGGGACTCTCAAAACCCAAATATCCAAACAATAGAGCTCGCGGACTCAACCACGCGCGGGATACCGTAGCCGGACACGTTATAACAATTTTTAAAATATTTAACAAATATGGAGTACCAAGAGACAAGGCTTACCTCGGCCCCAACGTCAACACCAAGAATAATCCTTCTCTTCCGGCTCCAAATAGAAAAGGTCGGGAGCTTTCGCAGTACCGTAGTAGACGGGACTTGAGCTCCTCCCAGTACCACGGATCCAGGAAAAATGCCTCGAGATGTGTCGCTCACGGGAATACGAAGCTTCTCATCCCTACTCTAATTGTTTCGCTGGCGATCGGTCAGGCGGCCAACCCTAATTTTTCGCAAACTATACAATTATTCTAAATAGTTGGTGTTTGTAGCGCGCGAAGTCCAAATCGGGACTTCGTAACACAGTGCGCGAGACGATGACATAGGCAGGTGTTGTTCTACGATAATTCAGATGGAGAGTAGCATTTCCTTATGCCATTTGAGATGTTCGTAACTTCCGTCATTCCTCAGGCGAGCCCTCATCTCACCGTCATACATAAATAAAAATAAATAAAATACACGGGAATTAGAAATAATATTATAAATGTCGAGAGGCCCTATGGATCTGTCGGGAGTCGTCGTACTGCGAGGAACTACGCTCGTAATTTTTCGAGCTTATTTATGATTATAAATTTTATCTCGTTACAATATATATATATATCCGTGAGACATATTAATATTGGCAAGCCGAAAAAATGGATGTACTTAAAATATGCACGTATGTTTAAAAATTATGATTTTAGACTTAAATTTCCAAGAATCTTTTAAAAAAATATGTTGCTTCATTGATTCATTCTCCATAATTTAAAGAACAACATAAAATGTAACAACGATTATCATATAACAATTGTATCAAATATATATGCCGATGATAATAATGATTGATATGTCTTACAACTGCGTAATCCGACCTTCATGTTAAATTTTTCGAACTAGCAAGGTTACTTTGATCAATCGCATCAGATTTTGACCTTATCAGGCCGTGACGGCAGCAACCTCAGGTTAACACGGTTGAAAATGTCGTATTGATATCCGACCCACCCCGAATACAAACCTGTTCCGGTTACCCTGATTAGTAGAGTGGCGCACAAATTTTTTTTGTTTTGTTTTTTTTCGACTTCGCACACCATAAAACCGTCGTTTATATCATTCTGTTGACAACGGTAGAAGGAAAACATTGTGGGATTTTTTTTAGATGTCGCTCAATGGGTTTTAGTATTTCCCATTTGAAATTTCCCATTGAAACGGGTATAAACATAGTGACATCAAATTTGCATTTTTTTGCGAATAACTCGGGCACAGTGGATTTTACGACCATAATTATTACTATCAAACTTGAAGAGAATACGTTCACCTCCGAAACTACATAAGAATCATTCTGGTAAGATCAAACTTGATGGAATTATGATTTATTAAAGTTTGACTTCAAAGTATAGCTCATCGCGAAATACGTTAGTATACTAGTTACTTTAATTAAACAAATTAGTTGCATTTACCTGTGATGGTCAATTGGTTTTTTAACATTTTGTGCGAATTCACTTTTTCCGGAAAGGCAGTAACGCTTTTTGAGGGATTTTTTGGCGGTACTCTACAACTCCGATTACCTTAAATAACTATGCAGGCGCAGTTTGTAAAATACAAAGGTAAAACCCACTTTGTACATTGTAACAGGAAATAAATTAATTTTATTGTATGTATTTCCATTTGAATATGACACCAAAAAACAAATACGTTCCGATTATTTAGTATTCTTTCATAACATTATATTTAGTTAAAAAGTATCCAGTACTCGTAGCGAATAACTTGATTCCATGTTGTCAAAGATATTCGATAATGAGCGATTGGACGAACACTGAATGAGTGACAAATCACTGCCAAAGTAAGTCGGATCCATCCCAAATAAAATGTTCTGTTTTTATTCAAACGCCACAGACCGAAGTTTTGCGTGCTACTGATATGACAAAAGCAAAAGTGCATTGCGGTACATCTTTAAAAAATTGCACAAGATTCTCTTTTGACGGGTTTTGATCTGAATGTACACTGTTAGAAAAGATTAGAAGTTTTTATTAATAAACTCATCATCTAAATTTAATAAACAATTGTGGTATAAAATTCATATACTTTTTCGGTAAAATTCAAGCAAATTATTAAATGTAAGGCAGGTTCATTTTTATCGGCTATCGGCGACCAATAATAAATTATTAAAATTCAAGTACTTTTACTTTTACTGTAAAACTGAAATAAATGATTGAATATGCAGTACCATACATTAATTTTACATTACACTTGTATACTAAATTTCATATACTAGTTTATGAATAAAAACTTCCAGTAAAAGTACACTAAATTTCGAGGAGATTTTTTTTACAGTGTATACTACGGTTTCGTGGGGTGGGAAGTCGAAAATACAAATAGAGTTTTTTTCGAGACAGTTTAATATTTTCACATTAAAAAATGTTTACACATACATAAATATCCACGGACCCAATAAGAGTTGCAGGAACAAGCTATGAATTATAACTATATAGGGTGTTGGCCTACGTGGTTTTCTCACTGGCCACATCGGAGCAACCCTACTTGTTCTACGGATATGATAACATGATAACACCAAAAGAGAAGACGAAGGAGGAAAGTAAGCACAAAAAAGAAAAGACGAAAATTGAAAATCTCGAGAACGATATAACTTGAAAGAAGCACATACGTCGGCATGTATGGGTATGAGCTAAAGACAGAGACATACTCAAGCTCTCACCAACGGATGTCTCTACTAAGTAAGTAATCCCTTCGGACTCTATTCTCCCATGACTCCTCTATTCTCTTCAAGGCTTTTCGCATATAAAATCGATGTCAAGAAATCGAATGAAATCTGTCTTACAATTCGACAGCTCAGAATAATCCGTCGATGGAAGAATTGGACTTGACACGTTTTACAAGATACTATTTTTTTGTTTTTTCAAGTTATTCGCCCAGCATTAAAAAAACGACCTAGATTGCCTTATTTGTGAATAGAGAATCCGTTCGTTCAATGGAGAGTAATAAGTCCCCATTAATTTATGATATATACTTTACAGCACAGTTTGTTTTGTAATTATGATTTTGTAATAATCATATGTAGAGATTATAAAATAGAGTGTAATCATTTCAATAGTTGTGAAAAAATACTTTTTTTTTTCTCTTAAATATTGTAAGGAATAGTATGAAAATGGAGGATACGATTAATGCATTACTTTCTTAATGCTTGATTTGTTTTCATTTTTTCAATAAGAGTACCTTGAAATTTTCTTAAGACATAATAATTTTTATAGCTATCAAAAAGTTTAGTTAGTCATCGTGCTATAATCGCTATATGCTATTCTGAAATCATAATTATAGAGCTCATTGTATCATCATCTATATTTTTATAAGTATTCATAAGTATTTATAACTGTGGTTCAATGGGAACAAAAACATATACTGGATCAATGTTTTATTAAATCAAGATAAAACCAACATTAATAATTACGTAAAAATCTACAAATAGATTCTCAGAATAATAACTCTGGTTGTCTTTATTTTATATACAACTTTTTATATTAATTAAACAAGCTCGCAAATTCGGAATCATATGTTATAATTGCTGCAATAATTACAAGGTAGGAAGAGAGTAGCGAATAGTCGTCATGCAAGGGTTCCACCAAACCGGAGAGCCCGCGGGCGCCTTTCGCATTTTTGATTAGTGGGTTGCTCCCCTTCAGTGTCTCCGTGTAATCACAGTTGATGAATATTTTATACAAGCTCATCACGAGGTTGACCCGGTGGCCTTAACATCTGCTTTTAGTCATTACAACCATATGGCTACGTACACTACTCGTGTAAAAATTTGACAAATTTCAGGGTACTCTTAATATTAACTCTATCATACACGGAGATGCATTATCCAAAAATTTCGTTTTGCTATTTCCAAAGCGTTTTAAGATTGAGGAAACCAACAAAATCTTGATTTTTATTACGTTACATATACCAAATATATCATAGACTAGAATGGCGAGAATGATATAGTGAAGTTAACAGCAAGAGTTATAAATAATACCATAAAAATATAGTCGTTATCTCTCGAGAAGAAAAGAAAAAAAAAACCTTTCCCGTATCGTCTGGCACAGTTTCGCGAAACGGAACGTTGAGGTTGCCGACTAACACCCACGGGAACATCGGGTTATATATATGGTGCACACAGTGAAGTCTATGAAAAATTTCATCTCCGTGTTAGATACTTGGGAGTATAGCTATAAATAGCGTGTATTTTCGTTGTGAGAAGAGGCCAGACTGGTGAGAGAAACCCGCAAGGTATTACGAAGAAAGGATCGAAAGATAAGGGCTTCATCCCCTGTAGTACTTGTTATTCCGACCGCAAGACTCCATCGGCGCAAGGATATCGTGAGTCGAGTTGCGCTTGAAACACTAGGTGAGATTCTCGACAACAATCGACTTACGGTGATGACCACAATTCTCTTCGTGCCCTTCGGACCCTTCGACTCCATTTCTTCACTCGGTTTAACATCGTCTTACTTCCCGAAGAATCCCCGCAGGGAGTTGAGATAAGATTTGCAAGAGCTTTGTTCTTCTGGGGTCGCAAAATGAGCTATTCCTAGACCGGGATGAAAGAGATGTAAGATACTTCAACAAAATCTCGGCGTTCAATGTGCGTTGACTATTTCTCTAATAAAACATCATAATATTTGTGAAAATTCAACGATGATCTGCCCTCCGTTTTCCCGCCTGAAATGCAAATGAATAAGGACCATATTTTTTGGCGTTATATTTTCATGCAGACAGGTGAAGAATGTGTACAATCGTGTTTAACAAGAGGATGAAATTGATATATCCATAACAGTATTATTTTAAATCTGGACAAAATGTGATCTCAGTCACAACTCCACTTTTCAAAGCGAATCAGTTCAGAAAAAAACGGTTAAACCTTGTATTTCATCAGAGTATGCGATTATTTACCTTCAGATTTTATAGTATAATTTGTCTTTCCAGTGGAAATTGAAGACAACTGGAAGTGGACAAAAATAATCTAATGTGAAGCGAAATGACAAGGTCGAGTTTTCTCTTCTTGAAAATCCACTTCCATAAAATTTCAAAGTTGTTACACAGTAGACTCTTTCTCAGATGGAAGAAAATCATATTTCTGGGTATGCCTTTAGTTTTACCGATTCAAAAGAAAATAAGCCAAGTCACTATGTTTACTGCCAAAACAACTCAATATTCCTTCTTAAAACAGCATTTTTTACAGTCCGACAAAATAAGATCTTGGGGACAACTACACTTTTTTAAATGAACCCGTTCAAAAGAAGACGGATTGGATTATTTACCTTCCGATTATGTAGCAGAATATTTCGTTTCCTAAATTTGGATTAAAAACAAGTCAAAGCAAACCCTGCGAAGAGAAGCAACGATGTCGAGTTATTCACAGTCCAGAAGCCACTTCAATGAAATCTCGGTGTTTAACAACCATCGACTATTTCTCCGATGCAAGAGGATAATCTTTGTAGAAGTTCAATGATGACATACCCTATATCATTCGCCTAAAGGGCTCATAAATAACAACTATATTTCATAAAAATAGTATTTCATCCTCGAAAGATACCGAATGTTTGACCTATTTTTAGCATCTTGGAAAACCTAAAAAGTACGATGTCTTGCGCTAGGGCCATTATTCTCTGTATCTTTCAAATCCTGACAAAACGAGACGTTGAGAATAACTCCACTTTTCAAAGTAAACCAATTTAAAGAATAAAAGATTGGCTTTTGCATCCCATTTAGGAACCGTCAAACGCGGTACCGCCTCGACACGATTTTTTCAAGGATTTGAAAAAATCGTGTCGATATCGAAAACGACATTCATTTGGACGTCAAATTGCTCTGCAAGATATCCAATAAAAAAATGTGGTTTTTCACCAACCGATTTTAGAGTAGAATGCTTTTTCTCCTCAATGCAGATTGAAAACAACTGAAACTGAATCCAGTGAAGACAAACAACGATGTCAAGTTATCTACACTTCAGACAATCGACGACAAACTCGTGGATGACCAACGTCGCTTATGTCAAGTTTTCGCTTCTCGAAGAAGGAGTCCCATTCCGAGAAGTAATAACGAACGTACGGCTAGGACGACGAGAGCGGTTGGAGCTAACGCAAAAACTTTTTCCTGCCGGGGATGTCCTCGTTTATTCCACTTGCCCATTCCCTTTATCCCTCTGTTTCCTCTGTCCTTAGCGTCTTCCCTCGTGTCCTCTGTATCTTTTTTCTCACATTCCTTCTTCATTCTCGTACGGCTCAAGGTTTCTGCGGCCGGTTTCTCCTTCTCAGGTTTTTATTTCTCCGACTCGACATAAACCACCACTTTCTCGAATCAACGCACATTTACTAGAATGGCGGAGACCGGGGGCAATTGGAACGGTATGTCTTGTAATTATAAAACGAAAGTTTCGTTAATAATACTGAATACAACTACTTGTTTTGTATACCCGATTAGTTATATTGGTGAAATGTTCACCATTTTTCTATGACCCTGACTATTTGCGGCAACGCATAATTTAGAAGTCAGGAAAATTATTCAAGTAGCTCCTCTCGACGAGTACTTCATAAGGCCATTTTGAATACAATAATGAAAACTTGGTTTACAACACTTAATTCGTATTTTAAGAGTACGTCTTTGAGATTTGTGCGCCTCTTCCTGCAAGATCACTATAACTTGTGATTACGTATGCCGAGTATGTCTTAGTGTCTGAAAGTTTCACATGGAACGACAGAATTTCATTGTGAGTGTTACAACTTGCCAAATGTGCCAACAAGCTCCGGTCCCCTCTACTAACCCCCATAGCAGCGCTACTGAAGCGGTAGCAATGCTGCCGTCTGACACGACAGCACCACCACCACTCCACGAATAATAACACACCCTCGGGCTACAAAACTTGGCCAAGTTTCACGTAACCGGATGGCCCACGATCCTGATGCAGGATCCGGCGATGGAGCAACCGCTTTCTATTCCCAGCAGCCTGTTTCTGTGAGTCAGGCTATGGTTTTCCTCGTGTATCTCTCTCACACTTTCTTATCGCTTCCACGTAAAGCCTCAAGGGGCTAATGTGCGAGGAAATTTCTTTTCCGAACTCCGGAAAGAATTTTTATTTTGGCTTTGAAGAACTCAGCAATAAGCGAATTGCAAGAGGGTGATAGGTCCCTTACTCTAGTGTATCGGAATAATTTTCGATAACCGGATAAGATGAATTCTATTTTGAAAAAATTCAAGATTGTGTATTTGAATAGCCATTTACGGTTTTGTTATAAAAATAATTCGCAGAGCATAGAATATCTAAGAAACATTGGATAAATGTTCTAAATGTTCCATGATAATCAACATATTGTTGTAATATTGTGGTCTACATTTCAAAATATGTTATCATAGAACAAGGTTATCTATTTCATGACGTTCTCGAAGAAGAAAAAATCAATGGTGTGCTTCTGCTTGTCTTTATTTGCTACTTGCTCGATCGAAAGAAATTTTTTCGAAGTTGAGCGTGATAGGGTCAATCATACTCAGCTTAGGGTCGATTATCGTCCTAATTCGCAAGTTTGAACTCAAGTTCGCATTTACGTATGAAATAACATTCGAAATACGATTTTGAGTATGAATTTGAGTTCAAACTTGGGACTATCAATTCGACCCTCACAAAACAGAACAGAAACATTTTCTGGCAGGTATTCTTCGGGAATCTTATTGCAGAGCTTACGTATCGATGTTTGACCCGAACTCATGAATAATTCCTCATTCGCTACACAAGAGAGAAAGACAAAGCGAATAAATGTGAAATCTGTGATCACAGTAATACAGCGCATTTCAGTGATGGAAGAAGAGACGGATAGAGGAATGAAAAGGAAGAATGAGAGAGCTTGGCCCCGAGGCCAGATAATCATTGACCCCAAGCTCTAGTCGAAGTATATTTGGTTTCGGATGCCAATTTTCAATTGTTGCTTGTCGTCTCGTCATTCCGACTACTCGGAGAGGAAGAGTCTCTGTCCAGGGAAGCGGCAGGCAACAGTAGAGTTATAAAAATAAATATGCCTTCTATTTATGATAAGGCTACACATTCTATTGCGAACAGAAATGAGGGTGAAAATGTATGTAGCATGAGGATCAAAAATATTGGTAATGTACTGACAGTTTTAGATTGTGATACCATATGAATAACTTGATACCATATTGATAACGTATTTGTACTCATTTATGTCTTCAAAATATAGAATGTTTATTGTTCGATATAAAATAATTGATCTTTAATTCTTGATATGATAGTACTATAGCTTATAAAAATTCTGTAACATATGTTCTAGGAATGTAAGACACTTTTTAGTCGAAAATTCGTAGCGTTCGTTCCCAATCATAGTAGAACAATCAAAAAATCAATGAATTAGAATTCCTTAAATAATTTCCGATACTCTTTGTTCCCCGATTTGTTTGATTTAAAGTTCAATGTTCTTGCCTTACAATTCGTGCAGTATGTCGATTTTTCCCGCTTTTATGAGGCTCGGAAAAAAATTCGAAGTAATTGTGCTAAAACTCCCATGTTATTCAAATCGGAAAATATTTGTGCTTACAGGCACGTTTTCCCGTTGAGATAGAGCTCTTAAATTTTAACCAGATTTTTTTGAATTTATTTCGAACCAAATGAAGGGGCCTCTCGGACAAAATCGCTGAACATCGAAATTAACACCATAATGTCAATACATTAACGCTCTAGTCGAAATCGAATCAAAACTTTCTTATCAATGTTATCTAAACTATTACAAAATGGTGACCAAACTAAAATAAGATTTATGACATGAGCATCTGAATATACAGATTTATAATACTTGTACATTCTTCATAATATTATTAACGTTTATGAAATATATATCACTGCACGTTTGCGAAATGAGAATCTAGAAAAAACTTTGGTCAATACAAAAACTTAGTAAATTGTGTAGCAAATAAGGCCATTTGCTTAAGGACCTGTCATACCATTTATAATAAACAATTTATTATGAGAAGATTCTGGTCGTGATTGATTGGATAAATTAGAACTTCCATTACACAAAAAAAAATCTCATCAATTTCTAGCGAGATATTCCAGTTATGGAAACAGGTTACCTGCTGGAAGATACTGCACTAACGCATTGCCCTAGTCTGCTTCGCCTAACAACCCTCAAGAACTATAATCGCGTCGATTAATCAGGCCTCTCGTCTTCACACCCTCTCGTCTCCTCTCGTCTCCTCTCGGTTAAGAGATAACGAGATACACTTAAGCCTGTAATTTCTGGGCGCTGTGTCAGTGGATTTTCCCAAGTATTGGACGTAGAAGAATCTTCCAAGCTACCCTAAATTTTCATCTATCTCCGATTACTCCGTGCCTAGACGACTTAAGCATGTTTCTGCCTCTATCGGCGATGTAATTACAAAACGTTGGAACCTTGGGATGCACGGAAAAGAAATCGTTGGTGCAGTATTTGGACTGAACCTTCAAATATAGGTACGGATACGTGCATCACTATTCCTTTGGAATTAGCACGCCTCGAAACACACGAACGCGTATCTGCATCGCTTTCGGAGTTAAAACTTTGCCAGATCGGTATTACCTCGACAAGTTTCTTGAAGTGTTCACTCCATTCGAGCGGGTTCAAGGATACACGTGTACTTTGCATACAAGCGAAGTTCACGATCTTCTAAGATACAGGTTTCAATTCACTGAGAACTGAGGAACTGAGAACTGCGATTTGAGAAAGATTGAAAATAGCCAAGTTCTTGCAAAACGATGTCGAAGTGCACTAAATTCCTGAGTGGGAGGGAAACAAAAGGAAAAACTTAGAGTGTTGCATTTCATCTGCACTTTGTAAGATAGAAAAGTAATTCAAACATCACGCTACATGACTGGGCAACGCGAAAGCCCCGAAATCTCAGTTTCGACACTAAGCAGTAAAGAGAGTGGGGGGCACACAGGGCACTTGCTCCATAACGAGAACGATTCGGTCTCTCTCGCCCTGGGGACGACGTGACGGAAGGACGCTTCAAATTATCAGGACTGCCACGGTTTTTCGGGGACGGAGAATTAACTCCATCGCTTTTTCCATCATCGTGCTTGGCCAGCCGAGGATCAGTATACGTGGAGTCCGTTCACGAGAATATTTTCCACTGCGAGCCCCAGGGGAAAGAGCCATCGATCGTCTGCAGCGATTAGAGAAAGCTGAGTAATTTTTATCAAATATTTTATAAATTTGTATTATTGAAACTTGATTTGTCTGGATATTATACATGAGTGTGGTATATGGAATGTGTATGAGAGATTGAGTGTGTGAGAAAACCGACTTATATGGAAAAATATATCCATTATATTTATATATGTTTAAATGAAAATCGGCAATTTCGTATTTGACAATGATCAAAATTAATGAAGGTCGATAATTAATAAAACGTATCGTTTGCCGTCGAAATATTTCATTATTCACGAAATTTATTATTGTCATCATTATAGTCACGAGAGTGAAACTCACAACTTACTATTTCACAAAAATTAATAGATCACGTACCGTAATCGGAAGAGGAGCTGCGACATTTTTTGAAGCAGTCTAATTACGAGATTAAATATTGATCGACAATACGGGATTAATTCATTTTTTTGGGAAAGCTAATTTCGTTGGGCAACTCAAGAAAACCCGGAAAGAAATTTCCAAGCCCCAAATTTTTACTCGACAACTTCCACATACAAAATGAGTACCCGTCTATCTCAATTGGTTTGAAATTTGCACGCTCGAAAGACACAGTCTTGTCTTTCTATCGTTTTCGGAATGAAAACTTTGCCGGATCGGTATTGAGATCGGGCAAGTTTCTCGACAATGTTAGATTTATTCATGCGGATTCAAGGGTACGCGTATATTTTGCATACGAAATAAAGTTCAACTTTCTATTTCCTAATTTCCGAGTTGTTGTGAACCAAAGACAAAGTACACTGAATTCAAGGGTACGCGTATATTTTGAATACAAAACAAGGGACAACTTTCAATTTGCCGACGGGAAATACATAAAATCGACATTCTCCGAGTTGTTGCTATCTAAAGACGAAGTACACTAAATTCTTGCATGAGCACGAAACGACAGGAGAATGTAGAGTTTGATATCTGCACTTACAATTCAGCAGAAATGAGTTTTATTTTACGAAAAACAAATAAATTGTGGGCCATTCACTGAAGAGGAGTTTGGAAATGACAAACTCTTCGGAAGGGACCAAGAAATCTTCGATTCTAGTAGAAAACATCGTTCGAATGTTTACGTGATAACTTTATACGAAATAATTAATCTTACGGGTTATGCGAAGCAGCGAGCGAAGGAAATAGTGTCAAGAAACAAGGATATAATGTATAGCGTAGAAAATATCAATGTGTTCCCGGGTAGACGCGAAATTCTATGTACTGCCGGAAAGACTTATATACGAACTCATTTACAGGTGTTGTGATTTGTTTCGTAGGAAGGTGGGAAAAATTGGGATTTGTCGACTTAACAAGTTGGTCGACAGAGAACGTGAAAAATCAGTAAAGTTGCGAACAGCTTTTGGTAAAAATGGAAGTTGCTTAAGACCTATTCGCAATACGTGACTATTTCATCGCAATCGTTATTAACATGATTTACATTCGTAAACATTGCAGAGGGCAAGTAATATCGAATTCGCAATTCATCAACTGTATTTATTTTTAGTAGTAATTGTGATTTATTGAAAATATATATATATACATAATACCAATTGTCCATCGACCGTGGTCCTTCAGCACCAGTTTTATTATCAACGTGAGAACATTTTGCGAATTTAAATCTTTTGGAGCTATTCGCATATTTACAGCGGACTTCAAATTCCGAAAACGTCATTTTAGAGAATCTTTTTTATATAATATTTTGGCCCCTACGTTTAGAGTGATAATAAAAGTGGATCTTTGGCCTTCCCAAAATATCATTTTAAGTAGCTTTTTTTCATTCTTAATGGAAATGGCCTTCGGGATTTTGTGAAACTCGTCAAGCCATCCCAGGAATATTCCCAATGCTGTTTTTTTTATTCTTGGTTTCTCTTGGTGATGCGGCCAGGCTGAGAGCTCGAAATTAAATGCGATGAAAGATCGCTCTCTGGCTGGTAGCAAAACTCTCCCTGTTACAACGGCTTTGCATTCGATTTATGGGCCAGAAAATTTCCAGCGGTGGAAAGCGAAGAATACGCGACACGACAAAAGCTCCGTGTGCTAGAGAAGATCGATTACCCTATCGGTTGTCGAAATTCAGCGTCGACGTTTGCCACGCGCATCGACTGACAACGTTTTGACATTGACACGCAAACGCACCTCCGACGACGCATGTATTCTCACGCGATTTGGTCCCTACACGTGAATCTATTATTCCCGATGAGTCCGATTTAATTAAATTATTGCCGATGCTCACGTTACGATCCGGAGTTTATGTAGAACTGGGCGGATTTGCACCGCCGAAAGGCGACGTCGCGGATAGCCCCAAGTTAGCCGCTTGGAGAGATCGATATTACCACACCACAAGAATTCCGTATTGTGGCTATCGGAGGTTTCACATTCCTCGGCTATAAACTCAGCTCAGATATTTTTATAGCTATATAGAAACCTGCGTGGAAAACTTTGGTGGTTCAGTGAAATTGTCGTTAACAATTAGTGCTCATTTTGCTATGGATATTTCTCATAGCTTCAAGATTATAAAAACTGGATTTCATCTCAATATCAATAAAGTTATCAAAATTTTAATAACGTCATGAATCATTCATTGTGAACTATATTCATATGAGTACATATTGACGGATCACGTATGAAGTTTATGAATCATTCATTGTGAACTCCATTCACATCAGCATATATTGACAGATGATTGACGTATGATTGATTTTTTTTTTGCAATATATATGATATCTAATATTGATATTGATCTTGCTAGAAGTATTAACTCTCATCACATAAGAAGTAGGTAAAAAGGGAAAGTATTGCAATTCTACAAAAAAAATTGACACCTTGATTTTTATAAAAATAGATGTTTTGAGTGTCTTAGATTCCAAAAAACAAACTAATTTTGTCTGTCTGTCTGACGTCTATATATAGCGGCCGAAACCACAACAACTAACATACACATTCTGTTACCAGCCAATGAATAGTGCTCATCAAGGGATTCAGTACAGCGGCAACTTCGTTGACTGTTTAGTCACTCTCATGAGATTTCTGAAACCATCGGTTATGAAAAATCTAATGTGTTGCAGGGCTACTAAAAGGAAACTACTGTTAATAATCTTGAGCAGTTTTGAATAAGAAATGTATAATAATTATTCACCCCAAATATTAGATTTAAAAAAATGCATTGTCTAAGCAGATTTGAGGTTATTAACAATGATGATGTTAAAATATGAACACCCTCATGAATTCCAAATCCTGCGGAGGCCTCGTATACACCATAAAATTCGAAACATTTGTTTATTTATTTACTTTTTCATTTTGTGTATACGGGACAAGCTTGCATGCATGTAGCAACCGAACAATCGTAACGACGATATAATAGTAAATAGCAGAATAATAAATAAATAAATCATACTAATAAAAGCGCAATACGATAAAAGCTCAACAAATTACAGAACGGGGCGCGAAAGCGAATGAAGTTCGAAACATTCGACCAGAGATACAAACAACTAGTCGATACTAGTGAATTCGTTGGTTAGCCTCGTAATTCGAATAATAAGAATAATATCGGTAGTTGGTAAGCTGTGCTTGGGACCGAAAGAAACCCCCGGTCCTAGTTTATCTAACATTAGTTGTATGAATAACTGAAATTATATTTCGACTTGTTAAAATATCGCAGTGTCAACAATATTGACCCAGAAAATAGCTGCATTCATCTTTGACTTGACGTAGCGTCCTCAATTTTGACCTCACGTCAAGAAGGGCGTCAAGAAGGGCTTCACTTTTTCGTCTTACAACTCTCTAGATGGTACTATTTTTAGATTTTTGTTAAACGAACTTTTATGGCGATATAAGCAAGAAGGTGCAGATATAACCTTTGACATGATGTAACGCGCTTTATTTTATCCTACGAGAGTTAACTCCGACTTATTTTTTCCGGCTTAACGTTCCCTAGAGGCCGCTTTTTTCAATTTTTTTTTTTTCGTCGCGAGAAGTGCAGACGTAGTATTTGACAAGAATTAACCCCCTCAATTTCGATCGCGCGAGAGGCATGCGGATATTCTATTTCAATCTCGCCAATATCGTGAAATGATTAACTGCAATTTAACGAGTTATCTAAGGGAAAATAATGAGTATTGGGAGACGCTCATTCAACAAAAATTTAGAACGCGTCGTGTCAAATTTTACATATGCACTTTCACGGATAATTGGAAAAATCCAAGAATGGCGGCATCTGAAGAATGTGAAAAGGAAATAGTTGAGCTCTAGGTGATTCCCGTAGAATCAAAATTAAGGGCGCTAGGTCATGGCAAAGATTACAACTGTACCTTTCTGCTTGTATCGACGAATAAAGATTCGATAAAAAATCTAAAGACAACGGTATCTATAAAATTTCAAAGCAAAAAAGAGGAACTCTGGATAACACTTCTACGATAAAAATTAAGGGCGCATGTCAAACGTTACATATGTCCATAACATGTGCACTTTTGTGGATTTAAAAAAATCTGAAAATAATCGCATCTCGAGAATTTCAAAAGGAAAAAGGTAAGTCTCGAGTGATTCTCGTGCGATAAAAACTAGGACCGCTACAGCCTGTCAAACTTTACGTATGTCCGTTACTTGTACACTTTCGTGGATTAAACAAAAATAAAAAAATTGAGGGCGCTACGTCACGTCAATGGTTACATCCGCACTTTTTTCGCTTACAACATCTGGAAAAAGGTCGACAAAAAACAAGGCATCTAGAGGATTTCAAGATTAAAAAAAATAAGCCTGAGACGATACTCGTACGATGGAAATCAAGGACGCGATCTTAACGAATTAGGGCAAGAAACGTAAATCATAAATAATTTACGAAATTCTCAAAATTCTATTCGTGTTGTTTATTGTGCTCTAGTAAATTCACGATAAAAAATTCTACGCCGGTAACAAATATGATGAGAAAGTTACATGTTACGAATACGACAGTAGCAACTATGCTTCGCTTCGTTTTTGAACCACTATTCAAAACTCTTTGGTATGGAAGCAACGTTTCTTATTTTTCAGTGGATGATAAAAATACCCGATATTACAATTTTTACGAAGCGAGTTAATATAATTAGAACGATCGATTTATAGAATCGAATATTCATTAGAAGTGGTATATGATTGTGGTTATGTTTTGACCCTACTGATATCGGTTACCATCGATTTTCATATCCAGGTTACATCTATTTCGGGAAAACCGAACTTGTTGGAAAATTGAAGCGACGAAGAATTTTCGATACGCGAAAAATAAATTGTTCAGAATAATCTGCGATCGAAGATATAATACATAACACCAGTTGTATCAAGGCTAAGTGTTGTACCACTTTTGGCTTGATTCGATTATAGAACTGTAGAAGTTGTAACTTGAGACAAATATAACCGTATTTGCGTACGATCAAATTTACGAAACCGCGGAGAGATAAATTTATAGATTTATTTAAGTACTAACGAAGCAACGTGACGAGAGCATGGTAAAAATATCATAATAATATGCTCAATCATGATCTATAAATCGTGCAAGTACATCAAAGTATAGGTTTTTTTATTTACCTATGTATGATTAGAAAACTCGATTCATAGATACTCGAATGTTTAATGACGCCAATAAATCATTGTCTTCCAGTTTCCGTATTCGCAGTACAAACTATCGATTCACATATCCGGGCTACATCTATTTTGAGAAAGCATATCATGTAGAGTGGAGATCTGTACGCACAGACGTCGGTGTCTGGCGAACCAATAAGAAGCTTTCTACTATGAAAATTCAGCGAAGTTCAACCCGGATGGAAGAACGAAACGTGCAAGATCTCGGTCACATTGGCTTCGAAAAGCCGTCGGTGTAGAAATATATTCGTCGGATATCTAGTGGCGGCGCGGACCAGCAGGTTCTGTATTTCTTATTGGTCCTTTTAGAGTTCAAGGGAATATAAAACGAGTAAAATCTCAAGTCGAGATTTTGCGGGGTCCAGCTATACATAACGCATCCTGAGCGGTCGAGGTATCGATGCCTCGAATCGAGACCGAGACCTCGGGAATAATAAATTCTCAAAAAGCAGCGTCACAGATCGTCGAGCATCGCAAACCTCAGGAAATCATCTTAGCCAAAGAATGAAGAACGAGAATAACGAGAAGAAAGAGAAGCAGGAGAAGATGAAGAAATAGGAGCATAAAATTTAGCGGTGAATAAATGATGAAGACCCGTGAAAATATTCAGTGGTAGCCAGCGTTGGCGGTTATTCATGGCGTGTTCCGCTCTGACGGGTCACCAATATCGAAGCGACCTTGACCACAACACTCGCTTTTTCTTCTCCACACACACCTCCCGTTTTTCTAACCACGATCGTCAGAGACTCATCGGCGCCACTTCATTGATAGAATTTTTCCATCACCGTATTTGTTTTACGACTAGGGACAGACTGGACTTGTCAGGGGAGGAAAAAGGGGGTGTAGGGAGCTGTAGAAACACTTGGCATGATGAGCGATCAGGATTCATGAGGTCCCTAATCCTCGAGCCTTGCTTGGTATCTACTTCGTAACTATTTACTCGGACCATCATTATTTTTACGTGTTTGGTTATCGACTACGTTCTGTACATTTTTACAAAATTCTAACGCGAATATTCATTAAACTCCACTGAGTTTTGACAGTGTTAAGAGTTTGTCAAAAACCTAAGGGTCACAAAACTCTGTTGAAAAGGTCTGACCTTCTTTCTGAAAATCTTATATAAGACTCTATCTGGATCTATGAGGTTGTCGCCCATTTATATTAGCTTCTATCCAACCTTTTTACAGGGAAAAGGTGCTTTGCATGTTTTTCCCGTCGGAAGCGACGAACTTAAAAAAGGTTCTTTTGACAAATCGACATATTTTCAAAACAAAAATTGGACGACAAGCAAAAAAGAGATGTAGCCATTTTACAGCAAAAAAAGTCGGTTGCATACAGAACATTATTTCCAAAAATATTACGAATGGAAACTATTAGCCAAGTAAAACTCTCTCCAAACAACTTGGTGTACCAGCAAATAGCTCCCGTGCATAGTCCAGTGAAGTAAGTGTCGGAGTGAGCATTTTACAATTTTTTTTAAATTCACATTTTCGCTTCAGCTTTCCGAACATTTAAAACAGTAATCCAAGACCCTTTACATAATGAAAGTATGATGCAGTGGCGTTTTGTAGCCGTGTGCGATATGGATTGGTTTTTTAGATTACATATTTTTTTTAATTCCTAGCACCCATGATACCATAATTTAATTGCCCATAAGTTTCAGACAGAACATAGCGCTGAGCTGAAATGTTGCGTTAGTTGAACTTTAGTTACTATAATTAATTTTTTAAACTATCCACACATAAAAAACTAAGGGAATAATTGAGTTCTCCAAACGAAGGCGTGTGTGGTATTATTGTTTTTTATGTTGTTGCATCCGTAAATACCAAAGAAATGTGGAGGTAACTATTTTCAAAAAATTTATAATCAAGCTGTCAAGGGAGTATCAATTATAAAACAAATAACACTGAATTACTCAATATATTATTTTTAATAATTTTAATATAAAATATTACAGAATTGTTAAGAAGTATTAAAGTCATCAATATCTTAGTATAAACAGTTATGGATAAAAAACGAATCCATATACATGGATATTATAAAAATATGCCATATGTACTTATAATATGTTTACATAAAAATGTTACGATTAAAGAGGCTGCGAAGTAGATCTTTGCAAGTTGCTTTCTCATTATTTTTCGTTATTCACAAAGCTTTCTCATAGGGTAGTCAAAATCAATTAACTCCTCCAGCTCTGCAAACGGCGAAAAATAATAAGAAAGCAATTTGGAGGATTCTACCTTGCAGTATTTTTTCATATCATATCGTTTCTGTAACCGATAAAGTAAGATTCCATTTATTTATACTAAATTCGAGCCTTACTGTTTGAATATTTATCCATTTTATAAATATGTTGAGTGTCTGCATTAAGGATAGGCAAAATGTATTAATTATTTATGAAATAATGAATCTTTTTTCATTTATCATTTGTTTTTGTTTAAAACAATAGGTGGTTTTTCATTCATTATCTTTTCAGGTATAAATACAAGTGGTTTTCCGCTCAGCATTATTTTGAGGTTAAAAAATAATTTGTATTTCACTTATAATTAATTACAAGTTTCAACAATAAAAGGATTCACATTTATCATTCAAACTAGAAATTAATGACAAATGATTTTCCAGTCACAATTTCTGTTTGAAAAAAAATTATTATTTCAAATAATGATTCTTTATCATTTATTTTGCGTTGAAATGATAAGTGGAAACCTACTCATTATTAATCTCGTGTTAAAATATCAAGTGGCTTTTCGTCGTGAGGAAAAAGCTATTGAAAATAATGAATTAACAATAATTAATAATTATTACTTAACAATCAATCATTAACAATGTTTTCCTCATTCCGGAAAACCACTCATTATTTAAACTTGATAAGTAAGTGGATGAAAAATCATTATTCAAAATCATAATAAATTGTGAGTGTGAAACTGGCCATAATAATGATATTTTTTTTCACTTAAAGTTATTTTGACTTCCAATAATGATTTTTTTACGAAATTTATTTTAAGTTTAATTAATGAATAAATTCATTATTTACACTCGAAATGGATTTAGTGAAACAAATCATTAAATGAAGTCAAAATAATGTTGAGCGAATAAAAATCATTATGTAAGTCGAAATCATTTTGAGTGGAAAACCACACATTATTTATACCTGAAAAGATAATGAATGGAAAACGAGTCACGATTCAAACGCAGAAAGATACTGAGTGAATAACCACTTATTATTTAGAGAGTAAATGAATCATGAGTTGGAAATTATTTAGTATTTAAATGGTGTGATTAAATACTTTTCTACTTAAATGTGCCCATCACTGGAGTTAGCATTAGAAACTTCTATTAATAATGTTCCTTATTATTACCCGATGTTTACAATAATCCATTTTTTGGTATGTTGTTGATCCATTGTTGAAACTCTATATCGACAGCTACAGAGCCAAGCCGCTCTGGTTGATGAAAAGTTGTAGAAATCCTATGCTGACAATGAATTCAAACAACACCTCACAGCGATGTACGAGCAGTGTACTTTCCATCTCTCTTTCCTGTCATATTCATTTCTGTAACAAAAAGTAAGATTGTATTAATTTATACATTATAGGTGCATTATTATTTTTTAATGTTCATAAAATTAATGAAAAAGATAAGCATCAGCTCTAAAAACTTCATAATTCAAATGTAGAAATGTGGCTCAACATACAATGTATGTTTGAGATTTGATTATTTTAGATTAATTAAGAAGAAAAAAGAGATTGTAATTCTTCACGCTTAATCAAATTTAAATTTAGTCAATAGTAAATTAATTGAATAAATGGAATAAGTGAGTAAATTTCATTGGCATTTAAAAATTTATCAGCAGAGAGTTATGTAGTTTTCACTGTAACAAAAAATTCAAAACAAAATCAATGACCACTTACTTTGCAGAACCTAACAGCTTTTGTCGATCCATAAGAATCTGTCAAACCCCCATGTCGACAATCGAATAGCCCTCATTGATTGTCAATGAAGATCTGTGGAAACTTTACGCTGTCAGCGATGAATTCAAATAGCTCTTGTTGATTGTCGATGGGGTTTGTTGGAACGCTACGCTGACAGTGATGAATCCAAACAGCTGTAGTCGATTGTTAATGGGGATTTTTCAAAACCTTATGTCGACAACTTCGTAGCCAAATCTCTGTTATCACTGAGCATCTGTTGGAATCCTATGGTGGAAGCGATAGATCTATGCAGCCCTTGTTTATCGTCGATGAGGCTCTGTTAAGACCCTGGGGTGCCAGCAGTGGATACAAGCAGATTTTGTAGATGAGGTCTGTCAGAACCTCATATCGACACCAAAAAAGCCAAACAACTCTTGTCGACTGGCGATGAAGGTTTGTTGAAACACTTCGCTGACAGCGATGCATCAAAACAGCTCTCGTCGATAGTTAATCAGGATCTGGCGAAACGTCATGTTGACAACTACGCAGCTAAATCACTCTTATCATTCAGGGTCTGTCGAAACCCTACACTAACAGCTGCGAAGCCAAGCAGCCCTTGTCGCTTGTTCCCAAGAGTCCGTGCTTATGTCGAGTTACATCTCATGCCGATGAATGAAACTATGCAAATCACTATTGGCACTGACTGAAAAAAGGTTAGCCACGACAGGAACCAACTGAAAGAATACTAGACAGTAAAACTGTAAATCACACACTAAAATAAGAGTCTGTCAAAACTATATTGACAGCAGTCAGACACTGATGAGAACGAGAGAAAAAAGTGATTAAAAAATCAAAACTCTCCATGATATGAAACATCACATATACACTGAAAATTTACTAATCTCAGAGAATCAATGAAGTACTGCAAACGAATATGCATAATAATCACTGTCACACAAATATTTCAAGTCACTGCCACACACTAATTTATAAAAATCACTGTTGTACTGACGAGCGAAGTGGTCCGCTGTGCAACGTGTAGGGAACTGAGTGACAGCTGATATCGCCCACCGCGTGCTGTGCATAGATGACGATGCCAAATATCAGCATTAAAAAGGCAGATTCACTTGCGACCGGTCTTTTTTGAAAAAGAAAAAAAAGGAAAAATATTGGCCAATTCGCATTTCTCGATTGTGATGTGTGGTCAAAGATATTCGAAGTTTACTTGTCGCGTGACGTCACAACGTATACGTGGAAGACACATTAAAGTTGTGTGTGTACGACAAACATGAAAAATACGAAGACCACATACATCACAATTAAAGAAACAGATTTTCTTAAAAAGGTCTCATTAGAAAGAGAAAGAAAAATAAAAAATACTGGCAGTAATACATTTTTTGTCCGCGATGCGTGGCCAGAAATAATTCGATTCACGTCTTCATGTACGTGTGAGGGGACATTTAAGCAGTGTGCGTTCGGCAAACGAAAGAACATATTTTTGACGATTCAGAATTGCTGAAGTGCCAGATATCAGCATTAAAGGAACCGATTTCCTCGCGGCAGGTGTCATTGAAAAGAGAAAAAAATAAAAAATATTGAACCTGATACATTTTTCATACATGATACATGACCTGTGGCCACAAATAATTGCAGTTGCAATTTGAAAACGGCCAGTGAGAGGCCACCTTGGGAATATATAGAGTAGCGGTGGCGCTCGTTGAGTCAGTAAAAGAGCCCAGTTCCAGATCAGACAGTAACATGTGAATGCATTATTAAATTTTTTTTTACTTGGCGTCGAGTCGCTACCGCGACTCTTGATATTCCTATTCCTATGTGTCAGAAATACTGAGTCCGTAACCGTCAACCGCATGCACTGTTAAAAATGTGGTGATAAAAACTACACTAGGCCGGTGTCTATATAAGTCCACACCTATTTCGGTGATAACGAGCCGTGTTACGGGAGCAGTGATAAAAAATATCGTCACCGATTCAACACTGATTGCAACGTTATCATCAACACCAGTACAGTGTTAACATTTATCGCTGTACGAGTGTTTAAGTATCAACACTACACTAGTACCGGATACGAAAATGTTATTTTAAAAACATGCGTAAAGAAATTTTTCAATGATAAGTATTAAAAACATTTTTTTAAAATTATATATCGCATATTTTGGTACAATATACGTATTAATACTGTCATATGCTTGATTGAGAACATTTATGTTTGAACACTTCTATATCAACAACGAAAAAAAAATTCTCTCTTTTTTATTACATTAAATCTTACTGTTTTCATTGTCTCATCGAGCACTGGATAATAATGATTGCTCGCTTACATTCACTTCGAACATTCATTTCGAAATGATTCCACATTAATTTGTGTCGAAAAACAGTCGCACGATGGCGTTCCTCACCCTGCCGATTCCATTTTCGACTGATTCCGAGCACTTTCTTGGACTTCCCACCCCATATGCACCGGTTACACTGGGAAATCTCAATTTATCACCAGTAAGTATTAAAATGACTCCTCTCATAGTGTCAAACCAAGAAAACTCAAAATCGGTGTTAAAAATTAAAATTAACACGAGAACAAATTAACGAAACCACCGGTGTTAATTATCACACCGTAATAAGTGTTACTATCAACACGGGAATAAGTAACACTAAGGAAAAGTTCACATCAGCGGCGTGTAATACCGTAGTTTTTTAGCAGTGGATTAAAAAAAAATTGCATAATATAAACTTGAATCGTGAACTTAATTGTAATAGCATAATCGAAAAACGAATTGCTTTAATCCTTTTAATACTAACCGGTACATCAAAAGCTCGGCCTCATTGGTTACGGCCATAAATTGGAGTGGAGTCATATGAGTGCCCTTTTCCAGCCCTGCAAGCGATATTTTCATTTTTCTCGGCGATTAATAGCTCGGTATATTAATTCACTCGCGATGAGGAGACACCGGAGAGCTCTTTGCAGCTCGGCAGTTCTCTAATAGTATTAAGAGCGCAGTATACGCGGAGAGAACTACTGAACAAACGGACGAAACCCGCCACCGGCTGGCGCGTTAAGTTGCGGAGCACTTAGAGCGTAATATAATGAAGGAGCCTGGCCATAGGGCTGCGAATAATTTTCGTTAAATTTATTGTCTAGCTCAGTTGGAAATTCAAGTAGAAAAAATGTTACCCGTCTCGCCTTCCATCCCTACCTTCACAAGAATTACATTCGGAGGACAAAAGTATGTCCATACCTCAGTTGCAGATCGGTAAAGCTGTAAAATAAAATTACGTAGCTTCTGTTGAAAAATTGCGTGATAACGGTGCATTTTATAGGCGCTATAATTTTGGAATCGCAAGAAAAGCGCATACTTACATTGTCAAGGTGGCCAAATCAAAATATTCCGGTATCGTGTTCGCTCAAGAAATATATTTTCATGAAAAATAAAAAACTTAGACTCACAGAGCTCTGTGTTCAGGTCGAGGATTTACAGAGGTCTCCAAAAATGATTCTTCACGCACTCAGATAAATCGTAATGCTACAGTCAACTACAACCTGACAACTATCAATTTTCAATCCACGCAAATATTTTCATAGTTACGGTTACTATGTTAGTATACATGATTACTGTTTGGAAGTTATAAGAACTGTTTGGAAGTTATAGTAACTATATGTTAGTTGTGGTAACTATTAACAAAATTTGTTGTACGAACTAAAAATTAACAGATGACACTTTATAGTTATGTCACTAATATCATAATTTTCCCTCAGTGTGTGACCTGATCTCACACAGGACTTCAAACAGGACTTCAAACACCGAAAAAAATCTCCACATCTAAACTGAAAACTTTTAACTCGCACTGAATACCTCCATTTGAAAAGAGATATGTTTCCAATATAATGATATTTATTGGGCGAAACACATTGAATTCCCGATGATCACAAGGCAATGATAATATTCGTTAACGAATCGTTTAAAGCCGGAGATACAATATTATTTATTATTGTAACGCGTTCACAATATTCAATGCGAAAGACAATAAATATAGAATCACTCTACGGAGTAATTCTCGTGGAATACGAATGAGTAAAGTCGCGGAGTTATATTTCGACGCGACTTATTCGAAAAATTTATTATTAGCGGAGTAACGATTCGACGCTTCGGAAAGGATCCCGCGGGTCGCGATGTAATTGATTTATGTGTTCATTGTAGTAGATTGGAAATAAGACTGATTAGTAGAAGTATCGGACGAACCAAAGAAAGCATAGGTGGGTGCAAAGGATGTGGACATTTTTGTGGTCGTGGTAAGACCACGCGTGAAATGCGCCGTTGGTGAATTTTACTTAGTTCGCGGAATACGTGAAAAACTAATGGATTTTGTGCTCGGGTACTCGCGGCCTTTCGCGAAAGGATATGGCTCGATTGAAATTTGAGGCAATCGTTCGATGCGATCAGAAGGTTCGCATCCGACGATTTATTCTATTTACAAGTATTTCTTGGTTAATATTGAAAACCTAAATTTAGTAAAGAAAGTGCAATGCAATGGAGTAAATAGTTATTAGAACGCAGGAAACTGATGAAAAAATAGTTGGGACGTAACAGCGTAAATACAGAAGATCTTTTTGAGAAAAGTCGCTCTCTAAAAATAATCTCCGTATAGAGAATTTTGTCGCGCGAGATTACTGCGAAAGCGAGGTACTACATAAACGCTGCGTAGGCGGAGGGTAAAAAGCTCCAGTATCATACGAAGTGACACAAGGTAGACGATATAAAGAACGTCCGACATTAACCGATAGTCGGGTTTATCGGCCCTTCGTTTATTGCTGGTGCGGATGAGAGTGAAAGAGGATGAGAGAGGCAACGCGCCTGCTGGATATCCACAGAGCATCATATTCGATGTTCGCTAGATTGCTCGATCGTTGAGCCCGATACCGAGTCTTCAACACACGTGCGGCTACTACAAGGTACACCATTGGTGTAACCCATTCTCCGATATTCAGCCATTCGCGTATTTTGTTTTCTCGCCCTGTTATTCACTGGGCGTTTCGACCGCGCATATGATCAGGAGATAAAAAAAGTGCTGTGCTGGCTCTGCGGAAAACGAAGAATCATCTGTTACCATATCTGACCCGATTAGGTCATCTTTTTTTCTTTTGGTCTATGTCATCATCGACAAAGTATGTAAAAAGTAAAAGTACTACAATATAAAGGATTACCTTTTAGTTTTTTTTTGGAAAAAGATGTTTGGAGATTCTCAAAAAAGTTTCACTGATTTTTGTGCGTCCATCCTTCTATCTGACTATCGATTTTTCCGTCGGTCTGTCTGGCTGCCTGTGCCATCTTAAATCACAATAAAATGAGGAAAAAGCCGTCGAACGCGTCGAAATGTGGTGTGTATTTTCTATGTTCCCCCTAGGGAGAGATATTACCATATACGAGGAGTATGAACATGATTCTTTTTCTGTGATCTATTTATACAGTAGATCCGCAGCTCTAATTGTAGCTCTTGTAGCTTCCGAGAAGAAATTCCGACAACGCCGGAAGGAACCGGAGAGAATGGAACTTGGCGGGTCTCCAATGGCGGGGCCAACAGGGCCACCTAAGCAAGAGCTCAAGTTTTACTGTGAAATGTAAATAGCTTTCAATGTGTCAGATTTCTAAGAGAATAGACACTTTCTCGGAATACAATCATTTCCAGTAAAGCCACACCCGTTGAAAGAAAAAAATTCTCTGTTGCCAGAAATGTGTATTTATTGTCTACTCTGGATAAAAATAACCTTTTAAAAAATGGAGTTTAAATATTTGCACCTCAATCGATTATTATTCGAATGAAAATATATATTACGAAAGCAGCTAAAGGATAAATCATAATAGTTTGATTTACATATTCAATCATAAACCATATTACTACACCAAAAAAAAAAGATAGTTCTCCTTAGAAATTTCAAGTAAGTAGACTATATAAATATATCGATATATGCATGTATTCAGCTGATAGATTACACAAGATATTTCCCTAACCGGGGATCCGGTTAGGAGTCCGCAGTCCATTTTTTGATGGACTGCGTTGTGCCGAGAACACAGAGAATATAACAGCACATGTCTAGCTCTGCGAAAGCTGATATCCAACGAATATAATGAATGTATATTAGGTAAACGTTAATACATTTAGCTACCCTGGCGCACAGTGACGAAGGCCGTGTGTATTTTGTTTCGGATGGACGATAGCCACGGCCAAGCAGAGGATAAAATAGAATGGAAACTGGCAAAGCATAATGGAAACCGACGACGAGACATGTGAGTGTCAAAGTCATGAAAAAACTACCAATGAGCTTGGGAGTTTGCGAGCTGGCGATGCTAACGAGTAGCGGAGTAAACACCCTTGGAGAAAGCGAATGAACAGCGAGAGAAAGACGCCTGAAAAAGGCCGTAGGTGCATAAACTAAGAATGGCCGTTGTTTTCAGCCCCGATTATCCGAATAGCTCTACGACCACTTTATCGCTCACATTCACGAACGACAAAGCTTTCACCGAATGTTAACTCTCGATTGCACCCATTGAGGCTAATGCTCGCTCGTGTCACTGGATATACCTGTATCTACATTTAAGGTTGGTACGCGCTCGAACGTGCGGTGATTTCGCGATACTGCTGTCTTAATTCTCAGGGGTTTAAGCCATTCCGAACTCGGGTTTATCGGAAGAAGATAATGGCCAATGAAATTTGATTTTTTTCCTCTAAAGTTAATTTTTATGATCAAAAACACGTTCAGTTTTTGTTTTTAAAGGCCAATAAAAACTATACCGGAGAAAAATTTTCGGCTTTATCCCGATGTCTGACAGATATTAAATCTGATATATATCTGAAAAGGACTTAGCAGTACCAAATTCATGCCAACTTCAACGGTTCAAGTCTATATTCAGATAGTTGCGGATATTCCTATCTAATTCACTGATAAAAATATGATGGTCAACGGGAAGGAATTGATTATGCTTATTTCGAAATATACTAGGATATGATCAAATTTTCTTTACGTCGCAAAGATCACAATTTTTTGCTTCCTCAAGGAAGCTTTGTTTTCATGCAAAAATGTTTTTTCGAGTTTTTCGTGCCAGGACACACAAATGGGCTAAAACGTCGAGAAAAGTAGTTTGGAAGGAGTGTCCTAAAATATGTGTGTGTGGGTGTGGCACTGTTGCAAAATTCAAACCGCTGTATTTCGAAGACGGCTTCAACAATCAAGCTAAATTTCAATACCCTGGTAAAGGACCAACACCTCTTCTATTTATACATTTTTTAAAAAATTAAACATTTTTTCTGATTTTATAAGACTCTTAATTTCTTCAAAAATGTGTGTTCTCTGGCTTCCGTAATTTTTTAGTTAATGATCTGGACAGTTCTAAATGAATGAAGCAATGAAAAATGACAGTCAGTATTGAATTTCGAGTTTTCGAAAAAAAAAAATGTTTTCGTTCTAATTGTAGTTAACCGTCTTAAATTTTCCACGAAATCGAATGAATATCCTGTTGTAGTAGGTATCGAATTTGGTAAAGATCGGTGAAGTAAATCCAATTTGATAAGACGTTGCATTTTTTAAAAATATGCATGTTTCCTCGCTTCCGCAATTTTTTAGCTGATAAGCTACATACTTCTTAATATATAGAACGATCAAAAGTAAGGTCGGTATTGAATTTGAGCAAAATCTGCAAAGCGGTTTCGATTTTATAATTATATATAACTTTCGATTTTCGAAGAATTTTTGTTTTGGTTCTAATTCAAGTTAACTTTAAACAAACCTGCTGATATCTTCTACAAGGTCGAATTAATATACTTTTATAGTAGATATCAAACTTGGTGAGGATATCCGACGTAAAATATTGATTCAAAACATATCCGACATGAAAAAAGGATGCAACGACGAACCTTGCAGATTGATTTCTAATTGTATTTGGTTTTGTGGAGCTGTTGCACTATGAGAAAGCCAACATCGATCGATTTCCTTCCTCATAGCGGTAGCTTTGTAAAAAGCAAAATATAATAGGGAAGTTAATGTGCAAGGTTCTACTTTGCATCCGTTTTTCAAAATGTATTCATACACTACAACACGGATTAGTCAATTTCTACATTCTTTCTGCGATCTTTTTTTTTTCGAATTTTTCCTTGAATCGGTTTACAAGAATTTTTTTTCGTCGTCGAAATGATCACAATTTTAAAAAATCGGTTATTATATAAGAATGTGTTTCAATTGAAATTCAAAAATTAAATATAAGCGAACCAACTTATCCGTTAGCACAACCAAGTGGACACGATCCAATCAATAACTTGATTCGCCTAACCAACAAATTAATTCGTCAAACCACTTCATCGGCTGGGGTACATTTAACCAACCACTTGGTTATTCCAATCAGCCGAAATCTAGTGGTTGGATACATAGATTGTTGTGGTCAGAAAAATCTTCACTTCCTCATAAATACATACCGAGCGACTTACCATATCTTCATTTTATCAATGTCAAGAAGAAACTATCTTTCCACATGTTTTCCAGCTTCATCCTCCGTGAGGAATCCATACGTTTTTTTACAAGTCACTCTTTTTGCCTATTCTATTTGAGTTTAAGTTTCCATGAATTTCGATGAAGCAGATCAAGCAAAAAGCCTGGCACTTTTTGTTACCAGTTTACTGAACGGTTATTCTGATACAATGATTATTATGCCTAACGCAATGAATCTCTAAAACCAACCCAATCATAATGAGGCACAAGGCACAAGAGCTTTCCTAGGCTTGTGTAAAGCCGATGCAGCACCCAGTTCGTTCCGGTTTCGCCATCAAAGAGTCATTATCTCGACACAGCGTTGGTCCCACTGCCAGTAGCAGGGTTCAGAGTGTGTCGCACGATTTAGGGTGAGTGATAAAATATAGACGAGTCTCTCTGTCAGGTCGAGCAGGCGAGTACGTAGCCCTCGCGAATCTCAAGCAGCGTACATTGCATGGCCTGTAAAATACATGCGCATAGCTAAAGGCATAGCCGTGATACCCGTGAACCGTGCATACAACGAACCCTGCGATGAAGCATCTGTCTAGATTTTCTGTTCGGCTGGAAAAATGTAGGTCACGGTCGGGGTTACCTTTCCCTTGCCTTCGCCTTCCGACTTCAAAATTTCACGTCGCCGGCGAAGGCGCTACTCTTCCTTGCATCACTTTATCGCTCACGAGAATCGAATCTTTGTACAGCCGCGGATACCTCAACCCTCCACAACACGCGGGGTTTAGCCCACATTGCCCTTCCAATTCTCGCCGATCCCTTTTCTCGGTGCACACTGTAATACGCTTGGGCGGCACGATTTGGGCTCGTTACTTCCATCATCCAGCTAAATCAGCGTTTCGAAGCGGCATCAAGATGTCACCCGAAAGTAATGAGACATTCGGGTAACACCCAAAAATATATTTTGCCAAAATATCCATAACAAAAATATCCTAGGAAATGATCCTAACGCCTAAAATGTCCCGACGCAAAAATATCCTGTGCTGACACTCGAGGATAGTCGACGGTTCGAACACTCGCGGACTTGCACTTTTTTCGTTTGGTTAACTCGGAAATCGTTTTACACTGTAAAAAGCAAGCGTCTTACCAAGGGTTTTGTTACCCATCTTCTACATTGCGACGACCTTATACACACTTATAAGCACATTCTTTTTACGCATCATTAACATGGATGAGTAACATCATCGGAAAGGTGTAAAAAAGGTTAAAAGGTAGGTATAATTCGACCCCTAGAAGTGTGGAAATAATCAAATGAGCTTTTTCTGATGAAGCTCTGTTTTAGTGAATTTTCAATTGTTTTTAATTGTGGACTTTTTTGCGAAACACATCTTGGGTCTGAGACAGTGATCGCTAGATTCAAAGTGCGCAAAATCGAAACACAATTCAAATTTCATAAATCCGAATCTTTACAAATATCGACTGTAGCTGCGTAATCAAATGAAATTAATCAATCAAGCAGCCACACTCGACGAAATTTATCTCGAAAAATTGTGGAGAAATTCCGCCACGACCCGGGTTCGAACCGGGAACACCCAAAATTCTAGCCTGATGCGTTACCAATTCGCCACTCTGGCCCTGGCAGAATTTATTCACAATTTTCGAATTAGAGTCAATATTTTAACCATAGTATGTTATAGGCAGCGAGTGTGTATTATTAACATTAGTTTTAAGGTATGCGACCATTCCCGGTCAATTGTTTTTAATGATGGAATTTTTCGCAAATCACCCCTCGGGTCTGAGACAGTGATAGCTAGATTCACTTTCTTATTGCTGACTTTGTATTGACTCTTGAATCTGACGAAGAAATCTTGGCGATGAAGTGAAGTAATTACTACCTCACTGTTGGCGAAAATTCAATTTATATCAACAGGGCCACTCAAGTTGTATGAGAATTGATATGCAAACGTTAGACAAAAATAAGTACATAAAAGCAAATTTGCACTGATCTTATTAATATGAAGTGATCCAATCTGTAACAGCTCGCTATTTGAAAACGAAACGGTAGTTTTCCAAGTGTTCATTGAATCAAGGAACTAACATCCGAGTAGAACATGTTAGATCCGCATAGTCGTAAACTCTGACACATGCGCTTCCGGGTGCAAAGTGTGAGCTACATTCGGTACGTGGTTGGAACGTGCATGAGAATCTGCCAGCAAATAGCGTTATAATTGAACGTACTTTCCGTTTACGATCGTTGATGCCCGTTGGTCTGAGCAGCTACTGAATTTATTGGTCACGCGCATAATTGGGATTTAAACTGGGCTCACATTATGCTCATATATTCTGCGAGGTATTATATTGCAAATAAATCAGAGACATTTCTTTTTTTCTGTCGATTTGCATGCATCCATTTTCCGCACATATTGGCAGACGAAGCGATAAAGCCCCCAGCGAAATGGTTTACAGAGTATATGCACGGAATCGAGGCTGCTATAAATGTGAAGTATCGAGTAGTCTGGCAACGACACGAAATGGCAGTAATTTCACGCGCATCAATTCCAGATTCTGTGCCTAACCACAGTCTGTGGTTCTCCCATTTTCCTCTCCAATCTGTTCTCTTTCTTCCTTCCTCCCAATACGTCTCTTCGCTGCCTGCTATCTGCAATTCGATCTATTCTTTTCATCCAACTATTCTCAAAAGCAAGAGCAACGCTAGTGACAAAAACCCTTGAGTCACGTACCGAGTGGAGGATGATACGAAGGTAAACACTTGGCCTTTTCCTACGCCCTTTGTGAAGTCTACTAGTTCGTATTCAATACCCTCACAAAACAACTCACCCACCTTTATGTTACCGGCTTTTCTGAGTGGTAACAAAAACAGGTACCATGTCTGCTATGTATGCGTCGAATAGGCGCCTTTATCATTTATGACCATTTGTGGCCGAGCGTCAGCAATTTGGAAGCTTTTTTCATTATCGCCATGTTTATTAAAACTGCAACGAGCCCAATTACAATGTTAGCTTGGGAGAAAGAGGCTATGAATTATGAAAAACTAATGTTCCGGATTCATTGCTTTTCATTTTTTTTATTTATTTTTTTTATTTTTCAGGAGGAATTGTGAGACGTTTAGACGAATTTTGTTAATGAACAGTGAAGGACACGCGAGAGGGTGTGAGCGTGTCCTCGCATCTGCTTGCCAATTCAGAGATCAGAGTTGTATATGTATACATAGCGGTGGCTCCGGTAAGCCCGAATAAATGAATACATAAATTTTGTAAAGCAGCTTCCCCCTCTCGACGTTTCTCCAATGCTGGGATGTGTCTATACTTATAACGTACAACAGTGTTGCTATTAATAGGGTTGGAAGGCAACCTTGAAAGTTATATTTTCCGCATGATTAGCACGGAGCTTTTGTCGATAATCGTTTATTCAGACGACACACGGCAACCATTGGCTGGTCACCGGTAGCGTCACAACTACTGGAAAGATGACATCGCGACGAAAATGACGACAAGAACATCCGCCAATTTATTTGGAGCTTCAAGCCTTCCATATCTCACTCTCCTCCTCTTCAGCGTCTCTGCAATGGATTAAGGACAATTCGCGCTGAATAATTCGACATTCGACGAAGCAAACGAGAACGTGCTGGAGATTCGACAGAGAGGCTACGGATGAAGAGACTGACGACTAGGATAGACGCGCGAATGTTGAATCCTCCAAGCTTCAGCCAAGGATTCTCAGACCAATCTGAGAAGCGGACTAGAGAGAAGCTCCTCCGTGCGCTTGGTATTCGTCCTGTCTGTGTATCGATTTTCAGAGCACATAGCACAGCACAGCACCAGAGTTCCAGTGCAGCAGGAAGCACCGCATTTCAAACGTGACTTCACTACTCTGCGCTACCCCTGGCGGCTGTATGAACGTTATAGATATAGTGAATACAGCTGCGCACGTGCTCCACGTTACAAGATGATGATCCATTGCGTTCCTGTATTTTTTTTCTTTCTTTATGTTCGCAGTTTTCCAATTGACAAAATCATGAGTTTCCTGTGCAAAAAACAATATGTCGAAATAAGATGATCAATAGACATAAGTTGAAAAGCGCCATTTTTTTGATGAGTCAAGACGAAATATCTCGAAAATCAACCCCGCGAATTTGGAACCAGTTTAATATTACGTTTACTGACGAGCAGTAATCGTGCAATTCGTGGCAATCGAGAAATCGGCAATTTCTTAGTTAAGCTGTATGTAAATGTTGAAACTTATCAATATTATGTCAATTATGCGGTGATTTTGTTTTTAACGGAATAATAGAATTTAACAACTCCGATAACATTAAGTGATGGCTAGTTGCTGTTTCAAGTAAATTAATTATGAAGCATTATACAAATATAAACATTCTTGCATTAACTATTTCCAAAGCTGCGAACACAACACAATTTCTGTGAATACAGTTAGTAGTTGAAATTAGGAGTGAATCGATACAAGTGCTCAAATTTAAAAAACGGTATTCCCGAGCTTATTTATATTTTGAGGCCCAACTTGACAACTATCCTCTCCCCAGTAAGCAACAGCAGGTATTGACATACTATATAACAAGGCAAATTCAATTTTCGGTCTGGAATGAGTTACCGATTGTATTTTGTTCCCGCAAAGTGGGTTTGACGTGGCACGTACAGCACGTCACATGAAGATAATCCTCCGCCAGTTTTTATGTCGAAACAAAAAAAAATCCAATAGATGGAATCCCGAAAAGCTTGTTCCATACGATTTCACACCATAAAAGTTGGATAGCCTGTAGGTCATGCAAATTGGCTTACGGAATATGCGGTCACGTTCACTACAGTACATTTTTTGTCTGGAAAGAAATTTAATTTTCCGAAGGGAAGTTGACTATCGGATTTTCTTGTACCGAAAGGAAGTTGGAGTTTCAAAGTGAACCGGAAATACCGGGGCGAGAGAAAAAGACGTGTCGGTATATATATCGAAGGAGAAGTCTCGAGTAGGCTGCCCATCCGTTGCCAGTGACAATCTGATCCTGCGGTCTCCATCACCTCTGAACTCCAAATTGAGTTAAACGCGAGAGGATTGCTCGCCGTCGAGTCCGACTACGCCCCTCGGCAGGATCGTTTAACGTTACTTTACGACAAGCTTAACTTTACGTTTCCAGAGGCTCATAATAACCCTATCATAATATTTCTTCATTCAACGCACCATCATACTTCGGGCAACAGTTGAGCCCTCGTCGTTGCAACGTATGACCTTAGGACATTACTTTCATACAGGAGATCACAAAATATTTGTTGAAATATTACGTTTGGATATTATCGAGAAAGCTGTGCTGACTTCCGCCGCCGAAGGCCTCACGATCACGCCTTGTCATTACAGCAAAATACGGGAGCATGAAAACTGTTTTTCTCTCATGTCAACCTCCTTTTTTTGCTAACGATAAATAACGGCCCTCAGGCGATCCCATGTCACATTTCTGAGCCATTGGTCCGTGCTTGCCACGAAATGTGTTATTGATCCTAACTCACGTTTGAACCATTTTTTTATGGTCGGCATTATATTGGTGGAATAAGATAGATACTTCTATGAAACAATAGTATATTTCGATACGAGAAGCCAAACAGGCATGTTGCGCACTGCGAGTGTAGAAGGCGCACGAAGCCTGTTCGGCCTCAAGTATCGAACACTATTTTTCTTTGCGAATGCAATGCAAAATCCGAGTCAACGTAGAGTTAAGACCGATAAACACGAAGAAAAGATGAAAAAGACACAGGGGCTCCGCCCCCCCCCCCCCCCCTCCCCCCCGAGATGAAAATAACACAACTTATTATGCCTTTTCCCCCCTGAAAATTAAAAAAAAAGATATTTTAGGGCAACCATTCCATCATCTTTGAAGTTGTTAAAACATACAATAACATCACAAACATTAGCTACGACGTAAGTTTCTTACATTTTTTGTATCTTTTCGGTACTGTTAATCTTGGACACATTTTCTCTTGTATATTTCTGGAAATAAAATAAACGACAATGTATCAAAACTATTTCTTTATTTTGTGTGTTTTCAAAACTGATAATAACATTATAAAGATCTGCTACATTATATCACATATGTTTCATCTTGGCACGGCTAGCTTTGGATAAATCACTCTTGTTTATTTGTCATTATGAACGATGTTGACAATACAGTTATGAAAATGGTAGGTACATGTGTCGTTCGTTTCCTTCGGCTGTACAATATTCTCTTTGTCTGCGGGTGTTGCATCTTGGCTAGTCGAAGATACAGCAGCTGAAGCATTGCAGGACTTTCCTTTTCAACTAAATGAGATCTATGGGGGGCTTCGATACAAAATTTTGAAATAGGTTGGCTGTGGAGATCATCGAGTTCTTTGGGCAGTATTCTTTCGCTTGATTTTTCATAAATGAATTGACTTTGTCCTAATATTTCATGCTTACGTTTTCATAAGCAAGCAAAGTGCTCTTAAGCATTGAATACCTTGACCAAACGGTGGACGGTTTCGGTTTGTCGTCGTCAACGAGTTTGTTTATGTATACAAACATAACCTGTTTACACATATCTTTCTGGGCAATTTTCTTCCCGGTCCTCCATTCGACGAATTTACTGTAGGTAGCCTCTTATTTGGGTTTTGACTTCGCTGGCATAGAGATCAAGACAATATTGTCTGTTCCCTCGAAGATGCTTGGCATGTTATCGTAGTTCCGGATGTCATCGTTCTCGCCGTTATCCATTATTTATTGTTTATTTTCGTTCGCGTTGACAGATTAACCTTACATAAACGTATAATGTAGTAGTTACCTTCACGACGTTAGATGGCGCGAGTGGTGAATCCAGTACGCAAATGAGGATTTTGCATGCATCAGTAAAGAAACATAACCTGTTTACACATATCTTTCTGGGCAATTTTCTTCCCGGTCCTCCATTCGACGAATTTACTGTAGGTAGCCTCTTATTTGGGTTTTGACTTCGCTGGCATAGAGATCAAGACAATATTGTCTGTTCCCTCGAAGATGCTTGGCATGTTATCGTAGTTCCGGATGTCATCGTTCTCACCGTTATCCATTATTTATTGTTTATTTTCGTTCGCGTTGACAGATTAACCTTACACAAACGTATAATGTAGTAGTTACCTTCACGACGTTAGATGGCGCGAGTGGTGAATCCAGTACGCAAATGAGGATTTTGCATGCATCAGTAAAGAAAATATTGTTTCCAACCATGAGCCTTTTGTTGAAAATTATCATTCCATTCGTGTCTTTTGAGGATACGGAGTGCGCGATTATTTACAATACATATTGTAACAGTATTTAACCAGTTAACATTAAATTTGATCGATTCGGGATTCGAGCAGGGATCTATAAATAAACAAACAGTTTTAATTGGTGAAATCGATTAAAAAATTATCCCCGTTTCAGAGCCCTCTACAACTTAGGTGGAGATGGAACGCTTCCACAGGCAACGCCAGTTCCTTTATTTAATAATTATGTTTCACAAACTGATGGTTTATTGATTCGCTTCCTTTCGCCGGCGCTCTCATGTGCTCGTTGTTGCACGCCAATAATGTTTATCTACCTAATGCTTTTCTCGCATGTATCGACTGGCACTCTCGCACCTACAGAATAAATATACTTTTTATTAAATAATGCTCGCCGCTTAATTCTCGCCTCGCATTATCCTACACGTTCTATTGTCCTAATCGATCTTCTGCATAGATTTTCCGACTGGATCTCCTATTCACTCGCTTTCATCGATCTTTTCCGTCGCCTTTCTAAATCGTTACCCGCCCAAGGTAGTGATTCACAGGTAAGTGAGCGCTTGGAGCTATGAGAGCGGGAGTCCCGCGCGCTCTTCCTTATCAATGCGCGGGTTCCCCTCTCCCCACTCCTCTCTCCTAAGGTTGTTTCCGACTCGTTTTCGTGAAGTTACCGGGTCAACGGCCTGACGTCCGTGATAATTTGCCAAGGGCGCTAACGTATTTACCCTCGTTTACATCCGTTGCCGTTAAAGACGCCTATTTCGAATATCGAACTACATATCGATTATATAGGTAAATGTTTTCGCAGTTTCCAAGGGCGTCATCGTATTTACCATCCGTTGCCGATAGTAAAAACACGATGTTACCGTTGGAAACGTTACTTATTCGAACATTGATTCGAATATCGATCCTATATACTTGCTTCCGAGGTTTCAGCGGCAGTCATCCCGTCGCAATATTGAACTTAACAACATTTTATGAATAACGATGAGATAAAAAATATATCTAAGTGCTTCAGCCCTTATCTGTTTTATGAAATATATGAGTATCGAACTTATTATACACCTTTCCATAAAAAAAAACCTCGACATATTTTTGAAAACAAAAAAATCAGAAACATGAATTTCTGAATATCACAAATCTTAGAAAAAAATCAACAAAATAATTTTATAACGAACAAATCAGCCTCGTGCGGTTAATAAATATAATTTTCTAACCTCATTCATTAATAATTCGCATTATTGTTATTTAAAAATAACCGTGGACCCTGTGGACATCTTTGAGATTTTTGGCATCCCGTAAACGAATCCAATTGTAATCCAATTATTTTTGTACAGATTTATGTATGAAGCTACTGCACATTAGAATGATTTTCTCCCGAGATGAAACCGGTGACATGTTTTTCAGATGACGTCGTGGCTTTCTACGGAACAACAATATTAATACAAAGTAGCAATACATCTGTGAGGCGAATGCTCGGCAAAAGCCGGACGCTGAAGCTAGTAAGGAAACCCGGCCGCCCTTCTCAGAACTCAGCCAACCGAACCGTTGCCTTATCCTGAGTACTGTTGGTCGACGAAACTACGACAGGATCGAACAAAGCCGGAAACCGGATACGGATGGTATTTACGAGAGACTGCAGGCTCTGCTGTTCGCCAAACTCAACAGCCACTTGGTTGCATTGAAGTACTATAGTATACGTATAGAGTTGGCCATATTGGTCTTAACACCTTCCGGAATTCTTACTCAGCTCGTGAAACGGTACTAATCTCTGTAAGTCATAATTTCATCATTTCGCCAACGATAAAGATAATCTGAAACAATTTGTGCACAAACGACTTTTGTCACTTTTTTTCAGGAATAGGGTTATTCACCTATGCATGGTGAGATGCAGATTCGAATCAAGCGATTTGCTAATGTTGCTCCAGGTGTTGCTTAATATATTTTTATTAAACTAATCAAATATTCTTAAATTATTGAAGGATTACAATTATGGTTAATTCTTAATCACAAACGAAGTATGTTAAAATTGTATTGCAGTTTGAAAAAATTCTCACTTAGGATATAAATATTTGTGGCTTCCAAAGCTTAAGAAAAAGGATTCACAAATTTTTGTCTGTCTGGATGTCTGTGCAGAGACAAGGAAATTGGATCCAGCTGCAGACCGCAGTAAAAACTGTACTTCAGATGGGAACTGGTAAAGTAAATATGGTAATGAGATGTTTTTTCGAATGATATGGTAGATTTTTTTTTTTGCTACGTAGATACATAGATAGAGATACTTTATTCCTCTAGGACCAGTCATTCTTGTAGACAATCGACAGATCGCCCCAATTCAGTGACTACTAACATAAGATGTAATTGTAGTACAACACGCCTCAAACACAAAGTATATACAACTAATGTACAGTCAAAAATAAAAATAACACACAGAAATAATAATATACAAAAAGGAAGAAACCCTAAGCACGCGAGAAACAACCGTTGGCCCGAACCAATCCTGGGTAACTAGGTAAGTCAGGCAACTTTTGATAAACTTAAACTCCCTTTCGTTACCTCGATTGATATTTCTGTACGCAATTATAAATTAGGTGGACCATTTTGATTACTTCAGCTTTCTCAAATTAAAAAACGATATACCGTTACATCAATACAATTGGATTTCGAATAATTATGACAATAAAAACAGAGGAGAAACTCATTTCGTTTCATTTGTAGTTCGTCGAAGTTTCACGTGGAATTGATATACAGCAATCATTGGCTATTCAACCGTTTGCAGTTTGTAGTAGCGACTCTTTTGTTTATCGTTTGTTGAATACTAACGTGGCGTCGAAATATTGCAAGGGTGGGATCCAAGCACGTTTATAGTTTGTTGTAGCGTCTGCTATAGTCTCCTTACGAGAAAAAAAAAAAAAAAACTTATAACTTTTTTTCTTTTCGACTACAAACAGAAATTTTTGGACTACAATCAACTACAAACGATTCTCTACCGACGTGTCATGCTAATGGTGGATGGCCATTTTTTTGACAACGTGTAACTTTTTTTTAGCTTAACTACAAACGAAATAATTGTTACTACAATCAACTACGTACCTAAATCTATAAGATGGCTAAAAAAAAAATAAGATTCCTTCAAATCGGGTGCTAGGTTCACCTAGCTGAGAAACTCATTTTATTGTAAAGTTATAGTCTTGTGACTGATTTTTTCAGGGGAATTTTTCCAAATTATATTCACTCGTGCTATCGGTAAATCAATAGTCGTTAAAGACGTGCCGTTTTGATATGTTATTTCGTTACCGTTCGCGTACGTACTGTAACTTTTTGATCAATTGAGTGACATCGACAATTCAGTCTAAAAGAAACGAAAAATTGCTCAGCTCCGACAGTCCACAATATATGACTTGACCATATAAGATCGGAAATCAATAACGATAATTGATTGCTTTATTAACTCACATAATTGCTCGCTTCACCCTGTAGCCTCTATCAACGTAAATATCGATTGCTTTAACCATGGCCGTTAGAATACAGTATCGTAGGTACAACGTAGTGAACTCGGTGGCAATAGATGACTCGGATTATTATCGCTTGACCGATAGTTCGGTCAGCACACGGACAAGAAACTTCCAGTGTGTACATTCTATTCGCTCTTCGTGTTCCACAACACACGGAATCTTTATAACCGTTATGCCGGTAGTGGTGACGAGGGGAAAAGTCTGTAAGCAGGTAGAGTAGATTTTCATGTCAGGGACATGTAGATGTCGCAGGTTACACGCTAGTGTCTCCGGGGCTCTTCCTAATGCGTCGAGAAAATTACACGTAATTAGCTCTTATGAATCCAGTCCAACCGAGCTAATATAGTGTGGGTTCTAACCAGTAGTGTGCTAACGCACACGTGTCATCGCTCTACTGATCTTATCGATGATACCACTCGTGCCACTGAACTATACAATTTTTTATGTACCTTGAATAGTTCATCTTCGAAGGATATATTCAATATACTTGAAGAGATTTAGAAAAAAGACCGTCAAAATAATTATCGCCAAAAACTTCATAGTAATGTTCGGTATTCGTATTTGTGTATAAAAACGGTTGTTGCTTGGTTTGAAGGCATTTTTTATCAACTAATCGTACGTGTCTACGTGAACAACTAATCGATATAACTGACTAAACAATTTATAAGTCAACCGACTATAACCAACTAATTTACACATCAACTAACTGATTGATCTGTTAACCAGATTATTAATAAGTTAACAAACTTTTTAATGAGTAAACCAACTGACTGTGTACATCAACTAACTGATTGTTAATTATAACCAACTGGTTTGTACGTCAATTAATTGATTGGTGATGCTAACCATCTAAATGACATTTCCGGTAAAGTCCGTAGGCAGGTGAAGTAGAGTTACCAATATTCCCATACTCGATCCTACGAGAAAATCAGAGGTAATGATGAGATCCCTGCCATGAATCCAGTTTCGATCTCGGCTAATATTGTGTTTCTGTGTAGCAACACGTTTCATATTTCGCAGACGCTGATCTCTTAATCTCATCCATGCGGCTGGCCACACGTGCCACCAGACTTCACAATTTGTCATGTTCCTTGAATTGTTTTGGTTTGATAGAGACATAAAATACTAATTTCGATAGAGCCAGGTATTATGATATAATCACTGCACAAACCATGTACCAGTGTGCCAAAATTAGTATTTTCATTGATCTCTTAATTGGACAGGTTAATTCCCAGTAGATAAAAGCACTCGTGATGTCAATTCAAAGTCCACAGAGCGCATAGGCCATCGGCTATTTTCCATCAGTTAATATCCAGGGATCGCTCAACTTTCGCACCGGTTATCGCAATATTCTCGTAAACCAAAACGGACTGCCAACAGTGTCAGGCAATAATTCATCGTTACTGTATCTGTTCGTAGGTAATTAACGAGGTTCGGTGGAACAATCGATTGTCAACTCTCACTGCATAGCGAGGCACGCTCGAATTGAGATCAACCGCAATCTATCGAATTGTCACTTGTGCACATCCGCGTTGCCCCACGTGAGTAGCGCGAATTAGCATTTAACAATTAGCCTGATAATCCTGGGTGCATAGACTATGCATTGATGCTACCACATCGACTATCCTGTGCTTTGATCCTACTTTCTCTCTTTATCTCCATGATCTACCAACGGACGCGCATACAGACACGATCTATCAGGGAAATTGATCGTGTCAATAGCGAGCTGATCAACCACGACGCTGTCATTTGTCACACGTTACTCACGAATTTCGAAAAGGTTTCGCAGCTTGAATGCCAGCCCGAATTAATTGAGAATTAATCGAGTCTTCAGAGCTCGAACGTCCATGAGATTATACAGAGCCGGGGGGTAACGTAAATTCTAACCAGGACTGAGAAACTTGAGGAATATTACAGTAGTGTATATACGGCACAGTAGATGTATCGCATGTCGCAGCATCGAGGGAGATTGCGGCCATCAAACATGCTCATCGCAGGCATATTCAATCGACCGCCCGCTGAGCCTTTTTTACTCAACAAATTGCAGACCTACACGATTCACCGATACATCCATATACGGTTACCCTTTATGACCTTGTCTAAGTATGAAAGCAGTGTAGGCAAACCGGGACATATTGGATGACTCTTTACACTAATTTTCTATGACGATACAGTTACCGTTAAGATCCAGTTCACCAACGGAGAATGATGAATGAAATTTTTTAGACAGAGCATGAAGCGCTTCTATTGAAGGATAACTACATGAAGTGAATGTTATGAGTTACTGATAGAAGTCTTCGAGAGTCACGCTAGTGCTTTATAACGATGTTTACCATTTTATTGTAAAAGTAAGTGCATTTTCTGAAGAGTCGTAAAATAACCGATTAGAATTGTATCAAATATACATTCCAAAAAGAATTTCTTTTATTTTGTTTTAAACGTTTCGACCCTGGTTTGGGTCTTCTTCAGTATATTTTTTCAAATATTTTGTTGTGATGTGAGATATGTGAGTATTTATTGTTTTTGGGTGGTCAACGGGCTTTCTAGTCCGTGCGCTCAGCTTTTGAGTTTATGTTAATGATTTGGTTTGATTTGATGAAAACAATACACACTCGCATTTCTCACAACACAAAAAAGTTAGGAAAACACCTTAATGATTAAAATAAATATACTGAAGGAGATCCACAGTAGGGTCGAAACGTTGAAAATATATTAAAAGGAATGCTTCTTGGCCGCCAACAGTCGATAACCGTCTCATTCACTATAATTCGGCCGCAACAATAACTCCATCAAATACATTCCAAAAGTTTGATTTCTTTAGAGTATAAGAATTCAGCGACAATATTTTTAAAAAATAGTTACAAGGATTAACAGGTATTAGATGTCACTTAGTATTTTGCAGTAATATGATCACTTTTATGGTATTCGACCCTTCGCAAAGAATAACTATTAGGAAAGTGCCATAATTCGTATTTCTTCAGAGAATGAACCTAGTGACTCTTGGTCTATGAAGGGTCTAAATAGTCTACATATACTTATATATGTATATTATTATATTTTAATTAAATACAATTTGGACTGTATTTCACTTCCTTCATGGTGGCGAGTAGATACTATCGTGTCTTTCTATCTTTTTGCCTTGAAACTTGCAACGGTTTGTACAGAAAGAAGTAAAATAAAACATGAAGCGCTAACGAGCAGACAACATGGAGCGTTCAGCTTTGTGGTGAATGAAATGCAAGAGGCGAGTCAAGAGAAAAGGCTGCGGTAGGTGATCTTAACGAAATCTGGAACACAATATCCGAGGTTAAATACCCGTAGTAAATTTCTCGCGCCACGCTTCGTAGAACTTCTTGCATCCAGTGCGTTTCACAACGTTATGAGTTTTCCATAGTGCCCTGTACGAAATATACGGCACAGCGATATATATATATAGGAGACATTTACTCCGAGTCAGAAGTCGTTCGCTACGTGCCAGCAACCCTGTAACTTTCAGCTAATTCAGCGGCTGACTCGAAGCAAACTACAACGGCCTTGCCTCCCTGCCGCCCATGTCTTTTCTGTACCGCTTAATCTCCGTTTTTTTACCCTCTTTCTTTCCTAAACAGCCGACTCCGATGGCTTCATTCGGAATAAATCAATTTACGTAGAGATGAACGTGACTAAGGTACTAAGATGTATTACTAAGTACCAGAGTTGCTGTCACCTCATTACTTTTGAATACACACAATCCTTGAAACCGACGATTCTTCGAATAATTCAGTACTAACTGTTTCTCAAAATATCCCATCATCAGAAACATACACAGATTTTCTCAGAATAAACAGATTGAAAATACGAAATGGGTGGTCGACGAAAAACTGTATTCTAATTGAAACGTCGTGTCGCACTCAGAGAAATCCGTTGCTACCCCGACAATTACGATCAACTTCTAAATTTAAATCCATACGGTATTTATTTTAATACCCACGGCATCTATTTTTATTGTCCGTAACGAGGAAAAAAAAACGCGCATCATTTTGAAGTCCATAACAAATATTTCGTAGTTATTGAAATCAATTTTTTTCGAGTACAGATTCAATTGCAATCTCTGAAAAGCTCGTTCCGATCCAAACGAAAGCAATTACAATATACCTTGATGTATTTCCTGCCAAATGAATTCCAAGTAGAAACTGAATTAATTCTTATAATTAATGTATAGTTTAATCACTCAGATGCGTACATTTTTTATTATAATTTTAGTAAGTCTGGTGGCATTAATTATTGTATATGGACGAACGCTGTCAGTGGGTCCTCCTATTGATCCATTATATTCAAGCCTCCAGACTACGATCGAAAAGCATATAGATGAGCGACACTTCCGTGAACGCAGTGCGAAGACACGTGTCGTCTTTTAATTAAAATTTAAAGTTTGCCAGGAACGTAAAGACCGGAGGGGTGTGATAGCTGCAGGAGTTTATACGATCCGATTTATCATCACCACCCGCTGTTCGGGCCTCATCTCGTCCAACAATTTTCTGTCGGTAATTGGAATTAAAAGTTTCGAACCGCTTCCGAATCCCACGTCATTTTCATCGACCGTTTTCGTTTTCGCGTCTTGTCTGCTTTCCCTACGTCCGCAGTGAAATCAGCCAAGTTTAATTTACCGTGACGGACCGTAACGAGTCGACCAATCGCGGAGCTATGCCCTGCGTCCAGAATTCACCGTAGTGCAGCTGGCCGAGCCCACAGTTCCCAACGGTACGTCTCGTTATGCGACTGCATGGGATCCTCTCGAAAACGATGACCCTCCAGAAACGTGACTCTTCACCCCTCACGAAATTCGACTCTTCTCCGCGGCGTACATGGTCAATTCTCGTTCATTTTCAAGAGACATATTTTATTTATTTTTGCAATTTGTTGATAAAAGTAGTACAGAGTGCACTATAAAAATAAAATCAGAAAATATGCCGAGGAAACTAAGGAACGTCTTTGCAAATTCTCTTTGTTAGTTTTAATTACGACATCAATAATGAGCTTAAGTACTTCAATGAATTTTAACCAAATTGTGGATAAAATAAGGAATGTCTATTTTCATGTTTTGTGGTTTGATTTTTCCCTCTTTAACTCAGCAGAAAAATTCAAGCTGCAACGTCTATTCGGTGAAACGAGGATTCAAGAAGTTTTCAACAGTCAACTGAACGGGAATATAATAAATGAATAAATGTTCCAGTAAATTTTAAGGACTTGTGGTATCAAGAGACGCGGTAGCGTCGCGACGCCATATTTCGTATTTCACTGAAATACGGAAAAAGATTTTTGTGAATGCCTGTCATTATGGAAACTCCAGAAGCACTATCTTTTTATTTTGTTGGAAAACTCGAGCCCTTACTCGGTCGACTCGACTTTTTCGTTCCAGTCTCCGGTCGAAGTGCCGCTAAAAGCAATACTAAAGAGTTTCGAGAGTTTTCCGAGTGAAGTTGTTAATTCTGCCGAAAGGCACTTCGTAGATAATGATAAAATGTGAATTTGGAGCTCTACTGGTAACGTTACTGGTCGAGGTTTATGGTAGCTGCGATCTTGCTGAGAGTGGAAAGCAGACGTGCTTGTTGGATGTACGTTCGAGGTTTACCAAGAATAATCCCGAGATATTCTACACTCTCGTGGTGAGGAGAGACAGACTATGCACGGTAAAGTAGAGACTAGAGCATTCGGAACCACCATTCAGCGGTTTCAGGTCCACCGCAATAGTCTATACGTGCGGCGTGCCTCAGAAGTTGAAAGACAAGCTCAGGAACCCTGCTTACAGGGATCAATAATGGTGACACAAGCGATTATCGTAATTTGTTATGCACCCGGTCGACTGTAGAGATTTCTATATACTTTATCTGCTGATGACTAAACATTGGCCACGATCAATATAACGATCTAAGTGTAACGACTTTTTGTTCTTGGTATCGATGATGGAAATGTTGATAGAATGATAGAAATCTGCATTTTGTTTCGGGCGCCGATGTTGAAAATGCGACAACATTTCGTTGGGGGGAACGATGATCAACATGTAACATGGTTTGTTCTGTATGTTTGACGATCAAAATGTAGCAGCATTTCGTTCTGTTTTCCGATGATCAAAATGTAATAACATTTATACTGTGAATCGATGATCAAAATGTAGCAACATTTTTGTCTGACTTCCAACGATCAAAAACATTTTGTTGTGGGTACCGATGATCAAAATGAAACCGGATTTTATTCTGGGTCATCGAAAACAAGGTTTGGAATAGAAGAGCGTATGAGGATCTCCGTTCCGAGACGTTTAGGCTTATGAAAAACTGATTCTATACCAATTTCTTCTACGCATATTTTTTTCGACACTGTCTATTCTCTCTACACTTGTATTATACAATCGTTCTTCACCTTCTCATGAATAACTCGGTCGGAAAAATCCGAACGTGGCACTTTCGAATTATAAAACGCTCATCTTAGCTACTACGCTAAGCTATTGCACACTCGTACTTCACTTTTTCATAAATAACTCTGTTGGAAAAATCCAAACTTGGAACTTTCCAATTCTAAAACGCTCATCCTTAGCTACTACGCTCAGCTGTATCATAAAATATGCCATAAGACTCGCACGTATAGTTTATTCAGCTATTTTTTCGTCACAGCCAAACGATATTCCCCAAACGAACGGTTATGGAACCATCACCTGTGGTTAAGTGTTGTAGAACCACGTACATAAACAACTACGATACACGTACACATTGTTAGGATAAATACATAGCTGGTTCATTGCAGAATACACGCCAAAGTGCTGCTATATTTTTACTAGCCACACTAAGTAGAAAAATTATTTATGCACACTTTCAACCGTGTGGAAACTTCAAGCGAAGCAACGTGCTAAACTCTCGTTTTAGAAACATAGGCACTCGAATATATTATTCGGGTATACGCACTTTGCAAATATGGCGACCACGTTTGCTGGCTTACAAAAATCGCCGTTAAATTAGCATAAATATACCGTTTCATTCAGAACTCTTACGGCAAAAGTAGAAAGTGACTCGATGCGACGTGGTAGCGAAACTGTTGCTTGTCGAACGACGGCCACAAGGAAGAGGAGGGCTGAAAGTTTGGGGAAGGTCGGGTCCTCTGGGAAGCGGCAACTCGTCGACATGCAAATCTACATTTGATTCTCTCTCCAGATTAAAGTATTTTAATATATATTTGAATCGAAGCTATTTCGCCTTTATAAATATTTAAATCGAAAATGCCTCCTGGTGCTTTTTTAAAGGATCGAAAGGCAGTGATTGCGTTATGGTAATTTTTTAACTGGGCTCTTTGAAAGGCTTTGTCTTTTTCAAATTTAACCAACTTGATTTGCATTGTAGACCCTGGTGCATTAGCAACTTTGACAGATTATGATATCAGTGAAATAATGGTTTAATTTTTATCACATAATTTGGAAGTCAAATGGGGGTGTGAATTAAATTTACTGCGGAAGATAAGACGACTCTGGGGGAGGTTTAACTTTCATTAAAATTTTACGAACGAGTTTTGTTATTCTTAAGAAAAAAAGATAGAAGGATTTTGAAAAGAAACGTTGTCTAAATAATTCTTAATTTGGTAAAAAATATTAATGTTTTTTCAAGCTACGAAGTTAGCGCTGCAGTTAAAAATGGTAAAAACGCGAATGTAACGTTCTCCCGGATGAAGCAGAAACTTTTGTCCGGGTCTCAATAATTGTTTTATTCTATCTATGAACTGAGCATTCCATCAGAGATATTTTATGAAATCTAAATTTTTCCTCCTTTATAGATAACCAATACATGCACCCGTCACATATTTATGTTTTTTTTCTCAGAATTCCTTTCCAACCCGGTTCTCAATCGAGTTATCTCAAAAACCTTCAACGAAATACTGGAATATTAGTGATATGACATGACCAAAAAAATAACTACATTCGAACGTAGTTTTCTCTTTTTTACCCCAAGCAGATCTGCACATTTCTATCTCGGTATATATATATCTGTGCGGTATTTCGAATAATTTAGATCTTTATTTTTGCCATAGACAACAAACTGATAACTTCACTTTTGAGTTAAAATAAAAGAGGGTTTCAAATTTCCGATAATTGGCTCAGGGAATGTTATATTCCCTGGGAGTTTCTTATTGGCTATATATTATCTTAATGGTCTTCAAAATTTATCCCACTACAACAATATTACAGAGAACAACACTAAATAATCATAATAAATAAATTGAATCGATGTACGTTGTGAAACTTTCCGAAGCTGTAAATTTGATAATTTTATACTTTCGCTTTTTTTCTTTGAACGAATTGAGGGTCAAGTGGAGGGGGTTGTTACCAGGAAGATTAATGGTCAATCTGGGATAATGGAGCATTAACTCGAAGAGCCTCGGGTCACGAAGCTAATTCCAGCAAGCGGGCTTCTTCCGTTCACCGCGTTCGGTTCAGCGACTCTGTTTCGCCTAAATTTTTAATTCCCAACCGCTCTCTAATCTCAGTAACCTGCTCCTCGCTACTCTCGATGATATTACATCCCTCGTATAAATTTAGAAAGGATTTGCTTTCTAGATAACGCCAGCGCTAGTGATGGAAAATGCAGGCACCGAAATTCATGCATTGAATTCATACATCACGCAAGCCAACTTGCCACCACTGTCGCTAGTTGAATTCGTCCGGCAACCACAACGAGTTTGCTAAGCTCGTTAATACAGTCATTGCCTGCGTGTCAGCGCGCACAACTTCGCACGTCAACACATTTCAACCTTCCACCCTGTCAGTCGTGGAAACTACGGGTTGTTATTATTATTATCATCAATGGAAATGAAATGGCATATTTCACGAAAATACACCTCATCGCCGTTATGCTGCTCACGTAGAGAATTTTTTTTTAGAGAACTATAATAATGGTAGTAGTTCTGATTAGTGTAAAGTGGTGATTATTCATTGTAAATTCATGCAAATAATTGTAACTTGAAAAACTTCAATTATTTACAACTATTAAAAGGTATAACTTAACAAAAATAGTTACAATGATCGTTAATTAATAGTTTAAAGCATAAAATAGCATAGTATACTGCAAAGGTAGCACAACATGCTGTTTTACATATTTTACAATACTTTTATTCCGCTTGATAAAAAAAATAATCCCATTCTATGCATGCAATATGGTCGCGAAAATTGCTAACTTTTCACAAATGACAAGTACGCATGTGCAGTACGATTTTTATTACTCCTTCCAGGGTGATATAAGGCAGTTTCCTTTCTAGAAAGTAAGATTAGATGAGATTTTGTTCAGTTCCAGTTCCGAGGTACACCCGTGAGGGTTTTGACCTAGCTCCTCCCTTAACTTCACTTCCTATCACTCTCTACCCACACTTCGCTGAGCTAACCTAACTTCCAATGCGTCCGTAAAAGATTTAGCTACACCGTACCGCATTTGCCGAGGGCACGGGGAAGCGGCGGAAAACTTGTAAAGGTACATGCGGCCGTATATTCTTCTGACTTTCCGGTGTATACACAAAAGTAACTTACTTGAATATATAACACGGGGACCGCAGAAAAACTGACCTCCCGTTCACTGCTTGATAAGCCAGCCGGTGTACAGCTAAGCGGTCACCCATCCAAGTTATGGCCGCAATCAATGCTGCTTAACTCGGGGGATCGCCAAAGCTGTATACCGACCGCAAAACCGCCAGTGTCGGTTTCCTTTCTAAAAAGTAAGAGACTGTACTGGACATGCGTACGAGTCAAAGGTTGAAAATAAACGATTATGCACCCACGTTAGACCACAAAATGAGGTTATTTGAGAAAAGTCAGAAAGAAGTAATGTTTTTACTTTTTTTAAAAGCGTTTCGATGATAATTTTTTTTCGTCTTTACCGAATCTATATATGTCGATAGCAACAAAAACTGGTGCTGCTTTATTGACACGCCATAGTTAACGGGTCAACAACAGGTTAACAAAAGGTAGTTCTGAGCATCAAACGGTAGAAATTTTGCGAGGGTCCTTAATGACGGAGGCCGCGAGTCGCTTTTGTGCATCAACAGACATTGCTGTAATAGATTTATTCTAATCGAATATGCCATTAATTTGAGTCAAATGAATTTTATTTGATCCTAATAAAATACTATTAGGCCAACATTTCAACATAGGAATTGATTCAATGACGATTTTAGGAGGATTTATTCAATTTAAATCAATTCATCTCAGATTCGATTATTTGTTGGATTGCAATACTCTTTAAAAAGAATTTGCGTGTGATACAACTATAAAATGTGATTTTCACCGCACCCAGAAAAATGGGTCTGATGAGTTTATTTGAATCAATTATGTGGTGTATTTGGAATGAATGAAATCTCATTTCAATCAATTAGAGTCTATTTCGATCAGATGAAATTTTATTTCAATCAAATAGAGTCTGTTTCGGTTGAATAAAATACTATTAGGCCGGCCATTAAATAAATTATTTATCCAATGGCCGGCCTGATAGGATTTCATTTGATCGAAATAGACCTCATTTTATCTATATGAAATTTCATCTGATTGAAATAAATTCTATCTGATCTGAATGAAATTTTATTCGTTTCAAATACACCCTATAATCGATTCAAATAAACCCTTCAGATCTATTTCTCTGGGTGCGATAAACCGAAAAAAAGTATCCATACGTTCACCGATTAACTATCAAAAATAGTCAGCTAACCTCAAACGGAACGTTAGAGATGGGCTTTTTATACATGGAAGGACGATATGAAGACAATATACTGTTGTGCGCAATGCGCCAAACCAAAGCGCGAAGAGCACTGTACGCACCACTATCAGCGTTACGCCATTTGAATACATGTCCTGTGTTCTTTGTCTTCATTTATTGCTCATATAAAGTTGCAGTTTCACTACAAAAGAATTCAAAATACCTAGTTCTGTTTTATGGACCATTCTAACTGTCCTGCAAATAGTTGATATTTTAAACTTTTGATAACGTCAACTTAAATGTGAAAAGCATTCGAAAAAATAATTATTTTTCGCAACGTATGCACAAACATCTATCCGGTGGGAGGAATTGCGATGGTCCTATTAACTATTCAGTAATATTAATATTTTATTAGTCCAGGATACTATGTTTGTACTTATATATTTTGTCTCGTAGTAGCTACCAGTGACGACGCCGAAGGTCGGACTCTCTATTTCTCTGACTGTGCCAATGCAAAGCAATTTTCTCTTATCCCACATTACTAATGTCTTATAACACGAACATTTTTGAAACATGTCCACATTCTAATTTGAATTCATACCAAAACCAAAACAAAATCTGAGACTTTCGACTTGTGAGAGAATTTCGATTTAAGAAAATCGAAACGATTTTTTTACATTGCAAGAACGATAACGATCCCTTATCGCACTGGGATATAAATTACATAAGAAATGAGTTGAGCTGTCGAAATCGAAGAAGAAGTTTCGAGAACGATCTTGAGTTGAATTCGAAGTTGGACGGAAACGAGAAGTTCAGTTAAAATATGACCCGCAGCATATAAGCAATTTCGCGCTGCATCGTCGGTGAACAGACGTTTAAAGTCGCCTGTGGGACTAGCGAAAAAGTGCTTTCAAAGCACGAAAAGCGTGTGCCACGTTGGCAAGAACTGGCGATAGTAAAACGTGGTATATATATATGGCATCTACAAACTTACAATTAGGAAATAACGGTACATGGGTCTTTCGGGAGTAATCAACGGCAGTTTGAGCAGCAGTAAGCTAGCCTCCATACGTGGATTAAACTAGTTTGCTACAAGATACCATTAAGCTCCATGGTGCGATATGTGAACTTTCTTGACGCAAGACAATTTTCGACTTTTAAGACATTTTACCATTCAATTGAATTTTGAAACAAAATACCGGAGTCCTTAAACAGGCTACAAACAAACATGAGCTTCCTCATTGCGATACGTAAAAGGGAAATTCAATATTGCTTCATGGAATAGTTTACTTATTTTGTTGGTTTCGTTTTGCTTGCATGAACTGTTTTATTTTTGTTCTTTGTGGAGATTGCCATGTCAGAGTATTTAGAATAGTTCATTCGTGAAGAGTGGTCTAAAAATTTGTTCATATTTTTGTGTGTGCGTGCGTGTGTGTATGGGTGTATGTGGGGAGAGGATGAAAAAATTTGAATCACCCGTGAATCAGGTATCGTACCACCGATCGAGCTGAAATTTAATATATTAGTTAAGCAGGCCCCTTCAATTGTTTCAATTTTTGGCAAAATGTAGAGAGGAATTTTTATTTTATTTATATTTCAATGAAAGGCAATCGCTTGAGCCTCTGCAAAATTTCGACAATTTTGATTAACACAATTTGTTTTCCAGGTTTTATCTTAAATATGAAAAGTGACAGAAAGATTTTGTGATTGTGGTAAATTTACGAATAGTTTAATCATTTAATCGCGTTAGAATTGACATATTTTGAGTTTAGCGGTGTCGAAATGTACGTCTTGAAGGAAACGGCATTTTCTCAACATAATATTTTTGTCTTTTTCATGCAAAATCTTCTAAGCCCATCTGCGAATAAAAAAATTTACCTTAAAACATATAAATTTCTGTTGAGTTTGATCTGAGTAACAAGATCGACATCTTCTAAAAATAAATATTTTGTAATATTCATGAGCAAGCATCAGTTAGTTAATGATCTGTAGCTTCATGCACTGCGGTTATAATTTCTGATTTGTAGCTTCATGCCGCGCTGTTATAATTTCTGATCTCTGCGCTGTTATGTTGATTTCATTCAAAGCACACTTTGTAACCGGCTCTCATTTCCGGTAGGATGTCCGATCTATAGCACATTTATCGTCGCTATGCGACTTCATAACTTCATTTCCAATCCCCGCCCACCCGTTATGCGGAACGATAACTCGTCGATGTAACAGGCCCGAACGAACTCGTCCGAAATTAAAACCGCACGATTGAGCGCACCCGGAAAAAACGTCAATATTATATTTTACAAAGTCCGACCATTAAACTGTATGCGCGCGAACAGGTGAGTACGAAACGTTCGGTCGAATAAATCCATATTTTCCACTGCAACGACAGCAAATAATTCTCGGTTAGTGAACCGTGAGACAAGCATTGAATAAAAATACGTGGGCGAGTAAAACGAATCGTTTTCTTCTTCTTTTTTATATTTTGGGCGGAGGGTGGACGCTCATAAATTTAGGGCTGCTTTGGGAGCTCCAGTTGATGGATCTGAGATATTTAGCAGTTGAAAGGAAGGGAGCAAAAAACGTATAAAGAATTTGAGTGAGGTCGATTCTTGCCATCTCTTAAAGCAGACTTGTCCTGTCGCAGGGCTTAAGCAAGGCACCTGAACCTCTCGCAAAATTTTTTGTACTCGAGTGCTCTACGGAAGTGCGACTGTGTGTGCGTGTGTGTGTGTGCTTGAATCGATTTGGTTCTAGTACTTTTACGCACGAAATATATCTCAACTGTGGCACGTGACGGCGAGGAACGGAGCCCCGGACACCGAGAATCCCGGCATGAATAATGGACGACAGGCATTGTCCACCAACGAGGGAATGTACGGGGGAAAAAGTTACAAAACAAATGATTCACGAAATATTCGGGGGTGATGTTTAAATATTTTATGGTCTGACAATGTATTAAAAACGGGAGTTGGACAGTATTGGTTTCCTACACTGTGGACTGCACCGTTCAATGTTATTTACGTCGACCGAAATAACTTTGGGTTCGATGAGTTAATATTTTCTAGAAAGAAATCTACTGAATTAAATACCATTCTAAAAAATGAATTAAAATTTCGAAATTGTTACGTTGGCCGTATGTCTTTCGTTAATGGAAAATATCAAATTTACAGCTGGCTAATATACTATCGTGGATGTAATTTAGACAACGTGAACACTAGCTTAAATAGTGAACAATCGGTATTGTCTACCAACGAGAAAACACATAGTAAAAAATAGCAAAAATAATATGCAGGAAATATTTGATTGTCGTGGAATTATTTTGTTATTTTGCAACATAGTCGAAACAGTAGCATGCTATGGGTATCATGCAATGTGATCTGCATCGTTCAATGAGATTTCCGTCGGACTAAATAACTTGTAACGATATATCGCTACAAGTTCTGCTCAGCAAGCTGGCTCAAAGGCCACCATTCGAAGAACCATGAGGATTGACTGCGGAAGAATCTTTGGCAGTCGAAGCAAAGGCAGTTGCATAGGAGGGAATGCTGGCTTACACCACACAGGTGATCAAATAATATTTTCTTCGTTGAGGACTTTAGAGATACTTTGGGCCTTCAAAAGAACCCTGGAGAATGCAACAAGTTGTCTGACCCTAACCTCCAAATGACTGGGTCAACTCGCGGGTTTAGTCTCCCGAGAAGTGTTGTGTAGACATTCTTACACCCTCACTCAACCACTGAGATACCACTATTACCATCCATGACGCGAACTTTCACTAATATCCGTCATGGAAATTCCGATGTGGTACACCGGTTCGCTATCAACAATGGACACCCAGCCGACAACACAAGCCGGGTGCCGACACGCTGTCTATCCACAACGGAGGGCATCACCCCTCCAAAACAGCAGCCGCCAATGCCGACACGCACAGAGTTCTCTCCCTGTTCTAAGCGCCAATCACAACAGATCACCGTATTTGGGACTTCACTTCGAGTCAGTCAGCGAGACCGCGTGTTGGGAGAAAAGCGAGCTTAGCCCAAATTATTGCTATAAAGAGAGACTGAGAGGATTGTACAATACAGCAAAATTGTAAGAGTAAGTACGTTTGTGAGTTCCCTTTATTCCAAAAATTCGGATATCTTCCCCTGAGTCCGCATTTAGAGATTACTTAAGAGCACTAGGGTTAGCCGACACGGGCGCTTACGCGCCCAAGTCTCTTTACGTCAGTTTCAACATCTGATATAAACAAACAAATTCAATGCATGAACTTGGTCCTGATCTGAGTGTGTCTGACGACACCTCCGACGAATCAGAGTACGAATAAATCGCTAACAATGAATTCCGCATTTATCATCCATGAACTCTTTGGGGCGGGGTTAAAGTTCCGAACGGTAAATACACGAAGGTCTAAAATTCCGAAAATTAATATCCCACCTACATTTTTGCCGAAATTCGCTAGAAAAATTTTCGTCAAAAATGTAGGTGAGATATTAAATTTCGACATTTTAGACCTTCGAATATTTACCTTTCGAAACTTTGTCCCCGAGACGCAAGGAAATCGGGGTTAAAGTTCCGAATAGTAAATAAACGAAGGTCTAAAATTCCGAATCTTGAAATCGCACCTACATTTTTTACGAAATTCGCTAGAAAACATTTCGGCAAAAATGTAGGTGGGATATTAATTTTCGGAATTTTAGACCTTCGTGTATTTACCGTTCGGAACTTTAACCCCGCCCCAACTCTTTAATATAGGACTTGGAAGCAAATACGAGCACTTGCGCGCGTTACCGCAGGTTAGACAGCGCTACAGCGCTCATTACGACAAACTATCGAATCTTGCGCAATGAAAAACAACGACTGCCGCTCGTCACGGTCCACGATCAATCACAGCGGGAATAGATCGACAACAATGGTCACGTTGGCGCGAATTATGGACTTTTTATAAGAAGAACAGGAAGCAAATCAACGCGCTTACGCGCGCGACCGGACGTTAGACAGCGCTGCAGCGCTCATTACGACAAACTATCGAATCTTCCGCAATGAAAAACAACGACTGCCGCTCGTCACGGTCCACGATCAATCACAGCGGGAATAGATCGACAACAATGGTCACGTTGGCGCGAATTATGGACTTTTTATAAGAAGAACAGGGAGCAAATCAACGCGCTTACGCGCGCGACCGGAGGTTAGACGGCGCTGCAGCGCTTTTGTTAAATTGCGAAAGACTGTCAAATTCCGCGGTATCAAACAACGACTGGCGGTCGTCATGGTCAACGACCAATTACAGCGGGAATAGATCGACAACAAAGATCATGTTGGCGTGAATTACGGACTTTTAAATAGAGGATTACGAATCGACTACGTGTAACGGTCAAACAGTAATAGGTGAGCGCTGGTGATTGTATTTACGTCAGGTATTTTTCCCCTCCCATAATTTGCAGTCCGGAGAATTTCGATGGTTAACAAAAGTTTAATATGTAATAATTAGTCTAGTGCCGAGGTAATATTGTAAGACGCCATTGTGTTCGGGAATTCGACCCGCTGCGTTAGAGAGATACTAGTGTGACCCCTACCCCCCCCCCCCTGCCCCGCGTGCCTCTGTCAGCTAGCTTACTCCCGAGGAGATATTAGTTTGTTTGTTTATTTGCATTTTACATGTCGATGACCACTGTCAGCCAATAACGACAAGGCAAGTTAAAATCCCAAATTCTTAGCTTTAATAGTCATTCTATGGTCCCATAATTGTTGTAAGCCATTCTATTTTGCAGCCCTGCGTAAGCCACTTGTAAAAATCGCCTTGCGTTATTAGTGAGTAAAGTATTCACTTCCTTAAACCGTGCAAACTTTTATCATGTGACTCTATAAGTAAAACTATGTAACTTTTTACGATTATCAACTGTATAAGCTTTAATTATTCGATTCGAAAATTAAACTCAATACTAATCTCATGAGTTTATGGTAATTTATATCTTCCCTCGCTATTCAGGATTAGCTAGGGCATCATATTCCATGAATATCATGAATTCCATGAGTTGATATTTTGAAGAAAAAAGTGCATAACAATACATTATCTTTTAAAATATATATTAATTTTGCATAATTATTGTATTGGCCGCGAATTTGATTTGGTTTTCCATTCAAAATAAAAAGAAATCAAATCTACAGCCAATAATGTATTACCGTGAATGTAATTCAAACACCTTTGGAGCCTAGTAAAAAAAAGTAACGAAACAAACGATTCATGAAATCTTCGCGCATCGTTTTAATATTGCATGAATTGGCAATGTAGTAAATCTACAGGTACTGGTATCCCACGCTTTGATCTGTATCGTCCAATGAGAGTTCTGTCGAAAGGTCAAACGAGATAACTTACGTTTGTTGAGGTAATATATTATAGACCAATACGCTTGAAAATCTACTACCCTCTATACGATTATAATGCCTTAAAAATGTTCCCAAAATATTTTAGAGAAAAAAATAAAATCGCCAGCCACTTATGTACTTCAGGGATGCAATTTAGACACCGATGAACCCAGCTTGAAATAATAAATAATGGATATTGTCTACCAACGAGGAAACATTAATAAAAAAAAACAACTCACGAAATATTTGGGCGAAGTTAAATTACCTTATGGGGAAGCAATGGGCAATGGGAATTATTGACCACCTGCAATGATGTCCATCGTCCGGTACAAGTTCTATCAAAATGTCGAACGAAATTACTTTGGGTCTGATGGATTAATATTTTATAGGGAAAATATACTCCAAAAAATACTATCGCATCCGATGCGAAATTCTACAAAAATATGTACACAAAAAAAGCAAATCTACAGCTACTAATGAACTTTAGTGGATAAATAACTTATGTATTCCATTAAAACCCGGTCGAGGAATTCACCGGGTATGTGGGAAGGGGACGAGGTTGTCAGCATGAAATATTCGGGTGAGGAATATACAACTGAGTAATGTTTTATGAGCTGAAGGGGAGAACGTATGCCACGGGGGTGAAGCGTTTGACCCATGACCTTTTGGCTTGTGGTCCTGACACGAAACGATATAAAAAATAAAGGATGCATAAAAACACAGGTTTTTATTAGACTTTTTAAGTTCGTATCCTACAGCCTCGTATCATTTTATAACCTGCTACTTACAACCCTTTGTTGAAGTTTTTGATATTGCGAATAATTTGGCATACGTACATTTATGGTGCTCGCTATGAATTATTACAGCACTCGATATAAAACTTTTTTTATATCGGTAATATGAGCTCTAAATAATATCATCCCTCAATATTGTCTGTAAAAATGGTTCGTCGACAATTCCACAGTCCACAACCCATAAGAGAGTAATTTACCTCCTGCTGATTCTATTTTTCATTCATATATATTTTTATTATGGTGTAAATGATGCGTACAGAATGGGATCTCATATTTGCTCCATATTAACATTGAAAAAAAGACGATATTAAGCTCAAAGATGGTGCATTGTGCGATCAATCAACCTATGCCAATTCTTCAGGGAAGCGGCCAATTTTCCTATAGATCATATTGCTTTTATGGGCTATAAAATGCGGCATAAAAGACGCGAGGTATTCACGCCGAGACGTCAGTTGGCAATCGGCGTGCAATAAAAATATAGAAAACTTATGTAAACACGTCCAAAAAAGGACGGGGAATGCTCGGGAATTTTATCGCAGTCCGTTGAAGAATAATCTATAGATCGAGCGACAAGCGTGCTGGGAAAAACGTTGGCACTAGCTCCTCGTTTTCCATTTCATTCAGACCGAGTTCAAGTATCCAGACAATAATATAAAAAATGTACGACCCAGAGGACGAGGAAGAAGAAGGAACACGAGAAAGATACGCATCTCGTCGAGAGTCAAAAGCACACACTTCCGGGGTAGTTTTGCGACCGCGTGCGGTTAGTATAGAAAGAAATCGATAATATTCGCAGAAACTGTACGGGCGCCGCTGGCAACCAAAGTGCATTGTATAAACGTGCACGCGGACATGACTGGATGGTAATATTCCCAGGAAAGTACGTCTCGCATATTATTTCTCTACTCTCGAGAAAGCATTTTCAGAAACTTTTTTTTCCGCTCTCGTGACTGTACGTAATTAAACTTTTCATTCAAATATTAATTATATTGCAGGGTAAATATTATTCGAATACTTTTCACCTCTAGAAATGCACCATTTTCTATCTGAAGGAATATTCCAACTTGATAAACGCCCACTGTTGAAAATAGTTCAAAGAGCGAAGCATCGAGTTATCTTTTAATATTTACAAATCTTGGAAAATTCATTCAACCTTCGCAATGTATGAGAACTATTTTACCGATCAAATGATTGAATTGAAAAAAAAACAACGTCATTGAAGTCACTGAAAATTGATTTTAAACAATACTCAAGTGGATGAATTATCCAGGACTCAGCGGAAAATCAGTGAACTGAGTCAACGATTACAAAGCATTCACTATTTTATGTCAACGCAGGAGTTTTTTTACACTGTAAAAAAAATCTACTTGAAAATTAAAGTACCGGTACCGGAAGTTTTTATTCGCAAACCGTCTCTTAAATTTCAAGCACCAATGTGTCGAAAATTCTAATTTAGGACACATGAAAATAATTTGAATTTTATTAAAAGAGCAGTGACTTTGTATTTGAAATTTAATGTACCGCGTCAAATATTTCTGATTATGGTACTTGAAATTAGGGTACGTCATAGATCTTTTATTGCAAAACGGTACCTTAAAATTCAATCACATATATGTTGGAAATTTAAAATGGGTTTAAAAACAATCAAAAGAAAATAGAACTATTACTCAGGCATTATTTTTTCAGACATTTCACATCATTAGAAATTGTCGGGTATTGGTTTTTGCTAAAGAAATTTTTCGTCTACCCCGGGGTTTGAACCTACAACCTACCTATCTAAGTACCTAACAACGCACGAACGCTACCAACTACGCTATCAACGACTTAGTAGTTTTGGATATTAAAATGGCATAAGAGTTATACATATATTATTCTCTTAACCGTACTTATCATTAACATATTCATTTTTTACTGTTACCGACATTTTTAACAGCGTATTATCAACTTTTTTTTACAGTAGCAGAACACGAATACAAAACATTATATACGTGTTTCAAGATTTGTAAATTCACAATAAATATTGCTTAAATTTACAGTTAGGTACATTAATTTCGGAAACGAAATGGAAATTTACAGCACTCAGTACTTGAATCACAGTTTCAAGTACAAAGTATTTAAATTTCATAACATAAGTACATTAAATTTCAAGTCTTTTTTTACAGTGTGGGTGTTTGAAATCTAAGTTACAAGATATTCGTAAAGTTAGGTGATTTTTCTAAAAAAATCGACTGCAGTGCAGGAATTTTCAAAAACTTGTCATATAATTATACAGTTACTGATCAAGTTTTGTATATTTACAATAAATTTCTCTCAAATTCCAATGCAGGTACATTAATTTCACAATAGGTTTGTAAATTTACAGAACTCGGTACATGAATCACAGTTTCATGCACAAAATTTGTAAATTTCATATACATAAGTACATTAAATTTACAATCTTTTTTTACAGTGTACATTCTATTTTGTGTGCGTGCTTACAATATACGTTTTTTATACTTTTTCCAACAAACATAAAAGTTTTTTGTCTAAATAATTTACACCCGTAATAAAATGTAGTATCGATCGCGAAACCGCGAAACACGTAGAAAACTAATTCGTAGCTTATGGCGCATCCACGTATACAAACTTCGCAAAATTGCCGGTATCGATATGAGTTTACAAAGCCTAGTGGACGGTTGTTCGACGAGTGTGCTTATTCGAAAGTGTAGTATCCTTTTTGAAGACTTTCTTCACTCAACGTCTGCCACAATACCACAAAAGTAATCCAGTCGTGTAACCATTAAGTGTGATATAATCAAATACAAAACTAGCAAGAGAGCGGAAGATTGTGTGCTAGAATACCTGAATAGGCAGTGGCTCATGCGGACACATGTAATTACGTACTTCGGGAAATTAAACGGTGCTGCAGTGCCTGCGACAATTTTCATTTTCGATGGGAACAATCTCGCCATATTATTACACCATTTTCTTTCCTCTTATCTTTCCATACTTAACCACCACAAAACTACAATTTTCCTGTCCTTCCAACTGCTTTATTTTTTGTGTTTCCCTTTACCAAGTTTGATAACGTCATCAATCTTAAATAATCAATAATGTTCTGATTCTATGGAAATTTTAATCTTACAATTTTAAGCCATTTTTGGGACATCTGAGAAAACCGACTGAAACTTCCGTTGCGTGCATACAGTAAAAAAGAAATTCCGTTGATTCAACTAAATGTGTTTTGTTAATTGGAGATTTTGTCAAGTCAACAAACGGTTGTTTGAATTTAATAAATTTCAGTTTAAAAAAATGAATATGGACTGTCAGACCCGGATTAGTTATTGCGCTTAGTTAAAACAACAGATATAAATTTTGTTCATGCGAATAACGGTTGGTCAATTCGAATAAATGCTTATTTTGGTTGAATTGAACAGTTTAGTCTGCTCATTCGATTTGCCAAAATAGTTTGTTAAAGTGAATGTGAAAGAACGTTTGGATATGTTTTTAATTTGATTGAATTATGTGATATTTCTGATGAAATATCTGATGCAAATGAACCAAACCATTTCGCACATACATGTGTATATTGGTCTGGATGGGAGAAATTATGTGTTAAAATACCCTTAAACGTTGATGGTAAAACCCCATGTATCCACAAAATATTTAGTTCTTTCAAAGCCCTCTAAATTTCGGAACGAACATGTATCGAATTATATTAACCAATTATTTTGTTGAATATAAAAGCATAAGAACCATGATAAACTTTATACCACTAGGCCAATCACACGCGCTGACGCTAATCACTGCGCTGTTATAACTCGTCTCAGCTTATGTCAAATTTGACACCAAGTCGAACTTGTTTACCGCGGACTTTCCTAGCAACCATAATCACAGCACGGATAAAACGATAACAATGCTTTCCGTTGCACATGAACTTTTGAAAGAGAGATTTGCTATCATTCATCGAAATGATTCGTTATTTTATTTGAATTTCAATTTAGTAAGGAGAACGAAACGCACTTTCTCGCGAGTGCTCAATTCTGCAAATCATGCTTCCGTTATGATTATACTATTAAGATATTCTAAATTGGCAAATACTCGGTAGCACAGGCGGTTGCGATAGCGTTGTAGGAAGTTAAGGTAGGCAGATCGTAGATTCGAATCTCGTTATAGGCCGGAAAAAATGTTCTCCGACACAAACTGTTGCCACCCACCACTACTGGAAATACCTCATTGCATTCGCGTAATTCAAACGAATGTTTATTTTCTTTAACGTTGGACGACTTTTGTTTGAAGCCTCATTCAGTTAAGTCAACAAATCATTTGTTTATTCCAAACAAATTTGTACATTTGTTAACAAAATATTTATTTGAAAAACATGATCTTCATTTCTCTGAAAAAAAAAAAAAAAACGTAATCGAAGCGACGGAATGTTACTCTAGTCAAACGAATAAATGTGTCGAATTAACAAAATATTTCATTATTATACACCGAATTTGATTTAAACAACTCAATATCATGTTTCAAGTACTGTATTCCATTTTGCACAAGTAACGAAATAGTTTGTTCGTGGTACATAATATTCATTTGAACGTATGATTTCGACGTATGACTAAACCCGTGTAATTTTGATGATACAACTCAATTTTTTACTTTCTTATCACATACAAAGTAAAACCTTGCAAATTGCATCCTCATTATTTTTTGCTTTCTACAAAGCTACCTCTATGAGAAATTTTCTGACACGTCAACAGTTAATTAGACCAAAATCTTAATTGGAAATCAATAAACGTGAAATCATATCGACAATTGCAGCCGGATATCTCAGAATTTCCATGAGTCACAGTATTTGCAGAAATTTTTGAAACATTAAAATTGTAATAAAATCAGAACGGCTCGACAGATTCTTGCAAAATTTGGTACACATAATGTTTCACGGGTAGTCTATTTACGTGAAAAATTCATTCAGCCCGGTGCCTCTTTGATTGCGAAAATTATAGCGTGAAAACGATTTTTTCAGAATTAAAAAAGTGGAATAGTAAAAAAAAAATGTCAACCGATTCGCGTTAAATACAATCCAAACGTTGTTTTATACTTGCGTGCCAAATTGGAAGAAAATCCGTAGAAAATTGCGATAGCTATCGTGTAATTAAGGAAATGTGTGTGCGCACACACACTATAACGTCACAACACTAACGGCACAACACTAACGTCACAACACTAACGTCACAACACTAACGTCACAACACTAACGTCACAACACTAACGTCACAACACTAACGTCACAACACTAACGTCACAACACTAACGTCACAACACTAACGTCACAACACTAACGTCACAACACTAACGTCACAACACTAACGTCACAACACTAACGTCACAACACTAACGTCACAACACTAACGTCACAACACTAACGTCACAACACTAACGTCACAACACTAACGTCACAACACTAACGTCACAACACTAACGTCACAACACTAACGTCACAACACTAACGTCACAACACTAACGTCACAACACTAACGTCACAACACTAACGTCACAACACTAACGTCACAACACTAACGTCACAACACTAACGTCACAACACTAACGTCACAACACTAACGTCACAACACTAACGTCACAACACTAACGTCACAACACTAACGTCACAACACTAACGTCACAACACTAACGTCACAACACTAACGTCACAATGTCACGTCCCGCGTTAGTCATATAAAATTTCTTAAAGATTAGTTTCTTCAACAATATTTTTCCTTTAGTAGTATTCCTAAGACGCGATTGTTCGTGGTTGTTTTCGCAAGCGTCCGCTAAAATCCTGAGTGTAATCGCACACCAGGATGCGGCGGACGTGATGAAATGTACTCCTGACAGTCTGACCATGGCTGCTCGAATATAGTTGCTGGGCGAATTTTGCTGATTTTTATTTAAAAAATCGCCCTGCTCGTTGCCCGGTGGCAAGCGAGCCATCGGACAGCCGAGCAGGGATATTAGCGGCAGTCTTTTGCTAACTTTCCAACTGAGAAGTGAGAAGCAATCGTGACTCCACTTACAGCAGCTGCATAGTGGCAATAATTCTTTTATCGAATCTCGATCCAAGTTAGTTGGTATCAAATTAACCGTAAAAGTTGCACGCGTCGCGGCGGTCGGACTGTCAAGTGTTAAATTAAGAAACCAAGTATAGGAACAATTAACTTTGTGCCACGAACAATCGTCGTGTAGGTTTAAGTGCGTGTGTGTTCGCCTGCGGATCGGAGTAACCGAATGCGTGAGTTGGCGTGATTAGTTTTAAGCGTTTAATTTTAATTAGAAAATTATGCTTTCCCTGTCAATTATCTGAATCGCTACCGCCTTTTCATATTTTCAAATATATTGACCAACTTTTGCCTACTAAATTGCCTCCTGATTATTTAAAAATCCTTTTCCTAAATCCAGGGGAACATCCCGTATGGGACGCATCAGAGAATCCTCGCTAAAAAAATAAATATAAACTCCTGCGCTTCTCGTAGGAGATTAATATAGTCGCGAACGTGACCGCTCCGTTCGTGACAACAACACTAACGTCACAACACTAACGTCACAACACTAACGTCACAACACTAACGTCACAACACTAACGTCACAACACTAACGTCACAACACTAACGTCACAACACTAACGTCACAACACTAACGTCGCAACACTAACGTCACAACACTAACGTCACAACACTAACGTCACAACACTAACGTCACAACACTAACGTCACAACACTAACGTCACAACACTAACGTCACAACACTAACGTCACAACACTAACGTCACAACACTAACGTCACAACACTAACGTCACAACACTAACGTCACAACACTAACGTCACAACACTAACGTCACAACACTAACGTCACAACACTAACGTCACAACACTAACGTCACAACACTAACGTCACAACACTAACGTCACAACACTAACGTCACAACAATAACGTGACGCCAGAAACAACCGTGATGAGAAAGTCGCTTGTTGCGTCACGATAGTAACAAGTTTTTTTTTTTTCAGTGTAGTAATGTACATTTGATACCGAATTGGGTGAAAAAATACTGAGGCGTGAGAATTATAAGGATTAAAATTTTTTGATTTATTACTTTTTAAAAAGCCTACTAAGTCACTCCTTTCATATTGCTTCCTCATTTTCCGCTGTTCACGTATAGATAAATCTGATGGTGAAAAATTCAGAAACAAGACGTATAAACCCGACCTTGCACACTCTTTCACACCATACAAACTCAACGTGCTCAGGCCGAAGAACTCTAAGTAACAACACGAAATAACAGGCTTAGGTAGCGAAAATGAAAAAATTATAATGAGGATGAAACGGAGGGTAAAATACAATGTCACCGAGCGAATACTCGGCGAAAAAGCAAACGATCGCACCACATTCAGGGCTCGGCCCAATAGTCAGCTTGGCTGTCACCATTATCACAATATAGCGTCTCGCTTTTGCCTCGACTCTCGTGGGAATATTTTTCCATCGGGTGGATAAGGAGATATCCTACTATTTCTGCAAACGTCAGCGAAAGTTCGGCTGGTTTTCGCACCCTTTGCGCCTCTCATTTAAAATTCATTTCTGTCGTTGTACGTATGCGTTCATTTTTGCTACTTCTGACGCTACACCGTTGTCATCCTCCTCGTTGTTACCTCCAACACAGAATGCTAAATTCTCCTGACAGTGACAGCCCTATTACGGCCAGGACTCCCTGGAGAGTTGAATAGGTGTATATACATCCACTGAGGATCCTCTTCCTCTCTCTATCCTCTTCTGCCTCTTCGTAAGCCATCATTCCGCCATCGTTGCCTCGCTACCGCGCCCGCCGCACACTCTTTGCTCGATCAGAGAGTTCAAAAGCGTGTCACGTAGTTTAAATTCGCTGGGGGCACGTGGAGTCCAACATCACGTGGATGGAGAAGCACGCACCATCTGAACACACACATATTATCGCACGTACGACATTCGAGATTATATTTGTGGAAAACGCAGGACAAAAATTGTTAATGCACGATCAACCTCGTTTAAACTGATTTTAAAGGAATTTTTTACAAAACTGCTTCTACCTACGGTACTTGGCGGCAACGTTTCGAGAAGCTGGCGCGTTGTAAAGTCCACTGCGTACGAACAATGCCAGCGGAGGCAACAACTCCCTTAAGAAACCCGAGTAAAAAATATAAAGAAATAAATAGAGGTAGAAGAGTTGGAGAAAAATACGAACAATGCCTAACACCACACAACCAACACTTTCTCGGTCTTCCCTTTACGGATACTTGAACACCGCTTTCACGTATATGTATACTACAAGAGATTTTTTTTTCGCTCTCGAGCTGCACACAAAGACAGGATTGTTTTATTATCTTTCTTTGAACCCTTGTAGGCCTACGGAAAATGTTTTACGTCCTGTGGGAATTTCGCCGTCAGATGGATGAGTACATAAAAAATGTTTTCAACTTTTTGTGCTGAGAGTCTCAGAAAGTGAATAAATGTTAGAATCCATCTTGTAGAGGACAGATTTTTTGGAGTCAGGTGATACCTTTATTTGATTGAATATTCAAATAGGATTTTTCAAAAATGCGACCATTAATAATGAATATGTACTAATGGCCTTTGTGTCGAAATGTAACATTTGTTGTAGATAACTTGTTGTTACTAAATATTAATTAACTTTAAAAGTATTCTAATAATAATATCAAATATTATGGAGGTACACTGGGCGTTTATAATGCCATAAGCGCATTCATTTTTTTAGCCCTATTGTTAGTTAAGTTTCCCTTTTGTAATCCAGTTTTATTCACGACCAGCTGTAAAATCTCAATAATGATCAATTCACTTCTTCAAATGTCGAGCTGAATGATATCTGCGGAGATTTCCATCGATAAAAGAATTATTCGCATATATAATTGTATTACGCGCTTCTTCCTCGAGATCAACATGTAGTCCCCCACTTCCCACCGATGTCGCCACAAGTTTTAAAGCTATATAACAAAAAAGGCCGCGTCTCGTACGCATCCGTGCGCGCCCGCCGAGCCTCATTCTTCATCTTTGTACCGATTGAGCCACGTTTAACACGTAAGACTTTTGATTTTTACAAGCGCGAAATGTATCATAAGGGACGCAAACCCGTATCATCGGATGAAGAAAACAAGAAGAATCATCCCCAGAAGAGAATCGAGCAATTGGAAAAGGAGAATAAAAGATTAAAAAGAAAGTAGAAGAGGTAACATCGTCATAGAAGTTGTTCCAGCACCTCAAGCGATGCTTCAGTGCACCGAACGGACGTAAGCATTAATATGTTTTTTTTTTTTCATTTTTATTTGTTTCAGAGTAGCATTTGCAATGTTTGATCGGTCAACCTAACAAAGTGCGTGTGAACAATTGGCTAGAAATTTCGTTTACGCGTTACGTTTGCGACCATAACCTCAAATATGTCGTGCTGCACCACAGTCACCTGTATGCGACGAATGCGTATTACATGAATTTGACACATAGGCACTAACCTACATGTGGAGCAACTATATCACAGTCGCAAGCACTGAACTGAAAATAACTGTGTATGTCGCACTTAGCAGGCACTAACCTGCAAGTGTTGTTTTTATATAAACATCTATGGGCACTAGCCCATTCGACATAAAATACTTGAAGTGGTTATAGTGTTTGGATAGGCTCTAACCTGTCGATAAAAACACTTTTTAAAATTTAAGCCTTACATTGTTAATCTGGGTTCTGAAGTTACGGTGACTCAGACCATTCAAGGGTGACAAATGCCAACTTTGGCTAATATTCTTAGCTACATGAAACAGAGACAAGGGCTAACGAAAGCATATCAGTCATGGGTGGAGGCGATCAAGTACTGCAAGATATAACTGCACGTTCGCAGCCAGACAACCAGCAGAGCTCAACCGTTGACACCTTGCAGACAGTTCCGTTTGAATCCAATCCAGAGGTTACGCTAAGTCAGGAAGTGCTGGATATCATTGGAAAGCGACTTTGCGAGGAAAGAATTCTCGCTCCTTCAGTGCACAATGATCTCATCGTGCGTTGTGAGGATATTATTAAGCAAGGCCTTTTGAAGGAGAGAAAAGACGACCTTGTAAAAAAATATCCACCTCCGAGCAATTGCAAATCCATCGACCCTCCTACTCTAAACCCTGAGTTTAAAGCAGTCGTGCGGGACTTGGTTATAAAAAGAGACGAGCGCATACGCAAAAAACAATAAAAGATTACAGCATGCCTAGCTCTGGCAATGCAAGCACTATCTGTTGCTCTGAAAGAAAAACACAGACCGGAGATGCTTTCTTTCATCAAATATTTCTATGACTTGATCCAGTTATTATCAGATTTGCAATAGGATGAGTCTATGATTCGGCGAAGTCTGGCTATCGCTAATATTAACGCACCTTTAAGGGACACAGTTAATGCAACGAACTGTGAGGAATTCTTATTTGGGAACATTCTGGAGGAAGTTTTAAAATCCGCCAAGTCGATGGAATCTTCTGTTAAGGATTTAAAAGTCGTCTCAAAACCGCAGCAGGCGAAGTAGACAAAAAACTCGAAATTTCCGCCCCGTCAATCCCAGGCCAAGTCCCAAACATCGACGTCGGGCGGACAAAAGCAGCAATACCAACCGTCGCAGAAAAATCTCTTGCATCGATATGAATCGTCGCAGCAGACCTCCTATCAGAAGTCTCGTTATCGGGAACGGGATCAGGATTACACGCGGAGGAGATAGATGAGCATGTAAGTCAGATTGCCGGTAGGTTGAGTCATTTCCGGCTTAAATAGAGAAAGATAACGACGGACTCGAAAATTTTGTCTTGGCTAGGGGGTTATAAAATCCCATTCTGCTCACGACTATATCAGAACGCAATTCCTGTTGAACGCAATTGGTCTCTTAATGAGAGAGAAAAAATTGCCACCTTAATAGGTGATTTAATGGGAAAAGGAGCTGTTCGGCCTTGTCAGCCAAGTGACGGACAATTTATTTCGAGCATTTTTCTCGTTCCGAAATCGGACGGATCGAGTAGATTTATTTTAAATCTAAAGGCATTAAATAAGTTTGTAGAAACCACTCATTTTAAGCTTGAGGATGGACGGACTGTGGCTAGGTTGATAAAACGAGGTTTTTCAGCAACCTTGGATCTTAAGGATGCATATTACACAATTCCGATCCGCAAGACTCATATGAAATACTTAATATTTAGATTCGACAAGCAACTATATGAATTTACATGTTTACCCTTTGGCTTGTCTACTGCTTCATTCGTGTTCACGAAAATTCTCAAGCCAGTAATAGGTTATTTGCGCCAACTCGGGTTTATTACCGTCATTTACATTGACGATATCCTGTTGATAGGTGATTCGAATAGCAAGTGCTCACAAAATGTAACGGTAACTAGGTCAATTTTTCAGAATTTAGGCTTTGTCGTTAACGTAAAAAATACCGATCAGTTAACTGTGGAATTACCAGATGAAAAAAGATTGAGGCTTAAAAATGAAATCAAGAAATTCAAAGTAAAGCAGAGTTATAAAATAAGAGATTTTGCAAAATTGGTGGGCACTATTGTATCGTACTGTCCAGCTGTAAAGTATGGAGTGGTGTACACCAAGCCGTGTGAAAGGGCAAAGTATTTAGCACTATTGGAAAATAACCAAAGTTACTAGGGTCGTATACTTATTTCTGACAATGTTACAGAGAAGCTTGACTGGTGGAGCACGGTTGGTGTAGCATCTCCAAACCCTATTAGAAACTTGCCACTCGATTTAGAAATATATACTGACGCCTCACTTTCAAGTTGAGGTGCGTGTTGCAAAAACACTCGCGAAAGAGCTCGAGGCCAGTGGTCGGAACAGGAAAAAATGTACCACATAAAACGCTTAGAATTGGCAGCCGTCTTCTTTGACTTGGAATGTTTTGCTCAAGATTTAAGAAACAAACAAATTTTACTTTGTATCGATAATACGACCGCAATTTCTCATGTTAATAGAATGGGCGACGTATAATATAAAAATCTGAATAGTTTGTCCAAAGAACTCTGGAAATGGTGTGAGGCTCGGAATTTGTGGGTTTTTGCGTCGTTTGTTACTTCAAAAATGAACTGCGTGGCTGATGAAGAATCGCGGGAGCTAGAGTCCAACACTGAATTCGAGTTGTCAGTTTCAGCCTTCAAAGAGATAAAAAGAATTTTTGTAAGACCAGAGATTGATTTGTTCGCGAGTTGATTAAACGCTAAGTGTGTAAATTATGTTTCCTGGCATAGAAACCCAAACGCTCTCGCGGTGGATGCATCTACGCTGTCGTGGACACCCTATTTTTTCTGAGCCTTTCCACCATTCTCAGTCATTCTTCGAGTCTTGCAAAAGATAAGGAGTGAGGGGTCAGAAGGAATCGTTGTGGTACCAGAGTGGTCATCACAGCCCTGGTACCCAGTTTTTTAATCTCTGCTAATTTCAGAACCAATACACTTGCACGCCAATTCTGGTATAGTAAATTGCTCTAACAGGGAGACGAACGCCTTTTAGTGCGGCCTTACCCTGGTGGCAGGTGTCTTGTCCGGGAGGTTTTGAGATGAAGGAGGTACCAGAAAAGTCGGTTGATATACTACTATCTTCGGTGAGCGAGACGTCATGGAAGCAATACAACACTGGTTTGAAAAAATTGTGGTTTTTTGTCGGGAAAGATAAGTCAGCCCGTATGAAGCCTATGTCCCGAACATAATAAGTTTTCTGACAGAGACCTTTGAATCTGGAGCCTCGCAAGGTACGGTAAACACGTTTGGGTCCGCAATTTCGTTGCTTGTCGGACCAGACATTGCCCAAGATTTTAGGGTGAAAAGATTTTTAAAGGCAATGACGAAATTAAGACCGTAGATGCCCAAGTATAGTTCCACCTCGGACCCGAAGATAATGCTCGATTATTTGAACACGTTGCCTGAAAATGAACAAAAAGTTGAAACTGGACGAGAAGTGTTTCTCATCAGATTAGGACAAGACTTTGAGCAAAACATGAATAATTCTGATGTTCACTATTTCAAACTGTTCATGTCGATCGGTAAAAAGACAAAGATTATTCGTTGGCTGATTAAACACAATTTTGCATTTTTTACGAGATAATATAAGACATTCTATACCAACTGGGCACGATATTCTGATTGCTCAAAAATCATTCAAATTTATTTTGAATACATTTTCAAGTGTTCAGAATGCTGAGATATTGTCACCAATTTTTTATAAAATAATAGCTCCCTGCGTTATACAGGGCATACAAACATCTAATAATCCTGCGGAGATACTTTCGGGATTTTTTTTGTATTTCACAGACGAATTAGATGTTTGAAGTTCCACGAAATAACCATTATCCTCTTTGTGAAACACATGCACGAAATGTGCCGTTTTACATGCCCCGAAAATGTTGCAGACATTGCCAATTATACTAGGGCATGATATATAAATGCCGATCGCACTCCGCGCACTCAAATTTACGCACACTTACCCCTGTCAATAACTTACTTCACGCATACTTTCGATGTGCCATCTAGTCGGATGAAAAGTGAATCAGCGTGCCAAAATCCGAGTTTCGCAAACACCGTAACGGGAGCGGACACATCGAGACGATGGAGGTAAATGAGGGTTACCTCAGAATAAGTGATACTCAGTTCAAATAAGTATGAATTAATGGTTCCAGTGCACTGTTAATGGATCTGTTAATTCTTCGAGAAATTTTTGTTTTTTTCGCACTCATACGGCCATTTTCACGCTCTTCGTATAAAGTTTTCCATCACGTCCTTGTACCATTATGCATTATTATGCACTGTAAAAAAATTGTGGTAATGGCAAATTCATGTCTTCGCAACAGACAATCAGACAATTCGCTATGTCCATTTTCGATTTATTCACCTGATACAAAAACGATGAATTTATTGTGAATGTTTCGTGATTCACTATATGATTGACTGTCTAACACAATGAAACTATTTCATACAAACTGTCTCCTGTAAATTGATGTCATCCCATTACTATACAATTTTGTTTGCAGTTCATATCGAAGGTGGCATCAGCACTAATTTTGACAGTGCATTAACATAATAATGATGTGTTGAACAAAAAAAATTAGTTCCGAAAGTACTTCCACAGAATTATGACATTTTTTTCTTGACGATTGTATATCAGGAGGCTGATACAGAAACCACTAAAGTCATCACCTATTCTGGTTCAGCTTCAGAAAAACGACATCGTTGATATAGGAAAAGCAGCAGCTGCAACCAATTACAACAATATCTGTGTTCATTCATCGGTGATTCAGGGCATGGTATTAATTTTATGGGGTTACCGCCATCATTGAAATACATTGAGGAACTCGCCGCTATTAAGACTGGCATTGAAGTGCTATAATCACCGCTATGACATGGAAAACAGATGATCAATTAATCTAGTCGAAAACGACGGTGGAATAAAATATAATATGTGAGGAAATCCCTGCGATAGTAAAAAATCGAGCGAAACACTGCGAAGAAGTCAACACCGCAGACAGTGGTCGATAATTCCATCGACAGTTCCTTCCTGGCGTTTGTGTCTCGACGTGATTCTCAACAGAAACCATTTGAGTCATCTTATACTCTAAACAGAGTCTCAGGTTGCATTTCAACAAAGTCCAGTAATTCGTCACCATTAGCAGAGAAATATCAGTAGCTGAAACCAATGGCCACAATATCTGTGTGCATCCATCCGTAATTCAGTGCATGATATTAATTTTATAGGATTACCGAGATCATTAAAGTAAATTGGTGAATTTATCACAATCGCGACTGGCATTGGCATGCTATAATCACTGCGATGGCATGGAAAACAGGCGGCAAAGAAATGTAGTCGAGAACGTCGGTGGAATAAATAATATGTGACGAAATGTGATGAAATGTGAAATGTGATGACATCGAGCAGACGATAATGTCGGGTGAGAAAAAAATCGCAGGAAACACTGAAAAGTATTCAACGAAGTAGATGGTGGTCAATAATTTCCTGACCATTGTGCCTCGACGTGCTTCTCAACAGAAAGCATTCGAGTCATTGTTTACTCCGACCAAAGTTTTAGCTTCCACTTCGGCAAAGTCCAGAAGAGACGTCGCCATTGGTATAGAGAAATAACAGCAGTTGCAACCAATTGCCACGATATCTGTGTGTACTCACCGGTAATTCAGGCGTGGAACGATTCAGAGCTGCATTTGCGGCGAGCTCCGTTTGCGACGAACACCAAGAAACAGTAGGAGAAGTTAGTGCTGTTGCGACTGATGGTGATGATGGTGAACCACGTTCTCTGCTTTCCTTTCTCACGCACTCGCTCTCTATCTATTTTCCTGAGTCGAGGAAAGCGCTTACATGGCCTTGATCCAAGTACCAAGAGGGTCTGCAAATATAAAGCGACGTGTATAAATGTCAAATAGAAAATAAATGCAAAATACATACAAAGTACACAAAGTACACATAAAAGCTATGGGAGATTCGGAATGCATTGGTGAGCCTTCAGACAGATGCAAATTCCAGTGCCGATATCATTGAACTCTCTTCATCGTTCGTGACGCGGAAGGATCGGGGATAAAGCGTCAGAGACGCAAACTGTGGAGAAGGACGATACCGAACTAGTGAACTACCGTCAAATCAGTTTCATCTGCTGGATCTAATCGAATTACAGTCACTTTGGAACATCATCCGATCCCCTCGGTGCGAATGATACGATTTGTACTCAAGCTAAGCGCAACCGGGACTGTAGGGCTTAGCTTCGAACTCTCTCATAATACATCACTGCAGGTTTTGGGTTGAAAGGCACAACTTCACGTTCGTCAACTGAGATGGATAGCTATTTCTTTCTATATTATAAAAAGATATCGCTGCCGCCGCCACTGCCGTGCACAAGAATGAAATTTTCGTGCACAAGAATAAAATTTTCCAGAATATTTAAAATTTCCAGAATTTTCAAAATTTTCAAGTTGGCCATAGAATTTTGAGCGCGTCGTCCCAAGTTGGCCATGGAATTTTGAGCGAGTCGTTCCAAGTTGGCCATGGAACTTAGCACAGTTCGGGCTCGAGGTCTAGGGGTGTGTGAGATCCCTTGGGGTATGTGGAGTCTCACACACCCCTAGACCTCAAGCCCGAATTATTCTGAGGCTCTCAATGCGAGCGCGCGCGCAGCGCGCGAGGCTCAATAACATCCTAGTATAAGTAGATTTATATTCAAGGACGTTTGGGGTTGAATCGATAAGCCGAATCTGCAAGTAGGCTCAAGTTTTATGAAAATAGAAGGTATTACCCGTATTCAGGGTTACCCGATTCTCAATTTAGTGGATGGCCGTGGGAAGATTCGGATTTTAAAGCAATTCGAACTTATCTCATTTCCATTCTTTTCACTTTGACGTAATACTACGGAATAGAATAAATCTTCGGAGTCAAGCAAAATAACGTTCGAGGATATTCGACATCAAATGTGCGTAGAATTGACTGAGATCTTCGAATTTTATCGAAGTTTTGGTTCTTCGCTTGTTAAAATGAAGTCTGTAAACCCAAGAGAAAAAAAATCCGATTTACCGGCGAACTTGTTACGCAGAAATATTTGTATTAATATATCTGCACAATATTATCATGCTCTATTTTTTTTTCAAATACTGTACGAATAACTTAATCAAGAGACGCGGTAGCATCGTGACGCCAAGTATTAAAATTAATATATCCACACAATATTCTTATGCTCTATTTTTTTAAACACTGTACGAATAACTTAATGTATATTTCAAATGATATTTTTCACATGATGATTAAAAAAATCGGAAACTTAACATTTACCGGCATTTATTATATAGATTGCTATTACCAATTCCGCTAACAAGGCATCGCATTGCAAACAACACTGAAGTTAGTGCCAACAACTTCTTAACAAGATTATTGTTCTCAGAAAGTATACAAAATATAACTGCATTACAGTGCAGCGACGCATGTCAGTTAAAGGGATTTTTCAACAATACTCCAAGAAGTTCCATCGTTTATCCAACGCGGTTACCAGCTGAGGTCCACTCTTCTGTTCGCACTTGTTTTTCGAATAAGCTGTAAACTGTAATACCCTCTTATCGGCTCTGCGAAGTAGTACTCGGAAACGAGTGGAAGTGTTTTTGAAGCAGCGAGAGGATCGTCTTCCTCTTGGCTTTCCTTTTTCTTTCCTCCTTCCTCTCATCACGCTTGTCGCTCACGGGGACGTGAAGTGGTGTCTCTAGTCGCAAGCCACGGCTCGACAAACTTAGACTCTTCGTCTTCGATGTAAAAGCCTCTCGCCTTTATCTTGCACAGTGGATTCTTCCTTGCTTCACTCATGCGATGTAAAATCGTCTTGCCTGTATCTTCCGAAGCCGATTTTTCCCTGGCTCAACCATTGCAATGGACAGCTGCACCCTTAACGTCGTCACTCTCTTTCAGCGATTTACGCAACGAAGCTTACCAAGAACTTTTATGAGCAGACCCAAGTAATCAACGAGTTACGGACAAGACCACGCTGACCTTTTCTCAGACGTACCTGTTTCTGGATGATAAAAGTTGCTCCTATACCTCATAAGTTCATGTCTAAACCAGTATATACAGGTACATTTTCATTAAATATTAAGTTAAGAGGGTTCTTCGCTCTTCAAGGTAAGGAAAAACCTTTTTGCGAAATTTAAATCTACTGGTTAGGTTTCCTTGCAGGGTCTCGTTACACACAAAGTATTCATTCTCATGTTGTAATAGAGAAAACACCCATTTTTTCTCATGGAGGAAACATATTTTTTACTTATTATAGTCGGACCTACCATATTTTTTTCATATGTTTAAATAAAATCGGTTTGTGAAATTAACCTTGGTTTGTTTTACCATATATACTTGAGAAAATCTTCAAAGTCCAAAGTCTCTGGGGCGAAGGTTCGCAATGGAAATGTAATACCTTGCTTACCTTGTGTAATATCAAATTGCACAAACTATATGCACATTTGAGTAGTACAAGTCAAACTACGGTGCGGAAAATCACGATAAAATGTTACGGCATGAGTGCGATGTATACGCGACCAAAATGCACTTACGAGAGTATAATGATATGAAAATAAAAAATTTGGTTGTACCTATACTATGTAGAACGCATATTGAAACCGTATCGGTTTTTATCGGTATGAGTTGGGTTTTTGGTCTTTCGTATTGATCTACATAGAATTTTCTCGACAGTGTACTGTCACGTTTGCGGTCAACCTTAATAAGCCAATGCCGTGCAGTGACAATAACCATATATTAATGGACTTCATGATGGACTGTATAATTATTCAATTTTTATATTTCATTATATTTACAGGGTTCTTTACGCGTATGGCGCGGCGAGAAGGTCGACCGGTGGAATGCTCAGTAAGCATTGATACCACTATCGCGCTGCACACGGCGACCGTGTGCCTGGACCACGAGATCGTCACCGTTTCTCACATTTAAAAACGATACATCAAAACGCGCTAACTTTCTCACCGACAAAGGTCTCCCCACCACTCCGTACCTCCAAGGTTTTAGTATTAGTCCTACTCTTAAGCATTAAGACAAACTGCCGATTTAGCATTTTAGTACAATATAAATAGAGCGAAAGAGCGTCCGTCGTCAGTCTTTCATTGTACTTCAAACAATTTTAATAAATTCGCGCCTTTTAACGAAGTATACAAATCTCTACCAACGGAAAGGTAAAATCGGTCTCATTTCAAATCTTGCCAGTGTCACCAAACACGGCTACTCCGGTCCGTTCCCGACAGTCAAGAGATTTATTTCTCAGAATTGCAGAATTGTATTCTTGAAAATTTTCCTTAAATCACCTCCACTGACGGTCGTATACCATTAATAAAATAAATTGTATTTTCCACTCGCGCCTCTCACTATCCTTTATTTTTTTAATAAAACCTTGATTCAATTTGTTTAAACTCAAAGATTGAGTTGATCTATTGTTTTTCAAAAACGCTTCCTAACGAGGACGGAGCAGTAGAGGCTGCTCACTCTCACCATTCCATCTCAGTGAGGTCGGAGCAGTACAGGCTGCTCACTCACACCAATCCATCTTAGTGAGGCCGGAGCAGTAGAGAATGCTCACTCACAACAATCCATCTCAGTGAGGACGGTGCAGTAGAGACTGCTCACTCACACCAATCTATCTCAGTGAGGACGGAAAAGTAGAGGCTGCTCACTCACACCAATCCATCTCAGTGAGGAAGGAGCAGTTGAGACTGCTCACTCGCATCCTTTTTACCCTATAAAAACCTTAACTCTTCCGAATGCCCAGAACACACAGAGCCGGACAAAAATATCAGCTCATCTTCATAAAATTAAAATATAGTGAACCGAACCACTACCATCCAACGGTAACCACCGCAGCCTCATTCGAGAAACCACCCCCCCAAATTATCAGCAACATACCGGTCACTTGTAAATACGTCATTGTCAATCCGGCTTACAAATTACAAAAAATCACGTTTACAACTTCTCAGTCGAGTTGTCCTGAAATTGACCTGCACGACCCTAGATCCCGTGGTTATAAACAAAACCTATAAGTCACCCAATTACGCCTTGCGCTACCAGATTTCGAATAACCACAACCTCCAAAATCTCGCGAATTTTTGTAAATTTCTAATCCCTGCTCGGCACATTCCGAGCTAAAATCTAGAGACAATTATTGCGCACTTCCTCAAGTGCGCATATTATCTGTTCCATCCCTTCCGGACGTAACAGCACCAATATTTTTCTCTTCATGTTTGCATAAAATCAGATTGTAAAATTTAACATTCTAACATTATTTCTTTTGTACTCTAGCAGTAGTAACTTTTAATATCGTATATATTAGTCTGGTCATTCATTTCGATGTTGAGCAATTTTGTCCGAGACGCTCCTTCATTTTGTTCGAAATAAATTTTAAAAAATCTGGTAAAAATTTGAGAGCTCTATCTCGACGCGAAAACGTGCCTGTGAGGACAAACATTTTCCCATTTAAATAACATGGGCGTTTTGGCACGATTACTTTGAATTTTTTTTCCGAGCCTCACAAAATCGGGAAAAAGCCAAATACCGTACAAATTGTACGTCGAGTAGTTGTACTTTCTACATAAATTTTAATGGCCATCTTATCATCATATTCAACACACTTAAGCCACTAAAGTCATTAAAGCTGGCAAGAGCCTTTTTTACAACTGACTCCGAGCTCTTTTCATTCGGTTACTTAACGTGAAAAATAATTCGAAACAGCTTAACATTATGTCTTGAGGATTGCTCTTTTTGACAGTGCTAATAAGAAATTTCGGAAATAATTTTTTGATCACAAAAATTTTTTTTTTTGAAAAGTAATATGATTTCTTAAACATTTTTTGTCACGCTACGCGTCTTTCCAGGACCTTTCAGCTTTGCTATGGAGGTTAAAACCATTAAGATCGTGTTCTTAATGTCTAAACTTGGAAAACAGACTGATGAACTTTGTTTTTTCCTTGCGTATAATTAAAGATAGCGCATAGAGTTCAGTATTTCCTTTGTCAAAGTTTATAAATTTTAAACTCGAGCACCGTACAATTTTATAAATAATCTCTACAAACAAAAAGTGCTTAGAATTAGCCACTTATTACTGAAATTTATCAGAATTCTTGAAAGCATTTTTTAATTTTTATGATTCGGCCAATTTTTAGAAAATTTTGAAATTTTTCTAAAAATTCTGGAAAAATTCAGGATTATTCCTTAAATAATTTCCGAGACTCTTCATTTCCTGCGCATTTAATTTAAAGTCCAATGTTTTTGAGTTACACATTCTTAAACGTAATTTTTAGCTTAGGCGCTATCTTGAATTATACGCAAGGACAAAAAAATGTTCCTTAGTCTGTTTTTCAAGCAAAGTCACTTAACGTGAAAAAAAAAATGTTTAAGAAATCATATTACTTTTTTAAAAAACCATTTATTGTAACCGAATGAAAAGAGCTCGAAGTCAGTTCGAAAAGAAGGCTCCTGCCAGCTTTAATGACTTTAATGGCTTAAGGATGTTGAATATAATGATGAGATGGTTATTAAAATTTAGGTACAAAGTACAACTACTTGACGTAGAATTTGTGCAGTATTTAAATTTTTTCCGCTTTTGTGAAGCTCGGAAAAAAAATTCAAAGTAATTGTGCCAAAACTCCCATGTTATTTAAATGGGATTATGTTTGTGCTTACAGGGACGTTTTCCCGTTGAGATAGAGCTCCCAAATTTTAACCAGATTTTTTTGAATTTATTCCGAACCAAATGAAGGGGCGTTTCGGACAAAATCGCTCAACATCGAAATTAACGACTACCCTAGTATATATAATATTGTGTTTATTTTACGTAGTATCAAATTCAACGTAACAGTTGAGCCGAAAACTCCATCAATTTGATAACCAATTCGAGAAAGTATACAAACCAAATACACTTCGGCTGCAGTACGAGTTAAACTACTTGGGCCGAATATAACGGGAGAAAGGTACAGTGTAAGTGCGATGTATGCGCGGACGAAACTGCACCCGCTGGAACAAGCATATAGAACAGGTCTGGCCGATGGGTGAAGTAGTACGGCAGTAACTACTTGGAATTGGAAGCCCCGGTCTAGGCATATACAGTCGATAGATAGTCGGACGGGCGGTTGCACTCGGGCGAATAAACTCGCGGTTGAAATCCCATAGAATTAAACCGATACCGGAGGTACACATTGCAGTATTTCGCCAGTGGTTGAACACACACGAAGCTACGCTAATGAATGCGTGTGGTAATGCGTAACTATCTGCTGTCAGGTGGTATGCGGTTGAGGCACGCTAGAAGCATAAACCAACGACCGCATTTGAGTGCTAACAGCAGACTTAAGGAGTGCAAAACCTGTAGCTCTAAGTATAGAGGAGGAGATGGGTATTAGCAAAAAGCTCGATAAGCTTCAGTTATAATGCTGCCATACTAATGAACTGGAGGCTTTTTTTGTGATATTTAGGAGCCCTAATTACAGACAAAAGAAACCGCGCTTATATTTCCCATTCGTCGAGGAAAAACGTACATAAAACTAAATGCGATTGATTTTATGGTCTTTGTTCAGATGAAAAAGATTGATTGTTTGCAGGGTAACGAATGAAAATTTTTATTTATTTCATAAAGCAAATGACGAATGAAGCAGAATTAGTTTTTGGGCCGTAGATGTTTTGTTTTCAAATCAGATTACTCATCCTATGTGCTTTTTTAGAAGGACTGCGTTTTCTTATTAAACGGCGCTGGTCATATTTGATCTTAGTTAATTTTTTTTTAAATTAAGAGTCGGTACAAGTTAAGTATGTATTTTCGCTCATATATATGAGAGACCCTTTTTACGATACAAATAAACGATATTTTATATGAGTGACAAATCATTGGGCCCTCTACCAAAACCTGGTTCGTTATACTCATAAAAATAATCGGTGTGGTCGTCTAGTGGTTAGAGTATTGGCTTCTAGACCAGAACATCGGTAGGTCGCGGGTTCGATTCCCGGAGCCGTCGAAAATTTCCATCGAAAAATAAAAACATGGACGTGATGAAGCTCCAGATGTATACGTGAGACACACGCTGGTAACTGTGGGGGTCGCATGTATACAGCTGTAGTCTGTGATTACATTCTCGACGAAAATTGTGACGTAGCTCCGGTGCCGTGAAGCAAACTCGAGACCGGCTATATCGGCATAAGGTTTTTCCGCAATGTTTTCCGATGCCTTTAACAGAAATGCTATGGCAAATGAGATATAGAGGGGGGAAGTCGGGTGCGACCGCATGGGGACCTGGTTACTGATCCGGACCAGGCCCTCCGGGGGGGGACTGGCTTACTGACCCGGGCCGACCCTGTAATCAGCGTAATGCCTGCAGACGGGGGGAAATTCGAATAAAAGAAAAAAAAAAAATACTCTTAAAAATGCCAATTCATTCTCCACTCAGCGTTTTAGATCATTCCAGAAACACAAAAATAAAGATTGCGAGGCAAAGGTTTCATGCAAGTAGAGCTTCACCTGCAAAGAACGGAAAAGCAAAGAAAAATGCGACCGTTTTTCCAGTTCAACCTTTTTAACTGCAGAAGTCACATAGACTGCATACATCTCCTAAATCAGCAATCTCACTTGGGAGTTATATATATCTTTCGTCCAAAATTAATTCGCACTGGGGGCTGTGGTCCTACGTCCCGGCGTTAGCGCGGGGCATCAATTTGACTTGCAAACGTGTGCAACGTGTGCCGTTAGTTCCGTTACGCAATTGCACTCCATCCGTACATATAGATATCAAGCTTAGTTTACAGTGTACGAGCATCGTGTTAACTAGTCGTCGAAATCGCAGCGCCGTGTTGTACCTAGTGCCATATATTCGTTGCTGCAGAGGTCTGTAATTCGAAACACCGGTGGCCCAAAACATTGCAAGGGAGAACTGATAGGTCGAGGCAGATCGAAACTGGAGAGGCAGCTATGGACTGGTTCGATTGGATTGCTTGGAAATTCAAGTTCGGGAAAAATAAAAGAAAGACCAGAATTCTAGTTTCATTCTTCTTCGAACTGTCTAGCAGCGATTCGGAAATTTCGTATTCCAGTCTAGCTTTCATTCCCCGACGAGACAAAGTGAACACGGTTACTAAAGTAATCCTGAGCCCCTCCTCTTCATCTACTTCTTCTTTTTCTCCATTTGTTTTTCAACTCAGCTTTTCATTTATTTTCAGCTGCTGCTTGATTTCCTCTATTTTTGCTGTCAGATCGTCCATTCTTAATGTGTTCGCATTACACGCGCAAGCTCTTTTGGCCACGCAACGACTCAGCGATTATCTCAATATACTGAACCCACTGATCGTATATATCAGCGCTACACGTGCATTTCTATATATATATATGTATATATATATATATATGTATATATATATATATATATGTATAGGAGACGAAGAGACACAGGGTCACACGAAAGTTGTAACTATAGGGGCGCCCGCTGGCAGGACTGACTGTTGCGTGACTGGGAAGGAGGGAGTGCCAGCACGGCGGAGGTTGCACCGAACCCGCGAGGAAGCCAACGCCAACAAATTTCGTCCCGAACTTAGCCCAAGCACGAAACTGAGCTATAGCTTTTGTTTCTAAAACAAAAGCTTAGGCGCTGCTACTGCTTCTGTACTCTTTCCCTTCTATACGTTCGGGTGACTTAAGGAACGAAAAAAAAATGCAAAAAAAAACAGAACTAGGTCTGAAGGGCAGGTTCAGACAGCCAGACAAGTTGTTCTGTTGAAGTCTTTAACGGAAGATTAACAGAAGGGCAAAAATAATATTTTTACTGCTTTGGAACTTGTAGGGAATATGTGATGTATCTGAAATTTCATCACTGCTTATATACTTCATGACAAATGACCTTTAGACGTTGGGAAAAAACGTGGATAATTTCTTGCTATTTTCAATCTAATATTTGTATTACCCATTTTTTAGAGCTCAATGCAAGCCGACGCCAACAAATTTTATTGCAGACTTAGCCCAAGCAAGAAACTGAGCTATACGTTTTTAAAATAAAAGCTCAAGCGCTACTACTGCTTCTGTGCTTTCTTCCTTATCTATTCGCGGGTGGCAAGGAACAAGGAAAAAAATGTAAAGGCAAGCTGGCACAGCTGGATAAGCTTTTTTGTTGAGGTGTTAAAAGAAACATTCACACAGGGACAGAAATTTTTTTTTAACTGTCCTGCAACTTTTAGTGAATTAGCAACGGTAACAAATTGGAACAGCCAGAGAAGTTTTTTTTTGTTGACGTGTTCGACCGGAGATTAAGACAGGGACGGAAAGTACGTTTCCACGAGTCTGCAACTCGTTGAGTAAAAATCAACTCAATCTACCACAATTTCATTGCAGAAAACGCCCCAAAAATATGAAATCACTATCCGATTATAACTTTATCTGCGTGTGAGTTCTCCGTTTTTGGGACCGCATACACAGAAAAAAGAGAAAAGACTCACTTTTGGTAAGTACATACAACCGTGAATTTAGGGAGTTAAGAGTTTAGTTAGTTGTTCAGGCTGGGTGACCATCTATTACGGCTGTGTGCAACCTGCCGGTTAGTTGGCGCCACTAACATGCCATAATACGATTGACACGGCTATCGCTAGTAATTGCAACTATATCAATTTAATCGAGTATATACGTTTGAGGTTATACTTGATCGAATTTATACAGTTGCAGGTTACAGTTGATAAAGTTAGTGCAGTCTAAGATTACAATCAATAAATTAAATGCGATTTGAGGTTATGAAACATTTTATTTCATGATTTTCATGTCAGAAAAATCAGGATGGTCAAAATATCAAGAATAAATTATGGATGATGCACGGGAAAAGTGACAACAATGACGCAGGATCTTGAATTTGAACTTTTTCGGTCTTCAATACTTTCCTTGGATCGAACCCGTCACACTTACTTCGTGAAAAGTAATGTATCTCAATTTGATTTTCGTGGTCTCGAATTTATTCGAAAAAAAAGCCTATCGACAGGGTTTCTTCGCAATTTCTATCGATATAAGTTTCTTTACAAACATGTCTATCGACAGCCTTTCTATACGGAAATTTGTACGATGACAGAACATTTTTACAAATAAAATGTCTATCGACATGTTTAATTGACACTATAGCGAGAGAGCTTTATTGCGAGGGAATTACTCCTTGAATGAACATTACATTGATACACAGCAATTGCAATTTATATACATATATCTACGAATTTTCTGAGGAACATCTATTTTGGAATATGCGTTGTTTCCAAGCAGTTCGGGGTTAAAACAGCTGCGAGCGCTCGTTAGGTTGGTTTGAAGTGGTTGTGCGATCTTACTGATTAATTGGTTTAATTCACTAGAGAATTGCGCAAACTCACTTTGCGTTGTCACGACAACTATTTGAGATTGTTATAGGTACCCAGTAAATCGTTGTAGTAGCTCATTTCTGGCCAACTCATAAAAGCTGAGTTTGCCTATCTACACGTTTCTCTCCGCGTTAGCGAGAACAGATTGTTTTCACTACAACGTTTCTTTGTTTTTTTAAATATAATATCGAGGTACTCAATATTGTCTAAAACGTCTGAGAGCAGCTCTGCGCCAAGTTTCGAATATAATCCCTTACAACTTGGGACCCTTTTGAGCCGAAGGATCAAAACTTGGCACGGTAAAGAAGCTTACATATTCCTTTTGTATACGTGATAATTTTGAAAAAAATAAAAATGTCAACAGGAAGTACACGATTCAAAAAGATGCGAAACGACATAGAACGGAAACCTCGAGAAAACGTTGAAGTTCTTGAAATTAACCAAAAAATCAAACGCAAAAGTATTTCTTACCAAGGTTGGCCCATAATTAATTTAGCTAGTAGCAATAAAATGGCTTAAAAAAGGCAATCAAATTTTTGTTTAATAACTGCAATATATTTAATCCTTATAACTCGATCACTATTGGTCATAAGGGTCTGATATTTGGCACTGAACTCGACACTTACGATCAACGTGGTAAATTTTGTTCGAATTGATGAAGTTGGTGAAATATTATAATTCTCCAAAAGGTCGAAATTTAAAGTGCTCGGTTTTATGTGTGCGGCACGAGCATAAAATATTTCGTAATGGATTCGGTCCCGATCGTTAAGAGATTCCTCGTTATTATCTCCCTCCCACGATGCCTGCTTCATGAGAAATCCCAAATCAATCAACTACCTCGTAAAGTTGGGTTTGTGGAAGTTTGATAATGAGAAAGCAATGTGCGGAGGCTGACTTTCACTTCGTGTTTATAAGAGGAATCAAAGATGAAATAAAAAATTTACCGATGAAAACGGGAGCAATAAATGTCGTTACAAACGCTATCAGTGTTTTATGTCCTTAAAGCTTTCAACGTACGATATACAATATATTATAACTCTTGATATCTATACATCAGAGAAGACCCGAGAACTCTGTGACATCCAACTCGTGGCCGATGGGACTCGACGACAATGCAGGCAACGACAGAGGTATCGCACGGTATGCATGAAAGCTCGGGTTGCGCAGTTTACAGCCCCAGTTATAAACTTAATCAAGTCCTAGAGTGCGCAACTATCACCCAGTGAATTGCAAGAGTCTGAGAAGGTTGGAAAGAGACGATCTGTACTCTTGGAGTTTCCCACCGTGACATCTTCAACTATATCTATATCTATACAATACTATATATTAGGGTGTGTAAAAAAAAGCGATATTTTTTTCTTTGCGCTCCGCCCAAAATATCATAGAATACGTTTTGGTAAAGATCCTGTCAAAAGCGGAGCTCATAATTTTTATTCTTAGAGGTCCATTATCGCGTTTGAGGTTTTCCCATTTGAATAACACAGGAAAGTGATATTTTACATTCTTTTTCGCTACAACCGAAAAAGGTTTTTTTTCATGTAATCAATGACTACATCTTATGAATCATTAAAGTTCGAACAAAAAATGTTATTAATACGAATTTCTATCTCCAATGTTTGATATTTTACAGAGGCTTGAAATTTTTAATGGTACGTGAAATTGCGTTACTTTCAACAAAAATGTTGTGTCTGTTGGAACTCAGTATTAATACGATTTTACCGTCAGTATCATCATTAATGAAATACTATTGATGGTATCTCATGGAAGGCAATAAATAGGGTGTATTTTTATTTTGCATACTTTTTATGTAGATTTACCATTAAAAATATGTATTTTTCTCATTACACAATGTTATGTGTCATTTGTCACACAAAAATATTGTTCCCCTTTTGGATTTGATACTTTTGTTAATTTATTGCAAGCCCGAAAAACTTGCACAATTTTTGACACCTTCAATTTAGAAAACCGTTGGAAAGTCGGGCTTTTGAACATTGCCTCCTTATTTCAACACATGAATATGTTGAAAATTATGAATTCTGAATTCGGCGCTTTCGGAAATTTCTGTGGGTTGTGACAAGTTATATTAAAGCGACTACATTAAAACAAGGTGTGTTTACTCATTGTTGAGAGATGAAAATGTCCTCGCATGTATTTAGATAGAGCGAGCGGCTTTACTATCATTTTCGTGCACCGAAACTCAAGAAAACATTGTAACCAGCTTTCATCCTTCAATTTTCATTCTCAAAGTTCTATAAGCTCTCTATGACTTACGCGACGGAATCCACTTAACAACTTAATTCTGATTGAACCAGGAGTGTCGAAATGAGTTGGTCCTACGCAACTCAGAGAAAAACTGCGAGTGTACATACGTAAATACGTGAGAAACAAACACGAACAACTTCCCTATGTGGTCCATGCATACTAAAAACTTATTTTCTCGCTCTGGTTAGCTTGCGTTGATTAATTCACATCGAAACGCCCGTGGAATTGCCGGGCGCTCTGGTTGCCTCGATTAATTTACATTGGGATCCAACGTGGGATTACTGCTGATGGGATCATTCGGAAGACCAACATCGGGTGGGCCCATTAAAGTGAAATTTATCGTCAAAAAGGTTAATATGAAATTCCATTTTCCTAAATTTATTCTCACGTTATCCATCACTCCTGCGTTCTTTCCTAGTAGCCAATAATATTGCACGAAAGCCCTTGGAATGACCGTGCGGTCTTGCTAACTTGCCTCAATTGAGTGACATTGAATTCCGACGTGAAGTAACTACTATTGGGATAAATCTAAGGACCCGACTTACGTAGATCTATCAGAGTCGAATGGTTCGATAAAAAAGGTTAATATAGAAGTCTTTGATTTCTCGAACTATACTTACTTTATTTACGTACCCGTTTTCCTCAATTGTCAATGAAATTGAACAGAAGCGTCAAAGGATTGTGAACTAATCAACGATGATTCTTCAACTCTCACACGACGATTTCATCGAAACACAAAACTGCAGTAACAGGAAAAGCTTTGTTTAACTGCAATCAAATGGTTTCAATTCACAATAATGATTTATAGAGACATTTAATTGGGTTCACTACGCGGAAAATGTTGATATGGCTTGATCGAGATTATGAAAAGCGGAAGGGATAAACAAAAAGGCTTATTGTAGTGTCAGTACAGGAGACTTTTTTTATTATTTATTTAGAGACGATTTTAATAAGTTCGTTGATGACAATGTTCCGAATTCTATTGGATGGAAGTAGTATTCATAAAAACACCGGAAACAGCTAATCACATGCGATTTTTGCATTCGACTTTTATCCTCAGCATCCACTAGGCGTTTGAGAACCGCACACGTGGGAGAATGATGAAGCGAAAGACGTGGACGAGAAACCGTGAATCGCTCAGATAGGCAAAGGTCAGAGGTTCAGCGGATTTTTGCGGTGATCGAGGACCCTCTGCTATGGTGATGAAATAAGGGAATGTCTGTGTGAACCCTTAACTACTTTTGCAGACAGTCATGTCACTCTGAATTGGACGGACGATATCAGAAATAATCTGCTGGTATCGATTTTTTCTCTAGCATATACATTGGTAAAAAATAATTGTTCTTTCAGGCTACATGATCAGGATAATGTTTCAAAAATTTAAATGATTTTCAGAAAACTATGTTTAATTTGGCCATTCATCAGACTCAAAACTCAACAAACAAAAAACAGTGTTAATACAAATAACGTCCAATTTTTCCTACCCCAACTATGAAAATCTGTGACGAATTCTGAACTCAAGATAACATAATATACCATTCACAGAATAATAAGGTTAGCTAAGATAACGCGACAAAAAAAAACGAGTGGATTTCTAGACTAATGAACACTGAATCCGTGCAACCACTTTTTGAGTGTGCCCAATTTTTTTTCTTTGTCTTCAGCGTTTGGATGGTTGTTTAATTAAGAAGAGAAAAAAACACAAAATGGAGTCATGAATTCATTATATTTCTGGAATTTTTTGTGAAATTACACCTTTGGGAGGATGCAAAAATGTCCAGTTTGTCCTCATAATTTCGTGCTTGAAAAAATAATTGTGCGGTACGAGATTTAAAAAAGACACGAAATATTGTATTTTTTCAGCGAATCTCTGGCAAAGGCTTTTCGCATAATACACAAACTCAACCTTTCTTTTTACTCCCTGTCTAAGTGATCCAACTACTGAAACTGGGATAGTTGAGAAAAAGGAACTTCTCTAGCTCCACTTTCGACGGTGCAGTCAAACTGAGAGAGGGCTCCGAAATCAGAGATTCGAGAGAAGGGTAAAGCAGCTGGTGCCGCGAATCCTAATTGGACCCGCATTTCTAATTAAAATATTCTTTAGAAAATCCCAAGTTTCTTCCTCATACTTCTCGATGGTTTCTCGGCAAATTGTGAAAAAAAATATCGCAGCAGTACATGGCCTAGGTGCACTAGACCGGTGCACATAGAGAACGATGAGTGCAGAAGGCTTCGATGGACAAAAACTTTCGCAGGAATGCCTCGAATTCCACCAATAATGTGAATTTCGTGGCAAGGGAAACTCCTCTTCTGGCGTCTGCGCGTTACGGCGACATCGCTGCCAAAGCTGAAGAGAGGCGACGACAAGGAAGGAACGGGAATGACTCAGTGACTCAACTATTTGGCAGCTTTCCCAAAAAACTTGTTTCCTTGCCCTGCCTCGAAAACTCCCTTTCGCCCGATAGATTACAATCTCCGTGAAAATTGTGCGAAGTTGAAAATAATCAATTGCTCCGCAAATGGAAAACGAGTTTATGTTCGTAGCAGTGGAAATAATTCAAATAAATTTTACCGCGCAAATGGAGTGTAAAATTGACTAGTCTTCGTGCAAGACGTCCATTTACGCCTGTCGAATCGAAGTCGTGAAATCATTGAAGCCACCGTTAATGATACCAGCGCAGATCTTATCTCCCAGGTATTACCGACATCGTTGAGGAAATCATAGCGCTGGTTGGAGAAGAAACATGGAGTAAAAAAGAGCCAACCGTCTTAAGATACCAAGAACACTTTTTTATCTTTTCGTTCTTAGCGTCTGCGTGGAGGATTTATGAAATCGTACCTTAGTATGATAAACTGCAGAGCTTCTCACACGAGAATCCAATTAATCTAGCCACTGTGTTCCATAATAAGCATTTTGCTAATAAATAGCTTTGCATCTAGTTATTTCTTGTTCTTCGTTCTGTTTTGGCTTTAAAAATAGATGCCACCAACTGTTTGTCTGTCCACTTAGTGCATCTTCATTCATGGTTGAAAGAGAAATATGAGATAAAAGTTGCGAGACGATGTGACGAGGAGAAAATTTACGGAACTAAATGTAAAAGAGGAGAAGACGAGAATGAAGGGATCTCGAGATACGGCAAGATCCGTACCTCCAGCAGCAACGGCAGCAGGAGCGGAAGCAGCTTTGCCCAAGAATTCATGGAGACAGGAGGGCTTAGAGATTATTAAGAGTGCCTATATCCCGACAGCAAATTTAATCTTTGGAACCACTCCTGCACACTTGCACATTTTTGAGGATTGTCGGTGTCATTCTTCCAGACGTTCTTTAGTTAGGTCCGTCCCACGCGAAGAATTTTATCCTGAAAAAGGGAAACTGTTGTAGGCAAAATTGTCCTTCGATAAAGTCGGTAAGTTTCTTCACCGAAAAAAGAAAATTATATTTATTGATTCTTTATTTACTAAATCTATTACTGTGTTCAATTCGAAGTTCAATTCGAAGTACTTTATTCAGTGAAAAATCTGGTATCGATAATTATGAAGTGGCATTTATCACAAGTCGATGCGACCGTGTTTTGAACAGGAACTATTAATTCACATCATATTATATTTTTATACTTATTGGAATTATTTATGGCAAATCGTTTTATATTAACCAAAAATTCTTCTGAACTTCAGCACTTACTTACCACGAGAAAAATCATTCTGTTAACTAAAATAAAAGTTAACAATGTCCGAATTTAACAAAAAAAATACATATTGAACGCTGTAAAAAATTAATCACTATAAGTAATTATTGTGCAAATATAAAAATTTGTACATTGTTGAAATAATTATAAATAACATGAGGTTATAATTCTTCTACAAATAATGATAATGTTATTAAGATGTAATGTATAATTATTACGAGAAAAATAGTTGGGCATCTTTTTTTATTTGGTCTAACATCTGAAACTCGTACATTGATGTGACGATGGCTGTCCGTAAATATAATTTTAAGTATACCTTAATACCTTTTAAGTATACCTGATAAAAAAGATCACATGTTTATGCATAAATTTATGCATAAAAATGCATAAATTTGAAAATTGAATTTAATATAAAATTGTAAAGGAAAAAGAATGTGCTTTATTCAGTGAACTGTAGCAAATTATTAAAGTTGGAATAAATCATTGGAAAACTGTAAAATGCATTAGTTCGGCACGACACTACTATATTACTTTTAGTATAGCATTTTGTAAAAAATAAATATGACTGTTCCGGGTCTGGATTTCAACCAATCACAGAGCGGTATTCTCGGTAATCGAGTTTATTTTTTAAAAATTTTATCGAAAATTCCACCCGGATATTACACAGTAGCTCTTTACTTATTTTCAACCAATGCAACGATATTCGAGTTTATTTGTTAAAAATTTCATCAAGAATTCCACCCGGATATTACACAGTAGCTCTCCACTTATTTTCAACCAATGCAAGATTTTTATAGATCTTCTGTTTCCTCAAATATTGCTCTGTGCTTAGTCGAAATCCAGACTCGAAAAATAATCCGACAAATACCCCTTGACCTCCAAAATTAATCGTAATATTTTCCGCTAGTTTCACGGCTTAGCAATGATCGGGATGAGTTTCGCACAAATTTTAATATGCGAAACATCTCCCTCTCGTTGTTCAGCAACGAAACAATCGGGAAATATTCCGAAAATTTTGGAGGTCTCGGGATATTGCTACTGAAAATTTCCAGCACTTACACATACTGGCAAGTAAATTTTTCTTACAATGTTTATATACGAACGAACATGATCAAAATATTTTCCACGGCCAAACTTGATAATAGTCCAGGTACAAAAATGTTTCAGAAATAGTCGGAAATTCATTATTGAACGGAGCACTTTCAGCAGACCAAAGCTGTTGAATTTAATCTATATAGTCCGACAACAATCGAACGCGTCATATTGGAAAAGCTTCGTGTATTTTAAGGTAGAAAGAGTTTTCAGCCGTTTGGTAAACGACGAAGAGGCAATAGAAGGGCGAAGCCTCGGCTCTTTTCAAACTCGTCGTGACCTACGAGTTCTCCAGTGCTCAAACCACAGAGATGCGGCGCTCCCTCTTGTGCCCGGCAGAATCTGGACGACCGTAAATTTGGTGTAGGTCAGGAGAGGAAGGCGAGGAAAACTTTTCAAGAGTGTTGGGGCCAAATGGTGGGACGAAGAAATTGGGTGAGCAACGAAGAAATTGCGAGAACGACATAGTCGACGTGGCATCGATTGTCGAACGAAACGCTTTGAGAAAGTCGAAGGGTGGAAGTGAGATAAAGACTGTGGAGGGGAAGATCCCGCCCATCGTTTTTTCGTCCCAAAAGCGTGAAAAAGGGCCATTGTGGTTTCTCGGTGCTTCCTCCACGTTCGCCTTTCCAGCTGAAGAGAAATTTCAATGAAGCTGCCAGAAAAATCCTTACACCGAGCCTGACAACGAAGAACAGTGAGCAAGATGAAAGATATTGGAGGAAGCTCAATTCGATCAAAGAGTTGATAGCCTTTGGAAGTTGGATGATCCTAGCTGCTTTCATTGCTTATTGCAGATAGGTGAGCTGGCCTATCATTATCGAACTGTGGAATTTTGTTTCCAGCCCTTGAGTCTATCCTCTCTACACTCTTAAGGATCGAGATAACGAATAGAATTCTCGACTCAGTGAACACAGAATTTTTCACGTTTCTTTTTTAACTGCCACCCTCGAATCAGGCGATCCAATTACTGCGGTGACAGACTTATCAACATAATAATAATTCTGGTCATAACTGATTAATTAAAATAATAATGATTCTCTTTCTTCCACATAAAAACACTAAAAATTCCCAAATCTTCGGCCCTACTGTTAGGAAAAAGTCTGATGATAGAAAGTAGTGAGTGGAATCGCGTGAACATAGTAAAATAGTATGTGAAGACAACTTAGTCATTTTTTAATCGATCTAAACATTTTTATGACTCTTTAGACAAATGTGTTGGAATGGGTTTGTAGTAATTAAAACGTAGCGTTGTGATTTATAATATATTATCGAATGTAAGCCCCCTCCCCCTTGCGAATGGGGATATGTATCCCTGGAAAGTTGCAATAAATGTACACATACACACAATATATGGTGCATCCTCTCGGACTTTTTGAAGGTCCTTCTTACCCAAAGGATCCACCAACGATATTTGACATGAAAATTTTTTAAAAAATGTCTTTAAGCCAAATCATGTAGATAAAGTAATGGATGAGTTATGAGTCTTTCTGAAAATTATATTCAAATGTCCTTTAGCGAAAAAAAAAGTAACATCATTATTGTTTAGGAATTAGAATTTGAAAGGCTTTCCATTTCACTGATGCCTAGATTACTAAAAAAAAGAAATAGAAGAGATCGTGTTCCAATGTAACAATATGTTCCACCTATTGTCAGAAGTCAACCCATCTCTTTTTTTTACACCCACGAACACGTCTATTTGCGTGTCGCGTTTCTCAACGGAGCTGATAATCATCTCAACGTTAGTCTCTTGATGAATCTGTGAAGGGACGAATTTCCTATTACGAAACCGATGTTGCTCCTTAAAAGCTTATTGCCTCATGTTTTAACGCGTCTCTCGGTCTTGGTTAACGCAAAAGGGACTATTGATTACTACGACCGCTCTCTTCGCACCACCAACGAATTTTACGTGGAAACATTATCAGTGGATTTACAATGGGGCGGGGGCTTCTATTTTATCACATTCTAGACAAAAGCGATACAAAATTTGTCGGTTAACTCTAATACGACACGTAGATTTGAGATTCTAATAGTAAACAACTCTTTTCCTGACTCTGACAACTCAACTCTCTCTGAGAAACCTCGCTTACGTCTTTTTCTATACTCTATTCTGCAGAGAAGTCCTAAATCCAGGCTCCCAAGGGGAACCATAGATTTTGAAGACCATTTTCGCCCAGAAATCGTGTTTACTGATGGGACCCGTGTCTAATAAAGGTATGGAATTGTCTAATAATTATATCAAGAGGAAGTGTTACCTTCCCACCATCTTTAAAATTTGCATACTTTTTTTTTTCGCATACAGCTTGATAAATGAGGCTCAAATTTGGAACACATACGCAAAATTGTGGCATACTTAGGCTAAGCGACACCGCAATACGCAAGGCCATTTTTTTTTTCAGGGAAGTCGGAACACCAACGTCTGATCATGTACGGGAGAAACGCATTTACTAGGCGTTAAACATCGGGGCATAAAACTTCTACAGGTATCTCTACTTCTTCAATCATCTAAGAGAATTTGAAAAATTGTACGATAATTATGTTTTAGAGAAATTAGAATTCGGAAAGTTCATCTTTCAGATGATAATGAAAGCAATGAAAAACATCGTGCTTTAACAGCTACGGTTGGATCACGATACACTTTATCCCTTTAACGACCACATGCACGTGTATTTTAGGGTCTTCATAATGTCGTAGAGGGGCGAATTTTTCTAGTAGAAACGAATATTGCTCCTCTCAAGTTTATCGCTCAACGATTTCACGCGTTTCCCACTCGTTGTTGACACAGAACATACGTATTAATTACTACGACTGTACGAACGGCTTTTCGATTGTACGATCTACCACTCATATTTCACGTCATTTGAGTTTCTCTGGAAGCCTAGATTTCATTATTCGGTGTCTTCATATAAGTAAACCCTGTCTTGTAGGGGGCTATAATACTTTTTGAGGACCGTCATTGGTGGTTGCGCGGTGGCTGTATGGCTCTGGCAATCCCCCGAGTTAAGCAGCATTGTTCGCGGCCACAACTTGGATGGGTGACCGCTTAGCCACCGGCTGGCTCATCAACCAGTGAGCGGGAAGTCACTTTTTCTGCGGCCTCGGTGTATACACTGGAGTAAGTTACTTTCGTGTAAACACCAGGAAGTCAGAAGGATATACGACCGTCTGTACCGATAGAGTTTTCGTTGTACCCATGGCGAATGCGCTACGGTGTAGCTAAATCGGCTGGGAATGCATTGGAGGTTAGGTTAGCTCAGTGAAGTGCGGGTAGAGAGTAATAGGAGTAAGGGGCGAAAGGGCAGTAAAGGGCGACGGAACCGTACCATGGAAAAAATAAAAACATCTACTATTTGAGGATCTCCTTCAGCCAGAAGAGGGTCTTCAATAAGTTGATCACGAACCTGCACTTGAGATATTTCTACTTACAGAATTACGACTTTGTCTGAAAAATATATTAAATGATCATCTGGTAAAGTTAACGAAAATGTATGTGGAATCACACGTGGAAACAATAATAATATGCATTTGTAAAACTATTTATTGTAGGAGTACAATAATATAATAAATATCCAGAACTCGGAATCAGACCAATCAATAACGGAAGCAGACTCAATTACAAACATTCGCTGACTCTTTTCTTTATCTCTATCGCCGATCGTTCTTTTTGACTCGAGACTCTTTATCGACATCTTTGTTTTGCTCTCATGATCTCTATGTCCCTACATGTACGATAATTATATATTATTGTAAAAAAATCAATTGAAATGCTTTGCTGGACGGATCACGATAAAAGTAATGGAGAAGATCGTTCTTTAACAACTATTTTTAGCTCATGATCCGTTTTCTCCCTTTTTACACTCACGAACACGAGAATTTGCGTGTCTCGTTCCCCAACGGGGCTGATAATTATCTCAGGGTTAGTGTCTTCACGATTCCGTAAACGGACCCATTTCCTAGTAGAAATTATGTTGGCTCCTCTCAAGCTTATCACTTGATGAGCTTACGTGTCTCCCGCTGTTGGTTAACACAAAAGCGGTTATTAATTACTACAGCCATATGCGACGGCTCATTTCGCACTAGCGATACGCTGGAAATCTCCCGGATAGCCTGAAGTGTCGGTGTTTATCAGCGGAAGATCGTTGTACACTACAAACGCCACAAAATTAATTTCTGCTTGAACGTTACGCTCTCCTTATGTTTATCGTCTGGATAGGAAATTTGAAGCGTTTACTGCCGAATGAGTTGCAACGGAGGACTAAAAGATGTTAGAGAAATTACTCGCATGCATGCGCCGGAAAAACATGTACTCTCTCGTAATTAAACGCTTTGTCCGCGGTCTCCCGTTACGAGCTTCCATTACTTTTCACCCTTTCAATCGCATTGGCACGTTCAACGACGATGAAACGCCGCATCTGTACACCAAACTATACGGGACTCGTCTATCGATTGGCATACTCTGCCTCTCACTCGCTCTCGCAAACGCACTCAATATTTCACTCTTCTAGAACCTATTTGTAAAAAAGCTTAACTAGGGAAAAGATAAATTACGAGGCCGATAACGACAACCCGATAAGCTGCTCCGATGCTTCGACCCACGAAGGTACAAGACGTGCGAATAGTACATCAGCCGCAAAACCCCGCATCCACACATGAAAATAAGTTATTAAAAAAGTAATCGCAGTAAAAAATACCAGTATCAATACGCAGAACGAAAAGTAGATCCGTAAAATATTGAAGATGTGTAATTTTTTGTGCAAAATTCTAATGTTGATATGTGTTGCATATTTCACATATACTATTTAATTTTCATGACATTATCTTCTTGTATTATAGATTTCAGAATATATACATCAGATAAATTAAAACCATTAAGATTTGCCTATAAATATTTAATCGTTATTCCATATGGGAAAAATATTTTAAAAACTACTACGTTTATTGAATGTATACATTTCCACAACTTTGCACTTTTACCAAAGCTTCGTGATGAGCATTATTTATATGGAACATCTAAAAATAATGTATAAATGTAAAAGATTGTTTTTACGACCGTAGTATTCTAAATTTGTCCGATGTTGTATAAAAAAGCATGAATAAAAGTGGGTATTTTTAGAGCTGTTGGTTAACACACAGAGTCCAATTTTGCGGTATATTTGTGACCCCACAGTCACAACTCCAACTGAATGACTAGAATCGGGTCTGGCACGATGGAATCGTAAGGTACGGAGGTAAAAGCAAACGCAGCATTCACGTGCGTTGCTGACGCGGCAGTGTCCACGCAGAATGGGGAACGAAGATAACTGACCTCCCTGACCGCAGAAAAATCGTCCGAAATACGAGGAATTTTCCGGTGAGATATGTGAACGTATATGGTATGTTATAACAACATATATATATATATATACATATATACAGCTGGACATGAAAAATACACATGACATACGTGTAGCTTGTAGTATTGATAAAAAAAAAAGATTGATGTCAATATTTCGTTACTTTTAGAACCAAAATAAATATCCCTTATTTACCTGTCGTCCGATATTCAGAAAATTTATATAGGTTTGAAAAAATCTTCGTATTTTCGAATGTGCATACTTATTTTCGAAAAAAAACCCTATATTTTTATGCAACACATTTTTTATATTTTATTCCTGGTACTTTTGTTTGGATAATTTAATCCTCCAAGTAGCGCAGCGTTCATCAATTCACTTCGTGTGTTACCAGCGCATATTGAGAATACAGGAAGTAAATTTTCTCGCATCGCTGGAGGAAACGTCTCGCGAAATAAAAAAAACTCCGCTTTTTATATAAAACAGACCAGAGCTTTTCCTTCCGGAGCAGCACTTTTCTCGGAGGCATACAAGACGCTTTCCACTTCTTCTCCTCTTTGATCGCCTTTATGCAGTGCTTCGGTGCCCCATACAAGGGAGTAAGTAAGGCAGAATATGTGTACACATGAGCAGTATGTAACACTCTATGAGAAACCAGAGGTGAAGGTACGAAATTGTTTTAATCCGTTAAATACCGTATTTGAGACAATAAAATAGTGATTTATATATTTATGTTTTTATTTTCAATATTAATTCGAGTGGCTAAAAGACTGAAGCTACAAAAAAATTATAATCAGTAAACGATTACATCTTTTTTTTCTAAGTAAAGTAATTATGCTAATATTCATGTATTTATGTCCACTATTATTTCCAAGGAACCGGAAAGTGGAGGTCCAAAAAACATTGTTTAATTTAATGATATGCCAAAAAAAACTGTGATTATTGAAATACAAATATTTTTATTTCGAATAATAATTTGCGTAAGCTCACCTCCGCAGCGTGCTAGTTGCACCCTCCCTTCGCCCCTGCTCCTACTCCAATTACCCCCAAAATATTCACCTTCTCCCCGCAACACAAAAAAATCCCTCTTTAGAGCGAATCTCTATAATTCACAGGTTCTCTTCACGACAAATAGGCGGTGTATTGTAATATTAACACAATCACACAGTCACACGCACGACGCGAGAAAATTTAACCCGCTTTTCTCACTTCACGTTTCGCGATTTCAAAGAGATATTCCGAGGAGGGAATTGAGATATCTGTTTCGCGATAGGAATCAAATTTCTAAGCCGATGCGGATGCCAAGAGCTCCGCAAGATTGAAAGGAATTTATCTCACCAGAAAAGGCCGGCAGGTTTGTGAAAAAATAAAAAAAATAAATAAAAAAAAATACTTTAACGCGATGATAGAGATTTAAAAAAAAATTTAGTGGATTATCGTTGACTCGCCGTGTCGCAGAGCTCAATCGACCTGGATTATTTCTCGACTACAGGGCTAACGCCGATTCACACTAATTTTATTTATTAATTAGCTAACGAACTATCGAACAAACTAGAGAAGGAAGATTCGATAGTATAGTAGTGTATGAGAAAGATTTATAGGCAACCGCGTGGTAGCCGAAGTCGCGTCGCACTGCTGCTTCGCGGATAGCTGAACCCCCACCAGAAGCAACTACCCTTCTCTCTCACAGGGGCGCGCGAGCTTCCAGTCCCCACCCCCGAGCAAGAGCGCAGGGTACGGCGCGCCGTCTTTCCCTCTGCTATACCACACGACCCACATATATATGTAGGTTGTTCTAGCCATCGCTATACGTTACTTGGAGGTACATACGCTGCTCCACCCTGCCAGTACACCATGCGCTTTCACTTCTGCTGTTTATATAACGTCAAACTCTCACACTGGGGATCTGGGGCTCGTTGTTTTATTTACGAGTGATCCAAATGCTTTTACGAGGCTCTCATTGCACATGATCTACATTGATAATGATTTATTTATTTTTATGACGAGTTCAACTCTTTTACGCATTCATGTATACAGAGTTCTCCGTTATAAAGGAAATTTGGTCGAGAGCCGAGATATATAAGCGATGCCATGTCAAGTGGACCGGATATTGGTCCGATTTTCTTAAAGTCCCCTGGAAAGCTTTCAAATGCACATTTTCATAATTCTCCTAAGGAAATAAGAGGAATATAGGATCAATAAATATTTCCATTCCTCTTATTTAGAGGTGAAAAGATCAAGAAAATAAAAATGAATTTGCCATCATATTTTTACAATTGAGTCCCAGGAAAATGAGCAAGGGGATGAGAGGAATGAAAGTATTGCTCTTATTCCGGTGCTCATTAAGCTATGGATATTAGTAATTGTACTGTAGAATGCTTTAAGCGCTATTTCCTCAGAGTTTTTTTGTTCGGTTTTGTCCTCATTACGAAGGTGCCAACGAACAAAGGTACAAATAGACGAAAAAAAATTATAGGACGCATAAAAAAATATGTAACTTGCTGCTGAACTTCTGACACAATCTGTACACGAGGAAAAAAGATTTTATTTATTGAAAAAAAAGGGTGTAATCATTTTTCCAGTGATTTCAATTATATATTTCCTGGCTTTTGAAGAGAACATACCATTGCTTTATACAAACTGATTTCTCGTTTAAGAAAAACGATTTTCTTGATTCCTAGATGAGTTTACCTTGATTTAACAAAAACGCTATACTGGACACCCAGTCCGCCATCGGTTAGCGCGAACGCATCGTTCACCTTGACTCGTTAAATGTGAAAAGCCTTATTCTCAAATTCTTTGTTTCTCTAAATGACACATAGAAAATGTAACAATTCATGTCGAAAAGATGCAAAAGACCGGTTCAATTTACGCTTCAAGTGCGTGATCATTCGTGCGACAATCCAAGTAATATTCATCTATATACGCAGTTAGAAAGTTGTAAACTTTTAATGGTTACCGCCATGTTCCGTGAACATAACACATATTCCTATGTGCAAATTCCGGTATTACTGCTAGAGGTATCTACACGTTCCAGTACTGAAACTAGCTTGGCTGCAAAGTGTTGTTAGGCAGTGCTGTCACAGGATTGTCAAATCACTGGTCCTGTACTAAGTCGAATCTGGCAGCCAGTACTTCCGAGATAAAATATATATGGTACTCGGCCGAAACTCGTTAAAGTACGGGAAACAAATGTCATAAATTTCAGCCTGATATCCGACTAAGTACTGAGAGTACTGTCACGACACTTATGTTGAATGCTCCCTGAGCAATATGCTGACACACGACCAGCGGTCACCACAGTACTGGACGCGTTTTGTAATGCCAAATGTCGCAGTACCTGCGTGGAAATTATTCTGGTTCCCTCTCGGCACACCGCATATATCCTCAGGCAGCCTGGAGCAATGCGCGCTCGAGTACTGTTACAAATATGTTTTTGAAACTCTGCCAAGAGTCATCGAAGTGCTGACTGTAAACTAACCCACAACTTGTCTTGTTGTCGGCAAAAGTTTTTGTGAGTACCAGCTTCGTATCCGACTGAGTATCGAGGAGACTCTGCCACGGTACTTGTCTTAAGGGGACCAAGTAAAATAAAAAATAAATTTTGTTATTATTATTTTGATTCTATATTATGTGGACTCCATGCTCACTAAATTTTAGACCGAAATTCCAAAAAATACAAACCTACAGGCATTTGAATCATTCTACAAACGTGAAATAGCGTGATCTGGCGATATTTCACGTTTTAGCTGTAGCAATCTTTGAAATCCATTCCCTGACACCTACATTTCCCTTCGGCTATCGTAAACTTTACACGGGAAAACGGTTTTGCTATGCCAGCAAACTTTTGTTAAAATAGTGATAACATCGCGTTATCTGCTAGGTTAACTATTTTTTTTTGCTCGATCAACATATTCTTTTGCTAAAATAACAAATTTTTTTGCAAGAATAACAAATTTTTTTGCTAGTACCACAAAATTGTTTGCTAGGTTAGCAGATAACGCAATGTCGCCACGATTTTAACAAACGATTTGCTGGCATAGCAAAACCGTTTTCTCCGTGTAGATCAAACCGAATGGCAGAAAATAAGTTTCGATGGATCATTTTGTTCCTAAGAGAAGAGATTCCGGATTGACCATAGAATTTTGGGCTGCAATGAAAATTGAATTAATCACACGTCAATATGTGGTAAGTTTTTCTTAAATGAAATTTTTTTTACATTAAAATCGATAACTTTATTTTACAGCATCAGAAAAAAAATCCTATATTCAATCCGGAATGCCTTCTTTTAGCAACGAAGTGAACCATCAAAACGCATTTTCTGCTAGTCGGTTTGATCTGAAGTTTACGCCAAATGGCAAAAGTTACACTATTTCCCATAATCTTATGGTGCACCATATTACTGCACAAAGTTGCACAATTATGGTACTTGATGTATACTGTAAGGAGCTGAAATTAATTTTTTTTTGGTGAATAGTATTGGTGTTTTCAAATGGGTGTTTTATATTGACATGTTTAAGCTGACTTGGTCCACTTAAGTACATAATAGCCATCGCACAACCAACAGTTGCCAGAGTACTGGGCGTATCTTGCTATTACACTATTTGGTCTGGGCCGAAACTTATCTTACATCGGCGAGCAAACATCATCACCAGTATCAGCCCAATATGCAGCTGAGTACTAGCGGCATATTTTCCCGACACTTGCATTTCGTACTGCCTCAACAACAGAACCAGCGCACGCCCGGAAATTGTTTGAGTACTGAGCGCGTCTCTAGATGAGACTCCTTATGTTGTAAGTATTAATCCATTATATACGTCCGTTCTTGTATTTATGTACCAGTCTTTGATAGAAAAAAATTGTATTCAGATTCGTATGAAGCAACATCGAAATACTTCAAGTATCTGGTCTCTGATTAGAATTTTTCTACGGTGTGCATCTTGGACCCGTGGATCCATTCATGAACTTCGTATTCAGATTCGTTATCAAGGACTGCGAATACTTATGGGTGTTTGGTTCCGTCTAAATCGGAAGGTATTCAGTTTCTGGTCCACCATGTTGGATTCACTATTCTGAATTTCTGAATTTGCGGTGAACATTTGAAGTGAACGACGTGAATAACTTTCGGGTAAGAAGTCTTGTTCACATCATGTGACTTTTAAGATTTTCAGTTCACCATATTAGATCTGCCATTTTGAATCTCTCAGTCTTGAGGTCAGATTTATAATCAGCGATCTTAAAAAAAAACGAGTGGCATATTTTTACTCAAATTCGTCTATATTTCGATGACCCTTATACTCAGAGCGGGCTTTATGAAAGTTCAGTATTATAAACCCATACAGTCGATTTGGTCCAGCGTTTAGAGTCCACGCCCGTAGGTAAATAGGTAGTAAGGTAGGTTGATAGATCTTAGGTTTCAATCGCCACACATCAATTGTCAGAGAGAGTATACAATTTCTCCGCACCACAGAGAAATTGTAATCGTGAAGAACACACTTTTTCAATTTTTTTCATTCTACTGAAATAATGTTACCAATATAACTAATACAATGATATATTTCTATTGTGCATTATATGAATTCAATAATAGTATGAATATTAATATTCGATAATGTTCATATTGATTGTCCCGATAGTGGCTCGCTTCTGAAACTGGACCTCAGCTCCGTCTAATCAGTGATCTCTGGCCTAAGTTTGGGTAAAAACAGAACACGGTCACTGTCAGTTAGTACTGTGCCAACATTAGGAAACAAACTCTGGACCGCTGTCCATCCAATTATTCCACGGTTGCCCCAGAATTCGTATCTGGGATTTATGGTAGAGAAATCCCTAATAAACCGATGATGATGTAGGCCTCTAGCAAAAGTAACGGCTTGAAAGGTAAATATTTCTCTTCATTGATAAAAAGTCATAAAAGAGTTTGAAGTTCATCAGACCAGAGCGTCGTAATAAGTACGCAAGACATTGTAATATACAGCTAATATAATTGCACAGTACAGATAAAGTCATGATACGATTAATAGAAGACTCGTTCAACCTTGTGGCATAAATTTTCGAACGACGTAGCCACGTCACGTTATTGTACAAACTTCGCTTTTATGTGTTGAATGTGGAGTGAACTCGTTAATAATATAGGTGCACCAGATGGATCGACTTATATAAACCAGCGATGGGCAGAAGAAGTAAATAAACAGGAAAGAGAAACCATAGGCGATTCATGATCTACTCAAATTCCGGACGAGGAATTGAAGTTGGCGAAACTCATGAAAGATAAAAGTTTCTCGTTCATTCTACTGACGGTAATATAACTCTTTCTGGGTAGCATACCACCCAGTTGAGGTATTTGATCTGTAGTCTTGAACTATGACAGTAGTAGCCAACGTTCAAGGACAAAGGTCTGGGATTGTCTTAAATACGTCGAAAGCGATAGAAAAATTTGTAAATTTTCCGTAAAGCACGAAATTGAGTAGCTGCAGCTGCTGGTCTTTACGAGACAACATAAAGGATTTATCTTGCTAATGGTAAGATCAAGAAGAAGGAACAGTGGCGTGGGCTTGCAAGCTCTCCAAGCTAAGAAATAAATTTGAAAGGACGACTTTAACGGACGCTGCTTTTCCTGCCGGAAATAAACCACGCGGCCGGAAGATACGAAGCAGCACAGAGGGGAAGGTATTATATTTTATCTCTGGAGGTATATAGTGAATTCATTTAGCAATCATGGAGCTACAGAGATGCTCTGACAGAGAACTCAATTATACATAATTACAATTCAATTATATATCTTCTCAATTCTGGAAAAGTAATAAATTAACATCGTTTCAATAATTCTCAATACCTATTCCTATCTGAACTATAAAACAACGGATAAAACGGGAAGTTTTTGTTTGTACCCACGTTGAAATTTAGGCCCTCCGAAAACCCTTCGTTAAATGAAAATGGGTAAAATATGCCACTTTTGGAGGTCTATGCAAGGCTTCAAAAACTCATCTCACTCTGTACAACCTCATTGAAGGTTCCAACATAATAGTTTCACTCCACAGTAGTCTTGGTTTACTCCAATTGGGTAATATCTGCCATTTTCGGAGGTTTCAAGCAGTGTCAAAGGAATGGAGGAACCTTCGTGTACCCTGCGTGTACACTACATTTAGGTTTTGACAAGGGTCTAAATTTTAACTCGGGCACGACGTTTTTTCAATTTTCCATTTTTCAATACATAATGTAGTTCAAACCATCGAGATGAACCAATCAGAAAAGAATTCTAGACAGATGTGTTTGCACTGGAAGAAAATGAAAAACGTTATAACCGTCAAGTGATAATATCGAAAAATTAAAATTCCTGTAGAAACCGAACCTTATTACTGATCTCCATTAAGTTATTTATCCAGTATCACCTGTGTGGAAATTCAAACTCGCCAATAGCTAGAAAACGACAAGTTTTCATATTTGCTGTACAAGATCTAGGTGAGAAAACTAGATAGATCCGATCGCTATATGTAATTTCTCGCTGTCCAGCTCTTATATAAGAAAACTATCTAGAACCTGGATAAGAATCTACTAATACATCTAGTAAACTTGGCTACTGATTAGCCAGCACGGAAATAGCCCAACTCTATAGAATAAAACTGTCTAAGGAATATCTCAGGATTAATAAAAACAGAATTAATATACGTTCTTTTAGTGTGACTAATGACGTTTATTTCGATTAATGACACATAACAGGGAAAATATACTACGAACAATCGCTTTTTTTTTTAAGAAAAGGAATTCTTGCCATTAGGGAGTCTTTATGAATAAAAACATTCAAAACAAAAATAGGTAATAATGTCAATAAAATAAAATAGTCATTTTCGCTTCGTTCACATTTATGAGTGAATGCGCAATCTCGCCATGAAGAACACCGAGGAACTTGATATAAAACATAAATTTTCCCATTCGGCATTTAAAATGAATTTGTATTAAGAGGTCTGGCCACCCTGGCCGCTAGAAAAATGTTTTTTTTTTTCAGTTTTTACATGACCGAGTAACAGGTGAGGAACGACCGCGAGTACCGCCTCCTCGGAAATGTGCATAAAAATTTGCCCTCATTTTTTTAAATTTTAAAGGGAAATTTGTTCACGGTATTCTTAAAGTCCTTTTTGACATCTGAATAGGTAAAAAAAAGACTAACTTACGTTTTAATATTGGAAGATATAGTGGAAAAATAGAAGAAATAATTAATGCATTATTTTCTTAATGCATTCAATTTTTCTTTAATGTTTTTTCACTATTTCTTCCAATATTAAAGCGAAAATTATTATTTTTCTCAGCTATTCAAACGTTTACACTCTATTTTATAATCACTACACATTATTATTATATCACAATTAAAAAACAAATTGTACTGCAAACTATATTCCATGAATTAATGGGGATTGACAACTCTGATTTTATTCAAGCAAAACTGGTTCAACTCTAGATGACCATATACATATATGGTAAACAGGTTATGTCTAGTTTCTCGTCAGATAACTTGCGCCATGAAAGCTAGATAAATCCAAGACAGCCGTGTCATTTATACGTGTATGCTAGATAGATTATGTCTAGTTTCTCGTCAAATAACCGGTGCCATCAAAACTAGATAGAATCTAGATAGCCGTGCCATCTATAAGTGTATTCTAGCTAGATTATATCTAGTCCCTTTACAGAAAACCTTAATAAGAGAAACTAGCTAGACGCTAGGTTCAAAGCAGTTTATCCCAAACAGATTTCCACACGGGCACTGCATATTATTCCGTTCACGTCTAAATTTTCTACTCGCTAGTTTATGTTTTACGACTTACATTTCCGATTTTGGTCCAATTCAATATCCAACATTATGTTGTTCGTTCTATAAGTGTAAGTCTATTTATGGAAAACTATTCACCAAAACACCGTAAATTTCATCGAACTAATTTTTAAAGAAAAGAAAAAAAAATTAAAAAGCTATGAAATCTAAATTTCCGTATACATTTTGTCAACGATTGCATTGTATTTTGCTTCATTCGTGTAGCAAATTTCAGCTCAAACGGGTGAACGATTCCAGGGTCATAGTTGCTGAAAATTTCGAAGCCCTGTAGACACGCACATTCATACAAGGGCTCCTATTACACCGAGAGAAATAATTGGTTGCCATACCCAAACGCGAGGATAAATACTCTCCAAGCAACAAAATTGGTTGCGAGAACCAACTATTGGATGTCACACTCAATATGTTGTTTATGACGTCCAAGTGGTTAGTTGTGACGAGTAATTGGTTGGTTGCGACATCCAGTTGGTTAGTTGTGACAACCAATAGTTGGCTCTCCCAACCAATCTTGTTGCTTGGAGCGTATTCAACCACGCGATTGGGTATGGCAACCAATTACTTATTCCTGTGTATCATACGGGTAATTCACAAATCCGGGTTACTCGGACTATTCGTACGTGATCGATTCGAAGTTTAAATCCGGATACGTCAGATATCCGGGCAGTTCGGATAGTTTGGGTACTTCGGGTAGTCCGGTTACTTGGGTACTTCGGGTAGTCCGGTTACTTGGGTACTTCGGGTACTCCGAGTACTTCGGGTATCACGGCACTTCGTTAATCTTTGTCACGATAAATAAAAAGAATGGCCCAATTATGATATTATCAACATGTCATTAATAAGTCAATAAAGTATTACATAGATAAATTTTTTTTCTTGATTCCCGGAAATATTTACCAGTAAAAAATATACATATATATATCAGAGTGGCCCAATTTTTTTTTTTCGACTTCACACACCATAAAATCGTCGTTTATATAATTCTATTGAGAACGGTAGAAGGAAAACATCGTGCGATTTTTCTTAGATGTCGCGCAATGGGTTTTAGTATTTCCCATTTGATTAACATGTAAGCAGTTGTTGTCTTGACCCGAGTTCAAATTTAGGCCCTCCGAAAACCCTTCGTTAAATGAAAATGGGTTCTTTTAATTCTTTAAAATGTGCCACTTTGGTAGTCTATGCAAGGGTTTAAAAACTCATCTCACTCTGTACAACCTAATTGGAGGTTCCAACATAATAGTTTCGCCAAATGATTATTTTTCGCCATAGAATACGTTTTCAGTTACATTTATTAAACAAATTAGTTACATATACCTGTGATAGTCAATTGGTTAATCAGGTATTTGTTTAATGGATGAAGTTTTAAAACTTAAAAATGATGCGTGATGAAAATAAACGATATACAATGCATTTCGTTTATTTTCGTCACGCATCATTTTTAAGTTTTAGAACCTGATTGACGTTTAAAAATCTGATTAATCAATTGGCTATTACAGGTGTATGCAACTAATTTGTTTAATCAAAGTAACCAAAAACGTATTCTATGGTGAAAAATAATCATTTCGCGACGAGTGATACTTTTAAGTCAAACTTTAATAAATCACGATTTCATCAAATTTTATCTTACCAGAATGATACTTATGTAGTTTCGGATATGGACGTATTCTCTTCAAGTTTGACAGTAATTATAGTCGTAAGATCGACTGTGCTCGAGTTATTCGCAAAAAAATGCAAATTACACGCATTTATTGTAGTCAAAGTTGAATATCTTTGAGAATATGTGGCAGTATATGCTCTATGATACACCGAATTAGAAAGAATTGAAGAAGCTACTTGATGTCCCTTTTTTAAATTTAGCTGGAATATTGTGGTGGATCATCAGCAAATATTTAAGCACAAAATTTAATTAAATATATGAACATTTTAGCATATCATTAAATGTAAAAATACTATAGAATGCTTTTTTTTAGGATACGAACATTATATGAACAAGACGGTAAGTAAAGGAATAAAGCAATAAGGTAGGTATATAAACATAAGGAGTAATAAAAATGAAGAAATATTTATTTGCAAGTTTTTCGGATTTACAGGAACCAAGAGAAATATTCATCATGCGATACAGAATTCATGCAATTGAATTCATTCTTTATTACATGATGGATATTCTTCTTGGTTCATGCAACTTATATCAATTTTCAACCGTATATTAATTTTCAAAATCTTCCGTCATTTTGTATTACAATATTGGTATATTAAAATAAAAATTACAGTAGTCGAGTCCTGTAATTTTCAAATACTAGTAACGTAGAATTCTTATACTATTCTTAAATTTTCAATAGAAGTAATGTAGAATTCATGTACCCGTTTCGTAAATCTCATATCGTTTTGTATACTCAATTCACTTGCATTTTTAACAGTGAAACTCTCTATAAGTAGCGAAATATTCCATAATACCATATCAAAAAAAAAATAAATGAAATAAATTTGCGTGTCAGCCGTGACTGTACTACATATGTACTACGACCGAGTCGCCCTTCGTCGGCGAATTTATTGAGTGTGAAAAATGTCAATCTAGCAGGGGCTGGCCGTCGGTATAGATGTTCTCTGACTTGCCAGCGCCCGAACATCGCTTGTGTAGAGATGGGTTTGTGTAGAGATGAGTGGTGTCGAACTCGCACGGTGGGCAGATGGGTTGTGTAGAAGTTTGCAGTGGCGAGTTTATGTCGTGACAAGCCTTGGGGTGTCGAACCTCTCTAAGTACTACTTTTCCGTGGCATAATAAAGTTCCGTGCAAAGTTTCGACGTGAGTATTGCTACTGCGGACTATTCAAATTCATGTGTGTCAAACGCATTGTTGGCAGCTTTTTGTCATAACTACGTTACTTTTGTACGATTTCTTCATGTGTCGTTCTTATCGTGAATAATTCCGTAGTGCGAATTAAGCGTGTGGAGTGAAAATCGGTGTAGAAGTGGGCGTGACAAATTCGTCTGTGTAGAGATGGTTACTGTAGAACTGACGTAATGCCGGCATATTTCGCCAGAGAAAATTTAAAAAAAATTATAATTCGGTATATCTGAGAATTACTATCTATGAATTATACGCAAGTGAAAAATTTTTTCGTTAGTCTATTTTTTAAGTTCAGACATTAAAAACACGATCTAGATGGTTTTAACCTCTATGGCAAAGCTAAAAAGTCCTGATAAGTCCCTTAGTGTCAACAAAAAATGTTTAAGAAATCATATTACTTTAATAAAAAACCATTTTTTTGAGATCAAAAATTTTTTCTTCAAATTTTTTATTGGCACTATCACAAAGAGCAATCCTTAAGGATGTAGGAGCGCGATGGGGTGCTCAACTTTTTGAAAAGTGAGAATTCAGAGAGAAATTTGAACACTTCTCGATGGAATAAAAATCTGGAAAAAATCAAGCATACAGAAGGTGCGAAAAAGATTAATTTGAAATGAAAATAATTGCAACATGTTATTAAAAAATAGGTGAAAAAAAAGTTGTTCAACAAATTATCCGTCAGCCTAATTTTTTTTTGAATAAAAATGATTCGTTTAACTTTCGGAAGTCGTATCAATTTTTTTAGAATTTTGTCCAATGATTGAAAAATGTGGTTTTTTTTCTTGTATCAGCTGTATTGGCAAATTTATTTGATCAATCGTTTGGAAACTTCTTGGGTGTAATGGGTAGTTTTGTGAGAAACACATGTGAAAAATTCGCGACTTAAGATGCATTAAAAAAAAAAAAAAATTCCAACAAAAAAAACCAAATTTCGATGATTAGAATAAATTTTGAAAAAATTCGTACGTGTTCAGAAAAATTAATGAATCATATTTATTCGAAAAAAAACTTAGGTTGACGGATAATTTGTTGAACAATTTTTTTCTTTCACCTATTTGTTAATAAAATTTTGCAATCACTAATATGCAAAATTAATCATTCCCGCACCTCCTATATGCTTTACTTTTTTCAGATTTTTCTTCCATCGAAAAGTGTTAGAATTTCTTTCTGAATTCTTACTTTTGAGCGCGTTGAGCACCCCATCGCGCTCCTGCATCCTTAAGACATAATGTTAAGCTGTTTCGAATTATTTCACACGTTAAGTAATCGAATGAAGAGAGCTCGAAGTCAGTTCTAAAAGAACGCTCTTGCCGGCTTTAATAACTTCAGTGGCTTAAGGGTGTTTAATATAATGATGAGGTGGTTATTAAAATTTGTGTACAAAGTACAACTACTTGACGTACAATTCGTGTAGTATTTGGATTTTTTCTGCTTATGTGAGGCGCAGAAAAGAAATTCAAAGTAATTGTGCCAATACTCCCATGTTATTTTAGGATGTATGATATGTACACTCCGGCCAAAAGTGAGTTTCAGAGACAATTTCAATCACTCCCCGATGGGAAAAAAATCGAGAAAAAATAATGCATATAAAACGTGTTGAAAAGATTGATTTCGCATAATAATAATTCCACAATGTTATTAACAAATTGGTGAAAAAAACAATTGTTCAACAAAAAATCAGTCAACCTAACTCTTTTTCTAATGAAAATGATATGTTAACTTATTCGAATGCATACGAATTTTTCTAAATTTTTTTCTTCATTTTGATTTTGATTTTTTTCATTTTGAAAAATGCGCAGAATATAACAAATTTTGGATACGCGTTTTGCAAAAAAATCTTGAGTGTAGTAGATCGTTTTATGCCGAATACATATCCAAAATTCGTTATTTCGCGCACATTTTTATATATAAAAAAAAATCAAAATCGAAATAAAGAAAAAAATCTGAAAAAATTCGAATGCATTCAAATAAATTACCATATCATTTTTGTTAGACAAAAAGTTAGGTTAACCGATTGTTTGTTGAACAATTGTTTTTTTTCACCAATTTGTTAATAACATTTTGGGATTATTATTATGCGAAATCAATCTTTTCAGTACGTTTTATATGCATTATTTTTTTTCCGATCTTTATCCCATCGGTAAGTGATCGAAATTGTCACTGAAACTCACCTTTGGCGGGACTATACATATCATACATCCTTAAGTGGGAACATGTTTGTGCTTACAGGCATGTTATCCCGTTGAGATAGAGCTCCCAAATTTTGAGCAGATTTTTTAAAATTTATTTCGAACCGAATGACGGGGCGTCTCGGACAAAATCGCTCAACATCGAAATTAACGACCACCTTAAAACATATATGGGCCATTCCACGTCAAATCAGTAGGCCATGACCCTCACCCTCATCGATTTTGCTTATTTTTAATATGATGTTGTTACCGAGCCATAACGGCCTCGGAATTTTTTTCACATTTTTCTGAAAAAAAATCACTGCTCTTATCTCTGAGGACCACCGAAGCCACACACCGACCGCGCCTCCATTGCTGTTGGTTCACCCATGAAATCATATACTTGATTTTGACTACCGTATTTTATTTAAATAATCTCAAACTCAGTGAAAAGTAGTTACCTTCAATCAAAGAAAAATTTCTTAAATCGAGTAGAACGCTATTTTTTTATTCCAAAGAAATTGGTTTCAAGACACAGAAAACAAAACGTAACCTATAAAATAACATGTTGCTAAGAAATTGTAAGCACGGCAGAGTTAATTGACAAAAAAATTCTTTCCATACAGTACTGGCTGTAGAAAGAGTACAAAAATCATTTTGAATCGATTCGAGTTTCGAAAAATGTGAATCTATACAAATATCGACTGTAACTGCTTTATTAATTACATTAAGGTAGTTCTAGTGCTGAGTGGTGCTCAACGGCCTCAAAAGTGAGTAATTCAGAGAGAATGTCTCAAAAAACCTGAAAAAAATCGAGCTTATAAAAAATGCCTAAAAGATTTTGCATAACAATAACTCCAAAATGTAATTAACAAGTACGTAAAAAAATTATTGCTTAACAGATTGGCTGTCAACATAACGTTTTTTTTTCCGAAGTAAAATCGTACGCCAATTTTTTCGAAGACGGATAACTTTTTTTAAAGAATTTCGTGCACTTTTTGAAAATCGCATTTTTTATTCATGTTTAGCTGTATTCGTGAATCTATTCGATCGATCGTTTGGAAACTGCTTAGGCGTAAGTGTTGGTTTTAGGGAATACACATAAAAAATTTGTGACTCACATTTTTGAAGAAACATAATAGCCAAAGAAATCTCATTTTGTTGGGTCGAAAAAATTCTGAACAAATTCATACGTATTAAGAAAAATAAAAATATCATTTTTCTTTGCAAAAAAAGGTAGGTTGACGAATAATTTGTTGCATGATTTTTTTTACCTATTTGTTAATAGCATTTCGGAACTATTATTATGCCAAATGAATCTTTCCAGCACCTTTTATATCCTTGATATTTTTTAGATTTTCATTCCATCGAGAAGTCTTCGAAATTCTCTCCCTAGTGTTAGCCCTAATTCATACCAACATTTTTTTCAAACCACTTTCCGCCATGCCTTAGACCATTCTTACAGGTAGACACGAAAATCTCGACGGAAAAAACTATACAAAAGAAACATATCGTTACATGGAACCAAAAATTATTTGTATAGTCTCGAAGTCATTGAATAATTTGATTGCATCGGCCATTTTCATTCGGAGTTTTGTTCATTTTAATTTCTTTCAGTCTATCGTTATATTTTAATATCTTCGAGTCAACAGATTCGGAAGACCCCACCTGTGAATCAATTTATTGTTCCTTTTATCGAATGAAAATAAACTCAATAATCGCACGTCCACTTTATAATCCGATGGAATCTTTAACGGAGTATAGAGTCACGAACAGAATATTATCTCAACCCGGGATGATATCGCTTTCCAACGAGATAGAGGGCTGCTAGCATACGCAACTGCAGAATCGCTCTGCAGTTCTTAAGAGTAACGAGGAGCCTTCAATATGATGCACGGATAGGAATGATTTGAGGGATAGCCGTCGTAACGAGAAATGGGGGATGGCTGTTGACCAAGCAAATGCCCTATGGCCTGGAGAGACCTCATTAGGATGATCGACCGCCGCGGGTGGTGCTGGTGGCCGACATTCCGAGCCGCAAGGCATGCGATGACGGTGTCATACGAAGAGGCGATGCCAGCCAGGGACAATAACATAACCGACATGCCGATAGGCGAGAGAGACGTAGGCAGTAGGTTGAGAGGTGATAAGGGTTGATAATTACGAGCCAGAAGTTTCATGATGCGTTGTAATGAAAAGCGTATCAAAATGGTCGAAATACGGGGGAAAAGCTCATAAAACGGGCTTAACACAACAAGAGCTGCTACGATGTGGGAGTAAGACGCGTGTGTTAAAGGAAACCCTGAGGAAAAAGACAAAGGGCGACAAAAAACGTAATGGAAGGATAGAGGAAGATTCTCGTCCAGGGAAAAGAAGCCCTTTTGCCTCCACCTTTTCAATTCCGGATAAGTGCCATTTGCGCAGGACAATCGGAGACACGAGCCAAGTGTTCAGCAGGAAAAGAAACAGCATTGTTTCGGAGAAGCTCTTTATTTCGGCGAGGAAGACAAAGAAACAGTTGAGGGAGGAAAAAGTGGTGAGGACTAACCGAGTCTCGACAAACTCTCGCTCGACTCTCGTGGCTCTTAATTCATGGCGATCTTTCTAAGTTGAGGGGCGAATGGATTTTTCTTCCTCCCTCTTCGTCTCTTGAAGGAAAATGGATGTATTCAGAGTCAGAAGGGAAGGTGTCTGGAGGTGAAGGACATTAGATGGTCCAGTTTGAGGAAAGAAATTGAAAGAGATATCGGGGCACACTTCTCTATTATTATTGACGTTTCACGGAAAAAAAGGCTTCGTTGGGCCAACCAACTATTTATTAGTTGAGTAAAAATTTTTTGCCACAACCATCCGGTTAGTCGGTGTAACGACCCGATATGAGCCACATTTACCATTCCGACGTAGGTGACTTAAATAGGTCACATAACGAATTTTATTCGTGATCCAACTAAGTGAGATGTTTGGGGTCAAAATAGTAGTTAGCTCAACTAACTATTTAGTTCAAGCAACGATCAGAGTCAACCACCTGAAAATAGTTGATTTAACCAAATGATTGTCTGTCTCTCAGAGCACTAAGTCACTTAGTTGGGTCCAACTACTTTTTTTGTTAACCGTAAGAAAGTCTTTCTTACCGTGCTTGATAACTTATTGACGTCGAATTATGAACGAACCTTGCACGCACAATATGAGTGAGTCCAAGTTGCTCTCAAAACGAACATCGTTTTGAGAGCAAATGAAAGAAGCAATTATGCACGGAAAAAAACGCTTTTGTAAAAAACTGATCAGTCACTAATTTGCATGACTGCCGACTCTCAAAAAATAAAAACCCAGCATTTCACACATATACAAACACTAAGACGCAGTAACAGCAGGGAGGAAAAAATAACTCTCGTCGTAGGTTCATGAAGGTCTTTTTAAGCGCTCTCGATCTCCCGAAGAAAAGGTATGAATTCAAGCTCAGGAGGGAAGGCGCCTGGGTATAGGGAGAATTCGGTTATCCAGTCCGAGAGAAAATTAGGAGTGGCAGTACGATGAATTTTTCACAGCACTTGTCTTCGTTTCATTCATTTGCTGATCACGAATCATTGAGGAGTCGTGTGAGCGGAAATTGATTAGAGTTTGAAGTACTACTGGTAGTTCTCCAAAGGAAAGTTGGTACTACATAGAAGGGGACACGTTCACATGAAAGGAGAAACTTCGATAACTGAAGAGTGGGAAGATAGTATGACGGTGGGTGAAGGAATAAACTAGCGGATGCCGAAGCTAGCTTAATGACGGATAACGATGTACTCGCAGCCGAACGAGAAAAACAAGCAAAGAGAGCGAGAGCGAGAAGAGGAAGAGACCACGAGATGCGGTGACGCAGCAGAATCACCATCAGCAGCAACGCGGGTCTGGACGTTGATTCGTACCGCTGTTTACCGTTGCACGTTATTCGCGGGAAATGCAGGAGGACAGCACGACACCAAATTTGCGTTAGTATCTGTGAGAACGTGAGAAACATTTGCAGAGGGATAGAGATGAAAGCTCCGCTTCAACTACTAAGTTTGCGACTTTATACATAGGTACACATTGCTCTCGTCGCGAATGTAGACAGGTCTCTCTATGCACACTCGAATTAAAATCGTTGAAGCGGAGGTGCGCCGGAGATGGAAACTACCGTGTACATAATACGAGATATACATGACACGAAGAAAGTTGGGTAAAGGGAGGCCACGTAGTATATTGTGAAGTTGGACTTACGTGATCAAAGGACACGACGGCTACACAACGGAGCATCCAACGCTGAGAAAAAAATCCATGGTTGAAGCAACAACACTATTCTTTTACTATACTTTTACCATACAATTTAATTCCCAGAAAGAATCATTATATTTTGTAGTTATGACAACATAAAAAATAACGGCTGCAAACATAATCATAGGTCAACTAATCAAATATATAATACAAGCGATATGGTCGTCTCACCTGAGAATTATATCGGTATTGTTGGATCCCATGTATAAATTGCTAATACTTACAACAGGCCCAATCCTTGGCCAATATACGTTTATTGGTAATCGACCAAGTGTAACTCGCCTATGCCTGGGCCGTGATTGGCCTAGAATTGGTCGCCATTTGCATTGATTTTTTTTGCAATTACCATCATTCAAACGACTTTGGCCGATGTACTAACGCCAATTATTGGCCGAGTACAGGATTTTAACCGTGGGCTATTATTGGTTCCCAATTATTTACCATCATTGTTTATTTTCTCATATCCGCCATTGTATAACCAACATATGGCCAATCAACGACTGCCAAACAGTGGCACTGTAATGTGCACCAAATTCCGGCTATCATTGGTATTCCATCACGTACCAGCAATACTTATTGTTTATGTTTACGACTATTCAACCGATACATGGTCGACGTATAATTCCTAATCAGTGGCACTGCAACTTTTTCGAACTTTGGGCCATCGACGGTTGCCTATTTCTAAACGTTAACTTAATGAAACGCCAGCAGTAACAATAGACCCGATGGCTGGCCGCGTAATGGCTATCAACCGTTGGCGGCCAGTACTCGTTATATACCGAACCAGTGCTGGCGCCCAACATGGGCCAATGTTCATCGGCCGAGTAAAGACGATCAGCAGTGTGCCAATGTTGGGGACCACTGCCTTAGTTCCAATACGTTTTTCACGCATGTCAGTCAGCCAGTCGTGGGCAGACATGGGCCATTGCCCTGATGCCAATAATTAACATAAACTCAATATCGTGAACTGTCAGCATCACTAGCGACGACCAGCAAAAAAAATAATCATATTTCCTTACCGAAGTCTCAAACAAGATTTTGCACTCGAACTTTTTTGGATCGGCCATTTTTTATCCGTTATTTTTTGAGTTGAGATAGGTAGTCAGTTGTCTTTAGAAACCTGAGTACTCATTTTATGAACATGAAGTCACTTTTTGTCTATTAGCTGCCATATTGGATTCAAAAAGTCTCAATGTTTCGTGTTTCATACAAATTATATAACTTATAGCCATTTGAACCGCCATATTGGATCCTCCATTTTGAATTTTTGAACTCAGACTTCAGTTGTTTAATCAGATCGAAAACATCCATGTACCAAATTTTATCCAAATCCATGTAATGTCACGGTGATTGTTACCCTAGGTGCAACTATTATGGACTTAAAGTATAAGCAATCCATATAGTCGGTTTGGCCTAGTGGATAGCGTACTCGTTTGGTAGTTAGGTAGTTAGGTAGGTGGTATACGTCTTGGGTGCAAATCCCACTAACATCACTTTCTAGAAAGCTATCGAAAAAATTGGATCCTTGGACGATTTCCCTTTTTTTTAAATAATAATAATACATTAAAATGTATTATTCAAATTATTGGAGGCGGTCCGTAAAGAAATATATGTTTTTAAATGAATAATTAATTACTAAATTGATTATTCCGAATATTTCCCGCCGCTATTACCCGATACTGACCGTGTTTGTTACCATTCCTGGGCATCATTAGCCCTCAGTACTCGGCCGTACACAACTACCCGTACTAGGCCCAAGTAATCATCCAGTAATCATCCAGCAATCAGCCAGTGCTGGTTTCTGTTAACGTGCCATGACTGAGAGACTGGTCACCAAGACATGCCCAATACTGGGCCAATTGTACGCTCCTACATGAAATCTACTATTTTGCTGTATAATTTTCTCAGTAAAGCTGTTACAATTATCATCTCGGAAAACATTTCAACTTTTACCTGAGTCATATTGATTACAGAATGACGGACTCTAGAAACCTTCAATCACCATTGAAGATAAGCTGATAAACTTCAAACAAAATCACATGAGGCGATTGAGGAAAATCCGGTTGTTCAGACATCGGATTATTGATTATAAAATGACGTACTTGAAATAAATGATATTCGTCGTACAAAGGTAAAGCAAGAAAATAAATATCGCAAATGGAATTCTGATTAGTGGACTATTATACGTCGCGACGCTACCGCGTCTCTTGATAACTTGATGAGAGCGTCCTTAGATGCTACCAATTTTTTGTCAAGTCACGTATTTCACATTAGATGAAAAAAACTGTCGGGTCGCGAATATTTATTATAGCTCGCACTAGCGCGATAAGCCAACAGCAATCTCAAAGACCCACGTAAAGAACGGAAAAGGTTGGGCAATGACCAACCTCTGTTGTTGGTGTTTTATTACTAGAATGAATTATCGGTATTTTTTTTACGAACGTTATTTTCATACATTATCGTTCATGCCTTTCATCTAAAACCTAAAACAAATCAAGAATCACGACTTTTGCTTGCATTATATGATGCACTGAGGAGCATTCCTTTGAGATGCAATATTTGATTTTTCTTTTACAAAGCGGTGAATCCCTTAGAAGCAAATTTACTTCTTGTATGAAAATAAAATTTAATTTGACGCAATTTTAAGGAATCCCTCCTTAGACTCTTGTCGAAACCTCTGGAATAAGATGGGTACATTGTCAAAAGTCAAATGGAGATCGTTCGGTCATGAACGGAAACACGTAAATATTGTGAAACGGCACTGTAATGGTTATTTGTCAATCGCGCGTGTACGGAATCGTCTGCAAATTATTGGCAGTCACGTAGAGTACGTCGATGCGAATATGTGATTGGGACAGATCGATAAATGCTTGGTGAACTTGGAGCAAGTCGCTAATTGGCGGTGCGTCCGGAATATCGAAATTTTCGGTACACAGGGCTTGACGGTCAGTATGGAACTCCAGCTGTGTGCATTTAGCTGCACTATATGTTCACATGCTGTACACATTCAATACTATCCACTCTCTGCACACTTGTATGACATACTGTTGTACAAGGAGACAAGTTTCTTCACAGTTTTCACAGTTCCAGGAGTTTCACGAAAACATCGAAGAGGGTGGTAGCCGCGAGGAAATACGAACTATCCTAAAGAGATATTTTTGTCCAAGTACACCACCAGCCCCTTCTACAGGTCCTCAATGTTTTCCTAGCAATATCTTTGTCTTTCTTTTCGACGACTTTTCCTAGGGACCAAGTTTCCCTTGTTCCCACGGTTCTCGTGTTATCGGGACTGACAGACTGTACTTATGCTATATAGTAATCGAAGGGCGAGAGGAGAACGAAGAGAGGAACTAGTATTGCTTCTGATATCTTAGAGGAAACTTGTCAGAAGACGTTCGGTAGCTCACAAGCCCCACTCGGCCTTCTGCCAGGTGGCATCTTCTGTTCTGCGCTTCACTTCTTTTATTCCTGTGTTTTCTTTTCTCAGTGTTCTTTTTTTTTTTGGTCTCACGACTTTATACCTGCTTCTTAGCATTGGCGCGGAACTCCAGCTGTTGCATGAAGTGCGTCATTTTTCAAATTCTCCAAGGGAAGGCATGCAACGAATAAATGCCAGCAAGGAAGGCAATTTTGATATTGCAAAACTCACGGGTAGCTCTTTCATATGCAAGAGACGTCAGCACGCACGCTTACCGTAGAGTATATCGCTAACGACGTGCAAGGAAGTTACGCCCGTAGTGTGCTGCACAAAGCCAAGAAACGAACTTCCCTGCAAAAGACCAAACATCGGCTTCCCTGAAGCAGATAAAAAGTTCACAATAAAACACGTGCCATAGATCAACTTAATATCATATTGAGAATGGGAAATTGAATTTCGAACCCATAGATAACGCATTCTTTCACAATTGCCTTTATTTTTGCTTTACTTTTGATTCCATGACGAAGTGCTTCACTGAATACACGAATAAATATATATAAGCGATCGAATTGGTTCTTTAGAAAGTTCAAAGTCTCATAAAATCTCAAACTCTTTCGACACATATTCACGATCCATCGTTCGCGAACATTACTTTAGTTGTAAATAAATATTTTGCTTGACATCTTAAAACTTGCGATGCCTAGACCGTTTACAGACTTTTTTTATAATGCAAAGCCCAGTTAAATCTTCCATTAAAAAGAATGACGGTAAATAAAGAACTCGTACGGTTGATGTACTTGGCAACGAATTTCTTGCGTTGCCGCTCAAGCTGTTTTTCAGATATTCGCATTTGAATCTGATAAGCATCTGCACATGCAAACAAATAGATACACAGAACCTGTAATTTTCACAAATATGATTTCCGGACATTTTCGGTAATGTACTGTTGTTGGAAACTTAAAAAAAGTTTTGTCCATGAAAAAGCAGAAATAAATAATTGGAACTACTAAATTTTCTTCAGTATCATTTTTAGCATTGAGCTACAAAATGTAATTATTTATGTCCTGAGTGAACCTTGACACTCTCTGAAGACGACTTGTAGAATAACTATAGGAGTAACAATGTTGTAGGGCGAAACTAGGATGCAGAATTCCGATATTATACTACTGCAGAAACAGGAGGCAAAAGCTCACGAGTAAGAAGCCGTACCAGTTTGCCTGAAGGTATACAGAGCGAATGTAGCGATGCTAACGAAGAATGAAACTCCCACTCGAAACGTGCGAACTTCGTTTAAACTTCTCGGTTTCGGTTGGAAACAGGAACTTTGATCGATAGTCTCTCGTACTCGTCTCCCGCATGTCTTTTCTAACCCTTCTCTTGTCTCCTATGGCATTGACGACCGTTATGTAGCGCATCTCAAGGGATCGACGGTGTATCGAAAGACAGGAATTTCCTTAGTTTTAATTATACATGAAATAATGAATTGAATTGAATCTTCTTCATTAACGTCTTCAAACTAGTGGGTGCAAAATATTCTATGGCATGAAGACTTGGATAATTTGGGGTGTCGTTTTAAATGTATGGACGTTATAATTTGGGGATTTTTTATGCTTAATATGAATTTAATCCATCTCAAGTTTCACTTTTAACAACATTACATTATACATTATTATATCTACTGTTATACATAATTAGTTAAATAACCTATTTCGAAAGATTCGATGAACTTTGGTAATTTTCCGATACAATATCATTCATTGATATTATGCAGTCGAATGTTATGATATTTCAATATTGCCAACTCATATCTCGTTCATTGCTTACTTTTATTATAGTTTATGTCCCACAATAAAATTCATGCAGTTTCGTTCACAATGTATTTGCTCCTAAAATATTTTGAATTTGACCTACCATGGCTTTTCGTGTTTCACATCAGAAATTATTAAGGGTGTGCAGGTAGCACTTTTTTTCGGATCGAGTCGAGTCAAGTAATTTTTATTTTGTTCGGGTTGAGTACCCGGATCTTTCGAGAACCCGAATAGATTCGGGTACTCGGATAAATTCGGGTACTCGAATCAATTCAGGTACTCGAATAAATTCGGGTACTTGAATAAATTTGGGTACTTGAATAAATTCGGGTACTCGAATAAATTTGCGTATCTAAATAGTTTTTTATTCAATATTTCCATGTTGATTTAGGACGTACGATTAGTAGTTGGAAATAAGATCCAAACGGCGGCTTTATTCAGAAAATAAAAAAATGTATTTATCTGTTCATAAATTATATAACAAGTACAACGTAAGTAACAAATATCAAATTAATAAATTATCACACTATATTTTGAGATTAGCGTGGAGAAAACGAAGCTCTTCAACATGTTCAGTGAGCAGTCTGGAGCGACTATGCGTAACAATGTTACCCGCCGTTGGAAAAGTGTAATCACTGCTTACTTGCGTAGCAGGAATACAATATATCTAACAAACATCTAATTGAGTGAAGAAACAACGCGCATATGATACACTCAGAGAAAAAATAAATTGAATAGACTAAATTATTTATTTGAAATATATTGATTTGATTTAAAGATTTTGTTATTTGAAGCAACTATATATTTACTAAAAATAATGATATATTGCGTTGAATGAAATATTGAAATGAGCCGATTTATTCGTGAATAGAACCAGTACAATTAATCTACATATTTCGTTGAGTAAATATTAAATAAATTACAATATCATTATATGCATTATGCATTTAGAATAAATTTGAAAATCCATTTAATTGAGGCAGTTAAATATTGAACTCAACTGGTTCAAATAAATATTGTCTACATTAAAAGAAATATTGACCACATTGAAAAAAAAATTGTTTTCAATGTCTGAATTCAACGATAAATTTGGTTGATCGGATTGACGCTATAATATGTATAAGTATATTGTCTTGATGTTTTAATAGGATAGTTCAATAGAATCAACACAATACCTAGTCAAAAATGTTGAATATTTCGTTGAGTCAATTAGAATTTGATTTTCATTCAATAAAAAAAGCCCATAGATATATAATTGGTTCTAACAAGCCCATGCACTTGAATATTCTCAAATAAATGATATATTTAAAAATTTAGTGGATTCAATTATATTTCTCTCTGAGTGTACTCTTTTTTCAGCTACCGTAGAGCTGGTTCATATGTCATTTTGTCAGTAATAATATGAGATGTAAATTTATAAATCGGGCAACGGTTGTATCAAGTACGCAATTAATGATTATACATCAAGATGATATATCGAGTAACCGATTGCTCCGGCTATTACAAAAATCTCGGCTCGACGTGATGAACCCGACCCGTCCCGTCCGGAACCTCGAGTACCCGAATGAATCGAGTACCCGCACACCCCTAGAAATTATGCACACTACCTCACCGACTCTTTGTATCTCAAAAAAATAATTCTCGAATGTGATCGCGTACTCTATACAATGCACTGAGGAAAAAAAATCGTTAAAATCAACAAAACAAGCGTTTGCGGGCGGCGAAAAGCATATTTTGTCGATCAGACAGAATATTTAGCAATGCTTATCGAAACATCTATTAATAGTATCACCAGCCGCTTCGATCAATTAAATATTCTTTCGAATAAATATTTCTTTCGATCAAACGAATATTCATTTCGTCATCCGCAAGCGCACGTTTTGTTGGTTCTGAGAATTTTTTTTCTCAGTGTGTCTAACGGAAATTCTGAACGAAATAATGTAAAGTCGAACTAACTTTTTAACAACAAAAAACTGCTATTCCACATTCATTGCCAACATCTAAAGCGAAAAGTCTTATTTTTCCGTCGAAATATTAGTTTAGCAGCAAGTCTATCACTGAGACCGTTGAGCTGTGTAAAATTTCGATATTGCTAGAGTCTGCAAAGGCGGTTGGCCACAAGCTCGTGCTTTAACCCGGTTCTCTTCGAAAGTTCGCTTACCGTCAAGCCTAACGAAGTGAGAGAGTGTGAACTTAGCATCGGGGGAAACTTCGTCGAAACTTTGATCAATAACGTCCTAGTGTACGACTACGAGACGAGTTGGGAGTTGCCTCCCCATACAATATACGCTATTGGAAATCCCTTAACATATAAACAAGTGCGAAAGTTAAGTTCAGTAATGGGATGGTAATTGGTTGTGTAGCATTATATACGCTCTAAGCTCTATTTTCCTGAAGAGAATACTTTGCTCCGTCATTCTCACCCAGTCGATTGGCTTAATTTTTATGTATGGCATTTTTGTTTTCCATTTTTTATGGCACTTAAAACCGAGAACTCTTCGGAATTCTGTCGCGGCTTATAGTTTCCCTGCAAGACTTGGAGGTGGTAACCCAGTAGAGGAGGCATTGCAGTCCAAACAGATCGATAAAATGGCGCGAAAGCTTAGAGAAAGTGAGCGAGTGGTGAGAGCAGGAGAGAGAATTGCAGAATGCCGAATGAGAGAATAATGAAAGAGGAATTAGCTCACAACTGGTAGTATGAAAACCAGAGGAATCACTCGCGCAAATGCAAGCCCCAAGAAATTTCTGATTACTTGAATAAACATTGACGCTAGAATTGCCGAATGTAGAGACTGTTACTCGGGGTTATGATCATGCTCTTCTCTGCGTGAGTGCTCATTATCACAACGAGGTACACAGACTGTTTCCCCAATTGATTATCTGCGTAATTGGATGTTGTCTAGTACGAACAATTCATAGTGAACATTGCGTATCGAACGTGTATGTTGTGGCTGAGCTTGAATATATTCTATGTAAGCGCAATGCTCCGGGAGAGCATAGCTTGGGTAGAATTATTGAAACACTCGACGAAAGCTTTTTGTATTTTTCTTACGATTATCACACTGAGAGGAAAGCATACGGTTGATTCAAGGATTTCACATAATAAAAAGCATATAGGAACGCGTAATCATAATATGGTTCAATAAGCGATACTTGCAAGTTTATTGAAAACATGCTTTGAAATCGTATATGCAACAAAACGGCATATTTGAAACTATTAGAATAGTTTTTGAAACTATCGACATTTTAATAATTGCTACTATAATTATGTTTGCTATAACCATGGAATATATGCGTTCCTCCTGGAAACTATAAATTATAGTTAGATTATTGTCGGACTAACTATATTTATTATTAAATTACGATTTTTCTCATTGAGTGCAATAGTAACCAAAAAGTCTACGATTCATTAACGGCTTATTAATCAATAATGTCACGATTTTCAAATTGTGCTTCACTTGTTAACTTTGTCATGAATTAGTTTTAGATTAATGATGTATCCACGTCGTGAAATTTTATGGGAAGAAAAGATGTAATTACGCTATTACTTTCAAAACCACAGTATATAATTCGTAATGAACTTTGCGTTAATTAGACTCTTATAATTTTCTGTTAAATCAATCCCAAGGCATATGATCAGTTCACTTGGAAGCAATAAAGCACATTTTTCTACATTTATATGTTTGAAAATCCGATGGAAAAACAATATTATAATAGGCTAAATAATAGTCCATTTTATTTTCTATTCAATTACTCTTCATGGCAAAAATCTATCGTTGTTTTCTATTGAAACCAATGGATTAAATAAACAGGTAATATGTAATGGAAAATAATTGCGCAATTTGAGCACTGACGGCAAAAATTGAAAAAATATGCAACCTATTATGTTGCATTTAGTAAATGAACCATAAATGATACTATGAGTAAAATATATCTCGAAATCGTGGCAATGGGTTGAATTATCAGTCGTTGAACGGAGAATGATCCATTTGTTAACACCTGGCATTAATTTTTACCCCGGATTATTTAAGTTTTTATCTTAATACGTCAGAACTGAAAAGAAAACTTCTTGTGCTTCCAGAAAAAACGAGAGCGTCAAGTCACTTAAATTGACGCCTCTTACTATCTTCCATCCTGTCGATAATGGGTTAATTAATCCTCTCGGAGACACGTATATTTTTATCGACAGAACTGCAAGTAAACAGCAAGGAACGACGTCGCGATAGCTAAAAGCAGAAACACTTTAAGACTCTTATCGAGATGCGACAACTTAATCGAACGGTAAAAAAAACATGACCTTAAGGGAGGTTAAAGTAACATTACAAACAGAAGTGCCCCTCCTAAGTCCTCATGGGAACTAGAATTACCACTGCCGCTCGTCTATGGACAGCTTATCACCAGAGACTTGGGAAGAGAAGTTGTCTACCATCAATACTAACATGAATATTGCAGACAGAAACACGAAGACCACTTTCCGTGAATGCAATTGCAGTAAGAAATTGAATATCATCCTGAATAATTGGATTATTGCAGGAATGATAGTTAATATTTTCAAGAACTTTTGAAGAAATGTCAAATCACGGAAGTTTAACAACCAATTTCACGTCATTTAAGCTAGCACCGCCATCTAGGAAAATTAGGCAAAAACCTAGGAAATACTTGAGGGCATTAAAGGCTAGTTGAGTGTTCTATTCCCGAGTTAAATGCACCTCGAAAAAAAAATTGGCGATGCTAGCTTAATAGGATAGGGACCCACATTATGTCGTATTGAGCAAATATTTAAAAAAAATGGAAAAAATATACCATGATTAAAGGTTCATTTAATGCTTTTGAATCAGGAAAGAATCGATAAAATCGATAATCCCATTCGCCTATATGGCGTTAGATACAAAACTGATAAAAACAGCGGTTTACATTATGGAGCACAATTATTGGACTTAGGGTGGTATTTTGTTCAAATGATAACAAATTCATTCCCTATTAATATTTTTCAACGAACCAAAATTTAAAGTTGGTGGCGAATGTTCATTGTCAGAAAAATCCCGTCCTCGTCATCCGAATACTATCATCAGGGAAAAAAATCAAGAATTTACTAATTTTCTAAGCTTATGCAGATTCCTTAAAGGGTTTAAACTCGTTGAAATTCCGTATTAATCATCAAATGCGTAGAAGCTTTCATGTATCTCGATGAATTTGAGTCAACGGTGACGGACGTGACAAAGCCTCGAAAGATTGGTTCAACCATTGCTGTCATCGTCCCCGGAGACGTCGACGGTGAGCCATGAAACAGTGAAGAGTGCGCGAACGTCCATTAAATTCGCGAGATTGAAATATTTGCACTCGCGAGCAGAGCTGAGCGAGGAAGACGAGAGTGCCAACCTCTTTCCATTGCTGGAGGAAGAAGTGCGCCAGCTGCTATATTTATGTCGCATCGAGAGAAAAAGGATTTCACGGCATAGAACTTCTCTTCAGGAAAAACTACGACTGAAGTGTATCGTCACGTTGACGACTCCGCATCTCTCAAGAACGCCTGAAACGTCAATAAAATACTCTATCTACGGTAACTTGGAGAATTTCTCGTTTCATCCATAGGGCGAAACGGAAAAGACTGGAGCGCGGCAACTTTATCAACAAAACATTGAGTTCCTGATACATTCATTAAAATAATGCCGAACCTTTTGCCAAAGGGTAAATTGACACCGATGAATTTTCCGGATTTCCTGTTTTATCACATTTTTGTTCCAATTTGTGTCGATTTTCCAAGGGCAAATGTTTTTCCTACGCTCCGTTTGCGGGACCAGATTTCCAGGGGCTTATTAAAAAACATAGGTCATTAAAATATTTCTCACAATATTTTTCCAAGAAATTTGAAATTCAGAGCATTGAACAGGAGCCTCGAATTCCCGTGCGAAAGATATTTTAACACCGCACCCATTTTCACTATCACCTTTAACAAATGGTTACACTTTCAGAAGGGAAATTGGAATAAATATTTGAAACACTTCATGAAGATTTGTAGGAAACACACCTACAAAAAAGAAGGCTCAATTACAATGTTGGAAAAGAAGAGAAGGTTTTATTTATAAGCTCGTGAATTGAATTAAATGTACAATTGTGATAGAAAATTAACGTACTTTCGGAAAGAAATGAGAGCAAGTTTTTAAATTTAAAGTAATTTTACTGCAAAATTATTGCAAATTGTAAAAATTACTGTACCAAGAATAGATTTAACTCAGCACTTGTATACCAAATTTAGTATTCCAGTTTATGCATAAGAATTTCCAGTACATGTCCATTAAATTTCAAGTAATTTTTTTTCTCAGTGTAATTAACACACCGTCTATATGTTTTTTCGTTCCTTCAGCGATCGATTTCCGAGCAAAATTTGTATCAATCACTTTGGCAACAACAAAAAATGTATTGCAATCGATTTTAATATACATTTATCGTTGTAACATTTGTATTTACATTAATTTTGATTCGTTGCCATGTATTGCCAATTGGCCATCGACCGCGGTCCTTCAGCCTGGATTTTCTGATTATTTTGCTGTCTTATATTATGTTACGTTAAAACTGATTTTAATATAATTTTATAGAAGTAATTTTTCTTTCAAGTTAACAGATTTTGATGGAAGAAACATTCTATGTTTCTATCTCTATTTGTATTTTTGTTTATATCAAGTGCAATTGTTATTATTTCTATTCTAATGATTCATGAGAGGTCTGTGTGCTAGAGGACAGTGATTTCCCTGAATACTGCACTCAATAAATCTATCCATCTATCTATCTGTGTTCAAGATATTTTTAACACCTTCAAGTTATTTGATTCAACAACGTAAAGGTATGCATTGTAAATTGCTATTAGAGAACAAAATGTTGCTTACTGCTTTTTGAAGCAGATATTACAGCTCGTCGTACAGGACATTGCCATTGTAATCATCGAGTTGATTAACGCCGAGGTTAATAACAAACAGTGCTGTAATGTACGAAGATTGGCTGTCAGACCGTGCTATGCACTCTCGATTTGCCTTTACTCAACGCGTTCACTCTGTACCGAGCAACCCTCTCCAAGCTCTCACGAATTTCTGATGCATCGTTGCATCGAGTAGCCTGATTCAGTCAAAATTCTATCAGCGAGAACTTCGCCATTATACACTGAGAGAAATTAATGGTATTTGTAACTGTGAAAGTTACTATGAGTAAATGACAACTATTGGTTTTTAGTTCGAAAGACCAATTTTTGTTATAGTGGCTGCAACTATCAAATAGTTACGGTTACTATGAAAACAGTTGCATGGGCTAAAAATTAGAGCTGCCACTTTATAGTTAACAGTAACACTTTATCTCCGAGTGTAATGCGGCTACAATAAAAGTGTATAAAATAATGGTTTCGTTGAACTATTACAACCAGGTTCAACAAGTGAAAGTCGTCGTAGAAAAACACGAAAGCGTGTGCCACGATCAGTAGTATTTATTATTTTCTCAATTTTTTTTTCAAAGCACTTTTTTCAGCGCCAAACCACTGACATCACGGTATATACCAAGCCGAATGGTTTATCAAGCCACTAATTAACTCGAAGCCCGGGCGACGGGGTTTTTATATGCGAAACTCTCGAGATAGCGACCGGGTGACCAGCCAGGGGTTGTGGGTCACGCGACTGAAAAGCTCAGCACGGCGAGCGATGCCAAGTTTTGATAACAAAAATCTTGTACCGGTGGCCACTTCCTGCTCCTTGTATGTTCCAGACTTCGGTCAGCCTCTCACGCCTAAACAAGTTTCAAAGAACCATCTCGTGGCAGACCCTAAGAATACCCTTCAGGTCCGAGATTTCCCCCATGGAAAAAATGTATATAAAAAATATAATTTCTTCGGCGGTCCCCAGAGTTAAGCATTATTGTTTGTGGCCATAACTTGGATAGGTGACCGCTAAGCCGCGCACTGGTTTACGCGTAAATTGTTGAGCGGGAGGCAATTTTTCTGAGCTTCTCATGTATTCTAGTACAGTAAAAACTCACTAAAATAAAGCCGCCTGTATCGGCCAGGTCTTCTGCAGTTTCCTTGAGCCCTCGTGCAAATGCGAAACAGTAGTGCATTAGAAAGAGTGGCTGCGAACAACACTCTAGAGGGGTATCGAGGCATGAAATGGGGAATAAAGGGGAGGGGATAGTAAAAGCCAATTGGCGTACTTGAGGAATAACCAATTTGAAAAATAGTGGAACACACTTAAAATATATAAAATATATTAACCAAAGTGTACAAAAAATACCTAACTGTTGGCCATAAAGTATATTTCATTATGCGAAATACATAAAATGTACTTCATACATATCACATGATTATACTCACACGGAAAAAAGTATAGTAGAAAGTACACTTTTTGATAGTTCTATTTTACATGGAAATTATATATAAAAATCAATGATCACAAAATAATTAATTATGCTAATTGAATTCGACTTATCGTGGACTTCCGATTGAACATCCGGAGTTATTTGATAATTAGGTACACATTAATCGACGAAAAATTGAATGTTCATTTTTTCGTCGTGGATGGGATTCAAACCAGAATTATAAAGGTGCCGATTGGGTACATTAGCTCACACGGCCATTGAGGACTTGAAGAAATAAGATTTCCATTGTCTAGTTGACATATTAAAAGGGGATTAAAAATGAATAGACGTCAAGTCTACGTTTATTTATGTGGTTAAGACTAAAATATTCAAAATGCAAACATCATGGGCTGGCCATCCTTGAGGATCAAAATATATTCCAATGCCCCTTGGGGACAATTGAAAAATTCGGGTGAGGGCGGTCGTGCTTTAAAACCGATCGACATTTCATGTTAAGCTCACTAGTAGTTGATGTAACTATTTGCAGCTATTTATCGTCTACATCTGCTTAAGGAGCCCGTTTTGACCCACCCTCCCCTACTTCAAATATAGCCGAAATATATTTGAAGGAGATATAGCGAATTGAAGTAATATTTACAATTTAATATTTTAATTTCTCCGATTACAACAACATAATATGAAATATAAACACTATTGGACCCAAAATGAGCGATAAATACAATAAACACACATGAATATCAACAATAATATAATAAAAAATAGAAACCACCAACAAATTTAAATCATAGAGTATAGCCCCATAAGGATAACATAGAAACGACCAAGCAATGTACATAGAAATCCATCCCAAGACGCTAGCTCACTTACAAGGAAAAATGTGATTTCATGCTGACCGATCTCTCCGGTTATTGAAAGTTATGTCTATTTTTTGTAAGCTGGACTAATTAGAGACCTAATATTCAATAGAAACCTTAACATTACAACCCTAAAAGTATTTATCAACAGAATAACCCACCACTCTCAAATAATTGCCAAAACAAAGACTAAAAATTTACTTTTACACACAGACTTAACCTAAAAGACCGGAGAGCCCGATCATACTATACTACATAGTACCTCGCTGAGCCGGCGGAACCCGCCACTAGATAATGGAAAAAGGAACAGAAAAGGCGAATATGTTTTTTCTCTAGGAAGTGATCTAGCCGAGATATCGCGGTCCAAAGTTTTTAAATGGCAAGAAATAAATAAATATTTCTTTGCCCTTAAAACAAAATCCGGCGGAACCCGCCACTAGATAATGGAAAAAGGAACAGAAAAGGCGAATATGTTTTTTCTCTAGGAAGTGATCTAGCCGAGATATCGCGGTCCAAAGTTTTTAAATGGCAAGAAATAAATAAATATTTCTTTGCCCTTAAAACAAAATCCGGCGGAACCCGCCACTAGATAATCGAAAACGGAACAGAAAAGGCAGATATGTTTTTTTTTTTCTAGGAGGTGATCTAGCGAAGATATCGCGGTCCAAAGTTTTTAAATGGCGAAAAAAATATTTCTTTGAACCCGCCACTAGATAATCATGGGTACTACAAAAATGTCCTACGGATTTTTGCTCTTGATCAATATTCTAGTCAGGAAACGTGCACGAAGACAGAAGTCCAAATAACTACTCACAAATAACCGTCACTTCAAAAGTACGAATAACCGCCACTTCAAAATGAGAAAAGAAAGAAGATGTCTCTTACAAACTTTTCTCTTTGAGTCAAAACGGAAAAGATGCAGCGTAACTAAGTGTTCAATTTGCACAGATCGTCTTAATTTTACACAAGTTTTTTTTTCGTAAATATCCGCCATCGGGGAATTAAAAAAGGAACAAAAAAGTCCTGAGACATTTTCTTCTCAGAACTAATGTCATGGCGCTACAACGTGACAAAGTTTTTTTTTTTGAAGATGCAGAAATGTTGATGGTCATGTATATTTGTCTGAGCGTCGAATTCAACTAATGAATAATTAGGACGAGGGTTTAGTAAACATTATTTAATATTTATTATAAAGGACAAACAACATTTTCGGTGAAAGATATGTCACGAATAAACAATAAAACAGAATTGAGTACAGCGTCGTTAGGGTAACACAGTTATCTTCGCAGACTTCGCATCATATTAATGCGATCTTCGCTTTTCTAATAATATTCTCCTTCCTACACATTAGATTTAAAAGACGAACATTTATTCCGAAGAGGTCCCGACAAGGGCGAAACGTAAAGGAAAAAGAAAAAGAAAAAAGCAAACACAAGCCGTCATTCGCCGATGCACTTCCCACATATTCGAAATATATTTGAAGTATTGTAACGGTATTTAGTCAATTACATTAAAATTTTAGAGGATTCGGAACTCGACATAAGTCAAATTGACATAGGTCAGTATTTAAATACTGATCTTCTAACTATAATAATTTACTTTCTTTCCGGGACAATTGTGAACTTTAACTTTACCATTTATTAATTTCCCATCGATAATATTATCTAATTTATTTCACGAACTTACTGACTACGTAAATGCAGAACATTCTACATTTTTCTCGTCCACGCGGTCACTTCCTAACTCATATCTTGCTAATTAGTATCACTTACTAACTTTTCCTTTAATCATTTCGTTAGAAATATATCTATAAAGAAAATAGATATTCGAGTATACTTCTACATACATTATTTCCATTAATACCACGTGACACGCATAACATTTTCTGCTTTACGATACAATTACAAAAATACAGCTTGAGAAAATTTAGCGAAATCAATGCATTCTAAAAATACTTGACTTAATCTCGTACTCAATCGTGTGATGTTCAAACACTACTTTGTGAAATATCGTTTAATAATGAATGAAGATGAAGGTGTTTGTATTAGTCAATCAAGTAAAATTTGTTTGAAAAATGATTTTTTTTCAATCACAGTAAAAAGGGTTTGGAAAACGTATTTTCAGTGGTCGTATAGAACGATGGTGAAGTTCTTTTGCTACTACTTTCGTTTAGAAAAGTGAGTGGTAATAAGACAAACACTCTTAACGCGAAAACAGCTCGGATGTTAATGCGTTAAAAGTTCTCTAAAAATCGATAGATTCCCATATTTATAGTAAAAAGAAAACAGAAAATCTCTGGAAATGGTTTCAAACTAAGATCCGAAATTATAGGAGTTGTTGCAATCAAACGACAACGCATGAAAACTGTCGGTTACCAGCAACAATAAAAATGCAGTGCATACAATTCAGATATGTTTTGTACACTCTATAATCTTGGTGAGCCATAAAAGTACGGGTCCCATTTTCGTCCTATCGAGTGCATTAAACTCTGTATACGCCCGAAGCGAGAGGATCGTTTGAAAAGTTTTATCGCTGCTTTGCTCTGCACTACTGTCCAAAAAGAGAAAGAAAGGGGAAGTAGAAGATGACGTGAAGGAGCGAATAGTAGCTATATCTCCGATACGATGCTTGAACTATTGGGGATCGTTGCATTTGATCGGTTTGCCCTCCAGCAAACGTGCTTGTCTCACGTAAGCGTTCCGCCATCTAAGACTTCACGGCGAGGTACGTTTGAAGATATACAGCATAGAATACATATTTATAAATGAATAGCACAAAGTGTGCACACACAATCGAGATTTCCGATATATCGATAAAAAGACATCTAGTAAAGAAAAGAGGCGATCTACAAAACTTCTTTCCCGTGAAAATTTTGGCCAATGACTGCAGTAAGAGAAAAAAAAACTTATTACAATAAATAATTTATTTGAAATATATAGAATCAATACAAGTACTTTGAAAGTATTTGAAGCGCGTGTACTTCCGAAAAGCGCATACCTCCGACCATTCTGAAATTTGGTATACATATGTATTTTGACCTCCCGATTATGAATATAATAGTGGAAATTGGCGCAAACGATATTTTCCGTATGGAAATAGAAAAAAACTGCATTTCATCAGCTGTGCGTTATAGCACTATACTGTAGGTTTAGACGATTTTAGCTTTCCCCAGAATGCACCACGTGGACTTACATATGTGGACCCCGGGGCTCGTCGATAGGGTTCTTTTCTTTATTTTTTTCTTCAGGTTCATCAGGGTTATGTTCGTTAGAGTTCTTTTATTTTTTTTCTTTAGGTTCTTTGTTAAATTTTTTTCTTTAGGTTTTTTCACTCGAGGTTAGTTTAGTTTAGATCTTCTAGGTTCCTGAGGTTCTTTAGGTTCTTTTTAAAGATTCTCTCCAGGTTCCGTCTTTATCGCTTTTTTCCAGAATTTTAAGGCTTAATGTTATCTTAGCCTAGATTCTTTAGGTTTGTCTAGGTTCTTACATTTCGATTTAGGTTGTTTCAGGTTTTTTTAGGGCGTTTCAGGTTATTATAGGTTTTTCCAGCACCGATCGGTGCTTTTATATTTCTTTGGAGGCTCCGGTACTGTTGATTTTGTTTCTGACATAAAACATGGGTTTTTCGAGTTTTGATCATGAAAATGGCATTTGCGCTAATTTTCACTATCATTTTCTTAATCAGGAGGTCAAAATACGTAAGTAAACAAAATTTCAGACCAATCGGAGGTATGCGCTTTTCGGAAGTTTATCCTTTGAAGTAACTATACATATTGTTGAAACAACGGTATATTGTGTTGAGTCAATTATATAAAAAAGTCAAATTATTTCCGTGAAATGAACCAGTACAAATGAAACAGGTAATTTTCCGTTGAGTCGATTGAATGAAGGATTGTATGGATTCAATATCTATTTGAATGAACAGGACCATTTTGTTAACGAAAATAAATCGATCAAATGCTTTATTCGAAAATCCATTTAATTGAAGCAATTAAATATCAACCAGGTTCAAATAAATATTATCAGCATTGAAACTAAAATTTTTCTGATTCAACGAAAAATTTAGTTATAATAGATATAATATCAATATCCTGTCCGACGTTTTTATATGATAATTCGAATAAATCAACAAAAAAAACCTAGTCAAAAGATTGAATATCTTTGTAGTTAATTAAATTTTCACTTCATTCAGCAGGCCAATCAATGGAATATGTTATTGGTTGGAAATAGATGGTATACTTATAAAAATTCAATGTATCTAATTATATTATATTTTTCTCTTAGTCAGCGTTTTGTCCTTTTTTTGTGCACGTTTCGTTTTACCAAAATGGATAAATTTTTCTGGAAAAACTGGGCGTGTCTGTCACGTGTTCGAAGGATATAGGGTAGCACAATATCGCGTCGAGATTTAATATGCTAAAGTAGGTGGAGGGGAAAAAAAAGGCTTGCCAAAATTTCCAGTAAAAGCTTCGTCAAGCGTGTATACCTTCACTCTTCTATGTATTGTGCACAGAAAGAAGGTCACCCCTCGCTATAGTCGCACCGAAAACCCACCGCCGCGGATATTTGAGGTGCGATTAAAGTATTTACGGGGGATCTAGCAAAACTCGTCGGCCGACGCCTCGTACACGGCACGCCCTGGATCATCTGTACGCTAATTGCTGGAATCCCTGCTTGGTTATCTTAAGGGATCTGCATAACCTTGAGGGCCGAAAAACATATTGATTTTCAATATTCCATTCAACGTAATGTGACTTCGAGATTTAATATGCGCCCGTGATCATCCGCACATGTATTAGACGAATCGGAAAAAATGTAGTTGTGAAAACTCATTTATCCATCACGAAACCTAAAGAAATAGTTAAAATACCGCCAACTGCTTAGTCGACTGCAAAAAAAACTGTAATCCCTTGATAGATACTTCACAGATGAAAACAATGACCCGATGTAATAATAGCCTCAACTCACCGGTTGATCAGTGCAACGATAATGTGAATTGAACAGCAGCCGTGATTGTTGCAGGAACTAAATCGTTGGTCTTAGATACGTACCACTTTTTACTACCAATCGACAAAATTTGGGTATACTATTCCGACTTAGTTTTACAATGAGAGGAAATTTTGGCATAAGTAACGATAAAATGACAATTATTTATTTCAATTTCCACAAATTATTTTTCATAGTCTGATAGTTTCAACAACTATTAAAGTAACAATGGAAATAGTTGTCACTTTATAGTATCAATACGATTTCCATGAGTGCAGTGACTAACACGCGCCACAGCATATGCCGAAATTAGTAGTCTAAATATTTATTCTTTCCGTGTACTGAAATCCCTGCTGGAACTAACGGTGCTGCATAAGTTTGACGCTCAAAAAAACGGGTCGTTTATAAATAATTTTTTGAGATGTTGAGAATAATATAGCATCGAGATTACCGGGCATTTTACCGGAAGCATCGCTTGGCTACGTTAGGAGTCTAAATGAACGTGGAGGCCAAAAAACGGGTCGAATTATCATACTTTTTTTAGTACAATATGGCATCGAGATTTGATATGCTGAAGTAGGGAAAGGAAAGAAAGAGGCTCACTAACATTTTCCAGTAAAAGCTTCGTAGAGTGTATTACTATAGCTTCACACCTCCATGTATTGTGCACAGAAAAAGCTCCCCTCTCTAGGCGCATCAAAAAGCCACTGGCGCGGTTATATATTTAAGTTGCGATTAAAGTTTTTACGGGGGATCTAACCGAGCTCGTCGCCCGACACTTCGTGTACAGCACGCCTGGATCATCCGCACGCGAATTACTGGAATCCTCGGTTGTGCTACCTTCTACACCACTTCGTCGCCTGTAGCGAGTTGTATGGAGTTCTGGCGAGGAGCAATATTGCCTCCCGAGGAAAAAAATGAAGAAGAAAACGCTTGATTTTTACGAGGAAGTGACGCATTCTACAAAGTTGGGGATTAGGATCAGAGACAAACAACTGACAAGTTCCGGTCATACATTTAAAACAAGTTCGATAAAAAAAAACTGAGCTTTCGTTATTTTTATCCAGCAAGTTGAGGTAAGAAAAACAATGAATATTGCATCACTATAAACTGTATTTTCCCAAAAGTCTTATATTCATTGAATCGTAACACTGTAAGTAAAACTGTGTTTAAAATAATGTAAGAGTTGAAAAAAATCCTGTTAATGTAAAACAGTGAATAATTATAATATTAAATGTTAATTATTTTATTATTATAATTAATTGTAATATTTGCAATATTATTAAAGCAATATACAAGATTATAGGAGTAAAAAATACCGAGAGTATAAAACATTTATCCGAAAAATCATTATTGCAAGCCGCTGTAGACTAGTTCAAAATATGACCGTGTATGCATTGTGAAAAAGAAAATAAAATAGATAAAATCAGTAAATTTCAAATAAATATTCTATCTATAAAGTACACAAATAGAAAGAAAATAAACGTGGCTGTAATAAAGATGTTGTGTTGTGTGTTCCCTGATAAAAATAATTAATAGAAGGCGATTTCAATAAAATCATATCGTTCCGAAAACGGACTTTAGTTCGTGAGGTTACGAAGTACTATCATAAATTTATTTATATTAAATCCTATATGTTTCGAAGTACTATCATAAATTTATTTATATTAAATCCTATATGTTTCGAAGTACTATCATAAATTTATTTATATTAAATCCTATATGTTTCCTTCATATCCTGTAATATTATCATAAATGATATTATTGTTGTATTAAATTTATCGATAAAATGATGCCAAACATGAAAACCAGAAAAAAAAGAAACCGACCAATAATTATGATTTGTTTTCGGTTGTTATCAATGACTAATATATATATTGTTCGAGCGGGTAAAAGATGGGTCAGAGTCGGGAAAAAAAAGAAGGCGTGTTTAGTTTTCGTTTTTGTGATCGGGAGGAAAAAAAGTGAGTTATAAACATAAAATAAAAAATAGCGACGCTTTTGAAGTCTGCGAGTGATCCCGTCGGTTAGCGAGAGGAGCGCGAATCTGTTGGTCAACTTCATTGCGAGTACCGTGTGAGGCCCGTCAATTACTCACATCTAGAAGGCGTACGATTCAATATTGAGGTTACCCGTGAGAGCCCGAGCTAGAGACGGAGCACTCGTAGATAGTCCGAATTCAGCTGAGCTGTAGAATATATCCTGAAATCATATACGACGATCGGTTGCTTTTCTCTCAAACGATGTTGTCATAAAAAGTCGTGCCTTGCCGTGAAGCATAGTCCAGCACATAATTGGTCCTTCGAGCCGGATCTCGGCGATTGGCGGTCGTCGATCATGGCAAGAGAGGGAGCATCGTTGGAATCTCGATAGAGTTAGTGAGTCGACCTAATATAGGGTTATTGCAGGAAAACTCTATCTCAACGACAAAATCGGGAGACTACAGTAAAAGCATCCTTATGGAGTGGAGAAGGTCCATGGAGAAATAATCGAGGGGCGGAAGTAATTGATAAAAATATTGACTGGACGTCCAAAAAACAACCCAAATTAGGTAACGCAAGAGGAACTCATCAGTCAATGTTGCCATGGAAGCAACAAACCACGTAGGGTATTTACATAGCCCAGAATTACTTGCGGGTGTAATAAACATAATTCCGGAGTGAATGGAACAGAACTATAACCGTTTTTACGATGCAAATCATGGACCCGATGAACCGAAGTTAGTGATGTTATCAAAGTTTCTTATGTTCGTAGCAGAAATAGCTCGTAGAGCCGGGACTACGGAAAGTATCGGGCGGTCGACATGACAAGATCGAATATCAAAAACTGGTACTGCAGAACGTAATCGAGACTCATATCACGAGATATGAGTCTCGAGACTCGCATCGCAATCGCGATAAACATGATCATCGAGATTCTCATTATCGTCGAGACTCTCATTATCGTCGAGAAACTGTGTTAAATGCACCTGATAAGACAATACGAAGTTCCGCTCTTAATAAGCCCCTTCCGAAAGGAAAATGTGGGTTTTGTGGAAATTATTGCCAAATCGTGACGGCATGCACGCGATTTCGCCAACTATCAATAAAAAACCGCTGGCAATGGGCTAAAGATAATGGTGCTTGCTTTAAATATCTGTTCCAACAACATAATCGTAATAAGTGTCGTGCAGACACATGTCAAAACTCGGGGTGTGACCTTTCGCATCATACCTTATTACATTCGGAGAAGATACCGAGCACATCTACTCCCGCTAAAACCAACAGAGCATATTCCCCAACTACTGAAAATAATCACGGGATGGCTAACACTTGGCGACTAGTTGAAAGTCGCATGCTGCTGAAGGTGACGTAGCAGCGAAAATAGGCATGGCTCTCAATTTACACGGTGTGAGCTAGATCAGTACCGAAATTACGAACAGCGAACGCGTTAATTTCGAAATCCGCGGGGAACCAAGGTGGCGTGATTTCCGTGTCAGGGGCCAGAACAATTCCGAATTTAAATCTACCATGTTAATCACTACGGAAAGAAGATATAAAAGATCTTCGACACTTAAACGATATCAACATTCAATGTTCTACAAAAGCCGATCCAAAGCTGCTTTATAGGACAAGACTATTGAGATTTTATCATTTCACGAGAAATATGCGGCACCGCGAGAGACGCTCCGGTAGCTTCACGCACTAATCTTGGTTGTCTGATACATGGATACGCCACACCAACGATGTTAAGAAGTCACCGAAATAGTGTATTTTACATTCATAACGAATCTCGTTCCATTTCCGAAAAGGTATTAACAAAGAATTTAAAGTTACAACAAGACGACGAGTTGCACGATCTCGTTAAAGCAGGGTTTAGTTTAGAAGCTATGGGTACAATCGCCGTTAGCCGAAAAAATACTTCAATCGAACGAGCTGATCGTGTGATGATGACGACCCGTCGATAAGCTGAATCAGGGTGCGGTTAATCCGTCACTAGATCAAAAAACAAGTACAAGAACATAAGAATTGATTTGGAACTCCGAAGCCAACACGTTGCACTCTGCTTAAAATTTCGACAAACTTCCCGCGGACATAGTGACGGGCACCAAATGGCCGACGAAAAGAGAATCGCTGAGAGTGATCATGTCTTTTCACACCGGTTACCGTAAGTGTCAAGATACTACTACAAAACGTATGGCGAAGCGGAACAGGCTGGGATCAGCGGTTAGAAAAGAAAGAGTTCGAAGAATGGCGACCATGGCTCGAAAAGCTTAACGATATGAAGAATTGTATCATACCTCGTTGTTGCGTTTCTGATGTGGCAGCATCGTTGGCCGCGGAGCTAACATGTATTTTGGGACGCGAGTACTCCAGCACTAGCAGCAGTGGCATATTGCCGATTCTACGATGAAGAAGAAGTAACACGAGTAGTGTTCTTCGTATCAGGAAAAAAGCCGCGTTGCTCCAATCGAACCAAAATTGTCTATTCCACGAATGGAATTATAAACAGCACTGCTAGCGAGTCGACTTTCTCATACAATCACAACCGAACATGACATTACGAGCAGTAGACGGGTTTTTTTGGACGGATGCTTGTGTCGTACTGTATTGGATCAGAACCGACCCACGAAAACACAATGTATGGTTAGCAAATCGCTTATGAGAAATTGATGTTCTGAGTAACGTGTCGGAGTGGCGATGGGTTCCAACCAAGTTGAACGCAGCAGACGGGGCAACACGCGATACATGGAAAGTACCGACGTCGGATTCTCAATGGTTACGAGGACCGTCGTTTTTTATGGAAAACGAATCGTGCTGCCTCGAAACCATAATATTTCACGACGACATGGATCTGAACAAAGGAACAAACACAGTAGCAATCACAATCGCAAAACCATGCATTAAAAAGCATTATGGATGTTCAACGTATCTCGTCTTGGCAAATACTTATTCAAACAAACACCCGCGTAATGCTTTTCATCCATATATATCTGAAAAAAGAAAAAGCACAACTCACCATGAGTTACCTCTATCGTGCAGAAGAATTATGCGCTCGAGCAATTCAACAAGAAAGTTTTAGTCAAAAGATAAGAGCGTTGAAGAGTTGCAACTCGGTCCGCAAAGGTAGTTGGTTGTCGCAGCTGACACCGGTACTGGACGAGAGTGACATGTTACGAGTACGGGGACGAATAAGCAATAGCAGATGGGGTTGCAATAGAGACGAAAACACCAACGATACTTGACGGTAAACACCCACATGTTCGTTTTAGTACTTTATCATCACCAAAAAGCCGGGCACAGCACACCAGAATCGGTCCTGAACGAGTTGCGACAAAAATACTGGGTCATTCACGCTTACCTAACGGTAAGATCGGTAGCAACAAACTGTCAATGGTGTCCAATACAGCGAGCGCAGCCACGTCCGGCGTTGATGAGGGAACTTCCAAAAACTAGACTAGCTCATCATGAGCGTTCGATTTTGCGATGTGGTATGGATTATTTCGGCACTATCACAGTCACTATAAGTCGGCGACATGTAAAACGATGGAGAGTTCCATTTACTCGTCTAACGACACGAGCCATTCATGTAGAGATGGCTGCATCTCTGGCAACGGACGGAGTCATAATGGTATTAAAACGGTTCACAGCTCGACGCGGAATACCAACAAAAATGTGGTCCGACAATGGAACGAATTTTCACGGAGCTGAAGCCGAGTTACGAAAGTCAATCTTTGCACTGGATGAAGAACGATAGAAAACCGAAGGCACAATTCGCCACATGGAATGCCATTTCATTCCTCTCTGTTCACCACACATGGGAGGTTGTTGGGAGAAATTAATTCGTGGCGTGAAAATAGCGTTGGAAACGACACTCCGAAAAGGAGCACCTGAAGAGAAGATATTTGCAACGTTGATGGTCGAAGCGAAATATTCGGTCAACAGTCGACCTCTGACACACGTTTCAATAGACCCGCAAGATTCTGAAAGTTTGACGCCTAACCACTTTCTTATTGGATCCTCGTCAGCAGTACCGCCACCAGGACGTTTTGGTAATTCAGATCTCTGTACACGGAAATAGTGGAGAATATCTCAACGTTTGGCAGGTATGTTTTGGTTACGATGGATCAAGGAATATATGCCAACACTTCAACCACGAAAACGTTGGACAAAAGAAGAGCCATCGATAACAATAGGGGATTCAATACTTATATATAACATAACAACACCCAACGAAATGTATGGCCTCGAGGGCTCGTCACGAACGTTTCCCCAGAACCGATGGACGAATTCGTGTAGTCGAGGTAGGAACGGGACGCAGAACTTGTACTCGAGCTATGTCAAAGCTGATCGTGTTGGCAGCAAAGAAAAGGAGGGTGGATGTTCTTAACACTCGTACTGGGGGGGGGGGGGGGGGGGGGTCTAACTCAAAGTCTAGATTTTCGCAACTTTTTGCATTTTAGTCCGCCATATTGGATCTCCTATTATGAATTTCTCAAATTTCAGTTTGGATTAGTAACTGGCGACCTCGAACACCCCTAAATACTAAATTGCAAGTGAATCCTGTGTAAGGACAAACTATGCTTTGATGCTTCGAGCGTTAATCCATAAAATAAATCAGTTATTCTCGGTTTTTTTTCATTTATTTAGTTTCTTCAGGTTACCACGGTTTACACATTACCTTTAAACTTCACAATACTTTGTGTAAAAGGAAATCACAGATCAATCATTTTTAGAGGTCGCTCAATCGACATCTATTTTTTTAGGTAAATATCGATAGAACAATGTTTTTAAAAATTCTGTCGGCTGTTTCACATGCAGGAGGTGTATTTGGAGGTCCAAGTACATTCTTTTGCAGGGTTTTAGAAAAAAATTTGAAAAAATTTTTTTACACACCTCAATATATAAATATTTTTCGAGCGGGTGAAAACGAGTCGGGGTCGGGAGAAAAAAAGAAGGCGTGTTTAGTTTTTGTTTTTGTGATCGGTAGGGAAAAACGTGGTGGCAAATGGCAAATCGGGTGGTTAACATCATTGGGAGTACCGTGTGAGGCCGGTGAATTACACACATCTGGAAGGGGTGCGATTCAATATTGAGGTTACTCGTGAGAGACCGAGCTAGAGACGGTGCACTCGTAGACCGTCCGAGTTCAGCTAAGCTGTAGAATATATCTTGAAATCGTAGACGACGATCGATTCCTCCTCTCTCACACGATGTTGTAAAAAGTCGTGCCTTGCTGTGAAGCATGGTGACGTTGTCCGACACACCGGTCATCCATCTTTGTAGTGACCGCGGCCCAAGCTGCTTAACTTTCATGTTCTTTGATGTCATGCCCAACTATTCCATCTGAATTCGTTCTTATTAGATAATACGTATCAATAATACATAAGCCACTTTATGTACTTACGAATAACAAGGCAAACTGAGAATTCTTTTAGCATTTTTCCCACAAAATTATTTATGTAAAAACTCTTTTAAAATGCTTCACGTATACATTCCTTACCGAAAGTTTTATTTTATCCGATTTGAATACCTTGCGATTATATAAAATCTACTAAATAATGAACCATATCGAAGATGCTAATAAGAGCGTTAATTTTGGATAATGTTAGTTCGAACAATTTTTGTTAAATCAGTTCCAAAAAAAGTTTGTCAAGTTTCCGAAAAACTTAATTATCCCTCTTATGAAATGAATTCACTCACCTTTCTAAATGCATACAATTTTTAAATAATTTTCTTTAGGATATTTTTATTTCGAGAAATGGCTTGAACGTTTCAAATTATTAATATATTCTTGTAAGAAAGTTTCATATTGAAAGAAAATGATAGAAAACTATTTCCTTTATATCAGGGTTGTACAAAAGATTATGATAATTCTTTCAGTCTGAACACATACGATTTATTCCGATATACTTTTTATAATTGTAAGACGAAATATAGGAAATTATAGGATCACTCCGTCAATGTCTCTTTGATTGCGAATGATTCATGTTAAATCACAGATTTACGATATAACACGATTAATCAGAAACGAATAAAAATTTATAAGTGACGAAACGTAAATTCAATATAAAATATTGTAAATCCGTTGGTGAACCATTCTTACTGATAACGTATCTATCGTATTGAAACCATGGAAAACGAGAACGAAAGGAAACTAATAACAACGATTGAATTTTTATAAATTTATCGAAGTCCGAATTCATTCAAATTCTATCGATCTGTATCAATCTCTATATTATATTTTTACTAGGGTTATAGTCCGGCTGACTAATCTAGCTCTTCAAAAAACTTCGAAAGTTTGCATCACGACTTCACTCAATATTGATGTCCTCCTTCTTCTTAGGACAGAACTGACAAGTTAGCAAAGCAGAAACAGTATCATTTTACGATTGGCGAACCAAACGTAAAATAAAAAGCGTGTGCGTAGTTTTTTCTTGATTGCAAATACACCACCAAAAAAAACACTGACCAGGACAACAAAAAAAAACATATTTCGCCGTTGGTTAGTTCTACTTTCGCTATGTGTTATTATTTTTCGGTCATCGTGTCACTTCTCCTCAATAAAGTGAGCGATAATACTCTGAAAATTTTATAAGGAAAGCTGGCAAAATTATCCGATGTATCAATAAATAATTACCGAGACCGATTTTTCTTTAGATTGACCTATCCGCCCACTTTTATCAAGCTACAGCAACGTTCCAACAGCTGATTTATTGAAAAAAAAAGGCTAGAAAAAATCCCCAATCAAGTGAAAAGGAAATTATTAACATGTTGAAGGAGAATCGTCAATAGTTTGGGTATTCCCCACGGGGATTTCTTCATGCGTTAAAAAAAGATAACCAAGAGCATCTACGTCTCTATCACATTCGCGGACAAATATATATACACATATGTATTCATATCTATGTACAGCATAGCAGCGTCTCTAAGCGATATATATATATATAGGGTGTAAAGGACAAGTCACGTACATGAACGAGTATAGCGAATAGTAACGGTGCGTTGCACACGAAGCAGCAGCTCGGATAAAACGCTTGTCGCGACCTCACGGCTTCAGTGTATAAGTACATGAGCAGGTTCGCGGTTGGACGCATTGTAAGCGGGAATCCGCGTTGTACATTCACGAGGCCTGAATTTGTTTCGCCAAAATAGTGAGCAGTGCTACGCCCAGTCTAACGAAACTAAAGAATCGGGATGTTCTACTAAAATTGATAGTATACATAAACAGATTCGTGTATAAAGGTATTGCATTCACTGCGTTACAAATGCTAGATAACCTCATGCGGTCGCGCGTTGCGGTGAATCGATTGAAAAAATTACGATCAATAGACCACCAACGCGAATTCTATTTTTGTAGCCCTATTTTTTTCGTAAACATAAGTATTGTAAGTAAATGACAAAATCTAGGGTACGACGTGCAATGTTAACTTCTATTGTTGTTGTCTTGACGCATACGTATAGGCACGACCGGGAAACCCCGTCGTAGCGGCAGGTGAATGGCCGTGACGTCACATACCGCAAAAGCAAACTACCGCGTTGAATGGCCTTGATCAAAACCCAATTCCACCATGATGTGTTGTACATGTGTGTGCATCTGTGTTTACGCTCTGTTCTATTCTCGAATGGGTTTCCTTTGTTCAATTTTGTATGAAATGTCATTTGCACATAGACATGAGAAATTATTTTTGATATATAAGCCACGTGGACCTCGGCTCGACGTTTCGATAAAATAAACGCGGAATAAAGACAGCGTTTAATGAATGATTGCCCATCATTGCAATGTGCAAATACCTAATTCGCGATTAAACGTTTTATAGACACCTCCGAGGGAAGTAGAATATAGAATGAAGATCACGTACACGCTGTTTTTCGTGTTTGCACATGTGCAAATTTCGTATCAGGTAATTTTTATATAGATTCCGCTGTTTTTCTAAAAAGAAAAAAAGGATTCTCAGACTGAATAAACTGGAGTTGTAAAAATTTGAAAAATTCTTCAGAGGTCGACTCCGGAATCCGATAGCTATGTAGCAGCAGTCGTGGAATTTGCACCGGAGGATCCATCTCCGACCGGCGAGCCTTCGATTGGCCTCAACGCAGCCGGTTACATATCTTTCATTGAAAAAGCGGGAAAACAGGTGGGTTTTCTTACAAAATAACGATATTCTCAGAGATGAAAATCTGTATTTCCTCGGAAAATACGACAGTGTTTTCTTACTATATTTACCTTACGTTCCACTGAATGCGTATTGCTTTATGACAGTGACCTTAAGGATTACAGTAACATCTATTGTATTTTCATGGAATCACTGTTCGAAATATTTCGTAGGGGTGTGCGGGTACCCGATTCATTCGGGTACTCGAGGTTCGGGTCGGGTCGGGTACTCGTCGAGCCGAAATTTTTTCAATAGCCGAAATCGGTTACTCGATATAATCGGGTACCCGATGTATAATTGCGTACTTGATGTAGTCGCGTACTTGATATAATCGTGCACTCCATATAATCGCGTACTTGATATAGTCGGATACTCGATGTATAATCATTAATCGCGTACTTGTTATAACCACCGCCCGGTTTATAAATTTACATCTCATATTATAACTGACAAAATAACATATGAACCAGCTCTACCGCAGCTGCAAAAAGAGTACACTCAGAGAAAAATATAATTGAATTAACTCAATTTTCAAATATATAATTTATTTGTGGATATTCAAGTGCATGGGCTTGTTGGAACCAATTATATATCTATGGGCTTTTTTATTGAATGAAAATCAAAATTTAATTAACTGAACGAAATATTTAACATTTTTGACTAAATATTGTGTTGATTCTATTAAACTATCCTACTAAAACATCAAGACAATATACTTATACATATTATATCGTCAATCCAATCAACTACATTTATCGTTGAATTAAGACATTGAAAACAATATTTGTTTCAATGTGGTCAACATTTCTTTCACTGTAGACAATATTTATTCGAACCAGTTGAGTTTAATATTTAACTGCCTCAATTAAAGGGATTTGAACCGGTGCGGTCTTCTAGTTAGAGTACTGGCTTTTGCTCGTCTTTGGTCGTCTAGTTAGACCTGACCATCGGTAAGTCGCGGGTTCGATTCCCGGTGCCGTCGAAAATTTTCGTCGAAAAATAAAAATATGGACGCGATGAAGCTCTATCTGTATACGTGCGACACACACGGGTAACTGTGGGGGTCGCATGATACAGCTGTAGTTTGTGTTTACATTCTCGGACGAAAATCGTGACGTACCTCCGGTGCCGTGAGGCGAACTCGAGACCGGCTATATCCGCATAAGGTTTTTCCGCAATGTTTTCCTATGCCCTTAGCAGAAATGCTATGGCAAATGCGATATAGAGGGAGAAGTCGGATGCGGCCGCATCGGGGCCTGGTTACTGATCCGGACCAGGCCCTCAGGGGGGACTGGCTACTGACCCAGGTCGACACTGTAATAGGCGTAGTGCCTGCAGACGGGAGGAAATGCGAATTAAAAAAAAAAAGTTAAATGGATTTTCAAATTTATATTTAATGCATAATGCATATAATGATATTATAATTCATTTAATATTTATTCGACTAACGAAATATATAGTTTAATTGTACTGGTTCTATTCACGAATAAATCGGCTCATTTCAATAGTTCATTCAACGCAATATATGATTATTTTTAGTAAATATATAGTTGCTTCAAATAAAAAAATATTTGAATCAATTAAATATATTTCAAATAAATAATTTAGTCTATTCAATTCATTTTTTCTCTGAGCGTATCATATGCGCGTTGTTTTTGCACTCAATTAGATGTTTGTTAGATAAATTGTATTCCTGCTACGCAGGTAAGCAGTGAATAAACTTTTTCAACGGCGGGTAACATTGTTACGCCTAGTCGCTCCACACTATTCACTGAACATGTTGAGAAACTTTGTTTTCTCCACGCTCATGTAAAAATATAGTTTGTTACTTACGTTGTACTTCTTATATAATTTATGGACAGATGAATACATTTTTTTTTTTTTTTCTAAATAAAGCCGCCGTTTGAATCTTATGTCCAGCTACTAACAGTACTTTCTTAATCAACGTGAAAATATTGAATATAAAAACTATTTAGATATCCGAATCTTATCGAGTACTCGAAAGATCCGGGTACCCGACCCGAACAACATAAAAATTACTCGACTCGACCCGATCCGAAAAAAAGTGCTACCCGCACACTCCTAATATTTGGTAATTATTATATTCTTAATACCGCGTAATGAGTGAAATTTAGTACACAAATACTAGACTAGACTAGTATAACGTACACTAATTTTACAATGTGCTTTAATATTAAATTTAATAAACGCAATATCTACAAAAGAATCCATGCGATACGTCAATTTACGTACAAAAAATATCAACAGTGTTTCCCTATTATTGCTAGTAAAATAGATTTCAACAACTAGAACTTTAATGCGTGTACTTACTGATAATATGGATCATTTACAAAAAATAACTACTTAATGAATTTGTAAGATAAATATGCAAAGAATGAAGATTTTATAAAATTTGAAAACCTTTTATAAATTCAGATTTTTTAATTTTACATACCGATTATGTATCCACTTCCGACCTAAATTCCAACGAACTCGATGTGGTTCTTCACGCAACCTAGCGTAATATGAAACTGGTACGAACAATACTCAAAACCGAACACACTATTGAATAAGTCCGTCGTGAGGAAACATGAAGATGCACCTGTGTCACTATACAAACACGTGGAACTATTATTACGCATCAAACTACAATGAAAAAAAACTCATTTTTTTCACCCGTCGCAGTGTTAAAGTGCTAGAGTATATACAGCAAAAAGATGAAGTGCACAACTGTAGCAGGGCGACTTCTACGTGCTCGGGGCCGGAAATTCGATAAGGACAGTCTTATCACGAATGTTACGCATGTATCGGAACGTAGTGTAGTAATTATATTATTCAAAGGAAGTAGGAGGTTCCTAAAATGACATTACATTTGAAAGTAACGATCATGGATATTTTCTTTGTAATACGTACATGAACAGCGGTGATTTTCATGGCAGTGTTGAAACGATAGATTGGCGTAAGCAGAGTCCGCGATTCCCGTACTTTTGTTTCCCAGGTAACATCTAAGTAAGACTAGTACTTTCTCGGTTATTCGAAAAATCCGGATAATCCGGACCGAGCGAATCTGACACTTCAAGACCGAATATTCGGTTTACCCGAAACTATCCGGAGTCGATCAAGATTCGGGTAGTTCGGAAAGTCCGGGTACTTCAGTTAGTGTGGGTACTTTGAGTAGTCCGAGTATTTCGGATATTCCGGGTACTTTGGGTAGTCCGGGTACTTCGGGTAATCAGAGAACTTTGGGTAGTCCGGGTAGTCCGAGTAATTTAAACAGTACACAATTTGTTCTTTATAATTTTCGTCGAGTATGGCTGCTTGATGAATTACAGTAGTTCCAGCGCTAAGTGGTGCTCAACGCCCTCAAAGATGAGTAATGCGGAAGGAATTTCGAAGACTTCTCGAAGGAATAAAAATCTAAAAAGTATCATTTATAGAAAAGGTGCTGAAACGATTCATTTTGCATAACAATAGTTCCGAAATATTATTAACAAATAGATTTTAAAAAATCGTTTAACAAATTATCCGTTAACCTAACTTTTTTTTCGAATAAAAATGATATTTTAATTTTCCTGAATACGTATGAATTTTTCAAGAATTTTGTCTACCCAACGAAATTAGATTTCTTTCGAAGTTATTTTTCTTTAAAAATGTGTGTTAAGTCACAAATTTTTTATGTGTTTCCCCTGAAACCAAAAATTACGCCCAAGAAGTTTCCAAACGATCGATCGAATAGATTCACGAATAAATCTAAAAAATTAACAAAAAAATGCGATTTTTATAAAGTGCACAAAATTCTAAAAAAAGTTATACGTCTTCAGGGAAAATTAAATACGATTTTCCTTTTAAAAAATGATGTTGACGGCCAATCTGTTGAACAATAGTTTTTTCACCTACTTGTTAATTACATTTTGCAATTGTTATTATGTAAAATCAAGCTTTTCAGCCCTTTTTATACGCTCAATTTTTTTCCGATTTTTATTCTATCGAGAAGTGTTCGAAATTCTCTCTGAATTACTCACTTTTGAGGCCGTTAAGCACCACTTAGCACTAAAACTACGTTAATTTAATTAATTAAGCCACTGTCGATATTTGTATAGATTCACATTTTTCAAAATTCGAATCGATTCAAAACGATTGTTGTACCTTTTCTACAGCGAGTACGGTATGGAAATAGTGCATCGTAAAACGAGTGCAGAAAAGTGGCTAGTCCACGCAACCGTTCGTCAACAATTGTTCAATTGAACGAACCACTTTATCTTTAGTTCAAACCCCACACTCATTGCAATCGCAAACTTTCGGCCCTTGTTGCACAATATACTATTATTGATTGTACACTGAGAAAAAAGTTTATACACGACATCAAAATTAGTTAAAACGGTTGTTTCTCATATTATAACAGAAGCGAACGAACGTTATTATTTATTTATTACGTATGTATAACATGGGGTTTAATGATCACATCAAACTATTGAGATGTTTTTTTATGCACATTTGCATAAAATTAATTATTATACTCCCTCGCGGTGAACGATGTAATCTGGAGGTACATGCAACTAAATCCATGCATTCAACTATGCATTAGTTGATTTGGATTATCAGAACAGTGACTGCTGACAAGTATTTAAACAATTTAAATATAATGCTATATTATGTCCAATGGATGTTCAATAGAGACTGATAAGGAAACTTCTGATTCAAACATGTATTTATTAACTATTAATAGATCATAATTTGGAAGGATTGAGAAGTGCAAACGTCCATTTATTTATCGTTAATAAATCATTATTTGTGACGATTGAAAGGTTCAAATAAAGGATTCGTCAATTATAACAAAATATTCAATTCGCTATATTTACCATTATGATTCGTTAATCGTTATCAAATCCTAGTAAATATAAATAAACTCATTTCTCAATGTATAGAGCGCCATACCTTACTATGATGCCGAATCTTCAGATTATTTTCTTCATTTCAATAAAGAAAAAAACAACAATACAAAAATATCCTACGAAGATTTTGTCCGTTTTTCTGTAATCATTTTCATTAAATTACTGAAAAAACTCGTTAAATATCATGTTGGGCTGTTCAATTGATAGGTAAATATTGATAACGATAAGAATAATTCACATAATCGAAATTCAAGAATGTCATTTCAAATGAATACGCACATCCCGATAGAGATATCTTTACTGTAAAAATTTAGATCTTGTATACTTTGAGAGAAAACGTACGATGTATTTTACGGAATGGGTCCAGATGCAACAGCGTAGGTTTTGGGGGTTGGAACAAGGAGGGTAGTACTTATAGCATACGACATGGTAGTCGTCAATAAGACCAGCAACGACAGGAGCCAGGCGAAACGTTAATTGAGCATCACAAGTTGACCTAGTTCCCAGCATCGATTCGATATTGTTTCGATGCTTTTTTTTCCTTCTCTTATTATTGAGTTGCACTGCATCGTCATTGCCTAAGTATTATTCTGCTAATTTCCTTCTTCCGCGAATAACTAGTAGTAATTCTAATTACTTCAGCGAGATCGAAAGAAATATAGTATCAGTTAATGGAGAATGCTCTTCATTATGGCACTCTTCGTCGTAGCCCGACCGCATTTACTTCCAGCCTACGACTCTCACTCCAATTGAACGAACCACTCAGTTCTAATAGCGCGAATTTGATCAGCTTATATAATATTGAAGATCTTTACTATTACCACTCAATATTATTCTCCATTTTCACGCCCGTCTTATCGAACTGAACTCGGAGACGAACTCTGTACTAGCACGAGCAATGCTTGCTCCGCGATATCGGGAAACCATTATTCGCGACCACTTCTGATTTTCCGCTTCCATCTGCGTTCCACTGGCCAGCCCGTAATCTATTGAGCATCTTTCTCGTTCACTGAACTCAATGTTCTACCTGACACTCACTCGTAGAATTATTGCAAGATCGTATCCAAGGATACAAGGATAATGAGTTTTGTTTAAAAGCAGCGCAAAATCTTATTCCATTTGATCTTTTTACGTTCTGAACACGATTTTGTAATTAAAAAAACTTTATCATAATAGTTAAAGTTGCGATAAATTCGTTGGATTACAAACTCAATCTTTATTCAAGGAAAGAAAAATGGTGGAAAGTAACGGAAGCTTCGTAAAAATGGAAATTAATGAGGAAGTAGTGTGGAGAAGATACCAATTTCCGTCTTTCGTTTCAATATATTAGAGAAATTAAAGCTTCGCCAAATTTTAGTCTATAAAGGAGAATAAAGCGATATTCAAATTCCTATGAATTACAAAGCTTTCCTCCGATCTATACTAAATTATATATCGATCATTACGAATGACAGCAGTGGACGCGCGGTCGGTGTGTGGCTTTGGCGGTCCCGAGAGGTAAGCAGCATTGCTTGCGGCTATAACTTGGATGGGTGACCGCTTAGCCACACACTGGTTTGCGCGTAAATTGTTGAGCTAGAGGCAGTTTTTCTGAGTTTCTAATGTATACTAATACAGTAGAAACTCAGTAAAAATAAAGCCGCCTGTATCGGCCAGGTTTCCCGCAGAAACTGTGAGCCCTCGTGCAAATGCGATACAGTGTAGGGTATTAAAAAGAGTGACTGCGGACAACACTCTAGAGAGGTCTCTAGGAATGAGACGGGGAATAAAGGGAAGGGGATAATAAAAGCCAATTGGCGTACTTGAGGAATGACCACTATACAATCGATCATTACTGCATGGAACTTCCTTTACGTACAAAGTTGAGCTCATTAGCTCATGTTTTGCTAAAATTGAATTTAACGAAAAATGGAGAGACCTTTTAAAAAAAAAGGTGAACTATACAATCTAGATACCTGCGTCGTGTAATAAAAAATTACAACGATAATACAAGACCTGCTGCTTCGAATTACAAAAGCAACAAAAATGTGATGACAACAAAATGTTCTCCATGAAATGGCAACAATTATAGTAAAAAATGTTTATGTATTGACGGTAAAAAGCACGGCAATCTCCAATAATTTAGAGATTTTATATCGGAAAATAAAAATAAGCGTAAATTGGTGAAATATTTTATTTAAACTAACGCTTTAAGACTTTACTATTGTTCATGATGTAATACGAGAGCACATATGGCGCTCTTTGGAGGTCGAAGGATGAAGCGAACTTAGTGATCTTTGAGACTGAGGTTCGTAATATCATTACACCCACCATTGCCACAGCCCTTTTCGAAATATCTCGGAGTGAAGGGTTGCAGCAGCGGAGAGAGTGGAGCGAAGCTTGCAATATGGTGGATATGATTCGATTAGCCTGCCTCGATGAGTCCTCGGGTGATTTTCTCCGTCGGAACCTTGGCTTTTGATACAAAGGTGAAACGTGACAGTGACAAATAGTCTCTTGCCGAAGTAAAGATCTAAAAACAACAGTGACGAAGACATACGGATGTTCCAGGGACTTTCAAAGAATGAATCGCCAAGAAAATTGCCCGTTGAAGGAGAATAAAGAAATCTTTATCCTACTGTCTGTCACTAGTTGATTTCGTCTTTCGAGTTCCGTCTCCTTAGACCATTACAAGCTGCTTTGTGCACTTGATAACCTTTTAAACATATTTTTTTGCCATTTCCTTCATTTTCGGCCATTTTTTAATCCGGTTTTACGGCATTTAAAATCGAGATACTACAATACCATTGGTACTATTTTCTCCACACGGCGTAATCTTGCCATCTGGAAAAATAAATGAAAAATCTTTTGCTAAAATGACTTTACTAAAATCACCTCATTGACTTCAATATGGTATGGAAAGTAAGGTTTTTCGCGCGCTTCGTGTGCGTACAACTGCAACTGAAGTCGCGATCGACTCACTGTTCTTAGATCTTAGATCGCTCATTAACTTCACTTTTCCAAAAATTCCAGAAGCCTATCTAACTAATTGTGAATCTACCGTTGTTTTGATTAACCAACAAAGCAATCGTCGGGGATGTCAAAAAGAATATTAAAAATGTATTCAACGATTCAATACCATCCAACGTATCAAACAGATCAAAATAATCGATTGTATCTTCCGTGAAGTGATAAACTTGCAGAGCATACGTGTGAAACGATGGGATAATAGGACTCGATCTTACTTCAAAGGAGAATATCCTTCATCTATGTAGACTACAACATCGTCTTCTGCACAATGTCAAAGACGATAGAGCTAAAAGTTCACGACATTCTTGTGGACCGTTCACAATCTCTCTGTAGAATCTCTCGTGTGTGAGCTTCGCTAGGGTTGCTTATAGCGAGAAGAGGAATGGCACAGACGAGGCACTTGTGATTAATATAGTAAAGGACCAAGTCTGACGTACGGTATAGTCTTCTAGATTCGCTATCAAAGGGCTCCAAGAGTATCGTAGACGGAAGCGAGGGATAGCCCAAGAACGGAAGAGACGCCTAAGCCCTCAAGAACATGTGTGTAGCTGGCGTTGAGGAAACTTTGCGGTGACATAGCGAAGCTATATGCTACTATAGATCGCGCGTCGAGGACATCTCTAGTTTAACAGCTTCATCCGGCGCGTTGATAACGTGGAACTCCACCTTCGCTTGAAATCGTAGAATTTGTTCAAGTCGTTGAATTCACTTTTTCAAATGTTGACTTTTTTCCGAGCTTTACGTACCGGTATATTAATCCGTAATATTTTTACTACATTTTCTCGGTTAATGTAGTGTTGTCTCTATATCATTTTTATTCATGTTTTTCTTAGATAGACTAAGTATTTACTGATTAAGAATTCTGATGTATTAAGCTGATCAATGATTGCGTATTCAAAAACTTTTGCCTTCCAAATCATCGAAATCAGTTGTATAAACTGTTTTTATAGCTGGGACTGAAACTTCGGGCACGGCGATCCCGGACATGTCAAGAATGACAGAGAAAAAAAAAAGAATACGAATGGTCCCCAAGCACGCAGATTTTTTTTTCTCTCTAGCAAAAAAAAAACTCGTTTGGGTAATTTGAAAAACAAAACAAAAAAACAGCTGTAAAGAGGATATTTTAAAATTTCAATTTTTTACAAATCTACCTCTATAAGGAAGACATTTATTATTTATTTTGGCTTCCTCACAGAGGTAGATTCGTTAAAAATTGAAATTTAAAAATATCTTCTTTACAGCTGTCTTCAAATTTTATATGATGAAGCAATATGCAAAGTTCTACTTTGCATCTTTTTTTTCTCTTTAATTATCCATATTGTGTGCAGCTATAGAACACCCTCAATCGCATTTTGATTGAGTACAAATTTTTATCTTACTCTTTAACTTTTGCGAGAGTTGTAAGCGAAAACGTTCATTTATTTAAAAATTTAAAATGCCATAAAATCCGAACCACTTTACCGATCGGCACCAAATTTTGTACGTAACAGGGCTGTATGGTATTTTTCGACTGTAGAACATTTCAGGTCGTTTGTTAAGATTCCACGTGATTTAGAGAAAAAATTTGTTTTTTCGAAAAATTCTAAATTCAAATCGGGACCGCTTTACTGATTTCGCTGAAATTCAATACCGAACATCATTTTACGTGTCTCTATTTATGAAGAACTATTTAGCTAAATTGGCGAACTTTTACGAAAGTTAGAGCGATCACATTTTTTTGAGATATTAAAAATTCTATAAAATCCGTATACATCCATACATTGAATTAAAAATCACGTCAATTATAGAGAAGTCAATACTCTAGTTGCGTGCCAAATTTCGCGATCCATTGTGCCGTTCGCGAGTTATGGACTATCGAATGTTTGGTGCCTGGAACACACACACAGACATATTCTAGACCACTTTTCTCGCCGTTTTAGGTGGTTCTGAGTATGTTAACATGAAAATCGCGAAAAAAAAAAACATATTTCACGAAAACAAAGCTTCCTTTATGAGGAAGCAAACGGAACATAACAAAACGAAGGTCCTTCAACTTCATCGTATTTGAAAGATACTCCTGACCTTCCATCATATCCAAGCTTAGCATTTTCTTATCTTCCCGGTCAAGTCTTTCGGGTAACGGTTACTTTTCGACAAGTCTATGCTTCATTCCTTTTATTTGGTTTTGCATCTTTGCTCTCACTTCTTGTTCGCCTTTCTACACACCAGTTAGTTTTAGTTTAAGCTACGAATTTTTAAATTATCCACAATGTTGTTTGGGTGGAAAAACTCCTTCTTTTCTATGGATTTATAGTGTGGAGAAATTTTCAAAAGATCCATTTAATAGTCCAATATTTCGCACTGTAGCAACAATTATTATTATTACTATGATAATAATCATTATGATAAAAATTGTGGTTAATTCGAAGATTTTGTTTTCAAAACAATTCAATTTTTCTCGTAGTATTTTGCTAACAGACAAAAACAACGAAACAGCAATGTGTGGTTTCCTCTTCACAGATTCGTTATTGCTCCGAGGTAAATGTTAATTTCAAACACTGACACACAGACTCTTTCTGAATATCATATTTCAATGCGTGCAATATTCGTACCATTCGGAAAAGAATTTTACATAAGTACTGTATATTAATTTCCAAACGAATTCATCATTAACAATCCAATATTGGTATATTTAAGTAAAGATTTCAATACTCACGTACTGTAATTTTCAAATACGAATATCGTAAATTTCTTACACCATTCTCAACTTTACAATAAAAGTATATGAATAAGAAATTCATATGGGCGTATCTCACAAACCTTCGACTTTCACGGCCTCAAAGAATAAGAATCTAGTTGTAGGAGCACAGGATCGCTAATTTTTTATACTTATCTTGAGACCTTTACAAAGCAATATTTGTTTATGAACAAGGCATCATATACAGGGTGCTCGCATAAAAAATCATATTATCATTGTAACCAAAAATCATTTATTTAGTGCTAGTTAATTGTAAGAACTATATTTGAGTGCGTTTTACAAGAGTTTAACATATTTTCAATTTATTGAAACAACTTTTATAAATACTGCTGACGCCCACGACATAGTTTTATCCCTTTCCATAGGGAATTTTTCTAATTCAATTTTACTTAACTCGTATGCAGAAAATGAAAAGTGTGACTGGTCATAATGACTACTAACTCGAAATATAATTTCGATAATTTTGCAACAATAATAGTTGGAATTTATCATGCAATTTTATAAACCTGACATTTTCGAACCTGACAATTGCATACATTTTGAAACAGAAAAAAAAATTTTCTCGTCGAAATGTCGAGCACATCTGCGCAAATCGTAGTCGTGATAAGAGTAACATCCTCATATGAAATTTAATAATCTTAATCGACCCGTTTGGCTGGGTAACGATGGGGAAAACCTGACAACTTTTTCCCCACGCAGCAATAATAATTGACTCTTCGACGTAAATTTTACTTTATTCAATTCGTGATGAACTTACCTTCATGTGCATCCAATTCACTTGGCTCAATTACCTTGTGCTTGTATTCCTGATCCATATAACGGTGGATGTTAGCTTCATCATCGAAACCGAGTTACAGATGTTCACAGGATAACCGCTTAATTTTCTGACATGTTTCGCGATTGCAATTACGCACATTATGTATATTGCATCTTACCAGCAGTTCATGATTTGTTTCTTATCATTCTAAAGGTGCATATCAATGCTGCCCGTACAATGTGACGTAAAAGTCAGAGTTACACGCGAAAACATTGATAATTTCCCCATTTGAACCAGGATAAAACAGTCTATTGGTGCATTATGAATTTTTTTTTTTTTTAGATAGATTATACTTCGTACATCTTAGAAAAAGCTTGATACTCGCGTAATTCATTCTGTGTAAATTACTATCGCATTTCGCAGTCGAATTACACGAAAGTCAAAGGTTTGTGAGATACGCCCATATACTCCGTTCGTATATTTCACATAGATTTATTAAATAATAGATATATTAAATTTACTTGCATTTGAAACAGTCTGTTTATTGCTCCAGAATGTCGACATAATAGTATTCCCCGAAGATGGCTTGACATCCGTTTATATACCACCTAGGGAAGAACTCGAGAGCATCACGACTTTCATACCACCACCGTCCAGCAATTATAATCCTTGTATTGAGTCGAGGATTCCTGTAATCGGGGTAAGATAGTATATAAGAGCAGATTTTGATGTTTTAACACATTTTTTACGGTCAAAGAAACATCTATATGAGCATTTGGTTATATAACATTTGTTAACAAAAATTTTACTTATTAAACAAGAAAAATCTCGTTTACTTTCATTTCTTAAAATCTAATGTTATTAGGGCAACACAATTTTGAATGGGAGAAAATGTACTGAATAAATTAGAGTAATTATTTTAATTTATCAGGAACTGAGACAAATTTCTTGTGCTGCCAGAGAAAATAGTCTTTATGTTGTTATAAATCTTGCCGAAAAAGTTGTTTGCGACAACGAAACAACTTGTCCCACTGACAAGCGATTGTACTACAATTCAAACGTGGTGTTCGATCGCGAAGGAAAAATAATAGCAAGGTAAGCAATCACTGTTTTAAAATTTGTATGGCAAGCAATTTAAAATCGATTCTGTCTTACACACACACAGAGAAATAATTCGTTACCCTAACCAACTTGTATGCCTAAATATCTTCCAAGCGAATTAGTTGGCTAGGTTAATCAAATTTTTTCTTGATAAGCTGACAAATAATTTGGTTATGTCACCTAATTTATTACCAACTAGTTCCTCTGTTGGTCAAACCAACTGATCTGTCGGGTACTGGTCCAAACAATTTTATCGCTCCGAGCCTGTCCAACGAATTCTTTTTTTCCGTGCAGATACAGGAAAACCAATCTCTATTTAGAGCCTGCCTTCAATACCACAAAGATCCCTGAAGTTGTGACATTCGACACCGACTTTGGAGTTACTTTCGGGACTTTCACATGTTTCGACATTATCTTCAAAAAGCCAGCTATGTATCTTACGAGGGTGAAGAACGTCACGGACATCATATTTCCAACTGCCTGGTTCTCTGCAACGCCATTTCTGACTGGTAAGCTAAACTGCAATTACATTTAGATTGATTAATCTAAATTCTACAAGCACAAATAGAGAAATCATTTTTGCTCCCAATAAAACAACAGTCAATCGGAGGACAAATAGGATACTTGAGTATTTTGAACGCGAATGTTTTTCCGGCTTTCGAAGAGTCAAACCCCAAACAGTCAAGAAAAATCCTCTACTTTAAAACTTTCAAAAACATTTATTTATTATGGTTGAACTTTTTGTCATGGAAGATATAAAATACAAAAACAAATGAAATTTCTATGATGCTATTTCAAAAGATGCATTCTTCATGTAGCATGATTCATGAAGATGTTAATCTCTAATACCAGTAGTAGACATCAAAGAGCTGAATCGAAATGAATAGAAAGTGCGAAATATTGTTATCACGGATCCAGAAATAACTGATTACGTTGCAGTCCCCGGTAGGAACCGACTATGGACCTCCTAACTCTATACGCATTCATCTCTACACAAAAACTGTACAGCTACCATTTTTTCGTGCAGAGTTTTTGCATAGAGATCAGTTCGTGTATAGTTGGGAGTTGTACAATCGGTCCCTACCCGCAGTCGCTACTTGAACAAAAAAAAAACACTAAATCAGAGGGACGAACAGGTCACTCGATAATTCAAAAACCAAATGTGTTTCCTCCAAGCCACTCAATAACTTCTCATGAATTTATTGGTTGAATTTTCAAAATCCACTAAATATCAGTCGAAAAATATTTTTTGTTGACACGTGATAACATTCAAGGAGATGTTAAATTCTAATAGCAACAATAGACTTCGAATGGCTTAACGAAGATCCGTGTGAATGGAAAGTGCAAAATATTCTCGTTATGAATCCAGAAATGATCGATTACGTTGCAACCGCTGTCGGGAGTTCTGTTCGGTCAAAGTTATTTGTTCGCTTCTCTCCATGGAGCATATTCGCGGCTCGATGAATACCGGAAATTGAGTTTCCGATTTGGTTCCATTTGCCGTCATGAAAGTTAGAAGCGGATAAACCCCATGGAGTTGCTGGTACACATACACATCTCCGCTATCCATAGACATCAGATCTGGCGCTTGAGAGCGGAATGAGTGTGGATATCAGTAGGTTTCGAATACTACGCTTCGAAGCATCGATCGGACTCCCTCCTAGTGGCCGGCGGTTCTGCAAATACTAGGGGCGATCTTTTAGGCGGTATTGAAGGTACATAAAAAACCGAAAAGGGCCAAAAAGCGTAATACACATTAATATCCTATTAAACCTCGTTTCTCATGACTGACAGACTCAATCGAAAGCCTCTAAAAGAATTAATACCCTCATCGCAACAAAACAAACAAGATGGACAATTTAATTATCAAGATCCCTCGTCACTGAATAAAAGGGAGCTGAACCTCCGCCCAAGTCTTGCATTAGCGATGAAGGGTCTTTTGAGAAAAATCTAATTATCGCCAAGGTTCACATGCTCACCTCATCTCTCTTATTTATTTTCTCTCATTTACTTCGCTTCTCATTCGATCGAAAAAGGAAAAAGGGAAGGAGAAATCGAAAAGGAGATGAGAGAAAAGAGAGAGGCATGAGAAAAACGAAAAAGCTTTTATCGGGAAGAAGAAATCCCAGCGCTATCTCGTGGAGAACGTGTTCATGAAACTGCGACGAATCCTCAAAAGGACTCTCGACTATTTCTCTCTAGAGGAAAAATTCTTGAGGGTATGCCACATATACCATACATACACATATATATCCGTATACATGGGCATATATATAGACTAGACTGGTGTAATAATGGCGGTAATGGTATACCTATATACTTATACATATGTATAGATACTAATGTACCACGAGGACGACCTTCGAGGTGGCTATGAACGATTTTACCCTGCGATCAATTCCATGCCCGATTAAATTTTCGCGATTATTTCGGGGGCGTTAGGGATTTATCGGGCGGAGAAATTTCATAAAGCTTGTCGACGTCGACGACAACCGCGACGTAGACAACGAAGGGGTGGAACCCCGGATACCCAGGGGTTGAGGTACGTGTTCGTGCGGATATAACAGCAGCAGCTATGAATGCTGCCATGGCAGGTTGCGCTATCTTGTTCGCTCGCGGGGATAGATTGAATTTGGGTAACGTTAATAAACAATGCCGGGAGCTCCAGAAATCGACCCGAGCGCGTCTCCCTCTCACGCCCACTTTCCTTTCTCACTTTCTCTCTCGTCTCTCTGGGTCAGTCTTTCTCTCTGTCAGTGACTACTGTGAAATTAAGTCCAAAATATTAATCCGAGCCATGGCCGATATTTTTACGACACTATGGATTTAGCTCCTCCTCAACAAAAATAGCAACTCATAACTGAGCAACAATGTTCGGCAGATGTTTTATCACTTTTTCCCCATGTACTCGTTTAGCAACTCTGGGAGTTTATTACCCTGTAAAAAAAGTACTTTAAATGTAAGACAGGTAGTAACATTTTTTTATGCGTAAACTGGAATACCTTATTTGATATACAAGTTCGATATAAAAGCAATGCCTCATAGAGTAACAAATCTATAATTACTCTATACTTACAAAAATTACTAGCTTGTGCATGAAAACGTCCAGCATCTTGTTAGAGTCGTTTATTTTCATGATAAATGGGAGTGGGGGTTGATCATTCCATGCCGTGTTTTTAATAATATGTAAATTGAATTTTTTATCTTTGTTTTCAGCCATCCAAATCCAAGCCGGGTGGGCCTTTTCTGAAGACGTGAATTACCTGGCATCTGGATACAACAGACCGGAATTCCACAATGCAGGAAGTGGAATTTATTTAGGTACTTAATTCTATTTTTATAGCATGAAACAAAAATTGTTGACAAAGTTAAAAGTTGCAATGTTGCTAAATGCAGCGAAGAGTTGAGTAGAACTTTTGTTAAATTTGCATAAAATATAGTCACAGGCAAAGATATAATTTTTTATCGAATTATGGAGGGTTAGCGATATTTAATCGTATGAGTTTAAACGTAAACATTTGTGAATTTTCCAATTCGTCAGCTTGAATTTTCCTGAGTTAACGTGTTTACGAGATTTTACATTATAAAAACAAAATAAAATACAAAGATACTGCTCATAAAATATTAAGCACAGACAGAACCTTGATTAAATCTACAATAACAACAAATCCGCAGCTTCTACACTGGCCCGAAAATTTGTTAACACTACAGATCCGTTCGTTCCCTAGTTATGAGAGATTTTTTCAGCACTAACATATGCGCATACATATAAAACCAGACTTTTATTGGACTACTTTCTCGATGGTTTTGGACAATTATATGTTTCAAATTCATGTCATATTTATATTTCTATATCAAAAAAAAATTTCTATATCAAATTTTACTGAATGAGGATGGTAAATCGATTCCATAAAAAAAAGTAAGAAAGATCAAGCTGCAATATTGATATCCGCTTTTTGTGAACTTGTACGTAATCGGTCGAATACGAATAAGGCTCCAAGAATGAGCTCACAGAAAGTAGGCTACTTAGGTATGTAGAAACGTTCGATTTTTTCGAGTATTTCGAATACTATTCTCGCCATACTGCCACAATTTTCCCTTATTGCATTTCACCTCTGTCGAGCGCACGTACATCCAACGACAGTCTCCGGAGAGATCTGGAAGAATAAATCGATAAAAACAAGCTTTTGCCAACATTCTCCGTCCCAATCCTCCAATAGAGAAGAGTAGTCAAATAAATAAAACAACACCAAAGTTACTTTGTCCGAACGATCGGGACACACCTCTTCGAATAAACGGATTTATAGAATCGCTCGATTCACATCTTGAATGATTTCAGGTCGTCAGGGTATCGCGAAGGCGACGATGCCTCTTACAAAAACGAGTGAAATGTTGGTAGCCGAGGTTCCCAAGAAAAATAAAGGGCCCCGAAATCACCCTGCCTATTCCTACAGCGAAGTTGAAGCCGAAGCACCGCTTGAAGACGAAGAACATTGGCTTCACGATGACTTCAAGCGTAAGCGCAGCATAGCTGATGAGGAACCAAAATCCAAAACCGAAATCAAAGAGGAAGCAGAAATATCGTTCTTCAAAGACCATCTGACGGAATACAAATCAGTGCAATTCAACTCGTCGATTGCGCAATCTCTGTGCTACAATGATTTTTGCTGCGACTTCAATGTCGAAGTCACAAACGTCGATCCATCCAGCAATTATCATCTGGTAGTCTTTGACGGTGAACAACAATTTCGCGAACCAAGGATAATCGGTTTATATGTTTGCGCAGTTGTTCTGTGCGCAAATGATTCGGTTGCTTCGTGTGGAGTTTTCGAAAAATCTGAGACGACCTTCAACGCGATATCTATCAATGTGACCTTCCCGAATTACGAGGAACTTCTCATAATGCCAAATTCACTTGGGATCAAACTTTATCCCATTCCGAATTGGACGTATGAGGATCGTTATGAAGAAAAGAAGGTCCACATTACCGCCACCTTAGGTACACCAGCGACGAACGTCGTAACGTGCGGGATTTACGCGAGGGACTTCGCCAGGGACAGACCCGCTAAGAAATCTGACTCTAAGATCGGTATGCAATGGGCCACTTTGACCGCACTCGCAATCGTCTCTGTCTTCTTACTATTCTTGTACAGAAAAGGATGGCGCAAACCCTGGCAACGTAACGATCCACACTCTTCCGAAGGGCACGGTCCCTACCAGCACTTAAGAATTCGATAAACCACTACGATTTTTGTGATCCTGTCGAACGTGAGGTTGCTATAAAATACGGTCAAACTCGAAATTTAGAGTAAAATTTTGAACAATTCTCGATGGGATAACGATCTTAAACAAAATAAAGTATATCCAAAGTACTGATATCATCAATTTGGCAATTCGAAACTTGATCAACAAATTAATAGAAAAATGTATTCAACAAAGGACCCGTTAACCCGATATTTTTTTTAGATCCACAAATTTATTTTAATATTTTTAATAATTTTTGAAAATATAAATTTTTTTATTTTATTTTTTTTTCGTTGTTTCGTACAATCTATGGGACGTCATGAACATACAGCTCAGATATTCAAATGCAAACGTTATTTTAAAAAATGAGATAACATTTTTCTTCAATAACGTATACATAGTAAGAATATCGACAGAAAAAAAAATGGGTTGACCGAAGATTTGATGAAAAATTTTTATCAATTTTTTCATAATATTTTGGAATTACCATAATGCAAAATGAATAATTAAGAACCTTTACTATGCTCGATTTTTTTAAACGTTTGTCGAGAAGTGTTCGAAATATTCTGTAAAACTCACATTTGGCGGGACTGTGCCGCTAGGACTATCATAATAAGCCTTCTACCCTGATGATAGACTGGTCGGTTTGTAGGAGATATTTAGGTACAAAAATGTTCGGTGGCTTTTTTTTCCTTGAGGCTATTGATAAACATTGTTAGAATGTAGGACTGAACAATTCCTCATATTTTAATTGCTCTCTAGTTTGATAAACTGTTGGGATCATTCTCTTATTCTTCCAGTATGCAAATGACATATTTTCATCATGTCAAGGAACTGGATAAATATGGACATGCCAGAAACAATATTTTATTTTTATCGGCCCAACCCACTTATCAAAATCTGGTGAAAACGGCGCTTCGAATAATCTTTTAGCCACTACAATAACATTTTTCCTAGGCACAGACATATATTGGTCTGCAGAACCAAATGGCTGTTGGAAAAAACAAAAATTGCTTTGGGAAATAATGTATTTGATGACCAGTATTCGGCGGCTTATCATGCCAGGACATCGATGTTTCAAAACAGCTTAAAGCCGGCAGCTAAGCTATAAAAATGCATTTCTTTCACACAAAAGTATCGCATATCGATTGCTCACGACCTCTTCAACACAAAAATGATTTCGCAGGCTCAAAATCCTACGATGAGGGTCGCTACGCGTTCTTGTATCTTTCATTATCTGTATTTTCCATTTCCATAAAAAAGGCGCGGAATGAATGGGAAGTTTGAAGTAACACTTTATAGCGGAAGTTATACCAGAAGCCGCGGTAATGTATTGACACAAAGTTCGCTTTGACTCTAATTAGCACAAAACTATCAGTATGAATGTGCTTTGTTATAGTGACAGATGCTATCATATGATTCAGACTATTCAATGCTAATTGGTGCCAAAGTGAAATAGTGTCAACGTATTATCAGTCGACTCTCAAAGTAATATCAAGCGAAGACTACTAAATTGGCCTCAGATATTAACTCGCTTGTGTAAAGCAATTCATTAGTTAGTTATAATGCTCCTTGCACATAGTCGTACTGCCGATTTTAGTGACTCGGCCAGCTAAATGAATATTTATCTGTGTGAAGATAAAATTAGCAGAATCCGATGGTATTGAATATCATGTCGGTGAAGTTTCTAGAATACTAGTGTTGTCTGATACGTCAAATTTCCGAGAAATTAAGAAGGAATAGCACTGAATGTAAGGAACTTAAATAAGTCCTTCGTGACGCGTGTGCGGACTTACAGAATCTCGTTAAAATGGATAATGTTAAAGTGTGCAGTACGTCGATGCATTAGTCTATTTTCACTAGTCTGAACATTCGAAATCGCGAGCGATTCCAATAATAGTGGTCTCTAGGTGCTTTCAAAAATCCTGAACTGCCAAAGTTTCGGGATTAGAAGTGCAACGTTTTGTACACAATGCGAATGACTCTTCAATACACGTGTACTTTGTACTGTAAAGTTTGACGGTTTGCATTTTGAAAAATTACATTGTGCGATGTATGTATAAACCAAAGTAGAAAAATATTTACTGATTTAATTTGCTATCAACTTAACTCAGTAGCTCTAAGTAATAGTAATTCCATAACGATATGAAATAACAAAGTAATTACGCTTCTCAGATTTTTTTATTTGAAATTTCGACATAATAATTATGTGCTTGTACTTCTAAGGTATAGTAGGAAAAGAGAACTGAGACGTTAAAGCTGTGCATTATTTCGTGATATTAAAATCTATATATATTTTCCTATGTAGCTTAACTCAAACAAATATATTTATAGATATGAAGTCTACTATCATCAACGTGACTTTTTATGTTCTTTAGTTTTACATTATTTTGATGTTTTTTTTTAGATCAGTAGCCAAGCGTCTAAAATTTGGAGACCAAAGATCCAGGACATGGCCAATTCGTCAACGAACCTCTCACAACATTAGAAAATGTTCTCAGAACCATGGAAGACTTTGACGATCAAGGAAATTGAACTCATACCATTTGTCTTCGATCAAAATATGTGCCATACAATAAATATTAAAACTTTGAGTAGCAAAAATCAAGATAATAATCATTTGAAAAAGATTCTACGATTTCGATGACCATTTTGAGCCTTTGATGAATGGCTAGCTTTCCGACTACCGTTAAAATATTAGTTCAAAAACGGCTTCCCCGAATCGTACCAGGAATGAATAAAACGAGAAAGAATTTGTATATAGCCTTCGGCTTTATTGTCTAGAATATTCTCAATGTCTCGAACTATAATATCTATCAGACGATATAATTCATAATCTTACATTAAGGGGAAGCGAGTAAAGGTTGTCATGGGAAGATTTAAGTTTCGTTGAATTACACGTTATATAGTATTTTATACAATTGACTCGTTGAAAAGCCAAATGAGCGTGGTGTGCAATGGAAAAATATTTTCGAGCCATGATTTTGTGGCATGACACGCTATGAGCTTGTGTGTGGGTGTTTGAAAAAATATATATGTAGCCCCTCAGCTGGATAATCTGCGTAATGGTACGTAATCTTCAATAAGAACTTCGCAGCTGGAGGATCGTGTTTCTACATTTATACATGAAAATACACTAAAAATATATATATATATGTATGTATGTATGTATACTCCGAGGGATTTACTGGTGCCGTGAACCAGGTACTCTCTTTTTCTTTCTCTTTCTTTCTCTCTTCGTCTTTCGTACCGTTCCCTCTACAAACAATATCGATCCTCTCAAAGCTAGACGGATTTACATATGCAGCACTTGTCTCGAGGAAGGTCAGCAATTGCAGCAGGTAATGCGCGATAGGGACAGATATCTTTGAACCATTTTCCAATTTACACTTTTCGCGATTCTACATCTATTCATAGATCAGAATTCGAGTACTAATAAAAATTGTTACCACGAAAAACAAAATTAATACGAAATTCTCTTTTTAAACATTAGCTTCAGCCGACGTCATTAAAAGCGTTTAAATTTCTCATTAGATAAAACTCGTTGGTCCCATCGACTTGCAGCTCGCCGTAAATCACGCTCGATAGTACGATTGTAGTACGAGCTGCTGATAAAGTGCGCATACATCGACATCTCGACGACCATACCTTTCGCGATATAATGGATAATTTACCTTTTCACCAGAGATGAGCAGAACTTAATTTTCTAATACGGTGTTAAAAAATGTAATTCATCTTTTTCTAAATTTGTTACTTCACTTCTTGTAAATTCGTAAATAGAATTTATAATTAAGGTAATTTAAACACGTTTTTCGAAATTTGATAGATTAGAAGATCAAATTTTGCCTCTTTCTGTTTTTAAGTAAAAGGGCATTGAATAAATGCGCCCTATTAAGTACCAAAATACTGAGACACTGAAACACGCACAAGCATTTTTGCATTTAGCTACCGTTTATAAAATAATGGTACGCCTGTCGATTGCACAAACATAAAAAAACGTAAACGTTGCTACTGGCATAATAGAAAACAGTTCTCAAAGTAAAAATATAGTAATACGCAATTTTATATGCATTATTACTCTATTGTAGTTATGTACAATTTCATCTCACGATGGTGATAAATCAATCGGTAGTCGACGGTCAATTATTTAAAAATCGTTGATTAATAACGCGTCGTTGATTCGTGATGTAAAATAATTTCAGTCGCAACAACGGATTATCTGTACCATATACAATTCTGATATCCAAATACACCCGCGATTTTTGCCAAATAGGAAGCACTCATTACTACTCGAGGAAATGTCAAAGCTCTTTTTTTTCATAAACTCAATCGGAGCACCAATTCAATAATTGCGACAATATTTTGAATTAGAATCACGCAAAGTTTAAAAGTAAAAAAATTAATTGGTCGTTAGTCACAAATTGGTTCAGCTCTCAACTTTTTATGTTACTTACTACGTCAACAATTAAATTTGGCCATCTTCATAAATAATACTATTCTGCGATGTAAGTGCGAATTTTTAACGAAGGCTCTAATTTTTCGTATCAGCCGGAAAGGACTTTTCGTACACGTATCATATTAATATTCATAACAAGGGCATAAAAACTCATTTTGATACGTGCAGCGCAACGATAACGTACGAAGATAGAACATTCTTGTCCATTTCTTTAAAAAAAATTAGTAAATTTGAAAATTAATGTCATTTTGTTGATGAACTAAACATCATCGAATAAAAAAATTTCTAAGGCGAAAATTTTGCGGTGGGTTCAGATCGGTTTCGCGCGTCCTGAAGAATCGCCAAAAAAAAAACCTAAGATACTTTAACTGTGCCTTTGCACACCGATGAACGATTCACGCAACGGCAAAACAAGGTTAGATACTGCACGAGTTTGTGTATTCTCCTCATTATCGCCCGCGCGTGAGCTCGTAGTATTCACATTGCCAGTGGAAGCGCTCGCGGAAGACTCGCTAATATTTTTCGAACGGATTTCTTCGGAAGTCAGTGAACTTTGACGTTTTATCGCGTGAAGAAAGCTCTTATCCGGCGGACTTTGACTAGCGCGATCGGATATTACTTCGGATTTGCATTTTTCCTTGCGAGAAGCTTTAACATCGTGTTTTTGCTTTTTAAGATTAGCGTTGTGTTCAGTCAATGGTGTTCCACGACGTTCTTTGCCGGGAAGACTGCACGCAGCTTCGGATTTGACGGTTTTCGAGCAACTCGGCACGACGCTTTCGTCACTCTTATTAGAAAGTTTCAGAGGGTCAGCGATATTTACAAAGGGAGGAAATCCTGCGGCGATGTCCGATTCTCCGCTGCTGGTGCTTTCAGCTGGCGTCGAATCTTGTTGGTCAGTATCAAGAAAAACTCCCTCGTTTGCTGAGTCTCTCGAGGTGGAGACCTCGCGGCCACGAGATGGACACTCTTGGACCGTTTTTTCGACTCTCTGTCTGTACCAATGCTTCTCCGGGGTTGTGTCATTTCTCGAGTTGTTCAACCACCGGCTTTTCATGAGAGCGTGACGACTGTACGGTTTCCAAACGATATTTTTCGAGCTCTGAGTCGTAGGCGTGATGTTCGAATTTTCCGCTAAAAGCGCGTCAGTCTCAACGTACTCGAGCTCAAAATTAGGAGGTGGCTGATGAACGCGATTTCTGTCGGATTCGGAAGTGTTTAGCGCTGCGTCGACAGAGTCTCGCGAGTGCAAAGCGTTCGACGCAGCCCAACCCGTGAAAACGTCGTGACTGTCTATCGCTCTAGGTTGCGTAACACAAGGATGAGTAGCTACTTGAGGCCCTGGAACGTTTCTGGCTGAAATATCGCGCTGGCCGTTAATACTAATGTTGGATTGCGCGCTACCGCGTATATCCGTGTCTGGTAGATTAATACCGCTTTCTCCGACACTTTGATTGGCTCCCAAAGCTGGAGGGCCGCTATCTAGTGCTGATGAGGGGTCTGCGTTTTCCATGAATCGCGGATTTAGTTGACGGACGATCAAATTTTCGCACGATGCGTAAGGCGGCGGGGGTCCTTCCCTCGGTGGCTCCGCTACCACCGCCGAATAAGGGGGCGGTTCCGCGGGCCTTCCCACAAATTGAACGCCACTGTTTATGTTGTACATTATACTTACACCTGAGGAAATGAAAAAAAAAATTAAACTGCTGCATTCTAAATTTAGTTAGTTACGATTGTTTACATATATTCCTAACAAAGTATTTTACTTTAGCGGAATTGAAATATTCTACCATAAGAGTTGGAGTACTGCACCATAGAAATAATTTCAAAACGCTAAAATATATATATATATATACATATATAAATAGTGATGAAAACCACAATTTAATCATTATGTAACTTTTCGGAGTTGTCAACAGCTCATAGTAAGTGAGTGTGTTAATTTTTCCCAGATATATGTTATTCATAACAAAAAAATGTCACCATTTGTCTATTCTTATGAATAAATTCCCGAACTTACCACCTGAATAATTAACATCAGCAGTTCTATTGAGATAAACATCGAGATCGTGCAGAGGCACCGTTCGTCGCGCGCAAGGATTACGATTCTGTTGAGAACATCTCGAGTTCATAGCCCTTTTGATTTGTACTCTGCATATAGCTATCACTAGAATAGTCACTATAAACATGAATGCCATTGCACATCCTACAAAGGGAAAAACAAAAGGGTTGAGTAATTTTGATACTTTCAAATGAGGAAAGCGAATGAAAATGTCGATATTCGATAAACACCTATAACTGTGTAGAAAGCTGTCTGTACATAGCTGATCTCGTGATTCTCGTGAGGCCATGGACGCAGTCCGAAAGTACCGCTGCAATTGCGATGATCGCAACACCATTCAGCTGGTATACATCTATCCTCGCAAGGAATTTTTCCGATACACGGATTGGGATCGCAACCAGCGGAAGAACTTTCGTCCTCACCCTTTTCGCAATCCGGTTTTCCGTCGCAAACGTATCTCTCCATGATGCAGTTTTTCGAACTGCATCTGAACCACTGAGGACCGCAGTACGTCGGCTCTGAGTGGAATATGCAAAGCATTATGTTAACAAATTTTCTTATATTTTAATTTTTTTAATTTTCACCATTCTCAAAAGTTTCGAATACGCGTATAATATTTAATGATTTTTCAAATGTTTATCCATTTTGAAATAAACTACATTTCAGTTTATGCCCATAATTACACTTCCTGAAGATTCGTGTTATCATCTAAATTGCAAGGACTGTAGTAGTTGACCTTTGAGTAGAATATGTCAAACATTGCATCAACAAATTTTCCTTATCTTTCTTTATGCTTAAGGCAGTTGTGGTTAGAATTGTTACCAAAATTTAAAGTTTTCGGATGGTTGCCGCGTCTACGTTTAGTATTGAGCCAACGTTTCACTAACGTTACAGTTCACATCATCAGGGCTAGAGGTTCGATACGGCAGCTCCCTATCTCAAAGTCGTCCTTAAGTGCAATCCTTTTTTGTCACCATCCATGGGAAAATCAAAAGATCATGCCAAAAGGATTGTATAAAAAGCACGACTTTGAGATAGGGAGCTTCGGTATCAGAGCTCTAGCCCTGATGTTGCAAACTGTAAAGTTTGCAAAACGTTGGCATAATGCTGAACATAGTCACAGCAACCATCTGAAAGCCATAAAATCTGATAATTTTCTCTATCTCTTCAATTCTGTAAATGTCTACAATCCTCAATAATTTCAAATCCAGGTACAATATGTAATAATTTGTGAATGTTTATCTATTTACAAGTAAACTTAATTACAGTTTCTGATGATACATGTTATATAAATTTTGCCAAACACAAAATAATAATGTTGACAATATTACCAATACTTAAACTTTTACTCAAATCTTGGAAAAAATTATACGGATAAAGACTCACTGTGCTCAACAAAAAGATAGAAAAAGATAGAAAGCGTAGACTGATGTTCGTAAGGGTTGTGCGACACAGCCTTGCACGAATAGTCTCCAGCATCTTTTTCAGCCAGGCGTTCGAACCATATCCAGGCCATATTCCGACTTTGTCCTGTCTCAATTTTTCTGTCAGTGATAAAAGACCATTACAACAAAGCTTAAAGCTTTTAAAATCTTTTTTTTTTAACAATTATTTTGTTATGCCTAACTCCCACTTACGGATTGTTAGTGATGTGCCGAGGCCCTTTCCAGTCGACAATATAATCAAAGAAGGCATCCTCTTTCTCTCCATCCTGATGGACGACAGTGCAAGTCATATTCAGAGGCTCATTCTTCTTATGGATGACAAGCTTTTTGCTTGGGTGGCTGCCACTATGAGGCCATTCCTCTATATGCGGATGAACTTCTAATCTCACTCGAGGTCCGCTTGACCATGTATTGTGACCCCCATTGACTTCGGTACCTATGTATTCACAATACTTGGTTCTATGGCAATTTTCATTTGTCATGCTCATGCGAAAAGCTTATTTTTTAGCAGACATCATCGCAACGGAGATGCAAATAATATACAAGCTGTCAGATGACATTAGTATAAAAAGCTTTGTGAAAATTCGTCAATAATTCTGTTGTGTTTTTAAAATAAATATGTGCAAAAATAAAATATAAATTGTGGATGGTACTTACACTGTAAACTATTGACGAGACCCAACAGCGTGAGTAAGGATGCACCAAAATATCGCATTATGTCGCTTTGGACACTGGTAATTATGTACGACGAGAGAGAGCGACGCTTTCATGATAAGATTTGTAACTTGGGGAAGACGCTGATAAAGAGCGAGGGCTGCTCTCTGGTCTGTAGATCGTGCATCAATCAACAAACGAAAGGTTTCGCGACGACGACGGGGACGATGTAAGCACGCGCTCCTATTGTATTTAAACGATAACCCGAATGCGACATTTGCCTTTCTTTGCGTCAGTGCGATACGAGACGCTGCAATGTACTATTATGTGTATGTAGAACGTATGCACCGTATAGCTGTATTTTGGTTGCAGCGTTGATGTCTAGCACGCGTTATGCAGCATCCCCACGAAACTGCGGGGCGCGATGCGCAGAACACCACGGTGGAGGGGGAAGATCGTGCACTATATATAACAGTGGAGGTCCAATACCTAAATAGAACTTGTGCAAAGGGGGGAGGAATACGGCGGACAGTTTGAAATGTCACGCGACACGATGGCGCGCTAATTGATTAATTCCAACGTGTTGAGTTGAAAAAATGTTTTTCGGAGGTTTTTAAGGTCCATTTCGATAAGAAATACTATATTGCACATATTTTTTTAAGTCTAATGATGATCTTAAATAAAATATGCGAACCTAGGTACCATAGGAATTTGTCCCTCGCTTTCTTTTCAAGAAGTACGTGCGTTTGTTGACATTTATTACGATACATTAATTTATTTTACAATTATAATTCCTATAGTGAAGTCTAAGATCTAAAACGCCAACGAGCCATCGACCGCAGTCCTTCAGCTCGAGATTTTAACGGATATGGATTGTTGTAGATGCGTGAAAAAATATTGTTTATAACAATTGATAAGCCATCCATGTTATCGGTTTTCGTTAAACAATTTTTCTATGGTTTTGTCAATGGTTTGGATGGGAGATTTATGTCTGGGGATAATTTGTGGTGATCGTTGCATACAAAGTTTTTTAATGGTTCATTTCTAATGTTCCTATTCTAAACTTATTCAATTAACAATTGTTTGCCACGAATGTGTAGGGAGTTGTCATAAGATAGCAACGAGAGCTTCACCGTATGTTCACCCAGAATCGTGAACTGCGACCTACCATCCTGCAGTTCACCGCTCACGTTCGAAATATTCGGTTCTGCGGAAGAATTTGTGGTGGAAAGATTCTGCTATCTCGCTCTTCATTAATCTATTAAACTAGGTACATCACTGACGCAAGTAACAATTTTTGCGTTGTTATGGACAAGTTATCCGAATGTGCTACATACGTCCGCCAGAATGTCGGCTGTAGGCTATCTCGTATCCTAAAGTTAAGTTTCGGACATAGGATATCTTACAGATAACATTCTGTCGGACACATGTTACACATTCGGATAAGTTTTCCGTAACAACACAAAAATTGTTACTTGGGGAATTCTTTAAAGCACTGGCGCAGATCGTACGCTATTTATAAGTCGTGGGAAAACGTACTCACTCGGTACCAAAAAAACTGTAAACAATATCAAAGAAGATAGACTTTCTTCTTTGACAATAGTAGGCAGACGCTGTAGTTATTTTGAAAACACGAAAAAGTCCAACGGAACTCTATGGTACTCACAATGACGCTGATTATAACCGCCGTAATGACGGAAAAAATGGCAGTCATACTTGTACACCTTAGGAACGGTGCAATTTTGGTCATAATAACAGAAAAATGATGGTCCGTAAAAAAATTCCGTAATTTTCCGGTCATTATGACCAAAATTGCACCGTTAGTAAGTCCGAAATTAATCGGACTATTACTTTTTTAATGACCAATATTGCACCGTTATTAAAAGCGATTGTCGTTTTCGCCGTCATTATGATCGGCACCCTTGAGTGTTACGGAAGTGCATTCTCCGTCCAGTGGGCTTCTTCTTTTCCCACAATTACAATAGCCTCTGCATGGCACTAAAAAATTGCAGCAATCTCTCTCACATTTATATGGAACGTACATGCTTTACCGCTCCTTGATGTAAGCAAATTACTAATGTACTCACCATTGGACGTTTCTTTCCTCTGTGGCACTCACGACTTTTTTCAAAACACTTTAAATACCCAAGAGTAAAGAACAATCCGAGCAACCATCACGGTAGATGGGCAACATAACTACGCGCACTACTTATAGTCCCGATTACGTTTACCGACTTGACGAACACAACCGACAGCTTGAAGAGTTTTCCGTACATAAAAACGTCACTATTGGCCATATTTAATAATAAAAAATACCATCTTTTAACCCCGCTGTCACTATCGAGCACAGATCCCGCCGCATGTTTATCATGATGAAGGATTATTTACACCACAATAATAACAATATTCCTGGAACGGTCTACAAACAAAAGACAATCGGTCGTAAGAAAATGGAAGGCACATTTAATCATAAATGCACGTTAACAGCTTATTTTCGTTAAAAAATCTTGTATGTGCATATCAAGCAGATGTGAAGTTAATGAAATTAAATTTTCATTTTACCGACAACGAACAATATGCAATAAATTCGGAATATTCTAGAACGGACTTGAAAAGAAAACAAGCCGCCATTGCTGAGCCAGGGGCAGAACCACGATTCCCAGAAGATTTTCCGATTACGTTTACTTGCTTGACGAACGCGACACTTTGAAAAATTTCATATCCGTAAAAACATTATTGGCCATATTCAATTATAACAAAACCATCTTCTAACTATTTTTCACCATCGAGCCTGTGCTCTGTATCTGTATGCCGCCGCATGTTTATCCTAATAAAGGATTATTTACACCGCAATAACAAAAGATCTTTGACAATAATAACAATATTCTTCGAACGGTCCACAAACAAAAGACAATTAGCCGTGAGAAAATCGAGCGTACAATCACGATATTATGCATTTTAGAAGCTTATTTTCGTAAAAAAATCTTACTTGCGCATATCAAGGAGATATGTGTTAAGTTTTCGAAATTAGTCTTTCATTTTATCGACAACGAAAGATATGCAGTACTTTCGGATTAATCTTGAATGTGTAAAAAACAAGCCGCCATTGTTGAGCCAGGGGCAGAACTATATAATTCCCGAAAAATGTCGTATTTCTGTTCAAACAATTGAATAGAAGACCAAAAGGGGGAATCATCTTCTTTTTATTCATTACGGAATTGAGTTAACCTGAGAAAAGTCTTAATGTCGAGCAGATAACAACCCACAAACAAAAGCTGAACGAAAACGTGCTCAATAGGACTTTAGAAACAAACAAAATTATACTAACTGCGCTTTTCACAGAACTGTTTTTAATACTGTTCTTACCATTTTTACGGATCCCTTTAGAGTGTTACCTGTAATCCCTTTCGTTATGTCCTACGGTTTGGAATTTACTGCTATATTTACATCATAAACCCGAAAAACAAAGCTAAAAAACTTTGATAGAAAATGATACAAGAAAAACGGTCGGTACGCAACTGAGTGAATGTTTAGGTGATTGCTGTACAATTCAAGTAGAAGCAGCGCGAAAATCGCTTGATCAACAAACCGATTGTGCGTCCATGAGAATGTCTTTACCATTATTAATTAATATTTGTCTGATAATCGTCTATACTTAATGCTAACGGACCGATGACATCAGGATGCGATTCAGCCGGTAAATACTAGATTCCGCGGGCTCGTCTGAACCGGAAGAGAATTGAGATGACTGACCGGTGCGCCATCTGCGTCTTCCAAACACGCATGCGTCGCTGTCCACATATATAAAGAGACTGAGAAATAATGATTATTCAGTAACAAAATCATTCTATCTCGCAAATAAATGATGAACAAAATTATAAGTACCGAGAATTACAATAAAATTTGTTACAGATGCAATTATTTATGAAATTAATAAAGTCATTTATAGTTATTGCGTACATCGTCGATATTTAGTATCATGGCCGATAGCAGCCGGTAGTCTATTCGCACGGATTACAATTTATATATATTCAAAAATATCGTGAATTTCATCGTAAGCTCCATATGATAGTTGAAGTATTTATGAATTTACAATGGCTCATCAGTTATTGTCATCGGCTAGTAAACTAGAAAGGTTAATTCTGAATTCCGTGCAAAAAGGACGACTGGATCATCGTCAGGTACGATCCGCATAACCTAAACAAAATTTATTATGATATAACAAGTGTGTTTAATCGATCTTGATATAAAGCGAAAATGTTGCACAATTTTTTGTCATCTTTCGAATTTCAGGACATGTCATTTTTTGTTCATACAATTCATTTCATTTTACACCAAAACTCTTGCTACCATCGCCTCACATGACACAACCATCAAATTGCAGATATTTCATCACTAGCACTTACTTTTCGACATGCTGTTACTGTTATTTATACATTTTCACAAACTGTCGCAATGATAAACAAAAAACATGTAATTACATTCTAATCCATATTTTTTAGTTATGAAAATTTTAGGGATGAATATTAATTATATAATCACGAATGATGAAATTTTTCATATTGAGATAGCAATCTCGCTCATAGCGATCAAGTATAATCTTTATTTTTCTATAGTTTATGTTTCACGTATTGTAACATCCTTCATGGTGTCATGTTATTATATATTTTTTTTCATTTTAAGACCATATTTTAATTTTTATTTAAGTTTTTCTTGACTTTGATGATTATCATCTACATGTATGATAATTATAGCTTCATATGCATTTTATCATATAATAGCTACTAGATTATACTGCTAGGATTGCATTCAATGAACTTAATATTGAGTTTGAAATCAGGTATAATCTGTATTTTTTTATGGTTTATGTTTTACTTATTGTAACATTCTTTATGGTATCATGTTATACATTTCTTCTCATTTTAAGACCATATTTTAATTTTTATTCAAATTTTTCTGGACTCGGATGATCATCGTCAACATGTATGATAATTATACCTCTATGTACATTCTATCATATAATATAGCCTCTAATTCCCACTGTTATGAATGCATTTAATGTACTTAATATTGAGTTTGTAATTTTCTGAAAATATATGAAATTCAGTTAGCAAAAGAATATGTGTATTAAAAATATGTTTTTTTAAGGCCTATAGCATTGTTCATTTCATTACTTATTTATGTCATTTATGATAATATTTCAAAAAAATTACCAAAAAGGAACATAATCTTAGACTAAATTTTCAAATTCTATAACACAATTCAAGGTATCGTCAAACAGATATCACTAACCAAGTACATAACACAATATCGTAGACGATAATTGAAAACTTTAAGATTAACTTGCATGTAAATCCTCTGATCGAAATACAAAAAACCTAACAATTCCTTGTAATGATATAATAAGACTTTCAATTACAAATAATTCACATATAAGCCTCCATAATTTTTGCCCTGAAAGTCAGAGAAGTTAGCTCAAAAAAATCTTCTCCTAGATAAAATTGCTTACATTAAATCTATACTACTATTTCATGTTCCAGCTTTGCCGAACATTATCGATTTTAAAGAATGGATCACGTCTCTCCTTTTTGGAGCAAATGCAGCGCCAATGGGCGCTTTTTGCAGAGAAGCCACCCAAAGGTTTTGAAAAGTTTTTCAAGCCCGGAGGAGCCAAAGAGCCTCCAAAAAACACAGGTGCGAAGGATGGCAAAGCTGCAGAGGGGAAGCAGGCTACCCCAGGAAAAGGGGCAGCACCTCCGCCTCCACCTCCTTCAAGCGGCAAGCAGAATATAAATCCCTGGTCGTTCGGAGCCTTTGGGCCAAATGCGAAAGGAGGTCCGGGTGGAGGCGGAAAGGGTTTTGAAAGCGGTGATCGTGAAAAGTGGATTGTCGTTGGTGTAATCAGTGCTCTGGGTCTTTTCGGAGCAATGTCGCTCTTCGAGGTAGGCAACAAGGAAATCACGTGGAGAGAATTCGTGTACAGGTAAGTCAATGTTTTATTTTCATGCATGGATAATGAGTCCGAGTGTCTGACCATCTGAAAAGTCATAAGAGTTCTTGAATTGCATGAAATGTGAAAAATCCGGATATATTTTGTACATCGATAATCACGTTTCTTTATCAGCTTAATGTTTCTAAATATCTGTAAGAGGTGGAAATATTTGAGAAATCATTGTTTAAACTTTATTTATTTATGACAAACCGATGGCATTCATTATGAATAATGAATTATTTTTTTCCCTCTTTTCATCACTATAATTTCGCCAACTATTTTAGGGCCATCATTGTTATTATTTTGATGAAGATTAATTTTTTTTTTTAAGTTCATATAATTAATAATTGTTTAGAGATTGAATCATTATTAAAATATAAGTTTCTTATTTTTTTTAATAACAGGATGTTATAGGGATATAAAGTTCTGCACCTAGTTCCACCTCAATTATTCTCAGAGTTATTACAAGACCAAAAATTCGGTCGGTAATTTTTGTATGGAATACGTAATGTAGCTATAAATAATAAATCACTCCATGGCAAGTTTTTTTTTGTTTTAACTGAACGAAACGAAAATTTCATGGAACTCATATTGCACACGATGTTAAGCACTCTGCGAGCAGATCAATAAGATTTTAACTGTTATGGTATTTAGTTATTTAAACAAGGGGATTGTCGAGAAATTGGAAGTCGTTAATAAGAAATGGGTCCGAGTACGACTAATGCCTGGACATACAGTCGATGGCTCCGTGAGTTTCTTACGTTTAAAGCAATTATTTGTATGATAATCTAGTGATTTGTTCTCATATGCATTCACATTCGCAATTATTTATCATTCAGGGCACGCTGTGGTTCAACATCGGCAGCGCCGATACTTTCGAGAGAAATCTGGAGAACGCTCAACTTGAGCTGAACGTTGAGCCGCAAAATCATCTTCCTGTCGTCTACAAAACTGAACTTGAGCCTGCTCATTTTATCTCCTACTTGCCAACTATACTGTTGCTAGGTGATTATCATCATTTCATTAAACTGTAACGTCCTATTACTTATAATATCGACATATTCTTTCAATTAATTCTGTAAGTAATTAGCAGCAATCATTCGGTTTTTCGTTCAAACAGGCCATTAAATCAGTAGATAATTGATTAACTTCTTATTGAAGATTAAGTTTCGAAAAACGAAGGTGGAAAATCCTAGGAACTCAAAATAATCTAGATAGTAATAGTGCTATTTCGCCACCAGCTATTATCTTCCTTTTTATTGCATTTTTAAATTAATGGACCTGGGAAAATAATGTTAATTTGTAATAAATGCACTTTGTATACCTTTTTTTATCAGAATAAAAATATTATTAAAAAAATCTTATTAAGCAATAATTAATGGCATATAAATAAATAAATAAGCCAAATTTGACAGTGATAAGGTCGTTACAATTTTTCTTGCGAAGGAGTAATTATTTTATGATTTTCTTGATTTTCATTGCGATTCGTGCAGGTCTATTGGTATACGGAATGCGCCGATCCGCCGAATTCATGGGCGGCAGAGGTGCCAGAAAGGGTGGATTATTTGGTGGTGTTATGGAATCGACTGCCAAACTTATAAACTCCAGCGATATCGGTGTGCGATTCAAGTGCGTTTCAAGTATTTAAAGATTATCAATCGATAACTTTCATAATTCAGGGACTTTGTTAAAATTTCCATTATCGCCAACAGGGACGTCGCCGGCTGTGAGGAAGCCAAGATCGAAATCATGGAATTCGTCAATTTCCTGAAAAATCCTCAACAGTATATTGATCTCGGCGCAAAGATTCCTAAGGGAGCTATGCTTACAGGTATTTCATTTGAAAGAAGTTAATTCTGCATACACGGAGAATTCTACATATACAATTCTGGCACAGTAATTTCCATTAGAAAAGTCGAGCAGCTACTGCAAAGTGAACTAAACAGAGACTGGATACGAAAAATTGATACCTAACAACGGTAAAAAGGAAATAGCTGTGAATAGAAAACAATTTTATGCATTTGTTAATTAAATATTTTGTCAATCAGTACTAACTTTCAGTCGTTACTCAGTAAATTTGAATTGTTCGTGAATTACTGTTGATATTAAAAGTTTGCACAGAATGTACAATACTTATTTTCCAGAATCCTCTGAACAAAGGCTTACATTGAATATTAAATAAAAAAACAAATATCTGAATCTCAGGTCCTCCCGGTACCGGAAAGACTCTATTAGCAAAAGCCACGGCGGGCGAAGCCAACGTTCCATTCATCACCGTTTCTGGTTCCGAATTTTTGGAGATGTTCGTGGGTGTCGGTCCGTCGAGAGTAAGGGACATGTTCGCAATGGCGCGTAAACATGCGCCTTGTATATTATTTATCGATGAAATAGATGCCGTTGGTAGGAAGCGTGGTGGACGAAGTTTCGGTGGTCATTCGGAGCAGGAAAATACCCTTAATCAGCTTCTCGTCGAGATGGACGGTGAGTACAATTCAGTTGACTTCAGTGTACCGTAAGTCTACGACAATTAGGGATGAGCGATTGTGACTAGAAAAAAAAAGATTTTTCAATAATTAATTCATTTTATTTTACTATTTTAAACCGTTCAAGCGGTTGATATAAAAAAATCGACTGAAAAAATTGACCGTAAAAGTGAAAAATATCGGTTTCTTCTTCTTCTTCTTCTTAAGGTTTCAACACGACAACGAACGTCGTTGTATTAGCAGCGACGAATAGGGTCGATATTCTTGACAAAGCACTTTTGCGCCCGGGTCGATTCGATCGGCAAATATTCGTGCCCGCACCCGATATAAAGGGTCGCGCTTCGATCTTCAAAGTGCATTTAGGTCCTCTGAAAACAAATTTGGACAAGGAGCAATTGGCGAGAAAAATGGCGTCTCTTACTCCCGGATTTACAGGTTCGCTCATCGTCGAGTTTTTATAAAGGTTACTGTTATTTTCGGGATTACATCGGATATTTCTAGGCGCTGACATCGCCAACGTATGTAACGAAGCGGCTCTCATCGCCGCTCGCGACATGTTGAACAATATTCAATTAAAGAACTTCGAGCAGGCTATCGAAAGAGTCGTAGCGGGTATGGAGAAGAAAACCAACGTCTTGCAACCGGAAGAAAAGAAAACGGTTGCATATCACGAAGCCGGTCACGCTGTTGCTGGGTGGTTCCTCCAATACGCCGATCCCTTGTTAAAGGTACATATGGACATTGAAAGTATTCAGCAATTCGGTCTACAAAACCTTTCGGCTGTAAACAATCATATCGAAAATCGTTTAATCTTCTTATTGGCAACGCAACATACTTGCCACATTAGTGCAGAAGCGAAACAAAAAATTGCATATTTGAAAAATCTTCGTGATTTCCAAAGGCCTATAACGGATTTACAGATTTCGCTATTCTACTAATATTGAGTTCTTTTCTCACTCAAGGTGTCAATCATCCCTCGTGGAAAAGGTTTAGGATACGCACAGTATTTACCTCGTGAACAGTATCTGTACACAAAAGAACAATTGTTCGATCGTATGTGCATGACTTTGGGTGGTCGAGTTTCCGAAGAAATATTTTTCGGTCGAATCACGACCGGTGCCCAAGACGATTTGAAGAAGGTATTCGTTTTTCATAATTTTTTATCATTGCCATCAATTTTTGCAAATTATTCATGTACCTTTCTTTTTTATTTAACAAAGATAACGCAAAGTGCGTACGCTCAAATCGTACATTACGGAATGAACGAAAAAGTTGGTAATATTAGTTTCGACATGCCACAACCTGGCGAAATGGTTCTCGACAAACCCTACTCGGAGCACACGGCCCAATTAATCGACCAGGAGGTCCGCGAACTCATAGAAGTTGCACACAAGCACACAAGAACTTTGTTGGATAGTCACAAAGACGATGTGGCCAAGGTAACGAAACAAATCACAAAAAATATAATTAACTAAGTTTATCAATTTTTCACAAACTCTGATAGTATTTGTTCGTTGATGGAGTTCTCTTAGATCCTAAGCCATTATTATGGCACTGATTTTGAAACGAGACTAGAACACTTGATACACGTCAAATGATTGCTACATTTAAAAAATCGCTTTTACATATTCTAATCCATACGAAAATATTTATAATGATAGTCTCATACAAATTCAAACTAAACGACAAAAATTTTAGAAAAAGTTGTTTTTTGTTCAGTTTTTTTCCCCAAGGATTAACTATAATTTACTCACTCATAGAGAAAGCTTTGTTTTCATGATTTTGTTTTTCTTCCGTACTTTTTATGTCAAACTGGTGAGAATTACCGTAAATGTTAGGTAAACCGGTTCAATTTCCTTAAAAGTATCAACATTAATTTTTCGCTCGTACATGATCAATAGGTTGCAGAGCGGCTTTTACAAAAGGAAATACTGAGTAGAGACGACATGATCGAGCTCCTCGGGCCCCGTCCGTTCCCGGAAAAATCCACGTATGAACAATTCGTGGAAGGTACCGGATCATTTGAGGAAGATACTACACTGCCGGAAGGCTTAAAGGAGTGGAACACCTCGAGGGACGGCGGCAAGGAAGCGAAAGACCAAGTTCCGGAAGATGGTTCAAAGCCCGGAGTTACGACACCACCTGCAACGGATAAATCCAAGGATCAGCCGCAACCGAGATTGTAATTACTTGTCCACCCCCGTAGATTATAGTCTCTCGTGTACCTCTCATACTTTGTATAATAGTTAAACAAACGAAAACAAAACAAGAAAATATAAGTCATATTAATAACTTAAGTTTTCCTCTGTATGTTTCCGGAGATAATTCTTATAAATTTTCTTGGGAATATTTTTACCATAATTTAATGAGTGGGTACTTCATGAGAAAGTGACCGACGTGAAAAGTCGTCTGTTTATTCCAGGAATGGCCAACGTTTGAATAAATTCATATAATCATACTGGAATGTTGGAATTATTGATGGTTTCTCGAATGAAAAAAGGTCTCAGTTGATAACTTTCCAAACATCATAATATCGCTCTTTGTTGATAATTATTCACAGTTATTTAAACAAAATTTTGTTTTTAATGCATTTTTTATGTAATATTATCTTTAAGTTTATTCCGTTAAGTTCAGAAATTGGAACATCGCCGAATCCAAACAAGATAAGGTCGTGACCGATATGTGTATAGTGTGTGATTTCTTGGCCTTTCATTCAGATTAAACTGAATTTTTTTAGAAAAAATATCTGCATTTTACACTAAATAAAAAATACGAATAGCAAAAATTTGGATAATCAACTAAAATGCTGTTCATTTAAAAAAGAAAATGGTAGAGTTTACACTAAATTGAACACAAAACTCGTTATGGTAGGAAAAAATTTAAGTCACATTTGAGCTCAACTACGCGTTTCTAAAGTTGTAATGAATATTTTTCACAAGGCAAAGGCGAAGTTCCTGCATTCAGTAAGTGATCTGGAAAGTTCATTAATTCAATAATTCGCGCGGCTCCTCCCAATATCCTTCGATTCCGTTTTGTCTTCCGGTAGGTCGAAAGTTTTCTCTATAACTCGTCCCCGTTCTTCGCTTCGCCGAGCTCGTTACCATGTAAGTGGATTTTGAAACTAAGAAAACTTTCATAGCTTTCCATTTTCTTCAGTAGTATGAAAGTCCATCGAAAATTCATGGGGTGCCTTATTAATCGCAGTCGCCTGGAGCACTGAAATTCTCCGCCAGTGTCTCCCGGTTTTCCGCCTCATAAACGTTGAACAAAAGCTTTTCTTCATCACCATTGTAATATAAAATGGCGTTCTCTAATAATACGGGAAATAAGAACACAAAAGATGGGTAGGCAACTATTATTCAACGATTCTTTTTGCAACGTATAATTTTTTTTAATTAATAAAGTTTACAAATTTGGTGCAATGAAAAGGTCGTTATTACCTTTAAATACTGTAAGTACATACGTGGTTTATTTTTTTTATGTATTTTTACTCTTTTTCTTTTAATGATTCCTCTGCAGTTTCATTGTCAGACTACTCTGGGTGAATTGCCTCCTGCGTAACGGGTTTTGTCGTCGGCTGCAACATCGACGATACGCGCATCGATATATGGTCCATAATTTTATTTTTTTTCTACTTCGATCAATTTTAATAAATCATCCTTCTATTGCAATAATCAAGATTCGTGAAGTTTGAGATATTGGATTCAATTGTTCTACGGTTTTTACGATGAACTTTGTACTTGACGTATTTTCATTTCCATTTTCAACGGTTCTTCTCTGTGCGATTATATTAACGAGCGATTAACGTGTGAACAAAAAGGCACGGGCAGACGCAACAGTGCGATCGGCCCCAGGCAACCGACAATGAATCCTTTTCTTTTAACTTTGAATTATCTTTTTGAGAAAGTTGCTTTAGGTGAAATCAGTGGTCAAGCTTATTAAGACTCGTTTTGTCTCAGTATTTAATACCTTGCCTCCTGCCGCTCCAAAGACCGCGCGTAAAGCTCGATTGCACAGTCGCGCTTTCACACTTCAATATTATTTCTTCAGACAGCGTATACAAATTTGGCACCTACTTCAATAAAATGCGAACAACGCATTGAACTCGTACGTGCAATTAATCACAAACTCACCGACAAATTACAAATAAATATCGCAATGATACCAAAAAATATGCGTGTGTCTTCGCGTGTATTTTACGTCGAAAAAGTGTTCCTTTGATTTAATGTTTTTTTTTTTTTTTTTTCATTTCCTTTTTTCGAATCCCATGACAGCAGTATACCTCTGAAATGGAAATCCCTCATTGCGCTTCTACAAAACTATATTGATTTATCGATTAAATATATATAGGTTCCGAAAGTACCGTAAACTTAGTACTATAATCACTAATCAAATATCATACAATCACTAAATTATTGCTTTGTCGTACCTTGTATCACACTAATCTAGACCCTACGTGATCTCACGTGATTCTTCATTATTTGTTTTCTCTTATCTTTTTCTTCTTTTTTTGCCATTTTTTTGAAGCCAAGCGCGATCATGTCTTCATTCTTTCATAATCTCTCTTTTTCTCAGCAAGTGCAAGTGACCGGACGACGATTCGATCAAACGATCGTCTCATCGAGGGTAAATACTGTTTTTTTCTTTAATTTATTTAGTTTCCTGGATTTCATGAGTAATCGTAATAATACATGTGTTCCGGATACTTTGTTACGATATTAATCTTTTCTAATCGATGTGTTTCTATCCTGAGTTTTAACTGCGTTGGATCACGTGTTTGTCGGACAAGACATGATCGTCCATACGAGGCTCGAAATTGTTTGCGTATCTAAATAGTGTCGACTGCTCATTTTTACTTTATTTATAATTTTTTTTTTTAATGTTATATTATTAAAGCAGATCCGGAGGTTTCTGCACCGTTACGAAATATCAGTTCGTTTGATCACCGTCGCTTTACCTGCTGCGCTAAGCGTTTAGCTTCGCGGCAATTTTATCTCACATTCTTCAAAGACTTGAATGAAAATAATTAAAAAGTGGGAGTGAAAGATAAACGTACCAAAAACGAATATAAAATGAGTCTGTCGATACGTCGTTACTTCATTTTTGTACGCTCCAGGCAATGGTGAATTCAGAGATGAGTCAATAGATTTAAATTTGATCTTCCATGATCGTTTCGTCTCTCGAAAATTGAATAAAGTCTTTCCACGCGTGTCTTCTCTGAGAATAATTTCAGTACCGAAAAACACTTCCTACATTATTTATTGACTACCGTTACGATTTGTTAATACGTAATCCCATCTATATATATTCATATGCATCATATAAATATAAATATATATAAATATTCGATTGACTGTCGAGTACTGCAGTTTTTAGCGTAAAGGTGCAGGCGATTAATGGACTCCGATACGTTTTTCCGAACGTGGCGATGAGTATTTTTTTCGATTTTGTTTTTCTTATGTTTGTCTCTGAGACCAAATTAACTCGGGATCGCGCAGCTTTGCGACTATCTTTACTGTTAAACGTTCCTGTTTTTTAACCTCGGTGACTATTCCAACCGACGATAAATTGCGAAATATCGAAAATGTTAATTGCTTTACTTCGCCTGTGTGTACTATCGATCAGTGATGGGCATTATTGAAATAAGTATCTATTTGGGATACTCTACTGACTGAATAATTATGGATTATTACGCCATCAAACATGAATTATTGTAAAAACAAAAGTTCATAAATTATTGGCAATTATTGTAAAAATGTGGAAATTTGATCGCATGCACAGTAATAAATCATAGTTATTCCTGTTAAGAAGTATTTGCAATACATCTTCATTAAACGGATGCCCATCCCTGTAATCGATAATTCATAACCGGTGTCGCTCTTTACGCGCTAATCGTTACTTATACGAATGCATGCATTGCTTTCTTTTTATTTTCATCTTTATAATCTCGACGTCTAATTTTCGCGGTGCAACCGATTTCACGGGATAAATTTTCTTCGGTGCAAATGCGATTTTTTTTTTTTTTTTTTTTTCGTTCCTTAGTTTTGCAACTAAAAAGCTCTCGAAAAATCGTAATTTTTCGCACATATATACGTTATGTTCACCGATCGACCCTGCTTCGACTACGCTCGCTAATTTTATTTCTAAATTACCCGCTCTCGGTCGAGCCCTTAATTCGTAAGCTTCAATTTAAAACAGAATCATCACAAATTATTAGACTAGAAATTTCGTAATTACAAAAATAACTACATAAATTATATGTAGACTAGAATGCGAAGGAATTTGTTTTCCGAGCGACCTGATGGAGTCTAATCATTCGAGTGTATCTTCTTCCAACCTACAAAGTGTCAAGAATTTTGCTACGCTAATAGAGAGTAACAACGCACGTTATTTGATAGCGTAGCAGAAAGACTTGTCAGGCTAACAAATATTTTTGCAACGAGTAATGTTTTTTTAACAATAACTTTACAGAACTTCTGAAGAAAATAGGCAGGATCATAAATCGATTGTTTGGTCACACGAATCACAAACAATTATTGCATTAGTATACCCAAGTAACATAATTCAAAGGAGATTGACGCTCTGGCAGCAAATAACACAACCCTCGACCCTTTTCAACCGGATGGTCACTTCATAGCGTTCAACAGGTGGGTCAGTTACCGTAAAATGTTGATGAAATTATGTTGTCAACAAGAGCGAGGGGGAAAGAGACAAAAAGAAACAGTATCTTTACTATTAATGAGCAGCGGAAATGTTTATAATACGATTGAGCCAAATGAACGAAATCTCCTTTTTCCTCGCTTCTTTATCTCGTGTAAAGTGGGAAGAAAACACACTTGTCGCCTTGGGCGCAACAAAGCTCCGATCAAAGCGCTCGGGCATAATAATTACAGTAAGCTAGTTAAATAAAAAAATAAAACTGTATGGCAACAATATCTATCCGACTAGCTTGGACGTCTCTTATTCTCTTAATCGTCTCAAAAGTATAATATACCGACTTGAATTGTGACAGTCCCTTCTTGAAATACTTTTGGAAATTACTACCCTGGACCCATTGGAAAGGGTTCGCTTTCTCTCTTATTTATCTCTTTGAAGAAGTAAGTTCAGTAGACCAGCGCGCAGAAACGTACGTCGTTTTCCTTTCAATACACAAAATATATATACGCAATTTATCAGTCCATTTTTTTTCTTCATTTCTGAACGACGCTCTGCGCTTTCACTGGTCCACTTTTCAGCTGAGCAGGACTAGGGGATTACATGAGGGGAAATATTGAGTTTCGATGTCTTATCCACGCCCGCGAGTCGCGAATTTGAAAATGCATTTTTTTTTCTTTCGTGAGACTCGTCGAGCGCAATTTCGGCAATTATCCGAAGTTAAGTTATACGCTTTTGTGCGAAATCCCATCTTCTCCACCCGGAAGTTCGCTCATTTTCTCGCAGTAGTTTCGAACGGCTCGTCTTCCATTTTTCCGAAGTTTACGGTGATGACGTGTTTCCCATAGGCTCAAGTACTCTCTTCGTTCACTCCACGCATCATCCGGGGAAAAGACGTTGGCTGTAAAGTGAATAACTGTGAGAAAGTGCAGAGTAGATACAGGTTGAATCGATAAAAGTGTCGTCGAAGAGATTTTTCAATCACGCTTCCACCCTTTCAACATAGTCACACTCGCCCCTCGAAACTCGAGACACCCAAAAAGTTTTCTTTTATGGCGGATAACTTTTCGGTAACTCGATTGAGGGGCATCGAGTGTCGGCTGGATGGGTCAAACAGCAAACGGCTCTTTTCAACAATTTATGTTCTGATAAAGAAAATAAAGCTTGGGACAACCGTCTGATTATATCAAAGCTGTTACTACTAGCGATTGATTCTATTTTTCAATCAAAGTACAGTTTTATAACAATGTTTTACGTCGCACACGCCATGTGGCCATGCGTTTTGTTACATAATATAAAAAGAACCTCGATAAGGCTTTATAGAAACCGGGAGAGGTGGTTATTACGTATAAAATGTCGAGAACCGTCTTGAGAGGGCTGAATAAGTCTAGGGCAGAAAAGAGGGCTGAGTTAAGGTTCCCAATGGTAAATGCACGAAAGTCTAAAATTCTAAAACTCAATATCTCACGTACATTTTTTACAAAATTCGCTAGAAAACATTTTATCAAAAATGTAGGTGAGATATTAAATTTAGGATTTATAGACATTCGTGTGTTTACTATCCGGAAGTTTAACCCGGCCCTACATTGTGCTTGCGAATTTAGAGGTTTTTTAAATTCGAAAATATTCGTGAAGATTGAAGTTAATATTATTCAAACAAAATGCCACCGAATCATCTAATCGTCCGATTCAGTTTAAATTCGGACAGAGCCTAGTTTATGGCATTATCTGTCGTATGACTGAATAACATTTTTGTATGATCATTTATTAGTTAATAACAACTTACTAAATTTGTTTTGCCGAAAAACAAATTTTTTTACAGCTTGCCTTTCAGTAAGTTCTAAAATTTAAAAATACTATTTGGTCGTATGATAGGAATTCTTACAATATACTATTATATCATACCTCAGAGTTGCCAGGATTCGGAGATGATACGACGCCATACGGCGTAGGATTATCGACATCGTTACTACTCTCGTCGCAGTTTTCTCTCTGGCATGCAGATTCGAGATGTTTGTTGAGATATGACTTGAGAGCGAAAGACTTGTGACACTTTGGACACTCGTAGTTTTTGTCGGACGAGTGAGTCTGCATATGAGCGCGTAGATTCGAACGATCAGCGAACGCTTTGCCGCAATGAGCACAGCCGTACGGTTTCTCGCCTGTGTGACTGCGCAAGTGACCCTGAAGTAGCCAAGGCCTGGAGAACATCTTGCCGCAAACACCGCAACTGTGTGTCAGCTTGTGAGTGAGCACATGCATTGCCAGAGCTGGCATGCTCACGTAGGCCTTGCCGCAGTGAATGCACTTTTTCGCCGATTGAGAATCGATGCTTCTGTGTGTCTGCTTGTGTCGTGAAAGATTCGACGATGTCGCGTATTGCTTACCTGCACAAAATAATTTTCCAAAGCTACATTGGTAATGGAATTTCAAGTTCTAACCGTGATGTTAGTTAGTTAGAAATCGCAAGTCCTAGCTTTTGTCTTTGCTTGTAAGCGGTAATTCAAAAAGTCAAATTTCTGCTCAATCACTATAAGATTGTATATTGTGCTTATATAAGTAATTTTATATCGTATAACTGTGATAATATAAATTATGCCGGGGCTGAAATGCTCATGAAGCTCTAGATCATTCGAATCATTAATTTGAAGAAACTAAACCTATCTGAGTATTCGAAACAATTTTTACAGACTTTTTTCAGACATATTGAGTATATATATATAGCAGAGTCGGGAAAAACATCGATCATTTTTTTTTTTCAATGTGACACACGAAAACTAGTTGCTGAGTATTTCTAGAAAGTACTTACAAAGTATGAGGTCTTAATATTAATGGGAAGATTATGCTTATCATCGATTTGCATTTACAAATGGTCATATCTTATCACCAACAGACTATAAAACCAGTACCATCGTTAATATTTATAGAAAATTGAACGCTCTACAAAAATAGTCTCCCATACTTTTTTGATAAATCTAACCATTCAGAAGATTATTCAAGGTCAAAGATTAAATAATTTACAGAAAAATCACTTTTTGTTTTGAATTTTGTAACTTACTGAAAAATAATTATTGACAATTGAGTTTCTATTATTTCTATAGGAAATTTAACACTCTACAAAAAAGATCTCTAGTGGTTTATCCATTACTCTAACCATTTAGAAGATATTCGCATTGGAATATCAATGCATACTGCTATTCATAGTTTTTTATCGATTATTTTGAATTAACCCGTTTAATTAATAAATTCTGAGGTGATTTATAAAAATTTAAGTTTATCTTGATGGAATGTCAGTTTCCAAGTTATGTCTCATCTTTTGTTTGAGAATATATTTTTTTGAATGAATTTTTTAACAATATTTTCTTTCTATAATCATACTTTTATCACGGTTTAGGATCGTTAATTAAGAATTTTCAACGGATTTATTTAAAATGTAACTCATATTTCTTTTTTCCACAAAATTTATAATCATCTATTTTCTGTCTGAGTATTTAGTTTTAAATATTGGTAGTTCTGTTATTCATTAATGAATAATTATAAATATTGATAGTTCTGTTATTGGACTTACAATATTTGACTTGGACGTACTATTAATGACGAGCTAGAGTTAATAATTTAGATCCGTTTTTGGAATCGTTCTCGAGTTATAAAAAAAAGTATGAGAATACGAATTTTCATAAAAAATTAATTATTTCATTGATTCCACCCAAATGCAATATCAAAAGTCACTTTGTCCATCACTTTGCCCAAATTTTATGCTAAGTTCTAGCACGAGAACAGACATGTTTGAAAATCACAAAAGATCAAAATGCTCAAACTGATTTCTATGAAATATATTCTAAAGAAATATCACGATTCACTCGAGTAGTTCGCGAATTATGACGGTATAAATTTTGATCTTCCGTCATATAGAAATACACGTACTTCCATTCACATCGACGTTTTTGAAACCATTTTACTTCACTACTGTATGGAAAACTCCCTTTCCACACCTTGCGAAGTAAAATCGTGTACGATACTCGTGGGCAATATCTTTTCTCAGTTCTTACGATTGCAACCTCACATTCATGAGAAAAAGTTTTTCCGTCCTCGTGCCGTAATATACTGTTTCTTAGTCCTCTAGATCAATTTCAGTAAACTGACGTAAGAACCGCTAAAAAAATCACGGAAGCAAAGTTTTCAAACTCACCACATTCACAGCACACATAACGTCCGGCCTTGGGTGCTTCAGGTGGTTCCGAACTCTCCGAGCTCTCAGGGCTATCATTCGGCGTCGGAACAGCGCTGGTTTGTTTCCTGTTTTTCGATCTCCCATCAGCAACGAGTAACGTGTCATAAGTATACGAAGCAGGTTTCACCTCAGCCTGTTCGGTGATGGTCTGAACCTCTTTGTCCCTTTGACTGGGTGGTTGCGAATTCGGATTATTGTTCTCAATATCGCTGCTGCATTCTGAGGCCGGTGGTGTAAGAGGCGGAACCTCGATGGGAGCTGGTTGGGCAGCAATGATCGAGGGCATTCCACTGGGTGCTGTAGCATAAGTGAACAGGATCTCCTGAACGGGTGACAAGGGTATGAAGACACCTGCCGATGTCTGCTGTACAATAGTAGTGGCTGCATTAGGATCGTAAATCAGTCCGGAAGGTTGTTGCTGATAAACGGCCGCAGTCCCGCCACCCAGATCTATGGTGTTTAGCTGATAAATAGGTGGAGGCTCTGCCGGTTGATAAATACTGATTTCCTGAACATTGTCGGTCGGCGGACTCTCGATAACGTTTTGTGGACCAACGGCAATGCTCGGCGGCGGAAGTGGCGGCAGGGAACGCGACAGTTCCAACAAATCGTGAGCGGCCTCCGTCTCGGCTGCTGATCTGTCTCTGAACAACGGTGTCTCTTGTACGATAGGCAAGTGGCAAATGGTCTGCACGGGAACAAGAACGTCGAGACCCGAACAAACTGTACCGCAATTTTGCTGCTGATGATCAGTTAGCCTTGAGTAGCAGTACTGATGAGGATCCGTTGACAGCACCGGCATAGAAGACGATGACAACGATGTGTTATCGAAGATGACAGAGTTTTGATAGATCGCTTGGGGAATTGGATGATGCATCGTCACCACTGAGACCTGAGCTGAAGATGAAACTGCTGGAGTTATGCAGGTGCTTATTGTAGGCCTCGTCGAAGGCGCCATCGTCATTATCGTCGTCGTTTCCGATGATTGGAAAGCTGGAGTAACACTGTCATCGTTATTGCTGCTGATAACTTTAACTGGTGTAGGACTCGGAGGCTGGATATTCGACACTGGAGAGTGAACGAAGGACTCTTGGTCACACTCAGAATTCTGTTGATTGCTGACAGGAGATGTTGATCTTGTTGGACAAGTCGTCTCTCCTGCGGAAGTTGGTGAATATTTCTCCTCCTCCTCTTCCTCTTCCTCCTCATCCCTCGATGGGGATGTCATGCACGATGTTGGCTCCTCCTTCGACAAAGTTTCTGGTATCTCGGCGTTCCCTGAGGCTGTCAGGTCTTTCAGTTGAGATGTCAGACATTCTGTCGAAAAGTGAAATGTGTTTCATTAGAACTGGAGTAAATAGCTCAAAGATAATTTTAAATGATCAGATCCTAGTTGTATTAACGGATGAACAAAGAGTTTCATCATGTTCCGGAGTCTTTTCGATTTCGTTTTCATCCAGTGAAACGAAACTAAGTAGTTGTACTCACAAACAAATATAATATTATTATCTTAGAATCTCCATGAAAACAGTGATTTAGTAAAAATCTCCCAATTCGAAATCATTTGTTGTTAACGTTCGAGCATGAACTCGAGCGACTTAATTAAATCCACGATACATTTTTTTTTCTAAAGCCGTGACGAATATCCGGAAGTCGGTCATCCGGTCCATTGCACTATTTATTCATCCATTAAATATTCATAGTAGGGTCATGCGAGGAGGTTAGAACTTGACCGGGTAACGCATGAGAAGCCAGCAGCATCTGGCAAGCTTCGAACTTCAACAGTGAAGCTACGAATAATTAATGCAATTAACGTTGTAGCTTAAGGTTAGAGGAAACAAGGCAACTAAAGAGCTTCAGGAATTTTGCCAAGCCTCGGCACATTCGACTGCCATGCTTCTACAAATTGGCACCGTGTTAATCTACGCATGTCCGTTTTCACTGAGCAACTTGAAGGGTATTACAACAATGTACCTTGTGCAACAGGAGGTGCGGTGCATGCTTCAATAGGCGAGACCGGCAACTGCATAGCTGTCGGCGATGGCGAGCTGTCTCTTCCAGCGCGTCCCCAGCTCTCGAAACCTCGAGTAACGCTCATGTACTTGTTGCACAGAGCTTTCTTTACCATGTAACATCGAGGCATCCTGGCGGCTTTTTTTGGCGCGAGTAAATCGCGTCCGACGTTAAATTTTATATTCGACACTACACAAATACTGCCTTTTCAGCCCTGCGCTCGACTCTCTAATATCTCTTGTTATTTTCTTATAAAAATGGAAACACCGACATTTTCCAAGGTGACAACGATACACCGACTGAATTGGATCACGTCAAGTACTTGAATATCAGGGCAGACAAATACGAAGCTCCTGGTTCAATTTTTTTCTAACACCATTTGTTAATCTTCCTTTAAACTTGTTATCTATCGCAGTTCCTATTAAACGCTTGGACCTTGCAGCTTAGTGCAGTAATCCTACGATAAGTAGCAGTATAACTCTACGTTTTCTCGTTGTCACGACGTGTGTATGTTGTGTGGTGTGTGTTGCAATGCGTGTTACGTTCTCATTTGAACAAGTCTTCGAATGAATAATATTAAAATACGTTTTTTGTTGTAGTTTTGTTTCTCACTAAGTTGTTAAACGTTTAATGGAGTAAAACTGGTCTTGATGATTATTATTAATTAGTTATTAGTGGACTTCAGCGATTTTCTTCATCATCAATTTTAATTGAACGTGCGAACAAGCTTTTTCTTTCAGCTTTTTGGGTGAATGTGAGCTCGCTCTCTCGCTAGTTTCCACGTCGACTTTTCGTCTATTTTTTACCTTGTTTAGTATTGCTTTCGTTGTATTTAAGTGGGTGGATGATTACTTGTTAAGTTACAATTATCGAATAATTTCTACTGTTCATTTATCGTTATCGAATAAGTTTTTCTAAATTCCCGTGCTTGCCTATCCCAAGTACATGAACCAGTAAATCCTACGTTGTAATAATAATAATAATAATAATGATAATAATAATTAAATATTGCGAAGTCTATCTTTTTCTCTCTCGTGTTGATGCTCCCTCTCGTGTTCCTCTCCTCGCGTCCTCTTGCATTTGCAGTATCTTCAAGAGTGCCTATTTCCCTCGATAGCTTAGCTTGAGTCTCGTTTCCCCGGCGAAGCGACAATCGGAGCTGAGCTTCGTTTCCTGTTTCGCGTTCAAAGTCGTCAAGCATTTTGCTCGTGCCTGGCGGAAGGAAGTCATTGTCTCCGGAGCTGGAAATCCAACGACGAAGTAGTAGTGGTAATAGTAGATAGAACGCTCCTGTTTTGCGTTGAATTTTCACAGAGGCTTTTACAGCCCCTCGTTCTTAAGAGGATAGCAGCGATGAAGGAAATCCCCTCTCTCTGCGGTGCTTCGACGAACGCAGTTCTACAGCAGCAGCAGCGGCGTCGTCGAAGCGACGGATATGCCGCAGGACGAGCAACAAGTTGGACAACAGGTCCACGACTCTGTGTGTGCGCGCGACGTGGTCGATAACTCAACTTTCATGCGGCAGTTTCAGGGCTCTACTCTTCTGCACTCCAATCGTTGGCTGCTGCGCTTTCGCTTCTATTCCAGCCGCGTCTCTGGTGATTCGATGCACCCTCGAACGGGAAAAAAATGGAAAAGTCGACTTATCCGAGATCTCCTCAGTGTCGTAAGCTCCCAAAACGGTGAAAGTCTCAGAAGAGCTTCTGCTTGAAGTACCGAAGTGAAAAAAAAATCGTAGTCTTTGAGAAATATAGCAGAAGCCACGAATTTAAGTAGCGAGGTCCAACGTAGATCAGACAGTAAAGCAGCCCGACGGGCGCGCGGGCAGACTTTTCTCCCACCGCTGGCTCACTGCAGCCGCCCTTTCCGTGCAGCACTAGGGGTAGTCGAGCGTCTCCCAGGGACAAGGAGAGAGCGCAACGCTAGCAACGCCACCAGGCACGAACGTTCACACAAACACACATTCACACTCGTACTCGCACACTTACACTCACGCGCACGGACACTAAGCGTGAAGCGGTGCGAGTTAGGGAAGGAAGGAAGGGAAGCAAGAGCCAGGGGCGAGGGTCACTGCACACAACTGCGTGAACCGGAAACGCGACCGCGTATTGGTAGTTGAAGAGGTTGCATAAAATCACGCACCAACGATTACGAGTGTTTTTAATGGTGGTCTGATAGAAAATTGCTTGCACTACTTGCGCGATAGCTCGACGATGGTATAACCGTGAAAATGTATGTGTGACGTTGCTAAAGTGGAATAAGAGAGAGCTGAGAACCACGTAGCACGGAATATCGACGAGAACCGGCACTGTTTTTTTTTGTCTATAAGCACACGTATGCGCGTGCAGGTGTTGAGCTCTCGAGGCACGAGTATGTTCGTAGCATGCATATATGTATATACATTTATATGTATACACACAATCACCACCTGCGCTAGGAAATCCGTTTTGCCACAGAGATACTCCGTTCGTTCACCAATCAACCACCGTCACCAGCAACACACTCGAGCAGAGAGAAGCAAAAGCTTCTCGCAGGCTGCGTTTACACTCGTTGAGGCCTACGACGCCTCTCTCGCACACTTGCCAACTTCCCCCGCGCGCGCGTGCTTTAACCAACCCCCCGAGCTCTCGGCAACTACCCTCCGTATCGCCTGCGCGCCAGATACATACACACACACACACTAGTCGAAGAACACACGGACACCGGAAAATTCACATAGGGATCGAGAGTTGTCTTTACTATTTTATTTTAAGGCGAATTGCGCAATGAAATGATGCAATCCGTCAAAGAGTAATATTGCCAGAGACCGAAGGGCTTCTCTTTGTCGGCCTCGCGGCTTGTTTTTTTTTCTTTTTCTTTCCGACAGTCGTGTACTTGGTTTCCCTCTAATTTTTGTCGTCAACTCTCGTGTTTCGCTGTCCCGCACAGCTGTCGAGAGACAGAGTTCTCTCTGACGAACAAACTGTCACGGCGAAATGCTTATGTACTATAAGAAGGTAAGGTACCACCTGTGGGCGCAGAAGCAACAATTGTCCGCCGTAGTGCGGAGGGTAGACCGACTACATGGCTCGTCCGGGTGTGGCTGGGGTGCAACTGCCGTTTCGCTGACACCCCCGCGTCCTCCGCCGGGTCGTCAGGGCGCCTGCGTTCTCCACCTCGTCTGCAATTTCTCACTTTGTCTCGCTCTCACTCGCAAACGCTTCCTATAACTGTATATCAGCAAAACCCTCCACGACTCTGCATATATATGCGCTGGAGAGCCGCGGGGGTGCGTCCGAGCCAGCGACGTCGTCGTCGGCGTCCTCAGCGTCAGGGGCAACGCTAGAAACAGCGGGGATGATTTTGCATGGGAATAAGGGGCGGCTGGCTCGCTTCAACCCTCGCAACTCGCTGGTGGAGACGACGTCGGCCACGACTACGACGGTATCAACGAATACTCTGTTCCCCTGACTCAGGATCCAATTTTCTATCTTTCTCTGCTATATACACTCGATACAGTAGAGCTTCTGTTTGAAATTTTTTGTTTATATCGTGGATATATTTTTCCATTGCTACGACGGCAGGCTGGAAAATGATGTAATAATTTTGGTGCAGGCGCCGCTAATCGAGTAGTCGCTCTAAATTATTACAGATTTCTTGATAGTTATCTTAAGCGGAACGGTAGAACTTTTCAAACGTTAAGGTTGTTAGGGATACTTGACGATAGGATGGAAGTACATGCAAAAAAGTCAGCAGTTGCATGGATAACTGGCCAATAACGACAAATTATTTATGTATTAATTTTTCTTTGCAGTGTTTAGGGATAGAATTTCCCTCTAATTTTTGTTGTATAGGTCGAAATATTTGTTTTATCGCTACAAGAGCTATCTAAAAATGTTGAAACAATTCTAGTGTGGGTTATGCTAATCGAGCAGTACTTGAAAATTATTAAATATTTTTTAGTAATTTTTATATTCCTATTTTTCAATTATAGATTTTGTGTTCTCTATTATGGCGTGAAAATAAAGAAATTCGCGTGTTCCCTTTTCCATCATTAGTATCTTGTTGCTTCTTCATCTCTACAGAGCAGTCCTAAAAAGATATCAAAAACAAGGGTGATATTTTTAGCCTTCAGTTTCCAGTGAAGAACCATTTATCCAGGGTCCTCCATTCACGTATTGAGCAAGGAAAAAGAAACGGCCGGTAGAGGCGTTCTACTGTAATGGTACCAATAGTATGGTAGAATTAACGCATTTCTGCAGCAAAATTTTGTGGAAATTGTGGAGATGAAGGGGGCTAAAGAGAGAAGGTATGGAACAAAACTGGCGTCCTCGTCGCCCCGGCGATGCGCCGTGCATCGATTTTACAAGTTCGGGCCACCAGACCAACACCTGTTACCGTCCGGCCGCCAGCGAGCGAGGATAATGTTATATATATATATATATATATATATATATAATCGCGCCACGCCACCACGCCGTGCGTCCCTTTTCCTCCGTCCCTTCAGCCCGTTCTCTCTGTGCTGTTTCCCTTCGACTCCTCGAATTTCACCCCTACCGTTCTATCGCATTCTCGCTATCGTTATCTCCGTTTTCCCTGTGCCCGATCCCATTTCGCTTCGGACCCACGGACCCTTCTATCTTATCGCGCTTCAGCTCTCTGTCTCGCGTGCCCCCCGCTAACCCCCCTCCGACCCCACTCTTCAGTTTCATCCCTTTCCGACTCGTTCTCCTTCTCACTCTCGCGCTCCCCAATCGATAACGACGCCGGCAGACGCGGCAACGCGTCGCGCGCCACCACCCATGCCATGCTCTATACCGAACGAACGACTCTCCAAACGAACCCCCCCCCCCCCCCCCCCCCCCCTTCGACTACACGCCAACAGCAACAGCGGCACGACGCGCTCTACGATCCTCGCTTCCGCGTACCTATCTGAGGACTATAGCCAACTACCTTCTTCCCCCAATGGCTTTGTGCAATTTAAAGCGAAATTGCAATACTGCAATTCGATTCAACTCGAAAAGCACGCTGTTTCAAAGCGCTTCCTAATTTTTTGCTGAATTTTGCAGAATAGAATTACGATTTTCTTAATAAAAGTTATTCTTATATTTACATTTGTTATATTGATTAATAGTGATTAGTTAATTTGTTTATTGGTGGCTTATTGGTGGCTTACACTGCAAAAATTGTATTCATTCAAGCGTTTGCTTCGGGGTGGTAAAAATTGTAGATTTGTAATATTCTCTAACAATTCGATATGTTACTTTTCAAAATAAATATTCAGCAACTAAATGCAGGATAAATAGTGCAGTTTATGAATTGAAATATTATTTGCAGATCACCTCAAAAGGACCTGGGCTTATGGCGAACAACTTATGAACGTAATTAACGATCGACAGATGCATTCTGGCTTTTGATCAGGGTATCACCGGCGGGTAATTTATCCTTTGACGAATGCGGAGATTTCCTTATTAAGAGGCGAATTCATTAATAGCTGTAGAGCTGATTTGGAGCGCAAAATTGAGAGACGTCAGTTTCTGCTCCACCTTACTAATTGTCGAAATTATTTCTATTGATTTCCTATGAAGGTTTAAATATTTGACTCCACTGCTTAGCAATACCTTAGAAAATGGCGATATGTTTTTGCTCCACCCTCAAGGCCACTAAGTCCAAGAAAAAAAAAAAAAAAATTACCACAATATCTATGTGTGATGGGAGTTAAAAAAAAAAAATAAAAAACAGGTGCATTCTGAAAAATCGTGATATTCCTGCATATACATAATACCTATTAATACTTTTTCTATACAATTACGCCCATGATCACATTTTAGCGTTTATTTTTAACTTCTATTTCAGAATTTTAAAACTTATTTCATAGATGCTATTACCACCACATTATTATTTTAGTGTAATTATTATTCATGTATTAAAATACTATGCACAAATGACTACAAATGTCTTCAAGTACATAATAAGCCCTTTATCAACATAACCACTCAGCATAACGATTAATTTGTTGACTGTTTATTGGCCTGTCACCTTCTTATTAAAGTTTTTTTTATATCAGACCATGGGAGACACTTTTCAGATGACAATTATACTTTATTTGTCATATACAAATTTTAGTATTATTGCTGACCTACTCTTTTCCTGTTATTTTCGAAAATGTTTGATTATTCGACATTATCACATGTTCTGTAAAGCCATCGCGGCTTAATACAACATAATTGTTGTGACAGCAATGTTTTGTTAGGGATAACCTGTTTTCACTTCACCGTTAAGACTACTTATTCAGTGTTCCGGCCAAAATTACGACATTAATTGTATTTACATTGACCACTGACTTTACTACCAATATTCTGTAAGTTCGTAAGTAAAGATGGATATAATGAACCGATGCACAGTAGACATACATGTGACTCTGCACTCGGAGAAAAACATCGTAATTTAATAATAAAAATAGATAGTCCGACGATAATCTAACTATAATGTATAGTTGCCAAGAGGAACGACTATATTTTATAGCAAATATAAAAAAATAGTTGAACCAACCATCAATAAAATTCCCAGGAGGAACGTCTATATTTCATGGTTACAGCAAATATAATTACAGTAGCAATCATTGAAATGATAATAATTCAAAATATGCCTTTTTCTTGCATATACCATTTCAACGTTGGCTCTCAATGGACTTGCAAGTATCGTTTATTGAACCATATTATCATCACTTCAACTATAAAACATTGCAAGTCTGCCTATATGCTTTTCATCATGTAGAATCGTTGAATCAGCGATATGCTTTTCTCTCAGTGTGTTAAGTATGTATCTTTCTTTGGTTACTGTGTGACTGAAAGAAAGGCGGAAGGACGTTTAGAGCAAGGAGGGGAACAAGGGAGACCATTCAAGATTGACATTGATGGATACTTACGAAATCTTACTTTTTTTTATCCCAAAATATTGAAAATACAATTAAAAAGTCTTCAGAAGTATGATAAACGCTTTATAAAAGTAATTGCTTAATCTTGGGATTGACTTGTTGACTTTTTATTTGCCCATCACCTTCTTATCATAGTCTCCTCTACATCAGATTGTGACTGTCTTTTTCAAGATGGCAAATAACTTTGCTCATTTTATTTATGTCTAAATATTCGACATTATCACATCTTCTGTAAAACTAACCCGGCGTAATGCAACATAATCTTTATGCCAGCAATGTTTTATTAGGGACAACCTGTTTTTGCTTCAACCTTAAGACTACTTATTCAGTGTTCCGGCCAAAATTACGACTGCCAAGCAACATTAATTGTATTTACATCGACCACTGAATTTACTACAAATGTTCTGTAAGGTCGTAAGTAAAGATGGATATAGTGGCTCGAAGCACAGTAAACATATATGTGATTCTGGACTGTCTCGTATGTTAAGTATATATCTTTGTCTGTTAACTGTGTAGCTGAAAGAAGGGTGGAAGGACGTGTAGAGCGACGAAGGGAACGAGGGAGACCGCTCGAGACTTACAATGATGGATACCCACCCTCGCGCCTTACTACCCTTCGCTTTGCGTCTTTTACTTTGTCCCCTTCGTCCTTATAGCCCAGCATGTACGCATATATATATATACATACATATATAACGTAAGATTGTCGACGTGGCACGGGCGTTCGTCCGGAATCGCGAACGGCAATTGCGAGAATGACTGCGACATGGGGATGAAATGGGCGTTGAAAATGTGGGGCTGCAAAAACATTTTTCCTCGAGTATTTTCAGGGGATGATATTTTCTTAAGAAATATAGGTACTTATGAGCAGCGTTTTATTTATTTATTCACTTTTGTGACAACGCGAAAGGGCGTTGGTGATGATGGTGAGGCAGCTTGGCAGCTTTTTATGAGATGCACGACAATGGCGACTCAAGAGAGACTACGGAAATTATTGAAAGCGAGTGTACACGCTGGACGAGACTACCCTTCGTTGCCCAAGCGACCGACGTCGCTACCGAGAAGCAATTAGCCCATACGCTCCTACCATTCTCTCTGTTTCTGACGAGAACAGCGTCCAAATAGCCCGAACGAACGAATTCACGGCGGAAATAACGTTGGAAACCCAAGCATATCCGATAAAATCGTGACACGAATAATCTTATTTTTGCAATTAATGGGGCCATCGGAAAAAATTACGATAGTTCATTAAATCTCTTGTATTGGGTGGGAAGATATAGTTAGTCAAGATGAGAAAAAACGAGATGCTTCTACTCACCTTTTTGGTGGCTACTAATGATCACGTATGAAAATATTATTTTTGTGCTGTTTTGTACAATAAACATATCTCAAATCATAAATATGGAGTTCTTAGATTAAGAACAGCTATAAAAGGTCAAGTCGAGTATTTTTTTGTTGATGATATCCTCTTTTATATCGCATACCCCTCAACGTACCCTCTCCGAGAATCAGATAATTCTAAGTGTGTATTCATTCTTTTTCCAGGAATAGAATATTCCAAATCCCATTATGAGCACTGACCCTTAGTCTCCGATTATTTCGAAACTACAATTTAGACAGCCTAAAAATGATTTCTATTAGTTGATAAAACCCTTGGGACCGGATTTTGTGCACTTGGGCTAGATACATAAAATCTTAATTTGACAAAGAAATATGACATTACAGTTTTAGCTAGATCGATGAAAAGTCTCTGATTATTTTGAGACCTGAATGCGGATCGCCTTAAGGTTTGTCTAAGAACCCCTTTTAATCGAATAATAAGAGTAAACCCTTGGAACCGGATTTCCTACCCTTAGACGACAAATATTTTAACTGACGTACTCACGTGTAGATGTATATTCAGTATGTGGTAAAATATTTCATTACAGTTCCAGTCGAATCGATGCAACTGGTATGTGAAAAAAAAGTTGGGCGGAGACGATTCCGAGGTCGTGAGTAGAAAACAGGACAGATTTTATTAAAGATCCGTCGAATTCCTAGATGAGAAGAGCAAAAAGAAGGAAACACGCTAGCGGAACGTTAAGGCGGCGGAATATATCCCTCAAAGCAAATACTCCTTCAAACGGTATCCGCGTAAGTGCTTTCGTTGGGGGATGAGTTGGAGAATCGTCGCTCGAAATAGTTTCACGTACTTTTGCTATTGCTACCGCGCTTTTCTCTGCTTCTACGTCCACTTCTCTCTACTTTTGCCGAAATGGGGGATGAGTCATCAAGGGACAGGGGATGATTCTCGCTGAAATCCTTCGATCGGGTTCTCCCCTCCGCGATTGCTGGGCTTCTGCGTTCCTCCGAGTCCTTGGAATATTGTTCATGCCACTGCCAGTATCTCGTATTCCAAGCATGACGACGGCCGAGAAATGCTGTAAAAAAATTGTATACGTCATCACTTCATCATCAGCGTAATCTTGCTTTCATATACAAATATCGAGAGGGTTGCTAAATGCGAAGTACAGAAAAATTCATTATGAAAATTAATGTACTTTGCCGAAAGTTTTTTGTTTTTGTATTAGCCGGCTTGTTAATTTAAAATTACTGAAATATTACTACATAATCTTATACAATTTAATATACCGGTTTATGCAAGAAATCTCCCGACAAATAAATGTTAATTTTCGATAAAACGTTGAAAGTGTATTGAAAACATATAATACTGATATTTTATATTGCATTTATTGCATAATATTTGCAGTGAGTGCAAATTTCGTTGAAAAGGATTAAACACTGGACCTTATTCTCATCGATGATTAATTTTTTTTTAGTTCCTATTATTTTTGTCATTTTCGGTAAAAATCTAACGTATGATTTCTGCATCAACGGATATCTTAAGGATACTTTGAATGAAAGTTTGGATTTTTTAAAACTTTGACTCGGAAAAGCTAAAGTTTAAAAAAATTTGATTAGAACTTTACTATTTTACAAAAGAATATATAAGTAAATCAACTTTGTTAAATTTAAACCGTAAAAATAAAAGAATAAAATCTCTTATGGGAGATCTACTAATAAAGATCACGAGAAAACGAAAAATTTCAAATTATTGTATTGATACAATTTTTATATGTCTATTATCTGAAATCACTGTTTTTAAGCAAATTCGATGTTATCGTTTTGTAAATGTTTTTTATAGTAAACTATTGAATTTACTGACGACGCAAATTTTTCGTCGGGAAATATTTCGTCAAGCATCTAATACATTCACTAACAAATCGACGTTCCAATAAGACAATTTCCTGAGTCTTGTCATGATAAATGATCTCTATTATTAACATGAAAAAATATGTGTCAAATTTCAGCTTAACTTTTCTTCAAGCATCACGACCCTTTTATTTAACACGCACACACCCAAAAAGACACTCCAAAAGTCCCTCTCACAAGACATCATAAATACTCGTCGTTTTTTTCATTGTAACAAAATCAGTGTTAAAAAAACGAGCGTCACGTCCAAAAAGTTTCCTGAATGGGGAAGCGAAAAACCAGCAGTGGGGTCAAACTTTGAGGAGAGGAAGTTCCGACACAGGAAGTAAAAATAAAATGGGGCAACCCCTCAGTGTCTTTTTCCATCCCCTAGTTCTTTCCTCCGCTCATTTCTTTTCTTTAACCTCCAGTGTTTTTTTTATCTTTCCTTTTTTTTTGTCCTTCCCGGTAGAAAAGGGAGGTGAAGGGGTGGTGGACGATCTCAGGGATACCAGGGCGGGGCAGTGCTGCAGAGTCAACCCCAGCAGTGACTCGGGCCATTGTATAATTTTCGAGGTGGTGGGGTCCGGATTTTATTGGGTACCTCGTTGGGTTTCCTCGTTCTGCATGACAGCGTATGCCGAAGTGACTGCAGGGGTGCCGAGGCACGAGCCCTCGCGGTGTCGACGACCCCGGGCACGTCCTCCGCATGATTCTGGCGCCCAGGAGAATCCAAGCGCTCCCAGTCTAGGTGAACATAGGGGAGACCGGGGCGAATTGCATCAGATTTATTTTTTATTTTTTCTGTTAATACTTGGCTGCATAGAAAATTTGATTTGAGGCAGTCATTTTTTTGCACTTGTTATTCACCAGGTCATCCGAAATCTAAAAGATCCTGGTGTACTAAGTGTGTTTAAGGGCAAGCAGGCATTGTGGAGTTGGTGACATGACTGAATTTGCCCCACGGCAAATTTAATTAATAAAGAAATACATGAAAATACACGGAGAGCGTTTCTTTAGGAATGATCTCCAAGCCGATATAGGGATTAAGCCTAAATAGCATAGTAACCTGTAAATACCCCGCTATTTTAAGGAATTTTACCATCCTGTCGAGTGAAAACGTTTTATACGTGTTACGTGCATACGTCGCAATATGGCAAGTTGTGCCGTGCCGTTTTGGGAAAATAACTGTTGCTAAGGACAACATTTCATGAAACATTTCCATAATTAAACATGCTGTCTTATGTTGTTTGTTTAAAAAAATGCGTAGTGAAACAGGCACTCATAATTTATACGTGATGTAACCCAATTTTACGATGGTCTCCACGATGCTGGCTAATGTAGTTTCCAGTTTGAATACAAAAAATTTCATAAAAATTCGGGGACTAAAATATGTGTATCATTGCTATTTCCAGGTAATGTAATGTATCGATTTAAGTATCCGAATATATATATATATGGTGATAGAATGTATACATTAAGTATACTTTATGTATATGTATATATTATGTCTACATATTTAATATATTAGACCTATGTATAAAATGTACAAAAACTATCACTATATATTATATACATATCTATACATATATATGATGTGCATTCATTATATATGTACCGCACACTTTCTGATATATATTTGATAATATATTTTATATATATTCAAAATTTAAACGTTTCTATGCACATACAATATACACGCAAATCTATTTATTATACATTTTTTATGATTACGAATATACATACGTATATATATAAATCTAAAACATGATCCGACTAAATGGGCTAATAGTAAATATGCTTGTCATGTATATTATCTAGACCCGCGTATACAAATAAAGTCTATGTTTTATATATATACTCGACACTTTTAATTATAATTTCATCATATAATTATATCAGCAAATTTCAGTGTTTTACGTCTAACTGGTACAAAATCTGCAGCTCTGTGTAAAAGTGTCAGTGTAAGCAGAACGGAAGATTATATATGAAGGATCCAGGTGCTTGTTTTGTGTTCACAATCATAAATTTTCAACCTTTCTATAAAAGAACTTTATTTTCTACAAAATTTATTTAATCAATTTACAGCAATAAACCGATATGGGTTGATATGGTTATAATTATCGACATGGTTGGAATGCGCCCAGGCAATCGTTATGTTGGATATATTATTCCGCACAATCGTCATTTCTTCTTTTATTTCCGACGCATGTACCGCAGCGAAATCTGTGATGAAATGGCTCAAAGCCGTGATGGTGCTGCAATTTTCGGCCACCTACAAATGCCAAAGTTTTTTTTTCGTAATATTTTCCATTCGCATAACAATACAACGACGCATTTACATCAAACACTAGGAACGTGGCAATTTCGAAAATTTCTAAATTTTTTAGAATGACAGTGTAACTAGCTGTATTACTACCTGTGCTGTAGCTGTGTACTAATTGTATTTCCTTTCTTTAATGTTTTTATTTCAATAAAACGAATTTATGTGTATCAAATTTTTTTTGCCGGCAGGTTTCACACCTGCTTCAATACATTTAATAGTGCATTTAATTTCATATTTATATGAAATTCTATTTGTCCAATTTTAATTCTATTCTAATAATTCTAATTCTATTTTATTGAATTTCATATAAATATGAAATGAAATGAATAAAATGTGAATAAACTACATTAGGAAATATATATATACACGCTACATAAAAAAGTACATATGCTATATACATAATATATATGTGACATATATATTGATCTACACGAACAATCGATAGAGCACAAGTTGTTTATTCCGGAAAAATTTAAATGTTGAAAAAATAGATGCACTTTTTGTTGTGATTTGTGCCAAAAATCGTCATATACATATAGAATATCGACCTACGTGCAATAATTTCGAAGCCACGTTAATTTTTTAATATACTGGGGAAAAAAATGTCATTGACTCCAAAGAACCGTATAGATTGATTCTTTTTTCACTGATTTCAATAAAAACATTCGTCTATTTCAACGAGAGACTGCATTTGAATTTCAAAGAAGACATTTGCCTTTACATTGCCTGTACACAAACATTAACTCAATAAGCATATAATAGAGGCATGATTTCTTTAATTCGAAAAAACGGTTTCCTTAATTCGAATAAATGATTTATTTAGTGGTACCCAATCCGCCGATTAGCGAGGTCCTGTCAATCGCCTCATTAAAAGCGCAATAACCGATAGAAAGGCATAGCCGACTATCAGTGTTTGTTTAATTAAGTGATGTAAAATGAATCCTACACTAAGAGACAAGCATATCGTTGATTTAACGATGTCACATGATAAAACGAATATAGGAAGGCTTGCAATGTTTTATGGTTGAATCGATGATAATATGGTTCAACAAGCGATACTTGCAAGGTTATTGGAAACAAACGTTGAAATTGTATATGCAACGAAATGGCATTTTTTAAATTATTCGAATAGTTTTTGAAACTACTATCATTTTGATAATTGCGACTATAATTATATTTGCTATAATCATAAAATATAGACGGTTTTCCTGGAAAATGAGTTCATGCTTTATCCAACTATTTTTTTATATTTGGTGTGGCCATAAAATATAGACGCTTCTCCTGGGAACTATAATATATGGTTAGATTGTTGTCAGTCTAACTATTTTTCTTAAGATACCAGATTTTCCTCGAAGTGTATTTTCACACTACCTTTTCACACTAGCACGACACGGAATTATATATTTTTCAAGGTGTTCTATGGGTTATGTCCTGCTTAAGTATCTCAAAGAAGATTTCTTCGTAATCAATGAAAAACGATTTTCATTAATTAGGAGACACGTTTCCTTGATTCAATCACTACTTCAATTACTAATCACTACTTTTCATTGAATTTGAGATCATTCAAAGAAAATATGGTAATGAAACTTAAGTATTTCATTCGATTGACGCAGATTTCCGTGATTCAACGCAACTTATTCTCTTGGTGCAGAAATTGGTGTAGAAAAATCACGAAAAATCGTCTTTTGAGGGGACCCAGTCTCCTAAAAAAACTTATAAAAGAGAAAAATTTTGAGAATAATATGCTTCTTCCAACAAATCTTACATATAAACATCATCGAGTTTATAGAGACATACAGTGTACCAGAATAGTAAGGTAAAAAGTAACATTATTCACTTGTCATAGATTTCTGGTCAAACTAAAGGACAAATTTTAGTATTATTGCATTTTATTTTTTTTTATTCGCATTTCCCCCCGTCTGCAGGCATTACGCCTATTACAAGGTCGGCCCGGGTCAGTAGCCAGTCCCCCTGAGGGCCTGGTCCGGATCAGTAACCAGGACCCCATGTGGCCGCATTCGACTTCACCCTCTATATCGCCTTTGCCATAGCATTTCTGCTAAGGGCATAGGAAAATATTGCGGAAAACCCGTATGCCGATATAGCCGGTCTCGAGTTCGCCTCACGGCACCGGAGCTACGTCACGATTTTCGTTCGAGAATGCAAACACAGACTACAGCTGTATCATGTGACCCCCACAGTTACCTGTGTGTCTCGCACGTATACATCTGGAGCTTCATCGCGTCCATGTTTTTATGTTTCGACAAAAATTTTCGACGTTACTGGGAATCGAACCCGCGACCTACCGATGCTCTGGTTTAGAAGCCAGTACTCTAACTACTAGATCACCACACCGGTCAACAAATTTTAGTATCCGATATTTTATTTTATCTGTTTAAGAGTGCCTTCCGGTCAGAATTTTTCTTTTTATGACTTTTTTTAGGTGACTGGATCCCGTCAACCTAACTGGCCTCTAACCCAACTAGCCCCGGTCTCCCGAACGTACAGAGGGTCCGCAAACGGCGGACGGTTCTGCGCGACCGGAATAATGACGAATGGCGAGGCCCTGTCATCACTGTTTAATTCGGCCGTGCGCCCTATGTACCCTACGTTCCCTCTGGCAGAGATTAAGCGTGTGCGTTCAGCAGCAGTAGCAACACACGAAAACCACCCCTTCTCGTACAGGGTGAACGTCATCGAATTGCAAAATAGACGAGGAGAAGCCTGGCGCACGTTCTCTGGCTGTTGCTGCTCCGCCACTGCCGTTGGTCCCTTTCCAGGCTAACTGGCCGTTTATCTTCGCCTGCACGACGAGCATTGCAACGCTGCTAGGGTCGCTCCCTGCGGACGAATCTCTCACACTGATTGCTTGATTAGACTGGCAATCAGTGTGTAATCACTAATCGTACCAACGTACAACGGTTCAGGATAACTATTATGAATTACAAGCTATACGGAAGATTTAGAGCCTCCCAAAACGCAATGATTATGTACTGGCGTTTACGTTTGATTCGGATTGCGATCGCTGTTGGAAGGATTACGCGCTGCGATCAATGGTCGACCTATGGTCGCTATGGTCCCGATCCTAACGGACTTAGGGAACCTCCATGAAATCCCATTAGTCACACACAGCGTATCGGTGTTATACGATCTTTTCATAAAATCCCATAAAGTATATGCACGAGACAACAAAATTTATTCGCGGAAAACGTTTGGGTCTCAAGGCGGCCAATGTAATTTACAACGTCGACAGTTGGTCGGTATATCGGTGGAGATTAAAATCTTCTATACAGCAACGAGCTCGTAAAAAGAATATTAAAGTATCCAGGCTAAGTACCAGGACTCTGGGGTTTTATTTTCATTCTTTTGGCATAATTAAGGAACGTGGGTACAAAAATTAAGTATATCATCGCTTTCATGAGATAATAACTGCTTATGAAATTGCATATGATTGTTAAGATTGTTGATAGGCACGAATTGAGTAATCGATAGATGTACCGTGTTTTGGCTAAATTTAATTTACTAGTTCGCATGTATAATAATCAAACACTATAGCTTAAAATCTATGTTAATTTCCGTCTACGCATTATGCACGAAAGAAAGGCTGTGAAATAAATTCTCAGTCACAAAATAATAATTTTTCTTCAACAAGTGATAGCCTGTTGATCCGAATGACTGCTGACAAAATGAAAAAACTTCTTTCAATTCTATAATAGTGGTCGTCCACGTTTGCCATATTTAGTTGCCTTTTTGCTGTGTGATTTATGAAGCGAACTGAATGCGAAAATATGATTTTTTTTTTACTGAAAGCTACATTTAAATCAGAATGTGAACGACTATACTAACTTCGACTGCTGCTAAAATTTGAAAAACACTCACATTCGTACGAGTTTTTGCTGCCATATTATTTCCAGATACTACTCCAGTGGATATAAATTTTCTGGCAGTATAGGTTCCGGTTTAAACTTTATACACTTTCAGGATAAAAAATCGACAGATTACACGCACACACATAAGATGGACATATATTAGAGTAGGTACGTTGTGTGTGTACCTGGCAGCTGCTCGACTGTCGTAACCTCTGACCAGATCGATCGAAGCCACCCTGTCTCGGTCTCTCGCCCTTCCGCCCCTCATCGTATATGCCTATAACATGGACACATAGACACACATACAGTACACGTGACAGGAGTGTATACGAATCGATGAAAGTTGCGGCTGTTTGCTTTCGCGAGAGCATTGAGCAGTGTTCAGACTGCAATTCGCACTTGAGAATTATTACCATCGATAGGAACGATAAATTAATTTTTTTTACAAATCCGATCAGCCTAAAAAAAGTTAAAATGTTAAGCTTTGGGGACGAACAACAAGCCGGTTTCGGTATTTGGTTCCAATCAGAGTATTGTGATGACATCGTCGAGATTTCAAGCGCAACTGTTATTCAAACAAAGCCGAGTAATCTATCGTTTTCCTTCAAGCTCGAGCAAAGCACAGCTTATAGCATTTTGTCATGCGAACCGATGATTTTTTATACGTTTATCGATTTGCCGATAACAAATTGTTAAGTTTCCGAAGAAAATAGAACTTTTCTCTACAGCTTGGTATTTACGTCATTTTCAATTGAAAAACAATATTAGCTTATGTGATAAAAGAAATATATAAACAATGCCCTGTCCGAATTTAAGTAAGCCGGATGAATATATTATTCAACGACATTTTTTTAAATAATATAGCGATTTCCTGTTTAAATAATTACTACCACAGTCTATATATTTTTTTTATTCGAGTACAAAAACTCAAGCTTCGCTAGAATATGTATCAAGTGTGTATATAATTCAGAACTCCTGGTACCAGCATGAGATTTTTCTTTTTTCAAAATTAACCTATTTTTGGACCACAAGTTAATGCACCCATGTTAAATATATTGCAATTCCGTGATCCATCAAATTTTCCCATTGCTTTATTTACGTGACAATACATTGGTACAGTTATTATATTTTCAACGAAAATAAATCGTTCTATCTAAATGAATGATCGAAGGGCACTTAGGGCCCCCTGAACTAGAACTCACCCTCATTCTCCACAATGAAGACTATATCCTTTCATGACTTACCTAAAGGCAGAGAATAATTTACGAGGTCCTTGAGTATGTTTTACAGTCGTTGGCCATCCAACAGTGCTTCAAGATAGTGTTCAGTGAATGGCCCATGAAATATACTAGGGAAAAAGACACTACGTCTTAACCTTTCAATGGGCTTGTGGGTGTAGCCTACACACCAAGCACTTTATTTTTATCACTGCAACGAGAATTTTCGTTCAGACACGTCACTTTTACTACCAGAGTACAATATTTTATCGAGAATTATTCATACTTATCAGCTGTAACAATCTTGACATAGATTGTTCAACGCCGCTCGAGCAATTCTTTTTATGACGTTTCTCTACATTTTTTTTTGTCGCCAACATCATTAAAAATTACCAAACTCATTGAAAGTAACGAATAAAATTACCTTATTGAAAGTAAAATAAAATAATCTTCGTTTTTCTTTCCTTCTGACAATTGCGATTTATTTTGATGTGCAAACCTACATCCTCTCTGGTGTCCCAGATCTCGAGGGTTTTCGAAGCGTTAAATTAATCATGACTAGGCAGGTTAATGCATCATTAAGTTAGACAGTACACTGAGGAAATAGTTGCATTCCTGTTTCAGATCCTGATTCGTCCGAATGCAGTCAAGGAAAATATTGGAGTCACGGGATCAAATTATCTACGAGGCAAGTGAATGAACTTAATTTTGGTATTAACATATTGGTGGATTGAGGTGAATATTATTTAAGTATTTATGTCCGTTCTGGAATCGTACTTTATAGCCGGGAAATGAGCTATACATAGTCTTTACTCATGCAAGAATACGAACAAGTCATACATTTTCCATATTTAGACCCAAGCCGTTTTGCTCACAATTTGAATGATTCAATAATACTTGATAATAATTTCTTTCAATTTAAAATCCTGTACATTGCAATTATTCATTCTGATCATCATATGCAGCCATTCATTCCTTATCATGATATTTCTAGATGACATTCATGTCTACACTTCCATAATTTGATTAATTAACAGAACCAATACATTTTTTATGAGAGACCGAATCTTGCGATGGTTTTGTCGGGCAAGCCTGAATTACCGTTGCCGATTCGTAGCCCACATCTTGAGGGCTATAGGAGCGTTAAATTACTAATGACTTTGCAGGTTAACGTATCAAGTTGTACAGTAAACTTGGAAAATAGTTCTGTTTCCGTTATAGGTCCTAATCCGTTTGAAGACACTCGAGAAAGAGATTGCGGGCACCATATGAAATTACGGGTTTGTTTGTTTTATTTAAACTTCAGATGAGATTTCAACATTCTTATTCATTTTGATGGATTAAGGTGACTATTTTTCCCGTCCAAATTTCGACCAATAGAATTACACCATTCGACGTCACGTGGTATAGCCTACATGAAATTATACTGATCATTTTTCGATAATTTTGTCTATTGGTCGCTATATATACAAAACAAAAGATTATTTAGCCGCGTTAATCATCTGTCAAACGGATAGATTGAATTCAATGAAAAATAAAAACATGGACGCGATGAAGCTCCAGATGTATACGTGAGACATAAACAGGTAACGGTGGGGGCCACATGTATACAGCTGTAGTACATGTTTAGATTCTCGGCGAAAATCGTGACGTAGCTCCGGTGCCGTGAGGCGAACTCGAGACCGGCTATATCGGCATAAGGTTATTCCGCAATGGTTTCCTATGCCCTTAGCAGAAATGCAAATGCGATATAGAGGGGGAAGTCGGATGCGGCCGCATGGGGGCCTGGTTACTGGCCCTGAGGGGGGATTGGCTACTGACTCGGGCCGACCCCGTAATAGGCGCAATGCCTGCAAACGGGGGAAAATGCGAAAAAAAATATAATAATAATAATAATACCCCGAATACCACTCGAGCTTCGAAATTAATCTGATATTTCCCTCAACGAACCCTGCACACAAATAAGCTCGTCCAATTTTGACTCGTTGATTTGTTCGCAACTTTGCTCTCGTGGTAATACAAATTAATATTATTCAAGGATTTATTTCCGTTCTTCAATCTTTGTAGGGGAGTGCGGGGCAAAGTAGGCCGGCGTGACAAAGTGGGCCACCCGTTTAAGAGAAAATATGCGGAGCAAAGTGGGCCACTCTCAAATTTTTATTAAAAACGCATTTTTACAATACGATTCAGTCGAATTATCCAATAGACGACGTTTTTAAAACACTTTGAGTGTTTAAATCGACAAAATCTACAAAATAAAAATATCGAAAACGGGGAAAAGTGGGCCACTCCCATATTGAAAAAAAAATACGCTATTCCAACTCAATTGAATGAGGAAACGAAAGAGAAACTTCAGAAGATATCAACTTTAACAAATCTTACCTAACATTTGAAATTTACATTTGCAAAAAGAACTTTGAATTTTTTTTCATTTTCGAAGCAATCTAAAATTATAAGTAGGTACTATTTACAAAAATCGCACGTATAATTGATTCCAATTATTTCATCGACCTCAGCTCACAAAATATGTGATTACCCTTTGCAGTTTTGGCACTGAATCCAACTTTAAACTGATTGTGTAAACAAGTCATCGCAAAAAAATACACGCAGCATCATCCTCTGATTTTTCCTTCTTCTTCTGTGTCGGGCCTGATTCCTTTTACGTTATCAATTCAGTCCTGTACGGCGAGTCAGTCAAGCAGTAACAATACACTTTGAGTATCGCGATAAAGTAATTTTTTTCTTAGGAAGCTCAGTTTGTCCCGCACTACCCTACTTACGACTGGAAAATGAGCTATACATAGTCTTTACATATGTTAGAAGACTACGGACAAAGTTCACATTTTCCATATTTAAACCTAAGTTTGATTATAATTTGCCTAATTCATATTGAATTTTTTGTAATTCAGAATCCGGTGAATTATATGTCGGTATACATTTTTTATCGTGATATCTCTAGACGACATTCAGAAATTTAGTGTGGTACATCACTGGTGAATCGCTAGAACTTTCTGCTCGAGCACTTTGATAATTTAATTAATTAACAAATTTAATTAAATTTATACGAAAGATCAAATCTTGCAATTTGTCTTGTCGCGCGAATCTGCATTATACAGTTACCCTTTTGTGGCCCTCATTCTGAGGGCTATTTAGGCATTAAAATACCAGTGACTGTGCTGGTCGTATTGTTGAGTTATAGAGTAAACTGGGAAAAGATTGCAGTCACGGGATGGAATTAGCTCTGAGACAAGCGAGTGAACTTAGCTAGGAGCTGTTCTACAAGAAGTTCAGGTGAGATCGTAATTTTTATTTTTAAGGTTTCTTCATATTGATAGATCAAGGTGAATATTATTCAAGTAGGTATTTCCGTTCTCTGATGTTTGTACTTTATAAGCGTTAAATGAGCTATACATAGTCTTTACATATGTAAGAAGACTACGAACAAGGCTCACAGAAATGCAGAGTCATACTGCATTTCTTGTCATTCAAAATCATGTGAATTATATGTCGGCATTAATTTGTTATTAAGATATTTCTAGACGACATTTATGTACAAGCCTGAGCAGAAATTTAGGGCTTGGGCACTTCGATAATTTAATTAATCAGTAATTAATTCCATACAAGAGATCAAATCTTACAATTTATTTTGTCGTGCAAGCCCGCGTTACAGTTACCCTTTCGTGGCCCACATTTTGAGGGCTATTGAGGCGTTAAATTACCAATGACTGTGCAGGTTAACGTATCGTTAAGTTATACAGTAAACTGAGAAAGTAGTTGCGTTCCTGATTTAGGTCCTGATTCGTTCGAAGGCAGTCAGGGAAGAGATTGCAGTCACGGGATGAAATTAGCTCTGAGGCAAGCGAGTGAACTCGGCCAGGAGCTGTTGAGCAAGAAGACCAGGGGTGGTTGTAGTATTGCCGGTGGTATAGTGGCGATGCGAATCGCCAGCGACACGCAATTCGCCCATGTGTTATCGACGAGAAATATCTATTGCCACTATGGGCCAAGACGTGGGATAGAGCAAGGGGAGTGGAGAAGGAGAAAGCAAAGAAGAAAGGGAATGAGAACGAGAGTTAGCGTATCGGAAATCTCGTGTGCCCGAGCGGACGCCTTGGCTTTTATTTTCGTTGACGTAATCCGAGGTGGATCAGTGACTAACTGCACCAGAAGGAGAAACAACTACTTCCCCTTTGCGGCTCACGTTCTATTTACTCCAGGATCGAAGCCGCAGCTCTTCTCAGTGTCATTAGGCTAAAACGTCGTTTCTCTTTTATCGTTCTGCCGATATTAAGGAAAGTCTATTGTAGGTTGCATCTTTTTGAAACCGAATAGTAAAGCAATACTGTTAGCTTATTAAAAATCTTATGTTAATTATAAAGCAGTTCGCATTGAAACTTGGAAAATAAGTTTTGGATTGATATAATCTAATCTGACTTCTGAACTTTACGTAGTAAAGTCTTATTTGATCCCTGAAAAGATACCATAAGTTCTTGAAGATCAAAATCTCTAGTTTTTTGGAAATTGTTATACTATGTTACTTAAATCTGTGTTTTTATCAAATCTCGCAAAAATCATTTAGTATTTCCCGGAAGCTGTCAACTAAGGAAAAATACGTGACAGTATATTGATCAATTTTCGCATAGATCAACTTCATGAAAGATAATCAATAAAAAATGCAATATGCTAAGTCCGCCTTCGCTCTCTTATTTTGAATAATAACGTTTTTTTTTTTAGGCACGCCGTCACTTTCAATTAAAGTCATTACAATGATCGTGTGTGTTGCAAAATCTAGTACGTCACGGATCCATAATACATTTTAAGATATACTAGGGTTACATACTTAAGCGCCCGAGTCTCTTTACGTTAGTTTTGACATCTGACATAAACAAATTTAATGCATGAACTTGGTCCTGATCTCAGTGTGTCTGACGACACCACCGACGAATCAGAGTATGTTTTAACCGCTAACAATGAATTTCGCATTTAACATCCATGAACTTTTTAATATAGGTCTAGGCTAATCACACGCGCTGGCGCGCGTGCCTAAAAATTCTTTTTCGCTGCTGCGCTTTTATAACCTTTTAAAATGTCACGGACGTTGCAGCGCACATCCTATTCTTATGTCAAATTTGACACCAAACTGAACTTGTTTCTCACGGATTTTCCCGGCAACCAATCACAACTCGAATACGTGTCAACAATGCTTTCCGTTACCCATGATCTTTTCAAAACAGATACATATAAGTATAGTTTACATATATCTTACCTAGACTCCGAAAGGATATTTTTTACGAATGGTTAGGTATTTTTTTGTATACTTGGAATATACGTCGTATATACTCTTTATATTTTACATATATTTTCTTATATACCGAAAAATATATTTACACATACAATTGTTCCATGGGCGGGCAGCCCTTCTACGCCGCACATTTCTTGTCACCACAGCGCAGATCCACCACATGCGTTTCTCCACAGTGCCGATACTACACACCAGTTTTCCCTCAGATTTCTAATCTCCACGCGCTTATTCCTCCACATTTCAATACAACACATTCTTTACTACACAATGCGATACCCCACAGGGGCATTACAAGTCGTTTCCGTTCCACACAACCGATCCAACAAAAACTTTTTCAATCCCTTTCGTTCCTGCACATTAACTCTGTCGATATCAATCGAAGAGAATATTGCGTGTCGGTAAAGTAGAACTCCGAGAAGGCAGTGGTTTTCACGCGAGTCCGTATTGACTTCCGCCATGCGTATTGACTTCCGCCATGCGTATTGACGTCCGCCATACGGACTGGCATGAAAACCACTGCCTGCTTGGAGTTCCAACACCTACCTACCGACACGCAATATTCTTTTCGATTGATATCGACAGAGTTAATGTGTAGGAATGAAAGGTGTTGGAAAAGTTTTTCTTGGATCGGTTGTGTGGGACTGAAACGTCTTGTATTGCCCCTGTGGGGTATCACATTCCGTAGTAAAGAATGTGTTGGATTGAAATGTGTAGGAACGTCATGTGGAGGAAAAAGCGCGTGAAGATTATAAATGTGAGGGAAAACTGGCGTGTACTATCGGCACTGTCGAGAGACGCATGTGGTGGATCTGCGCTGTGGTGACAAGAAATGTGCGGGATAGAAGGGCTACCCATAGGCGTACGATAATGTATTCTATATATATATATATATCCTCAAATATTTTTGGCTCGATTCCGAGTTAGTATATTTACGTCGTTTCCATGCTCAAAAAAGTCTTAAAACTCAGGAGACCGCATCGATTTCGATATAAATTATCACATGTAAAGAGAAATTTTCACTACAATAGCGTACAAAATTTCTTTCTGCTAGTTCAAGCAACTCTCAAGTAATAGGAAATTGAAGCCCTTGGTTGAATAATCACACACAAACACCCGAGATTTTTTTTCCATTTCTCGTTAATTCAGCCACTCTTGGCACTGAAGTCTTTCACCCAAAAAGTTTTCTGCGCGTCGCATCGAAATGTATTTAATCAATCAACCGTCTCATGAAACCAAATGCTGAGTAAACAAAACATTCTGCTCCTGGCAAAAAGATCGTTCCGATAAAAATCAACATTAACTTAACGCGCATTTAATTAAGAGGAAGGAATTCACTGGCGGGTTCTCCCTAACAGAATGGTCAGTTAATGCAGCCAATCATTTTTTTTTCTCGGCTTATTATATCGAGGAAATCTAACGTCATTAGCCTGAAACATCGCCTGGCTTTCCCATCTCCTTAAGATTAATACCTTTCTTATTTGGCAGTGCGATGGAGCGATAAAGGCTCAGTGAGGATGGAGAGAAGTCGAGATAGAGGCGATAGAGCTGTACTATATATAGAGAAAATGGGGACTGCGTGTACACAACGCAAAGCCCTGTTCGAGTGTTGCTGCCGCTATCCACAGGTAGTTGACTTTGCTGTGCTGCCTGGGCCCGTGTTTTCTGGAAGCGAAGATTCGCAACTGGTGTGTGAGAGAGCCCGACGTTCTGTCGACCAGAGTTCTTTGTGTGGGGGATGGGTTTTGTATACGAATATGTGTGTGTGTGTGTCAGAGTGTGAGTGCGAGTGTGTGTGAGGGCGGGTTCGTGTTTCTTGCCCCTCGTTCCTCCACCCTCCGTTACAACCACCGTAGACGCATGCTCACCGCAAACTTGGATTTACGACCCCTCGGCAAAACTTGACAACAAATAATCCCGCCAGGAGGCGAACAACAGCAGCAACAGCAGCGGCGGCGTGCAATATGCACTATCTCGGCTTCGTGACGCGCCAGGGTCGCACGCAAAATGCTCGAGCAAAGTGATCAACAGGAAGAAGTAAAAGAAATTAAAAAAGCGAAAGAAGCAACTAGTTATTTCTCACTCAACCTTACAACTCGTAATTAATATTCCGGATAAATATGAAACTTAAAGATGTTTTGAAGTTGGATAAAATCATCTGATACTTAAGTTACGACTTGCTTTGCTCTCAGTCTATGCATCACTTACTGCAATTCGCAAACTGATCTAGGCATAAAAATATTTACTTGACTATTTATTTATTTAATTGTTTTTACGAAAAGTATAATGCAGGATGGTTTTTGCCAAAATAGCAAGATGAATATTCCGATATTTATTTTTATTCGGCCATCCGGCCACTTTATTGTGAGTTCTTGGGCTCGTACTTTGTGACCGATGAATTAGATGTACATAGTACATAGTCTGTACATAGGCAATACGACAAACTAGATATTTTCTGTATTCCAACCATTCTAGTTATAATGTGTTTCGTTTGATAATATTGCCTTTCTTGTAATTGAAAAGTCTGTTTGTGCATTATAATTATTTATTTATTTATTATTATGATTTTTTTTTTTTGTATAACTGAGAAATTAGGTAAATTGAGTCTCTCCATGTGCAACCATTACGAACAAGCCACTTATTTTCCACATATAAACTCAAGCTATTATGGTTATAATTCGCTTGATTCAATAATACAGCTTTTCTTGCAATTTGAAATTCCGTTTGCCTATTATCATTATTTATTTAGTGATAATATGTTTAATTCAATAATATAACATGGACTGTAATTCAGAATCCTGTGCATTATATGCAGGCATCTATTTCTTATAATGATTCTTTTATACTACATCTATGTCCACACATCGATAATTAAATTAATAATTGTCATCGGAACTACGATGCATGTCGTTTTTCTATTATTAATTTATTACCATGAATATTATTTAAGTATTTATTTTCTTTCTGCAATCCTGTCGACATATCGCGAGTTTAAGTGTTTTATTTCATTTTATTATTATTATGAATTCTTTACGGCTGTCATTTATTTCCATAATTCGATAATTTGCTAAATAATTTTCATTTCTCGTACAATTACATACATGATTTGTATTGTGTCTTTGAGATTAATAATACTCAGGTATTTATTTCCTTTCTCCAATCCAATGTTTTAATTATAGCCAATGAGCGATCTGTATAAACGCTTCATATTTATACATATATTCACACACTCTCTACACGAGAAACCATTCTAAAAAAATTTGTTAGATTATAATAAAATTTTACTGAAACGAATAAATGTTCTTATTCGTCCCGGAAAGTACTACACCCGAATACACAATCTTCGATTCAAGTCTTATAATTATTTTATTTGTAACAATATCGAATTGCAATATCGTTTATTTAGTATTTCAATAAGTTGGCTCTAATTATTATAACCAAAATCATTTTGTTGGAATAACTATCGCTCATGGATAAATACCAATAAATATTCGCCCCGTCAAATAATTTTTTTTATACTTAAGTTAACACAATTGGCATATACCGTTTTCGTTAAATCTAATAAATTTTTTTTTCTAGTTATAACCAAGCCGCACATTCTCCATATTCAAACTCAATCTATATTTCCCACCTGGCAATGCGACCCTCCGAGAGTCAGAGGCCGATAACCCCACCGAGCGAAGTGATCAACAGGAAGAAGAAGAAAAAAAACGACGCAACTGGTTATCTTTCGCTTTGTCTCTCAGCTGGTAATTTATATAGAGCTTAGGAGGGATATATCCTGCTATATTTATATCCGAAAAGCAAGAAGGGCCACTGCGTACCAGGCCAGGTGTTCCTCCACTGGAAATCCAATGGGGAAAGGCGAGAGACTCTCCGTTACGTATATTCCCTACCATGTGTGTATGTGCTGAACGAAGCTCCGGAAAGTTGCCGTGGGTCAGTAGACTGAGCCTCGAGATGCAGTGAGAGAGCACGGAACGCCCTATGGCCCTATAAAGCAGAGGAAGACAGAGGCGATTCGGATACTCGATACGCAGGAGACGAGGAGCGCGAGGGAGACGACAAATCGAGAGACGGAGAGAGAAAAAGGGAAATAGAGAAGGACAGAAATTGTGCGGTGTCGGTGGCACCCTAGCATGGCACGTGGGGCGCGCTACCAGGTGTTGCCTAGGCGGCGGGTCGATGGGGATCGTTGGCGCATGTGCCAGCCGCCCTCTTGTCCCCACTTCGACCCTGTTTCGCCCTCGATTATTATTCCCCTATGTAGGGACTGCGAGAGAGACGTTATCTAGGCGTAACGAAAGTGAAAGAGCAAGAAGAGCATAGACACAATCCCACTCTTCGTCAATTCTACTGCTATATCGTCGTCCTTGCTTCTCTCTCTCTTCGTCGTTTGCCACGAAGCTCCCCCACGGACTATCGCCACCCTCTACGTCCGTTTCGATTCTCACCGACTACGAAAGACACGAGCATCCACTGATAAGTGTGTACTATACACTGCCGTGTATGGTCTCACGTGTGCGAGCTACGGTTTGTAAGGACGCGAGCAACACTGCGCTCTCTGGCCGACACGAGAAGACCTCTTCAGGCATCATACTCACCCTCGGTGCCAACTACTGTCGTCGTCGTTTTAGTAGCAGCATCAGCATCAGAAGCTTCCCTCTGTCTGCCTTGAGATCTACCTTTATCCCGAAATCTCGTACGTTCTGATGCCAAAGAATCTTTAGAAGTATTTTGTTGTGTTTTTCTTTTTCAAACCTTCGGCGGAAAACGAAGTTGCACGGGCCAAGGCGCAAGTCCGTTTAAAACTATGGAGCTGTCAATTTTACGGGTTTTCAATGGAATTGCGACATTCCGTAGATTCTTATTATCAAACGTTGCTTCCAACTCCTGATCGACGGAAAATGATGACATTCAGGAATCGAACTAATTTGGCTCAATTGTATTAATAGTAATGCTTTTTACGCGATTCGAATTCGAATTTTATGTAATGATTGAATTTTCATTTTAGATTGTACTCGTAAAAGCTGTAATAACTCGTTTATTATTTTTTAGATCATATTGCTATATGATAATTATTATTGCGGTATTTGGAAATGAGGGTTTTCATTAAAATTCATCAAAACGTTACTGCTTAACAGAAGCTGATGACTTTTATATATCTTATTTTTAAAGTTTCTAATTTATATTACATAATCTTTACATTTTTATTTTGATCCCAATTCCATGGAGTAATAAATTATTAATTAAAGTTTTATTGGAAAAAATTGTTACATCATGTTTGATTTTTTTCAGAATTTTTTTGTTCCCTCAATGAATATCAATTATAGAGTGTCGAGTTTCACCTTTTTATTGAAACTGATTTTACTTTCCTATATTGAGTGAATTAAGGTCTACAAGAAAGGCAATAAAAAAATGTCAAATAAAAAAGACGCACATAAACCATAGTACAAAAAAAAACATCGTACGAAAAATTCTCTGCGATCGATCGGCGATTGATAATGGACCTTTTTTTCAATTCTATTATTTATAATAGTTTCTACATGGTGATCCCTCTAAATTATTGGCCGCACCTACTCATCTACTACTGTATCGCATTTGCACGATGGCCCAGAGAAACTGCAGAAAACCTGGCCGATACAGGCAGCTACAATTTTATTGAGTTCTTACTGTATGAGAATACATTAAGGAACTCAGAAAACCGCCCCTGGCTCAGCAGTTGACGCACAAACCAGCGCGTCGCTCAAGCGGTGACCAATCCAAGTTATGGCCGCAAACAATGCTGCTTAACTCTAGAAACCACCGAAGCCACAAACCGACCGTGCGTCTGCTGATGTTGGTGATAATGGAGCTCTTATCTCCTTAAAAAAATCCCTCGTAGGAATATAAAAAGTTTTTGTACTGTCTAAAATTAAAAACAGCTCGTTTTTACAATCCATTGTATTACAATCTCTAGTATTTTTTAGCATGACGAGAGTAGTTGTACGAACAATAATTCAAGGGGAAATTGTTGTTAACAACATTTCGAGCGACAAAATAAACGGATCACCTTTTTCGCCCATACTTGATGAAAACCCCTTTGAATTAAATAATTAATATTAAATAAATAATAAGATAAATAATCCTAGTGCGCGAGAGCCGTGTATTCTGTGTCAAAATTTATGTTGCATCTAACACATTAACCGTACGACTGCTTCGTGTATTATGCTTCAACTTATCCAATTTACAACGATAATATGCATGTATGATAAGGGAATAGGGGGTGGCAATGGGGTAAGGATTAATTGGCTGCATAATGCTGATCGTGGTATAGCATATCTCGGCGACGTACACCACGTACTTTGGTCTCTACAGCAATAGTGGATGTCTGCGGAGCGAAACTAGAGCCTCCACTTCATAAAGCTCATAGGAAGGTCCTCACCAAGACAAGAGAGTTACTACTACCACGACAATCGGGACCAGCAGCCACCACTCCTCGATCCCCTGGCTGGCACGAGCCAACCTCGTGCCACAGCCAGAGGACATAGTCTAGGATAGAATGGGATAGAAACCAACCACCAACCAACCCCCTTAAGCCTCGAACCTCGCACCCTCACTATATCTCCCTTTCTCACAGCATCAGCATCTCCCAGCAGCATTATACGAATACCGAGGGAGCGTGCACACTGATTCAAGCTTTCCTGCACACTAACAAGAGAAGCCCCACTCGTGAGTTCTCCTATACAGCAATATTTCCGCAACGGGGGCTGGAGTGAGCGAGTGAGAGTGCGAGGAATGGTAGGGAGAGCCGCAGTGTCGGAGAGGGTGTGCGCGCGCCCGGTCACTTCTCCTCGCTGGATGGAGAAACTTAAGGTAGTTTATTATCAAAACAATTCAGGGGGATTTCTTTGCTTTGCTTTCATGTTGATTTTCCTACCTCCAACCAGACCCCTAAATTTTACCATTTTCGGGAAGTGATATGTCGCACCGACGTTTTTGAATTTATATTGCAGTTTTTAGATTTAGATATAGGAGTTGAAGAGATTGCTCATCAATTCGACGGTGTGTTTGAGTTCGATCGACCTTTCAGATTGCCCAACTGACTGACGACTGGGTACATGTTGTATTTGTAGTGGTGAAGGTTCGTTTAGTTAATTGTGTATCATGATTGAATAAATTATTCTTGAGTCGTCAAAGAGAAAATGGTAAAAAAAAAACGTTAGGAGGATTTGGGGTTCTCGTTCATTAATAAAAATTACAGTTTTTGGATCCCAGAATTGTTACTGTAATTTTTACTGTGTCTTTTACAAGCTATTTGCTTGTAAAAGAAATACAGTTACAGACTAATTCGAAATGTTTACCTTAAACTTGAATGAGCCATGGCTGATACATTTTCTACGGATAACTGCATGATTTTTCGAGTATCCATTCATTGATAACAAATTGATAATTTTGTTTCATCTTGGTAGAAAAACGAACACTTGTCCAAAAAATGGCGATTTGCGTAAATAAAAAAACTTTCAAGCTATGCTCTGTTCGCATGTGAAGTAAATCGAACTAATAGAGTATTCGCTGGCTCTTTATTCAAATAATAATGACTTCATTATTAATCGATATTTCAGAAAATCAATATTGTTATCCTAATATATTCTGGAAAAAAATATCGTGACTGAGTCAATTGATAATACTTTAACAAATCGCTAGTCCAATTTCTAAAGTAGCTCTTCCAATATTCTTTATCATTTCGTTTTGAATTCGACCACTTGTTAAGCTCGACAAAGCATTTAGTCGAACTCAAGTTTTATTATAATAAATATATCCATGCCGAGTTTCTATACGTCGCTACTTTAGCGTGACATTTTTATTCCACGATAAGAGTGATTTACCGACGCTCGGTAAAAAAGTAAGTTGTTTAAAGCTCATGCTGCTCATAAACGCAATAACTTCCATAGAAAAAAAATCGTCCATACTTACGAGGCAAAATTTCCGAAACTTCACTTATGCGCCTAAAATTGTCGAATACATGAATGAGGGAAAAAGTTGTTTCATCGATCATTCGTGTGAATGATCACGAGCGAAAGAGAAACTTTAGGCGCGTGTCTATTTTTTTGCTTTACAAGCTAGGAGTGGGGATGGAAATCCCCTCCACATCGCGAGAGGAGTGCCTTAAGGGTGGGTTGAGGGTGCGTTGGATCGACGCGTCCGTAACGGCGCATGAGCGGGGCGAGAGGAGAGTACATAGTAGTGAGTGAGTCGACAGGGAGGGAGATGGCAACAGGCCAAACAAGAGATGAAGGGAGAAAAACTGTGTCTCTTACGTGTGTGCGTGAGCGGCTGACGGTAGCGCTGCACCCCAATATTCCGCGTACAGTTCGAACGGCAGAAGCAGAGCGGGCCCTCCCCTGTCTCTGGCGCGGGCGCGACGAGCGGTGACGGGAAGAGAGAGTGAGAGAGACAGAAAGAGAGCGAGTGGAACGGACGTAGAGGACGGAGGGACGGACGGACGGACGGGCGGACGGGATATCAACGGGTGCTGCAAACACACACGGTGCGGGCTTTGAGGGCGTTGGGAGAGAAAACTAAGTATATTACTCGACTGTCGTGTCGGTTGGCTGGGGAGTCGAGGAGTGTTCGTGATCGTGATTCGTCGTCGTCGTCGTCGTTGTCGATATTTACTCGAGAAGCATAAACCAACCACTAATAAATACGGAAGAAACTGAAGTTAAGCCGAATAAACAACAGACGTAGGATAAATAAAACTAGAGAAGACTGCAGATAATATTAAATAATAATATTAATAATATTAACAATAATAATTGATATATATTTTAAAAAGGAATAGTGATTGAAAAACAAAAACGAAGGGGTTTGTGCAAGTAGCTACGCCGTGGGCCGTGGACACTATTACGCATAATAGGGTCCTGGCACACTGGCATGGTGGGGAAATCGAGGTCCAAGGATCGTTGAGCCGATGACGAGGTCCCGCGTTTCTATCGCACCACCAAAACCGGCCTGCACGTCTCACCAGAGGAAGCTGCTTTTCCGTGGAAAGCGTAGCCGACGGCGACGTCGTCGGGGTCGCCTCGTCGGTCCTCCAGGACTAGGTGGTTGTGCAGGTTCCGGTGGTATAACATCGGCCGGCGCTGCTGCTACTGCTGCTGCTGCTGGTGGATCTTCTATAGCTCATTACAACGGTGCTGGTGAATTGTTTTACGGTGAGGCGTATATAGCCTTAAGAAAAATCGCGAGTGCTGGTGAAACGTCATTATCAGTTTTCGAATCGGCTGGCAGTGCTCATAGTGTCAGGGCAATTGGTGAAGGTGCACGTGATCCGGAAAGTATAATCGATTGTCGCTTTTGTGTCGAGTCTCTAAGTCAATTGTGCTATTTGAAACAAGTGGCAAGACGTCTGACGAGAATCTTACGATAACCCGAAGCCTAACCAGCAGCAGCAGCAACAGGAAGTGCTTGAAAGAACGGAGGTACAGAGGAAAGAAGCTATAATTTGTTAAATAAATCATCATCAAAATGCCTCGCTGTCTGATGGCCAAAAAGTGGAAGGCCTATCCGTGGCCTGACAGACAAGACGACGACGACACCAATTCTGTTTTACATCAGGACATGGAACCAGGTGAACTTATTATCAGCGACGAGATTACGGATGCCGTCCAGGAACAGAGAAGACGCCTTGTCCCTGACACCGAGGATGAAGAGATCGACGTCGTGGGGGACAGCACGACGACAACCACCATCAACACCACCCCCAGTAACGCTAGCACCAGCAGCAACAGTAGCGGCAGCAGCAACAACGCCGAAGCAGGAGGCAACAGGGCGAGTCAGCAAACGTGTTGGGGTCCTCACAGTCCAACCGCCGGCGCAACCGCGCCTAGTCCACCACCGCTGAATGCCTCAGGGGCCCTCTACTATCACGGTATGCCCGAGAATCAACGCGAGAAACAACTTCAGCAACCCTTATCTCATCCCTTGACTCGTCATTCCAATCCTCCTCGCTTTCGAATAGTCCAAAGTTAATCTTGACTAGCTTCAACCCCTCTCAACAAGCCCCTTGTCCATCACGCTCGTGTGACCCTTTTTTGCCAATTCCCCTTCTGTCCTTCGAGCATTTCCTACTATCCCTGTTTTTTGTCTCTCTGCAGAGTGTTCTTGCTCCCCTTTGACTAGAAAAGCCACGAGTCACCGCAGACACTGAACAGAGCGAGTGCAAAAGCCACGCCCAACGCCTCGTGTGTTCGCCCGTTCTTCGTAGACTATATGTATATTCGCTTGGATATGAAGAATCGAGTGGACGAGATGAAGAACCGCCTCGTGTATCTTCTATAGATGAGATGCTTTTATAGCGGCCGATAGATGCTGTATATGTTGTATAGCGCGTCCAAGCTTCAACCTAAAGAGCTTGCCTTCAGCCTCGGGCGAGGCTTCTTCTGGTTTATGCTGTACCAGACACCCTGGAACGAAGCTTGGGAAACGGAACTTGTATCATCCTTGTTGAGGGAAAACTCGAGCTTACAACAGACACCCCAACCTATTCTTGTTATTATGTTTTACGAGATACGCTGTAATAAATCCCGCGTGTTGAGCTGTACAGTTAAGCATACGTACAGGCATCGTGGGGTGGCCTATCGAGACTAGTCTCTTTGCCTTCGAGGATTAAGCCTTTGAGGTCTTAAACTCAAAAGCTTTCGATTCTCGGTAGAATGTTAAGACTCTCTGAAAGCAGTTGATGGTAACCCTTTGACTATTGAAATTTTGGAAACCTGCGAGTTCATTAGCTTTGTTTATATTTTTGTATTGCACTAGATCTTGATATTCTGTTCATGCTAATGTTTGTTTTGTCTGATGCGCTTAAGATAATAACAGTACGCGTTAAGGCACTTTAGGCTAGCAATGATTGACCTTCGACTTTGCTTGTAGTAGAAATATTGATAGATGTGATTATCTTTTTTACGGGTAAGGAATGCTACTTTAAGATTCATTCATGCGAAAGACGGCGTCATGTATTTATGGTACAGAATATTGGAAAGTTCATGACTATCTTGTCCATGATGTCAGATATCCAGATATCTCGACAATCAATCTCTAAATCGATTTATTCTCAAAGATCTCAAGCGGTATCCTCAAGTTTAGGGAGTTGGGCTCTGAGAGCCTGAAATGAACCACCCGCCGAGCATAAAATTGCAAATTGATGAGCAAGAAACACATGGTCAAATGTAGGAAATTTCCCTATGTTTATTGAGTATCGAGTGTTGCATTAGATCTTGATGTTGAATCCATGCTAATATTAGTTTGGGTTGCTGCAAATGGAGCATTGTACTGAATTCTTGAGCAAGACTTGATGTTGGTAATAATCTTGACTATATTTCTTTATATTAACAGTACCGACAGAAATGATCAACCCTTTCTTTACGATCGAAGCAAAGATACTTTAACATCGTCTTCATTCAAGTATGTCAAATAAACTCTAAATCGATTCATTATCTAGAAGAGGTATCCTGAAGTTTAGGGAGCTAAGTTTTCTACCCTCTAGAAAGGTAAATAATAACCAATCTACGAGGGTATCAAGGTAGGCCAGCACAATTCACTTTAAAATGGCAGATTGATGAAGGAGAAAATCAAGATTAAGTGGAGATACTTTTCCCATCTCGGGTTGGCTCTGTGTATACATCTTTACAAGGCCTAGAGTATCAAAAAGATCGTGCAGGGCTTTGCCGGTTGCCCGATTTCTTGTCCCGTTCCCTCGCCAGTTAGCTATTTGACGTTACTTGGATTATACCCGAGCAACCAAAATCTTACTCCGGTAATCTCATTGTTATCTCACTTCCACTTTATCCCTCCCAACTGGCCCTTCGGGGACTAGGGGTTACTGGATTACCGACTCACTCGCATTAGGTCTCAAGTGACATCACCAGCGAGGTCGGGAAAGCAGCGCAGTGTGAGATTGGCGAACGTCTCACTCAGCTGAGTCTCTCTTAGAGCGTAAGAACGTAACGTAGAATTTTCTCCGAAGCGCAAACCAACCCCTGGGGCTAGAGATTGGCGTCCTCCCACTCACCCTCCGCTTCTCCAGTTGCATCATCTTTGCTCTTAAAGCCTAGGCACGTTTTCGAAAGCCCTGGTAAACCTATCTGCTCTTGAGCTTTTACACAGGATTGATTTTGTCATGCGTTTAGGTGATATACTCGATACCAAGAAAATCCTTCCCCTCGACTATTTAAGGCCCTCTTTGGTTGCGTATAAAGTATCAGATAAATTTCGCCTTTCATGTCACAGACATAACTTCTGATAATATAGAGATCATTTTAGTGGAATACCATTTTCAAAGACAGGTTAAACTATTGCTGAACGTGTGCAATATTCACTTTTCACAAGTCATTCCCATCAATGGCAGATTCGTTGCTGTTATTGTGACTCTCGATCGGATACTTAATTCCAGTTTCATCATATTGTCAACGATATAAAATAGATTCCTAATTGCGACAGGCCGTTTTGACATATTTGCAAATAGAGATATTGATTCAATCGGGCATTCGCTTTGGTCGCATCATCTTTGTTCTTAGAGCCTAGGCACGTTTTCAAAAGCTCTGGTACGGTGATACTCGTTTAGGTGACATACTCGATGTCAAGGAAATCCTTTCCCTCGACTATTTAAGGTTCTCTTCGTTTGCGTATAAAGCGTCAGATAAATTTTGCCGTTAATGTCACAGACATAACTTCTGACAATATGGAAATCATTCTGTTGGAGTACGATTTTCGAGGACATATTGAATTATTTTCGAGGACATATTGAAACATTGATGCACCATATCCACTTCCTCCGAATCATTCTCATCAGTGGCAGATTCGTTGCTGTTATTACGGCTCTTGGTTGCTTATTCAATAACAGTTTTATCATATAGTCAATGATGCAACATATATTCCTAATCGCAACAGGCCAGTTTGACATTTTTGCAAATGGATACATTAATTCAATCAGGCATTCGCTTCTCTGGTTGTATCATCTTTGTTTTTAGACTTAGGTACATTTTCAAAAGCCCTGGTAAATGGTATCTGTTCGTAAGCTTTTACACGGGATTGATTTTGTCATGCGTTAAGGTGATACACTCGATGCCAAGGAAATCCTTCCCCTCAACTATTTAAAGCTCTCTTCGGTTGCGTATAAAGTGCCAGATAAATTTCACCATTCATGTCACAGACATAACTTCTGATAATGTGGAGATCATTTTTATGGAACGAGACTTTCGACGACAAGTTAAACTATTGATAGACGTGTGCAATATCCAATATCCCTTCCATCAAGTCATTTCTATCAATGGTAGATTAGTCGCTATTATTACGATGCTCGATTGCACGTTTACTTACTATTTTTTTCACATCGTCAGTGATACAACGCATATTCCTAATTGCTACAAGGCCATTTCGACATTCTTGTAAATGGAGACACGAGACATTGATTCACTCGGGCCTCCACGTAATACACTTGATATCTAGAATTCTCTTCTCTCAGCAAAGCTTTTATGTACGACACAAAGTGTCAGACGAGTTTTATCCCGAAATGTCATTAATTTGATTGACATTCATAGAATTTGATGACGCCCAAAGCATTTGGACTCGAACAGTGCACAAGATCGAATTAACGGGTGGTAGGGCAGCTGTGTCAATTATTCGAGTTCGATTGGCGTCAATGCCGCTGGCAATATCGACAGGTTAGCGTGACAAGGCCTGAGGGGTTATCGAGCTTCATATTCCTCTTCACCCTCCCAACCCTCCCCAACCACGTCTCCAGGGCTGCCAAGTCGTATGTGCGTGTGTGAGCTTCGAATCAACGTTACGTGTTATCGCTAACTCCCGTCTTTCACGTAACAATAAGCTTAACACTACACGATACTTTATTGAGGTATAGTAAGGGTAGGGAAGGAACCGGGCACCTGTCGCGAGAAACCGCTCGTTGCGTAGCTCGCCTTCTCACCTTTCTCATATCCCAACGAGCATCACCTTCTCACGTAACGATTCGTTCTTTTGTAGGGGCTCTTCTCCTTAAGCCTTCGATCCGATCCACTCATGAGTCGTAGTCCACCCACCTTTCTTCTGCTTCCTCCCAACCACACGTGTGACTTTTAAGGGTGTCGCGTGGTATCAATCTAATTTTCACACTAATTGGAACAAGATCCGTAACCAGTATTTTCATACTCATTCTATTTGATTGACCATGCGGTAAATATTATTTAATATTATTCGATATTAATTATTGCATCTGAAATACCCGATAATTTTAAGATTGTTGAAAACGAATTGTGCATTTGTCACTTTATAGCTCTATTCAAAAACTGTACACAACAAAAATGTTGAACGAAAATGAACGGATTTTCGCAATTTCATTCAATTTATGTCGCATGTTAAAATTAATTCGCATAAACGAACGTTTCTTATCTTTTTCTATAAAAATGTAATTGTTTTGTACCAATAATTTCCTAATTTCATAATTATCTCGAATTATATTATCGGACGTTACGGATCAATAAAGAGTCTTCCCTCAACAGAATAATTTTTCCCTAACCAAGCGTTTGTTGGTTAATTGTCATCTGGCTTTTACTCTACGGTAAGTAAGGCACTGTCAAAACCATGAAAAATTGTCTCCTTCCATGAAAACATCATTCTGACAAACGTTTGGTTTTGTTCAGTCTATAAAAAAGAAAACTAAAATATTCCCTTGAAGCTGGGACGGTAAAGGATCAACAAAAGCATTGCAGAAAAAAATTGTTACTTAAAAATTGTGCAATGATAGTCCATATCTAAACTAAATTGAACCCCGATACCTAGTAATTTACATGAGCAAGCACTCCAACGAGATTTTTCAAAAAATTCAACATGCCATAAAATTTGAACCACTCGACCGATTGGTGCCAAATTTGTACTAAATGTCTTTTTAAATGGTCGTCTAAGTGTGAAGATGATTCAAGATAAATCTGTGAAAAAATTTGAAATTTTTTTTTTCTTCCGTAAAAGATTTTTTTTTCTTTCTGTTCACCATAATCGAAATTTTCTGACATCTCAACAGTTAATTAGACCAAAATCTTGATTGGAAATCAATAATCGTTGAATCATATTGGCAATTGCAGCCGGATATCTCAGAATTTGCATGAGTTATAGTATTTGCAGACATTTTTGAAAAAAGTAAAATTGTGATGAAATCAGAACGGCTCGACAGATTCTCGCATTTAGTACATATAATGTTTCACGGGTAGTCCATTAATGTACAAAATTTGAGTGTAGTGCCTCTTTAAGTGCGAAAGTTATAGCGTGAAAACGATTTTTTTTTTAATTTTGCAAATATTGTAGAATTTTTTTTTTTTTTTTACCGATTCGCGTCAAATAACTAAACGCCAAATGTTGTTTTATGATAACCTACTTCCGTGCCAAATTAGAAAAAAGATGTTTTAGAACATTTTGAGTGTCCTGAGATGAAGATCACGAAAAAAAAAAAAATGTTCACGCAAACAAAGCTTCCTCTATAAGAAAGCAAAATCGGAGTCAACAGAAATAAAGTAGCCATTTTCAAGAGGCAAACGACTGCGACGAAAATCAAAAGTCTTTCGACACCTTGGAGGGGAAAGTTCAGTAAATTTGTCACTTTCGTTGTGACGATCTATTCATTCAATACACATTGAGCCCATACAAGTAAAGAGCCTCCTCGAGTATTCACACAGAGGACATTAATCACGTGTGTACAGAATCGAGCTGTAGCAGCACTGACATTGAGGGTGTAGCAGTACAACTTCACCCTACTTAATTCAGTGGTACGACGACGTCAAGTGGGAAGAGGACAGAATGAGGAAAAGTAATTAAGTAGGAAGTTTCGAAATTAGTGACTCGTTCCGGGTTTATGGAGCATTATTTCACCTCAATATAAGAGTGAGTAAAGGGTGAGAGGTAAAAACTGTGTGTATCTCTCAATCTTACTCAACAAGTGGTCTGTTGCTCTGTCGAAGCAATCTCTATTGAATTTTTCCACTTCCTCCTTGATCTCAACAATTTTCAACATTTATGTCTGCTGATTGCGATATTTATTTCCAGTATCATTGAGGAATCCTTCGGACAAGCGGTTGTCACTCGCTTTTCTAGCAGCCACTGAGTTTCTCCCCCAGGAGATGCCTTGATCGCTTCTTAATTACGTTTTCGTGATTTATCATCGCCCTACTTTATTTCTCATTGTGTGTTTTAACGACCAGAGGTGGAGAAATATCAACAGCTGGCTGTGGCCTGCAGCCATGTGTATGAGCGCGCCGCATTCGACGTTATTGATCCCATTTTGCTCGACTCTATGTGTGAGCGACAAAATGCACGTCTGGACAACAACGAGGGTTCTCCCGCCACCATTGGTTCTATACATAAATGAGGAAACCTTTTTTTTTTACCGAAAATGAGGGAAAAACAAATAACGACTGTTTCCGTAAAAAAATATTTTTATTTCATAAGCCGAAAAATGCCATAATCTTAAAACTAGAACGAAAATTGACAGTCATCCTAAAAACGCATTCAATGCTGTTGATTGAAAAACAATTGAATACGCTCTGTAAAAAAATTAAGCAATTAACAATTTATTATTGATTCATTTTATATATCTTATTCATGTTAATATATTTATTTATTCACATTATTTATTTATTATATTGACTAAACTATGCTCTTTTGAAGTTTGTAAAAATTTGTGACCTCATGGGACACGCAGAACAAATTGATGAAAAATTGGTGGTAGCGAAACAGAAATGAAATGGGCAATTTTACGTATATTGCCTCAGACACTTTTTTTTATTTTACAGTCAATAATAGGCAAACTCCCACGATGCCAGGTTAAAGATCGATGGTACGAATTTTCTGATTTATCGCACTTGCCTCTGGCACTCTCGGGGCAGCCTTGTCTTCTCCACCTCCCTCTCTGCCGAAGAGCGCGAGAACTCGGTAACCGGAAGTCGGGAACGCCTTGGGGGGCCTTCGTAACGAATTGGATTTTAAGCGTCGAGTCCGTCTCTCCTTCACTACCCTCCAATTCTCGTTTGTCTTACGGAACCCACAGCTATCTTTTCAACCCTGAGCTCAAAGTACTTGCGCACAAATCTCAGACACTCAAATCTTCAGAGTGCTTGGAGAGATGATTTTTCATTAAAAAAAATAAAAGTAAAATAATTCCTCTGATTATCGCAGTAAATAGAAAGGACCTCTCAACGTTGAGAATCTCAACAGCTTTTAGAGAGCTTTTTAGCCCGTTAACCCAATTTTTCAGCCTTAACCGCGAGTGGAGTGGGGGTTAGAGAGATGCATTTGGCGAATTACATTAAACTGTGTGCCCCTGTATCGATCTCGAGCACTCGTGCCAGGCACACTATATCGATTATGTATTTCCAACGTTCCATGTACTGGAGCGCCTTTCCTATATGCATCTACGTAATATGAAATCGTTGATCCGAGCGAATAAAAGGGACAGAGAGGGAAAAAAGAATCATAGCTTTAGGAAATTGTATTTTATTCGACTTTCTCTCGATCTATGCCATAGATGCTCATGACGTCATGACTATTTAAAAACTTAGTTCATATGAATTATGCTCATGTTCAGTACCAGCCACAATTTCTATGAATAACAATTGAAATAGCATTTCAAAAAATTCTTTTTGTTCTGAATAATAAATATCCGTCGTGGGGATAGCGATACTTTTATACCATAAATATTGCCTAAAGATTGCATAATTAAATAGTTCCATTATTTCGTGAACAATGATTTATTTTCCGTACTTATTGGATAACGATGATGGAACATGCTTCTGATTTAAATGGAAGTCTAAATTGAAAAAAAAAATTGCCTTTAGTTCACTCAATCACGCAACGTTGTAAATTCATGGATAAGTATTGTAATTAATATGTTAATGGGATAGAACTTTCGTTCTTTTTTTTTAGGACTTTATGATAAATTCCAATAATAACCAAAAAAATCGGTAAATTTGGCGAACGTGCAACTATTATTTGATTTTTTATCTGTTAATTTGCAAGTAGCCTAAAACGTTAAGTTCACATATTTTTTCTCAAAAAATGATATAAAATATTGCGCAAAATCAAAACTTGAAATTAAAAGCAATATGTTGGTGCTTTGGATGTAAAAGTAACAAAAAAATATCGACGAAGTGCAAAATATTTTTTACTCAACATTTTTTCTTTCGCTGCTCAACCACAAGATAGTCAATAACAATAATAATAGCATTTGCGCAGATAACACTTTTTCGTCCCTCTATATTTTTCTACGTGACCACCGTACACTAATGGGGCTGCACATGGCATGAACCCAAACAGCTGGCGCTCGCTCTCTCCAGCGTGCATGCAGGAAATGAAATGCTAACGCCCCCCGCAGCGGCTGATTCACCGAGCGGAATATATTTGCCTGAGCCGAGAAACTGCGGTGCCTGTTGAATTGTATAAAGGTGCGACGGTATAGCTGACTCGAGTTTCGATAGAGTCCGATATCGATCGATCCTTCTCTCCGCTCTGATCCGAAACGAACTCGAGAAAGGCGAGCCAACCATCCCCTAAAACTTCCACCTTTGATGCAGACAAAGTTACGGGGTCGAAGATAATTTTATTCACGTTTATCAATTGGCCTTATCAATCTCGATCCACTTTCCAAATGGTGGGGGTGCTATTCAGCCCCTCATAAAACTCGTCATCGTCGTCGTCGAATATCGTGTTACATCCTTCGTTCTGTGCCTGCGCTATTTCTCAAACTTTCAAAAGCTCCACTTTCACCTTTCTGAACGGGATGAAAGTGCAAATGTATACATCGCGTTAGGGGTACTTGATCTGTACATTCGCAGCCAAAAGTTTTATTACATTAGAATTTAAGTGCTTTGCGGAGACAGTTAAGCTTTCATTCAACGTTTTTGTGGATACTAGAAACATAAATAAAAAATTATAATCTTGCCCTAATGTTGACAAAAAATAGGTAAAAGGTCTAACGAATTCTATAAACATGTTGTTTTTCGAATTTTCTGAAAGTTTTAATCATCAGTTTGTTGTTTTCGTCAGAAGTGTCTTGTAAGCCATAGAATATTTAATTATAATTGTTGAAAGAATCCAAAAAATCCTTGTGGATTCAAAAAACCAAATTATTATTTACAGTATTCATTCTCTGAATTTTCTATCGAATTGTTCCAACAATTATTTTTTACCATCGTAATTATTTGCGGTGCTATTATCATACAATTTAAACGGATAAACTTTACAGTAATTTATTGTTCGTGGCGTTTATTTTCGTAGCGAACTACTGAAATTGTTATCGAGTGCAACTTTTGCTTGGGAATGTATGTGGAGATCCCTACACCGCGCCGAAGACCATTCCACACCCTTAATGTATATATAATATATAACGCGGCTGTCTCCCTTTTTTATGCTGCCTTTCTCACTTACTCGCCATCCAGCTGTGAACGTGCACACGCCAAAGTTGGATCATTAGTCGAGAAATCGGTGCACGCCGAGCGATAGGCGTGTCCCGAATGAATAATGTACGGTTCCGGTGATCGAGGCGATTTATTACCTCGCCCTCTCCCTGTGACAGGGAAAGTAGTCGAGAAAGAGAAGAAAGACGCTGTATAAAGGTAGTTTAGGTACACCGCGGGGTTGGAAGGGAGATCGACGAGCGGTTTCAACAGGGATTGTGGGCAGCCTGACGCGAGGATAAAAATTGTAAATTGGCACGAGGTCGAGGCAAGGTGTACGTCTTGTCAAGTCGAGCGTTCGCTGTATATTTATATTCGAGGAATATATTCACGACAGGCCCCCAAAATTTACAGGTTTCACTTTCTTCATTCCAATTTACGCGGGCAAATATTTTTCTATATTTCTTTTTCACTAATGCTCACCGATGTCGATAATTTTTTGCGTATCACTGCATATTTAATATATTGAAGTTTATCATTACAGCTGTTTTTATTTATCTATTCACATATATCGCCTTTTTCACTCCAGCTTAGGCTTGAAAACAATTTTTTTTCTTCACCGATGCTTACCAATCAATTAATTTGTATTCATGAATAAGAAGCAATAGAATTCATCATTGCAGGGCTTTTTATAATTTTTTCGTAATTTAGTAATATGAAACAAAAAATATATCCTGATTCTGAAAAAAAAAAAAAAAAATTCCCTACATATTTACATCTAAATCCGGAGGTTTCTCTATAGCGTTGTTGAATCAATAATAATTTTACTATTTATTAATATTTTTGGATAAATGCAAACCTCAAACTTGGCAAGTTTTTTGTGCTGCAAACTTATGCAGACTTCTTAAAAAGAACATTGCTTGTAGAGCTTATATAAAATACTTAGTTAGGAAGACCCACGTTAAGGAATTGTCCCGAATAACTTACCATGATCGCTCTATTAACTCGTTGACATTTTATTCATGAAGATCATGACCTAGAGACAAATCTTGCAGCAACATTGGTATTGCGACGATACGAGTCTTGTACCACGGCAAACAATTCGTGCTACATCTATTTCACTATCCAACACGACGTTTAGTTGCACGAGACTTAGTGTGGAAGTAGATGAGATGAAACACGCGCTTTTGCACGAAACTCCCTGAGGGGCAACTAGAGGCAGCGTAGCGTATGGATATATAGACAGAGGGATGTTAGAACGGTCTGTAGGGCATGTAGTTGAACCCAGGAAGAGCGAGAGTGAGACACAGATTTGCAGAGACATATAGTAGAAGTTGAGAAGAGAACACGGAGAGAGAGATATTCTCTTTGAAAGTGATAAATCGCTTCACGAGAGTTTCGGTATGCAGTTGGGTAAATCTGCTATGTAAGGACGACGAAGCTTATGCATACAGAGATAGACATAGACACGAGAATCTGGTCGTCTTTCTCAGAAAGCTGCTTCGGCAAGCTCTTCGAATCGCATCGTTATAGAGCCCGAGAGCACAGCTTCAATTGCTCGCATGCACGAGTTTCTAACTTACATGACGCATGTAACATGGAATTGCCAAGTAGTGTACTGTTCTACGCTGTAAAGATGAATGCTGTCGTATTCAGTAGTGATGGGAGGGAGCATTAATCCTCTCGTTGGTCGATCGCTCTACAACTACTCCCTCCCCCCTTTACGGATTACCCTGCACCTCTATATCTCTCTTCCACTCGATCAGCGAACTTCGATTGGCTGCGAGTATATAACGCAGCAGGTTTCCAACTCATCTATAATTCCAATGTCCGATCGTTGCACTATATATATATATATATATATATATATGGCCTCGCGACGCTACCGCGACTCTTGATATGTGTCTGGCTGTGTGTATGTGTGTCTATGCTTGGAGAGTTTCCCCCCAGGGTTTTCTCGGAGGCGAGCCACGAAATGCTTAGTCGTTATTCTTCATCGAGTCCACCCGGATCATCGGACTCATTCTTACGTCTGGGATCTTTACCCACGGTTAGATCGAGCTTTTTCCCTCATCTCCACTTTACCTTACCCCCATGATTACTGCTATATTGCTGTAAAGAATCCTGTGAAATATCGCTTTGGGATAAAATCCAAGATGGGCTTCATGTATTGCGTAGTATTGGTCTCGGCATTTTCAATTTTAAATGCAAGTGTCCGGTTTCGGATAGATTTTCCCAAATCATAGTGATTGCTTGAAAATGATTCTCATGAATTCTGAATAGATTCGATAGAACAACTGGTGAAACTGCCCGACACTTTTTCGATCAAAATGTACCGAACGTGGTGGCCAGTTAAACCTCCAAAGAAACATCCGTCATGATTTTTGGATTCCCTGCAGTCCTTACAAAGTTGGTAATAAGAAATCATTTAAAAGAACGACGCACAGTTAAAAGAATATTGAAGATTAAAAAAATTGAGATATTTTCAGTTCGTTCATCTTATTTAAGATGCGAAATATTTGAATATGAAAGTCACTTTCATATGCACTTATCATGTGCACTTTAGACAAATTTTAATCAGCACATCCGATCGAATACATAATTGGCTGGGCACTCTAACAAACACTTGTTTGCATGGATTTCATTTACAAAACAAACAAATCTTTGGATGTTCTTCAGTTCATCATCCAACTATGAGAAAAAAAAATCACCCGATTTTCTATGTACTATTTTAACTGCAAATTCAGTAACAATCATCAAAAATGTAAACACCAATATGGCAGTGCTCCAGTTCTACAGAAACCATCTCTACAGACATTAATTTGTCACGCACGATCGAAGTGTAAATATCCAGAACAGCACAAGAGGAAATTGTACATAAGTAACGTAGTAATGTTGAAATTGCACCAATAGTGAACTCAACAAACATCAACGGTACATAGTAGCAATAATCACGTGAAAACATGACGCGGTGACACTTGTGCATTACAAAACTTCGCACAGAAATAGTTTTCCACGAAAAAGTCGTATTTCGCGTAGTTCGACACCGCAAAGCTTGTCACGACATAAGTTCGCCACGGCAAACTTCTACACGACCAATCTCTACACGAGCTTTATTCGGGCACTGGGAAGTCAGAGGACGTCGATACCGATCGAGAGCCTTTACGGAATTGATATTTTTACACTCAAATAAATTCGCCTGATAAGGCGGGCATGGGTTTAATAATAAAGTAAAGTCACGGTTGAAAAATCGCCCGGTGTATTCATTTGAGTCCAAAATGCCAATTTAGCAAGGGCTCACAGTCGGTATACATGCTCTCCGACTTCCCAGCACACGAATATCACTCGTGTCGAAATTGATCTGTGTCGAGATGGGAGCTGTCGAACTCGGACGGGGTACAGATGGGTCGTGCAGAAGTTTGTCGTGGCGAACTTATGTCGTGACAAGCTTCGCAGTGTCGAACTCCGCGAAGTACGACTTTTTCGTGGAACACTAGTTCTGTGCGACGTTTTGTAATGAACAAGGGTCACCGTGTCATGTTTCTACGTGGGTATTGTTACTGTAAACTCTTAATGTCTGCTGAGTACATTATTGGTGCAATTTCTGCATTACTACGTTACTTGTGTACAATTTCCTCTTGTGCTGTTCTGGATATTTATAATTCCGTCGTACGGATTAAGCGCGTGGAGTAAATATGTGTCGAACTGGGCGTGACGAATAAGTGTGTGTAGAGATGGTTTCTGTAGAACTGACGCACCGCCAATATGAATAAATAGTAAATAGTTTCCTTGGCGAGGAGACCATATCAAAACATAAATTGAAGATGCTCCTTACATTGTGATAAGCTCTGCCACCTCATCAAAATACAAGGCGCACCTTGCATCTACCTCATCGCCGAAAAATAAAATAATGCCCTCCCCACATATTTGATATTCAGGCCACAAAAATGGCTCGTTATTTTTCTCTGTGTCAACCCAGACGAAGCCTAACCCCCAAGCCTACTGTTCACCCACCATTAGACGGACCTTTTTGTCCCCTCGCTCAAGTTCCTGCACTTATAATATATGACTACAAAGAATTCTATGAAATATTGCTTTCAGGTTATACCCACGAGGCCTGGTTGAATCACGAGGAGCCTCCAAAATATGCGACCCTGCGTTCGGCAGCGGAGTTAGCGCGGCCAAACGTTAATTCGCCAACGCTGAATTCACGTCACCATCAGATGACAGTCGACTCGCACGATCAACAAGCGAGTTCAGTGAGTAATGTCAGCGAAGTAAACATGGTCGTGGCAACCTCATCGTTCCATCAAGTCCAATCATCACCGCCTCCGACAGCCGTGACAACGTTGAACAATCTCCCACCGCGCAAGAGTCTATCGATGTGTTATACGAGCACGGGCACGGCCCTTTCGCTGCCGCCCAAGAAAAAGGACATTTACCGTCCGTACAGCCTTCAAACGTGCACCGATCCGATAATTCGGAGCGCGGCCGAGGAGGATCTCTCAGCAGCGCAAGCGATTCTCGATCTGAGTGCCTCGCCAGCGGCGCCAACACACTCCGTCTTCATTCACACGCTATCACCACCACCACCGCCGTTGACATCGCCTCTGCCGGCAGTCACGGTAAACGTCCAACCGACGCCAATTCCTGTAAGCGTTCTCGTTCCTGTCCCACCGCACAACACTGCGACAGCAGCGCCATCTAGGCTGCAGCACGATCACCACCTCCACCAATCGGAGAGTAGCCCGGAGCCTCAATCACCGGCCACGGCGGACAGCTGTTCGAGCAGTGGCGCTTCGATCACCAGCGGTCGCAACTCACCGAGCAATTCCACGAGCAATAAAACGGTCGCATACACCTACGAGGCTTTCTTCGTGTCGGACGGAAGATCGAAACGTCGCTCAAGCAGCGCCGCCGTCCCCGAGAAGGAGGCTGCGACCCCGGAGAGACCCAAGTTTACGTGCACAGAGTGCGGCAAACAATACGCCACCTCGTCGAATCTCTCGCGTCACAAGCAAACCCATCGAAGTCTTGACTCACAATCGGCCAAGAAGTGCATACACTGCGGCAAGGCTTACGTCAGCATGCCAGCCCTCGCTATGCATGTGCTCACACACAAGTTGGCTCACAGCTGCGGTGTCTGCGGGAAAATGTTTTCCAGGCCTTGGCTTCTTCAGGGCCACCTGCGGAGTCACACCGGTGAGAAACCCTATGGCTGCGCTCATTGCGGAAAGGCTTTTGCCGATCGTTCTAATCTACGGGCACACATGCAGACCCACTCGGCCGATAAGAACTACGAGTGCTCAAGGTGCCACAAGACCTTTGCCCTCAAGTCCTACCTCAATAAGCATCTTGAGTCCGCCTGCCTGAGGGACGAGGACATGCCACCCTCTGGACAAGCCAGCCCTGGTAGCAATCATGCGCAAATCAATCGGGGATTGTAGCAGCAACGCGAAGACTCTGACGAAGACAACGACGACTTTGAGAAAAGCTAGCAGCCCATTCGGGATAACGACGACGACGATGAAGAAGATGAGGTGGCTTAAAAAGAAAATTAAAAAAAAAAGAAAATACGTAGTGTTAAGTAGTAAAGTGCCAGTTCATCGAAAGAGGACGTTATAAATATACCATTTAAGGAGATGTACCGCCTGTTACTTAAGGTATCGGCTGTTACGTCACCGCAAGCGAGCAATACGAGTAGGAAAACAAAAATGGCCTCAACGATTTAAGAAAAAATGAATTAAGAAAACGTAAAAATAGACATCGCCGTGTTGACCCCGAGACGGGTTAACGCGCCGATCGAGGCGTGATATAAGGTTTGCAAGTAGTGATTAAGTAGAAAAGTGCCAGTAGATCGAAAGATTAATTGAATTTAACATTAAGTAAGAAACGTCCAGTAATTATTAAGTGAATAAACGACGATGGATTTACGAGAAGGCGACGTGGAACGGCGAAAACGACGATAAAGTCTACTTTGAACGAGGAGAATGGAAGAAAAGCAAAAAAAAACAACGTTATGGTAGAAAGGAAAACACGACGAACACGGTGACGTCCACACTGCAGTCTAGTCACTCTAGTCGATTGTATACCTAATATACATGAATCTATATATATATATATATTATATATACATATTATATATAATATACATGCGGATAATATATATATATGAGTGCAAATTATAGTATATTACTACTAAATATACTAGGAGAGGAAGAGCCCAAGCGGGTTTCTAGTCACGAGCTGCGGTAGTAACGACCGCGATTCACATACACACACTTAAAACACACTCTCATATACAGACACAAGCAATGCCCGGCAACGACGACGATGATGATAACGCGCATTAATTAATTAATGAATTAATTAATTAGGACCTACGGTACATAGCTGACGACGCCTAAATTCAATGTAACGAGACCGCGAGTGAAGAGAACCGTAGTTCTCGTCGGCTGTATCATGTATATATGTATAAGCGTGCAGGTGTTCTAAGAGAGGGGCAAGTGAGAGAGGGTGCAAGCTTTCTGGAATCGCAATTACGCCTCCCTGCCATTACTACTGGCCACATAAGCTGTGACGATCGGTCGGCCCGTAAAACGCGACGATGCGCGATGCTCGCGCGACTACGGACATGCTACGCCACTTAAGAGACTTCGCTACATCCGACCCCATGGCCCTTTGTTACTCTGTAGGACAGACCGGGGCGCATTGGTCAATTTTAGGCTTCTGATTTTATTTTCTAACACTTGACTGTATCGACCAGGCTAGAGGTAAATCTATTTCCTTGCATGGATCATTAGCTAGATATTCTCATTTTTGTGATGATCCGATGGGCTTGTCTCAGGGTAACGTACGTGGTAATATGACTGAAATTACCTTGATCCAGGGTGAGTGCGTCACTTATGGGGCAAGACGAGTCAAAAAATAAATTAATAAAAATACGTTTCATATAAATGCTGATTTTGGGAATAGGACTCGATATACCAAGCTTTTTTATAGAGTTTGCCGAAAGTTATAAACGATCAAAAACAGGTTCTCACAGTTATATATCTATTTACCCATTTCGCAGCGCACGAAGTACACCTACTAGCATCATACTTAATTTATTAGCTCAATCCTAGAACAAAAAAAAAAAGAATGAACTCACTTAGAATAAAATCAGAACTTTATGGATGTAATTGAAAAAAAAAATTATTGTTTTGTACGTCAGAGTTTTTGACGCTCGTCGTCGAAACTTTTGTAAAATTATTATCAATATATAATAAGGAGCCTCAAAATGCTCGGGAAATTGCCGAGTTTGAAGGGGCTTAGCCTAACTTGACCCTGATCTAACTAGCCCTGGTCTCCCCTACATTTTGCATTGCACATTGCGCTGTAACCACGACGCTTACGCCTCGAGGTTGTGTGAGTGTGTGGCTGTGTGTGTATGTAATTGCGCGAGGTGCGAAGCTTAGCGTACTCGCAGTATTACACTTGCGTTAACGCGCATTTTACGCGGCCACGATAGTCGACGCTCAGTGTACAAGCCTTTGCGTACACACGAAGGGAAACTGTTGCGGCTGTATAGACAAATTTACGGAAGCGGAAAGAGACGACAAGAGAAACTATTCGTATAGATGTACATGCAGAGATGATGATATGCAACAACCGCGTAGATCAAATTTCAAACATAGGGGCCGCATAATAAATATTATATATATCTATATATATACATACGTGTGCCAAGGGTTTCGGAATCGAAAGTTTGCTTTGAAGACAAATTACCTGTGGGGAGATAAAAATACAACGAAACTCATTTTTTGGACGTGACTCACAATTTTGAATTTCGGAAATGGGATGAAATACGTCGTGGAAATATATAGCTACAAACAATTTTATAGATCTATACAAAATTTTATTTTAGAGAAAAAAAAATGATTGTCGTTAAATTGATTTTTGTTAGCAAAGAATTCTTATGCCAAGTTGTCGTTCATTCTTGTTGTAAGTAAGGAGAACTTTTGGTCGATGGAATCGAAATTAATGGAAGTTCAGTTATATTGATATCCTTGGAAATGGAGAAAATGCACAAGATAGTAAGATAAAGTAAAATAAGTGGATACATAAATTTTCTGACCAAACAATAATTATTCGTAAAACGCTAATTCAAAGGCATCCCTCGATTCCGTGTCCCTTTGTACATATATATTGTTATACACATACTTTTATATATAGATGCAAACGTAATAAGCGAGTGAAACCACGTAAGGTCAAAGCAATGTTTCGACACAACGAATTCTATATTTAAAAGAAAAAAAAAATAGAGGCGAACATCGAAAATCCCGATAAACCTTATTAATATTCAGGCTTCGGCTATAAATAGAAGGCTGTCGTCGTAATAACGACAAAGTCACTACCCGCATCCCTTCGCACGTCGATAGGATAATCGTTCAACGATAGTTAAATTAATAGGTGCGATCTTGTTGAGCAAATTGAAAGATTCATTTGAACGAAGCTATGTAGTCAGAAAAAAGATGTATCTCATTTGCGTTTAATTGTGCTAGTCAAACGACGTGCGGAGTAGGAGAGGATTCGAAACGCTGCAATAAAAATAAAATCGCGCTGAAGCTTCGACGCCCTCGGCACTAAGTGAGGAAAACAACAATTAATTATTACTGAGATGCTACAAAAAATCTTTTATAATATAAATATTAAAGACAAATAATCTCATTGCATGTACAGTATCATATAGGATGAGAAAAGAATGCAGCCCATCGAAGTGGCGTTTTAGTGGGCAATGTCATCATCGAAACGTCACGTATGTATGAGGCGCTATCGTCGACTTTTCAATAGAGCAATAAAAAATTAAGCAATACTCGAGTTGAATCGAGATGCGCGGCAAAATCGTCGAAATCATGCCATACATTAGAAGAAAAAAATCTTAAAGAACAATTAATATATTTATTATCTTATTTATTATATTAGCTGATCACACACTACTCCATTCCTTGTTTTATCATTTATTCGCTATAAGATTAATTGTAATTAGTTTATTGTCATTATTATTATTATTATTATTATTACCAATGTGATTGATTTGACATTTGTTGTTAATTTACGACTCACTCATTGTCATCTTGCTAGTCCAAATTTTTGTATTTAATTACTTATTGTAGCTACAATTTTATTGTAACCATTATTTATTTATTTATTTATTTATTTATTTATTTATTTATTTATGTATTGTCATTCACTGTTCCATTGTGCTAATACAACGACACTAAACAACGATACATAAGAACAATTATTTGCCATGATATACATAATAATATACACACACATGCTCGCTTAGCTGAATGCTTTTAAATGACGTCACAGCCTAACCTGCGGAGAGGAGAAGCAATTAGCCACATCGCGGGAATGATAACAGGAATTAACGAAAGGAGCATATCCGATTGAAGCGGCCCTCTAATTATAATAGCGTAATTTATCAGTGAGACGATTTAAAAAATCCAACAGAAATTGAAACAGTGATTGACATCCGCGATAATAAAAACAAAAATATAGATAAAATAGAAGGAACCGCCCAAGTTCAAGCTCAAGGCCCTGTTATCGCGAATTCAATGTTACTAGAGGTGCTCAAAGAAGTGTGTACAAACGAAAAAAAAGATTTGAAAAATCATATAGATCAACAGCATTTTTAAGAATTTGATGGTATATTTATTGATATACGGGGTATTAGGAATAGATTATCCGTTCGATTATCGAGAGAGCATAGGTGACCATATACCCCGTTGAATTTTATGGTGTACATTTACCGCGGTAACAACAAAGAAAAAATAAAATGAAACGAAAAAACGTAAAAATTAAGCTTCCACTTCGCACTTCAACTTACCTTCCGGTATGCCTATATTTCTTGAGATCTGATAGCAGATTTACGATAAATTTCCTGTTTCGCTCTCGGCACAATATCGATCATTCGGTTCGTGTTTTTATCGATTGTATTTATCTTAATGAATACCCATTAATTATTTTAGTTCAATCTGATGAATGAAGTATAATTGAGTTCGGATTAAAAAGGTATCTATTCAATCGAACGATATATTTTGTTGCATTCTGTTCTTAAAACCATATACATTTATCGTAGAAAAGATAATTGAGAGGAGCTGATCTGGTAGTTCATGATACATCCGCACGATACTATTATAAATTAAATTAATGTCTCTTTACGCGAACTTCAGTCAACGCGAATGATCCTTAAGGCCTATTGTAATCTTTAAACCATGCATTCGCTTCGTTCTCACAATCGCGACAACGTTTTCTCAATAAAACATGGTTAACTAGCTTAGATACCTTAAAAGTACTCATCGAAATACATGACTTGTCTGCCTGTTGCTGGCAAACACCTGCTGAGCATTATATTCCTCTTTTTTTATGTACACGCTGCGCATCGATGACTATGCTATTATTGTACGGCGGGCTTTTCCTACTCCCGCTTCGAGAGGTGGATGACTCTTCAGTCTAGTACTATTTAACCCATAATGCGAAAGCTGCATGAAAATAATATCGACAAGATTCAACGAATTATTGTAATTACTACTCTATATTTGCACTTTTGTTTAATGTCATCAATTTGAAGACATTTTCATTGATAAACGAATATATCTTTGAAACAACAACAATTTCCATTCAGATTTAAGAGCAGGAGAACTAAAGTGGCGTGAATTAAATATTTTCGAAGTTCAATTTTTAATATTGCACTAAAAAGATACATTTATTCATTTGTACATAGTAAAACTTTATTTTCGGATTAGTCTGAATGGGAAATGCAGTGATTTTAAGGATATTTAAATGTTACATGCCTGACATTATATCTGCTTTTTTGTGATTTTTTATTCGATTTGTTTTTGGAACGTACGCATTGGAGAATAACTTTCAAATTTGTATTGAAAAATCTTTTGGATCTGAAGCGTCTCATACCCTTAAGTTCCTCTCCAACTGTCTATTTACTGTCTCGTGCTACTTAAATGCTAAAATGTGTGGCTTTCGCTAGTACTTTTACTTCTATCGTCCCACACAAAAGTTTCCTCACACCTTCTTGACTCAAAAAACCTAACGAAAAATCGTCACTCTGACGCAGCTCACCCAGGGAACACAGTTAATCCTTCATAGCCTGCTCCCACCAAGACCAATGCAAAAAAGCCTCATAGAATCCGTCGATAATTAGTAAGCGCTTCGAGTCTATAAAAAAAAAATATTTAGAGAGCGATGTGTTCATGTATTCTTAGTTTCAGCTTTAAGTCAAATGTCCCAAATACAAACTTTAAAATGAAGAACCAAAGCCTTGTTAAGCGAGACGAAAAAAAAAAATAATCAAGCCAGCGGAAAAGGCGAAAAATCATCAGACCGGCACTAAAGCTTAATCCCAGCGTTGATTTAAGGCTAAAAACTAATAGTTTGAAATTTGACTAAGATATCTGAACATCAACGATAGAATGAGATTTTCAAACCATATTTAAGCGAGGAAAAAATCATTAAAAAATATATTACGTCAGTAGATAGTACAAAATTTAATCAGAAATGTACTCATACTCAACGTCCAAACTAATAGTTTTAGCTTCAAGTCGTATTTTGAATGCACGCCAAAGCATGAAAATGTAAAGCCTTGTTAATCCGAACGAAAAATGACATGGAAAGTCCACGCGTTGACCAGACTGGAACTGAAATTCAATGTCAACGAATACAAACTGCGAGTAGTGGCGGGTTAAAAGAGTACTTATAATACACTTATAATACAGAAGTCCGCGTGATAAAAACAGCGTAATGCAACGCTTTTACCAAGCTCTGCAGGAAACAAGTGAACACCCTCGCGATACATCCACAGCTAGTTGTGCATATATATATAGGTATATGCACAAAGCTACTGATATGCATACCCACTACTCGTTAGAGGATTTTCCTCTATTATTCTTTTCGAGGACTTTCGAGCTCGTATGAGTGTACCCAGAATGTGTACGTCAATCCGAGGATACATGCACATGAGGCGTAAAATACATGGACGATGGTAGCTACCTAAATGCCAACGAGTCACGAACGGGCAGTTTATCGCTCGTGGCGCTGACAACGAAGCGAGCAGAGTGTGATTTAACGTCATTCTCACTTCGAACAATCGCTGACTGGCTCGTTCACTCAAGCGATGAAAAATCACCACCGATAAAACAACGACAAAAAAAATTAAGGACACCCCATGGAAATTCGGTATCCGAACGATATAATATAATTTATATACGGTATACATCTTAATGAAAAATTCTTAATCTCAAATGTATTCAAGGATATATATACCAGGAATGGGCTTAATTCCAATAAAATGAAAAATAAATACTTTGCGCTTTAAATAAATGCGAACAATCTTTAAGGAGGAACAATGAGAATTTTAAACATCAATTACTTTACGTAATCTTCATTACTTATGAGAAGATTTCTGATTACAACCTGGTTGTATGATAATTCATAGTAAATGAGGCCCAAAATTATTTTTTCATTACCTTTATTAGAAAAATGCGCATCGCTGATAGAAAAATCCTGGAATACAGTATATCAGAGACATTAAGTTTCAATTTTTGACAGAGCATCGCGTATCAACTTCGACACCACCTCAAAACTTTGAACAGATCCATATTTGAAATGAATAAATAAAAGGCAATACATTTTTAGCAATGGATATATAATGATGGCACAAATAAAACGGAACAATGTTTTTTTGTATATCATGCCTTTATTTTCAAGTAAAATGTCTTGAATGTTTTGAGGTTAGAATCCCAATTGATCATCAGTGTAGACTTATACAGTATTTCTAACATCGAGTTTGTGAGCTCTGATATGAATTTCGGGTACATTGATTGTCCATGGGGAAAACTGAAAGTGAGCGAAAAATGGCTATATGGGCTTCAATCGAATAGAAATAATATTTATCGAACAAAGCCGGTAAAAAACTCCCCGAGGACATCCATAGTCACTCGTACACGCACACATTCAATTTTTTAAGTATATATATTCGCAGTAAATGAGATATTGCAGCTCTCGTTTAATAATTTAACGAATAACGTGAAAAGCATTAATACACGTAGTTAAATAGCTTCGACAGCAGTATGTATAAGCGACTAAGAACAGTCGCGTGTAAATAGCATAGGAGAGTATTGAAGGAAAATCTAAGACGATGTACGTAAGGTAACTCAAAAGTTACTATCGGTAGAACGCATAATTATACTTAAAGTAAAAAAGTAATAATAATGAATTAATCGTAAGTGTATTATAAGTAAAGATATTATAGTATATTAGTACTGGCGAGAGCTGGGTCCCCAGTGGGCCAATATTCAATAAATATCGGTGTGATTTTATAATTTTTTTTTTTTACAACGCGTATTTATGTTTATCGGATATATCTGTATATCTGTTTCGATGTCGCGTGTAAACTATCTGGATGTTACTTTCACCTGATCGACGTGTGTAAAAATCGTCTCCGTTGTATTGTACCTCCGTCGATCAGGTAAAAAAAAACAACTCTTATAACTGCTGTTAACTGTCTACTAACTATCTGTCCAGTTTCATTGTCGTTTCGATGTTTTTTGACTGTGCACGATATAATTATTATAAAAGACCCCATGGGAAGAGCTCATGGTGTTTTATTACCATCGTCGAAATCAGGATGCGAGAGATCTCTAAGATACTTTTTCTACTTCTTTCTGCTCCAACTCCCATAAGCCCCATGAAACGCGTGACTTCTACGGAACGAATCGATGAGGTTCGATCTTCAATTAGAGAATTTGTATAGTCAATATCGTCTCGTTAGTCAATATCGCTGCGGTGTCACGACATTCAAAAGCAATACTCGTTAAAAGAAAAACGAACAAACACATTTGCGTGACAGCGACTCAAAATCACCTCACCTCAAACCCACTCCTTATTCTTTCTCCAAACTGAAAATCTAGGCCATTCGGACTTTGGCCAACGTAACTTAACGACTGCTACTATGCACGTGCGTGACTCTCGACAACTTTAGCCACGAAAAATTAAACAAAAAACGTTCGCAATTATTAATAACGAATGTAATGTAACGTGGAATAACTGTGTCTATTTTTCTCTCTTTCGATTGCTTCTGTTTCTGATCGTTTATTCTTCTTTATTGCAATTGAAAAAATTATTCTGCTTTTCTGTCGAACTTTCTACTGCAATGTTCTCTCGATCTTCTCTTTGTCCTCGATATTTCGTGTGTGTTCACTCTTGGCTGCTTGTCAACTCATCGCAAGTTATCTGTGTTTCCTCCCGAGTTGTAATGATCTCATTACCAATTCATCACCATTGTTATTTTACCAATACCATTGATCACCAATTAATTCCATTTATTTATTTACGCCATAAATAATTCGATTACAATAGTTTTTTCAAGAACAATTTACAATCTTATTTTAGTAAGAAAATGTAGACAAATTTCGTTGAATACAGGTAAACAATATTTTTGCACATTGATTAATTTCGAAATACGATAAAAAGAAAGTTTATGACCAATGGGTAGATTGATGACGTATTATTTTGGATTTTCTTGGATTGTTTAATTGCATTTTTATAGACGAAATTTTCTTGTTAAAGTTGAAACAAAAGCTATTGTTTGCACATTATTTATGGAATCATTAAACAAACAGGATAACTTTCAAAGTAATGGGATGATTGTAATGACGGCCTTCTCTGGTCAATGTCGGAGGGGATATTATTCCTCACCTTCTATATTCTTATTATTATTGTTATTTATTTATTTATTTATTTTTATAATCATAAATATTCGAGCTCCGAGTCAATCCGGACGATAGGAAGAAAAAGTGCAATGAGAGAGTGAGTGACAGAGAGCGCAATATGTGCAAAAAGTGCCTATATTCCATCTAAATTATTCTCTAATAGCGTATAAAAGAAACGAAACGAACAAATTCATCGAATGAAGGTAGTGTCAATTACAGATAGAGTGGCGAAGGAGGGGAAAAGAAAAGAAAGGAATAAAATACGTGAAGAGCTAAAGAGAACCAATTGAGAGAAAAATAAAATATCGTCGAGAATAATTAATTTGAAATATTTATCGTGGAATATAAATTACGATAATTGACACAAAAGATAAAAGCGGGCCAATTACTTTATTTTGGCGAAAAGACAACGATTGTGAAAATTATATTGAAAAACGAAACAAGCAAAATGAAAAGTACGGACGAGTATAACTCATTAATTGCTATTGTGATTACCATTATTATTATTGATTGCGAACCGAGGGTTAAAGAGCCAAAAATCTTTATCGATACGCGCGCAGTGACGTTAGACGGATGTGATATAAAAATAAACCTAAAGAAACCTAATATTGCATATAGATATTATTGATATTAAAAAAGAAGAAAAAGAAGAAGAAGAAGAAGAAGAAGAAAAGACGAAAAAACGCATTGTGATACCCCATCGACTGATATTTACAGGATATTGTTCCGTTTGGAATTCCCAAGGAAGCCGGGGTATTCAAAAGCAATAAAGATGTAGGGAGGGGAGACGTGGTCCCAATGAGGCCCGAACCCGACAAAATACTAGTTATAATAATAATAATATTCAAGGAATGACGATTATGATGATAATTAAACACAATTACAATTATAATTGCGATCATTATAATGATAGAAAATAAATGCCTATGGTTGTAGAACCTCATTACATTAACTATTAAAATGAGGATTAACGAACCGAAAATACATGCAAACACACATACAGATACACATACACTATTAGCGGGCTTTTGTAAACGATGTAACGGATCTTATAAGAATGCGAGAAGCGCATATAGCGTTGCATCGGATTTAGGAAGAAGGTACGACTAAGAGCGTTTCGTCGAAGTAGATTTCAAGTAAAATGTAACCATATTTTCTAGCTTTTACTTAAGAGTGCAGTAAGGGCAAAAAGAGAAGGCGCAGAGTTTGCGGAGTTAACTATATTTATAGAGATATGTTGACACTATTACTAATGAGAAGGAATATTAAACCAACGAAAGAACAACAACAAAATACACATTAATTAGTTGTAACAATTAAGCGAGTAGAAAGCAATATTAATCACCGCGCGTCTTAGGTGCATAAACGTAAATGCATTTGATTTTTTTTAAAACTAATAAATGCGCATTAAGGAGGATAAATAATATTTAAAGAGAAATCAACTTGGCTCATCAACAGCAAGAGTATTGCAAGCTATTCCAAACTACGGGATTACAGCATCCGTAAATAAATAAATAAATGAATAATTAAATAAATAAATAAATAAATAAAAATACTGAAAAATATACTTTGCATGACTATGTAGGGCTATACTGCCACCGAAGCAATACAAAGAGCAATATAGTGGTTAACGAGGAATAAAAAAAAAAGTAAAATAAATAAATGAATAAATTAACGCGTAAACAACGGATTAAAGATACTAAAGGTCACGATACCAACAAAAAAATCTATTAATTAACGGAGGAAGTGGGAGAAAAATTTAGATATACACACACTACGTATGATCATTAACTTATTCTAATCGTAGTGCTAAACTATACTTGGCATTTACGTAGATGAAACTAATGACACGCCTAGGTAGAGCCATTCGATTGGATATTTTATTGTCCCAAACTCGAAACCGATCACTAACTGTTATATCGTGATTGATAAGCGATTGAACGCCTCAAATATTATATCTCTAATCCTGATCTCTCGCTCTATTTTATTCACACAATATCGTCTCTTGAAGAGTCTATAAACATTTGCCAATGAGTGTATATGAAACATTCAATCGAACGAAGCTCGCCTCTAAGGTAATGATATAAAAGTTACTGTAGATCACCGATGTGTTTCACTCGGTGCACGTTGACGATTATTCAACGACCGTCACTTACTCATTTTTTCAGACTCAATAGCCAAGCAAATATTCACAACTCACTTATTGTAATACGCCAAATTATCCGAACAAAGTCGAAATAATTTTTAAAACGTCGAATCATCGACGATCGCCTTGAGAAACACTCGGTGGATTTTAGCATGGTGTGAAGAAAAAAAAACGATAGCAACGCTAGATGACTAAACTTAAGCTTCATTCTCGCTACGAGAGAAACTTATTATTATAATAATAACGAAATATTTACATACGTTTGTATTATTTATAAACTAGCGCTAATACAAAACTCCATTGCATCGAGACCCGACAAACCCTTTGCGCCGACGAAATACTATTACTACTGTTAAAAAAATGAACTTCTATTCGCTTCGACGAGCATGGAAGTAAAAAGGAAAGAAGGAACAAAAGGATGATGAAAACAAATAACGAAAGCCACACTTTGATTTGTCCAGTCTGAATACGTAACAATCCTGTCCTGTCTCTGTCTCTGTCCTGTATAATCTTTCCTCCAAAAAAAAGAAAAATGACTTTACCGAGAAAAAAAATAAAGAAAATGAAGATAACCGACATGCTTCTCATAGTGTTGGATGGTAACGTTACGACAAAAGGGAAAAAAAAGTTAATTGAGCATTGTTATCTATGTAATACGACATAGGATGTTTTGTATTATATTTTCATAATAAATAGAAACGTAGAAAAAAAAGTATTACCTACACCAGTCTCAATATTCTATTGTATACACAATCGTGTACGTCCTCTTCCTATCCAAACTTTTCGAGGCCCCTGTCTAATCGATTCTGCTCGCAGTAATTAAGGTCAACCAATTGCACGAACTCGACATTTCTTGTCCTTTTTTTTTTGTTCCAATTATCGGCGTGACACGCGACTGTTTTATTTATGAAATATTAAGTGTGAAAAACATCTTAAGGATGTAGAATATTAATATTCCTGGCGAAAATTTTTATAAGATAAAAATAAGTGATTTGCGAAAATTGAAAAAATTTACGTCATTGGCTGTATTAAAAGCATTGATATTGAACAATTAAATTTAAAAAAATACACATTTTTACAAATTATCCAAAAAATTATTAATGAACTTTTGAAAAACTTTTTTTCATATATTAGAAAATGAATTTATTGATGTTATCGAAAACATGCGAAGTTTACAACAACAACAAAAAAACGGCTATTTTCGAGACACGTTAATTAGTCGTTATGTAGTAGCTTATGCGTAAAATAGAACTTGTACATTTAAAGTTCAACAAGACTTGTTAAGTATTTCACAGGAAAAAAATCAAAACAATCACAAACGCACAACTTTTCTGCAAAACAAATGAAAAAAAGAATCATAAATGCATTATTTTTATAATGATATGAAGTTCTCTTTTAATGTCGTCATTATTATTATCAAAAATATATGATTTTTAATATGTATAATGGCCTTGATTTTTCAGATTTTTTTGTCACCAAATGGCCCAAACTTAAAATTCAAGTTCAGGTGAACTTTTTTAATATCCTAAAATACATTATTAATATCTTGAGACGTCATTCACGATATCTGTAGACGCTCAATTAATTTTGATCTTTTTCCTATTCAAATATATTATCCTTTTTTATATGCAAATAATTAATTAATACTTTAGTAGGCACATCTCAGAAAAATATTTAAGAAATTTGTAAGGCTGATGAATAATGATATAAAAATATTATTTATGACTGCTGGAAATGTTGGAGAAGCTGGAGACAGGTGACTCGGAGATGCAACGAGTAAAGGGAGGCCGTGCTAGAGTCGACCTCGAGAAGCTTTTCGTCTTTATGAATGATGAGAGGCATCTGCGCTTTTTTTCTCTCTATACAGCTAGTCACGTATTAACTCTTCGCCTCAATGGCACAGCTCTTTGATGAATATGTAGTACACTCACCCACTCCCATTTCCAATAATAACGCGAGGATGGAGTCATGAGCCAGACGAAAGACTTCAACAAGTTTCCGCACGAGATTAATTCAACAGTCTATTTTCGTTTATTATCAGAAGGTATGAATTCGATAAATCCATTATACATTTATCACGTGACTTTAGGATTCTGCATAAGCTTGAAACCGAACAAAGACGTCAATTTTTTATTTTTGCTTCCTCATAGAGAAAACTTTTTGCAAGTCAAAATCTTGAAAATGGTCCGAAACATCGAGAAAACACGAGAAAAACTGTCTGAATGTATGTATGTACGTATATGTACAATAAAGTCCCCAAAATTTAGTCTATCATAAATCATGAATTACTTGACGCAACGAACTTGAACTTTCATGCCATATCAAGTATTGGTCAATCTTTTCATATCTTTTGAAATTCAAATTTATATATTAGGCACGAGTCAGCTGAGATATTACGCACTGTCATCAGAACAGTGTTATCAAAAACAAAACAATGATAAGTGTGAATTGGACTTTATTCAAATATATATATGTATACAAAGTAATTTCCACTAGAATAGATGACTATACAATTTAATGTTTTCCTAGTTCAATCTTAATCGATGGATCTGTCGAATAATCCCAACCCAATATCCACTATAATCTGCGGCGGTAATGTCGTTCTGAATAATCTCATGGACCGCAACCCTCAATTTATTCACCGAGGAATATTTTTGATGACTTTGTAACACAGGCTTCCATAAACTGGGATGAATAAAGCTTTGATTATGCTAATCGTTGAACCTGAATCTACGTTTGCAGTAGTCGTATAATCATAATCAGTCTCGTTTACATCCAAAGCAATAAACGTTTTCGGTATTATATGCGGGATGGCTGCTCTTGGTAAACGTATTAAGTTGACTTGGAGTAGATTTTGTTGGTTCTTGTTGCGGAAAATTTCGTCTTTAATGGTTGTATACTGTACACTGCATAAACAAACGAACCTGCCCTAGCAGATCGATCGACATCCGAAATTCACGCTTTTCACCACGATAAAACTCGCGAGTGAGTTTGATACCGAAAATCATGATCGTGTCACGGAAGTAATCACGTACTCTCGTTGTACCAATTGAGCTTGACCGCTGGCAAACCGTGATTTCAGAATAAATAACGTTAAAATCACAGCCTGAATCACGGCAACGTGAAATAGCTGCCATTTCCGAAATACCACGACAATATAAATTCTCGCGAGCCGCCATTTGAACCGTGATTTCTGCCGTTATTGATTATAAAATCGCTGTTCGTAAGCAGGAAAGCTTAAACGGTAGAAAAAGATCTGTGATTTCTGTCTTGATATGACCGCAATATCTCTGCGTTGTTTTTCTTAATGGAGATTCCCTTTGGTAAACTTCCTTTTTGGTACATCTTGTCTTGTCTTGATATTGTTTTCTTTGGGCTTGATGATGTGTCTCTTAAAAGTACTCAGCTATTCTCGTATTGCCGTCAATGGATACTTCACACTGTAATCACACCACTTTCCCACAATCTAAAACTTTTGGAACGCATTATCTATTCCCGAATTATAAAATTCCGATAGATATTTAAAATACGTACAAAGTTACGAGGTTTAAGTACTATTTGATATGCCTATAAAATGCAGCACATTTCGCCTTGCGATAAACGATGCCTCTGTAACTATCATGACGTAAGCATTCCGTGGATGTAGCCAAACTGGAAAGGAGAAAACGATTAAGTGAATGGTGGCTGCGAGATAAAGTGTCTGGCAGCCAAGTGTTACGCTCATGCCCAGTGGATAACATTGGATAAGATAAAAATATTGTGGCCATCCCAATCATGCAGTCAGCAAGTTACATGAACGTTAAACCCAAACTTACGAAAAGATCTGTAATAAACGTGATTGTTTTGTTGACGATTTGTTCTATCGATGGATTTACTCGATTCGTCGAGGCTAACGAATCTACGCCAGTTATCAATACAACCACTGGACCAGTTCGTGGCGAAGTCCTGAAAACCGTTATCAAGTCGTTGAAGTATTCTTCGTTCAAAAGCATCAAATACGCCGAAGCTCCGACCGGATACCAAAGGTTTAAGGTAAGATCATATATACAAACAAAAATGTTAATAATAGAATAAATATAGTTGTTAACTTAATAATCAATAGCCTCCAGTTCCCGTGAAATCATGGACAGATGTTTTCAATGCTACAGTCGAAGTAAACGCATGTCCACAGTTCAATTTAATAACGCGGAATTATACCGGTTCGGAGGACTGCCTGGTCATAAATGTGTTTACTCCTTTGGTAAGTACATATCGAGATTGATTCATTTTAAATCTAGTAAATACACGGCTAAGAAGGATCTCTTCATAACTATGGACTGCATGTGAAACGTACACTCTCACACATTCTTTTTTTCCTAGGCCATTGTTCTAGAAAAATTCAAATAGGTATGCTGAGATAAAAGAAATCGATTTTTTTTTCGTAACTACGAAAGCCATGCGTCAATTTGCATAATTATTTATTATTTTGCATTGATATTGATCAGTAAGTCATTAGGACGTTAGAAAAATAATTTTTATGGCATCCATTCAACGTCTATTTCTTATTGTACCATAAACAGCAGTAATAGCCAATAATAAAATATTTTCTTTACCCTGTTGAAAATTCATGGAATCAATTAGCTTCTCCCTTCATTCAGTCAATGATATGCATAATTTTTTATGACAGACGAGTTTCAACGAAAAGAATGAAAACAGCAAGGCCGTGATGGTGTGGATTTACGGTGGTTCTTTCATTTCCGGTTATGCAAAGACGAGTCTGTATGGGCCCGATTTCCTTATCGAGGACGACGTAATACTCGTCACATTAAATTATCGCGTGGGACCTTTAGGTTATTTTTTGGTTCAATTACGCTTTCATGGATCGATGGTTCATAGATAATTCCGCCAATATTCTCACCTGCAGGTTTCTTACATTTAAATCACCCTAATGCAACTGGAAACGCAGGGATGAAAGACCAGGTCTTGGCTCTGAAGTGGATAAATCAAAATATCGAAAAGTTTGGTGGGAACGTTTCGAGAATCACGATATTTGGTAACAGCGCTGGAGCTTCATCTGTAGATCTACTTACAATGTCGGAGAGCTCGAAAGGTTTGTATTTTGAAATACAATTTACGTAAATGATTGCAGATTATTTTTTGAACATAATTTTTTGGCAGCTGTTCAGGCAAATAATTTATACCAAATTAAATAGAAGTGATTGTCATGTAAATCATTATGTGTAAAGGTCTTTTCCACGGAGCGATCGCGATAAGCGGAAGCGCCCTGAATCCATGGTCGTTTCATACCCCCGACGAGGCAGTTCAAAAGAGTTTTACACTCGGATTGGAACTTGGCATTTCCACAAACAACGAGGAAGAATTATTGCAATATTTATACAAGGCAACACCGCAACAGCTTGCGATGGCAACTATTAGAATAGGGGAGGTGATCATAGGCACCGAGGCCAAATGTGCTCTTCTGCACAAAAGTCTCGAACGATCAACTCAGACTAAAATGCCATGCTTGCATGAGAAACATAGTTGTAACTATCCGATTTCTTTTCAACTTGAAATATCCGTTTATCTATTTCATAAATAATTCAATATTAATATTTTTTTAACTCGGTTAAAAAAGTGCCAAAAAAAATGTCACGTGAAAGAAATAGTTACCCATTTTCTTTCGCAAGTAAACAGACCGCGTAAAAATATGTATTTTAATTCAACTGTTGATTAGATAAATAAGCAAATTAAGTGAGTTGAACAGTAATGGAATAGCTACAACTATGATTAATTTTTACTTATAGTAAATTCGTTACAGGATGATCCACCATTCAAGCCAACTATAGAAGACCCAAATGTAGCCAGGGACCACGCCTTTCTCACTGAAAGACCTTTAGACAAGTACAAGAGTGGAAACTTCACTAAAGTGCCGTACATTATTGGGTTCACCAGAGAAGAAACTGCGTATTTATTTACGGGTAGACGTATTATATTATATCGGGCCATTAAACGACTAAGAATATGATACATTGATTAGACTATTCTATAATATACCGATTTATCTCTTTCAGAGGAAAAGGTTAAGCCTATAAAAAATCTGGTAAGCTCTGTGATCACGGAAGTCAATAAAATTAACCAAAGCTTGCCTTTAACCAGTCCAAAACTTAAAAATCTGATTTCCACGGCGGAGAATGCAATGAAAAAGGTTTCCGATATTGCGCTTCAGGAATTGATAGAGGTGAATGCAATGAAATTCTTGATGCTTGATAGTATAACTGCATTACTTAATTTGACTTATTTTATTAATGAATCTCCTTCCAGTTAAGTACGTTCAGGTACTTCGCTGCTGGTGTTGACTTAAAACAACGATTCCTCGTTGCTCAGAGCTCCAATCCTGTGTACTATTACAGATTGACATTCAATCCGGCGCAATCCTTGCACGAGATACTATATAATGTAGTTGCTAATGGCAAGTATCCCAGAATAAGGAATAACTATAATGATAATAGAAAATGACGGCGTTTTTCGCAAAATGGATTCAAATAAAAATTTAACGTGACATTACAAAATTTTACCCATCATCGACAAAATCCATGACCGGCCATACAAGTTATCGGCACCAGTTCTATTTCAGCGCTTGTACGGTCAGGACGTGTCTATGTCGTGCTCCTGAAGTGTGATACCGTGCGAACGCGACTCAACACGATACACAAGTTCTCGCGAGTGTAACTGCAACAAGTGCCGGATTCCAATATAAAATTAGTCAGGTTGAATAGCCGAGCCTAGCCCCGTGCAGATATAAACTCGCATTCCATTCTAGGACCTTCCTCTAAAATGACTTCTCAACACGACCGACCAGCTATGCTGGTTTAGCTAAAACACAATCGACCCCAACCAAAGATCAAGCCATCTCAATTGATGCAATAAATGGAATAGACTTGAAAGAATATCTATCAGCTGTAGGCAACAAAGTTAATCCACCACAAGTCGGGTTTGCTGCACGAATTTCAAACAACCGAATTTGTATGTACCTTGTCTCAAAATCGACTGCTGACGATCTCGTAAACTGACACAAATCTGTTATCATCCAGAACCACGTACTTCCAATAATAGCGAAACAAAAACCGAATCGTTCTCTCCAACGTTCCTACAATCGTCCTCACGATGACTTCAAAATGAAGTTTGAAAATCTCGACATCAAGCTCTCATCTGAAATCACCTACATCAAGGTCGGCCACCACGATCCAGCTTTCGCTTATGTCATGAGTTGTCGAAGACAAATGTACGTCCATCCGGACGAAATTACGAAACTACCGGAGGTATTTTAAATAACAGTTGATGAAACTCCATACGCAATATATGTATCTCCAGACTCTCCCACGTGCTTCCTTCGCAAAAAAAGATGGTCACGTCACAAAAAAATGCCCAACAATTGCCGAAAAACGTGTCATAACTACGAGCAGGATTGAAAGTTCTCTCCCAGAACCCAAACAGGCCGCACTCACTCTTGACAATGGTAATATAGCCGACGTGATCAACCAGTCTGATGAATTGATAATGGAAACCGAACAGTCGCTTTCTTTCAAGCGGCCGCTATCAAGCTCCTCCGCCCTCTCCGGTTCACTCGACTCACCGGCACCTTCGGACGCTACGACTGCGAGAACCACGAACTCAGAATTCACCGGACTCCAGACAACTCGGAAGAAGTACTCCAAAAAGAAAGCTCGCTTGGGGGAAAAATCAGAAGATCTCTGCCCACTAATGGCAATCATTGGAAATGAAATCGGGGAGAACTCAACAAAATACCCTCTCAAATACCTACAATTTGCAAATTTTCTCGAAAAAGCCAGTGGCATCAATAACCCACAAACCCTCGTTGAAGAATATAAAACCGACGTGGATAGCTTCACGACTTCGTGAACTCTATAAAGTAACGACCGACCGTTGGTTGAAAATCTCGTTCACGAGAATCATCAACAAATTGACGAAAAGCAAGTCCTCAGCTTCTGCATCACAAGCCGAAGCATCGGGAACTGGCGATGAAAAGGGTCGGAAGCACCGAGCGCTAAAAATCGTAGCAACTCTCTACACGCCAGTGGAGGTGTCGTGACATTTATTAAAAATAACATCCCTCACGAAGAGATCTTCTTTATTACTTCACTCGAAGCCGTCGTGGTTTCCGTCTCGATCCCGACGGAATTAACGATATGCAATGTTCATCTTCCAAACAGCTATAACGTAGGATAGAAGAGCTATACGATCTTTGTCGCCAACTTCCTAAGCCCTAGGATAATAGGCGACTTCAACAGCCACAATCAACTGTGGGGTTCAATAAGAACGGACACAAGAGGCAGAATGATAGAACAATGGATTGATAACGAATACATCGTGCTTCTAAACTCAAACGAATACACACACTTTAATTGCTCCTCAAGCACCCTCAGCGCGAAAGACCTCAGTTTATGTTCGGCTTCCTGGGCTGACCATTTAGAGTGGTCTGTTGGCGAGGCCCTCTATGATAGTGACCATTTCCCGATCCACATCAAAAGCTCCAATCCAACCTCATCTAAATACGATCACAAATCGCCGCCTATTCCCAAGTGGAAAATAAATAAAGCTGACTGGAAACTCTACTCGGAATTAACAGATAAATTCTTCGCCGACTCGTCTCTTACAGCCTATGTCGAAAATCTAGGTGCTGATTCACCGCTGGAAATCCTCGAATCGGCAATCCGTAATGCAGCCGACCTTCCAATTCAAAAGTCATCGGGAAAAAGCCACAAAAACGGAGTTCCTTGGTAGAACAAAGAATGCGAAATCACAAAAAGGGCTGCCAAAAAAGCGTATAATGTCAACAAAAAATACAAAACTAAGGAAAACAAAGTCGAGTACAAGAAAACTCGGGCCCTACCGAGAAGAACAATGAAAATAGAAAAACGGGATTCCTGGAAAAAATTCGTCAACTCGTTAAATCGAACGACCCCGACAGAAGAATTGTGGAAATGAATAGCAATGCAGCAATTTTTGTAGATTCTTGAGTTATTGAGTTATTGATTTGATTGACACACTGATTGTCAGGTTTCCTGGCTAAGGTCACAAAGTGTAGTTCAAATTTCAATAACTCAAGAATCAACAAAAATTAAATAAACAGAATTAACAACATCTGATATTTCAAAAAATCTCAATACACATTACTTGGTATTGACCTACAATATTGACAACACATGGCTAGGAAATCGGACAACCACAAACACAATATTTAGTACGATTAACAATTGAACACCACTCAAATGATTACATTACTGAAGGGGACCCAAATCTGGGCTGAAACGTCTAAAGGAACAATTAGTTTCGTTCTTTGGTCACCAATAGCCGATAACTTTCACAACTCTCCATACTTGCGACCACAGCAAAAACAGCAACTCGAAAGACAGCAATCTTTACCGACTCGATGTCGACGCTTCACGCACTCCCTAACACGAACTCCACTAGCGCATTGATTTAATCGATCCAAAAAAGGGTCATCAAATCATGCCAAACGAAGGGTCAAGAAGTAGCACTCGTATGTACGGGTGCCTTCCCATCAAGGTATTCCAGGCAACGAAAAGGCGGACCTATCAGCCAAAAAAGCGCCGCTTGAAAAGTTGGTCCGCTCGGTATTAACGTCGATTAATCCCGCTGAATTTAAAAAAACGATACACCATGCGATACGCACAAAGTTGAATCAGATATGGATGTGAGGGACTGTTTCTTTCAAAAATATCCAGATGTGAAGAATAGAAAAGAACAATTAGCTCTATCAAGACTGAGAATTGATTACTCTAACCTGACTCATTGCTATTTCTTCCACCGATACCAGAAACTGCAATGTGCAACATGCAATGCTTCGGATTCCACCGAGCATCGCATCATTTTCTGCTCAAATCACCACGAAGAACGCATAACTATTGGACTACCAGCAACTCTATACGAATGCCTCAATGACAATAACAATATCAACAAAGTGTTTGAATTTTGTAAACAAATCAACATATATGAATCATTGTAAACAACATCACATCCAAACTACAATTTATGTATTGTCTCTAATGACCTAGCTGTTGATGCGACGTAAGATAAAATGAATTAAAAAAAAACGTTATCGGCACATCATCGACAATGCAATTCATTGACACGAAACGTCGCTCACTATCTAAACTATGCGCCAATTGTCGACCACAAAGCACATTACGAACTATTCTTGACATGGAACACTGATAAGAATTCATGTTGACTCACTGCAGTCTACCACCAAGTCCTTACGGGACGTCACACATTGTATTGATGAGGTACAATCTGAATTACGTCAAATCGCTTTTACCGTACTTTCCGTTCCGTGAAGTCATATTTAGTGATGCACTATGTTGTTGATATGTGTACAGTTAGTGTGTGTACCAAGAAGAAGGAATTGCTCGTAATAACAAACAGGAAAAAATAGTTGACCTAACTAACTGACTGTTATACCCGCGGAGGGGGGGTCAATTTAACATATATTATATTTATTGGAATCATTTGCCAATAAAGGGTAACTCTCAAGTGAATTCGTAACGTCGGAAGATTCATTTAAATAAATTACAAATCAGTGATGTACAATATCGAGCTCTGCTCGATTATATTACTTGTGGGCGAGTCTGGCCCAAGACCTACTGGTCACTTTGATGTTCGATTGAAGACTGTCGTTGAATAGCAGCGGCTGGCTGCAATACACGAAAATGGCTGATTTTGCACTTGTTTATTTGTTTTGATTTGCCATCGGTTGGTCGCAATGAAATCAAGTCAGTCGACCGTGCTGTGTTGAGAAGCCAGCATAAGTCGAGTGACCATTGTGCAATTGTTACAATTACAAGAATTTAACACAAATTCTCGGCACAGCATGAGCCTGGGAAAAACAGTTGACCCAGTTCCCAAAGCCAGATGATCGACTAGATGGGTGGATTACTTTGGGTCGAGTTTGTTTTAAGAGCTTGCTGCAATGTCAAATGTAATTCGTTAATGTATTAATTTAAGGCGCCGTCGAATTTAGAAACTCTTTTCGTAGATAGACTAGTTAACAAACTATTTTTTTAATCTCATGTGAATTAATTTGGATATATTTAGCAAAAAACCGCCGATATTTGATATTATTCGAGGCGCATAAATGCGTTGGGTTTTCGGATAAGAGTTATAAGCATCTTAAATGAGTTGTATTTTGATCGATGGTTTTTTTCTTTTTCATTTAGGATCAGTACATGCGGATGATCTCGCTTACATGTTCTATATGCCGTGTACTGGCTTACCCCTCGTCGAAACTGATCCGATATCAATTACACGACGAAGATACGTCCGGATGTGGACAAATTTTGCAAAATATGGGTAATTATCAATCGACAACCACATTAATTGTTTTTTGTAACATAAACAGCGGTGCTTCCGATGGCCGTCAGGCCGAAAGTGGCTAGTTTCATGGCATTGTTAAAACAGTCGATCGACGCGAGTATAGCTCCCGTTTCTTTCACTTTTGCCCTTTCGGTGTGTCATTATCGTCCCTGGAGACGTGAAATCGTTTCAAATCGAATCGAAAAGTTTCGAACCTCACTTTTCACTGTTCCCTCAAAACTACTATCCAATGCACCACTATTCATGCACCCGTTTCAAAAAACATAGTGTGTAACATGGGCCGAAACTAGCAATTGCGACTCATGTGATTGCACACTGGTCGCCATCGCAAACTTTCGACCCTTGTTGCACAATATAATATTTTTTTTGGAGATATTTAATACACTTTCACTCCAGAGATCCAACACCTTATGGACCGGCCGATCCAATCACAAACGTAACTTGGTTACCTTCCGGTTCTTCGGGTATTCATCTGGATATCGGTGATGAACTGTCAATGGGGCCTCGTCCGGTTGGCACTCTGAACGAATACCTTGCATTCATTGGAAACTAGGACGAGAACGGAACGGCCCCGATATATCGGTTTGAAAAAAATCTGTTGGAAGTTCTATATGGTGCATTCCACGTGAAATCAGCGGGCCATGACCCTCACCCTCATCGATATTGTTCATTTTGTAATATGATGTTATTATCGACCCATAAAGGCCTCGGAATTTTTTTCAGATTATTTAACCACCAGTAACATTTTTGAATCCTCGAAAAAAAAACCAATTTAAAAAACGCCGTTTTTAAAAATCAGAAAAAAATCATATTTTAAATCATGGAATCAGTGTTATTTTTTATAGATTTTTAAAAACACCGTTTTTGAAATTGGTTTTCGCCGTTGCGGACGAATGAAGTTTGTTTGAATCCAACGAGGGTCAACTATGCCGACGTTGTTGTAATAAAACTGGAATGTTTGAGTCTACATAGTATATAGCAATCTCTACCAGCACAATACCGGTTTGATATAACCTACAACTCAATTGATTCGAAAACATTTTTCTTCGATTCAATCGTATGCTCTCTCAGTGATGAGAAGACAACAAGCTTGATTTAAGTATACACACGGGAATAAATGCTCGGTTATATATACGCTAGCCGATTAATTGGTTAAGATAACCAAGTTATTGGTGAGCGCCACCAAGCTCATTGTAACACAAGCAATAACTTGGTTGGCATAATCAAAACTTTGATTGGTCTATCCAATAAATTGGCTGGCGTGTATTTATCCTAGCGATTAGTTGCTCTAATCAAGCCTTTTTTCCGCGCATTTGGTTTCATTTTTTAAAAAATCGCTGTATCAACCAAACAATAAAGCCAAGCACTATAGCGAATAAATTTGAAAAGATCCTGTTATAGAATGCATATCACGAAATACTTTTATTCGATAACTACAAAAAGTTGCTAAAGACTTGAGTAGTAATGCAGCATGCGATTTTTTCATCACATTTGTTACTAGTGTGAAGTTTTTGTCCTAAACTCGACATTATAAAAAATTTCTGGAACACCCATTGTGTGTAGTCGAACTCAGGACAACTCAGCAGTCTTATACAGGGAGGACACGGTGAAACTAGACAGTCCAATGCGGCTGCGCGAGAATTTAGGAAGCCTGGTTGGCTACTGCCTACGGCCGCCAGTGCGTGTCATCCGAGCGGCGACTGTGTCCCCACGCGTCATCAGAATGGGCCAGTAAGGGTAGTGGTAGGGGCAAGGGACGCTACCCGAGCTGGTAGGGCAGACGCCAGAAGCCAAGATTTATTTGGAGCAAAACAAATATCTTGCAGAAAATGAACTGCATAATAGGAAACTGGATAACTAGGGATGCATTTAAATTAATATTAAATCTCATATTAGCGAGATGGTTCATGTACAATATGGTAGAGCACGATTGCTCCATCAAGAAAAAAACAGAGTGGAATTCGAATTGCTCTCTAGCAACAATTATCTAACAAATGATCAATAAAAAAATAAGAATGTTTCAGGACGTGAATAGCTCATACACTTTGCCAATCATCGTAATGTCTGCGTATCTCCTATGAGGCGTTAAATCAGCCAGTGAATTAAAAAGTTAATAAACAACAATTTCGGCAATACTTATTACGAATTTTTAAAGACCGCTGCTACAAAATTTAGCAGAAACATGTCGATAAGTTCGTTTTGTTACTTTTCAAAGCACAAGTAGCGTCACAAGATACTTAAATTTTGATAGCTTTTAGATAAAATCACAGCTAACTGTAAAAAGAACAAAAATTTCGCTTTTTTGAGAGCCTAATCGGACTTGCAAAATATTGGAAACTGCATATCGTTGAACTTTGCGTTTTCAATGTACTTAAGCAGTTGCTGCATAAGCCAGTAAATTTTCATAAAGGAGGATAGAAATATTAGGCTGCTACGACTTCTTAAAAAGTAGATCTATTTAAATATTCAACAATGCACTCGTCCTTGTAAAAGGTCTAGCGCTACGCTTTATAAGAATGTGTCCGCTACTTAAAATACGAAGGATTTAAAAGCTCGATCTCGTCATATTATTATTAGTTATATTATGATTTTACCCGCTTTTTAGGTTGATCGGTGAACTGAGTTACTAAATTAACTGTGTTCAATCGTTAGGAAATCTAATTAAACAAACGAATTTAAAAAACTAGTTGGACTTGAGATATTGAGAAACTTTATGAACGCTGTTGTCTTTGCAATGCATTACAACTAGGAGTCTGCAGAACAGAACACAAATTTTTGAAATATTAGGAGCTCGTCGGTATCTCGCGTAATTACGATTTTTTACATAGCAGTATCTCAGGTTATGATAAATCGTACTTGTAAAGTAAATATTGTTAATTTTCGGTAATAATTAAAGTCACGGTTGTAGTTTATAGTACATAGTAGTATAATCTACAACTGTTCGCACGCGTTATTCAGTAAGTGGGCATGAAGTTTCATTCGTTATCCATTCTGAAATGATTATTGAATGGCGGTGGATTCATTAATTAAACAAAAAATACTGAATCGAGGTGGATTTGTAATTAACTTGTGGAGTACATCCTCAATCAAATGAATTCATTATTTATTTTCAAATGTATACCGAATTGAATGGATTCATTGTTTGTTTTTGGAATAAACACTGAATCGATTTGTATAAATTACTGAAAAAAAGAATACGATTAGACTTATTGTATTTGGAATTATTTTAGTATCCGAATAGCGAGACTACTTAAATGTGTCCATCCCTCGTACTTGACTTAACAACGTGTGTTAAATTAACAAATTGCAGTCAACTAAGCTTTGCGAAACTTCCAGGAAATGCAAACAGGCTTTTTAAAAATCTAAGCGGGATTTCATACTTTCATCCGTTGTAACAGCAAACAGCTAGCTGATTGTGCGACTCGTAAAATCAAGTTTGTGTGTTTTAATTTTGTTAATGACATACAGCTGACGGGCTATACTACTCATTAATTGAAATTTGCTAAGTAGGATGTGTAAGTCACGTAGCAGCTCAATAAATTTAATAACTTGGCATCGAGTCGCTGCCACGACTTTCAATGATTATTATAAAATGGATTTTATGCCATACCCGTGCGCGAATAATAATTTTAACGGTGTACATCAAATTTATTACGCTTCTTACTTTTTAATATGTCATATTGATACATATGACATATTAATCGATTAGAGTTATTGTGACCATATGTTTTAGTACTAGAAGTGCCATTCGTAGAAAATATGGTTTGAAGCATAGCCACTAGCGAGTTTATTTTTCAGGATAAACGGTGAAAAACAACATGGCTTCAATTATTGCTACAAATTACGATTGCGCACTTTAAGAGCACAATTCACCATATCCTGAGTTACTGCTACGAGTTTAATGTACATAATATTGACGAATAAAAAATAAATATTTAAGTTAGACACAGATATTTTTTTCGTCCGTTTTAGCTAAATATTCAATTTAATGGTATCCAATTACTGAATGAATACTAAATCGAAGCAATTACTCATTTTGTTATGAATATTAAATTTAAGCAATTTATTCGCTTCTGAAATGGATACGGAATCAACTCAGATTTACTTTTTAATTTTTGGTATGAATACTGAATCCATCAGATTCTGTACCGATTTCAAAAGTGAATAAAAATCCTTCTCGTTCCATTATTCACTTAAGAAATGAATAATAAATCCAGCTTGGTTCAGAATTCATTGTTTCATGAAAAATAAATAAAATATTTTCGGTTATTTATGACTGAAAAAAAATTCAAATACGAATACATAAGCTTTAATTATGAAGAAATCGTGGCATACGGCGTTTTACGGAAACAGCCGCCTGACTGTAATTTTTGACCGATAACGCAGTCTTCAACATTCCGGATAGATCAGTGAGCCTCATAGACTCCCTACAAAATAGTGTAAAAATGAAAATTTTGACACTACGAAAACAATCTCTTTTTTTTGTCGTAAGCGACCATGTAGAGAAAGTTTGTAATGACGAAATGCTGCAAAGCATATCTAAGACAGCGGAGCCTAAGAGACCGACCGCTAGATCTGAAGTTCACAAACCTGAAACCCAAGCCAAATGTCACTAATGCGAATCTTTAGAAACATCTACCGTGGCTGGTAATTTAAAAAAAATGTATGAACCAGCCATAATGGACTGGTTTATTTATTCTTGAATTCTCTAACCCTTTGCGTCACAGCCCACCGACAAGTCACTAATAGCTCAAAGGGTAAAATGTATGGTCTCATTTTTTTTTACTTTTTTAAATCGATATTTCGATGCGAAAAATTTATTTTTGCGATTGTTCAAATGTTTGATCATAGTTTTAAAGAAAATATGAATTACTGTTGTTGAGTAATACCTTTTCATAAAATTATACGATGCATATTTACCGAAGGAAATAATGGATATTTACAACCCAGCTCTTAAATGATACTCACAGTGCACGACGATTTTGTAAAAGCGTGTAAGCTGTTACAAACAAAAAGATAGATTTTCTGCAGGTCCTAGCGAAATATTCTCTCGTAAGCTAATGTGGACGAAAATCAACACTCTGTTCGAAAATAATTTTTTGTTAGAATACAGAACTTCAGGAAAAATTGTAAATTTTAGAAAAAAGTAAATTTGGTTGAAAGATATGAATTTCAGTTTTAGAATATCGTACGCTCTAGATAATTTGTAATATTTGGTAAAAATTTTGAATGTTAGAAAAAAGACTAAATTTTGTTCAAAATTGACGCAGCTGGTGGTGCCGAAGATTTATTTCTGTCTGTCAGGCTTTTGCTGAAACGGACAACAGTTCTCAATTGTTTCTTAAATAATTTAAGTGTTTGGTCTCATTTCTTCATAACAATTTCGATGTTCCATTATAAAAGTCCTTTCTATTGGTGCTTGGTAAAACTATTCAAAATAATTTCATAGAAACTGCAAATTATTGTTGAAAAATAATATCTTCTAAGCGAATACTATGCATGTTTACTAAAATAAGGATTTACAAGACAGCTTCAAACTAGTACTAGTAATTGTAGTACACTACAATTTGCAAAAGCGAGTTAGCTATTATGAAGAAAAAGATTAATGTACAGAAGAACATATCGAATTATCTTTTCGTATGCCAATCAACTAACTGCAATTCGTATTTGATATGCAGAGTTTGTGGCGGTCTACAAAAGCGTGTGAGTTATTAAAAAAGCTAACGATACTTTGAGGAAATAAAATGAAATACATTTTTTTGTGTTGGAATTTTCCATTTATCATATTACGCACACGAAATGTGTCGTACAAACCATAAGGAATTGAGCATAGAGTCAGCTGTGCTCGGCGCGCTAGTTCGTAGCCGTCTGGTACGGGCATACGCTACGTTCATACATTCCTCCTCTCCGTTCTCTCTTGCTGGCCCGACTACTCGGTCTGCACGCATAGAGTGAGAACTGTCGGTTTGATGCGCAAGCGCATTTGCGCTGTCTAGTTTCACCGTGTCCTCCCTGTATACGCTGAGACTTCTCAACACTTGCGAGAAACGGTCCGTTCATTCGCCATCTAGAGGCATTATACGCAACACTGATGCACAGTGCTCCACTTGATGGTGAGTGGCTGAGGTGATTCTCGCAAGTGACTTGAATCCTTAGCGTATACAAAACTGCAAGGCTGCCCTCAGATCGACTATAACCGAGAGGTCTACTCCATGGTTGACAGTTGAAAAAGAACCGTCCAGTCCTATGGCGTGGGCTTGTACCACTGCCATAGATGCCTTTTGTGAGGACCATGCGGTCCTCACAAAAGTGTCCACTTTCCTGGTGGACCCTACCGGGTGATCACTTAGCCGTCCACTGGTTTGCGCGCTAATTGTTACCCAGGAGGTGGTTTTCCTAAGTTTCAAAGGCATTCCGAGGCATATCACAAATTAAAAAATATATTTATCAATATAAATATATTTTTCAATATATTTATATTGATAAATATATATTTCAATATAATCAATATTGAATAAACAAATTACGTACTACAAATATGTTTTGTCAATTGAGCGGACCGTTTATTGATTCATATCAAATTTATTGTTTCCCCCGATAAACTAAAATGTAGCCTCTTCAAGCTTATGTATTGTCAGTTCAACCAAAGAATTCGCTTATGAAACTTATGTTTGGGTACACTCAACCAAACATACGATCAAAATAATGAAATATTTTGTAGATAGCATGATCCAATCGATTGGGTTGGAGATATAGTGTATCATAATAATGAAATCCAGTCTTCGAAGTCGATTGCAATTTTCAGTCAACTCAACTAACTATTTCCTTCGCCACCCACAATCGCCGAGTTTGGTTGATTCGAACTAAATTTTTTCAGTGTTACCAAACCGTTTCTTCGGTGTACTAAATTTGGTATTCAAGTGCGATACGAAATCAACTTATGGTAGTTTCAAGCCTTTACTTTAACTTTACCGGGAACGTACATCGAATTTATAATTCAATTATACATTAAATTGAACTATAGGGTAGACGTACCGTTTGTGGCCACTGCACCGTTTGTGGCCACTTTCTCTTATAAAGCTAAATATTAAGCTAATCTGATTCCAAAGCATAATTTCAAGGGTACCAACGTGAAAAAGAATTCGATTGGCAACACTTTTTGCCGCTTGCGACTCATTTCATAGCGACGCAGCTGATTACACTGTGAAATATTTAGCGTCTCGGCGATCCTGGCTAAATCTTACGAGAAACGTTAAGCGAGCAGTGGGTAAGTAACCCTTTGATATTCACTTATTACGGCTATATCCGAATACGATCATGCACAAGTCACTCGAAATACTTTTTTTATTCAATTAAAACCTAAATTTGTGAAAAATAACCTAAAATATGCTGTAAATAAAATGTGGCCACAAATAGGACAACGAAAGCATCATTGCGCTATTTGTGGCCACCCCGTGGCCACAAATGGCGCTCGCTATTTCCATTTGTGGCCACTCTCGTCCCAACTCTAAGTTTTTGATAGAATATTATCCAAAATTATTCTAATAGCTATATTTTTTATGGAACTTATAAATATGTAATATATCTATTTTTTTATTCTAAGTTTATTATTCTTACAGGCGGGTATGGCCCGAATGAAGAAAAATGCAGAGGAGAAACGAGATGCTGAGAAAAACGAAAAGTTCAAAAGAACATTTTTCAATTATCGCCAAGGAAATATTGGAAAAGCACTGAAGGCTGTACGAGATGGAATGGCGGTAGCCACAGCGAGCAAAACCTTCGAAGTTCCTCGGAGTACGTTGCGTAACAAATTATCCGGACGAGCACCGGAAACATCGGGACGAGTCGGGCGAGAAGCTGTGCTTGGGCACGAAACTGAAGAGCGATTGGCACAGTGGCTCTTGCAGACGAGTAAAATGGGATTCCCTATAAATAAGGACTCGCTGTTGTATTCGGTTAAGAAGCTCCTCGAGACCGAACGCCTACCTAATCCCTTCAAAGACAACCTGCCTGGACGGAAGTGGTTCGAAGCTTTCCTCCGACGCCATCCACAAGTTTCGCAAAAAAAAGCGGAGCACCTCTGCAAAGCTCGAGCTATTCTTACTGAAGAACGAATTCGACTTTGGTTCGCGGATATAAAAGATCAGCTCGGGGAAAAAGTCGGGATACTCCAAGATCCCCGTCGAGTCTTCAATATGGACGAAACAGCGGTTTACCTTTCGCCAAAGGGTGGTCTCGTGCTCGCCGAAAAAGGCAAATCGGTGTACGACGTTGCTGCTAACGACAAGGAAAATATCACGACGCTGTTCACTGTCAATGCTGCTGGAGAATTCGCGCCGCCGCTAACAGTCTACAAATATACACGTCTCCCGAGAGCCTGTATCGAGTCGGCACCTGAAAATTGGGGAATCGGGAAAACGGAGAACGGCTGGATGACAACTGAGTCCTTCTACGAATACTTCACCAACGTTTTTCATCCTTTTCTCGTTGAAAGCGATATTCCACTGCCCATCGTAGTGTTCTTAGATGGTCATGTTTCCCACTTGTCTCTCCAGCTCAGTGTGTTCTGCAAGGAAAATCAGATCGAAGTCTGCTGCTTTCCATCTCACGCAACTCATATTCTGCAGCCGCTGGATGTCGCTGTTTTTTTTCCTCTCAAACAAAAGTGGAAGACGCTCGTAAGAAGTTGGCGGATCGAACATGACGGGGGAGATCTTCAAAAGCACCAAGTACCTCCATTACTGTCACGCGTCATCAATGAACATGATTTTACTGACACCATAAAGAGCGGCTTCAAGACGTGCGGGTTGTACCCGTTTGACGAGAATGCAGTCAATTACACGAAATGCGTTCAGGAAAATAAACAACAACCCGGCGATGACAAAGAAGAAACAGAAGGGATTGTATCGGAGCGACCTCATCTCACGCATTGCGATTATGTAGAAAGTAAAATCGACCCTGAGTTACTGCGACGATTTGAGAATACGAGAGCCTCCAATGACACTTGGGATGCTGACGACAGGAACGCTGCACTGTACGAATTCTGGTTAAAGGTAATCGACGATAAAAACGTCAACGTTCTGGAGATTCCGTTCCCCGAGTTTGCGTCGTCCCATATGCACTCTAGTAAGTTCAAGAAAAATGAATGAAATTATATTTTTCCTAACAGAATTCGGGAGGTTTGTCTGATATTAATATGCAATTAAGATTTACAGATTTCCTCATATTGCAGGTGAAATAATGAAATTTGTACATCTTTTTATCTACACTTTGCTATCACGTGAATGTTTTTTTTTTACAAGAAATGTATTTTTTACTTTTCTGCTATTGCGATTTTTTACTCTCTCTGATACGATTATTCTTTAATTTAAATTTATTCACGATCATATCAAAGCTTCTATACAGCTCAGCATATTCAACTCAAATTATTTTGTTGTTTATATCCTTTTTTTTCTTTGACAATGTTTCTGTTTAGATTTCAAATTATAATTTAATTCGTTATTGGATTTTTTTTGTATGATAGGCGAGCACTCTCCTGAAATCATGGAATTCGATAAATTCGAAGAATTTTCCAACATCCCTCTGATTCCTGTACCCAGTAATACCGAATCCAATTCCTGTACCCTGATCCAAAATGAGACATCGCAGAGTGGAGAAGCTTTTCTAACAAACGACGAGATCACGAATCAAACGGAACAGACTGAGAACGTTGATACTGCGAGCATCGAAGTCTACGCAGAACCGCTTCCTGGAGTAAGTGTCGTCCCTGCTTTGGTTTCGTCGAATATTGTGATTCGCGAAAAATCGTTGGAAGAAGTTTTGGGCACGGTACTACTTTGGCCGAAGAAGCAAACGACAAAGTAAAAAAAATCAAAACCAGATCAACCAAACGAGCACTCTCCTTCGGTGATAACGTCGAATAAATGGATCGAGATAATGCAGGCCAAAGAGAAAGAAAAAAATGACGAAGAGGAAAGAAAACGAATAAGAAAAGAAGAAAGAGCTGCGAAGATGGAATTAAACAAGAAGATTAAAATCGAGAAATTGGAGGAAAAGCAACGGAAAAAAGCGAACACAGGGAAAAAAATAAATAAAAAGAGGAAGTAAACGCGACGTGTTATCAACGTTATTAATATTTTCTATAATAATATATTGTTTGTTTCATAAAATTATGTTATAATACTAATAAAAAATGATTTAAATAAAATAACGATTATTTTCTTTACAAGTGGCCACTAATAGCACTATGACTGGCCAAAAACGGTGCATTTGTGGCCACTTTCGGTGAAATGAGGAGTTTTTTGAAAATGTATTGTTTTCTCGACGAATTATAATGAAAATGAACTCCCATTCCTTAAAATTCGATTACCGCAACCCTCCGGATGGCATTCGTCAACGTTTTACGTGTTCATATGGATTTATATTAATATTTTATCCAGATGAATAACAGGGTATCGCTTAAAGTGGCCACAAATGGTACATCTACCCTAGAGTTTATGCATTTAAGAATTTAGTATTTTTTGACAGGGCTTAATAGTATCGAAGTTAAAGCAAAAATTAATTATTCGAAAGTGTTGCATGCAAATCAAGGGTAGGTTTATTCAGCCCTAACAAGTTTTTATTTGCATTACTTTAAAGAGTGAAACATGTTCCATATCACTTCAAAAAAAAAAAAAAATCGCGGAACCGCTTCCTACTAACCAATGACCAGTGCCCTCGATTACTCTTCCGAGCGGAATACGCATGTGCACTGGTAATTGGTTAATAATAACTGATTTTGCATTAATACAACGGAAAAAGCAATGTGATTATTATTCAGCAAAAATGGAAAAAAAATGTTGTAGGTATACTATACGGAATGAAATGTGATTTTCACAGTGCGTCATCCACCTGCGGCATAAATCACGCACTGTCGTTCTTTTTCGCATGTGTTCTATTCGGCAATAAGGTGTGGTAACGCCATTTATTATTATTCAAGTTTTAATCAAGATATGGAATTTTAGAATTGTATCTATGGAATTTTGTAACCAATGTCTAGTCGGTTCGATAAAATCCCTTGAAGAGTAAAATGCAGAACGCGGTGCACTAAAAATGTTAATACATTTGGGTTTATACTACATAACGATCACCAAGTCATGAAGTTTCCGAGATTTAGATATGCAGTATGTATGCATTTTGGGTGCTTAGCAGACAGTATAAATACATTGTAAGTAAGTTTAAGAGCTCATGTAAAAATAGAGCTATAAAACAAAACACAACAACATTATATCAGCTCCAGTAAACTCAAGTATTGGTTCAAGTACCTCCAAGTAACTGTGAATGTTGGTGTGATGTTTGTAATTCCCCTTTATAATGAGAATGCACAATTTCATAGCTGGCAAAATAGTGAATTCATCTAACATTCCGAGATAGATAACGTGTGCAAAAACGAGGCTTAATACGTTACCATTTTCCTTACTGTTTGTAATGATAATGTTACATGATCGAATACCTAATTTTGAGGATTGAAAATTCATATTCAAGTAAAAGAACTCTTATCATGTTTCCCTACCTGTCGACTGATAGTGAAGCTTGTCTCGGAAGAGACAAAGATCAATCTATATACTAAAATTTGCACTTCAAGTTCTGTTTTTTAACTTCCTCTTCATGTGGATTTTCCAGTGCTGCGACTTATATAATGTATATTTAGTTACTCTCAGCATGAAGTAAAGAGTTGGAGATAAGCAATTCGCTTACGAATGTGCATTACTGGTATTTTCCCACTCCTTTTTATCATCGAACAACGAACAGGAAAAAAGTATTAAAGAAATTGCTCAGTCGGAATAGGAGTCCTGATCATCAGGTCCTTCCTGTTGACAGCCTTCATTACTAAGAAATTAGATCTTATATTAGAAATTATTTCATCGGGAAATTTATATTTCAAAGCTTGTAGTGAATCGGAACGCTAAAATTACCATGTTCTCGATCCTGATAATTGATTTGATCTCGGTTCTCGTAGCAACTGAACCTACAGCAGTTGTGAATACTACTACTGGTCCTGTTCAAGGTCAAATCTTGGCAACTGTTGTAAACTCCGTGAAATACGCATCTTTCACTGGCATTAGATTTGGGAAAGCGCCAGTCGGATATCTCAGATTCCAGGTAAAGTTAAGATTCTTTGAAAATAGTGAGGCAGATGATAGCGCTGTCAAAAACCAGCCGTGATATATCTGAAGATGACAGCCTGTGATCTATATATTTTAAGATGTAAGTTTGGAAAATCATCACTCGGGATCTGAGTCAACCGATGTCTTAAATTCTGTTGTTATCGATTTTCCTATACGGGAAAATTTCAAACATTTAAAAATCTTTGTACTTTTGGTCCCTTCTAGTATAATATATCTGATATATCCGATTGAACCTTTGAAAAGCATCAGGTTTTTTCAATAGAGCCTTGATGACTTTCATGTATTATATTTTTCACGTAGCCTCCTATTCCTGTTAATCGATGGACCGAAATTCTCAACGCCACATCGTTAGGAAACGAATGTCCTCAGATTGATGCAGTTACAAAGATGTTTAAAGGGTCCGAGGATTGCTTGTTTTTGAGCGTTTACACTCCAGTGGTAATTAACGAAATTCTATTTAGACCATTTAGACCAACAACCCAATTAAAGAACTTGTGTTTTCAACGTGAAAGTGATTTCATTTGTGTGGGACGATGGATAATGAATTTTAGTTACATTTGTCTAAGGTGTATGCTATCGACTCTAACAGATCGGACGACTATGAAAACAACCGTAAAAACAACCGTGACGACAAAAAAAAAGTGTTTCCAACCCGGTCGAAATCAGTGACAAAAACAACTGATATTCTTGTCAAACACACCGAAAAACCATCCGAGCTTTCAAAAACTCTTAGGTTGCGAATAGGTTGTTGAGCGGGTTGTGCTGAAACACAAGTCAAACTGGAATATCAACTGTGGCAAGAAGAATCGCCCAGTTTGTATTAGGGTTGTGCTAACCAAAATACCAACGGGCGTAAGAAGCAGCGACCGGTTGGTCCCTGAGTTGTGCAAGCCCATGTCCAACTAGAATTCTAGACTTAGCTCCGCTAGATGGTGAATGAGCCAACACTTTTCCCGCAAGTGATTGTTGGTCGTTCCATGTATAACATATAGGCTGTCGTAAGACGCCGTTTGTCCATGTACTGACGTGGGTCGTTTTTGATGTCGTTTATACTCTAGTATAAATACGCAAGAGAAACTTCCAGCAGGTCCGCGATTTTAGCCGTAATTTCGACCATGATTACTAGAAGCAACACGCCATGACGATTTCTAGAATCGCGAATTCTAAGAGTGGCTTGTACTGTTAGTAAATCCGATTGGCACAATCCGGGGATCAACCGGATGATGCCGGTGATGGCGGTTAGAAGTACGGTTTTTTTGGGTCGGCCGATTTGTTAGGGGAACGGACGCGGAACGGCCTTAACTGATCTTGATGTATCGATATTGTCAAGATACGTCGTGTACATATTCGGTAACTATTCATTGTCATTGTAAGAAGCGAATGGAGATCAATATCCTTCGTTTTTAGGACCACTTGATCTGAAATTAGGCAAGTACGGAATCCAAAAGAACTGATCTTAAGTAGATAGCACAATATATAAGAAATTCGTTTCCATTTGATAATAGACAAACTTGACAAAGCCACCAACGAAACTGAAGTCTGTCATGGTATGGATTTATGGAGGTGACTTTTTACGGGGATCACAGTCGGACCCACGGTATCATCCGGATTACTTATTGGAGAGAGACGTTGTCTATGTTCCTATTAATTATCGTATCGGAGCTCTTGGTAACTGTGGGAATTCTCTTTTTTGGTAAGACTATCATTTTGGTCGTAACGTAATTACTTACAGGATTCCTGTGCCTAAATCACTCAAATGCAACCGGAAACGCTGGACTCAAGGATCAAGTTCTAGCCCTCAAGTGGATACAAGCAAACATTCAGAAATTCGGTGGCAACCCTAAAAACGTAACAATATTCGGTCAAAGTGCTGGTGCTGTATCGGTGGGTTTTCAAGTTCTATCGGAAGCTTCAGCAGGTACAAAGAAATTTTCTCTTAAAGAAAATTCATCTATTTTCTTAATAAGTATGTTTTCGAACATTTTGCAGTATTCACATTACATTATTTAAAAATATATTGTTACGAACTCTTTTCAACAAGTCTCACAGACTTTATTCTATCATGCAGGTCTTTTCCATGGTGCAATATCCATGAGTGGGACACCATTGGTACCTTGGGGTTTCACTCTCCCAGAGATCGCTGAAACTCGTGCTGTGATTCTCGGTTCTCTTTTAGGAAAATTTACACTTGACAAAACGCGACTTCTCAAAATACTGTACGCGGCTTCTGCGGAAGATATCGTCCAGGCTGCCCCTAAAATTACCCCGGTAACAAAATATTTCTTTACTGTGAAAATCTGCTGAGTTTTTTAAAAAATGTCCACCCCTATCGGTGATACCTTTCAGGGTTTGGAAGTCGGACTCAAATTGATGACATTCGTTGACAGATATCTCCTTTATCAGCTGATGTCAATTGAAAAAAGTGTATGGTCTTAAACCGTGGAACAACGTTTTAAGACCACAGTTTTTGGAACACGTGTATCGAAAGTAGTGAATTTCGTTGTTGGGGAAAAAGCAGCTCATACCGTAGCAACATCGGAAAGTCAGATTCGCGCATGCGTAGTCGTTATTTTACTCACTTTCGTGATCACATTGACGCGGTTAAGAGTTCATGTAGTAAGCCCATGCTTCGAGAAGTTCTCATCGTGCGTAAATTGTTTCTAACGTTAAGTAATCAGGTTTTTGTCTTTAGTTGCTTCGCCCCCCCCCCCCACCCTCCACCCGCTGTCGGAGCTTTGCCCCTGGACCCACCAGCGCTCCGCCCCGGCACCTCATCTGGAGGCTCTCTGGCAGAAGCACGTAACTCTTACAAACGAGGTATAGCATATTTTTTGGGTTTCTCAGCTTCTCGACAATTTTCGGAAATAACCGGTAAACCAAAAGTTCCTAAAAATTGTTCAATTGTACATAAGATTAATTCGTTTGGCTTTGAATGTAGCGATTTAAAATTAAGATAAAATGGAAAAAACGCCATGGGCATGAGAGTCGATTAAAAATTCATTTTTAACTATAAATTCACTACTTTTCAGGAATAAAATAGATTACGTTCAATAGTTGATAGATAGGTGGTCGAGCGTTTCAGAAAGTATATGGGCGTAAGACACAAAATTTTGCCTTTAGCGTAACTCGACTGTGGAATGCGATAGTAATTTACACATAATGAATTATGCGAGTATCAAACTTTATTTGAGATGTACGAGGCAAAATCTATCCGAAAAATAATAATTTAATTTTATAATATACCAATTAGCTGTTTTATCTTGGTTCGAATGCGAAGATTATCAACGTTTCTACGTGTAACACTGATTCTTGCAACACTCCGTACTGGTGTGTGGTATAGACTTTCAGAAGAATAAGAAAAGAATCATCAAATTTTGATAAGGTGTAATGAAGCTGATTGAGTCAAGTAATAAAATTTAAGTTGGAGCGTAAGTTACCTATATTGCTCGCAGCATTTTGAGAAATGAACTCGTATTGCTGCGTGAAAAAGAAATCAGATCTTTTGCATCGTTATCCTGCCAATCTATTCAAATAAAATAATGAAATTACATCTGAGTCCGTTACTTTTATCATGAATTAGATGTGCCCAGATGTGCGCGACCGTTCGACGAGAAACTATTTTTTTCTGGATCAAAGTGCATTCAATCGTCAGGTTCAAGAATGTCAGGCTTATGAATTCGCAAAAAAAATCAATATATTATTTTCCTAAATTCTACGAATTATATTTCGAATTAGTAGATTCATTACCCGTCACATTTTTTTATTTTCTGTACAAGATTCGCGTAACATTGGATACAAATAATTAACCTTCGAAAAGAATAAGTCTATGCCTTCCAACGGCAAATTTCTTTAAAAGTAAGGTTTTAATAAGTTCAACACTTATTAAATCTTTACTTCAGTGTCACAACACAGTGAAAAATAGTTCTGACAACAAGCTTGCATCAAAGGAAGGATTTCTAGTTAAAAATTAGGATATGATTTTTTTTTTATACGGACACCCTGTATAAGATGATTCATCCGTGCTTAACTAGATTTTGATCCTTTGATGGCATAAAAGTTAAAGGTTTGTGAGATCGTTCGTGTAGTCCTTAGTCATGGCTTTATATAACCATGTAGGCTTACTATATTGGCATATCACAGTTATCTCAAATCAAGGAAACATGTGATTGTCTATGTTTTTTCGTGTGGTCCTTAGTTGTGGCTATAACTATGTACTCATATTATCTATTAAAAGGGTTCTATATGAGTCTTTCAATCTTTGCCCACTACTTGATAGTAGTTTTTTTACCCCGCATTGTTTGGATATATATAGTTACACACATGTCAGGTTGTTGCTTTGCATGGACTACAGCGGAATGTTCATATTCCGGCCATCAAACAAAAAACAGTCTAAAGAGGGTACACCGCCAGGGCCGAAACGTTACGATTGGGAAAAAAATTGTTTGATTTGTTCCTCTCACTTCTTCCGAAATACGGGGAGTCGATCGACCATAGCTACTCACACATACTTATATACTTCTAAGCTATGTCTAAGTTGGGAAAATTCTTTTCATGTGAAATTAAACACTTTTACGACATTTATTTCGACGAGTCTTTGCCGTACAGAAATGAATCTCTGCGGCAAGGTTTGAAAGAATTTTTTTCAATGACGTCAGCAGGTAAACAAATCAGAAATCGGTCGATGAATACCAAGAATTTGGGTTTCGGCTTCATCTTATTGCATGATTATTACTTATAATTATTTTTTAACACATCATCCATCTACTTTTCAAATATTTGTCATCTGAACAGTTGAAACTCCTTATATTTGTGACGGCATATAGAGTGTCCCAAATAAATAGAGTGTCCTAAATAAAAAAATAAAAAAATTCTTGACTGTTGATGGAAAAGTTTGAATATATGCAGAAATACGTTCTGGTGATAAAAGGAGCTCTGTAGCTTATTTTTCAGAGGTCGCTCATGCAAGATTTATATTGTTTGAATATACTAAATTTTAATTGAAAAAAAATATATATATCAATAATCACCGTCGATCATAGCTGGCTGTTAAACACCATCCAAGCAAGTAGTAACCCTGGTTAACGTTGAGCATTATAGCAACTAATCGCCAAATCACTGCTCTCATACGGCAAAGAGGAGGAACGGGAGGGGAAATATATAAGAGGTACAACCGACATAAACGAAGTATGTTTTAATTAATTCTTTGAAGGAAATAAATCATTGTACGTGTTGATGACAATCAATGACCAATATTAGTGATAATATAATAATAAAAAGTGATAATAAATATTTAAAAAACAAGAATTACGAATTAAGGGAAAATATTTTTCTTTATTTCGTCATTCTTGTTTTTTCGATTTATTTATTATCACTTTTCAGAAACGGCATTCAGAGTTTTTTTTTCTGCGTTCGGATATTCTTGCCGATGGCTTTTAACAACTTGCAAAAGATATTACTTGTGTTTTTTTATATTTCGTTAAGAAGGTGCTGAAATGATTATTTTACATAATAATAATTCCAAAATTGTTAGTAAAAAATTGATGAAACAAAATATTGTTCAAAAATTTACCCGTCAATCTATCTTGTTTTTCAAATGAGAATGATCTCGATTTTGTGTAATGTTTGAAAATTGCATTTATTTTTATGTTTAACCCCTTCACTGTCAGAAAAATGTATTTCTCAATTACAAATACAAAATTAAAAAAAAAAACATTTTAATTTGAAAGTTAGGTTGACAGATAAATTATTGAACAATATTTTTTTTCAACAATTTTTTAATTATATGTTGGAATTAGTATTATACCAAAATACCTTTTTCAGCACCTTCCATATGCTTGATTTTTCTGAAATTTTTAACACATGAAGAAGTGTTCATAATTCGCTTTGAATCTCACGTTTAGGCGGACATCTTTAAATCGCGTGTACATCTTTAAATTATTGGTAGCAACCTACTATGACCGATGGTAAGCTTTAGTAAATAAATTTTCCAAAAATGAATACTATTCTGTAAATTTAGTACATTCTTCACGTTTTAATAGAAACAAAAATACAGATATCGCATGAGCGCCCTCTAATAAATTAGCTACAGAGCCTCCGTTCCAGAGAAATGTATTTCTGCATGCATGTCAACTTTTCAATCAACAGCCGAGAGATTTAAAAAAAATTTCTTTGGGACACCCTAATATAGATGATTGTTGTAGGTATCACCCTTCACACCGACCCTTGAAAATCCAACTATCGCCACAGACTTATTTATCTCGAAGTGCAGTGTCCATAAGTACATTACTGGAAACTTTACGAAAGTGCCTCAAATACTTGGATTCATGGAACAGGAAATAGTGACTTTCCTTGGCTGTACGTACACCATGAACGCAATTCCACCGATAGAAGCAGAATAGATGGAAAGTTAATTGCCATGCATTTCTATGATTTACAGACCTGGATATTTTTTCCGATGTGGTTGATCGGGCTATCGATATTTTTCCATCGAAGACCCTTTCTTTAGTAAAAACAGAGTTAGAATCGGCATCGGACGCACCACCCACGTTTGGGGAAGATATTATCAATGCAACGGTTGACGTAACTATCGTGAAAATAAAAACCAAGTAGACAGTCGATTACAAGCTAAATAATAAAACAGGGCTAAACAAATTTTTTTATCGATAAAATGCTTTATCTAAGAAAGATCCTATAGACCCGAAAAAATTAATAGTTGGGTGTTTAACATCCAATTCTACTATTTCGCTTTCACGGGTGTCAAAAAAATATTCAATGACGTGCCCAAATTGGGTTTTGAAATCGAAGATCCATTGCAACTTCTAGATGATTGAAATATAAGTGCTAATAAAATAAAAGGTCAAAGTTCTCATTAATTGCAATTGAATCTTTCAGGAAGCGACGAATCTAGTTTTTAAAGCCCAGATCGACATTACGCAAAAATTACTTGCTGCTAAAAACGACAACGAACCCGTTTACTATTACCACATTACCTTCACGACGAACAGGTCTCTTCACAATATTGATGAGAACACTACTATTGAAGGTCAGTGAAAGATGCAAAATCGATAGAAAACGAGATGCGAAAAAATTTGTTGAATGTCAATTAAACATTTGAATTTTCCAACCAAAGGGGCTGGTCATTCTGACGATCTCGCCTATATATTTTACGTTCCATATGCAAACTATAGTCACAATCTCAGTGACCCTACAGCGCTCACCGTTTATCGCGTTACAACCATGTGGACCAATTTCGCTAAATATGGGTAAGAGGAATCGTCAAATATTTCGATCAATTAACGGTATAATTATTTTTTAATACTTTCCAGGAATCCAACCCCAGAGTGGATCAATGAATACCCATTAGGTGTTGAGTGGCCGACGTCTGGTTGTGACGGAAAAGCGCTTAACATTGGGTATAATCTCACAGTCGATTCCAGACCCATAGAATTAAGCACAGAATTAATAGAAAAAACAAACAATCTCTTATTGGGCGCGCAGAACGGATGTTCATCTTCCATAAGCATGCCCATATGTAACAATAATGTTGGCTCCTCATTATCAATTAATCATTTCATGTTTCGTACCGCAGGATAATTTTCATTCTCACCTGAATATAACATGTACACCTAAATGCATTCACTGGTCAATATGAGTCAATTATTTTGATTATTACGAAATGTATGTTTAATATTATCCTCAATCAAATCGACATCAGTGGACGCCTGGTCAATGTGTGGCCTTGGTGGTCTCCGGAGTTAAGCAGCATTATAGCTTTAATTTCAACAGCATTGTTTGCGGTCATAACTTCGATGGGTGACCGCTTAGTCGCGCACTGGTTTGCGCATTAACTGGTGAGAGGGAGGCAGTCTTTCTGGTGAGAGGGGATAGTGAAAGCCAAGTGGTATACTGGGAAATAACCAATATAAAAAAAATATTAACCTGAATCTATAATTATATTCATTATGAAATTTCTATATGTTTTGTAACCGAGAAAAAAAGACGTCCCTAATGAAGCAATGATAACACCGGTTCGATCTGACAGCAAGCAAATTTGGCATTGAGAAAACGTGACGGTCATTAACTCATACTAGCTCAGAATCTTTAACGGTAGATGGACGAGGCCGACACGCACAAAAGAAAAACTCAAACTCAGTTTAAAAAAAGAAAAACGGAATAGACAATTTATTAAATATTAATTAGGAATGTAAAACGATACATTTCGAAATATAACGGTTGAAACTCCAAAATAAATTATAAATAAATTTGGAAAAGATAAAGGGACAAGAGTAAGCGAGCAAGTAATACCCAAATATATAACAAATTCCGATAAAATAACATCCTTAAGTCAAACTAAAGAAAGCAAATAATTTCCCGGCAGCTGACTTTCTTCATTCTCGTTCCCGAAAGCTTTGATACCTTTTTCTCATTACAGACAAGTACGCCATTTGATAACGACCGGCGAAAAAAGAGCTAATTGAATACTGAAAAAAAATCAATGTTCTGACAAAACAAAAGATTGTTGACATCAGTTCGATATCTTGTTGACCGCATCGGTTATTCGTAGCATGCGGAATACAGAACAATAGCTGAATAATTTACAAAATAAAACTAATAACATAAACATTCTGAATAATTTCCCAATCACGATTTTTACCCTACAGAATCGGCTGAATCTTAATAATACAGTCGTTTTGCTCACACAGGAACAATCTCCTCAATGACAGCTCGAAATGACGATTGGAAATTTAACGTTACATTCACAGACTTGATTTCTGTCTCCACGCTAATTTGGTCTTCGCCGGCGATACTTAAACAACGGCATACTCCCTTGGGGACTAAATCCGGTACAATATTCTGATTGAATTATTGAATATCAAACTCAACTAACTCCACGACTTACAATTAGACCGCAGAATGACAGAGAATTAACCGACAACAATAAATAGAAAAATTACAGGGCAAAATAAAAAACAAAAGAAAACGAAACGAAACAAAATTACGAATAGAATAATTTTAACAATAACATGAGCTATCGGCCCTCATTGGCACTGGTCCTCGTGATGATCTTCAAACATGCTTTACCGGGAGGTCCGACAGCTGAAGATCCTTGATTTCCCAACAGCACTCCTTACGTCCGCCGGCGATCACGGCTAATCGCCAAAAGCCTCTTGTAATCGGTCGCTTCCCAAATTTAGAGCGATTAATCCCCACGTGACGATTTAGATCTCCGAAAATTGACGTCGTGTACCGACTATCCCTTTCTCATCACTCACTGAGAAAAATGAGTAGTTGTGATTACCAATAATTGCTTAAAGTAACGATACTATTGGTAACGCTTACGAGCATATTGGTAGCTCCAACCAATTATTGGTAATCACAACTACTCATTTTTCTCAGTGCTCTTGTTTTCTGCTCGGCGCTCCTCGTTGACTTTCTTTCTCATCATACTCAGAAAAATATCGTTCAATTCTTCACACCTTTTTTAAAATGTTTATTGTTTACAAGATACATAAGGTGGTAGGGTACAATAAACTTAATAACAAAAGCCTTATCATAGAAAATATATACATATAGACATGTCTACTTGTTAGTAGTTCTTGAGTATAGCCGCTCTGTTGTGTTATACATAATTTTGTGAAAGGTGACTTTATGGGCAATAGGTGTTTTATTTTCGAATTAAGCGATAAATAAGGACAGCTCAATATATGTGTTCATGTTTCCACAGTTATATAGGGGGGAAAACAAAAGCTGTTTACGCAAAAATAAACTTCCTAGTCCCATCTTCAAAGCTCGGCCTAGCTTATTTAACAAAACATAAGCCTAGAATCTTATAGTCTAAGGAATTATATTTATATTTACATTTATTATACATTGGGGTCGGGTTGCCTTCTTCTTTCTCGTCTATTTCTTTGCCGAGTTGTATATCTATATGATTATTACCCCGGAGGAGATAGTCGAGATCAACTCCAAGGTAATTAACCATTTTTTTAATGTGGAATACTGATTTTATTGGCAGTGCAAGGGACAGTTGTTTTTGTTAAAATATCTTTTGCTCCGGCTCTGCTTAGTGAGTTGATGAAATAAAGTTGTTTTCGAAATAAAATTGTTTCACATTTAAGTGGATTTAGTCGTAGATTCCACTTCATGTAGTATTGGTCAATTTTTTCGACTATCGCCTCGAGCTTAGGCTGTATTTTTCGGATCTCGTTCCCTTTTGAATAAATTATTACGTCGTCAGCGAAAGCAATTGCTGACGTGCCTAAATTCTTCACACCCGACAGCGAAATATGGCAGTATGAATTAAGGTAGTGCAATTGCCAATGATTTTTCTTTCGTTCAGGCTCCTAGAATATCCGGTAACTCAAGATGGTCCTGCCTCTGCCTGCGGTGCGGTAATAACCGTTCACTGGCCAACGTAGCTCTTCTGCAAAACTCATAATCATCCCACTTGGTCGAGGTGCCGCATCTCGGCTCGCAACGCCGAAAAAGAGATCTCATGCAGTAGCATAATACGTCCTTCAATCCAAATGGGTTCAGGGGCTGCTCCGGGACATTCAAATTTTCCCACCAAGCCAGGAATTCTCTCCTTATCCTCGAAAGTCTTCGGCTCTAAGCGGACAGAGCACGACACGACAGGGGTAATAATTCGGCCATTCGTGACTCTTTGTCTCAATTTTTGGATCGCTCCGGCGCGGTGGATCATCTTGCCAGGAAATCCAACCTCCATTTGGCATCCACTCTGCCTGGAGGTGAGGAACTAACTTCACATCCCTCGGGATCCTCACTTCTTAATTGCACCGATGGTCGAATTCTTGAAGAGGCCAGTGAGAAGCTGAAATTTACAAAAATAACTGCGAAACTTAGACTATAATCCAATAAATTAATAATAACAATAACGAAACTTAACCTAGCTTAGCCGTAATTTTTGTCCTGAGGAGAGTTCGACAGCGGACGTAGTGCGATAATTGGACCTAAAGCTTACGACAGCAGCAGGAACGTGTTGTGTAGAAAAACACCACGTCACAGCTTTTTTTAAATATGATATAACTAGGCCAACAACAAGCCAAATTCGTGCGTTCTGACGTTAGAAACGCCAAGGGCGTTTCTAACACATTTTCAGATTGCAGCAAATACATTTAAAACGAGTGTTATCTTTGGTAAAGTATGTTACTTGAAAACCATTGTGATGGCAAATTCTTATTTACTGAGAAGAATTATCTTTATGGGTCAAAGGTTTTCGGCCTGTTTTGAGGCACTCACGTTTTGAAAAAACGCACAAAAGTGCCTATTAAACCCGCGTTCCACCGGCCCTCATTACTTTTTTTTGTAGGTTAATGTTAATTTAATTTTAATAAATACATTGATTTTACAGCACATTTCTCAAACACAGTGGAATACATATTCTTGGTGTATCAGAATATAGATTTTTTCTTTATTAAATAATTTTTCTTATGAAAATCAGATTTTTTGTTACCCGGACGTCCGTATTACATGGTAACTTTGGTCCCAATGGACCGAACGAGCTAAAATTTTGAATATTTCTTATTTTCACAATGAGAAGTATGCACAAATATTGTAGTAATGTTTCTATCTGTTTATATTGGCATTTACCTTAAAAAATTACCCTTTTCAGGTACGCATATGTGTACGGCTTGCTAACTTTTCACCAAATTGATAAATTTGAGCAAGATTCGGAGCGTACTCATATTTTACCTAAATGCAAATAAGTTTTTCTTTATTTTGCTTTTAGAGGATTCTGAAGTAGTGATTGCCTAACAAGGTGAAAAGCAGATATTTAATTTTTATTGATTTAGTACTTATGACAATAAAAATATTGTTTGTCTTAAAAAATCATATCACACTACATATTATACATTATATGAAACCAAAAAATTGATTTCCTAGCTTTTTTCGTTATTGTTTCATTCATCAAATGAATTCGTATACTTCCATTGAAATAACAATTCATTAATACTAAACAAACTTTAAGAATAAGTTGACATAACCTAAACACAAAATTCGTACAGCATATTTATCACTGACATATATCTAATTTACAAAAATTTTGTTCGACACGTATATTTTCATCAATTATTTTGTTTGTTAATTTACACTGGCACTCGCATTTGTTATTTTTTTGTTTATTATCGTTTCTAAATTGTCACCTGTCAAAAAGTGACACAGCAGCATCCCGAAACAACTACATTTACGTCCCTTACCGACTGCGACTGATCTTGCCGACCACGACGATGAAGTGCAATAGTATATTACGCTACTAGGCAGTGTTTACCACCCTCGCCTTCGGCTCGGGTCGTTTACACGCAGTTGGACATAGTCTACTTTCACTCCCGAGTGACGTATACTATTTTTCACAATATCTGCAGCAGAAAGTTCGAATTACGTAAAATTTCTAGGACAGGAATTCGAACTTTCCGCGCAGGTACGGTAAAATTTTTTTTTTTTTAAGTTCAATTCTCATGAAAGAATCCGCTCTACTAATAACCGCGTAGCAAACTTGATAATAGAATATTTTACAATTTGTATTTCCAAAAAAAATACATAGTATCGAAAACTATGAAATATTTGAATAATGGGAAACAATAACAATTGAAAGTGAAAATAAAAGAGTTACACATTTAAAAAATCAGAATCTGCATAAATTATTATAAATATTGAATACTCTTGATCTCAAATATCAAGAGGAAATGCAAGCGCGTCAATGGCAGCAAGTTCGCGCCTATTCAACATCACTCCATGATGTAGGGGAGAGTGGGGTACAATGGGCCGTAGGCAACAGTGAGCAACGACGTCTATCGGAGAACACAGATCGCGAAAAATTCTAGTTCTTTTCAATATAAAACTGTGAGTTCAATTCGCTGTTACTCGTTCAAGTTAATTTAAAGTAACCTTATCCCTGAATACACAAAAATTGCAAGTACATTTTGGCCGCTTGAAAAAAACTTTTACCCTTCAAAAAAGTTTTATATCTAGGCCAACTTTTGTTTATCGCTATTCCCGCACGACTTACATGATTCTTTACATTTTCCTGTATCGCTGTGTGCCCATCTCACATTAGTTTTACTTAGTGATTAATGATTTTCTTATAATTAATGGGAACAATGAGCCAACCTTGTAGATTTGGTCTAGATCATTCCAACATCCAAGTTCAAGTATGATGGATTTTATAATTTGATTTTTCAAGATAAAATGGAGTAAGAATGAATATGAAACAAAGCAGTACGAGGACAACTGGAAGAGAGATGATGAAAGAATCAGTTATGAAAGGAGGGGTTAGTCTAAATAGTGGACAGTTCGGAGTTCACAGCTTCGTATCATATATAGATTAAGTGGCATGTCAACTAATAATTGAATAATATACAAATAAAATAAAAATTAAGAGTTTTGCCCATTCGCTCCATCTCGTGTGTTTTTCGGGTAGTGGCTCATTGTTCCCTCTTGTATGGCCTATAGTACCCTACTGGTGGGGCATAATGAGCAATTTTCCGATATATTTTCAAACTAACTTTTCATACATCTTCGATAGTTTTAGACGTGTTATCGTAATGTCAGCGTATGAACAAAGGTTGAATAAAACCGACTGAACACCTTTCCATTCATATTGTGATTTTAATAAAACTACAGACGAATTTAAGAAAAAAGTGGCTCACCGTTGCCCACCCTCCCCTATCTCAACATGAAAATCTCGAAAAAAAACATTTTTCACGAAAGCAAAGCTTCCTCTATAAGGAAGCGAAAAGAAAATAGAAGTTATTTTTTGGCTTTTTTGGCCGAATATCACTGCCTCGTCCTCTAACCGTCACCGCTCCCGTCACGAAATGATTTATATCAGGCAAACGTTTATTAGCTTACCTCCTTCCAGCAATTCTTCGGGTACTTGGATTTGCGCCGCGGAATGAGCTTTTTCACGGCGATCGTCCATGATGCCAGATTATCTTGATAGTCCGGCTCTCCCCGCGCGATGGCCAATATCAGCAGCTTATCATTCACTGATACACGCATACTGATTCGGGGTTTAAAATAATTGTCGATTAATTATTTTTATCCGTTGCGGGATCGGGAATATTTTGCGGCGCTGTCTGTGTATCTGTCAAATGATTATGGAAGAGCGATATTTTTGTATTCAATTTTTTGACTTCCCGCCGGTCGCCTCTGTCATCGACTCCGACTTCCCGCCAGTCGCCTTTATCGTCGGCCATGCCTTCTGGCCGGTCGACTCCGGCGTCGACGTCAGCCTCTGGCTCGCCGCCCTCATTGCATTCGTTGTCGTAAGTAGCTTCGAGATCAACGCCATCAGCTTCGTTCAGATCCCGTCTGGACTGCATGTTTCGCTGCACCACATCTACTCCCGCGCACGCTATTTCAATTAGTTCCCCAACAGTAATGGCACCATGTTCTAATTGCCGCCAAGCGTTACGGATTCTCGCGTCAGTCAGTAGGTACCGATGTTTCGGCGCCCTGGTAACTCGGCGACCCATTCTAAGATTAGCGAGATCTGCTACAGTCTCGGCTTGTAGCTGAGTCATTCATCCTATGACAATATTTATATTTTTGTCAATCTGCAAAACGACTTAAATCTATAAATCCTCGTACTTGTAAAGTGCCATATAGTTGGCCGGAGCCCCAACTTGTGCAGCAGCTTGCTGTTGAATGATTCAACGTAATTTTTTATGCGTTTTATACCGCCATATACGCTGAAAGACTCTGGCGTCTCCCTTTGCAGCCATTGTCTCTCGAAGTACGTGGCGAAGGCAAGGAAAATCCGTCTCGTATCAACGCTCGCGTCTTCGTAGATCGCACGCGCGTTTTCTTCGATGGTGTTAGTGGGGAGTAGATCCAAAACCGTGTACTTTTTTAATAGTGTGCGCCCTTCATCATGCCCAGCTATAGCCCTCGAAACTCCGAGTTTCTTGGCTTCTTTTGTAGGGCCTATGTTCAGGAATGACCATAATTCAAAACAGTTGCTACGCGACCTCGAACCGGGTTTCGCGCTTGGCCGCCGACGCCACTTCTCGAGCGATGAATTCGCGAGCGTCGTGCGCATGCGTGTCGCGCGTCTTCTTCGATCGCTCTATTGCTTTTCGAGAGTCTAGATCCGGAAGCGACGTCGTGCACACGTGTTATTCACCTATCATTGGGGAAATAATCGAAGTCCTTACAGAACCTCGAGTTATTCAACACGGTTCACACGGCATCATTGTCGGAAAAAATACTGTGCTCTATTCTAAAGTCTCTACGAGCTATTCAACACACGGGCTACACGTTATACATCGGGAAGAATAGTCAACAAGTTTTTTTTTGCGGCACGCTTCGTCTCCGGGTCGGTCGTCGAACAAGTGTTCGGCGATTTATTCACAGGATTCCACTTCTTTCTATTTCAGGATCTCTTCAACTACTTCGGGAACATTACTCAGGATTATAATCACACATTCTTTGGATATAAGCTCGCTGCATATCTTGTTATTTTAAGTTAACAAACCATCATCGACATTGTATAAAATACCACACACACACCTTTTTTTCAACTGCTACCAACACCAGATCCGTGCAAAAACAGCCTAGATAGTTAAAGGCATTTATTGGGTAATTGGTGACTTCTGATTTGTTCAGAAAATTTTATTAGTCATTAAAAAAAACAGAAAAAGGAAAAATGCTGAAGAAGATGCCAAAATGAGTATCTTACGATACGAGGGCGGAAAAACGTTTTCTCACGAGTGAAAATTTGCGCTGAAACTTTCGCACGAGAAATTTTTGGGGGAAACTTTTTTTCTGCCGAGTATCGTATACAATTTTACGTCACAAGGCGCGATAATGGGGTTTGGCGGATGCGAAGCGGTACGCTTCTCGCACCGAGTTAAGTAAAATGTACTTTTTTCATATCGTCTGTACATGTCACCTGGCAGTAATGGAATTAATAGCCAAAAGCCAGAGTATCGGGGAAAGCCTTTGGAGCTTCACTACGAAGGCCCTTCTCGAATTCGCTCATAATGGAGGTCGGTCTCAAATGGGGTGCCAGCTCAGTTTTGATAACGTTTAAAACTTCGCGGCAGGCAGCCGCATTTTTTCGACTCATCAGGGTCCAGGCAAACGAAATGGCCTTTGCAGACAACACAATATAAACATTAAATTGTTATTACTGAAGATCCGAAGGATCCAAAAATCCAAAGCTCTAAAAACGTAACGAAAAGGGGGTTACGTGGTTGTGCTGGAGTGTCATCGCAGTGAGATGCTGATATCCTCCTACGTCCCGTGGCACGGTCTTAAATGTTGCGTCGAGAAATATTTGTCCGTCAGCTCGAAGAGTTCCGATAAACTGATGGTTTCCGAACAGTACACTTTGACTCTGATGCCGATCGTCCGGTCCCACCGCGAACGAGGTGTGCCGTCATTGCACCGCCGGCGTAGCTAATCAGACGATGCCATTGCTCGGCTTGCAAAATTCCGCCCCACTCGATAAGCGACCTCGGTGTTGGAGGCGAAACAAAAGCTTTCCATTTCCGCATCGACAACTCTATGCCAACGTAAGGCAGTCTAGACGCTGCATTCTGATAGTTGTAATAAACAGTCATTTTAAATAATGAGCCATAGACGAAGACGGGCAGCACAACTATAAATTAGTATTTATTTATTTATTTATTCGTATACACAGGCCGGAACCCAATCGCGGGACGCCAGAGCAGGCCGTGGCGACCAAAAATTGTACAAAGAGACGGCAGAGACACACGGACACGGAACGTTAGCTCTAAGGAGAAACCTGTTACCCCATCTCATGAGGCATGGCACCCAACTGGAATAACCATAGTTCGCATTGTAAAACGGAACTTCAAGAAGTTCTTTCCCTCTCATGCGCCCTGAATATTGACGAAAGCGAATGAGAGAACAGACAGCCAAGGAGTCAATTATAGAGTGTAGCAAGCCATGCAAGAAACCTAGGTCAGCTAGTAAGCGGCGATGTTCCAGCGAGCGTAAGCCAAGGGTGGCCATGATGGCTCCGTAATTATGATCCAGCTGAGACATCGAGGTAACCAAATCGCGGAGTTTAGTTCTCAAGCCGGGTACGTTTTGGTAGTACACTGCAATTTCACTGGACGGAGCTAGTTTTTGAGAAGATCACGCTTTTTAACCACTGTTGGTCTACCCTTGATGAACTTAATTGTCCAGTCGTTGTCCCCCCGTCGTCTCAAGGCATCCAAGTCTGTCCCAGCAGATTCAAGCTTCATCCTCTGACACTCCGTCTGAGCGTTCTTCACTGGAATAACTTAGTTGTCAAGGCTTAGGTTGCGACGATTCTTCAAAACATGTAGCGCATCTGCCCTCGAAGATAAGGTCACTATTAAGGGACGCGGCTTGCGGTTAGCATCGGCGACAGGAGTAGGTCCAATCCGACGGAAGCGTAAGTTCCCTGTTGGAATGGAGAGTGGCTCTAAAATTCTCGAAAGAGATTGCAACCCTTGGTCAGGAGACTCAGGAACATTATAGAAAATGACATTGGCTGCCCTTCTATTACGGTCTTCCAGCTTCGCTAAAATAGTCTTCACCAATACCTGAGTTACCGGTTGCGTCCACATCAGTCCTGAGTTGGTTAGTTGATGCTTGAATGGAATCGAGTTGAGGCGCAACAGAATGTAGAGTATCGAGATTTCTAGAAATTGCAGTGACTGAAGATTCAAGCTGATCGAACTTCTTCGTGGTAGCATCAAGGCGGGCATTAATTGCAACACAATTTTTTTCCACGGAAGCACGAAGGATTTTTTGCTCCAGCTGCAACTCGACAGTAAAGTCGACCAGTTTCTTGACCGAGTCTCCGAGCTCATCATGCTTCGATTGCATCTTATCAAATAAATCATTAAGTGCCGAGATGACGTCATCCTTAGTGAGAGCGTTAGAGGACGAGATGACAGGTCGGGTCTCAACATCGGGTAGAGCATCGATAGGAAGCGGCGAACTAGAACGAGACCCACAGCATCTGGGGTATCCACCGTTTGCAGATTTGGAACAACGTTCAGAGTACGAAAAGTGGTATAAGGCACCACAAGCAGCGCAAGCAACGCGATTATCACGCAGCGGACCTTTGCCACAAGCGCGGCAGTGATTAGGTAACTCAGCGCTGAGTATACTCTTTTTCAGAGAGTGAATCATATGGTAAATATGACGAGTGTCAGGCTCGCACAAATCAACCGAAAACAATGAGGGAAGGGTTACGCTGATGTGTTAGACCGCTACCGGCAAGCAGTATATCTCCGAACGCGCGACACGTGACGATGTAAACACGCGAAGAGAGGGAGACGTGGAAAGAGAGACAGGTGTGCTCCGTACCCGTGATAATCCCCGTGATAATAGGCCATAACGAGACGATTGCGTCAAAATATCGTAGACATGGGCGTGTAGTTGTACTGAGTGGATAAAGTGAGTCACAATTTACAGTTCGGAGTCAGGGAGTAAGCCGCCGAATGAACACGAGCTCAACGACGACCGTGTGTCAATGCTTGACTCCGTTAACGGAACTGATATGTATTGAACGGGTCCTCGTGGGCATAAAAATCTGCTTACAGCAACCTCGTCGTGTCGTAAATATCTTTTAAAAATCCGCCTTGAAAAATGACCGCACGTTTAAATTCGATGCGGAACATTAACGCTTCCTCGACGACTTCGTTTCTGACATGACAATGGCTTTTCCTTGCTTCAATTTCTCCATCGGCCGCTACCAACGCCGTCCCTCTACATTGCCTAGAGTCTTGTTCTTTGCAACGCAGATATCTGTATGTAATGATCGAAAGGAATGACAGTATTGAAAAAATGTGCTGACAGAACCAAAATAGTATATTACGAATTTAATTTATTTAAAAGAAAATATGTTAGCTTACCTGGTGCCATCGGGCATTGTCTTGTTTGATATGTACGAATAATATCCATCGTGCATTTTGAATTCACGGTTGTCTTCTTCGAAGTCCATAACATGATTTCGGTGACAGATTTTACCGATGGAATACAAACGCGCAGACGAAAATGACATTGAATAAAACATACACCTATCGACTGGAGAGAAGGTGGCACCAATAGGGGTGTTGTGAAAAATCCATTCTGTTCTAACTTTCGTCTAAATTCATTTCATATATATATTTTTTTAATACATGCAGGAATAACGCAATTTTTCAACCAATGTTAAGAAATGCCTTGAATGCAATAAAATCAAGATTAAAAAAATGCCGTCCGGCAAAATAACAGTTCGACAAAAAAAAAACATTCGGCTCCTTAAAGAATCGGTGATCTGACGATTCGGCAAAATAACATTCGTCTTTCTGAACTCTCGGTGGCCTGATGATTCGGAAAAATGATGATTCGGCTAAAGGACATTCGGCATTATAATTTATCGGCAAAGAAACGATTCGGCAATATAGCTTTCGGTGAAACCACGACTCGGTATAATGATTTTTCGGCAAAATGATGTGGCCCCAATTTCGAGGTTCTATAGTGGTCGAAATGAGGTTCTTCTTCGATTCCCTGTGTTGCTTAATGTTTAAAAGGAGGTTGAAAATCATCTTCGGGTTAATGAATGGTTTCTTGTTCAATCAGAAGATGAGATTTTCATCACTCAGGAGTTTCTTTGCTGTATTTAGTTTGATTCATTTTGTCATGTATTGTTAATTAAGTAATATGGAACAATTTGGACTTTTATTTCTACTTGTCGCATATTTCCTGAGTTTTGTCAGTGTGGTGTTAATTATGTTCACGAAAGGTGCTCTGCACTCTGCTCTGATTTTCAAGTATTTCTGCCGCTCATCAGCTGGGATAATCGATGAGATATTAGCAAATTAACTTTTCAGAGAGCGAGCACATGAGATTTTATCATGAGTGCGAGGGGTACCGCAATAGAGTATTGAGGTGTAACTAGTGTTGATACGCGGCTATATCTATAGCGCCTAGGTGGTCTGCTGTACTGTGGCTATAGTGTTGGATGTAGTAGTGCTACCTCTCTCTCTTTCTCACAGGTCGCTGTCTGTTTACGACGCGTCCGTTTGGTTGTTCCATTCTTTTGCTTTATTTTGGGAGTAGTATTCTTTCAATATCGGCAATATAGTTGTACATTGAGAGAATACTGCGTACTCTTTTTCAGAAATATTATGTTTTTAGATTCATGATACGCGAGAATTTATTTTTGCGGCGATTCGGAATTAATATACTAATTTATTGATTCTTTTTCGTTCTTTTTTTGGTTCCGAATTGTCAAAATAAAAAGTCTCGCGTTTTTGTAGCGGTACAGTCGCGAGACGTTCCGTTACAGTCACTTGACATGACATGCTGTATATATTTACAGATTATTTCACAACTTTTTGCACATACAAATATAGACAGTATAGTGCTGAATTTAAAAAAAATTACGATGCACTTTGGGGCAGAATGCCACTTACGTAAATGTACTTGTCTCAATTTTTTTACCCGAGAGAGGTTTTTTGGAGGATAAATATAATGTTGAAGAAATCAAACGATGCAACGAGGCAGGTCTTAGGACATTTCAACGTGTCTTTATTATTTTCTAATGATAATAAGAAACGCCAAATAGTTGGGAAAAGTCCCTGAAACAGCTTATCTCGTGAATTTACATGGTTATTTGTTATAACTGTACATAGGATTTACTATTCACTTGGCATACTATGTATACGTTTGTAGGATGCATGACATGCACAAAAATCAGCATTTTTTAGGTCTGGCAAAAGCATCGGAGTTCTCTTCGAGTCAGTACTGAGCTGGGGGAAGTTTTTTCGGTCCTCGGGAATTTCTTTAGGAAGCCTATCACCGTATTCGTGCATTATTCGTAGCGATTGAAACACTGAACGTACGTAAAACAGTATGGAAAAAGTTGCGAACGAGTATCTTACACAAGGCTTCTGTCGCGTCGCGTTTTGCAGTTTCCGTGAACTGGCCAAGCTTGTAAGTCTTAGCCTCAACAATGTACTGTTGACAAAACGTTGGCGACTACCGAGCTACCGTATTTTCACTCGGTGTAATTTTTGAATTAATGATGTGACTTCGGATTTACAAACTGGTTAAAACTGTTTATTTCACTTCACCAATTTTTACACTTTTTATTTACACTATGATAAGTAATTAAATAAATAGGTGAACAGCGGCTAATGCTTCGACTGTTTAAGAAAAATGGATAAGTGCGAACAGCAGTTGACTGCGACTTGACTGTTCGACACGTAGATGTTGACTAACTTGACAGAGTTTGAGTAAGCGCCTCCAAGTATCTTGCCAGAGACTTGTAGATCGGAAAAGGGTGGGTACGGAAAATCTCAAGGATTTGATTGGATCAAAAAATGAATATGGGAGGAACGGTAGGTGGGCTACAGGATCGCAATTTCCCAACTTTCGACACATCTGCAGGCTGCCTGGCCTGCGGATGTTTTATTGTTCTATTGCGCGTTGGACCTTCTCAGACTGACCCATGGGCCGTATTGCCGGGGTCGGCTGTGCTAATTGTAGGGATTGGGAAATTTTTATTATTTAAGTGTTTTGGGCGAGGAACATTTGGTCGCGGAATGTTTTATTTGGTTTTTTCCCTCCTTGCCATTCCTTATGGTATTCCGTATGGTCACGTACGCACAAGCGCTAACAAAAAATACCTAAGTTACCTTATGCTACAGTCAATGGTTATAGTTGTAAAATAAATGTGACTTCAATTTTTTATGGATATTACGATTGCGTTGCGTGCGACGCAACATACTGGGCCCCTTGAGAGGCTGTGCTGATCAATGATCGCTTCCCATGTTGATGTTGCTGGTGATCGTCGTATCGATGAGTAAAGGAGCCAACTTCCGAATATTCCTTTTTACCGATCCTCGATTGGCCTTGATGGTAGATACTCGTGGTATTCCGTCGGCACCTGGATGTAGCTCGATGATCCTTCCCAGCTTCCACTGCATCGGTGGGATGTTGTCATCCTTTATTAACACCACCATCCCCATTTTTATCGATGGCTGCCCAGTGGTCCATTTGCGTCGAATGTTGAGTTCGTTCAAGTACTCCTTGTGCCATCTCGCCCAGAAGTGTTGTCTTATTTGCTGTATGTGTTGCCAACGGGAGAGATGGTTCGTTGCGACTTGGGTGAAATCGTGTTCTGGCAGGCTCGTCAGTGAATCACCAATGAGGAAATGTCCTGGAGTTAAGACAAGTAAGTCGTTCGGATACGCAGAAATTGGCGTGAGTGGACGAGAGTTCAATATTGTTTCAATCTCGATGATGAGCGTATTAAATTCTTCAAACGCGAAGAGTTCCTTTCCAACCACTCGCCTCAGGTGGTGTTTAAAGGATTTAACGGCTGATTCCCAGATGCCACCAAAATGCGGCGAAGCCGGTGGAATGAGGCGTCACCGGATGCCTAATTCTCTAAGATAGTCAGTGACCCTGTCATTGTGTGTCAGATTTGAGCATGTCAACCAACTCCTTGAGCTCGTTCTTGGCTCCGATGAAGTTTGTGCCATTGTCAGATTGAATCATATGACATTTTCCACGTCGACCGATGAATCGCCGTAATGCACCGAGAAACGCTGCTGTTGTCATGTCACTGACCAATTCCAACTGTACGGCTTTCGTCACCAGACAAACAAAAACTGCAACGTATGATTTGATGTGCACTCGGTTTCGATGTTTCCTTTCTTTGATAAAGAATGGACCGCAATAGTCAATTCCCACGTTGACGAACGGGCGGGCTTGAGTCACTCGGGCATGCGGCAGATCTACCATGATGTATTCCACGGTCTGTGGTTTTGCCTTCGTGATGCCATGTGATGCAGTTTCAGATAACCCTACGAACTTCGTTGCGCCCATCGAGTATCCAGAACCGTCGACGCACTGCGTACAATGTTGCGAGTGTCCCGGCATGCCCGTGCGTTTGGTGCTCATTACGAATGATAAGCGTTGTGACGTGGTGATGTTTGGGCAGTAGTGCTGGGTGTTTCTGGCTCTTCGGTAGCGCGGAATTCCTAAGACGGCCTCCAACTCGAAGAATCCCGTTCGAATCTACCTATGGATTGAGAGATAGAAGCTTGCTCTTGGAATCCAATCCCTTTTGTTTCGCCAGATCTTGGATTTCGCTGCCAAACGCCTCTTCTTGCACGAGCCGCAGAATGCGAAGTTCAGCTGCTCTGATCTCCTCCAGATGCGGTCGTGTTCCGCGGTGCTTGCCTCGATTCTCTCGCTTGAAGCGTAGAGCGAGTGCCATGAAACGTTTTAATTTTTGAATTGACGAAAATCTGTCCAATATTGATGACCTTGTAACGGCGGTCAGACACGTTATCCGCTTGGCCTCCGGATCTGCTGTTGGTTGCGAAATCTCAGTGCATGGCCAGTTAGATTCGTCTTTCAGCAGCCACGTTGGTCTAGTAGGCCACAAGGTGTTTGTCGTAAACTCCCTTGGTTGTTGTCCTGTAGATAATGCGTCTGCTGGGTTGACATCCCCTGGAATTTGCCTCGATTCGCACTCGTGAGTGGCTTCTTGAATTTCAGCTACCCGATTGGCAACGAAGGTCTTCAGTAGATGTGGAGATGTGGCGATCCAGTGAAGAGTGATGGTTGAGTCACTCCAGAGGACGGTTTTGCTGATGGGAACTTCAACGGTATTTTTTATAGCCTTGTATAATCTCGACAGGAGTAATGCACCACACAGCTCTAGTCGTGGAAGTGAAGTTGTCTTTTGAGGTGCTACTCTTGATTTTGCACAGAATAGCCGTGACTGGTGGTTTCCCTCTGAATCCGTTGATCGTAGGTAGATGCAGGCTCCGTATCCTACTATGCTAGCATCGCTGAATCCGTGGATCTCCACGACGTGGCCATTGCTTTGACAGATTGTCCGAGGGGAAGCAATGTCATTTAGAGAGTTCAACTTTGCACAGAAGTTGCTCCACTCTGTATTGATATTCTGAGGCAGTGATTCGTCCCAGTCCAATTTGAGCTGCCACAACTTCTGGATGATTATTTTTGCGCCCAGTATAACAGGTCCTAGCAGCCCTAGTGGATCGTCGATTTTGCAATCTCCGATAATATGGCTCGTTCGGTGGCTGTCCTGTTTTGTGCGACTGGCTTCACCGTGTAGACGATAGAGTCCGTCCGTGCGTCTCAGAAAACTCCTAACAATTTGAGCGTAGACTCATTGTCTAGCTGCAACCTTTTATGGATTGCGTTTTCTGGCAGTCCCGCCAGCAGCCTTGGAACGTTGGAAGCCCACTGCCGAATGTTGAGACCCCCTTTGCGCAGAAGCTCACTGACTTCCTGACGTGCTGCTATACCTTCGTTGATTGTGTCGAAACCTGTCAACAGATCGTCAACGTACATGTCTGTTTTAATGATGTGCGCTCCCGTTGGATAGCGATGTGCTTCGTCTTCTGCTAATTGCCGCAAGCATTGTATTGCTTGGAATGGAGACGATGCTAGTCCAAAGGTGATGGTGTTGAGCTCGTAGGTGCTTATGCACCCTTGCTCATCTCTCCAAAGAATCCTCTGGTAACAACGATCTTCTTTCCGCACACCGAATTGCAAATACATTTTCTCGACATCTCCAGTCAAGATGTATTTGTGTGAGCGAAATCGGAGGATCAGGTGCAAAATGTCGTCTTGCATGGTTGGCCCAACCATTATGGCGTCGTTGAGAGACACGCCGCTAGACGTTTTTGCAGGGCCGTCGTAGACAACGCGAACCTTGGTTGAGGCAATATCTCCCTTGATGACTGCGTGGTGTGGGAGGTAGAACCTTGTTTTCGACCCGTCGATGACCTTTGTCAAATACTGGTGCTGTTGATACTCCTTGATATTTGCCGAGTATTGCGCATGTAGGCCTGGATCGGTTTTGAATTTCCGTTCGAGAGCGTGAAATCTTTTAAGAGCAGTCTTGAATGACTCACCGAGCTGCTCTCGTTTCTCGTTAAACGGCAATGCAACGCTGTAATATCCAGTAGCATCCCGCCTGTAATGTCGATTGAAGTGGTCGACTGCGCGTTTCTCTTCTGATGACCAATGATGTGTCTGGGGTTCTTCTTCGATTTCCCAGAATTTTTCCAGTGAGAAATCCACATTTTGTGCGTGACATCTCACTTGTTGATGTTCCGGAACTGAGCCTCCGATCACCCAGCCAAACTGTGTTTTCTGGAGTCGGAGATCTGATTGCTGTGGTGACGACAAATAATACTGCCCGATGCATAGGCAGGCTAGTGTTGGACCAGAGCTAAGCGGCATATTGATGGGTGCTGGGTTGTAGAACGCTGGATTTGCTAACTTCACGTTCAGCGGGATCATAATTGTGTCACGTTGGAGTGTGTTGCTGGGTATGGGGTCGGAGATTCTTGGAACGGTCAGAAAACTCAACTGCCTTCGATACCCATTGATGCATGATGCGATCTCTGTGTGAACTACGTTCTGCGTGTACGTAGTCTGATCGCTGATTGTTCCGACCGGAATGGCGCATTTTCGGTAGATTGAGGGTTGTTGCGAGTTCTTCTGTGATGAAGTTCGCTGATGAGCCGGTGTCAAGTAAGGCTCTGCATTTGATGCGTTGATTGTTGTGACTGCGTGCCTGGACGACTGCTGTAGTTAATACTTGACTTGCCGGTGTCCTTGCCGCTAAAGCTACGCTGTTCGTGATTTGCTCCATTCCGGTGGTAGGTTGTCAATCGGTCGCTTCTTTGGTTCCCGAGGTTCCTGCCTGTGGTAAGGCTTCGTTCTCGTTGTGAGCGTGTAGAAGAGTGTTGTGTCACAGGCCACACGACTTACATCCTCCAAATTTGCACTGATTCTTGTCGTGCTTGTTTAGACAGTTGGGACAGTAAGAACCGTCCTTAACGGCCCTTAAGCGTTGCTGGACCGGAAAATCGAGGAATTTTCGGCAACGATACAGTGGATGCGAACCGTCCTTGCATATCGTGCACGCTTGACCCGTGGATATACCGAACACTTGTGTTGTTGGTTGTCTTTGCGCCTGCTTATTTTTCACTGGCTCCTGCGGTAGTGACACGTTGCCTTGTCGGGGCCGTGGCTGCTTGCTGAGCCGTGCCGCTCCTCGCGTTAGGAACTCAAGTATGTCTTCGAGCTCAGGTATACTATTGCGTTCTTGCTTGTCCTCCCAAGCGTCGGCCGTAGCCCGGTGGATTTTGTTTTCCAGCAACGTAATTATTAATAAATCACCAACCTCCAAGTTCATGGCCCTCAGCGATTCCACATGCTGGCGTGTGCTGTCCACGATATTGGAGAGGCCATCGGCGTCTTCTTTTATTTGCATTGGAAGATCCAACAAACACTGTGCATGCCTTGATGCGATAATCCGCTTGTCGGAGTATGCTCGTTCGAGCATTTCCTATGCGCGATTGTAATTGCTGCCAGTGATTGACAGCATCTGAATTTTCCGTGCTGCATCCCCTTGTAATGCTGATTTCAGGTAATGCAGCTTGTCTGAAGGATTTAGATCTTGCTGGCTGCCAATCATTGATTCGAGCTCCGTCTTGAACGAAGTCCAGTGCGCGAAATCGCCTCGAAAAGAAGCCGCGATTCCGGCAGCTTCACTCTTCTTCTAAGGACTGATGCCGTTGATGCTATTGTCCCAGCGCTGTCCACTGTGTCCGTCCGAATTAGTGGCTGTGATGATGGGTTCTTCACGCGCTCAGCTTCTGCCAGGACATCATAAAAATTTGCTTCGATCGCAAATCGTTCGTTTAAGTCGTGGTGAAGTCCGTTGGGATCGAGATCGTCCAACTCGTCCATTAGCTCGGTGAAATCTTCGAATAATTGTTCGAACTTCACCAACCGCGCTTCTGCACTCGGAATGCCTCTCGGTCTTGCTTCACACAACTTCCATATTTTTCTCACTGTTGTTGTTTGTGCCTTCAATGTGGACATTTTTCTCGTGAGCTCTGTTATGCGCTGTGCGTCGAGCTCCTCACGGCTCACTACCGTATCGTCGAGAGTTGCCATTGTTTCTTGTGGATTCACTTGATGCACTTAAACACTTGCACTATTTAGCACTTGATTGTTATATCCGGTTCTTGTTAGATCCGGCTCGAAGGACCATAAAATGTCGCGTCGCGTTTTGCAGTTTCCGTTAACCAGTCAAGGTTTTAAGTCTTAGCCTCAACAATGTACTGTTGACAAAACGTTGGCGACTACCGAGCTACCGTATTTTCACTCGGTGTAATTTTTGAATTAATGATGTGACTTCGGATTTACAAACTGATTAAAACTGTTCATTTCACTTCACCAATTTATACACTTTTTATTTACATTATGATAAGTAATTAAATAAATAGGTGAACAGCGGCTAATGCTCTGACTGTTTAAGAAAAATGGATAAGTGCGAACAGCAGTCGACTGCGACTTGACTGTTCGACACGTAGATGTTGACTAACTTGACAGAGTTTGAGTAAGCACCTCCAAGTATCTTACCAGAGACTTGTAGATCGGAAAAGGGTGGGTACGGAAAATCTCAAGGATTTGATTGGATCAAAAAATGAATATGGGAGGAACGGTAGGTGGGCTACAGGATCGCAATTTCCCAACTTTCGACACATCTGCAGGCTGCCTGGCCTGCGGATGTTTTATTGTTTTATTGCGCGTTGGACCTTCTGAGACTGACGCATGGGCCGTATTGCCGGGGTCGTCTGTGCTGAAGAGCTGATTGTAGGGATTAGGAAATTTTTATTATTAAAGTGTTATGGGCGAGGAACATTTGATGGCGGAATGTCTTATTTGGTTTTTCCGCTCCCTGCCATTCCTTATGTTATTCCGTATGGTCACGTACGCACAAGCGCTAACAAAAAATACCTAAGTTACCTTATGCTACCTCTATCAAGTTAGCCGGGCAATATCGATTATATCAATTTTTTTCTACAGATCGTATGTTAGTTATTAGTTAATGACTGTTAGACTAATTTAAACATTTGTTAGTGAATAGTTTTTGTAATAAAGCAAAAATAATTTTTAGTGTATATTTAGCCGAATGATATTAAATTCTTTGTACTTTCCGTTTCAAAACAGGTCTATTTGATGCAGAATCATTTGTTAGTTCCGCATAAACTAATTATAATATTTGTTAGACACTACTTGCGGTAAAAATAGCAAAATTCGGTGTACTGCCTATCTGCCGGAAAGTGGGGGCAAGACATAAACTAGATAATGTGAAGATGGCCGCACAAATATGTATTTCTTACAGTTTTCGCTTAAAAGCGGGTTTATTCGATCTGGAACCGTTTGTTAGTCCCGAATTAACTCATTAAAATATTAGGTAGTTAATAGTTTTTGCAATAAAGTAAAAATAATTTTGAGTGTATATTTAGCCGAAAGATATTGAATTCTTCCTACTTTTCGTTTCAAAACGGGTCTATACGATGCAGAATTATTCGTTAGTTCGTCATAAACTAATTATAATATTTGTTAGATATCACTTGCGTTGAAAATGGCAAAATTCGGTATACCGCCTACCTGTCGGAAATTGGGTACAATACATAGACTATATAATGCTTATAAGCGGGTTTATTTGATGGGGAACCGTTTGTTAGTCCCGAATTAATAATTGAAACATTTGTTAGATCACAGTGTCACTTGAAATTGCATAAAACTGTATGCCGTCTAACTAACGGGGAGTGGCGGCTCAACACGAATATGTTTTGTGAAGTTAGCCGTGCAGAAATATTATTTTTGTAGTTCTTGCTTATAAGCGGGCTTTTTCAAAGTAACATCTTTTGTTAGTAAAGAATAAGTTCATTTGAACATTTGTTAATTAACAGTTTCAGTTGAAATAGCTCAAAACCGTGCACCGACTATAACTGATGGGGCGTGGGGGAAAGACGTATAATATATAAATTTATCTGAAGTAGACGAAGATGACTAGCCATATAATATTAATGACCTACCAGTATAATTATTGATGTTAACACATTTCTTATAAAGACATCATGGATGGGTCAAGTGAAAAAGATTGCATTACCTTCCACTTTGTGCTCAGAAAATCTGAACGCGTCTTCCAGCGTTGCGTCGTCGAAGCGCAAGGCTCGATAATATGATATTTTTTTAAACTTGGCGTCGAGTCGCTACCGCGACTCTTGATGAAGCATCGATAATAAACAATAATCTTAACAAAATGTTTCGTCCAATCGGCACGTCACGCCTTATACACGTTAATACATATTTATAAAATCATATTTCTTTCATCCATTAAGTCTTACTTTCATTGTTTTTTTAGGCATGAAATATTTTCCAATGCGTACTTTAACTGCTTCACAATGGCTTCAATTCGAAAAATCAGTTCTTCACTGATATATTACGACTCATGTGGCCTGTACATCACATACGTGCTACGAATTACATATCCTAATGGGCTACGTTTGCTGGTGGCTGTTGCGTTTTTAAAATTTCAATCTATAGCGACGAGTGAACGTGGGAGACAAAGGGAGGAAAAAAGAGCAAAAGTTGACAATTTTATAAAGCAGAAGAAAATGTCTAGTTGACATTGTATTTATCGAAACATGACATATACATATGGTTGAGTAAAATGAGAAACAAACGTATTGCGATATAATATTTGTATTTCAAGTCATAGTAAAAAAAATGACATTCACATACCGTCAAGTTTAACGCATAACCAATGTATCGTGAAATAATATCGTATTATTTCAAATCAAAGTACCTTCATGATCAGCAGCGCGCTAAATTCTTCGAGTAGTAGTGAGACGTTCGGTAACTGCGAATCATCGTATAGTCTAGACGATCGTCTATCGCCTGATCGCATTTGAGTGAATGTTGCATCAACAATCAATTTACGAATGTAAATTTTCTGCTCGGTAATGAATATTGTGGTTTCCTCATTTCAATCATTTAATTTCAGCACCATTTATTATTGCTCTTTTGGAGTTAAATAAAAAATATCTTATTCGCAATATTCATTACCAAGAGGAAGCGAAAGCAACATTCAATAAAGTGCATTCGGACACCTGATAGTCCGTCGCACGATCACTTTAAGATCGTATATAAACGGCGAGGTGAGGATTGATTTCGGTATTTGTACCACAAGTTTTAATGTCTTTTGACAAATCGTCATAAATTTGCCATATCCCACTAGAACGCAGACAGTATGCGAGATAGTGACTGGAGGTGAAGGCTACTATTCCTGCCAACCTGTATTCAGATTTTACATCTTCACCATGTTGTAGTATCAGGCTAGTTGGAATTTCCTTGATGCTACACGTCTTTCCTGTAGTACATGTAATGTCGCAACGTATATCAAATTCAATCATGACATGAATTCGTGGCTCTCTTATCCACGTATATTTTCCAAAGCATAGATGGCGGCAGCTCACGTTGAGAATCGGTGATCGGAAGTGTAAAGCTTTTTCTAAGTAGCCGAAACCTTTCTTTGCGATGTCTTTGTGATTGGGTGGTAGAACTATCGTCCCGTACGATCTACCTTCACATTGCGAACAACATTCTGTGTTGTTTACGCTAGGCTCCGAGGGTAATGCTTTGTTGACAAGACTCTCTGTTAGTATTTTCGCAAGCTGTATGAATGTATACTTCTCTTTGAGGTTAAAAAGATCAGTACCTCCGATCAAAGAACATTTATGTCCTTTGCTCTGATGCCACGAGACTGTACTCCAAAACCGTCGTAGACAGCTGATCACATCATTGGTACGCGAAAAGGCAAAATTGCTTATTATTAAATGCAAATGAGCGCATAGGAATCATTTGTATAATAAACCTGAGCGAAAAACAAAAATAATTAACAAACCCCTAATAGCTTCGATGAAATAGCACGTCTGACGGATTAAGAAACAGATAGATCCGCTCACGAAACGGAGCACATCCTCGCCCATACAAATAGCTATTAGATTGTGTGTGGTGTTGGAGGAACGACGGAGGGGAGTATTCGCCGTAGCCAAACGATGGCCTCACTCCCCGCTAGTTAGGCGGCATACAGTTTAATGCTGTTTCAAATGAAATGTGATCCAACGAATATTTTAACTAGTTAATTCGGGACTAACAAACGGTTCCAGATCGAATAAACCCGCTTTTAAGCGAAAACTGTAAGAAATACATATTTCTGCGGCCATCTTTGAATTATCTAGTTTATGTCTTGCCCCCACTCTCCGGCAGATAGGCAGTACACGGAATTTTGCTATTTTTACCGCAAGTAGTGTCTAACAAATATTATAATTAGTTTACGCGGAGCTAACAAATGATTCTGCATCAAATAGACCCGTTTTGAAACGAAAAGTACAAAGAATTTAATATCATTCGGCTAAATATATTAAAAATTATTTTTGCTTTATTACAAAAACTATTCACTAACAAATGTTTTAATTAGTCTAACAGTCATTAACTAATAACTGACATACGATCTGTAGAAAAAAAATTGATAAAATCGATATTGCCCGGCTAACTTGATAGAGGTCCTTATGCTACAGTCAATGGTTATAGTTGTAAAATATATGTGACTTCAATTTTTTACGGATGTTACGATTGCGTTGCGTGTGACGCAACAGCTTCCGCTTTATATTGTTTTACTTACAAACCTCTATTTCCGGGAATTAAAAGTAAAAAATTAATAAAGAACTATTAAAAAAGTTAACTGTATGAATGGTTACAAACAATGCGCCAATACTTAGATTCATGAACTTCTCACAAAAATTTCTCGGCATTGAAAAGATTTTTCAAGGCTCAATGCTCGAGGCATCTCAGTCATTTTAATCCTTTGACACACGGAAAGAACGACTTGGTCGCGGTCACGAAAAAAAAGTTAGCCCCAACAAAGTGACTCAATGGTCTGAGGGACAAACAATTTCTTAGTTGGATCAAGTATTTTTGTTGGCTCACTCTATGTCGTTGCTCCCACTAAGTAGTAAATTGGGTCAACTACTATCGAAAGCCCTACCTATCTTACTTGGTTAGCATACGTATAAGATTCGGTGTGTAACATATTCGAGTCAACTAAGTCTGAACAGTAAATGTGACTAATGCCAGATCGTTACACCGACACTACTGATGGTGTTACGTCCGAGTAACAAAAACAATAGAAATGCCCTGTTTTAGACCTTAGCTACGGCTAATTGGTCTGGGATTTGGGCTGAACGATCTGAATGTAAATTTATCTTCTTTGAAGGATTTTCTTTATTAAAATAGAAATTGAATCGAGGATCATCCACCGGAATGTATTTGCTTTTAAGACAATTGATAGTATATGTGATTTTAATCAATTAAAACGGACTTGATTTAGGAATTATGTTCTTTGATTCTAAATATTTGTTGCTGAAATCAGCTTAAACTAGAGTCTTCTTAATGGGATGCTTTAATGTTGTGCCATTGGTTAAATAAAATTTAGATTTTGGAATAAAATGAATAAGACTCAGAATTTCTCCAAGTCTTGGAAAATGAGGAATGTTATGACTTCGCTTTTCTGCGTACAGTCAGCTGTTATTAAAGTTAAACGCTTGCAACAATCCGCATTCGTTAACTGTTTTAAGCTGGGTCTGTCTGCGAGAGAGAACGAAAGTCTTTGGGGAGAAACTTTTGCAATTGTTCTGCAAACGTTTCGAATTAGAAGATTTTGAAGGAATGACGATTGCAACTGTACTGCAGTACGTTCTGGGTTTCGGAGTTAGGATTAGAATCAATGCAATTATACTGCATTCATTCCTGAAGGTTCTGGTGATCGTAGAGAACTTACTTGTTGAACTGGTTTATCACTTTTACTTTTTCAGAACTGATGACCGTTGATACAAAATTTTTAAGACTGACTATTACATTTTACTGACTAATTACTCTCCTTAGTTTAGGAGATGTTGCCCGGTGATTTTACATTTTGAGACTGAAGAAAAATACAAAAATTGTGTCCTTATATACTAATGCAGTCAGCTTCTTGTCTTACACAGAGTTAGGAGAGGGTAGTTTTTTGAACCTTCTATTGGTCGGAAAAACTATCGTCTCCCACTTTACAAGTTAGTTTTCTTCGCTTTAGATCTAGTGAGTACATTTTTGGGGGTTTGAAGAGGGCAGAGTTCACGCTTCATTGGCTGTCAAACTGCCGTCTTCCACTTCCCTGTTCTTTGCGTGGGGTGTTCGTCGACTACGAGTTAGTGGAGGGCCTTATACCCCTCTTTGCAACTAGTCCCGCCTACCCCTTCTATTATACTATATCTATTTTCATTTTTACCGACCACTGACTACAAAGCTTTTCTTTGGACTTATTCTACGATGCTCGGAAGGATGCATCTTATTTGGAAATTAGCATTACTTTCCCTTTTACCGACCACTGACTACAGGGCCCCTTTTCTGGGACATGCAGTGGTGTTCGAGGGGTTGCATATTTTAGGGGTGCTCCGTCGGGACGTAACAATGGTTCTGCCAAAAAAATGTCACTAAACTAATAAATAGTAAGTTGGATTCACCATGGCCGATTTTTTTCCGTGCAGTGCCGCTTCCAAGTCCAGATTTTTTTACTTATCCATATGTCCTTCAAGCATCAGAAATTATGACAAGTGAATACTATTTACATTTATGACAAATGTTACTTTGTTGCATGTTGCAAGATAGTGTTCTTTGCCAAGCATTTAACATTTCCCATTATCATGAAAGAGTGATTAAAAAAACGTGAAAAACTATAAAGCGACTTCTTATAGCTTAAGCCGAATATTTTGTCCCGAGCTCTGCCTCGTTACAGCGCTCCGTTCCTTCAATATTATAATTACCATTGTGTAGAAAAAAAAATCTGCAAAACGCAGGTGTGAGAGTGTATCATAATTACAAATTAAGTTCTGCAATCGAAATAAAAATGCTGCTTCCGTTCGATTGGAAATTTTCAAGTAAGTGGATAATGTTTTTAATTGTGTGGATTGACTTGACTACAAGAGTTGTGGTTGGCGAACTAACGGCCGTGGTCAACACGACCACAGGTCCAGTGCAAGGTGAAATTCGTACCTCTGTACTAAATTCGATAAAATACGCGGCATTCGAAGGAATCAGGTATGCTGAACCACCGCTTCACTATCTTAGATTTAAGGTAAAGTATTGATTTTGCTAAAAATAACAGAGTAGTTCCGTTTATGGTAAACAAAACGATAATGTCTTTTAGCCTCCTGTTCCTGTCCAACGATGGGAAAAAACTCTAAATGCTACCACCCCAGCCAATCCTTGTGCCCGTGTCGAATTCGGGATATTTAAGGGTTCGGAGGATTGCTTGTTTCTCAATGTGTTTACTCCAGTGGTAATGATTATTCAAACCAAAAACTCTCGGCGGATTTCATTCAGATGAATTCAATCATACTTCTGTTATCGAACTAGGTGGATCTAGCGGAGACCCCGAAGCAATTAAAATCCGTCATAGTTTATATTTATGGAGGAAGTTGGACATACGGCTCATCGACCACTCAAATTTACGGGCCAGACTTTCTTCTAGAAAGAGACGTGCTGGTTGTTAGTTTTAACTATCGTGGCGGAACTTTCGGTAACACACGAAAAAACAAGCATATCCCTAAGTTGTTGCTTCATATCCTTTACGTTGAACGGAGATAATTGTATTGCTGGGTCAGCAAATGATTCGCTAACATGCTTTATTGGGATAAAGTATACGGGTGGAAATGATAAAGTTCCCATAACACAGGAATACTTCTGAAATATTCTTGAAATATTTATTTGTAAAGGATGCTTGAAAGATTTCTGAAATCTGCTTGAGACTTTGTGAATATAATATTTCAATAATATTGAAGAGCTGTATCGTGTAAATATTATATCTTCCACAGGCTAATTCGGAAGAAATTCTCCCATATTAGCTTTTAAGCAGCATTGTACGTTCTCAATAATAGTCTCATCCATTGAGAACAAATGTATATATCTGGCATTCGACGTCAAATCAAAAGGCCACGAACCTCACTCTCATCGATTGTATTCATTTTTGCTTCCTCACAGAGGAAGCTTTTCGTGAAATTTTTTAATTTTTTTATTTTATGTTAACATACTCAGAATCACCTGAAATGTCCAGAAAAGTGGTCTAGAAAACGTCTGCGTGCGTGCGCCCGTGTGTTGTGTGTGTTAGGGGGGGGGGGGGGGGGGGGGTGCATTATGCACCGTGGGGATTTTCTCCGTCCTCGTATGTCGGACTTCTACCAACTAAAACCCTAACCTTGTCGCCTGTGACCTTTCTTCTTTCTCCCTCGGAACCACAGTTAGGTACTACTTTGCGGGAGAGGTCTTAGCCCCAGCTTTTCTCACTGGATTTACGCGACTATGTCTTGCGTTGCGCCCACGCGGCCCTCAGCAAATTCTGTCCGTGCTTCCTCCGTCCTCCTTGCTCGCTCTTCCCGGCGAAGGTCCTTCATAACGTGGGTAGCGAATGAGTTTATCGCTTCCTACGCCTCTTTTGACGTCACCATCACATTCGTCAGATTTTCTGGAGAAATGCGAACATTCAGCTCACTTTCCACGGCTCGTCGCTGCGCGCTGAAGCGGGAACAGTGGACGAACACATGTTCTGCGTTTTCCTCGGCTTTTCACATAACGAGAACTCCAGATCGTCTTCGCAATTGTATTTGCGTATTTGCGCAGATAGGCTCGGGAACATCCATGGACAGACAGCATTTGCGTTATGTAGTAATTGAGTTCCCCGTGTGAGCGGTTTACCCAGGTTTCCACATTCGGGATCAGCCGGTACGTCCTTATCAGAAAGATCCCACATCCTTACGTCCCACATCTTTCCTCGCCTTCACTTTCGCCCCGCAGATTTCCTCCCGGTTTGATCGTTTCAGTGTGTACAGATTCAGTCACTCCACAGCTTACATTTCAATGGGTAGCATTCCTGTGATGATATTTATGGCATCTACGGACACCGCGCGGAAAGCACATGCTACCCATAAAGTACTGACACGGTACACCCCTGCAATCTTTCTTCGCGTCGTCTGGACCCGCAGTGCACCAGCCCATATGTGGATACCATATGTTAGGACTGACATTGTCACTGAGGAGAGAAGTTTCCTCCTCTCTTGTCTGGGGCCACCCACATTCGGCATTAATCGCAAAAGTGAGACAGCTACTATCGAGGCCTTCTTGCTAATTTGCTTGACCTCCTCCGTGAAGTTGAGCTCGGCGTCAATAATAACACCCAAGCACCGGATAGATGGCTGCGATGTCATTTCGTAACGCCAACCCGGAGCGTGATTGCTTCCGCTATTTTGAAGTGCTTCCGTTTTGTGTTCTGCTACCGTCAGTCCCACTGAAGTCATCCACGCTCTGATCCTCGAAAAGGCCACACTAAAAAGTGCGATAATCTCTTCGGGAAACTTGGCATTGATGATAAATGCCAAGTCATTTGCGAAGGCTACCGTGAGAACTCCAGGTGGTAGCTTCAACCTCAGCAGAGCGTCATACATTATGGTCCAAAAAAGTGGTCCGAGCACGGAGCCTTGCGGGACCCCCCCCCCCCCCCCCCCCCCCCGTGACTCTGTAGTCCAAGTTAAGCAGCATTGTTTGCGGCCATAACTTGGATGGGTGACCGCTTAGCCGCGCACTGATTTGCGCATAAATTGTTGAGCGGGAGGCAGTTTTTCTGAGTTTCTAATGTATTCTCATACGGTAGAAAACTAGAAATGCGATACAGTAGTGCATTAGAATGGGTGGCTGCGGACAACACTCTAGGGGGGAACTCTATGTAGAAACGGGTAAAGGGGAAACGGGTTACGTAAAAGCCGGAATAAGACATTCGGAAGAAATATTACAATAAAAAAAAATTGAAAAATGAGTCAATATTGAGACCACATTGTCGCATGGCGCTCAAAAATCATATTTTGAATCATAGAATCAGTGTGAATTTTTTCAGGTTATTTAAAACAGCATTTTTTAAATTGAATTTTTCGGGGATTTAAAAATGTTACTGGTGGTAAAAAAATCTGAAAAAATTCCGAGGCCTTTATGGGTCAGTAATAACATCATGTTGTAAAATAAACAAAATCGATGAGGGTGAGGGTCGTGGCCTGCTGATTTGACATGGAATGTCTCGTATATATTGTGACCCGATGTTCGCTCCTGAAATGAAAAGAGGAGAAAACGGGTGAAATAAATAAATAATGCGGTAGTTTTATTAAAAACTAGAAAGCTAGTTTAATTATTCAAAATCCAATAAATACAAAAAAAGGTGAAAAAGGAAAAAATGGCGAGAAAGCAAAATCCGATAATACGGGTCGGGGGTTATAATATGATGGGCGTCAGTTGCATTCGGTGCAACACCGTTTCGGGAATTCGTCAAAGCGAATTCCTCCAATCTCAAAAAAACAACCTATTAAAAATTACGAAATCTCAAACAAGGAAGTGGGAGAACAAATACGCGAAAATAATCAAAACCAGCGCATAAGCTATAGGGTAGAGCTGAGACGAAGGTCAGGGCGAGGGGAAAAATGGCCTAACGGTCGGCTCTTACAATGATGTTACCTCGGTGGTCTCAACTATATCTCAAGTTATTCAGAGTGGCAAAAAAGGGGGTTTGGGGTAAAAAATTCACAAGGGTAATTTATCAAGGGGGGAATATAAGGGGAGGAAGAATTTATATTGGAAAATTCGCGAAAATTCGGAAGGACCATTCACGAAATTTGAATTATTAAAATTATTTAAAAAAAAACAAATCAAGGAGAAGGAAAAATCAATAGAAAAAATTACCGATTGTCTGAAGGACCATTTGGAGTGGTGTGATGGGTATTAATTAACAGTTGGGGGGGTAGATCGAGAATTTCTCTGTGCTTCTATGCACGCGATGACCGGTGGAAAAATGGCTGACAACGAGGGGACACTCGTTATCGGTTTATTTTGTTAAATATGGGGAGTTTCTGTGCCGAATGGGGGTAAAGGGTTGCACGGGGTCGTAAAAAATATGGGTTCAAGACTTGTGAGTCTTGGTACAGTAAATTGGTAATCCAATTTGAAAATAAGCTCTCAGCAGAATGAATTTGGTCGTAGTAAAGTCTTTGAAACACACACTACAAACGGAGCACGAAAAAGGAATGATGGCCGAAAATCCTGTCCGTCTTCTTGCTCGAATCATTTCCCAATTTTCCGATTGGCTGATTTGCATAGAGAGAGAGAGGACATACGTAGTATTGGACATACTTAATATTTTTATCACTTATGGGATCCGTCGATTGGGAACGATGAATTGAAAATACAGATAGAACAAGCTTTCAAAAGAGTTCGATAAAAAAGATGTTATTCGTTCCATCACGCGTTTTCCAGTAAATCACAGTGAGGCTTCCAGTTTCAATTTCAGATTTCTTACCATTTCCAAACAATTATATGCTTGATGAAAATTAATCGGAAGTTCAGTTATATCAATTCGAATCATAATCAAGGGAAGATGGTACAGATTCCGTTTCATTATGAAACACAGATCATATCGAGTTCAAATTATCTAATGTTGTGAAAAATTCCGTTCTAATATCTGTATAATCCAATATGCAATCGCTTATTTAAATGGTTGTGATATTGTTCAAGGAATGGGATGGTTTGTTTCACTGGTAATGTTTAGAAATATTTATATTATTTTATATATTTATATTATTTTGGTAAAATTAGTATTGGCAATGTTCTCTTACCTTTAACATTATTTCTGAATCCTGAATTGGAGATATTGTAATATAATATTTGTGATGTTTTCCCATCGGAATTACGACCAACAGAAATAACGTATTTGGACCCATGTGGGAGAAACTATCAAATTTTTCGGATATTTACTAACAAGAAACTAAGCAATAAAAATAATTTCTGATTAACTTTAAACCTGAGGGAACTTTGCATCTGTCAAACTTCTAACGAGAACCAGCCACGATTAAGTCAAATTGGGCCGATTCTATTGGCCAAAATGCCGATGGGAAAAATAATTCGACAAATACCTCTCAAGCATTATAATTAATCGGGTAATCCCTCATACTTCCCTGCATACAAACAAGAGTGTTAACTTTTGAACACAAGAGTGTCACAGACTATTGTCAATTCTAAGGTATAGACTTCTGATTAAGAGTTTCATACAGACGTTAATAATTCATTACTAGATGGATACTCCATGATAAATACAGACATTTTTGAAGCCAAAAAATGTTTGTACCAGGCTAAATATTTCGTTGTTAGGGTAACAACGGTTTAAAGAGACTACTTAATAATAAAAGGCTGCTCCAGTATAAGCAGAAGATTTTGCCGACTCAGCAAACAGGTTTTCTGCATCTGTGAAAAGTATGAGTGTGACTTTAAATTCAAGCCTAATTGATCAATTGGCCAAAATATGACGCTGCTTGATAGGATTCCTGAACCTAAATCATCCCAATGCAACTGGAAACGCCGGTCTCAAGGATCAAAATCTCGTTTTGAAGTGGGTGCAGGCAAATATACAATTCTTCGGTGGTAATCCGAAGAACGTTACATTAATGGGTGCCAGTTCTGGAGGCATGTCTGTAGGATATCACATAATTTCGGACGCATCCGTAGGTATGATGAATTTTCGTACCAAATCACTGTACAAAATAATTGGAACATTCCATTGCAAAGTATTTTTACCCAACCCGTATTGCCAATATAATTTAATGTACAATAGAAAATAAGAATTCAAGACATGACTCCAATTCTTACCAAATCCAAACAACTCAACAGACGATTTGCCTTTAACCAAATCGAAAACATCCACCCACTCTGCACTCAACCCCAACAAAAACACAATCGCAAACATAATTTCCCCACTCACACTATATACCAACATCTTCATATGATGAACAACGTCGAATAAGTGTAAAAATCTAATCGGTACACACCACTTGTATAATAGCTGTTATAAGATATTCTGGTAATACAGCTAAAATAACTGAATCAAGGCTGAAGGACTCCAGACGATGGCCTATTGGCAATGCGTATACGGTAATAAACCATAGATATATTATTTGAAACAAAAAAATCTACAAGGAAAAAAATCTGTAAACGTATTGTCAATAAAACTCTTTTACTACTCTACTACTACTAAAATTCAATTCACGTATGGTAAAATTGAAGTTGGCTCATGTAGAAGACAAGATTTTATTATCGAATTTAGGAGACTGTGCATCAAGTAATACGACTAATGTAATGAATTTAGCAGAAATGTACATGAATTTTACCTTATACTCATGCAGTTTATTTTATATTTCCGGTTTTGTAAACGATCTTCCTACACTGTGTAGTAATTTATGTAAATTATTTTTAACAGTCACTCCGAATACCGACTTTTTCCTTGATGGATCGAATCGTCTATTTTTAATTGCAGGGCTTTTCCACGGTGCAATATCAATGAGCGGGACGCCGATAATGCCCTGGGGTTTTCAGACACCAGCCGAAGCTTTGAGGCGGGCACAGAAAATCGGTGACATGTTACGAGTTTCCGGAACTGACAACGAAAGCCTCCTTAAGGCTTTCTACGAAACTTCAGCTGAACAACTCGCGTCCGTCACAGATTTTTTGCACGAGGTATGATTTCATGTATAAATTAAAGTATTTCCGGCTCCCGTATACAAGGAACAATTTATTCTCCAACAGATCGTAGCGTTCACACCAACGATTGAGAATGAGAGCATCGCCACTGATGTCTTTCTCTCAAAGTGCTCCGTCCGAAAGTATTTCACGGGAAACTTCACCCACGTGCCTCAGATTTTCGGTTTTATGCCACAGGAAACATTGACATTCGCATCATGCGAAAACAAAAGTATAAATTAGAGAGATTTAGCATTGAATATGCTGGGAACATACCTTGGTTTGGAAGACTATACGTTCGATTTAACGTAGGCAATAACTACAGCTCAATGATTCTTCCGCATTTCGCTGAAGACGCAACATATTATCATCTTTTCCACACGAGCAGTTTTTGCCTTTCCTTAAATTTTGACACGAGAAGTTCACTTTCCAGTCTGTATTTCACGGCAAAATTTTTTTTCGGTAATCGATACACTGGTTAAAAAGCTTGGATGCATATACCGTATATAAATTTTCAGATGCATTTCATTGACAAATACAGTATTGATACCTCGAAATTGAGATTACATTACTCTCGTTCGCTAATTTTGAAATACCAGTATCGTGCAATTCTTAGTCTAGAATTTACAATAAAAGTATATAAATATGGAACTCATATAGTCAAGTCATAAATCTTATATCATTTTATATATTGAATTTACTTGTATGTTCAACCGTGTTTTTTAGGGATGTACATAAATAGGTTCTTTGTTCTCCAAATCAATTCGATATGTCCGTTCAGGTTTTGAGTTGACCAATAACGTTAACTAAATCAATGTCACATTCTACAGGTATGGACATTTACTTCAAAGTAGTTCAGGATGCTATTAACGTAGCCACGTATATTGGCATGGATATACCTGAGACGCTAAGTTATTTCCTAAATATTTCTTCTAATGTGGATTTCGAGCATATGAGTGAAGCGGAATCTGATATCCTTCGAATAACTGTCAGCGTAAGACCCATAATAATCCACATTTTGTTACCATAATTACGATTTGGATTATTCGGATAACCCACATATTGTTGTTTAGCAAACGTCGGATATACTCTTCATAACTCCGACCGATATTGCCCAAAGAATTTTTGCTGCTTATAACGAGGACCAACCATTGTTCTACTACCGTATCACTTTCATTCCCGAATATGCTCCGCATTCTCTATTTAGTAGCTGTTCAATCAAAGGTCAGTGCTCGATAAAAACTACTCAAAAAACGACTCTGGGAATCAGAGAAAATATAATTATTTGATAATATATTATGTAACATAAGCGTGGAGGACGATTTTATGCCTGCATGCTAATCAGTACATGGTCGTAAATCGTACGCCCGCGTTGCATTCGATATTTTTTGCAACAGTGTACGGAAAATTCGTGCATGTAAATAACTTATTATACCGTGATAAATCAAGAAATAAAATATATGGGATGCGAGGTAGGCGCAGGACCGGGTACACGGGAAGAAAACGTAGTTGGGTGCATCAAAAAAATAGTCACACGGACTCACTTTTCGTAAGTCCGTAGAACCCCGAATTTTGTCAGTTGAGGCAACTACTTTTAGTAAGGTGCACACGGTGGGTTGCAGTGACCATATACTATGGTTGGGTGCAACCCACCGGTAAGTTGGCACAACTCACCTGCCAAACAGAACACATCGGCCCCGGCTATCGATAGAAATTGGGCATATTCATAAAAAATGCTGTTATATAAATTCATATAAAAACTTGTTATCATGTCAACTATTCGAGATTGTTGTAGGCACCGAGTAAATCGTTGGTACATTCTCATTTCTCGCCAATTAATTAAAGCTGAACTCAGCTACCCAACTACTTGTTGTCTCCGTGTACAGGTCTGCAAGCCCTGTGGGGGGGTGCAGGAAGCGAAGCCTCTGCCGGGGATCCAAGCAAAAATACATTTTTGTTTGAAAAAAAAAAATGGAGTATTAGCTTATAACTGAAAGTATATATTTGTATCGTCGATGGAAGTAAACGAGAAAGTTCTGTTCCATTTTTATTCTCTATTTATGATTCGATTATTCAAACGCAAGAATCCGAGTTTTCCATTTCAAGTCTTCATTTCCAGGCCTGTATTTCTCAAACCTATAAATGCAAAGAACTGAATTTTTCATTCTACGCCCGCAAGTTGTAAAATCGAGTTTTACGCACTAAGTTGAAAAAGATAGCCCTCTACACCTAAAATATCGTGGTGTGGATTCGAATTTTCCGCACACTGTTGCAAAAAAGATTTTTTTACCAATTGTAAATGATATTCTATCCATTATGCAAAATGATTTAGTAATTTTTCAAGAATTCTGCAATGACAAATTATATTATTAATCATATATATTTGGGGAACTCAGAGAAATCACTGAGGGATTCGTTTTCACCTGAAACGTGGAGAAAAGTGGTCTAGAAAATGTGTGTGTGTGTGTGTGTGTGTGTGTTACAGTACCATAAATACCTAAAATAAATTACAAATACCATAAATAAATACAAATACCATACAGCCCTGTTACGTACGAAATTTGGTGCTGATCGGTACAGTCGTTTGGCTCTTATGGCATTTTTAATTTTTTAATAAATGTACATTTTCGGTTACAACTTCGGCAAAAGTTGAAAGAGTGAGATAACAATTTGTACCCAATCAAAATGCGATGTGAGGGTGTCTTAACGGTGTTCCATAGCTGCACACAATATGGATAAATGACAAGAACAAAAAGATGCAAAGTAGAACTTTGCACATTGCTTCCTCATATAATATTTGAAGACAGCTATGAAGAGGATATTTTAAAATTTTTATTTTTAACTAATCTACCTCTATGAGGAAGCCAAAAAAAAAAAATGTCTTCCCCATAAAGGTTGATTTGCTAATAATTTGAATTTCAAAATACCCTCTTCACAGCTCTCTCCAAATTGTATATGAGGAAGCAATGTGCGAAGTTCTACTTTGCATCGTTTTTCTCTTGTCACAATGTACGAAAATTCCCAGTATCGAACTTTTAGAGGTATATGGGCGAATCATATTTAATCGTAATAGGTTTAGAGTCATCTCAATTTTTCTTATTTCCATGATTTATGCAGCTGCAGCACATGTGGACGATCTAGCATACGTCTTTTATTTCCCACCACTCAACTACACATTTTCACCCAACGACCGTATGACACGCAGTATCCATCGAGTTACGACAATGTGGACGAACTTCGCAAAATATGGGTAAAAAGCAATATGGAATTTTTTTTATCGGTGTATTAAAAATATATAAAAAGTGTCTTGTTAGATAAAATACATAAGAGGCGAGTGTTGCAATCAAACGAGATGAGAAAAAGTTTCTCGCTCAAGTTTCGTATACAATTTTATTTTACGCACTAGTATCGTAAGGTAATACAATATAAATAGCCCGGTGTGGTGGTCTAGTGGTTAGAGTACTGGCTTTCAGACCAGAGCATCGGTAGGTCGCGGGTTCGATTCCCGGTGCCATCGAAAATTTTCGTCGAAAAATAAAAGCATGGACGCGATGAAGCTCCAGATGTATACGCGAGACACACAAGGCATTTGGGGGGTCACATGTATACAGCTGTAGTCTGTGTTGTTTACATTCTCGACGAAAATCGTGACATAGCTCCGGTGCCGTGAGGCGAACTCGGAACCGGCTATATCGGCATACGGTTTTTCCGCAATGTTTCACTATGCCCTTAGCAGAAATGCTATAGCAAATGCGATATAAAGGAGGAAGTCAGATGCGGTCGCATGGGGGCCTGGCTAGTGAGGAGGGGAGACGCGAATAAAAAAATGTATATAACATAAATTGTTCAGCGGAAATGGCGCATATAATTGCGTGTATTCCTTACCGTAGGATTTTTCAAAATGTTTTCTCACTTTCTGTCTTTCGTAGACATCCTACTCCAAAATGGGTTGATGAGTACCCATTAAACATTACCTGGCCAAACTCCGGCGCGAAGGGATATACTCTCAACATTGGAGAAGAACTTACAGTTGAGTCAAGGCCTATGACTGACTTCGTGCAGAAGATAGAATCCTACTACTGGGTATATCTTTCTAAAATCAATGCATGCAGCTGATTATCAGACACACGGAAAAAAATTCTTCAAGTTACGACAACTTACCATAAGTTACTGCAGCAAATTTTGTATGTCAACATAGTGACAACAAACGCTTTTGTTGCAGCACCGTAAAAAAATTTGTTACATTCGATTGGTTACGGCAATAAATTGCATTTATGAGAGTAACTTTTACTGGTTTGTCACCATAACTAAAAAAAAAAAGTTAGCGCAGCAAATTATTTGCTGCATTTACATTTACCGATTAGCCACGACAGTAAAAATAAATTAGTTATAAGAGCATATTAGTCGTCTAGAAAAAGTTTACGGATGTGCTACTGTAACAAATAGAATCATGTTACGAGAGCAAATTATTTACCACAGAGACACATGTCACATGCTATTTGAAGGGATGATCGCATGTTGCGCTAGTGAAAAATGTGGCTTGGGATTGCAAACCGGGATGAGGTCTATTTGAAAATAAATAATACATGGTCATTTTACTTGCTGATAGTAGTATTTTCGCATATTTCTTGCCTCAATTGTTTCAAATAGTTAAAATCTTTAAATCTTAAAATCCAAACGTGAATATAAATTTTCTCAATATTTTGTGCCTTTACAACCTTTCTACAATCTATAACGTAGAACTAGGTAGAACTATATATTGCTCTCCGTTGGCCAACATATGGATATAGAGAGGGAAGGGATGAAACAAGTTTGAAACCTTTACGCAAACATTTCAGTGCAAGGCTCAACTTCATAGGCAAGTACATGCTCATGTAACCCTAACGTACCCCAATATTCACAAAAAAATATCGGGCAATCCGCACCTTATCAAAAATTAAAATCTTCTTTATCTTTACAAACGTCGGGACCAAATTCCCTGTACCAATTGTAACGAGAATTTGCCCAATGCAGGAAAAAACCCTTGCTACAACCTGAAACTGTCCAATTACTCCTCTTCCTTATTTTTCGTTCCGGAGAACAGGGCGCCAGGCGCTTTCGCGCCGGAAGAGAAGTAATGTTTTTCAACGACAATTATCAGCCCAGGCTTGGCCGCAACCTCTAAGAGCTCGTGTCCATCAATAAACAATAAATAAATAAATAAATAAACCCAACAAACGGTTAATTACGGGACTCACAATAATAAGGTTTTATTCAAACGATCAGTCAATTAGTTAAGTTGTCAAAATGAGTTAATAGTTACTCTTTACGAGAAACAAAACGTCCACGTAAAATTTCAAGTTTCGGGACCACATTTTGGCCTCTGAATTGAGTTAACAAAAAGAAGTTCGACAAATTTTTCCCCGACAAACTTTACGCACACTCACACTCACACACGCTCTCTCACACAAATGAATAGTTCACAAGCGACGGGAAGATCGCGTATTCTCTCGCATCCAAATAGACAATGATGCTACGCGATAAACGACCCCTCGAATGAAACTATTCTTTTATAGCATATTTGCGTAATATGGCTGGAATCGTAAGATCCCTAGCGTACAAACACCAAAACGTTGATAACGGGATCACGACCAGACACACATACGGAACACACACTTAAACCTATGACTTTTCCGCGGGACCGGCTCAAGGGCGATTCGCGCACACGTCTGACTCTACTATGCAAATAATTGATGAAGAAGCTAAGTTTTTATTAACGATTTTACGGCAAAAATGGCTCGAAGCCTTACGCGAAGAACTCCCTCACACATAGACGAAAATTCGTGTTAAAATATCACACGCGGGACCTACCCAAAACACACAAAGGCCCGCGAAACATTATCAAAGTCTTTCACGATATTTTCTCCACGCGGGGAGACGAACACGAACGGCACGACCACGTTCTACGAAATAAAATATGTTCACTCGCGACAAATAAATAATCTAATGCAGCAATATAATCCAGAAGATATCAAAGAGAGTAAAGAGCTCACCGGGACGAGAAGCGGGACAAGGTTACTCCTCGGACAGTATTCCTCAACGGAGATTTTGGCCTTTGCTCGATATAATAATGGCACGTCCTCTTCTCTCGGATGCCCACGAAAAAGTCTCGAGTGATCGCAATCAATCTCGCTCGCGAACTTGGCTCCCCACCCTTAGATATTCAAAATTGCCCTAATTGGGGGAAAAGCGCAGAAACGTTCGCACGCAGAGACGGGACCTGGCGCCTCGCTTAGGTGATTTCGCAAATTAGCGTTAGATTTATCGTTGCGCATCAAGGTTCGGCAGCTCGCCACGCTACCGGCCATGCGCTAGGCCCTTTTCAAGCGCTTAAGCTTGAGTATTGCGAAGACAGTCGATGATTTCTCCGATCCTTCACAGCGTATGCTTTCCCCTCAGGCGTATGTTAGATGTTATGTTAGGTGGAGGCTGCAGTTATTGTATGGCGAGCACATCGCTCGCAGATACCTCGGGACGGCCTATATTTCGACGCTTTCTCTCTTTCTCTCTCTCGTCGGTTCGCTCTCCGTCGTACATAAAAAAAATAATATATAACAAAAAAAAATTAATAAATAATATTTAAAACCCTATGCTGACCCTGCGAGATCGCCCCTGAGTCGAAGAGCGAGGAGGACGATGCCTTTTATTGTAACGCGCGATTTTGCGGCGTTACACAATATACAATGACATGTTGGGTTTTAACAATATACCGTTGTAATCAACCCAATTTGTCGAATAATACTTTTTTACGTCACGCAGCTCAGGCGGAAGAAAACTATAAAATCTAATAATACATCACATTCTAGACAGTGAGTAGGCCCAACAACCGTAGCAGGCAGTATGCTTTGATTCGCTAAGAGTCGGTGACACATTGATAGTTGATGCTTTAGTGCTACTGAAATTGATGAACTCACGATATGTTGACCGGAGCAGGGCCTATTAAACAGCGGTGTTTCGATACGAGGCGTATCAATGATAAATTTGACAGTGGGCCGCTTTGTAACAAGATGTCAGGGCTATGAACCCAAATGCGGAACTTAGGTTTGAGTTGTTCACCAGTCAATTTAACATACAACTGGTGATGTGCTTTTTTTGAAACTCAAAGGCACGGAGTCATATCTGTTGACAGTTTTTTTCGCAAGAGCAAAATCAAGCACCTGACCCAGCGAAATGTTGAATTTCCAGAAGGGATTCGTGGGACAAACCAGGTTGCCAATAATTAAGCCGAAGCGTTCGACAAAGCATAGCATTTATGCTGATGTCGTTTTCAACTTATTCTTTTTCCAAAAATCATCTTTGACTGTTGGTGGTTTATCGAAGCTATTGATTGGATCGTACTGAAACATAATCATTTCACTATTTAACGAATAGAGATCGAATTCTTTATATTTGCCTATTGTAACACCACAGGGAATTGGTATCATGTCATAATAACAAATTTCTTCTCGAAGATCATGCATTTCATCGACCGCGTAATTTGTGTACACACGAAACGAGGGTATATTATTGAGAATACTGCGTGCTTTAATGATGACTAGTTTTGCTTGCATCGTTCATTCTTAAGTCAACTTCGTAACTGGCTTGAAGCCGCAATGATTCCGATGATATGGACATTGGTCTTGGTGTATCAGTTTTTGGCATTTTGCAAAATCTACAAAAGAGTGTTGTCGAGAACGATTCCACAAAGTCGAGTATACCGTTTATCCCTAGATTATTACCTAAAATTAAGCCTGTCACAAAAAACACGTTTCAAACCCTCCGTGCTATTGATCACGAGGCCTTCTTTCTCCAAAAATATGAAATCTTGTACCACAGGCAGTACGTTTGCGTTCGTATATGTAGATCGCGTGTGACTTCCGAAGAGAAGAACAAGGAAATAGTTTTTTAGTGCGGAAGGATACACGAGAGGAATAGATGCGACTGAAACATAAACTTGCCGCTGTAGGGCCCTAGAGGGTCATTAACTTCGACATCGTCGTATGAAATAAAAAGCGGTAAAACAATGTTCACTTTGTTATATTTCAGTGTCTTTGTCGCCCACAGGTCACCCTGTATCAAATTTTAAATTATCGACAAATTGCATCGCAGATTTTTCATATATTGTAACGGAACGCTCCATGATTAAACACCTCACCAATTAGCGCCAGCACATACCTACAAACAGCGTGCACACTTCGCACACGCACTTCGCACACAAGCACGCATACGGTCGTGACGTGATAAGAGTTGGTGGGGCTCACTGTATGTAAGGCAACCGCACGTGGCAGTAAACATCATACTTTACCTTATCCATCTTCCTTCTCGGAACTATCCTTCTAAGTCCCGATACAAGCCCCAGCATTGCGCCTAGCTCTTGTAATACCTCTGAGCAAAGCCCAGGCTCACCGTGTGCCCGTGTATTGCACAGGCTCCTGCGGCCCTTTCCCTTGAGTCAGCCCAGCTCCAGTAGGCCCTGCATTGCGTCAGCTCCTACTGCTCTCTTATATTCTTTCCGCTATCCTAAAATTCTTAACAATAATAAAATAAATGATTTATAATTTATCTTGAGGTTTGCGACTGAGTGCCTCGATATTGCATCGGCCCACACAACTCGTAAACGAGCAAGAATATTATTAATTTTCTTTATTATTATTTTTCTATCTTACATTTTATTTCACTTGTTATAGGCCACAATACTGCATTGTCTCCTATAGCAAAATTAACTGATAAATTTGACCAAAAAAAAATCACCTAACTGCGATAAACATCTAAATATTTGGGAATAGTCCTCGATATTGCATCATCTGCTATTCTCAAATCTTCTGTCAAACTCAGCTGTCGTCGCTATAAGCCTCGAGACACTCTCGTTACGTATAGTGAAAAAAGGTAAACACTCTCGGAACTATCTTCGCGCTCGAGTCTTGGCGCATCGCTAATACACGCGCACAACGCGTCTATGTGACCGCGATGCTCCTTGAGAGACGAGACTTGTTTTGGTAAAATTCCTTTCTTGCAGAATTCGAGTCTCGCTCCGCTCTATTAAGGGTACCAGAACGGATTAATCCCATTATAATTGAACAGTCCTATTAGCCTCTTGCTATTAATAGAAGCTGATCAAGAGACGCGATAGCGTCTCGACCCCAAGACTTAAAAAAACGATGAGATGCTAGCGCTACTCTTATTTACAGCAAGCTCGCCCTTTTTTCGTCTGCTACGAAATGTTACTCAAATTATCTCAGCCAAAACGTCGCTGACGCCAAATATTTCAGGTTTAATATATATATATTTATCTTTCTAATGAGCCCTGTTTTAATAAAATCGGTGCCCGCAATGCTGATATCTGGCCACTTGCAATTCAGAATCAGTCAAAAAATCTTCACCGCACTCACACAACATTAAAATGCTGATGTGTCCGTCGATATACGTGCATGGCGTGTACCAGTCCGTCTGTAATTGACTTATATCGGACAATAGATTGCGGACGCTAAATGTATCAGCGCCAATATGTATTATTTATTTTTTCCTTTTTAATGAGACCGGTTGCGATAAAATCGGTTCCCGAAGTGCTGACATTTGGCCAATATTTCACTTTTGTCCGAACTCACACATCGAAACTGGCTTGTCCGATCGCATATACGTGCACACGTGTGAAAAAACACGCACACATAACACAACTGGTAACGCCGGGCGCCCGCAGCGACAGCCCGAACCGATTGCGAGCAAATTTACCGCGGAGAGTTTATATAGTCGGGAGTGTCAACACTGGTGCTCTTTCGGTAGTGTAAGTATTCGATTGACTCAAGAAATCGGAATCCTGTGAAAATCGTCGACGCAACCCTTTCCAGCCGAAATACGACGATCGACTGCAATTCCGCGTCACAAAACCAAAGTATAGAAAACCTAACCTAAAAAAGGTGAGAAAAATCGTGAGTGATTGTCTGATGTAATCAAAAGCAGCGACGAATGATTTTTCATTTGACGCTGCTTTGGATTACACCAGTCGATGAAGAATATCCATTTTCCATGTCGACAATGGATATTCTTCAAATCGACATGGAAAATGGATATTCTCCATCTCGACATGGAAAATGGGTAGATCGGACAAGATAAGCGCACAAAGCGTTATGGAGCGCGAAGTGCGACTTTCAAACCGTACGGGGCGCGAAGTGCGACTTACAATCTGTACGGGGCGCGGAGCGCCACTTTCAAACCGTACGAGGCGCGACGTCTAATACGTGCGGAGCGCGACGTTCAAACCGTATGTAGAGGAAAGCACGACGTCTCCGTGAGTGCCTTTAATGTGGCTTAATGGAAAAATGTCTCGAAGCGACAATTTTTATGGGTTATTTTTTGTTGGGCTTGGGGGACGAAGCCTCCCAAACCTTGGGGGCGCCTTCGTGACGAGGGGGAAAATCCTTCGAGGTGCCGGGTTTTCTTGTTATGCATAATTTTATGCATAACTGTTTATGTAATGTAATGTTTAAAAACCGAATGTTGCTAGAATAATGATAGCAGAACCATCTTATCAACATTCTTTCTTAATCTCTCCTCGATCTGGCGGATGACGAATTATATTTGTTATTATTACCTTACCGGCAAGGTGCTCTAAGAGGACGCAGTCCCAGGGCGGAATAAATCCTACTCTATCTGTCTATCTATTTTTATTCACTGTTCAATATTTTCCATGGGGTTATGATTAAAAAAATAAAAAAAATCTCATGAAAATGTTTTTTCAAAACAAAAATGTGACGCCAAAACTTGAACACAAAATTTCATTGGAAAATCTCTTACAAACAAAAAATCTCATTAAAAAATCTCTTGCTAGCGAAAAATCTCATTAAAAAATCTCTTGCAAACAAAAAATAACTTACCAAAAAATTAATGTGAATCAATATATTAGCCAAGAAATAAACAAGAAGATGTTTATCTAAACAAACCAAAACCAAATGTAATCCAAATTCAACGAAACCAAATCAAAGAAACCAAATCAACCAAATTTAACCAAATCAAACCAAATTTAGACTAACATTAGTTAGTCTAAAAATAAACTTGGCGTGCCAGCGTTTTGCTTCCGTACATAGTCCATTGAAATAAGGACCGGACCACCACTGACTTTCACTTATCAGTGAGATTCAGAGAAAGTTTAGTATCGGTAACTTTTAATTAATTACTATTGACCAGCAATCTTTATTCATTAAAGAGTGATCGAAAAAACTGTTTGACTTTTAACTAATTTTAATGAGATATTTAGCAAGCCTTGCTGAAGACGCTACGAAAAGTACTTTGTGTACGTCAGTATGACCCGAAGTGAAAGGAAGATTACACGGAGATAATTCTACAGTTACGATTTTCTCCTACTCAGCAATTAGCCTTTTTCGAGAATTTCAATGGTATTTTTTTTACGAAAACAAGCAGGTCAATCTGTTTCTTATGTTATTTTTTATTTGCTTTAGTACCGGAGAAACATATAGAATTTTATAAGAAATTATAGGTTAGCCTAAATCATGATGATGACGTCACAATGACGTTTGTACAATACAATAGACAAGGTTAGACAGAGTTGGACAGATTTAGTTTGAGACGATTTGAGTAACATTTTATACATATTTAAAAAGTAATGGGTACTGGATACCTGCTTCATTACCGATTAACAAAGTAATGGGGGCGATAGCACTGCTCCATTTGAAAAAAATGTGTGCTGGATCTTCGCTGCATTATCCATTAAAAAACGAATGGGCGGTGTAACGCTCATTTCACATTAAAAAGATAATGGTAGCTGTCTCGCTGTTCTATTAGACATTAAAAAAACAATGTGTAGTGGATCCGAATTCCATTATCCATTTTTAAAATAATGGATAAATAAATGCCCCCAACTCTGTTCGTAGTCTTAAATGTTTAACCAATCTTTGGATAGTTTGCTTGCTTATTCTGTATATATTATATCACCTAATTTATTGAGGTTGCTACGGGATATTTTTGCAAATCGCAATCCATCCGGCAGATAATGAATCACGGTTGATGAATTTGTTGTTTTCCAAAGATTAGTCATGACACCCCATAGACCGAAAATAGTGAAAACGCAAGATGTAACGCAATACTAACTTAATCAAATTTATAGTCCCAAGTTCAAACTTAAGTTTGAAGTTGGGACTATAATTTCGACCCTAATACCAGATCGTTACACGGACATACCTGATGGTTGTGGCAAAAAATGTTCACTTAACTAATAAATAGTGAGTTGGCTTCACGAAGGCCTTTTTTCCGTGCAGTGTCACTTCTAAATCCAGATTTTTTCACTTATCATATGTCCAAAATTTATGACAGTCGTTACTTTGTTGCTTGTTGCAAGATAGTGTTGTTTGCCAAGCATTTAAAATTTCTCATTATCATCAGAAAATGATTAGAAGAACGTGAAAAACTATAAAACGACTTCTTATAGTTTAAGACAGATACTTTGTCGCGAGCTCTGACTCGTTACAGAGCCCCATTCCTTATACATTATCATTACCATTGTATTAAAAATAATCTGCATAACGCAGGAGTCAGAGTTTATCATAATAAAAAATTAAGTTCTGCAATCGATATAAAAATGCTGCCGTTCGGTTGGAAATTTCCAAGTGAGTGGATAATGTATTTAATCGTGTGGATTGACTTGACCACAAGAGTTGTGGTTGGCGAACTTACGGCCGTGGTCAAGACGACCACGGGCCCAGTGCAAGGTGAAATTCGTAGGTCTGTACTAAATTCAATAGAATACGCGGCATTTGAAGGAATTAGATACGCTGAACCACCGCTTCACTACCTTAGATTCAAGGTCAAGTGTTGATTTTGCTAAAACTAACAGAGTAGAGTAGTTTATGGTGAACATAACGATAATTCCTTACAGCCTCCTGTTCCCATTCGACCATGGAAGAAAACTCTGAATGCTACCACCCAAGCCAATTCTTGTGCCCGTCTCGAATTCGGGAAATTTCTTGGTTCGGAGGATTGCTTGTTTCTTAATGTCTTTACTCCGGTGGTATAGATTATTCAACCGAAAAACTGCCGACAGATTTTATTCCGATAGATTCAATCATACTTCTGTTATCAAACTAGGTGAATCTAACGGAAACCCCGAAGAAATTGAAGTCCGTCATAGTTTATATATATGGAGGAGGTTGGACATATGGCTCATCGACCATCAACATTTATGGGCCAGACTTTCTTGTCGAAAGAGATGTGCTGCTGGTTACTTTTAACTATCGTGGCGGAACTTTTGGTAACACTCGACAAAACAAGCATATCCTTAATGTGTTGCTCCAAATCCTTTATGTTGAACAGAGATAATTGCATTGCTGGGTTAGCAAATCTTTCGCTAACATGTTTTATTGGAATACAGCATATGGGTAGAAAATATAAGTTCCCACATTGCACCGAAATATTTATAAAATATTCTCAAAATATTTATTTGTAAAGCATGTTTAAAAGATTTCTGAAATTTGCTAGAGACGTTGAAATATAATATTTCAAGAATATTACAGAGTTGTATTTTGTAAATATTATATTTTCCGCAAGAGGCTATTTTGAAAGAAATTCTTCCATATTGAATATAATACGCACGTTCTCAATAATAATCTTATCTATTGAGAACAAATATCCCGTCCAGGATTAGTACTCACAACGTTGCCTTCATAGTATATTCACATCGAATCATGAATGAGTTATTTACAAAAGCGCCTCTGTTTAAAAAATATATGACAATGAGACAGTTTCATCGACTATGTTTGCTTCAGAGATGAGTGCGGTCGGGAAAAACGTAAATACTTACCTACTTTGAAGATTTATATATCCCTACCCATAAGATCTATTAATTGATCTATTGAGTATCAAACTAACCACTGGACTATTGAATACTTAGATATACTCAATATTTTTATCCCTCATCTGATCCGTCGATTGAAAACGATACATTAAAAAATACAGAAAGAACAAACTTTCAACAGAGTTCGATAAAAAAATTTCATTTATACCATGACGCGTTTTCCAGTAAATTCCAATAAGGCTTCTAGTTCAATTTCAGATTTTTTTCCATTTCCAAACAATCGTATGTTTGATGAAAATTGATTGAAAGTTCAGTTATATCAATTCGAATTATAATAAAGGGAAGAAGGTATAGGTCCCTATTTATTAAGAAACTAGGTCGGCTTCGCCCCCCCCCCCCCCCTATTCGTACTTCATCCAACGTCGCACGCTTCACGTGCTCCCCCCCCCCCCCCCTCTTTTTGTTCGTTCTAAAAATGTGAAAATCATAATAACGACGTATTATGCCTCTGTTTACGCAATTTCAATAAAATGATATTCATATCCAATTGATATAATTCTTCACGCTTGCTTGTATGATAGAATTTCGAACCATTAATTTTCGAGTCATGAATGAATGAAATTTTTTTGTTGAATAAATAAGACCTCCCTTTGCAATCGTAGTCGAATGTTTACCATATCTATTTGTGAGAGGTAGAGTTTAGATTCAATTCGTTAAAGAAAATTGAAATCTGAATTGAATCCAAATCTAATTCTAATAGTTCGGATTTTTCCTAATCTCTCAATGATCACCCAAGCCCAGGATTTTCTTCAACGTTTGCCCTAATTCTAACTGCAATTTTAACTCTAAACTTGATTTCTTTGATTGTCTCAAACTTCAACTTCAACTCTTAATCTGAATTAAATTCCATGACACACTTGAAACGACTCGCTCAAAAACCCATGGCCAACTTGAAACGACTCGCTCAAACTTCATGGCCAACTTGTAACGACTCACTCAAAATTCCATGGCCAACTTGAAAATTTTGTAAATTTTGTAAATTTTGTAAATTTTGTAAATTTTGTAAATTTTGTAAATTTTGTAAATTTTGTAAATTTTGTAAATTTTGTAAATTTTGTAAATCTTGTAAATTTTTGTAAATTTTGTAAATTTTGTAAATTTTGTAAATTTTGTAAATTTTGTAAATTTTGTAAATCTTGTAAATTTTTGTAAATTTTGTAAATTTTGTAAATTTTGTAAATTTTGTAAATTTTGTAAATTTTGTAAATCTTGTAAATCTTGTAAATTTTTGTAAATTTTGTAAATCTTGTAAATCTTGTAAATTTTGTAAATCTTGTAAATTTTTGTAAATTTTGTAAATTTTGTAAATTTTGTAAATTTTGTAAATTTTGTAAATTTTGTAAATTTTGTAAATTTTGTAAATTTTGTAAATTTTGTAAATTTTGTAAATTTTGTAAATTTTGTAAATTTTGTAAATTTTGTAAATTTTGTAAATTTTGTAAATTTTGTAAATTTTGTAAATTTTGTAAATTTTGTAAATTTTGTAAATTTTGTAAATTTTGTAAATTTTGTAAATTTTGTAAATTTTGTAAATTTTGTAAATTTTGTAAATTTTGTAAATTTTGTAAATTTTGTAAATTTTGTAAATTTTGTAAATTTTGTAAATTTTGTAAATTTTGTAAATTTTGTAAATTTTGTAAATTTTGTAAATTTTGTAAATTTTGTAAATTTTGTAAATTTTGTAAATTTTGTAAATTTTGTAAATTTTGTAAATTTTGTAAATTTTGTAAATTTTGTAAATTTTGTAAATTTTGTAAATTTTGTAAATTTTGTAAATTTTGTGAATTTCTAAATTTACTGAAAGTTTTGAAAAATTAAATATTCTGAAAATTAAAGAATTTTGAAAACTTTGAGAAATTTTTGCCATGAGGGGACTTCCGGCCCAGGGGAGGCCTCTTTGACATAGAATTAACTCTATATACTACACAGCTGCGGCGGCGGCGAGATCTTTTTATAATATAGAGAGATACAGATCAAATCAAGTTCAAATTTTTCAATGTTGTAAAAAAATTTCATTCTAATACTTGCAAAATCCAATATGCAGCGCTTATTTGAAAGTTGTGAAATATTGTTGAAGAATTGGGATGGGATGGTTTATTTCGTAGGTAATGTTTAGAAATATTATTATTTTATTAATATTAATATTGGCAACTTGTTTACCTTCAACAATATTTTCGAATCTTGAAGTGACGATATTGTAATATAATATTTGTGATTTTTTCCCATCAGAATTCCGACCTACAGAAATTACGTATTTGAACTCATGTGGGAGAACTTAGTCGATTTTAATTCGGATATTTCCTATCAAGTCGCTAAGACAACAATTTCTGAATAACTTTAAGCCTCAGGATACTTCACATCTCTTAAACTTCTAACAAGAACTGGGCACGATAAAGTCAAATTGCGCCGTTTTTATTGGCCAAAATCCCGATGGGAAAAATAATCCGACAAATACCCCTCAAGCTTTAAAATTAATCGGGTATTTCCCTTAAACTTCGCTGCGTACAAGCACATGTTTCACGATTTGCAATCTCCAGTGCTTGTGCGTGGGTATTTTTTTTAACCCGCAAAACTTGACTCTTGTTTGTATGCAACGAAGTTATCGGGAAATACCCGATAATTTTGAAGGTCTTGGGGTATTATTACTGATTATTTTTCCCATCCGAATTTCGACCAATAGAATTGCACCATTCGACGTCACGTGGTACAACCTGCACGGAATAATACTGATAATTTTTTTATAATTTTGTCTGTTGCTATGTATATAAAAAAAATATATAAAAAAAAATCATTTAGTTGCGTTAACCATCTGTCAAACGGACACATTGAATTCAATTGTGACAGTCGAAGGATTTTACGAAACATAAACCGTAAGTTTCGTCTCATGGTGCAATTCCGTTGGTCGCAATTTGGATGGGAAAAATAATCCCCCGAATACCACCCGAGCTACGAAATTAATCTGATATTTCTCTCAAGGTTCCCACACAAAAATGAGTTCGTCAAGTTTTCCAGTAACCTGGGAAACTTGACTCGTTCATTTGTTTGCAACGGACCTATCGGGAAATATCCGATAATTTCGAAGCTCTTATGGTATTACAAATGAATATTTTTCGGGGCTTGATTTTTACTAATCTCAGAGCGGTATTTTTGGTAATCGAGTTTATTTGTTAACAACTTGATCGGAAATTCCACCCGGATATTGCACGGTAGGTCTTCATTTATTTTTAACCAATGCAAGATTTCCATACATGCCCGGTTTTCTCGAATACTGCTCTATGCTTGGTCGAAATTCAGACTCAAGAAATAATCCGATAAATACCCCTTGATGTCCAAAATTGATCGTAATATTTCCCTCTAGTTTCTCTGCTTAGCAACGATTTTATTATACGAAACTTCTCCTTCTCGATGCTCAGCAACCAAACAATCGGGCAATATTCCAACAATTTTTGAGGTCTCGGGATATTACTACTGAATATTCGACTGGAAGCTTACGGAAGTCTTCCTGTGCAATAAGATATTCCAAATATTCTTGCAATATTCAGACAATGCTATGAGCTATGTGTGGATTGCAGTACGAAATCTATAATACGGCATATGATCGGACAAATTCTTTTCTCCATTCCGAACTGCTTAGAGTTAACCAACCCACATCCAAAACCCACACAATTATAAGACTATTGTAAATTCTAAGATACAGACTTTTGATTGAGAGTTTCATACTAACGTCAATGATTGATTTCTAAATTACCAGATAGAAACTTCAAGATAAAATTTTTTCAAGCTAAGAAATGTTTGTGCCAGGCTAAATATTTTATTGTTACGGTAACAAAGTTTTTAATAGACTACTAAATAATAAAATGCAGCTTCAGTATAAGCAAAAGATTTTGCCGACTCAGAAAACTGGTTTTGTGCATCTGTAAAAGATATAAGTGTGACTTCAAATTCGAGCCTGATTGATCAATTGGCCAAAATATGGCGCTGCTTGATAGGATTCTTGAGCCTAAATCATCCCAATGCAACCGGAAATGCCGGCCTCAAGGATCAGAATCTCGTTTTGAAGTGGGTACAGGCAAATATACAATTCTTTGATGGTAATCCGAAAAACGTTACATTGATGGGTGCCAGTTCTGGAGGTATGTCAGTAGGATATCACGTAATTTCGGACGCTTCTGTAGGTATGATGAATTTTCTTACCAATTCACTGCACAACAATGATTGAAAAATTCCACTGTAAAATATTTTTATCCAACCCGTGTTGGCAATACAATTGAATTTACGATAGAAAACCAAAATTCAATTTACTTATGGTAAAATTGAAGTTAACTTATGTGAAAAAACACAACTTAATTAACGAATTTAGAAGACTGTGCCTCAACTAATACGACTTATGTAATGACTTTAGCAGAAATGTACATCGATTTTTCCCTTATACTCGTGCAGTATATTTTATATACCCGGTTTGTAAACGATCTTCCTACACTGTGTAGTAATTCTACTTACATTATTTTTAACAGTGAACCAGAATACCGACTTTTTCCTTGATTGATCAAATCGTCTATTTTTCATTGCAGGCCTTTTCCACGGATCAGTATCAATGAGTGGTACGCCAATAATGCCCTGGGGTTTTCAGACACCAGCGCAAGCTTTGAAACGTGCTCAAAGAATCGGTCTCATGTTAGGCGTTACCCGGACTGACGAGGAAAGCCTCCTTAAGGTTTTCTACGAAACTCCGGCTGAACAACTCGCGTCCATCACGTTCGCCTTGCAAGAGGTATTATTTAATGCATGAAATTCAAGTACTTCCGTCTCCCGTATACAACGAACGATTTATTCCCGAACAGATCGTAGCGTTCACTCCAACGATTGAGAATAAGAGCATCGCCACTGATGTCTTCCTCTCAAAGTGCTCCGTCCAAAAGTATTTCACGGGAAACTTCACCAAAGTACCTCAGATTCTCGGTTTTATGGCACAAGAAACATTGACATTTGCGTCATGCAGAAACAGAAGTATAAATTAGAGAGATATGGCAATGAATATGCTAGAAAAATTGCTTGGTTTGGAAGACAAAACGTTCGGTTGAACGTAGACAATAACTACCGCCCAATGATTTTTGCGCATTCCACTGAAGATGCAATATATTATTATCTCTTCCACACCCACAGGTTTTGTCTTTCCTTAAATGTTGACAAGACAAGTTGATTTGTTGTTAATTAATTTTCTGATATCCAGTCTGTATTTTGTGGTTAATTTTTTTTTGCACATTAATACTCCGGTTATAAAGCTCGGATGCATAGACCATAAATCAATTTCCAGATGCATTTCATTGACAAATACAGTATTGATACATCGGAATAAAAATTACAATACTCACGTTCGGTAATTTTTTAATACTAGGATCGTGCAAGCCTTATACTAGTCTTCAATTACGAAAAAGTATATTAAGTTATATAGACGAGTCATAGATCTTATATCGTTTTATATATTGCATTTACTTATATTTTCAACCGTGTTTGTTAGCCCGCGCAGAAAAAAAGGACCGGAGGGACTCCCGCGAGGAAGATATTGTTTACGATTTCGACGAAGATATGGAGGAAGATATCTTGGTCGATGTCTTCCTCGATATCTTCTTCGATATCTTGGTGACATCTTCTTCGATATCTTGGTGACATCTTCTTCGATATCTTGGTGACATCTTCTTCGATATATTTGTCGATATCTTCCTTGATATCTTGGTCGAGTATCTCGTCGATATCTTCCTCGATAACTTGAACGATATCTTCCTTGATATTTTGCAGAATATCTGATTCAATATCTGGTTTGATATCTTTGTCGATTTCTTGGTTGGATATTATTTCGGAATATTTCGCATATTCATGACGATTCCCAAATTTCCACTTACCGGGAGTGCTTTTGATATTCTCCTCTTTTATGGCTTTCTATACGAACACGACCGTGGTGGTGTGTAATATCTGCGCCGCAAGATATTACACACCACCACATTTTTTTTCAATATATCGAAAATTGGCCGTGCAGGCCTTCCGCAGGTCTCTCGCGGGCTTTCAACGGGACTCACCGGAAACCCGGAGGGACTCCCCCCGGGTCTTTTTTTCTGCACGGGAGGGATATACATAGACAGGCTCTTTGTTCTCCAAATCAATTCGATATGTCCGTTCAGGTTTTTCAGTTAGGCAATAACATTAACTATCACTAACGTCACATTCTACAGATATGGACATTTACTTCAAAGTAATTCAGGATGCCATTGATGTAGTCACGTATATTGGCATGGATATACCTGAAACGCTAAGTTATTTCCTAAATATTTCTTCTAATGTGGATTTCGAGCATATGAGTGAAGCGGAATCTGATATCCTTCGAATAACAGTCACCGTAAGACCCATAATAATATACATTTTGCTATCATAATTACGATTTGGATTATTCTGATTACCCAGATATTTTTTTAGCAAACGACGGATATACTCTTCATAACTCCGATCGATCTTGCCCAAAGAATTTTTGCTGCTTATAACGAGAACCAACCATTGTTCTACTACCGTATCACTTTCGTTCCCGAATATGCTCCGCATTCTCTAGTTTGTAGCTGTTTAATGAAAGGTCAGTGCTTGATAAAACCTAGTTAAGAAACGACTTTGAACATCAGAGTAAATGCGACCCTAGCAGATCGGACCACGACCAAAATCACGGTGAAAATCACGCGAGAGTTTTAACATCGAACATCACGGCAGAAACCAAGGACCTTCGTTACCGTTTGAGGTTGCGTGATTTTCGGTGCTATCGAGGGCCCGTGGTTTCTGCCATGATTTTCGGTGTTAAATCTCACGCGTGATTTTCACCGTGGTTTTCAGCGTGATTACGATCGTGATCCGATCTGTTAGGGGATTTTTTTATAACATATCATGTAACAAGAGCGTAAAAGACGATTTTACGTCTACGTGCTGACCAGTGCTAAGTCGTAAAGCGTACGCCTGCGTTACATTTGATATTTTTTGCAACAGTGTGCAGAAAATTCGTGCATGTAAATAACTTATAATATAGCGATCAATCGAGAAATGAAAGACATGAGGCGCGAGGTAGGCGCAGAAGCGGGTACACGGAAATAAAGTTGTTGGGTGCACCCAAAAAGTAGTTGCCCGGACTAACTTTTCGTAAGTCCGTACAACGCTGAATTTTTTGAGTTGAGGCTTTTCGATAGGTGCACAACGGGGGTTGCAGTGACCATCATCTATTTTACGGTTGGGTGCAACCCACCGGTGAGTTGGCACAACGCATTTACCAAACAGAACACATTGGACCCGGCTATCGATAGAAATTGGGCGTATTCATAAAAAATGCAATGAATTGAGATATGGTCGATAATATTAATGCGGCTTGAGGTGCTTCTTGATCAAATTGATACGCTTTGGGATTACGGCTAATATTATTAATTCGGTTCGAGATGACTGTTCATAAAATTAAGACGCTTTGAGGTTATAGTATTCGATGTCTTATTTGATATGTCGAAGAGTGCATTCCAATATGAGTGTGGAATCATATCCATCAATAGCATTTCTTTGCAAAAAATACCCATCAATAGCATTTTTTTGTAACATAATGTCTATCGGTACCGTTCTTTTGCCCAAAATGTCCATCGATAGCATTTTTTTTGCAAAAAATATCAATTGACAGCATTTTTTACAAAAATTGTTTATCGACAGCATTTTTTTTGCTGTTGAGGGTGCAGAGTGGCATTTGCCAGGGATCCAAGCAAAAATACTTTTTTGTTATTTAAAAAAAAAAAAAAAAAAAAATAATAATAATAATAATAATAATAATAATAATAATAATAATAATAATAAAACGGTGATTAGCTTATAACTACAAGAATATATTTGTATTGTCGATGGACGGAGCGGCACGGAATTCATTGCTACGCATTAAAAAGAGTGATATACTTATAGCAATATTATCGGTAGAATCGACAAAGTACAATTTCACGCATCCGACCGATAGAAAGAGAAAGTAAACAAGAAGGTCCTTTTTCGTTTTTTTTCCTCTGTGTATGAGTCGATTATTTGAACGCGAAAATCACAGTTTTTCATTTCACATCTGCCTTTTTGGGCTCGTATTACTCGAACGTTTGAACGCAAAAAAATGAATTCTTCGTTTCAAGTCCGCAAGTTGTAAAATTGATTTTTACGCGCCGTGTTGAAGTAAGTAGGACTTTATACCCCAAATAGCGCGGTGTGGAGTCGAATTTCCTGCACACTGTTGCAATAAAGAATTTTTAACCAACTGTGAATGGTATTCTTTCTATTGTGCGGAATGATTTGGTAATTTTTCGAGAACTTCGCAATGACAAATTATTTATTTATCATATGCATTTGGGGAACTCAGAGGAATCACTCAGAGATTCATTTTTTTCGAATTTATCGAATATTTTTTTAACTAATAATAAGCTTCATAACCTAACACAATGTTGTTATTGGGGATATTTTTAGTAGATCCAAAAAAGTTGATTATTTTCTCTTGTCACAATGTATTAAAATTCTCAGTAGCCAAGTTTTGGAGATACATGGGCAAATCATCTTTAATCTTAACAGGTTTAGAGACGTCTAAATTTTTTCTTATTTCCATGATCCATGCAGCAGCAGCACATGTGGACGATATAGCATATCTCTTTTATTCTCCACGACTTAACTACACATTTGCACCCAGCGATCGTATGACTCGCAGTATCCATCGAGTTACGACAATGTGGACGAACTTCGCAAAATATGGGTAAAAAGCAATATGGAGTTTTTTTATCGGTGTAGTGAAAATATATAAAAAGTGTCTTGTTAGTCAAAATTCATAAGCGGCGAGTGTCGCAATCAGAGGAGTTCAGAAAAAGCTTACTTCTCGGACTTGTGAAATAAAATTGTATACGAAACTCATGCGAGAAACTTTTTCTCAACTCGACTTCGGCTCATGCTGCAAACCCATCCTTATCTGAAAAAGGTTCATCGCACTCGTATCGTGATATACTGTTATTCCAGTGAGAGAAACGCTTTGCGTGCATAAATCCTTATTAGACACGTTATGAAAAAAAATTTCGTAGGGTACTTGTGCGATAAAAGTTTTCTTAACTTACTGACGGTTTCTACACTAACCTTGGGCCCGTGCTGCAAACTCACATCCTTAAGTACATGACTTTTTCTGACGAGGATGAGTTTGTAGCACAAGCCGAAGGCGAGTGTTGTCAATCAAACGAGTTGATAAAAAGTTTTTCGCATGAGTTTCGTATAGAATTTTATTTCATTAGTGCGAGAAGTGCTTCCTTATCGCACGGAGTTGCATAAGCAATTTTATTTCACGCACTACTATCGTGAGGTGATATAATATAAATTGTTCGACAAAAATGTTTACATGGCATATATAATTACATGTATTTCTTTCCGTAGTATTTTCCGAGATTTTTTCTCATTTTTGGTCTTTCGTAGAAATCCCACCCCAACATGGGTTGATGAGTACCCATTAAACATCACCTGGCCGAACTCCGGTGCGAAGGGATATTCTCTCAACATTGCAGAAGAACTTATAGTTGAGTCAAGGCCTATGAATGACTTCCTGCAGAAAATAGAATCCTACTACTGGGTATTTCTTTCTAAAATCAATGCATGCAGCTGATTATTAGACAGTCTTTTCCATATTCATTAAACCATCCAGATCTAGATCTTTAAGAGGTCCACATCAGCTTGGGCCCCGAGAATCAGGTCAATTTTGAACATTTATTTCAACGAGAGTATTTAAATGATGATGTCACGATTTCACACACGTTTAATCCGTAGTCTTGCGGCGTTTTAGATTTTTTTAAAATTGGTACCCGTGGAACAACAATTAAATTATTCTTATCCATTAAAAATGCCAGCGGATAATCTATTCATCCGATTCACTTAAAGTTCGGACATAGCATACGCTATAACATTCTGTATTGTATCATGAGATATTTTGATTACATTTTGTGAAATGCTATAAATTCGGAGTAAAAAAACATTTATTTTCATTTTAGAACGGAAAGTACGATTTCAATAAAGAATTGTCAACGAGTGTATAGGGAACCATGTGGTTATGGGATGGAAAATATTATAAACTATGCTCAGTCCGAACTTATAGTGAATCGATAGAATAGATTATTCGGCGGAACTTTGTTAACATCATATTCACTCCATTTTTATCGATATTTTTTAACGAAAAAGACTTAGACTCCTTATGCATTGCCAATTGCGTCTAAAATCCCATCCTCGTCACCCCAATATCTTCATCAGAAAAGAATAAGAAGAACCGAGCTGTTTTTTGAGCTTACGTTTATGCGGCTAAGTGTACATAATAATTGTCTATTCTATTTTGTATATCTGCATTTGGTATAAACAATTCTGTATTCTAGAATAATACGAAAATAAATGGTACGGTTCAACCACAACAACTCATGAAGCAAGCGAATGATTTAAAGTTCCACTACTATTTTATTTTCACAACTAGCGTGTCATCGTAATTTAATGTTAACGATACTAGGTCATTGTCTAAATATGCAAAACTGTTGTGAGGCTACAAAAAATGAATCATATTTTTATTCGAAGCCATGTTATATAATGTCGCTATGTATCTCTTATCTTAACTGAAACATTATGATAAATCATATCCATGTGTAATCGAGAAATATTGCGTCTAGCCGTTTAATATTTCAGCTGAAACATTTACGCATGGAAAAGAGTAATCGCTTTTCATTATAGTGAGATATTTTTTGATTTGCAGATAAACATTTATCTGTAATACGAAGATTTATGTTACTAAGGGGACCCCGTCGCCTAAAAAAACCATAATATTTTTTTTCCTTAAATGATACCCTTTTACTAAAAAAATGTTACACTTAGAACTCGTAAACTACATGACAAGCATTGAAACTCTGTACACGGAAAAAAATACTTGATTAAAACAACCAAGCGCTTGGTTATATATACGCCAGCCGATTGATTGGTTAGGAGAACCAAGTTATTGGGCAGCGCCACCAAGCTCATTGTAATACAACCAATAACTTGGTTGGCATAACCAACAATTTCATTGATCTAACCAGTAAATCGGCTGATGCGTATATAATTAAGCGCTTGGTTGTTCCAACTAAGCCTTTTTTTCCTTGTAATCTTGTAAAGACGTGATGAGCATAAAGATGGTGTGAGGTTAAAAATTGAATTTTCAACTTGTCGTAGCTTTCAGATCAAACTGATGAAGGAATTTTAATGCCCAACGTCTTATTTTATCTGCCAAAGCGTGGATCCTCGATTAAATGCATAGCGATTCCGGATGCAGTGAAAATTAGATTTAGAAATATTTATTTACACATTTAAAACCATAGCTTTGTCATAAAGACCTGAATCAAGAATATCATATTTGTTCCAGAATGTACTCTTCGACAGATAAAATATGATATCGAACATTTAAACTTATGACTGGTTTAGTCTGAAAGCTACGAAAAGTTGAAAAATTTAAATTTTACCTCACACCGTTCAAGTACATGTACTAGAACCATCCCATGGGATGTCGTTAAAAAATTGCAGAATTATAATCCTTATTATGTATTCAATGAGAGGTGAATGTAAGATTTCTTGAGACAAGTGTATCATTTACAGAATCTTTTTGTATTATACCTTTCCCTAGGTAAGTGTGTCTCTTTCAGTATATGGCGCATCTTGTACCATGACTATCGATATGTATGATGTTTTTCCGGTTTCTCTGCCCAATGGATGCAGCACACTCAATTTTTTCAAATGTTTCACTGTATTATTCGCGTACGCGTGATTTTTTAAAATTAACATTCGCTTTGTAAAAATTACGAAAGCGCGTGCCTTCTGAGATAGAAGGTGAATCGTGAAAACTTTTCAATGTCAGTTCTTTCCGTTTGAAAATGCTTCTATTGATTTTGAACTTATTTATTTTAATTAAGGCATTAAGTGCCATTCACTCTATATAAATACAAAATACATAGTGAAAAAACTCGAGGCAATAATTAATCATTGTTCACTTAAAAATTTATGTAGACATAATTACAGTTATCAGGCCATATGTGAAATTCCGCCGTTATTTTCCAAGACGAGAAAATTACAGATTAAGGTGATCAATTATCGTCATCACGTACAATGACCCTTTTATCTTTTTTTTTTTCATTTTCAAGTTGGCCATAGAATTTTACGCGAGTCGTTTCAAGTTTGCCATGGAATTTTGAATGATTCGTTTCAAGTTGGCCATGGAATTTTGAGCGAGGCGTTTCAAGTTTGTCATGGAATTCAATTCAGGCTTAGAGTTAAAATTGGAGTTGGAGGCAATCGAAGAAATTAAGCCAGTTACCGACAGAGAACATCATCTTCAGGCTACTCAAGTGTAGAGGTTAAATTGCAGTTAGAATTGGGCTGAAGTTGGAGAAAATCCCGGGCTTGGGTGGTCATTAAGAGATTTGGAAAAATCTGAACTATTTGAGTTAGAATTAGTATTACAGTTAGAGACAATAAAAAAAAACCGGGCCATCAAAATCAAAAACCTCAACAAAAATTGCCGAGCCATTCTCCGAAATGTGTATATTTTCCGTGACACATTTATTACAGTTTTGGTACCGACCAAGCCGTAGCTCTCATTTACGACTTATTCGATTTAGACTCAATTCAGATTTCAATTGCCTCCAACTCCAACTTTAGCTCCAAATATGGATTGAATCTAAACTCTGTCACAAGTAGATACGGCGAAAATTCGAATAAGATTGCAAGGTGAGTTTTTTTTATTCAGCAAAAGTTTAATTTATTCGTCGCTCGAAAATTTGTAAATCGAAATTCTATCGTATAAGCCAGCATAAAGAATTCTAATTGGATATGGACATCATTTGACTAAAATTGCGTAGGAAGAGGTATACTACGTCGTTATTCTGATTGTCACATTTCTAGAACGGACAAAAGAGGGGTGGGGGCGGGGAGTGCGCGAAGCGCTTAGGGGGTAAAGCCTCTCTAGTACTATTATAAAACTATAGGCCTATAGACCTATAGACTCTTAACGCCTATAGGTCATTGAGAAATTTGGGAAAATCCGAACTATTACAGGTAGAGTTAGATTAGAGTTAGAGACATTAAAAAATCCGAGCCATAGACATTCAGGCACTTAAACCATATAGGTCTATATACGTTACGCCTGTAGACCTATACGCCTATATATTTCAGACGGAAAAAAAACTTTAAAATATTTTCATATGTTTTGGGAGGGAAAAATATTTAAGGAACATGTTGTCGCTTTTTCTTGTTTAAGATATCATCATGACTAATCATGACTACATAAAGAGCTTAAAAAATCTAATAATAATTAAGGCCCTATCCGATGTGAAATTTTCCGTTAATTACAATTTTTATTTTATTCGGTGCGTAAAACGTGGTTTTATTTCATTTTTAACCCACTATTTCGATGTATTTTTGCCAGCAGACAACGAATATGTTATGTTTTTAAAAATCGTGATATTTTTCACTGAAAACCCAGAAATACATTACTTTTTTCATTTGAAACAAAATATGATCTATTCAGATATCCCCTTGAACGATAGTATCATACTAGTGCGACAAAACTTTTTTTGACTTGTGCAGGAATCTCAAACTTTCTGCTCTTGTAGTGTAATATACTATTTCGCGCGAGTATCGTACCTATTTTTATTTCACGACGTGTGTAAACAAAGTTCCACGCACGCTTCGCTTGCGCAATCGCGATTTGCCCACAGAGTGAAATAAAAATTGTAATTAACGGAAAATTTAACATCGGATAGGGCCTTAAAATTCCCCAAAATCGATCAAAGTGTCGACTTTTCGGTGTCAAGTTTTTCGTGCCGACTTTTCGGTGTCGAGTTTTTTCTGCCGACTTTTCGGCGTGTCGAGTTTTTCGTGTTGACTTTTCGGTGTCGAATTTTTCGTGCAGAGTTTTTGGTGTCGAGTTTTTCGTGCCGAGTTTTCGGTGTCGAGCTGTCTGCGTGTACAGTCTTTCTGTGTCGACTTTTTGTGTAGACCTATCTTTGTGTAGACTTGGAAGGTGTAGAGTCGGTCCCCTGCCTAATAATTGTGGTTGGATTTGAAGGATCGTAAATAACATAGAAAATGGGGATGATCCGAGAGTTCGAGAGTTAAACCCAGGTCACTTTGCCTTGGAATGCCTCATATACAATGAGATGTACACATAAGATCCCAATAATAATCAGCCTACGTCATCTTTGCAAAAGCTCGTCAACTTCACACCGCCAAGACCACTTCGTCATCGTGCAATTGCAGTACTTGCTGATCCAATTGGATAAGTGTACTACTTTCTTTCCCCACCAGTGCGATTGGTCAAAAGACAACGGTGATTGTTCGTGTCGGAGAGTATATAAGAAAAAATGTCGTTAATATTCGGATCTTAGTAGAGAACTTGTGGCTTTAACGCAGAATCGTTTCTGCCACATTATCATGAAAAACACGATTCTTTTACTTTCAACGGCCGTGCTTACCGTCATCATCTTCACAGTATTTGCCGCTGCCGAATTAACAGTCGTTGTGGATACAGCAACTGGCCCTGTACAAGGTGGAATACGGAGTACTGTAAACTCGGTGGAGTACGCATCATTTCTGGGTATTCCATATGCTAAGGCCCCTCTCGGTGAACTTAGATTCAAGGTAAATTAATATTGAAGTGCTACAAAGACGAGTCGAAGTTAAAAATAATAATGACGATGATGGTTCAGTGATTTTAAAGTGATTTTTTAAAAATCACTGAACCATCATCTGATGAAACCATACTATTTTTGACAGCCTCCTGCAAACGTTGATCAATGGACCAAAACGCTTAACGCCACTGTCGAAGGAGCGGATTGTCCTCAGATTGATCCCGACACAGGAAATTTCAAAGGCAATGAAGACTGCTTATACCTGAACGTCATGACTCCAGTGGTATTGTTCAATTAAGCTTACTTGTAACAAAAAAAATTGGGTCAATATGACGACATGCACTTTCGACCAAAAATCTATCAGATCTGTTTCCAATTTCAGTTGATTCTCTAATAACCGTGCAACTATATGGAGAGTCAACTGCATGTGAAAAAATATCTAGTTCATTTTAGATGTCTCCCGGATATCTTTGGACGTGTTTTGGATGTCCATAAAGAAAATGTAGATTAAATACATATTATAAAACGATAATGCATCGTAAATGACTCTCGAAATCTGATATGAGGACAAATAGCGCTATATATTTTCCCGCAAAATTTATCATGTTAAATTACTGATAACTGAAAAAATTCTTCACATTAGACAAATCTGCCCGCAACCCCAAAAGAACAAAAATCTGTAATGGTATGGATATACGGAGGTTCATTCGCATCTGGAACGTCATCACCAAAGAGGTACTGTCCGGATTACTTGATTGAACAAGATGTGGTGTACGTCTCTTTTAATTATCGTCTCGGGCCATTAGGTAATTAGAAGACTTTCTTGTGTTCGGTATGCTAACGTTGCGGAATAGTTAGTCGCTATCGGGCTGTTAATATTTTCAGGCACATCAAATTCACGTATATTTAAAGTTGTATCGAATAAAGGCTTCATAGTTTTCTAACGACTAGGAATGCATTTCAGACTTAGGAAAGTTAATTCTTACTCGCAACAATTATTTGTTCTGAGTGCAATTCCAGCAGTTATCCAATGAAGCAAATGATGGTTCGCTCGGTTTACAATATTCATGATAATTTCTGAGAAACTTTTCAATTTTTTGGGTTTCCACGAAGGTTTCCTATCTCTGAATCATCCAAATGCAACTGGTAACGCCGGACTTAAGGATCAGGTGTTCGCTCTTAAGTGGGTACAGAAAAATATAAGAAATTTCGGTGGCAATCCAAATAACATCACAATTTTTGGTCAAAGTGCTGGAGGTGTATCAGTTGGATCTCACATACTCTCTGATGCTTCTGCAGGTACGTCAAATTTACGCTAAACAGGGTTTCATTCGTGTTTACAAATAATTATCAATTTTCATTACTTTTATGCAGGCCTTTTTCACGGTGCGATCGCCATGAGTGGAACGCCATTGGGACTTGGAATATACCAAACTCCTGAAAATGCTGAAGCTGAAGGCAATCGTCTCGCTTCATCTCTAGGAGCTAACTCCACCAACAAAGATGAAATTTTCCAGGTGCTCTCCGAAGCTTCAGTCGAAAATGTGATTACCACCGCATCTAAGATGGACTCGGTAAATCAGTTGTAATTTATTGTTCGAGAACAGCTATTGAGCCTTGCACTCAAAGAAATCAGTCTGATTGCTTTTTTTGAAAACCAATGAGGAATTTATTTGAATTAAACAAAATTTGATTTGAAATTACTTAGATTTATTTGCATGGAATGAATTCTATTTGGTCGAAATAATATCCTATAATCTATTATGAAGTCATATGAACAAAAAAAACCTTGGAAATTGCCTCCTAATTATTTTTTGCTTTCGACAAAGCTATTACATCTATTAGGAAGCCAAAATTGATCAACATACTTCCTCATAGAAGTAGCTTCGTAGAAAGCAAAAAATAATGCGGAAGCAATTTGCAAGGTTCTCCTTGCAGGCTTGTTCACACTCGGAAGAAATTTTTATACAAATTCAGAGTGAAGTAAAATTTTACCGCTCGACCGATTTGTGTAGGATTGTTACTCAAAAATTGTGTAATGATAGTCCATGTAAATATGTAATATGAAAACTAAATTAAAACTTGATACCTAGTAATTTGCATGAGCGAGCGCTCGAACGAGATTTTTCAAATAATTCAAAATGCCATAAAATTTGAACCACTCGACCGATTAGTGTTAAACTTGTACCAAATACTTTTTTAAATGGTCGTCTAAGTGTAAGGAAAATTAAAGATAGATCTGTGGAAAATTTCGATTTTTTTTTTTTTTTTTTGTAAAAGCTTTTTTTTTTCTTTTTTTCACCAAAATCCAAATTTTCTGACATGTCAAGAGTTAATTGGACTAAAATCTTAATTGGAAATCAATAATCGTAAAATCATATCTCAGAATTTGCATGAGTTATAGTATTTGCAGACATTTTTGAAAAAATTGAAAATGTCATAAAATCAGAACGACTCGACAGATACTCGCAAAATTTGGTACACATAATGTTTCACGGGTAGCTCTTTTATGTACTAAATCTTAGCCCGGTGCCTCTTTAATTGCGAATGTTATAGCGTGAAAACGATTTCTTCACAATTTTAAAATGCTGTGAAATCTAAATTTTCGAACCGATTCGCGTCATCTACAATCCCAAACAGTATTCTATGATAACCCACTTGCATACAAAATTAAAAGAGCATTCATCGAAAATTGCGACAGTTATCGTGGAAACAAAGCAAAGTGCGTGCACACGCGTGCACACACACACACACACACACACACACACACACACACACACGCGCGCGCGCGCACGCCGCATGCACGCGGATTTTATTTCGATCAGATGGAATTCATTTCATTCAAATAAATCATATTGACTTCAATTAAGTTTTATTCGGTTCACGGTAAAATTCTAACGCTTTCGAGAAGATCTCGTATTCGAAATAAATAAACTTATTAAGCCAATTACTAAGTTCGAATTCGGAATGGACATCAATTTTTATTTTGTGTATTAACAGTTGTATCCACTGTTCGGGCCGACAGTCGAAGACGAATCCATCGCTACGGATGTATTTATGCCGCAATGCACTCTCATTAAATACATCAGCGGACAATTTAATAAAGTACCAACGATTTTGGGATTCACGGAACAAGACGCAGCTTACTTTTTTAAGCGTACGTAAAATCGATTATATACATATCGCCCATATACTGAAAGGTTGGAATGTAATTACAACTAATAATAGTAATGTTCATATAATTCTTAATTGTACGAACGACCCTGCACAGCGTTGGCACCGGTGATGCAATTTCTCAGCAAAATACTCGACCAGCTTGCTGCTCACCGCTCCAAATGGCCAAAAAAACTCGCCGATGCTCAGGATATAGTTACCTCATGGGCCGGTCATGATCTCGATGCTGATCAACTTCAAACGCTCATCAACGTAAATATATATATGATCTGTTATTTTTATTTAAACACTTTCCTGGCGATAAATGTACGTCAATTATAATTTCGGAATATCAAGTGGGTATGTTTTATGGTTAAATTAAATTAAGAAATATAAGTTATGTATAATAATAATTTTATAATAGCAAGTATTATTTTTCAGGTTACAAGTGATTTAGTCTTTAAAGCAGGGGCTGATATCGATCAACGTCTCCTTGCTGTTTACAGTGACAAGCCTATTTATTATTATCAATTTTCGTATTCCACAGACATCATGCTTCATAATGTCTTGCAGAACAATCTTCCGGGTTAGCTTACACTTTCTTTTATGGTAAATTCGTAATTGAAACTTTCAATAATTACCACGATATTTATTTTGCTTGCTTCGCTTTATCTAAAGGTGCTGAACATGACGACGGTATTGGGTTCCTATTTTATTACCCCGAGTTGAACTACAGTACCGACGCAACGGATCCTTCCCGTATGACCATTAATAGAATGACCACAATGTGGACGAACTTTGCCAAATACAGGTAAGAATAACTAGAAAATGTAATCGAATGGAAAACGATTACTTTTTTTTTACTTTTTGATCACATACGAAGTATGTACTAGGAGAAAGTATCGCAATAAAAAATAAAAAAATCGGTGCTTTGACTTTCATAAATGTTTTGAGTGTCCCAGATTCCTAAAAATACATTAGCGAGGCTTGGTGACAACTATCGAAGTCAAATCAGTGCTAAATTTTCGTAATTGAGTTTTTAAAGTTTAATGCATTAAAAAACAAGAGTGAAGGGTGATTTTTATTGAAGTATGTCTACTTAATTCAGTGAAAAATCAATAGTGATAAATTTGCATTGACATTATCTGATTAACATTTATTTGTGATGGAATACATTTTCGTTCCGTTTTTTCCATGTATAATCAGTAACTCAGTATCAGTATCTTATTTCCTTCATCAAAAGATACTGTATGAATTCACCGCCACTATATTACATAGTGTTGATTGTTTAATAATTATAGCGTGTTTATTATGAAAGTATTTCTGTTTTTGTTAAACAACAGGCTATAATTATTGAACAATCAATATTACGTAATATCTAGGCAGTCAATTCGTGAAGTATTTTTTAAGAAACAAAATGGGTTATCACTCAGTGTAATCGGTGAAGCATCATAGATGATATTGGGGAAAAAACAACCAAAAATGTGGCCCATCGAACAAAAAGTAGATCGGTTAATCTTAATGCACATACGTCACTATTGATCCTTCACTGGATTAAGCAATATGCTTCAACAAGAATCACCCTTCACTATTGTCTTTTAATGCATTCAATTTTAAAGAATTGATTACGAAAACTTAGCACTGATTTGACTTCTATAAGTGCCGTCCGAAACCACAACAACTTTTCAAATGATCTGTGAACCGCAATGAAATTTGGTGCGTGCCTTCTGCATTCAAATCCTAGTTTTGGTATTGAAATTCAATCTCAGATCTCAACTCCTTCTGATAGTTGACCTAAAATGTGAAGAATAAATAGAATAACAATTTGAAAATTAAAAAATTTTTATTCTGTGAAATATGAATTTTGTTATAAGCATACAAAAAGAGAACTACTATCAATAATGTTGAGCAATGATAAATATACCATAATTATTCGAACCAAATATTAGATTTGAAAAACATACATGGACTGAACAGATTTGAGGTTATCAACACTAACGATATTAACATTATCCTTCTTTGACTTTGGTTAAGTATGTATATATTGAATAGATGTTATGATGCTTCGACGATGCCAGCCTGTTATATTTTTATTTTGATGGAAGTTTGGCAAATCGTAACTCGGGGTCTGAGTCTAACGATGCCGAAGATTCCGTTCCTCTTATCCTATCGATCCACCTGTACAGGAAAATTAAACATTTGGAATCTATTTATTTTTGTCCCTTTAAATTGCTCCATCAATTCGTAAATTGATAAAGTAATCCTGTTCTCGATAGAAGACAAAGGATTTCAGAACAAAAGTTGAGATAACTATCATCAATTTGGTTTTGAAACCCTTCATCTTCTATCATATTCTATCGAACTACTTTCACAGGATTACGTTGAGGCTGTCTACCGAATGTTGGTTAATACCCTAGCGAAAACACCCACCAATGTAGCCACTATGTAACCACCCTGTAGCCACCTGTGTGCCACGATGTGTGTACCTGCCGTTCTCCCACCGCTGACTTGACGTGTTCCACCATGTATTCTAGCATGTAATAAGACCTCGTTGGCGTTATTTCACCGTGTTTGCTACTATTATTGAGGAAAAAAAGAGTCTGATGGCGTTAGTCTTTTCAAGGAAGGAATATAAAAAAAAAATATCAAGAAACAACACCTTCAGAGGTTAGCTCCCTCCAACATGGTCGAACTCTGAATAACTTCGCAGTTTTATAAGCACTTCGGCTTGAAATCGCTTGCGAGAAGCGCTTTACCCGTTTGCTATCTAGCGGCATTATGCGAAACACCGATGCACTATGCCAGTGGAGGCGTATCGGTGTTTTGCATAATTCCAGTAGATGGCAAATGGCTAAAGCGTTTCTCACAAGTTATTTGGAGCCAAAATGATTATAAAACCGGGTAGATATTTCGAATTCGACGGTACTTCAGGGAGCTATCGTCTGAAGGATATGCTCCTTGGTGTTAATTTTCGTGTTCCATTGATGAAAAGGAATATATATATATATACATAATTTCGGATTCCAAATAATTAACAAAACTAAAACATGATTTTTCAATACCGTCCAGCTACGGTGGATGTACAGGAAAGAAACGCGCGGGATGGTGGAAAACCGATTGTTTCACGGTGATTTGTCAGTAGCACAGATCTGGGACTACTGTCGGCGAGGTACTGGCGACCGTGGTGTACATGGTGATATTCACGGTGGCATTCAAGGTGGCCTAACCATATATCCCACGTAGGACCCATTTTTGTATCTGCTCAATAATGGTGGCAAGCATATTGAAATATCGGTGGGATACATCAGTAACCCTATTGGGTTACGGCAATCTCAAGACAACCCGTAAAACGACGGTGGAAAAACGCCGTGAAAGTAACCGTTTGGCAACCACAATTCTACCATTGTAACTGCAAAGCAGTTGCGTTTCTGCCAACGGTATTTTATACACTTCCGACTGCCGCGACCAAAACCAACCATAAGACAACCGTCTTTCCACTGGCACGAAGTTGGTTTTATAGTCGTTCAGCGGTAAATGGTGCGGTAAAACGCGACCGGAGGTTTCGCGGTAGAAAAGTGGTTGTGGCCACGGTTACCTAATCTGACAGGGAGCCCACCATTAATGGGGCCTCACTCCGTAGTGGAATTCATGGTGGAACATGCATAGTTGGCGGTGACCAAATAGCAGGTACACACCTCGTGGAATACATAGTGGGTCAGATGGGTATTTTCGCTAGGGTAGTAGGTGCCGTTATTATGATAACCATCGTGACTTTGAGTACAAAATCATTTTTTATCGTATTTTATCAATTTTTTTTGGTGTACCAGCTATCAAGTGTATATACTGGAACTGTGCACACACAGTGCTGGATTCAGCTCATCCTGACGTTACAAAGTCTGCTTAATTCAGACGCAGCTGACGTGATCCTGACGTCCATCCAATTCCGCCATTGTACCCTCACTGTCCTGCCAACATCCGGCGTCACTGTCCTGTGTCCCGGCGTTAACATGTATTGTCCCCGAAAGATATTTTTTGAATGACTTAAAAATCATGGCTTGATATCATAACAAAAAGTTGGCTATTCGATAACTATCGGTACACTGCGAAAACAGATTCGTGGACACAACAAGCAGGCGGTGGTCAGGGGCTATCAAATAATCATTTATTTACAGAAGCAAAATGTTATGTTTCTCCAACAGTTTTTTGATTCAGGAGAACAACAGATGTTTAAGAAGGGCCGAGCGTAAAGAGAAGGTTAGGGAAAAAATAATTATTTTCTTACGTTTTGGAACGGGCGATCTAAGTTTGACCGCAAAGTTTTAACGAGTTCGTGTTCACCATTGCGACAAAATGATTTTTTATTTATTTTGCATCATTCAAGGAGGGTCGAGCGCGAGGCTTGGAGGGGATAGGCTCGGTGGCGCGCAAGGTTCGGGGCAGATCGTGTGCGAGTGAGAGGTCCGCCATGCTGCCTCTCAATCGCACGTACCAAGCGTGCCGAGATAAAGCTGCAAAGTTCCATGTAATTGCATATTGTTAACTAACGGTGAAGAACAAGTGTCTACATTTTTGTACAGAGCTTCCTGACAATATTCTGTAAAGTTTTCAATAATTTGTTTGGAACGTTTCCACATGAACTACCCTAGGAATATTAAAATGCATCGTTTATTTACAATCTGCCATAAGAATGAATGTTAAGTTGTGCAAATTAGAAAAAAAAAATTTCTCGAATATGCTGAAGACGAACACATTCAAACTTTGCAATTACACTTAGACCATTCATATCAATGCGTAAAAAAATCAGCATTTTTTTATTGATGACATTGTAACGCTCGACCCTCCTTAACGATACTTTTTACGGCGGATCGTGAATGAACAATTTTCTGGAACGTTTTCCGCAAAAGTTAATGTGGAAACGTTCCAAACAAATGATTAAAAACGGTAAAGAATCTTTCAAGGATGCTTTTTGCGAAGGTTTCAGAGATTTGGTGTTCACCGTTATTTCGCAATTAACAAATATTTAGATGGAAAAGATGATTTTTCGTTGGGAACAGTGGCCATGGCAGCGACAAAATTGTACGCATTTTACATGACAGTATCGGCGCGCGATTCAAATGTTGCCGGGGCCATTCATGAGATGCGATGGTTCGCCACGTATTGAAAGAATATTACACAAACGATTCAAAATAGATAGATGATGAAATTAGTGTGTACATGTTGTCGTTTTTGTGTCACAAAGCCGCAGAGAAGTCAACGATAAATGACGAATGTTTACAAAAATACGCGCCGGCACAACTCGCGCACGGCAGCCAACCGCTGAAAACGAAAAAGTTAATGCAGCGCTGTTGCCATGTCAGGCATTGGATAATTGAAAATAGTCGAGAGTACTTTGATAACTTAAAAAGCAACACGTAAATAATTTCGAATTGTGTAAATAAATTGAAAAACTTATTTAAACATGATATGGAATAATATAAACCGTGAAATGCTAGCTATCATGAGTGAAAGTTTTTTCCTTACAAAGTTGGACACACGTATAAACTCTTATGTATAAGCATAGGCTTTCTTCACCCGCCCCTCACCTCCCGAATTGTGCTCGGCTGTCCTTAAGGTGAGACCAATTTTCATTGAGCTGACCAAACAATCGATTGGACAGCCGGTGACAGCCTGTTTGTTGAGCCAAAGTGTAGTCTATAAAGAAACCAAAATAGCTTTGCTGAATGATGATTGCTTTCGGACAACTTACATTAAGATTTTACGGTAATATAGAAATAGCACCATTAAGTTGACATCCATATAATTTTCTCAATAATCAATCATTCTTTATAGCAACCCAACACCAAACTGGACAGGAAATGATTACCCAGGCGTGACATGGCCAGATTCTGGACGTGCAGGGAAAATGCTCGACATTGGTACTAATCTCACAGTTCAACCGAGACTAATTAACGAAGTCGCAGAACTTATAGAACTAGAAGATTGGGTATCTCTCGGCCAACGTAACGGTTGCCACGCATAATTTGGTTAATTTTGAAGATGTTTCTACACAATTTTGTGAAAGAATTAAGTGATTACCGTCTCACCCGTTACAGACCTTAACGGGTGGAACGGTACCCGTTAAGTTCAATAAATGAGATGACATTTTGAAAATAAATATAATCAGTGTTAGTACTATAATCTTTTCAGATACCGACGTTATCGATAAATCGATAAGCTGTGACGAAAATTAATTGATCACATGTAAATAAAATTATTTTTGTATCATTATAAGAATTGAAATAAAAAAAATCCTTCGTAAAAAGTTGGCGACTTTTATAAGGTTTCTCGAAATACGTACCTTCTTTTTGTGGCATTTTCATTTTTTCGTGGTACCACTTCAATCGTTTTTTACCGCCCATCCATCTAATCCGCCTCTCACTCTTTGAACACACTTAACTAACCTTACCCGAATTTCAACGCGTCCCTAGCCGTCATACATATAGAGGGTCGGATATTCTTGTAGTTTCTCGGTGTATACACGAAAGTAATTTACATAAGGGCTTATATACACTCGTGATGAGCGGAAAAATCTTTTCTTTATTACATATTCTTTAAATATAATGTCTGAAGAATATTCTCATTAAATTTCATGAAGATTGGAGCGTCAGATTTGTAACTATAAGTATTTAAACCGAGCGCCCGGTGCGTGCGGTAGTTTAACAAGCAGCTCTTTAAACGCAATGATCTCACAATCGCCTTTTTTTTTAAATACCTCCGCCGTGAGCACGTTTATTAAAAAAACTATCAATCCGATCACAAACAGATTTATACCACTTAATTATTGTAATAATAGCTAAGGCCTGGGCGAAGGGTTTCAACTTTTGTTACAAAAAACCGAAAATTTAGCACCTCAAAAAATGAATTTTTTGTTAAAAGTGTCGCTATTTTTTTTTAATGAAAATTTTTACAAATCCTCCGTCCAGGCCCAAGCCAATGTAATGTACTAATGTAATTTTTGAAATTCTGATCTTGGGATGAGCCGTTCCCAAGTTATCGTGCCCACCACAACTGATGCTCAAAAGAAGGTGCTACTGGAATACAGCTGGAGTTGGGCCATTTTGAGAAATTTTCCAATGGAACAAATTGGACAAATACATAAACATATGTACTAATGAATGTCGTCCACAGTTTTTCAATTAACATTTGTTTTCTTGTCAAAAAAAAATCAAGAAAATCTCGTTTTTTCGCCTGCTGCAAGTGGCCTTGACATCGAGGTCTCAGAATATCGTATGTCCTCGAGTTTTTTAAAATGCATTTTGTAACTTATTATTTAGATTAATCGTATACATTCATCATAACGTAAGTAAAAACTTGTTGAAAGAGACAAATGACCGATTGCAATTTTCAGTAAAATCGAATTTATGCTCGAAGTTGAAAATTTTTGTTTCGCTTATGTTCGAGGAACACAATAAATTTTGAATAATTTCAAAATAAGAATGTCTGCTTTGATGTTTGTTATGTCTGATTATATTCGGCTTATGATTACATAAATTCATCATAAAATTGTAATCTTATCAACTATATACAATTGTGTAGACAACGGTTACGTGGTTGAATTGATGTTAAGGAAAAAAAGTTCATTTTATTTTTTTACCACAGCATCAAGCTTTGTTACTTACGCTATGTCAATAATGTGCCAGTTTTATGGAAAGTAAATTTAAGTGACAGCCGCAGTTGTAGTCAATACACACATGCAAAGGAAAAATGTTGCAAAATATTGAACACTCATTCTCAAGATAATAAACTTACACACATTGAAGCATTCGGTACGATAATACCAACGGTTCGATCAGTGCTGATCTTGGCACTCAGAATTATTCTTATCTACTTTGTACTCGTATTGGCTTACAGCAGACAATGATCTTCATAATAATAATTTTTTTATCAGTGTCATAATTAATTCTGTTGGAGAGCTTCAATGGAAACCACAATAAACTCTGCACACGATCCAGAATAGATTGTTATTTATTCTCTGAGGTGCGCCTACATGCACCTGCATATACTAAGGAAAATATAGCTGTTTTATTGTGTCTACGGTATCATACCGGGTTCGTCGTAAAAATGTTCCGACCGCTGAAAATCAATTCGTCATTCACACGAGACTGCAATATATGTTTGACAGTGTTCACATCTTTCAGTAACCACTGAAACGGTGGAGGTATCTTGTTCTTGCTTTCCCCGTATATGGGATTCCCCGATAGCGGATAATCAACACTCCCGTTGGAGAGTATATAACAGCAAATATCACATTAATTCTTATTGTAGTTCAAGAAGTATCGGAAACGCCGCAAGATCGTCACAGCAAAGTTACGATGACGAGCGCAATGCTCCTTTCAGCAATTGTGCTAATCAATTGCTTTGCGATATTCGTAGCAGCCAAATTAACTGACGTGGTGAAAACAACATCCGGTCTCGTACAAGGTGAAATACTTTCTACAGTAAACTCAGTGAACTACGCGTCATTCAGGGGTATTCCATACGCTAAGGCCCCCATCGGACATCTTAGGTTCAAGGTAAAATAATAAAAAAGGCGCAAAGATTAATCAAAGATGATATAACCCGTAAAAATAATTATTACCAATTGCGATCATCAATCGACATATCTCCATTTTAGGACGCGTTGAACAGACAAATCTTAGAAAATTCAGCGATTTCGGAATCGATTTTTTACCAATACTTAGTTTTAGAAACTTTTTATCTCAACCAGCGCACAAATGGGCCAAATCGTAAAAAATCAAGTCACAAATTGTGCTACAATTAGTCAGCAACCACGATATCAAATCGCTTCGAAGTTTTCAAAGATATTTCGTGTGAACACAACTCGAAAATAGCACACAGTATTAGTCACATTTACCATTCGGACTTAGTTGACTTAAATAGACCACACAACAAATTTTATTTTCGATCCAACTAAATAAGATATTTGGGGCTAAAATGATAGTTAGCCCAACTAATTATTTAGTTTGAGCAACGATCAGACTCAACCACATGAAAATACTTGATCTAACCAAGTAATCGTCTGTCTTTACCGTAACGAAGTCGTTTTTTCCGGGCACTTTTTTACCTATATCGACTTGTGACCTTAATTTCACATCATTTTTTTTACGCGAATAATGACGGACATAATTTAGTGATTTTTTTGTAATACATCGGCTACACTGAGAGAAAAGTACATGGTTAAAACAAAAATACTTTTACCATATAATAATTTACTATTATCATACAATACTAGGGGGGGGGGGGGGGGCTTCGCCCCCTCGCAAGCTTTGCCACCCCCCCCCCCCCCCTTGGTTTTTCGTCCACCCTCCTTCGTCCCCCTTCTATTCCAAAATTTTGACAATTTCCAAAATTTCGGGAATTTTGAAAACTTTGAACATCATGAAAATTTTGGAAATATTGAAAATTTTGAACATCATGAAAATTTTGGAAATATTGAAAATTTTGAACATCATGAAAATTTTGAACATCATGAAAATTTTGAACATCATGAAAATTTTGGAAATATTTTAAAAAATTTGGCTATGAGGGGACTTAGAAAATGCCGACCCAGGGGGCCCCTCTGACATAGAATTCCCTCTATATACTACACAGCGGCGGAGGAGGCGGCGAGATCTTTTTATAATATAGAGAGATAATTCCCAGGAGCGCCGTTTATATTTTATAGTAATGACAATGACAAAAACAACACGTGACTTTCTCATCTCGAATGCTGCTGGCGTCATGTTACTGTCGTGAAGATAGTTTGTGAAATTAGATTGTGAAGTTAGGTTGTGAAGTGAGTTTGTAATGTTCGTTTGTTTGTTTTTGTAATTGTATAAATTTGAGACAATAGATTGTTTTTTTAGTTTTAAAAATGTTTTTTAACTTTTATTAATTATTATTTTTTTTTAAATTCGTTCCAATTTTTATTTTTATTGTTTTTTTAATTGTAATCTCCATCTCACCCTATAATTTGTTATGAACGCATTTTTTAATTCAAATCCAAGCTTTTTTAATTCCATCCAACGACCCGCCCTCTCGAGGACGTGCACGTTATGATCGCGCCTTCACGCCACATCTCTCTTTTTTTTTGCTTGTTGGTGTTATTGTCAGCACTGCGATAGTTTGACAAGTCGGTTTATATTTGTTATTCACATACCAAAGGTTTAGCATATTATGGCGTATAAGAGGCCGCCGCAGGATTTAGAATTCATATGAAATGATATGCAAGTGATAAAAACTTTGGATATATCAGTGTTCATAGTCTAACATCATGAGTGTTAACTTACCCTCAAATCTTTTCTGTCTATGCACTTATATATATATAATATTTTATGTGAATATTTATAGTGTATTTCTCCCTGAAAAATATTCAAGATCATTGATAGCAGTCTTTTTACCTTTTAAGTAGACCTGTGAGGCAATCCATATTTCACAATCGAAATTTCTGATGGAGGATGGTTTCAGAAATGTCATGTGAGTAACTAAAAAGACAACAAAGTCTTCACTATATTGAATCACTTGTTGTTCACTGCTCATTAAATCAAAAGCATCAAAAATGAATAACATATTTTATTTTTATTTTTTCACATTTCAGGTAAAGTACCAGAAATAGTGGAGATTTTGGATTGGCTTTCAATACCGAAACTAGGATTTAGATGCAGAAAGTGGACACTACATTTCTTTGCGGTCCACAGATTTTTTCAAAAGTTATTGTGTTTTCGGACGGCACCTACAAACGCCAGACAGCCAGACAGACAGACAGACAGACAGACGGACAGACAGAAATGAGTTAATGTGTTTTTTGGCATCTAGGACACTCAAAACATGTATTTCCATTAAAATCTTGAAGTCGAATTTTTTTCGCATTGCAATACTTTCTCTTTTACATACTCTGTATGTGATGAGAAAGTAATAATAGCTGCAAACAAAAGTATAGCTCAACAAAACAAATACATAGTATCCTGTAAAAATCGATATGATCGAGTCTCCAGGGAACTATATCAGTATAGTCGGCTCTACCATTCTACTATACATTTTTCTCAGTATATAATATTTTGGACAGCCTCCAGTAACCCCGGATCGATGGACGGAAATTCTTAATGCCACCGCGGACCGTGATGACTGTCCCCAGTTTGGCATGACCGGAAGTTATGAAGGCTCTGAGGATTGCTTATTCTTGAATGTCATGACTCCAGTGGTAATAATTTGTTACGGTCATGTATAACGGACCAGAATCGTGCATGGAGAAAAAAAATGTGTTGGGCACATTCAAAAAGTGTTTCTACGGACACACTTCTCATTACTTCACATAAACACTCGTTCGTGAGTTGGGACAACCACTTATACTCCACTTTTGAATTCGTGACATTTTTTTTCTCCGTGTATGAATATGTCCAAGTGGAATTCCAGATATAAATCGCTCGGGTATTTTTCTGATGATTACTGCTGTGAAGGATATACGATTAAAAGACGCTGAAGTTCGAAAATCTAGAGGGCCTTAAAGAATATCACGAAAGATTATTCTTTATGAGAATCTATGATGTTACATTCTTGCAGGAGATTCAATTCCATCTTGTGTACGTGTAACAATAACACTACTGGATAAATCCAAATGGATGTCTACCTTGCTTTAGAAATTCGGTGAGGATCCAGATGGTTTAGATCCTGGTAGACATTTAAAAAATAAACTTAGCAATCGCGCCCTATGCAAATTCAATTTACCTCCAATGAAATAATGGACCTAAGTAATTTTTAATTTTATTGATATTAAATTCTATGATATTTAGTAGCATTGAATCAATAGGAATTTCATGTGAGTGTATCAGACTTTTTCATCGATGTTGAATTTCAGAAATTTAATTTTCTCAGCTGCTTTCACAAAATTGAATTTTGAACATTAAAATAACAAAAAATTTCCTACCGATTTTCAGTTGGAGTACGATTTCGGCAAATTTATCCAATTCTTATTATTTAAACAAACTGATACTTTTCAGTGTTAATATAATTACCAATACTCAATGCTATAGACAAACCTAACTAAAACTCCAAGAAACTTGAAGTCGGTTATGGTTTGGATTTACGGAGGTGGATTTAAATTTGGAACGTCATCAACCAAGCTGTACCGTCCAGACTACCTCATTGAAAAAGATGTCGTTTACGTCGCTTTTAATTATCGCCTCGGGCCATTAGGTAATAATAACCTTATTTCTATATAAATCAATATGCATAGAGAAAAATATAGTATACTCGAAAGAATCATCTTCGTCATAGAAAATAATAGTAATACAATTGTAATAGTAGTATTTAGTATCTTTAGTGAAAATTAATCCAATAATAGTTATAGTAATCTAATAATAACAGAAATCATCCAACAAATAATAAACAATACATTCAATCAACCTATAAAATTGAGCGAAAACGTTAAGGAATATGAAAGAAGATTCTTAACTGTGTAATCCACTTCAACCTTCTTAACATTGGCTAATACAACTAAAACGATTTTCCTAGATGATAAAAATGCTCACCATTTTTTTCTCACTTGCACTATTCCCATGTCCTCAGGCTTTCTATCTTTAAGACATCAGAATGCAACTGGTAACGCTGGACTTAAGGATCAGGTGTTTGCTCTTAAGTGGGTTCGAGCGAACATAAAAAAATTCGGTGGCAATCCAAATAACGTCACAATCTTCGGTCAAAGTTCTGGAGGCGCTTCAGTTGGATCTCACGTCCTTTCAGACGCTTCGACAGGTACTCCTAAAATGTACCTTGGGGGCGTTTTGTTTGTGTCTCATGATGATGACGAATCAACACGACTTTGCAGGACTTTTTCACGGGGCAATTTCTATGAGTGGTATACCAATGGGTCTCAATACATACCAAACTCCTGAAATAGCTGAAGCTCAGGGTCAAAAACTTGGTGCAGCTTTAGGAGCTAACTCAACCAATAAGAATGACATCCTCCAGGTCCTTTACAGTGCTTCAGCCGTAGATATCATTACCGCCGCAACCAAAATGTCCTCGGTAAGTCAGACGCCACTACTAAAGGCATCTATGAGATCAAGCTTGCCCATCGAAAGTCGCATTGTGAAAATTAATTCACATGCACTGTAAAAAACTGAACGTTATTATGCTTACACTTGCCACTTAAAATAGATCCACGATTGTGATATGAAATGAATGTACTTTTTTAGTAAAATTGGAGCGGATTATTGAAATTGAAGTTCTCTCAGAATGAAATTCAAGCAAAGGACATAAATTACTCTACGATACATTTATTTTACAACACACCTTTTTAGATTAATTTATACTAATCGAAATATGTTCATTATGGGTATGGGTATCCGATTCATTCAGGTACTCGAGGTTTGGGTCGGGTCGGGTACTCGTCGAGCCGAGATTTGTTCAATAGCCGAAATAATCGGTTACCTGATATAATCGCGTACTCGATATAATCGCGTACTTGATATAATCATATACTCGATATAATCGCGTACTTGATATAATCATATACTCGATATAATCGCGTACTTGATATAATCGGGTACCCGATATATAATCGTTAATCGCGTACTTGATATAACCGGCGCCCGATTTATAAATTGACATCTCATATTATAACTGACAAAATGACATATGAACCAGCTCTACCGCAGCTGCAAAAAGAGTACACTCAGAGAAAAATATGATAGAATTCACTAAATTTCCAAATATATCATTTATTTGAGAATATTCAAGTGCATGGGCTTGTTCGAACCAATTATATATGGGCTTTTTGTGTTTAATGAAAATGAAAATTTAATTGACCCAACAAAATATTTAATATTTTTGACTAAATATTGTGTTGATTCTATTAAACTATCCTATCAAAACACCAAGACAATATATTTATTTTATTTATTTATTACATATTATATCATCAATCCAATCAACCAAATTTATCGTTGAATTAAGACATTGAAAACAATATATCTTTCAATGTGGTCGATATTTGTTTTAATGTAGACCATATTTATTTGAACCAGTTGAGTTCAATATTTAATTGCCTCAATTAAATGGATTTTCAAATCTATATTTAATGCATATAATGATATACTAATTTATTTAATATTTTTTCGACTCAACGAAATATGGAGTTCAATTGTTTTGGTTCTATTCACGAATAAATCGACTCATTTCAAAGGTTCATTCAACGCAATATATAATTATTTTTTAGAAAATATATAGGTGCTCCAAATAACAAAACATTTGAATGAATTTAATATATTTCAAATAAATAATTTACTCTACTAGGCTAATCACTAGCCTAAACGTTCTTTTGCGCGGCTGCGCTTTTATATATAACCTTTTAAAATGTTACGACGTTGCAGCGCACGTCCTATTCTTATGTCAAATTTGACACCAAACAGAACTTGTTTCTCGCGGACTTTCCCAGCAACCAGTCGACAACAACTCGAATAAGCTGCCAACAATGCTTTCCGTTACCCCAAGACATTTTTTAAAAGAGCGATTCAACTTATCTTTTCTCTGAGTGTATCATATGCGCGTTGCTTCTGCGATCAATTAGTTGTTTGTTAGCTATATTGTATTACATTGTATGGTTCTCAGTTCTTCCCAATTCCGGGCATTATTACGTATAGTCGCTCCAGACTGCTTACTGACCGTGTTGAGGTGTTTTGTTACCTCCACACCAATCCCAAAATATAATTTGATAATTTATTAATTTTATATTTGTTACTCACACTGTACTACTTATATAATTTAAGAACAGAAAAATACATTTTTTTATTTTATAAATAAAGCCGCCATTTGGATCTTATTTCCAGCTACTAACCGTACGTCCTAAGCCAATATGAAAATATTAAATATGAAACTATTCAGATACCCGAATTTATTCAAGTACCCGAATGTATCCGAGTACCCGAATCTATTCGAGGACTCGAAAGATCCGGGTACCCGACCCGAACAGAATAAAAATTACTTGACTCGACCCGATCCGAAAAAAAGTACTACCCGCACATCCCTAATGTTCATAAAAATCAATGTACCTATCTAGAAAGTTTTTTTTTCTGCAACGTGTATTCATTTTAATATACAATTATGGTATAAAATGAATGTGTAATGCATTGAAAACATTATGAAAGTCGTAATTATGGTATATATTTTTCACTCTTATTAACAGCTGTTCTCAGCGTTCGGTCCAACAGTCGAAGACAAATCCATTGCTACGAATGCATTTTTGTCCGAATGTTCACTCATCAAATACTTGACCGGAAACTTTAACAAGGTACCACAGATGATAGGATATACGGAGCAGGAAGCGGTGTTTTATTTCAGCCGTACGTAAATTTCACGAATTTAAGATAATTCGAACTTCTGATACGAACGCATTTTTAATTAATAATCAATTCAAAGCGTAATGTTAACGTTTTACAGCTATAAGACCGATAATCCAACTGCTGAGCCAAGTTCTCGACTCATACGAAGTTCATCGTTCGGAATGGCCCCAAAAGCTCATCAATGCTAGAGATATAATCAATTCATGGTCTGGTGGTGAACTCAGCCATACTGATCTTCAAACGCTCATTAACGTAAATAAGTTTCATAAACTGTGTGAATTCCTAAATTCGAGTGGCAATTGATATACATAGATTATTAGTATTGACCGGTTCCGACGAAAATTGAATGAAAAATATCGTATAGTAACAAATAAAAGTATAATGTGGACTCCCACTCTCAAGTATTATTGCAAATATCTTGGGGCTGGTTCTGAAAAAAAAACAACTCTGGTTATCAAATTGAAGGGTGTCTAATTCAAATAAAAAACATTATGCGTTGATTTTTTAAGGCGTTAAATCTAATCGTCAGAGCTTTTTTTGTTTTGTCATTACCAGAAGTAAAGTATTTGACATGATACTTGAGGGTAGGATTCAACAATATAATTAATATTTGCTCTTAACAACATTTTTGTTGTTCAATTTTCATAAATGCATGAAGCACCCAACTAATTATAATCCATAAACGTCCATTGTCTACATTTCGCTATTTCTAATCAGATTCTCAATTAATTGAAGAAACACAGTTCACAGTACATCTTAATTTGTAATATTGATTTCATCATAAAAACCTATAGTGACTATAAGATGACGTGTGAACTTTTTAATAGTTGTTAAAATTGCCTATTTTCCCCGTCAATGTTTAAAAAAATAATAGAAAGAGGTAATGATCACGAAGATCTGTACAATTACTTTCTTAATGTATCAATTGTATTCGTCAATTTCCTCATAAATTCATCATAAAATTTCATTGAAAATAAATAGCATCTACATCAATTTGAAAGTTTACACGTTGTTTTACAACCGCTGCAGGTTATTATTGCCAAATTACAATTATAAAATAAATTGTATCGTCATCTTTATTTTTAGGAGTATCAGACATTTACAACTCTGTTTCTCATTATCATTCCTTAGGTCACGACCGATATAGTCTTCAAAGCTCAGATCGATCTTACCCAACGAATTCTTGCTGTTAACAACAACGACAAGCCTATTTACTACTATGAATTTTCGTATTTTACAAGCCCGGGGCTGCATAATATTCTTCAAAATAATAAACTTCAAGGTCAGTTTGTATTTCAATACATTGGAATTCGTAATTTTTGCAAATTTACCATCACATTCATTTTCGTCCTTTTTTTTCTTTAAAGGTGCGGGACACGCCGACGACCTCGCATTCTTATTCTATTTCGCATCGCTGAACTACAGCACTGATGCTACTGACCCCACGCGTCGTACAGTCGATAGAATGACCACGATGTGGACCAACTTTGCAAAATTCGGGTAAAAATACGTCGGAAATTTAATTACGTCATATTTACCGAACGGAAAGCTATTGAATGTCTCTTTTCGTACAGCAACCCAACACCTAACTGTGTAAGGGATGATTCCCCAAATGTGATATGGCCGGATTCTGGACTTTCGGGAACTAACCTCAACATTGGAACGGACCTCAACGTCAGACCGAGACTTATCAGTGACGTCTCAAAATTCGTGCAACTAGTAAATTGGCCACTTCTCGGCAAATCCAACGGTTGTCACGTATAATTGAAATAATCTCTCTATATTATAAAAAGATCTCGCCGCCATTGAGGGATTTGGAAAAATCCAAACTATTCAAATTAGATTTAGATCCAATTCAGATTTCAATTGCCTTCAACTCCAACTTTAACTCTAAATCAAAATTGAATCTAAACTTTAACTCTCACAAATAGATATGGTGATAATTCAACTAAGATTGCAAAGTGAGGTTCTTTTATTTAAAAAAAAAATTTCATTTATTCATGGCTCAAAATTAGTAATTCGAAATTCTATCATATAAGCCGGCATACAGAATTATCACAATTGGATATGGACATCATTTGACTAAAATTGCGTAAAAAGAGGTATACCATGTCGTTATTCTGATTGTCACATTTCTAGAACGGAGAAAATGAAGGGGGGGGGGGAGCACATGAAGCGCACGAGGGCGCAGGAGGACGGAGGACAAAGGGGCAAGGGGGGGGGGGGGGGGGAAGCGGAAGATGAAAAATATGGCATATTTCGCAAGAAAAAAAAATTTTAATTAAAATTTGGTGTATCTGTTATAACCACTTAACCTAATTGTTCAACATTTTTTCGATTTTTTTTTTTGGTGGGTGAAGTCATGTGGAATGCCTCATATCTACCTGCAGCATGAAATATCATCAAAATCCTCGAAATTCGTTTATATCACCATGTAACCTGTTTAAAATGTGGCTAAAATGAGTTGGCTACAAAAACAGAGTTTTGTAGCGTTCCGTCTTCTCGGTCGGTAAGTAGGTAAATGCACTTGTCTCGAAAACGCTACCGCATCTCTTGATACTCGGCACCTGTTAGACTTATCTCTACACTATGATCATATTCGTAATCAGCAGAACGTAGAGCATCGAAAAAACTTACGTACATATGGAACTCATTATTTCTCGAAGAGATATTGCAGAAACCGTAAGTTGATTGAAAATCAAAAGAAATAATTTACGAAAGAGGTTTTTCTTGGATTAAACAACTGCTATTGGGCTTGTTGTTCAAAAGATGTTACATTCTCATTGTATACATATTATTTACGATGAGCCATTTAATATGTTGGCATTACTGAATACTTTTAAAGTAATTTTCCATTAATCGTAGTTATCGCCGTCCAACTGTCACGAAATTTAAGCTTAGCAGGCAATATTCAGTCAAATCAACAGTTGTAAGTTACTATTGCCGATAAAATTGATTTCTTGCAGTAAAGTGACATATTCGGAAATGCGTATTTATCGTCATTGTACTTAATTAAGTGCAGCTTCCTCATTCAAGGTCATGATTCAGAAATATTTTTGCCTAGTTCTTCATTTGACTAGTATGGGTCGCAACGACTATATCTTTGTTCATTACGATTCTCGCTATCATTTTATCTTTGATATAGTTGTGTTACTTTTGTTAAAATAATAATGACATCCAAATTCGCATGGGAAAATGATTATCACTATTCGTGGAGCTTTTCTAGGTAACTTTCATGAATATTCTCAAGAATATCCATGCAACCGCCACGATGTTTACTTAATTATTTCAAAGCGTCTAGCAGCGAACGTTTTCTCGCCCTATCATTCGTTCCACGTTGTTTTCGGACCTCAATCGAGTCGAGACGAACAGTGAACGTCTTTTATATGCAAGGTATGTCGAAGTACAACAAAGTTGCGGCGTCTGAACGCCGTCGCTATGACGTCACAGCCACAGCTCTCTGATTGGCCCACACTGATTGTTGATAACTACGAAACTATTCGTCATACAACATGCATTATAGATCGCAAAGTGATTATTAATCAGTTTACTCTGACAGAACAGATTATTACTCTGATCTCCCATTCGAATTGTTGAAATAACGTCAGGATACTCCGATTGATAACACCCTCTATATACTCCAATTATTTATGAGATACCGGCTTAATCGCAAACGTGTTTCTTCTCATCTGTTTACTATCAAACTTCATCCACGTCTACTTCTGGCAGATGTCGATTAAATTGACGATAACGAGGAATACCCGTATGAACCGGGTAGTCCCCATCGTAACTCGCAGTATTTTCCAGGTTATTCCCGCTGCGTTTTGCATTCTCCACGCTACATACAACTCATCAAACGCTTCGTCACAAAAGTGTTCGATCTTCAGTGTTTTAAGGTAGTCGTTTTACTACGTGTTAGTTTAATCAGTGCTAATATGCTTTTAATTGCATTTGTATAATTTCCGATAACTATGTTGACTATTTCGGAGCATAACTTGCCAATTGGCACGTGTTTCTGAACTATGAATACATTCACAGGCACGTATTAACAAGAAAATATACTGATATATACAAATATCCCATACGAAGTTTTTTTAAATGCAGTTTCGTATTAGAAAAAATTATGATATTTATCAGATTAAAATGAGAAAATTTTTATTTCGTTTATTAAATTATGCGTAATTGAATCTCCGAATACATTCCTCGTTTATATTCGTCCTTCAAAAGTTACAACTATTATTACCTTTAATGTTAGATTACGCTAGAGTACGCTAGAGTAACAATCGGTTCCAATTTTTTTACGAGCGATACTATGAAACAAATAAATCCAATCAATCAGTAAACCATTGGTCAATAATCAAAATCAGCTATTGCTAGTTAGAACCGATTAAAACCTCCGCCCTTTTCTGCAGTAGAACTAGATCCAATACCACTTTATAGGATATTTGTTCATATCAATGAATTTTTTTTCGAAAGCGTGTCCGTGGTTATATTCATATATTGAAATACATGCAGATACAGTAATCACTGTTTAATAACGTCAATCGAATCGGCAAAATTTTTATAACCGTTCTTAACAAATTTATACGGATTCAACTAGCACGTAGCAAAACGACTACCTTAAGCTTGTCAACCACATGAGGCAGTCAAATATTACTGGAAATGCTGCACATTTTTTAGTGAGCATTAAGTTGGTGGTAGTATAGTGCTTACTCTCTCTACAGGTGCCATTAACCAATAGAATATAGAGATCGCTCATATCAGAGAGTACATAACAGAAGCTATCGCGTGGATTCGAATTGTAGTAAACGAACTATCGAGGATAACGCAGGAATTGCAAAATGAAGATGAAGGGCTTAATGCCCATACTGTCAGCAATCGTGCTAATTGGTCACCTCACGATATTGACTGCAACCGAATTAACTGACATGGTAAAAACAACTTCCGGTCCCGTACAGGGTGAGGTACTCACTACAGTAAATTCAGTGAAGTATGCGGCATTTAAGGGTATTCAATACGCTAAAGCCCCAGTCGGATATCTTCGATTCAAGGTAAATTAGTGTTGAATTACCGCAGAAATGATTTGGAGATGATAATGATGATGATGATTGAATTTTTTTTTGTTATACGTCACCGTACTTTTTTTTACAGCCTCCAGTGGCCATGGATCCATGGACGAAAACCCTCAAAGCTACCATCGAGGGAAACGACTGTCCTCAGATTGACATGTTTACAAGAACTTTCATAGGCTCTGAAGATTGTTTGTACCTGAACATCATGTCACCAATGGTATTCATTTATTAGAACTGCTTACAGCGGAAAACAGTTGCGTAAAGACTCTCCAATTCGGGCCAAAATATTAATAATACTACGAAATATTCCCTCATAATTTTTATCCCCAGTTCAGAAATTTAAATTTCTCAGTCGCTTCAGTAAAATCCTGTACCGAACCGTAAATAACTTCGTAAGTACTACGGACATTGTGGTATTACACCCTAATTAATCCCACAAGCGATTTACACTTGGAGCGACTTTTTTAGCTTGCTTACGTACAGATGATATAATTCAAACTCGCTTATACTCAATAAAGCTTATTTCAATAGGCAAATATGACTATAACTCCTGAAACCTTGAAACCGGTAATGGTGTGGATTTACGGAGGCGGGTTCCAAACTGGAACATCATCGACCAGGCTGTACCGTCCGGATTACATTATTGAGAAAGATGTTGTATACGTCACTTTCAATTATCGCCTCGGACCATTAGGTAATTATTGATATGTTCAATGAATATAAATGAAGAAAGAAAAAGTTGTACTTGAAGAAACATTTGTAATCCTAGCAAAAAAATATAATGATTAAAACAGACAATTGACAGTTGTCATTGAAGAAGCTTGATGTGCATTCGGCGTGTCATCTCAATCCTAAATTATTATAAATATTTCGATAAAGGTCTCACCATAAAATGAACAGTGAAAGATGATTTAGATGACAACATGTGTTTTTTATTTTTTTAAACGTGAAAAATGTTAAATTTGCAAAATTCCACTTTTTGAAGAGCTCAAGTATTCTTAATAACTGGCGCCGGTACAATGAAAATTTTTCTGATTTAAAAGTATGGTCACAATTCTTTATGAATGTCATTTTTTCGATGACTTCAGGATTTCTATCCCTAAGACATCGGAATGCAACTGGTAACGCTGGTCTCAAGGATCAGGTGTTGGCTTTTAAGTGGATTCAAGCTAACATAAAGAAATTTGGTGGCAATCCAAATAACGTCACAATTTTTGGTCAAAGTGCTGGAGGCGGATCAGTTGGATTGCACGTGCTTTCTGATGCTGCGACAGGTACTTTAAAATTGCTTAAAAACGGTTTCCTCGTGGGTTAAGGTGATGACCTGTCGATATAATTATGCAGGGCTCTTCCACGGTGTGATCGCTATGAGCGGTGTTCCAATGAGACTCAATACATATCAAACTCCTGCTGCAGCTAAAGCTCAAGCTCAAAAACTTGGTGCGGCTTTAGGAGCTATCTCGACTGACGAAGATGATGTTCTCCAGACGCTTTACATAGCTTCAGCCGCAGATATCGTCATCGCTGCTTCTAAAATATCATCGGTAAATCGAAATGACAATAGTCATTTTACGGAGCCTGTATACACTTACTTCTTTTATCAAGGGGATTTGCAAAACGGCGAGCTGCATATGCAATAGTTTGATTGAAGACCATGAAAAACAACTTTCATTAGTTTAACTTCCTCATAGAGGTAGCTTTGTCATCATGAATAAAACATTTCGAGATTTTCATGTCTGAACACTCAGAATTGTCCAAAACATCGAGAAAAGTGGTTTAGCAAAACCACTTTCAGCACAAACCCCCGCGCGTGCGTGCGTGCGTGCGTGCGTGCGTGCGTGCGTGCGTGCGTGCGTGCTTGCGTACGTGCGTGCTTGCGCGCTTGCGTGCCTGCGTGCTTGTGTGCTTGCGTGCTTGCGTGCTTGCGTGCTTGCGTGCTTGCGTGCTTGCGTGCTTGCGCGCTTGCGTGCTTGCATGTATTTTTAATTTATAGCATTTTGAAATTTTTCAAAAAAGTACGTGCTCTAGCTTTTGTAAAATTGATCATATTTCCCTAAATAATTCGTCATAAGAGCAGGTACTCTTAAAGTTGTTAATGTTGTTGGAATCGGATTTGACTGAAGTCGCTAAGGCAGTTCCGATTTTCTAGATTTATGAAATTTTCGAAAGACTCACGTTTTTGCCTTAACTTTGGGAAAAGATGAGACAACAAACTCAATTTTCATACATTAAATCGGTGCTATCTAGCGATCATTAGAACATAGTTTCGTCATAATATGTAATATGGTTTAAGTTTGTCAGAATTTTAAGTTTTTGAAAAATGATGTTATTGCATTAACCTTAACAAAATATAAGATAACGAAGTGAAACTTTAGACATGAAATCAGTATTATTTAGCAATAATAGGTACACAGTTTCATTATTATTCGTTATGTGGTTTAAATTTTCCAGAAATGTAACCTTTGTAAAAAATAAAACGCTGAAGTTGAACCTGGCAAATTGCTTTCTCTATAATGAAGCCAAAATCGTTTAGCATGCTTCCTTATAGAGGTAGCTTCGTAAATGAAAGAAAGATAATGAGGAAGCATTTTCAAAAGTTCAACGTTAAGCTTTTTATCAATGAATTGAAAAAAATATAGAAAGTTATTCGATCGTACGATAGGAATTGTTATACCTGAACACTGTTCGATTAATCATCAAATTGAAAAAAAATTGCCTTATTAGAACTTTCTCTAAGTTATCTCAACTTGATTGCTTATAATTTTTTTAATGATATAGAAACAACGGTCGCGATCCTATGTATTCAGTTAATGTAAGAGCCTGATCTCGACAGCTCAATAATCTTTATTTATTTATTTAAAAACCGTCCTGTATTTTAGGTCCGTTACACTTTGACATCGACATTGATATAAAATTTTGTTTTGTTAAATAACAGCTCTTTACAGCGTTCGGCCCGACGATCGAAGACGAATCCGTTGCAACCGATGTATTTTTGTCGCAATGCCCTATGACCAAATACTTCACCGGAAACTTTAGAAAAGTGCCACAGATGATGGGATTTACGGACCAGGAAGCAGTGGTTAATTTCAGTCGTACGTAAATTCCACAAATTACATTAACCACGCCACTCGTATCTTTCATAATAATAATAATCACTTATTAATGTTGTTCACAATTAAAAATATTTATGTACATTATTGGTAATTAATCATTAACACTGCGTTATAATACTAATATCGTTAATTGCGTTATAATTATTATTATAATAATCGTGTCAGCATAATTCTGAATCCTTCCAATGATCTTCCACAGCTTTAGCACCAATAATGCAATTACTCAGCGAAATTCTCGACACATTCAATATTTACCGCTCGCAATGGCCTGATAAGCTCATCGCTGCCAGAAATATAATAAATTCCTGGACGGGAGGTGACCTTAAAAATTCTGAACTTCAAACGCTCATCAACGTAAGTTCATATAAAGTTCTATCCTAATGGCAATCTTTAATAACAATAAATATACACGTTTCCATATTTAAGATCTATATTTAATAATAAAAACATTATTTCTTAGGTTACGACTAACATACTTTTTAAGGCCGAAATTGATCTTACACAACGAATCCTCGCCGTTAACAATGACGACAGGCCTATTTACTACTATCAAGTTTCGTACTTTGCGAATTTATCGCTTCACAATATTCACAGGAACAGTACTCTAAAAGGTTAGTTTTCATTGCAGGGCGACGAGTCAGTAAAAGAAGTTATCTTTTTATAAGGACCACCACCTCACTGAGGAAAAAGTTAAAGATAATTCCTGTGAATGGGTCAACCGGTTGCTTCAAAACCAGCTTTATCAGTCGTATACTCTACGCGTGAGAAAACTGCTACAAGGATTGGCCTTTGCTAGGTCTTATTTTCTTTGCAATTACACTGCACTCCATTTGAGCGGAGCAATTTTTTTTAAGATCATGTTCTCAAAGATCCATATCTTAAACGCCAGCGTATAATGATACTTTATAAATTTATACAATTATCTGTCACTCTGCTTTACGAATCTTTAATAAAATTGCTCCGCTTAAGTAATATGCAGTGTAACTATTTAGTTAAAACCATGACTCTGGTTTAAATCCAACTAATTGACCCAACCAACTGGTCAAATTATAAATAAATCCTTCAGGGTCGTCCTGGAAAAAAGGAAGTGTTACTTTGTTGAGGAGGAGAGTAATGCTTATCATTATTGAACATAAAAAAACACTTTTTTAACTGACTCACCGACTTAACTTTATTGTAATTCGTAAATATTTCAAATTACATGATGTAAATTTTATTTATATTGTACCTGTAGGTGCTGGACATGTCGACGACGTTGCATTCTTGTTTTATTTTCCTGAGCTAAACTACAGTACTGATCCCGCAGACCCCACTCGTCGTACTATTAATCGAATGACCACAATGTGGACAAACTTCGCCGAATACGGGTAAAAATACGTCGAAAATTGAATTATTTTGTGTTTGTTTTATCAAATAAAAACGAATTAATTTTTTTCGCAGCAACCCGACACCTTATTGGATAGAAGGTAATTCCCTTAATGTGACATGGCCGAATTCTGGCCTTTCGGGAACTACTCTCGACATCGGATCTGAGCTCACTGTTCAACCGAGAGTTATCGACGACGTCGCGAAATTTGTTCAACTGGTCAGTTGGCCACTTCTCAGTAAGCTCAATGGTTGCCACGCATAACTGACAAATTATTCAAGATTCTCGTACAAGATTGCATTTTGAGATATAGAATCTCTGTACCACGACTTGTTAGTGATCGATAATATGAAGAATATTGTTATTGTGAAAAAATCTGTTATATCAACTATGCTCGTAATTTTGGTAGAAAAAAAATTTTGCCAGTCTGAACATCCGAATACTGCAATTTGGTGCCAGACTGTGCACTAGATATTTCTGATGTGTCTAAGAATATAAAAAAGTGCTTGAATAGGGTTTTCCAAGGCTGTAGGGTGAATGGTACATATATTAGCTCACCCTTAGGATATTAACTTTTTTTCATACGATTTACCAGCTCCTAACGCAGAAATAACGTGGCCGTTACATTTTATCATGTCAACATTAGTCTGAGCGTTATATTTCTATTTGCGAATTCAACTGTGATTTTACGAACGTTCCATTATAGCTCGTAATCACAAAATAATATAGCTTCACCATTGTCACATCTACCAGAACGTTAGCTTTAGTTACGATTCAGCCTTGATGATAACAAAACCATTGCATAGGGACGTTAGTTTGCAACGTTGAGACTACAATGTGCCAATGTTGGATTGATGTTCAAATTGGAGGAATAAAAATTCGCAATAAAAGGAGTTTCGTGTCTTGTACGGATGGAAACAGGATTTTTACCATCTTCAAGTGTTGCCGGTCTGTAAGATTCGTTTTCAAGCGTGATCTACGCATACAATAAAAGATAAACAGTCTACATTAGAGTTTCAGCGGTAAAAGGTGAAAGAATTATTGTCGTGAGAAAAAACCATTCGTTTTCCAGTCACACGACGAAGTGATCTCAAATATGTGAATATGCAAATCACATTTCCGATGAAGACTTTCATAATGATGACATGCACCGCAAAAATAGGAACGGGTATTCCCGTGGTAATGCTTGTGTTTCCCCACTAGAACGCGTATATAACGGGTATTCCCGTTCTGTTTTATGTAGGTACTCTACGTTATATGGAGCACATCACATAGTTGAATGCAGAAGTGTTTGATCTTCACTCCTTTAAGATCAGCTTGTTATTCACATATGGCTGTAAAATATTACTGACAGTGCTGCACATTTTTCAGTGAGCATTAAATTGGTGGTAGTGCAGTGCTTACTCTTTCTACACGGGTAATTAAAGCCGATAGAAGTATAGTGTTCGCTCATGTCGGAGAGTATATAACAGAAACTGTCTCGTGGATTCGAATTGTAGTGAACGAAATATTGAGGATAACGCAGGAACTGCAAAATGAAGATGAAGGGCTTAATGCTCATACTGTCAGCGATCGTGCTAATCGATTGCCACACAGTATTCGCTGCAATCGAGTTAACTGCCGTGGTGAAAACCACTTCTGGTCCTGTACAAGGTGAGGTACTCACTACAGTAAATTCAGTGAAGTACGCATCATTTAAGGGTATCCCATACGGTAAGGCCCCAATTGGATATCTTAGATTCAAGGTAAATTAGTGTTGAAGTACCGCCCGTGTGGAAATCTGTTTGGGATAAACTGGTTTGAACCTAGCGTCTAGCTAGTTTCTCTTATTAAGGTTTTCTGTAAAGGGACTAGATATAATCTAGCTAGAATACACTTATAGATGGCACGGCTATCTAGATTCTATCTAGTTTTCATGGCGCCGGTTATTTGACGAGAAACTAGACATAATCTATCTAGCATACACGTATAAATGACACGGCTGTCTTGGATTTATCTAGCTTTCATGGCGCAAGTTATCTGACGAGAAACTAGACATAATCTGTTTACCATATACGTATATGGTCATCTAGAGTTGAACCAGTTTTGCTTGAATAAAATCAGAGTTGTCAATCCCCATTAATTCATGGGATATAATTTGCAGTACAATTTGTTTTTTAATTGTGATATAATAATAATGTGTAGTGATTATAAAATAGAGTGTAAACGTTTGAATAGCTGAGAAAAATAATAATTTTCGCTTTAATATTGGAAGAAATAGTGAAAAAACATTAAAGAAAAATTGAATGCATTAAGAAAATAATGCATTAATTATTTCTTCTATTTTTCCACTATATCTTCCAATATTAAAACGTAAGTTAGTCTTTTTTTTACCTATTCAGATGTCAAAAAGGACTTTAAGAATACCGTGAACAAATTTCCCTTTAAAATTAAAAAAAATGAGGGCAAATTTTTATGCACATTTCCGAGGAGGGGGTACTCGCGGTCGTTCCTCACCTGTTACTCGGTCATGTAAAAACTGAAAAAAAAAAAACATTTTTCTAGCGGCCAGGGTGGCCAGACCTCTTAATACAAATTCATTTTAAATGCCGAATGGGAAAATTTATGTTTTATATCAAGTTCCTCGGTGTTCTTCATGGCGAGATTGCGCATTCACTCATAAATGTGAACGAAGCGAAAATGACTATTTTATTTTATTGACATTATTACCTATTTTTGTTTTGAATGTTTTTATTCATAAAGACTCCCTAATGGCAAGAATTCCTTTTCTTAAAAAAAAAAAGCGATTGTTCGTAGTATATTTTCCCTGTTATGTGTCATTAATCGAAATAAACGTCATTAGTCACACTAAAAGAACGTATATTAATTCTGTTTTTATTAATCCTGAGATATTCCTTAGACAGTTTTATTCTATAGAGTTGGGCTATTTCCGTGCTGGCTAATCAGTAGCCAAGTTTACTAGATGTATTAGTAGATTCTTATCCAGGTTCTAGATAGTTTTCTTATATAAGAGCTGGACAGCGAGAAATTACATATAGCGATCGGATCTATCTAGTTTTCTCACCTAGATCTTGTACAGCAAATATGAAAACTTGTCGTTTTCTAGCTATTGGCGAGTTTGAATTTCCACACGGGCGCAAGATCGATTTGGAGATGACAATGATGATGATGATTGAATTTTTTTTTTGTTATACGGCGCCGTACCATTTCGTACAGCCTCCAGTAGCTCCGGATCCATGGACAGAAATCCTTAACGCTACCGTCGAGGGAGATGACTGCCCTCAGATTGATCCCTTCAAAGAAAAATTCTCAGGATCTGAGGATTGCTTGTACCTGAATATAATGACGCCAGTAGTATTATTGCAATCGGATTTCTGATAATGACTTGCAATTGCCTAAATATGCCGAAGTGTAGCTCTAGCTGGAATTCAGATATTTTTATAATGATTACTACTGAGAAAAAGAGACTGTAATGAGAGTATTCAATGCAGTTGTGAATATAATAAAGAAAATAAAAATAATCTTCTGTAGACAGTTTTTTGAGATTCCAGGTGATTAAACGTCATCTCCTGTAACACGTAACATGTAAGGAAAGTTGTGAGCCTGTGTAATGGGAATCTTGGATTATGGATAATTTACTCACTGCTGATAAAATATCATAATCAAATTATTATTACATTTTATTTGATAGATCTCCAATGCTATCAATTTTGAGATCCCCTAGCAATGTCGGAAAATCCCCAGTACATTCCAGCTAGAGTCGCATCTAGACATGTTTATAGCCACAATCATTATCATTTATCGCTGATATTTAACATTTGTTTCAATAGACAAATATAACTAAAGCTCCAAATAAAATGAAGCCTGTAATGGTATGGGTATACGGGGGAGGTTTCACATCAGGAACCTCATCGACGAGGCTATACCGTCCGGATTACATTATTGAGAAAGATGTCGTCTACGTCGCCTTCAATTATCGCGTCGGGCCATTAGGTAATTACCATTATTCCCGAATGAATAAATACTGGAATAAAATAAATATAGTATATATAGCTAAAAGGATATAGTTAATTTTAACAAAAATATTAACAAACTAACCGGCCGGATTGCCTGGCCACATGGATCGTTTTATAACTGGATACCAAAAATAATTTTACAATGTAAGACATAAACAAAATAGTTTTGTTTTTTTTCTATTATTATTGAATTAACCAGTCTCCCACTGACAACATGGCCAGACAATCCGGCCGAAACAGTAACATTGCTCAAGACATGTTGCATCAAAGTAAGATGACAAATAATAACTAAAGAGGACCCACAATAAGGTCGAAACGTAATGACAGAAGAGCTGTCTTCTTTTTTTATTTGGTCGCCAATAGCCAAAACCTTCATCCACTATTTTTAACAAATATCATTTGACAACTGACAATTGTAAATCCATCAGACATTTTTTATGATTGACATAACTTTTTCCGATGTTACTCTAAATACCGTTTGATTTAAGTACTTTAGCCGTTAGTTTGGAATGTTTGGGAAGTGCATCGGCGAATGACGGCTACAAAAAAAAAGAAACGAGCAATTATAAATAATAATAGATATAAAATAATAATCACAACTTATTATTGATTTTGAAAAAAGAAAATATATTCTGAAGAGGCCTCGACAAGGGAGAAATGTAAATAAAAAACAAATAGACAAGCCGTCATTCGCCGATGCACTCCCCACACGTTACTGTAAATAAGCCGATAATATAAGGATGAACAATTAATATTTGTTACTGAAATGAGCTTAGAGTAGGCTTGTATTTTCTGGCTTGTGATGTCCACAACTCATTCGTTTTCTAAATATAATTTTAGTAATGCACCTAGGAAATTAGTATGCTCATTGGAAGAATACTTTCAAAGTCTTACATGGAAAACTTTTCATTTGTTTATTTCTGGATAGCAACATTAATTTTTTTATCAGGCGAAATATTTTGGTGCCTGCAGGTTTTCTAACTCTCAGACATAAAAATGTAACTGGTAATGCCGGGCTCGAAGATCAAGTGTTAGCCCTTAAGTGGGTTCAGGCGAACATAAGGAAATTTGGTGGCAATCCAAAGAACGTCACAATCTTTGGTCAAAGTGCTGGAGCCGGATCAGTTGGATTTCACGTACTTTCTGAAGCTTCGAAAGGTACTACAATTGAGGAGGTTAAATCAGCCAAATAATTATTTTATTATTCTAAGGATAACTTTCCCATTCGCTGAGGGAAAAATTTGACATAATCAACCCCTTTCTTTAGAATGAACGCCAATGATTTTTTTTTTTTTTTGTGAAACGACCGACCGATTGGGTCAACCGATTTGCTTTTAAACCAGATCGATGAGTTCCTAGTTCTGCGTATTATTCCGAACAGTCTTAGAAGGACTTGCCCCCGCTACAGCTCATTCTCTCAACAGTTACACTGTGCACCAGTCAAGCAGACCAATTTTTCAATAGTTTTTTAAAACCGAATTATCAACGAATGTATAAGCAAGTGTAAAAAATTTTATAATTATTCTGGCATCGGAAAAATGAATCTTTCAAAGTTCAATCTCTAAAAAAAATTGCCTCGCTCACACGGTGTGCAGTGTAACTGCACAAAACATGAGATCGTTGTGTGGACCGCACGCAGAATGATAAGGTCATAAATCTTTTTTGGAAGTTGACTATTTCGGTTGGTCCTTTTAGCAAAAAATTCTTCAGAGTCATTCTGATGGGAATAGTTTTTTTTTTTATTCCGTGAAGGGGAAAGCTGTTCTTATATTTAATTTAAAAAATTTGACTGTCTCCTACCCTTAAACGATGAAAAGCGTTTTGATTGTGTCTGGAGATGATGACGAGTTAATACGATTATGCAGGACTTTTTCACGGTGCAATCACTATGAGCGGCGTATCATTGCTACTCGATACAGACATGACTCCTTCCGTGGCTGAAGTTCAAGCTCGAAATCTTGGAACAGCCTTAGGAGCTAAATCGAGTGAAAAAAATGAAATTCTCCAGACGCTTTACAATGCTTCAGCCGAAGAAATCATTAATGCCGCATTTGGATCGTCGGTAAGTCAGAATTCTTGATCAAGAGCTAAGGAACTTGAAGATTGTCACACGGAAAAAAATACTTAGTTGAGGCAACTAATAGTTTGTTCCTTGGGTATAAGATAGTTACCATAACGATTGGCAAGTTACTACTTAGTTGGGCCAGCTGTTGAAAAATTGTTGATCAACAACAATTTTTAGCCCCGATGATTACCGGGCTTGCTAACTAAGAAGAGTTGACTGAACCAAGTTTTTCATCTGTCGCAGAGCACTAAAATAGTTGGTTGGGACAACCATTTTTTTTGTTACTGCAATTAAGTTAGGCCAGCTGTCTAATTGGCCCGACTAAGTAGTTAGTTGCCCCGACGATCAGGGGGCTAACCAACTAAAAGTAGTTGCCCCAACAAATTTTTTATCTGTCGCTGAGAGCACTAAGATAGTTGGTTGGGTCAACGATTTTTTTCGTTACTGCAACTAAGTTGTTTTTTCCGTGCATGGAAACACTGTAAAAATAGTTCCAAAAATTATTATACATATACCGGAAATATTAATGTATAAAGAGGAATATTAAATTTAATATTACATAGCAATATTATAGTTCTTTTATATTCAATGAATTTTCCAACAATTTTTATATAGCGTTCACTAATTTGACATCATATTTAATATGCGGGATTATGCATACAAACTTTTAACAAAAGTGTAATGATTTTCATAATTAGAATTTCTACATTGAATAATGTCGAGTTTCATTTATTGACAGATGTTCGGTCCAACGATCGAAGATGAATTCATTGCGACGGACGTATTTTTGTCGCAATGCTCTCTTATCAAATACTTCACCGGAAACCTCACCAAAGTCCCACAAGTGCTGGGATTTACAAGCCAGGAAGCTATAAATAATTTTAGTCGTACGTAAAATCCATTTTCTTGTCCCTCTCGGGATTTTGACGATATTATTTACGAATTAATTGCATTCTATAATTATCGCGTTTGAACTGTTTTGCATAGCTTTAGCACCGGCAATGCATATACTCAACGAAACTCTCGATACATTTGAGATGCATCGCTCTGAATGGCCTCAAAAGCTCATTGACGCTAGAAATATAATCAATTCATGGACGAATGGAGAACTCCGAAATATTGAACTTCAAACGCTTATCGATGTAAATACACTCAATTTGCTACAGGAATTCGAGAAATTTAATTGTTATAACTTCTGAAAACTCAAGTTGTTACACTTTTTTATATTTTAATAAGAGAATTATTTTCGATAAATAAATATTTAGTTTATGAATGTAACAATCACTTCTCAACTGTGATGATTTCTGGCAACTCAATTTTTGATACATTATATTATATTTAAATAGAAGTAATTTGATTTATAAATTAGTATATGGGACATTCCATTCTGATTCGACCTAGGCCCGACCCTCGACCTTCCCAATTTAAGTCGTGATTTTTTGTTGGATTGGTGAGACCCTCAAATGCATCGGTTCATTTAATTTTTTCTATGATATTTTGTTTGATAATTTTTAAAATAATGTCATATTGATTGTCTTGATTAAAAAATCTGAAAAATCCTGGAAAACACTCTGTTGCATAGCAAAACTTTCTAGCTTATGGCCAAAGTGAGCAAGATTTATTGTTTTTATAATTTTCAAGCTCCTTTGATGGAAAAAAATGTTTGAAAAAAATCAATCTACTATGGACTACTTGTCGAATTTTTTTGTATATTTACGGGAACGCTTGTCAAAAATTTGGTGTCAGAACGTGGCTTGTACGATGCTGGAATAGAGTCCTACCCCGGAAAAATCTGAATAATTCGTAAAAAAAACTCCATTTTTTTAATCTGGTTATTTAAACGCGATTCCATTCGCCTATAGTTAATTAATTTATCTTTATATTTCTTAATAATTCATCGAATTAAAAAAACTTATAAAATATAAATAGAAATTTTTTTACCATAGGCTATAAGCTAAAGAATTTTGATATGGAACAAAGTATTCTTTAGAATTAGTTGAGATTTTTCCATTATGACATTCGATATGTCACTATAAAAAAAAAATTCGTAACTAAATAGCATAGAAAAAATAAAATAAAAAAATCTTGTGCATTGGGTTTAACCAAGCCTACAAAATTACAAGCCAAATCAGGGAGGTCAAGGTTTAGACCCAGGTCGAATCGGGATAGAATGCCCTATATATTTTATGAATTTAACTACAACTTTCGAGGTTCCAACGGTGATAACTTTTGGCAACTCCAAATGATACCCTAGTGGTACCCTAATTGTTATTTTGAGAAGAGAAATATATTTAATATTTTTATAATTTTATTTACCTTTCATAAATTTAACTATTACTTTTCAGGTTGTAACTGATATAGTATACAAAGCCGAGATCGATCTCACCCAACAAGTTCTCGCCGTAAATAACGACGACAAACCTATTTACTACTATCAAGTATCGTATTTAGCAAACGTGATGCTTCACAATATTCATATGAACAACCCTTTAAAAGGTTAATTAATGTTCCACTTAATTTTAATTTGTATAGTTTTTAAAAATTACACTTATTTTCCTTATTTTCATCTATAGGTGTTGGTCACCTTGATGATCTAGGATTCTTGTTTTATTTTCCCGAGCTGAACTATAGCACGAATCCTACAGACCCAACGGGACGTACTATCAATAGAATCACCACAATGTGGACAAACTTCGCTAAATACGGGTGAGAAACCTTAAAAATTAAATAGGTACATGTTGATCAGATGAAAAGCGATTAAATGTATTTTCTTGGCTTGTAGCAACCCAACACCTAGCTGGGTACGAGATGATTGCTTAAATGTCACATGGCCTAACTCTGGACTTTCGGGAACAACTCTCGACATTGGAGTTGAACTGACGATCAAACCGAGACAGATCGACGACGTCGCAAAATTCGCACAACTGGTCGGCTGGCCACATCTTGGCAAACGAAATGGATGTCATGCATAATTATGAACATATTGAACATGTTCGCACAAAATTGTATATTTTACGGTTATAATATTTGTATAAAAAATACTGCTGAAAAATCTCTTCGTTAAATCGTCAGAGTAACTTTCGAAAAACAAACTAAGCTATTGTTCGTCACAAGCGGATCAATATTATGGTTTTCTCTAATATATAACTGTATCACAGGAACATCTTATTAAACATTCGCATATATATATATCAGTGACAAATATCAGCGTATTTTCTTTTCAAATAGTTGATGTTAATTTATTTTATATTAAGAACCCATGCTGTTGCCTAATTAAGCTTATAAAACCATCAATTGAAACTCAAAAATTTGAACAAATGTTTCTCAAAGTCAATCACTGATTTGACTAGCATGTATCGAGGCGGCTACCTTAAAGTCTGCAACCCGTCTTACGTTTAGTCACTTCTTGTTGCATCGTCAAAGTGGTACGCCACATGACGATGCTTCTTCCAATATTTTATATGCTCTGGTAATTTATTTAATTTTTGCCTAAAAAAAATGTGCAGTCCCGTCGAGCAGCTAATACATGGACTTTAATACACGGAGATATATAATGATCTGCTACAACCAAAATATTGATTGACACAACAAACGAATTTTCCTGATCCCCTTAATACTCATAACATAAACATAAGTTTGCCTATGGCAACCAAACAGTATTGGTTGCACGAACCAAGTATTGTTAGTAGAAGCTCTGTCAGTGCGGTAAACATTTATGATTGCCACCTTACCTAATTGATTGGTTGGTACAATTATTCGAGTGAGCTGAAACATCAATTGAGTTGCATAATCCAAGCTGCATGATTGCTGATTGTATTAGAATGTACATTTGTACTAATTATGGTGTTCAATTTTATAAATGATCGCGAATAGCTTCTTGCACACACTGAAGAAAATATTTAATTGGATCAACGGAATCAGTTAAACAAACTATTTATTTGGATCTTTTTAAGTAAGCCATGGACTTAAATCAATTATATTTTCCATCAATCACTTTGTTCGATGAAATCCAAATTTAATTGATTCAACAAAATACTTAATCTTTTTAACCAAATATTGTGTTGATTAAATGAACCTGTCCTATGAAAAACGTGAGACAAAATACTTATTCATATCATATCGTATTATATCGTCAATCCTACCAACTGAATTTATCCATGGATCAAAACAATATTTTTTTCAATGAGGGCCATATTTATTTCAATGCAGACGATATTTATTTGAACCAAGTTAACATTGAATTACTTCAGTTGAATGGATTTTCAAATAAAACGTATACCTGATTTCTTTTTGATCACCTAAGTGAATACATTTTTTTATTTAATGCAGATAACATTATGAATACATTGGATCTTCATTCATTGTTTTCGATTATATTACTGAATGCATTAAGCAAATAGTGTTACTTTGCTACTAAACATTTAATCCGCTTAAACAAGGGACAATTATAAACAATTCAATTGCATGAATGGAAACAGTTCCGCATGTGTATAGGTTCAATTAAATTATTCTATTAATTCAAATATATATATATATATATATATATATATATATATATATTTGAATTAATAGAATAATTGTAATTGTAATATATATATATATATATATATATATATATATATATATATATTACAATATACAATCAGTTACTTTATGAACTCAATGATATATATTATTGCTTTAATTGTACTGATTCTTTTGATTTCATAAGATCGGCTGTTTTTATACAATTGACTCAACGAAATTGCTTTAAGTACCAAGCTATTTGAGTTAATTAAATACGATTTAAATAAATGATTTAGTGCATTTAACGGTTTTTGTTTTTTCAATGCATTACTTATATTTCAAAAACATCGTTTTGAAGGAAACATAGAAAAAAACACGCACCAGTATCGATTTTTTATTTAATCAACATCCTTAATAGTTGGCCCAACCAATCTTTTTTCTCCCCGCATACTCAATTATCTCAGGCTACAATCTCAAAACTTAAGAATTATTCTTTAAAGCCTTTTTACAATTAATTTATATCCACATGATTATTATGTCATTATGATCATATTTACAATTATTTAAGACTGCAATCTTGAGGCTCAAGAGTTAGAATAGAATAGGATAGAATATTTATTCGTTTAGGTATTACAACACCTATTAGAAAATGCATAACCAAGTTATTACGAACAACTTAAGAGCAATATATATTTTAAGATACTTGTGTTTGTATTTGCTAAAATATATAAATATTTTCGTAGGCTTCTCTAATACGTACAGACAGCTTATTTGTGTTAATACGCAGTTTTAACAATAATGAATCTCTTATTCAAAGCTTACCTCGAGAGTATGAAGGCTCGAATTTTACAGAATAAAGAATGCAGTTCAAAAAATGTCTGGCTTGAAAAACGACATATTTTAAAATGATTAAGGAAAAACCGTATCACACAAATTTTGTTCTCTTAACGGCACATATGTCGGGTACTCTGCCATTATGTGCATTAGCGTTTTCGGTTTGCGGAGATTACATGTACCTCATAAGACTTCGCCATCTATTCCGCGGATACAATTTATTAATTTAAATATTGTTTTGTTCCAACCTGCAAGCCCACATTGCGATACTAATTAGCTCAGTGGTAAGTTTGACGTTGGGCATTCTTCTCATCTTTGTTCATACAAGTCCGTGATAGTTTTGTGAATTGGACTATACGTAGACATATAACATAGCTTTGACAGCGTCCATGAGAAACTGTTTTTGTCCTTCAATAGTCAAAACGGTTTCAATCCGTATCGATACCGTAAGACTCAAGAGTGATTTATAAAGTCTCTCGGGAACAACTGAAGCATTTATTTTAACATACGATGAAATTTCTTTTAAATGAGGCCTATGAAAAAAAAAGTTTAATGCTTCCTTTTTTCTAATGACTTTGATGTATGAACGTCTGATGAGCATTCTATGATGGACGTTGATTTCTATTTCGGTGGATGATATTCGTCAATCATTTACATCACGTCCAGATGTTATCGATAACAGTGAACACGTACTGCAACGCTTGAGGAAAACGCCTGTCGTATTAGTGCTGAATACAGTGAGCCGATCGCCGCAAACTCGAGACTCTCTCCGCAACAATGTTGCTATCGTGCCTTTCCCTTTCGCGATCTTCGACGTATTCGCTCTCCACGTTACTGAGGCTTAATCGATTCAATCAAACGCTGTGGTCCGAACTACCGGCGGTCCACTACTAGCGGTCCAGTGTAGGACAAAGTTCGTAACAATGTTTTGAAAGGGACGAGAGACGAGATGCTCAACGTTGAAGAGGACGAGCAACACTAAAACTACAGACTTACATCTAGGACAACATTTAGTGAAAAAGCAATGCATCCATCGTGGATTTTACGTAATAATAGTTGGGTAATTTTTTACTTCCATAATTTTGTCTCTCAATAGACTAGTATAAAGCATTGAGGACATACACTGTAAAAAATATTTGGAAAATTCATATACTGTATAGTACTTTATCCTAAGCCTGTGTAATGTATTTTTACTAAGCACGTGATGCCGCTGACATGAGAAATTTCTCGTCTCGACATCTCGAGAAGAGACGAGAAATCGAGAAGTCTCGATTATTTTGGAAGAAGGATTAAAAACGGAGCTGGGCAGTATTTAAAATACATCATGTACTTTTATTATTCAAAATACGCATTTTAAATACTAAAATACTTCTCAGGTATTTTAAGTACTTTCTAAAATACAAAATACTTTTCTATGTTTTGATCCCATATATTCGAAACATTTCTTTAATATGTACCAAGTTCACATTCAATTTGAAATTTGAAACTTTACATAAGCTTTTAACAAGTGAAATAGATTATTTTACATTTTTGAATAATACGTCTCACTCTCTCCCTTTGTTCAACAATGAGTCACTTCAATAACTAAATTAACGGATTTAAGTCTCTTAAAAAAATTCAACATATTTTTTTTCAGTGGGATTATCTATCTAAATTCAAACAGTTTTTCGCGGTCATAAAATTCATATATTGGTCTACCTCTTTGATTTTTTTCGTAGTGATGTAGAGAATTTAAATATTGGTATCTAAATGAGAAAAATTTTCACTCGTAGCTTTCAGACATTGAGTATGATGTTACCTTCGCTTCCTCATAAAATTTATTTAGGTGTGTGATAATTTAATTCAGTAATCGAAATGGTTCGTTGATGAAAGCTTCTTTTATGAAGAAGAAAAAAACAGTTTGATGTTCTGAAGACTAAAGTTTAAGGAGGGTGTGATACAACTATGAAGATTTCTATACTTTTTCTTGCTCAAGAAGCTTTGTTTTCATGAATGTTTAGTATATGATTTTTATGTACACGTGTTTTGAATGTTCTAAAACATTGAAAAATCCTATTTAAAAAAAATGTCTTCATGTACTGAACTCAATTGCATAAACGGAAAAATGTCTCGAAAAGGTTTCTATAACGATTATTTCATCAACTTAGTTCAACTAACAAATGGATAAGCATGCATGAAGTGTGTTATGCAACATTGAACAATTACTACCACATCTAATAAATGCGCAATGCCTTAGAATTTACTTTCATACGGTTTTTAAAGAGTATTTAAAAAAGTACTTAGAAATTTATTTTAAGTACCAACGGATTGAAGTACCAAAAGTATTTTGTATTTTTAAATATCCGAAGTATTTTGTATTTTGAGTATTTTCATGTATTTTGCCCAGCTGTGGTTAAGAACATAGACGGACATATTTTCGATAGCCTGAAGTCGAACATTTCATTCGGAAAACAGTTATTAAATTATAAAATTATCCACTCAGATTCATATTATCTTGAAGTCGAGAAACGATACTGCAAGTCAATCATCCGTTGAGACACAGCAGCTCCTCGCGGATTCTCTCCACAAACGCACTGAAAAAAAAAATCGTTAAAATCACCAAAACGTGCACTTAGAGAAAGGTATAGTACCGTCGAAGGAAATCTGTTTGAGTGAACTAAATCCTGCAGTCAAATGGAGCGGACGAAATGTATGTTTGGGATGACCACAGGATTTAGTTGAATCCCAAACAATGATTTAGTTAAATAAAATCTAATTTTAATTCACTCGAAAACACGCAGATTTTAATGAACTCTTTTTCGGGTAGTTTCAAACCTAACTGGGCTTGAATTTATTGAATGTTTAGCTGATTGTACTCATCAATCAGATGCAGCAACTGGGTTGTAGCAAACCAATATTTTGTTACACGGATGAGGATATTTAGTTGATGACAGCTCTCATGATATTTAACATGCACTCACAACAAATTCATTGAATCTTGCAGTAAACTTCTTTTGACTATAACATTGAAATGAATCAATGTACCTACACGTTATTTCAACAATATGTTTAGTTGTATGGACTGTTTGTCATTTTAGATCCTGACGTAATTATAAGAAATAACGGGTGAATCAAACGAATGTCCCTATCATACAAGAAAATGTTTGGTTACTTCGACCAATTGGTCTGTATCCATTAAGTAAGTAACGAGACGGCTTGAACTAAATAACTTTCTTTCTATTAACTCATTGAATTGTTAAATAAAACTAAATCTTTTTTGAATGAACCAATAAAATTAGTCAAAGAATCAAAAAACCATGCAGCTCGGTAAAACCATTATTCAGTTGAATTAACTTTGATGTAATTCAGCTAACAATTCAGGCAAGCTAACAGATTTTGTCAGATGAACCAGGTCGAACTTAACGGGAATAAATTTAGTTCTGTAAAAACAAAGGTACCTTGACTATATATATATATAGTTGACGGTACTATTCCTTTCTCTGAGTGTGCGTTTGCGGGCAGCAAAAGCATATTCTGTCGATTGGACAAAATATTTGGCAATGTTGATCGACACATCTATTAATAGTATCACCAACCGCTTCGATCAATTAAATATTTCTTTCGATCAAACGAATATTTATTTCGCCGCCCGCAAGCGCACGTTTTGTTGGTTCTAACAATTTTTTTTCTCAGTGCGACTTCGGTGTTTGCGATTATAAATCGCGGACTATTTTCGTCATATTCGATCAATTGTCGAGATGGGACGGAATCTGGTCTCGAGAATATTCGAGAAATTTGCGAGACGAGACGAGACGAAACCTCGTTTGGAGAAAATTCGAGAAATTTGCGAGACGAGACGAGACTGATTTCTCGGCGTTTCTCCGAGACGAGACTGATTTCTCGGCGTTTCTCCGAGACGAGACGAGCCGAGAAATGACAGATTCTCGTCTCGACTCGTCTCGCGGCATCACTAAGCATGTGTTCAATTAAACGTACGAAAAAAAATTAAAATTCAATGTACCTGTGGTAAATTAAAGTTAAATTTTATTGAAAACATGGTCTTATGAACGAATTTAGGAGACTATGTATTAACTAAAACGACTTTTGTAACGACTCCAGGAGAATTGCACATCAATCTTACGTTGCACTTGTGTAGTGACTTTCCTACACGGAGAGAAGAATATGCCAATAATCCCTCGACTCAACATAGCAATCGAGTTATATTCCGGTTTTCTGGTGATTTACGCTATACGCATAATAGATAATAAAATAGCTATCTTGTTACCATGATCATCACCGTCGTCGCGAAAAAGTTTCATCGCACTAGTATCGTAATGTACTATTAACAGCGGACTAGGGTGTTTCAAAATTAAAGTTCCCAGATATTAAAAATAGGACTTGCATAGCGTATACAGTATACTGTACATTAATTAATACGTCTTTTGAATAACGAATTTAGCAAACTGTACATAATTAATACGACTTTCGTAATGAATTTAGGAGAATGGTACATTAATTTTATGTTATAGACGTGTAGTAAATTTTCTATACCCGTTTCTGTAAGCGAGATTTCTACACAGTGTAGTAATTTTAGCTACATTTTTTTCTTTTTTTTTAGAGTAGTCATTGTTAGAAATTGTTACACTGAGAGAAATTGTGATCATCCTGGCAACTATTCAATGACAAGTATATTTTATTATTCCAGGCAACTATTTTCGTACACTGCAAAAAAATATGTGGAGAATTTATATACTATATAGTAATTTGTACTAAGCCCGTGTAATGTATTTTTAATAAGCACGTGTATGAAATTCAATGTAATGTACGAAAGAAAATAAAAATTCATAGTACGTATGATAAAACTCAAGTGAATTTATATTTAAAAGGCGATGTACTAACATTTCTGTTCCCATTTATGTGAACGAGCTTCCTACGCTGTGTAGTAATTTCACTTACATTTTATTTTATCATTGTACTTACATCAATTCTTTTCACTGTTAACGTTACTACGAAACAGTTGATGTTACTAAGAAAATCGTCACCTGGACCAATAGAATATAATTATTACTGAACAGTTACCAGGACCATCTTATTTTCTCTCAGTGTATAGAACCTGTTCATAAAATTCAAAACTGTGATACAACCTTGACATATCGATCTTTACCAAAATCAATAACGGGCATAAATGGACGTTACTTTGTTTCTGTAAGAAATTTCATTTAAATTAATCGAAACTTACGAGAGTTAAACCTTCAAACTATTATTCTTTAAACTAAAAATATCATAAACCAAATCCTCTTCACAAATTTGTCTTCAATTCGATACTAATTTCCGTCATATATAACTTTACTTGTAGAAAATTATTCAGCTCGATATCTTAAAATTTGCCAGATTTAGAAAACTGTTATGGTCATTTCTTCAAAGATACAAACAATCATATAATTGAAACCCCTATATCAATGTTGATAAAAACAATACTAAGCAAAGACGTCGTACTATTTAGTTTGACTGCAAAAATCCAACGCTCTGACTCAACTCGCTCTTGCGTTATAAATTTTTCGATCTTAAATATAGTGACATTGTTTCAAATTGTGTTTACTAGGCGTTTTGGTCAATTGTTGATCCACTGGAATTGAAAAATCGATTAAAAGAAATGTTTTCTATAACTTCTTCCACGAGGGCGTAAAATTACCATCAATTCCTCGCTCTTCGAAATCATTTTTCACCAATAACGAAAGTACAGGAATTATAAGTTATTTTTTTCGAATTTCCCGCTTGTAAATAAAGACTACATTATGCTATAAGGGAGGAAAGTGCGTGATTTTCTTACCACTGAGACACTTGTCGTTCAGCGATCAAGCATCGACAACTTCCTTCTCGTGTTGCAGGCATGAATCGTGGTCTTTTTAGCGTAGCGGAAAAATAAAGAATTATCGCACCTTGACCCAATAAATTGTATTCTTCATGGCCAAGATCTTCGAGCGATTTCCCAAGTTCAGTAACCGCAAGGTAATACAGCCCAGTTATTCGTGACTTTCTGCGATAGCGGAATGCTTGAAGGTGTCTCAGCTCCACTGACCACAACTACTTGGGTGTGTCCTTAGTGGAAAAAAAAGAATGTGTTTCATTGCATAGTTAGGGAAATGGCGTAACGTGAAGCCAATTAATTTTCACCTCGCAGCTGACAGATATTAGAAGAAAAGGAAAACATGACAGTCAGTAAAAACAGATGGTGAGCAGCTTCCGTCCGTGAGCTACCAAGCGTGTCCTCCACCTACTTGTAACTACAATCTCAAGAGATACGAAACTTTGAGTCTGACGTCCAATGCGTGATAGGGAGACGCGTATTTCTCCGTTGCATTCGTGAAGATATTCCAATGTATAAATAAAAAATCAATGAATATCTATAAATCTCTAGAAAAGTTCAAGAAGTGGCAACAATTATCGATTCGCGAAACAAGTTTTACTTGAATTTGTTATTGACACTAAACGACGCTGATAATCATGTGAATTCAGAAATGAAGCTATAATGCTTTGAAATATCGCAACTTGCAGGAGAAATCAACGAATAATGAGAAGTGTCGCAATCCAATTAATTCGTTTGTTAGTCCAGAAAATAATTCATCCAATTCTGATAAATTCTTAATCCAATAAATTCTTATCTGTAGTATCAGCAGGTACAGTCTCAACATTTTTTTTTACTGTAGCATCCATAATTTTTTTAAAGTATCTATAAAAGTTATTGGTGAATGGTGCTGGTGTGCGGCTACAGTTTGGCCAACTCCCAGAGTGTACGGGAGAAAAATGATTTTTATTCCCTGATTGACGTTTCGGTCCTAGATCTGGACCCTCTTCACATTTATTTCTAAGATAATACTAACAACTATTCGTTTAAAAAAAGTAATATAAAGCAAATATTTTAAAATTGTGAGTAATAAATCTAACAACCACACACCCATGTATTATGTGATAATTAATGAGCTATTGGATTGCCAAAGCACCAACATGCGTGTAATTTATGTATGGGCGTCAACGCAACCATTTACTGTTAGATATATGTTTAGTCTAAACTATGCATCAGAAAAAAACAATAGTTGAGATGTTAGTTGATAGAGCTGTAAAATCGAGCGATTAATTTCCTATAGGAATAATAGAAACTCGATTGTCAATAATTATGTTTCAATAAGTTACAGAATTCCAAACAAAAAGTTACTTTTCCTTAAAATCCTTGAATCTTTGACCTTGAATATCTTTTGAATGGTTAGATTAATCAAAAAAGTATAAGACACCATTGTTGTAAAACATTCAATTTTCTATAAATATAAACGATAGTACTGGTTTTATAGTCTGTTGGTGATAAAACATGATAATTTTTATGAGACTAAATTGGAAATGCAAATTGATGATGAGCTTAATCTCCCCATTAATATTAAGAGCTCATACTTGGTGAGTACTTTCTAGAGATACTAAGCAACTAGTTTTCGTGTGTCGGATTTGAAAAAAAAAACATCGATTTTTTTTTACCCACCCTACTGAGGACATAGTTTTGAGTTTGAAAAAGTTACAATTATCAATAATGAACAAAACTTATATAAACGTTTAATGTGTGAAACGATACAGATAAAAAACCATGAAAATTCCATAAACTACAGGACAGATAACGACAACTTAAGTATAATCTACACCGCTATCATCTAATTAAAGACCGTTAAAATTTGAATTGTAAAGCCCCGAACATGTAAGCGCACCACCACGTTCATCAGCACTTGCCCAGCAAGCACTTGTTTGTTCGGCCAATGCCGTTTGCCTTGTGAAGTCATCCATATTTGATATGTGGTAACCTTGTTACTTAAGGTTCCAAGTGATAATGTGTAGTGTAATTATCCAAATCCTCGGATAAATATTGTGCGTCGGTATGTCATGATAATGTTTTACTCCTACGACATTTAATTAATATTTATTTATTTATTTGTTAACGATTCACTTATTAGACTTTCAAAGAACTTCATAACCTCTTTAAATTACTGTCTACCTCTGGTTCAATAATTAAATTTACATACTGACTTCAAACATAATAGTGGTTAGTAACAAGTGAATTGACATATTTTTTTATTTTAGACTAAACATATACCTTACAATAAATGGTTGCTCTGACGCCGATACATAAATTACATGCACGTTAGTGCTTTGGCTATCCAATAGTTTATTAAGTATCACATAATACATGGGTGTGTGGTTGTTAGATTTATTACTCACAATTTTAAAATATTCGCTTTATATTAATTTTTTTTAAACAAATAGTTGTTCATATCTTAGAAATAAATCTAAAGAGGGTCCAGATCTAGGACCGAAACGTCAATGAGGGAATAAAAATTATTTTTCTCCCGTACACTCTGAGAATTGGCCGAACTGTATATAGCCGCACACCACCATTCACCAATAATTTGAAGATATCGGCCGCCTACAACACGTTTAATTATCTATGAAAGTGTTTGATAAATGGCAACAACGCTTGATTTGCAAAATAAATGTTATTTAAATCTGTTATTGAAATCAAACAAGTTAGAATGGAATGAAAAACAAAAACAAACTGGCGCCTCTCAGCAAACACTTACAGTGGCGATAAATAATTCGTATGATGATTATCAATGGCACCAGCAGGTGCAGATAATTTGCTCGGCTATCGAAGACATGAAACAATTTTTTAATCTACAAATATTTGGATGATACCGAGGAATGAAATTTACTCTTATGAATAGCAGCAATGCCTACATTAGAACAAATTTTAATGCTATCGTCTGAATAATTTATTTCATTTTACGGATATTTAACGAAGTCTAATAGAATACAACAAACGTTATCAATAGCACCCTCAACTTTTTCTCCGCTATTTAGTATCTAAAAATATTGGAAAAATCTGCTAAGCTATAAAAAGTTCAAGAAGGGACAACAACGATCAATTTGCGAAACAAGTTTTAGTTTAATTTTTTATTGGGATAAAACCACACTGATAATCAGGTAAATTTCGAAAGGAAGGAATTTACAACGAAACATTAGCAATGAGTGAAGCAATCAACAAAAAATAAGAACAGGCGCCTCCCAGCAAACTCGTACGATGGTAATAAATAATGTTTATAATCCTTATTTATGATAGGTACAGTCTTCAGTTTTTCTCGGCTTTCCATCTCACTCGTCTAAGCAATTTATCTGGTACCATTGTGCAATACGTACTCCCTCCCCCTCATCAGCATATCGAGGCAGGTTTTAACACTGCCAGCTTCCTGAAGCGGTGACGAATAATTATTTTCTCATTGGTAATGAGACGAGACGGAACAGCAATCGTGTGTTTGTTGGGAAAAGATTTATAAAAATTGGCACGGCTCCTGAAGGAGGCTGAAAAACGCCAGCTTTGGGGCTTAGAAGTCTAGTGAACATCGAGAGATACTGAGTGAAGTGAATCTTAAGGTCGATTATACGGTTTTGTGGATAAATATTATGGAATAATTTTGTGAACTGGTGAGTATCAATTATGCAACGATAGAGTTTTAAGGGCGCTTTGCTTATATACTTTTACATGGATAAGTCGGATTTAATCGGAGTTCGAGCACTTTGTAGGAGTCTTTGAATGTTGAAATTTAATAATGACGTAGCTTGAAAAAAGAGTTGAGTTTTAGAAAAAATTTTTGTGTCATATATGTAACAAATGCAGGGGTTGTTATCAACATACAATTTTATAACTTATTTTTTTAAATAATTTCCCAAATAAAAAATTGCTTATGTGTCGATGAATAAAAAAACATTTAACGTCTAAAAAGTTTCAAGATTATTGAATGAACGGTCTCATAAAATAATCTTAGAAAACACACACGGATCACGATTTAGGAAAAAAAATTTGTGAATTTTTTTTTAAATCACATTTGTTCGAACAAATTCGCTAATGCTTTTTTCAAAAGTTTCCAGAAATATTTCTAAAATTTTCGATCCCCTCCAAAATTCATTATCTAAGATAAGACACCATTACTAAGTATCTGCAATAAAGTTTTTTATTAAAACATATTCTTTCTTGTTGTAGAATACTCGAATTCATATTGTTTAGTACAATATATTGAATATGCGGTCCCGCGTTTTTCAATTTTATGAGTTAAATCCAGATTTTATATAATTAGATTGTAGACATCCATCATGAACGTCGTACAAAATATAAATACGGCATGTTTGTTCAGTTGAGACACTATGACGTACAATCAACTTCAGAACTACTCGAATAAAATGTTCGTTGGAGAATTGAATATAGTGTGAACATCATATTTGCAGCAATGTAGCTGAAATGATAACAGAAAATGCGTAACTACTGTATAATCATTGTGGGCGTTCGTGCGTTGAATCTTTGATAACAGAAACCCATTTCCTTGTGACATGCGTTCATTTGATACTACATTAAGGTCAATGTCCCATTTTTCATTTTCCGTAAAGAAAGGTTCAATTTCGTGAAAACATTTTTATCCAAAATTATTATATTGAGATACTCAAAATTGTGAGAATAATTCTAAAAAATTTCACGACATTTTATACAAACTAAGGAGAAATGTTCAATTTTTTTAGTAAGGCCTTATATACACTTACAACGGACGAAAAAACGTGATTTTTTTATTTTTATCGACAAGAAAATAAATGTTCATCGAAGAACTGCGAACTACATTCATTAGTACACATGTTTATGTATTTGTACAATACTTTTTATCAAAATATTTCTCAAAATGGCAGAACTCCAGCTGAATTCCAGTAGCACCTTTCTTTGAGCATCAGTTGCGGTGGGCATGATAACTTGAGAACGGTTCATCCGGAAATCATAGAATTCAAAAAGATTACTTTAGGACATTGCATTAGCTTTGGCCTGGATGAAGATTTGTAAAAATATTCATTCTTATAAAATTGCTAAATTTTCGGTTTTTTTGTAACAATTTTTTGTTTTCTAACAAAATTTGAAATCCTTCATCCAGGCGCTAGTTATTATTATAATTAGTAAGTGGTATAAATTTGGTTTCAACCAGATTAATAGTTTTTTGAGTAATCGTGCCCACTGCAAAGGTATTTTTAGAAAAAGGCGATTCTGAGATAATCGCGTTTAAAGAGCTGCATGCTAAACGACCACGCGCACCGGGCGGTAGGTTGAAATACCTATAGTTACGAATCTAATGCTCCGGTCTTCATGAAATTAGGTAAGAAGATTCTTCAGACATTGTACTCAAAGGATATGTAACAAATAAAAAATGTCGATTTTTCAGCTCATCACAAGTGTATATAAGCCCTTAATTGAACGCTTCTTTTAGTTTCGTTAAAATTAAAACTATGCAAATAATTACATTTACATTTTCAGCGTATATTTATTCACATTGAAGATATTGAAAATAAACGTTAGAATTATTTTTTGAAATACATTTCGCACATTAAGCCTCCTCGATGGTAACAGAACAAGAAACATATTATTTGGAACATTCAAGTTGCTCAGAAAAAAAACTAGATAAATGTATGGGTGTATGTAGTACTCTCGTAGAATTGTAATCTCTATACTTCAAGAATGGCATTATCAATCAAGCTGAACTTTGATACGAAAATAGAAACGAGCCTACTCTTCGTTGATAATAATTTACACGATAATTGAAACACCTGTTCAACTTTATTAGTCTTTATTTATCAAGCTAAGAAATTCTTTATGATTGGAATGATATTAACGTTCGGTAGGTACTGAATTCCAGTAAAATTTGTTGATGGTTTTATTTTATTTTAAATTTCTCAAATCGTGAAACCTTCTAACTCGCGCAACTTCGATCAATTCAAGTCATTTTTTCTACATGCATAAAACAAAAGCTATTTGTATTGAATTACTAGATTAAATTATATCAATATCGAAAGAATATTCACAACGGAAGTCGACGATTATAATTACAATTTTTCAATTCTATACTAAGTCTACATTTCTCGAATAATTATCTGTTTTCCATCTCAGCAAATTTAATTCTAATGCAAGCGAAACAGAACTTAATACTTTTGATTGAGCAATGTACGCGCTCCTAAAATACTAATTATCTTTGGTGCCACTCATCGCTGAGGGTCAAGGCGACAGGCTACATACACCATCACAAAGTTACGGATTCAATGCTACCGAATGATGTATGTTCACACTACAATACACGAAATGCGATTATCAAGTATACTTGACTTTGTATGGATGATTTATCGTCCCCATATACAAACACTACATTAGATAACGTTACTATTTCCTATGGTCTTGTCATATCGCAATTTAACGTATGCTTTAAAATCTCACGTAAAAATAGCAACATTTTTTTCAAACTAAACGTAGATTTATTGTGGAAATGTCGGTCTCGCCATTTTATGAGAGGGAAGTAATGATCACATTATGTATTCATTGTATTAATCATTTTTTTATGAATTAACTAAAACTTTATTTTTCATTACAAGATTAAGTTGATTAGTTTTTCTGTTTGAAAAATAAAAAAACGGTATTACACAAAAATCTTCGTCTGTATTACAGTAGACGTTTCGCTACATGTTAGTCAAATCAGTGTTGAATTTTGAAGAGAATTTCTACAAATGAATGTGGTTGAATTGACGGATTTTAAAATTCACTCGAGTACAAGCGTATGTTCTCAATATGTAAAAACATTCACACCCAAGGTTTGAAAAGAAAATACACTGATATATGCAAATGTTCGATGAGGTGTTTTTTTCACCCAGGCATATATGAAAAAGAAACTACATGTAATATTAGTCTGATTATGACGAGTAATAGCTTATTTTATCTATTGAAAGATGCTCTAACAATTTAACGCAGAGTTTTCTTCAGTTGTATTATTTGTTCGAAAGTTACAATCATTTCTATGTTTAGTGTTAGGTTAAGTTGGATAAACAGATGGTTGTAACTTTTCGACAAATATTACCATTGACAGAACTTCTTGCTAAATCGTTGAAGTATCTTCGAATTAACGAAATAAGCTATTGCTTGTTATAATCGACCTAATAAAATTATTTTTCTTTAATATCTAACCCGATGTCAAAAAAATCTCATCGAACATTCACATATGTTAGTTCCTTCTCAAATCATGGTTGTTCATTTATTTATCTATTGAGAACGCATGCTGATGCCTTATTGCGTCTATAGAACCGTCAATCGAACCTCAAAAAAATGTGGAACCACTTCTCAAAGTTAATCCATAATTTGCCCAGCACGTATCAAAGCGGCCACCTGAAAAAAGAATCGCAATATCTCGTAGTTGCATTGTAATCTGGTAGAAATTCATTGAAGTACATTTGTTTCCTGACATTAAATTTCACGACAATTTTTCCTTCTTTATAGAGGAAGCTTTGTTTTCATGAAAAAATTTCGAGATTTTTATATCAGATCACTCAGAATGGTCGGAAAAATTGAGAAAAGTGGTTTGAGAAATTGTCCGGATGTGATGACCAGCCAAAAACTTATATAACCGTAACGTGTACACTTTTCGATCGAATCAGCTCAAATTTAACTAACATGTACAGTATTGCCTAATCTATAATTGTTATAAATTTTATGAACATCGCTTACCACATTACATCTACTTTTCTTTTGTGAAGAAAATAACTAAATTATTAATACGAATTCAATGTAAGTTGATTTGGGATTAGTGTGTTTTTTACTCGTAATCGTCAGAGAGTATAAATATCGAAAGGGTAACGAGTATACAATCGGGGGTCCAGCGACATTTCAATACAGCCAATCCAGTCGCTGTAATAATTATATATATAATGAGGCAAGAACCAGTAACGCCGAGAGCAAAGAACGTTTCTCGTCGCAGTAGCTTTCGCAATAACGCGAACTCGTGATTCCCCAAGATCAGAGAAATCGTTGGCGGATACATTTTCTCAATTCCCATTTACACCTTTCTGGTACGACTGAAGTGCTCTACTGTTAGAACAATGAGTAAATCGACAGTTGAATCCGATATGCCGGTCAGGACATCGGTCAATACTTCTAACAATTACGGTAGCACACGGTGGACTAGTCAATCATTTTTGTTATCAGCTGGTAAGTCACTTAGCGGTACGCTTATCGCCTTATCCGTGCACTTAATATTATGCAGATCGCGGTTCAATTTCTCATGGGCTCAGTCAACGCATCTGGACCTGATTTACTATTTTATTTTATTTCTATTTGTTGTATCATATTGTGATTATAAGTTTAAGAACATAACTTTTTTTACTGTCATTATTACTGTCTGCCAATTTTTATTTATAATCAATATTATTCCAATGGTGTGATTATGTAGCTATTTATTTATTTATCTTTTTTTTAATCGATCAAACTGGATCGATTAAATTTTATACATCATAAAGAAGAAAAGATTTTACGAATGAATCACCGATAATAAATTATCGTTTTTTTTCGTCGGCACGAAATAAATCCATTCAAGAAAAGTAAGAACCACAGATCCATCAAATTATCGATGGCCACTTTTCCTGAATATTGTGAGCGCTCGTAGGGACCAATATTATGACAATTACAATTATGCGCTTAACGATCGAAGCTTTAGTTAAGTAAATCGTCAACTTGAAAATCGAAGTCGTTTATCCTCACAAAGATTAATGTCGCTAACATGGGAGAAGGAGATGGCAAGATAATCTCGTACATTAACCTTGAGATGGGCGAAAGCATTGAGAGCCGGCAGTGCGAGCTAAAATTATCGATCGCAATATCGATCATTTCATCAAATTTAGGAATAAGCGCCGTTGTATCGCCTTACAGCGCAGAATAATTACTTGTATGTCGACCGTCTTGGAGGGCGGAGCATTGGAAATAAATAATTTCAGAACATAAATTGAATAATTTATATTTTTGAAAATCGTATTTATCATTGTAACGAGATCGGATAACTTGTTGAAGTGTATGTGAACTATCAAAAAACGGAATATTTACGTAAGTCATCAAAATTCATTCATATTTCTACTCCAAACATTTCTCTCGCATCTTGTCAATTTAAGATTCCATTGTCATCTTGGGTCCTCTAATCCTATCCGTCTTGTGATAGTCTCGAAATTATTATAAGAGCTAATCGAAAATGGAATAAATTAAATTGTTGAAGAGATTTGTCAGATGTCCCAAGCTGGGTCGCACCTAAATTGAAGGAAATGTTATTCAATGTTAAAAATTGTCAATTGAACCCGGACTGCCGTGAACTAAGGCCGCGTCACCCAGCTCTGTCAGTACGCCTGAGACATAGACACTAGCAACTATCGTCATCGCAGAATAAAATTATTCATTCTTTCTACATATTCCACAATTAAATTCATAAATAAAAAAGTTCCATTTAATCATATTCCGTGATTGTTTTCATGTGCGTAATAAATTGAATTATGTTATTAAAACTAATTTGACTCATGTCTTGACTCATCTGCCATTGGCTCTGTACGCACACGATACATCGTGGCAACACCGCAATATCGAGCGACTGTTCGACCAGCATCGACGTTACTGACATGAAAAGAGGTTAGGTTTGCGAAGTTTGTTTGGCGAATCTGATCTGTCATGTCGAATTTTCGAAAAGAAAGACACGACGTTAGAGCCAATCGCGGAAAACGAAACGGCCATTTCATTACGCGTAAAAGAAAGCGTGGTTCGACAACATTCAAGCAACAAAAAAAACCAGATACCGTAAAGAATCGACGCAAATGAAACTCTCATAAAAATGAAAAATTCAGGAGAATTGATAGATGAATAAATCCGATCTCGGTTGCATCAATAATTCTAGGTACGTTTAATTCGAATCAGCTTATTAAGGTATAATTAATTAGGTCGAATTTAGAATGCGAGCGATCATTTTCATTACAGAACACTACCAGTATACCGACCGATAGTAACTGTCACGAATGTAACTGATGTGCAACGTTGGCAAACTTCGGCGCCATCTCGAACAGCTGGTAGCGATTGTTTTTGCACGACGCGATTTCTTGCAATTAACTTACAATAACTCGCTGAAATGTCCGGTGACTACCACTTTCTATGGTCGTATCGGTTACTTTGAGAACTAACAAAAACGTAGAGCTGTTTAGATGTTTTGTATTTCATTTCGGAGATGGTTTTTTTCTCTGTTTAAACGTTATTTTTTATAGATCTCTATATAACGCCATAGATAAAACTCAATTTTAAAAATTTATTTGCTCAATTAGATGTCCAGTAACGTATCTCGTAATTCCTCACAAATAAAAGATGAATACTCAGACCACAAGGTATAAAAAGTTCGGACACATCTAACGTGTTTGCCTTCGCATTATAACTACCTTAAACGGCCAATAACCGGGTCAACCTTAGCGTGACGATTACTAACTTCGCAATCTTAAGCCAATATTGGGCCGTATATCGACATGCCAATCGTTGACTTGCGGGTTTAAGGCCGATGCTCGGCCGCGAATCGACACGCCGATTGTCGGTTTGTCGGCTCTACGTCCAAATAACTTCGACAAAATGACTTTAGGATTAAATAACTCTGAATACCTCGAACAGGTATCACTATCAATATTTTACAAAATATCAACAAAATCCACAAAGTCCACAAAATGCCTGGCGATAAAATAACTTGAGTTACGAATAATTTCATGAGACAAAATAACTTGATGAAAATGTAACTTGGCGCCAAAATAATATCGTCGAATAAACTGAGCAACAGTAGACTACTGACAGAGCTACTGGTATTGTATTATTCGAAGCACGACTCACAGCGGCCAACCGTCGAAAGCAGCGTGTGTACGCGATTTGCACGTCACGTCGGGCTATCATAAGGCTATTAGCCGAAAATTTCCGAACGGTTACGTTATCGAAATGAGTCGATCCTATAACATTACGTTTCACTAATTGCCAGTCAGAACCATATCGTCAACGTGTTTGCGTCGTTTTGGAGCGTACACACGAGTGCGCGTGCCGAAAGCCTCGCGAAATATAAGAAGAATAAACGCGTGCACGTTATTGTTCCGACCGCAGGATTTCAAAATGAATTTTCTCTGTTATTAGTTATTTATTGTATCTAAAACAGCGCTATTGTATTCCTGAATTATGAAAATTATGTTTATTTTTATGTTTTCCGGTATAAAACCTTTTGTCAAAATCCTTGCGAGCGCTAATAAAAATACACGCGTGCACATTATTGTTCCAACCGTGGAATTTTAAAATTAGTTTTCTCTGTTACAAGTTATTTATTGTATGTAAAGCAGTATTATATTCTCGAATTCCGAAAATTATATTTATGTTTATGTTTTCCGAAATAAAACGTTTATGTTTTTGTAAATAAAAGCAACGATTATCAGAATTATATTCTTTAAATGTTCATTTATTAATTTCTCGGTCTTTTTATTTATGTTACGTGATACGGTCTTTACATTGACAAGGAAATCTTGAAATAACTTCAACTTTCTTCATGGCAATGAACCTCCCGCAGTCAGAAAACTAAATTTATGAAAAGCTGCTCTATTTATGAAGCTCTGCAAATAAAATAAAGCTCCAAAAGGAAGCCATGATGAAATTTTGTTTTAGCGGTCAAATTTTTGTTCAATATACAACATGGAGAGTAAATAGCGAAAGAATGACTTTCTGATAATTTTTCCTCAACTTCCAATGCGGTTCCAATTTTCCGATTAACCGTTATTCGATATTTTAAATACGAGAAACCCATAAAATGTAGGAGTATGAGAAACATAAAAGTTGGTCACTTTTTTTGTAGTGCGGAGCTTCGTGTTTGAACCCCACCGGGGCAAAGTTGTTTTGGGTTGAAGTTATCTGGTCAGAAGTTATTTTGACGCAAATTACAAATAGGGTTCTTCCTTGGTTATTATAGAATCCACAGATATTATTACATAGTGGTAGTAGTCACTTGGGGCCAAGTGATTTCATCGCAAGACATTTTATCGAAAGTTATTTTGTCAAAGTTATTTAGACGTGATACCGGTTTGTCAATATGAGACCAATGCTTAGCCAAGGATTGACTCGCTAATCATTGGTTTGTCGATATGGGACAAATGCTCGGCCGATTATCAAATCGCCAATTGTTGGTATCTCGATATACGATCAATGCTCATCGAAGTATTGACTCACCAATTGTTGTTTTATCAATATGAGACCAATGCTCGGCTAAGTATTGTCCCATTAGTTGTTGGTTTGTCGATATGAGACCAATGTTCGGCCAAGTAATAACGCACCAATCGTTGGTATCTCGATATACGACCAACGCTCGGTATTGATTCGCCAATCATTGCTCAGCCGGTTGGGGGCCACTAACAAGGAAACACTACGGTACTCAGATTTTATTTAATTTATATTTATTCAATTTGCTATAGCCTGAGGGCATAATGTTTGAGCGCTTTTATTTATCAATTTTACATGTAAAATTAATCAAATCTGCGACGCTTAACAGATATGAATTATTTATTATTGTGATCGACAGTAATAGGCGCATCGTGGAGCGTGGCTCCAGTGATCTCTGTCATTAAGCAGCTCGATCGGCGGTCAAATTAGAAGGATGACCGTTCAACTGTTGAGCGGGAGGCAGTTTTTCTGATCATGACTTTCTGAGGTATTCTGATATCGCAGACATATGAAAGCTTGGCGTTCGTACGAATGAAAATAAGTGATTTATTTTATTTCATTTTTTATTATTGGATTGTAGTATACAATGCTCGGCCTCTTCTTGCACGCGATTCTTGACCGTTTCTCGGCACGATGATCCGCCAATCATATATGAGACATTCCATACCAATTCAGCCACGCCATTTTTTTAAGTTCGCGAAAAATGTTGTAATTTTTCAAAATTGTACTACTATATTTCCTTAGAAAAAGTACTGAATTTCGAGAGCCTGCGGTGTTTTTTTTACGAGATAATACGTTAGCTTAAATTTTATTTCGTTTGGTGATATCTCGATAACTACAGAGCGTATTGTAACTTGAAAAATGTGAAAATCTCCGTTTTTCACGTACTCTTTATATAAATGATTTCCAATTTATTTATATTCCGGCTAATTCAAATATCAATTTAATATTTCAATCTAAGTGTCCTAAGTAAGGGCTTTCCTCTATTGAACTCAATTCTTATTTGTTTTGTCTCAGCGACCCAATTATAAAAAAGAATGTAGAAAGGCTAAGTGGCAAACGCAATAATGTACGAGATATAATTGTATTGTAGATATTTTTTCTTTTGATCTAAGTTTTCTGCTCGGTTTTCTGAGTAACGGTATTACTTTACCGAATACATTTTTTTTGTATATTTTCACTGAGCTATTATGAACACACATACGAATGGAAAGGTGGCAAACGCAATAATGGACGCGATATAATTTGGTAACAGGTTTTTTGAGAATATCTTAATCAAATTTGTTTAAGCATTAAGTATAAGCTGAAATTTGTTGTATTTTCTCTGCGCTCTACAAGGTTACACTGAGAGAAAAGCATGTCATTGATTCAACGATTTCACATGATAAAAAGCATATAGGAAGGCTTGCAATGTTTTATAGATGAAGTGATAATAATATGGCTCAATAAACGATACTTGCAAGTTTATTGAAAACAAACCTTGAAATCGTATGTGCAAAAAAATGGCATATTTGAAACTATTACACTGAGAAAAAAAATCGTTAAAATCAACAAAACGTGTGTTTGCCGGCAGCGAAAAGCATATTTTGTCGATTGGACAAAATATTTGGCAATCTTGATCGAAACATCTATTGATAGTATCACCAGCCGCTTCGATCAATTGAATATGTCTTTCGATCAAGGAAATATTTATTTCGCTGCCCGCAAGCGCACGTTTTGTTGGTTCTAACAATTTGTTTTCTCAGTGTAGAATAGTTTTCCAAACTATTATCATTTTGACAATTGCTACTATAATTATATTTACTATAACCATGAAATATAGACGTTCCTCCTGGGAATTATATTAATGGTTGATCCAACTATTTTCTTATATTTGCTAAAACCATTAAATATAGTCGTTCCTACTGGCAACTCTACATTATAGTTAGATTATCGTCGGACTAACTATTTTTAGTATTAAATTACGATATTTTTCTCTGAGTGTGCCTGTCTTGAGCGTCTATTTCCGGAATTTTTTTATCTCACTTCCGGAAAATCGCTTAGAAATGAGGCGATATTCCTCGTTCACTGATAGTAAGATTATGACTATGAAGATAAGTATGACTGACGTAGTTTATCTATAAAAAAGGAATGTGACTTGAATTTTTCCGGAAATTAAATAATAAGAAAATAGAAATAAAACCAAAAAACAAAAAAAAAAACACCAAATAAGTCTAAAAATTTTTTCGATTATTCAAAAACTAACAAAAAATATAAAGAGCGTTCTTACTACATAATACCATAGCTTGAAGACAGGAAACCTTGGAAAACGAAGAGAAAATACAACGATTTTTTATCATGTCTTTAATGCTTAAACAAATTGAATGAAAATAAATGAAAGAAAAACCTATAATTAAATTATATTGCGTACATTATTGCGTTTGCCACTTAGCCCTTTTACATACTTCTTCACAATAGATTAATGAAAATTATGAAAATATATTGAGTGCAATAGAGAAAGGCCCTTACTTAGAAAACTTAGATCAAAAGATAAGAAAAATTATATTTAAATTTGACGAAATGTACAAAAAATTCAAAAAATTAATATACAGAGTACCTAATAAAACGAAGATTTTCATATTTCGCAAGTTACAATACACTTTGTAGTTATCAGGATATCACCAAACTAATCAATATATAAGCAAACGGTTTATCTCGTAAGCGAAACACCGTGAGTTCTTGAAATTTAATACTTTTTCTAAAGAAATATATTATGACAATATTGAAAAATTATAAGATTTTTCGGGACCTTTGAAAAATGTGCTGACTAAATTGGCATGGAATGTCTTATATACCGATATTGGTAATCTCGGTATCGCGATTGGGCCGAGCATCGGCCATGTCGACCCACCCTTCATGGGCAGGTGTGACTTTTTCAAGGTTTTGTTAAATATCTCGTAAAATTCATCCAGCAAAAAGAAAGCCGTTCTCGATATAAATAATAAGTCCCACATATGCATTGTCTTTCGTATCTCTTCTGCATTCGCAATCGTGATAGAAAGTAGAAAGGATGGAGCAATCCCAGATGAGTAATGTCGAGCAAACATGTGAGAGATAATCGAAATCACACACGGTTTTCATAAAATAAGACTTCTGGTGATCAACCGACTGGAGTTGACGTGTCGATGCAAATTGAGATAACATTCTCTTCCATTGTTTCTTAATGCAAAAACATTTATCATTTCTTTCTTCAATTAATAAAATTATTCATGAGCGTCACCTACAGTTCTGTAGTCGCAGTTTGTTTTATGTTTTTTATAGTTATCGCTAGTTGTTATGTTTATTATAATTAAAAAATACAGTATCTAAATTTGATCAATTTGAGTTAAAGCAAATGATACAACAAATATTGAAAATTTTGTATAAATTTTACTGAAATTGCATCTCTTTTTACTCATAAACTGCAGAAATCAATTTAAAAATCTGTTAATGCTCTCGTGCTATATTATTGTTCCAACCATATTTTAAAGCGAAAATAACAACAAATAAAAACATTATTTCAATCCCCTTTTTCTGATAAAAGTGTGCGGACAAGAAACTAGGGTGCTTACACAAATATTAGACATAGTTTTGCCAAATTGTCTAGCCGGCCATGAAACGTAAACTTTCCCCAGCGATTTTTTTAAAAGTTCCTAAACTAAAAAAATAAATTTTGTGCAATACTGCAGCTTTGGACCACGCGCAGAGTGAGCTCACAAATCTGGTTTCAAAACAGCTGGATAACCCAATCGGTCGGTCCATTGACAAAAAAAATTCTGAACGTTTATTCTGAAGAGAGGGAATTATTTTTCATTTTCCATTCGATGAGGGCCAGTGTTTTCCTTATAATAAAAATTTTACTTTTTCACTAGGCTTCGAGTCGCTTCCGCGACTCTTGGAAAAAAAACTCTTTTTACTGACTCGTCCCCCTTAAAACATCGCGCAAAAATAAAAACTGCAAATACAGTGATTTAATCCATCGAATTAGCACTCGTGACTTAAAACACGACGTCTTATCGAGACAATCAACGCCTAAGCCAACGTGGTTTTTTACACAATCAACGAGCATTTATAACTGTCACGAGATGAGAAGGTTGTTATGCAATCTTATTAAATGAAACGCTCGCGTCGATAGTCTTCTTATTCTTCTTTAAGATGCAGTCACGCGGTCAGTGACTCTGTTTCGCTTGCATATTAACGAAAAGATCCGCGTGAGTGCAACGTATAATCGTCGGATTGGAATGCTTATCATAATCATTGTCTCGAGCAGTATTGAGAGAAACTAGTGTAGTGCACAGCCTGTTCGATAAGCGCATCTGCTCCCAACGCAGACAAAACCCGTTGGGTATCTGCATAAGATTGAAAACATCCTTGACGAGTTTCTTCCTCCACCGAAATTCGCCGAGAAAACTTCAGGATGGAGACAGGTTATTTGCTGTTAAAATTCTGAAAATATTAAGAAAACGCTTGACGCATTAAGATGAAATGAGCTCATGTCAGCTACTAGCATAAATCTTGGCTGTTTTAACTTGCCTTTGTCTGAAATCTTCCCATCTTGCTTCGTGAAACTTGATAACGTGTAAGCCGCAGGCTGTGCTTGAATCAAAACGATTGTGAATATTTTTCACGTTTTGTATGAATGTTTTATTTTAGGTGAAGATGCCATCGCATTTTTTGTTTGTTGTTGTTATTCAAACTACTCATTCTACTAAGCCCTCGTGGAAAAGTACCCGTTGAGAAGTTTCTATTTTGGGTCAAAATAGTGGGAGGAATTTGAGATGTCACTTTTTCCATTTGTGCACTAATTAGATAAATACACATAAATACAACAGATAAATACTCTTAATATCGGACTTCAGAGCTCGGAAAAAAATAAAATTTCATCATCTTCTTATTTGACATCGAAGAATAAAATGATTTTCTTTGTTCTTTGAAACATTGTAGCTTTTATAAGTAATTCTTGTGACGAAGAATTTCTTACAAATTACTGAGAAAATTAAAAATTAATAGAATCTGATCCACGCGATAGACTTAGCTCAAATTCACTACGGGTCGCCTTTATCGTTCTTAAATTTGGAAACAAATATCAGCTCATTACTTAAAAAATGGAGATAGCCAGAAAGCATACAGATTTTTTGACAGCATTGAAAGTCTCATCAAATCTGACCACGCGGTTCAACGATTGGCTACATTACTACAAGCAGAGGAGCATAAATGCTCTACTTGAGTGCCAAATTTGATCTCGATTGGTAAAGTCATTATTGACATTTACGGTTTTTTTTTTTCAACCTGCAACTCACCATATCAGGGTGTGTCTGAGAAAAACTTATTTTTTTTACTTGCTATATTAAAAGATTATCGTCTGGATTATAACATAGGTCCTCGTTAAAGGAAAGTTTCGTACGAATTTTTTTAGAGGTAAATCAACGACTTTTTCCATTTCCCATTTGATTAACACCCCAGTAAACACGGTATTGTAACAGCAACGTAACGGCTATGTAACTCAATGTAACAAGTAATCTCACGTGTAACTTACATGTAAGTTACACGTAATTTACAATTTCCCACTCAGCAATGTTACCATGTTATATAACATGTGTTACATAACTGTTACAATTGAGTTACGTTGCCCGTATATTTCGTAGTGTAACAGATATGTAACAAGTAACATTCAAATGTTATATAACGTGTGTTACATAACCGTTACGTCTTGCAATGTTAGTAGTGTGTTGCAGGATATTACTGCAAGGTAACAGCAACATAATCAAAAAAATTGTTTGTAACTTACATGTGACTTACGTGTAATTTATAATTTCCCGCTCAGTAATGTTACCGTGTTATGTAACGTGTGTTACGTAAACGTTGCAATTTAGTTATGTTGTGTTGTGCAACTTGAATCACACAGCTGTTACTGTTTCGTTATATTGCTAAAGTATAGTCATATTGACAATACATTAGCTTTACTTTTGTGGACTTACAGTCCACAAAAGAGCTTCAAGGGTTGCTAAATTGCTACCCTTGGGAGTCGAAAATATTAGCTGCTACTATTAAAAGTAGAAAAAGCGATTGGCAAATGATGCGAACCGGTTGAAATCTCGGAAGAGTATCACTCCGGTGTGCATATGAAGCTGCACCGTTACGCTGACTTATATATATACGTTAGTGACACGAATCGCTTGCGAGAAACGTTTGAGTCGCAGGCCATCTAGCGGACATCACATCGTGATACACATGTTACGTAACATTAATACATTTTTGTTACATGACTGTAACGAAACTACATTACGTAGATGTTACATATTTTTGCAACGTTTTAGCAATGTTATCACATTACGTAACTGCAATATGACAGGACTATCCCCACAGTTACATTGCGATCGTTTCAAAGATGTTGCATTACAGGTACACATTTTAGTTACATAACTGCAACACAACTACGGCTTATAACCGTTACGTTACGTGCATGTTCTCGATGTAACATAACCACTGTGATATGCATGTAACGTCAAATGTACATACTCTTGGAACATTCTTGTAACGTTACCACATTTACGTAACTGTAACATGATCGCACTATCGCTGCAGTGACTTACAGTCGTTACATACATGTTACATTACAGTTACACACTTTCGTTACATAACTGGAACGGAACTACGGTATTTAACAGTTGCACAACGTGAATGTTCACGGTGTAACATAACCACTGTAATATGTATGTTACGTATTGTTTGCAATATACTTGTTATGTTGCCACGTTACAACACTACAACAGTGCGTTCCTGTCACGAAAGTGACGTTCCTATTGTTACTCGCACGTTGCGTTGCAGTTTCATAACTTTTGTTATGCAACTGCAACGAAAACATGTCACATAACGGTAACATCACCTGTATGTAACTAATGCAACATCACAACGTTACTCCTACGTTATATATCCTCGACATATCATAAGGGTAACACTGTTACAATCACATGTAACTTCCATGTTACATTGCCGTTCAAAAACGTGTTTACTGGGACGTAAACAATCAAGTCAAGTGCTTTGACCCATATAATTATTTTTACACACGATGCACGATGCTATGTATGCACTGTTACAAAAAATTTGAAGTTTTTACACATAAACTCGTCATCGAAATTTAATGAATAATTTTGGTATAGAATTCATATACTTTTCTAGTAAAATTAAAGCAAATTAGTGAAATTAAAATACTTTTACTGAAAAAATTAAAGTAAATGATTGAATATGCTGTACCATACATTAATTTGACATTACACTTGTATATTAAGTTTCATATACTAGTTTATGAATAAAAACTTCCAATAGAAGTACACTAAATTTCAAGTGGATTTTTTTTACAGTGTGGTATTATTCAATAGTTCCAACGATTCGTTTTGATTTCGTATATTGTAAAACATTTTAGGCCGCATAGTTCCCGGGAGATCCAATTCTGCGTAAGCAGACATTTTTTTGCTCTTCTAAAAAACGGTTTTATAAGACAAACTGGTATCTTCTGTGGTACGAATGCACTGAAAATTTGTATAAAATCGGTCATGACACGTGGAAAATATCCTCCATATAATGTAGCCAAAATTGTTAATATTATTATTATTATCATTATTTGATAATAAAATTTAGTTCAGTAAGATAAATAATAATTTTTTTACTAATATACACGATCGAAAATCTCGCATCGTGTCATAAAATTAAGCCTCGTACAAAGAGAGCAACATTTAGATTTTTCTAAGAGGTAGTGTAAAGAATAGACTCTCCTACTTGATAGATAACGAATTGCTGGAACGGCGGAATATGAACATTTTTCATGCCACCTCTTACGAAAGTCGATGTTATGGCATAAACTGGGACTTTTAGTTATATATATGTATATATAGAATAAAAAAAGAGTATTTGACATTTTAACAAGCATGTAATTGTTAAATAGTAACAATAATTTTAGTCGAAAATATAGCTTAATAACATGATGAACAGTATTGTCATGTTTTTGAGAGATTTATAACAAATTTTTACAGTAGTCAAGAAAGGTGGCAGTTTTTCTCAAATAACCATTTGTTCAAATATTTAAAAAATCTACTTATGCAGAATTTGATATCTTGGGAACTAAAATATTTTACGTTATACGAATTAAAAGTTAATCGTTACAGCTGTCAAGTGCTACCCACACATAGCATCGTTCATCGCGTAAAAAAACAATAATATCGGTCCAAGCAGAAGACTTGATTTTCTACATGTTATAATCAAATGAGAAATGCAAAAAGTTGCTCCACCTCTGAACAAATCGCACGGAGCTTTCCTTTCACGAGGTTCAATATCAGTATTCAAGCTTTAGTTTTTTTTTATGAGGCACGTAAAATAAAAACTTTGTTTAGACACACTCTAAAGAACATACATTGTTTTTTAAAACCACTTTTCTTGACGTTTCAAGGCATTGTGAATACGCCAACATAAAAATATCGGATAAAATTTATTCACAAAACCAATGCTTTGTCTATGAGTACTCAAAAGTTCATCCTGGCTGGTTAAACAATGAATATTATTAATTACCCAGCTAGTTTCGATATCTGGAAAGATTCGTTTTCCGAAATTTCAAATTGCGCGTCAGTTTCCCGCGCTCCAGAGATCAAGGAATCAGGATTTCGGGCCTCAAGAGTTTCGCCTTCCAAATCTTATATATATGCCAAGTAGTAGATTCCGTATGCGGATATTAATATCATCCATGTGTCTGTCATCAATATATAAATCATGATTTAGTGAATGCCATACAAAAACCACGACGTTACTTTCCTATTAAAAACTATCTGGATGATATACTTCAGAGTCGTTAATATTTTGACTCGACCTTGTGATTTCACTATCCATTTTTTCGGGATTGTAAACGCTACAGAGAGTAAACATCGCCGAATAACCGTGTCTACTGAAAAACAACTTGGTCATCGGGCGTCACAACAGTGTTTGTCGAGAGACGAAACGAGACACAAGAAATCTTGTACTAATTCAATTTTAGTATCACGAGAATACTCTGGGTGCGTTCAGTGTTGACTATCTTCGTTTGATAATTAATTTTTAGGTCATCAGACGATAATACGGATTTGATTGCAAACAGAGTTGCATCTCAGGAGATCCTATCTGTTTTTGTAAAGCCATTTATCTACTGTCTGTTGCAGACTACTTAACTGGCGGAATGTCGTCGACCGAGCCGGAACTTATAGTGCGCAGACCTGTCTACCAACAGGATGAATTAAATCGAGCCTGTAACTACACAAAACCGCACAGGACTCGTAAGAAAATTTCTGTATAATAAAATAAACAATTCGATTAAAAGATAGAAACATAAAGAGAAATTACAATCGAATTCAAAGTAAACAAGTAAATTGAAGAAGAATTTAGATTTTAAAAATTAAAGAACAATGAATAAAAATTCTTCATCAAAAATTGAAATAAAAGGACATTTTTTTTTTTGAAAAGCGAAATAATGAAGAAATAATAACAGCAAATTGAAATTATAAAAATTTAAAAGCTCCAAATGCCAAAAGCAGCGAAATTATTTGTTCTGAAATATCTTATTAATTAAATAAAATTTTTATTATTAGTTCGTCAAACCGTTTCGAAAAAGTTTCATAATTTCGAGACGAAATCTTGCGTGAAAAATGTGTTCCCGATATTCGACTGGTTGGGAAATTATCGGTGGAAGGAAAATATACTCGGCGATGTCGCAGCCGGAATCACCGTCGCTGTCATGCACATTCCACAAGGTGAGTTCGACCCAACGATCGAGACTGATCAATTTAGATCACATGCAGCTATAGGAAAGCACCTACTGATGCAATATTCTTGACCACGTAAGATCTCCATCGATTCGATTGTAATCCTATTGTTGAATCGTTATATAGGAATGGCTTACGCCATTCTGGGCAACGTTCCACCGATCGTTGGAATCTACATGGCTTTTTTCCCGGTGCTTGTTTACGCAATCTTTGGAACCTCCAGACACAACTCGATGGGTGAGACTGATAGAAATTAATACCTGGAAGAAAATTCAACAGGAATTTGAAAATTATGCACTACACTGCAAAAAATATTTGGAAAATTCATAAACTGTGAAGTAGTTTGATGTATTGTTTTTTTTACTACACCCGCGTACTAAATTCAATTTGAAATACAAAAGAAAAAGAAATTAGATTCAATGAAAATCAAGCAGTTCTGTAATCAGACAGACATTTGTATATATAAATTATACAAAAATATAGACATTACATCTCAAGGTAGAATTTTTTAACGATAGTTCGATTTCAAAATTGAACTTGCATTATAAATGTTGATCCAAAGTACTTGAATAAATTTGAAATTTTGTTTCAAATTTAGGAACGTTCGCTCTCATCTGCATGATGACTGGAAAAGTCATCATTACTCATTCGGATATTGGGAATCCATTGAATGCTACAATTCCGAATGTCGAAGCGACAGAAACTGGCTTGCATAGTCCAAATCATTACACTGCCACGGAAGTCGCAACCGCAGTTACGTTTGGAGTCGCGATAATGCAGGTTACAATACTGACATTATATAAACAAAACTGTCTTCCGTAAATCACCGTGAAAAAAAGTGCTTAGTTAATCGTAGTTTTTCGTTCGCAATAATTTTAACTATAGAAATAGTTAAAATTATATATGGAAATATAGATGTGATTCATGGAAGATTTTTTCGCCAAGATTACGTAGGGATGAATCACGTTATTATTCTAGAATATTCATATAAATATTACATACAAACAAGAAATGTTTGTATGCAATTTGTGTTGTGAAAAATCTTCTGTAATTCAATTATACTGTCATATTTTAGTGTATCCATCCATCATCCAGACATAATTGACATTCGAAGAATTTTATTAAAAATAATTAATAATCTAAATAACTATGAAGAATTATTAACAATTATCAATACTATGAATAATCATTATTTAGCTTCGACTATTACAGCCTATGATATTTTGATGGAAGTTTGGCAAATCGTAACTTGGGGTCTGAGTCAAGCGATGGCGAAAAATCGTTATTATCGATTTTCCTATATGCAAGTATTGCAAACAATTGAAATCTTTTCGTTTTCGTCCCTCCTTATTTGGCATCGGTTGACTCAGACCCCGAGTTACGATTTGCCAAACTTACATCAAAATATAACAGACTGTAATAAATGAGGCAAAATAACGATCATTAGTAATTCTTTAGTTAAAGCTTATTAAAAGTTATAGCAATATTTTGTTTTCTAGAAATCAAATTCCTCAAATTCATTTTTTAAACCTGGAGATATTTTAACTACAAGTTTACCCAATTATCCCGACGTAAAGGTCAATTAGATCTTTTATTTTCCACAAAAAAAATGTACTGTAGTACATATTTATCAAAAAGTATAATGAAGCTATTCGCTAGTAGAAATATAGTAAGGGCACAAAGACGCCCAGAAAAAAAAGTCATTAGGGAAAAAAATTCTTTAAATCATACCCTTTTTTCAATTGTTACATTCAAACTTTATTAAGTACGTAAACAAGCATTATGATTCTATAATTTCATAAAGACATACAGTGCACCAAAATGATATAGGCTCAAAAGTGAAATTTTCCACTTGTAGCTTTCAGGTCAAACCGCTGAACCAATTTCAATCTTAGATGTCTTATTTTATACTATCTGTCAAAGTGTGCACTCGGGATTAAATACAGCGTTTCTGGATGGAGTGAAAATTAGATTTACTATAACCAATTGTATAATAATTTCATAATAGAGAAAGACTTACTTACACGTTCAAAATCATAGCTTTATCATGAAGACCTGAAATAAAAATTCTTTACTACTCTTCGACAAATAAAGTATCACATTGAACACTCAAATTTCTTCACTGGTTTGGACTGAACTGGTCTTGGTCTTTACAAATTGCAGAATTATAATGCTTGTTATGTACTTAACGAAAGTTTCATTTGACATCCTCTATAGTAAGAGATATAGTACATCGAAAGACGAAATATCGAAGACTTAAGCCACCTTTCTAGCATTCTGATTAGTCGTCGACTTCAGACATAAAGCCAACTTCAGACAGTTTTAATCGCTGCAGAATTACACATAACGCGCTTTTTGAAGTCCTGTTTTTTTGCTTGCGCTTGTGAAATAGAATACATCTTTCTCCCGAAAATAGATTTATTTTTCTTTCTTTCATCTTTCTTCGTAAAAAAAAGTCATGGCACATCGAAAGTCGATCATATCGAAACAATGAAGAAGAAATAGCGTCACGTAAAATGAGGAATGCAAACATGCAAATTTTAGTTTTAGCAATAAGAAGGGATAATTGAACGGAAAAGAGTGCAGACGAAGCGAGCATGTTGTTACTTAGTTTCATTAAAAACGGGTATCATCTAAAAAATTTGTTTCCTTATGACTTTTTTTAGGTGACTGGGTCCCTTTGAGGTCCTTACAAGTACGAAAAACATTAACAGCCACTTTTCGAATAGCTACAATAATTTGTACGAAAGTATGGTAACCCAGGTGCACCAGGAGATTAGCAAGCCAGCTTTTCCAAAGTTTCTTCCCGCAATTTTTCTCCCATTTTGGCCTCATTTGAACTTCTTTTCCTCCACGTACGAAACTGAAACTTTTATACGTGACCAGCTGGGAATGTACGTGCTGCGTCTGGGGGTGATATCATCCCTCTTGTCGGAAACTCTGGTCAGCGGATTCACAACCGCAGCAGCAATTCACGTATTCACCTCGCAAATCAAGGATATTCTGGGTCTAACGTTGCCGAGAAGAAAAGGCATCTTCAAAGTTATTTTTGTGAGTGCAAAAACTACACACTGGATTCTATTACTGTTTTTTCCTCTCCATTGTAAAATAATTCCAGTCGGTGAAGTTGACCATCTTGAAATGAGTTTACAATCTATCGGTCCGATTCATTTTAAATTTGGACGGATAATTGGTCACAAAATGTTCCATTGCATGACCAGATGATTTTGTTATTGGTTGTTATATGGTTATTTAATGATAAACTATTCAAGTAGTTCCTTCCAGTTGCAAATCAAACTTTTTTTCGAGGTTTTCCATTTTCAGAATTTAAAAAACTTACAAATAGTATCTACCTAGTTGATAGAAAATGTTATGAACTATGCTCTGTCCGAATTTGAAGTGGATCAGACAAATATCTATTTGTCGGTGTAACTTTATGTAAAGAATACAGAGGCACTTTGTTTAAATATCAATAACTTTGTTGCTTATCGATGTTATTCGATTGAAAAAAAATGCAAACTTGGAAATCATGTCGATTAATTGTCTGTAAAATCAAAGGACCGTTAGAATAATCTCACCGAAAAAAAAATTGAAAATCGAGTGCCAAGCAGGCTCCTTGAATGAAACTGTGTACTAGTCGCACTAGACGCTTCCGGTTGCAGCTATTGAACGCTCGACATTCTAGAGAATTCTTTAGTACTGGGAGACAGTCGTTTCGAACGAGCTAGTAAAAGTTTTTAATGACAGCAATAAAACGTCGTTGCGAAGAAAATGCCAAGCCGTCGATCAGAAGTTAGAACCATAGCTGCACAACATTTCACTTCCTTCCTTACAGTCCACATCCCAACGATTAAATAAATCGTGTCACATCAATCTCGTAACCCGATGGCCATTTACGATGGAGTTCACTGACGAAATAGATTTTTTCACTCGTCGTAACGATATAAAATATAATCTCTTCATGTTTTCAGACTTACATCGACATTTTCAACAATATTGACAACATAAACATAACTGCTGCCGTCATATCCACCATCACTATTCTTGCGTTAATTTTTAACAACGAAGTCCTCAAGGTACGTCTTATCGCGTCAGTACAATTAAAAAATATACCGGAAAAAAAAAATATATATATAATTCAACAGCCACAGAAATTTAAAAAAAATAGTGTAATAATTTTGACTATTTTTGTGAAGTGAATATTACTTGCAGAGAATTTATAATGGCAACCATACATTTTTCGCAAGTAAACAAAAAATTGTTGTACCAAATATAACAGGTATATCAGCGAAATTTAAGTTATACATGACGATGAACTAGTGAAACGACAAATTTTCATTTATTCAGTCTTAAAAAGTCCGGTATAAACTCAGAATTTTCATTTCACAAATTAAAAAATGTGATTTTCTATTTTTTTTAACTCAATGGATAGTTCCGTTTTTGGGAATCTTTATAAACTGCACTTGAGAAATGGTTGAATTATTACAAATTATTTTTTTGTGTACATTTAAAAAACATGTTCTTAAGATAAATGTCGTTTTTGCGATTAAAGCCCCGTCTTGGTAAACGATGCACCTTCCCCATACCCATAGAGATGATGGTCGTTGTGATTGGCACTTTCGTATCCGTGCAAATGAATTTGTCAGAGGATTACAATGTCGTTACGGTTGGACATATACCAGTCGGGTAATTAAAACAAATTCAACACTGTTTACAATCTCTCTCTAGTCAATAACATTCTCTGAAGAATCGTTTCAGTTGACTGTTTATTAATTTCCATCCACAAGACTTCCATTTCCGGCGCTGCCACCAATGGATCTTCTGCCAAAAGTCCTCGTCGACAGTTTCGTCATTACAATGGTTTCCTACAGTATTTCCATGTCGATGGCGCTGATATTCGCGCAGAAGTTGAATTACGAAGTTAACGCTAATCAGGAATTAGTAGCACTGGTAAAGATATAATCGAATATCAAATATCAATTCTATACTTCTTAACAAAAAAGTACTTGTCTTCACTTTAAGGAATCCTAGTAATACTGTTAACTATGAAATGACAATTTTTCATTTTAAGTCCATACAACTATTTCATAGTCATAGTTATATTTTGATAATTGTGGAAAATATTTAAAAATTGGTCAGACTAACTAAAAATGAATCATTGGCACTTCATAGTTATTAATAATACATTTCTCTCAGTGGTGAATGTTAAACACATTTGCTTTCTCATAGAGAAAGCTTTGTTTTCATGAAATTATAATTTTTTCGAGATGTTTATCTCAACATGCTCAGAATTGACGTAAACATCGAGAAAAGAGGTTTAGGACATTTTTTCGCTTCTATGTATATGTTCAAGTGTGCCCAGGGCTATGATAATTTAATACCCTATAACTCAATAACCATTCAGCCGATTTAGTTGCAATTTAGCGTACAGGTGAAATAGTAGCTCATCTTCAATTATTAAGAATTCCAACAAAATGTATGGAGAAATTCAAATTTTATAGCTCTTTGAATATTGTTGAAAAGAGCATTCACTTCAACTTTCGTAAAATTAAAAATATTTTGCTAAACAATTCTTCATGAATGCCGGTAAAAGTAGTGTTGTTTGGTATTCTACTTCGGAAATCGGGAAAGCGATTCAAACTTGATGGAGTTTAAATTTTCGAAAAATTGACTTCAAGACGCAGAGAGAAGTGATATGGAAAAGTATCTGTCGGTAAGAGTATGTGGGTATGTACACATGTGTAGATCAGGGTGAGTCTAAAAAAAACTTTCTTTTTTTATAATACTTCCCAAATGAACTATCAAAAAACTATATTCGGGATCCTAATATTGGTCCTCATTGAAGAAAATCTTTGTACAAACTTATTTAGCCGTGACTGAATAACTTTTTGTATTTCCCATATGATTAATATGTAGAAAATCGAATCATTTGTTTTCACGGATATCATTATCTTTCACCACGATGGACGGCAGTATGTGTAGTAGGATTTGACAGAGTGAACGATTATCTTCCATTCTGTGTATAGTACTAAATTTTTTGTTCACATAGTGTCCAAAATATTCAATTCTCTGTGAAGAGATGTTTTTTACCTTTTCATAAAACATTTCTACAAGACAAACTGCCATTTTTCTCAGTAGTAATACCATGGAAATTTCTATAAAATCTGTCAAGGACATATAATAATTATCCTCCATACAAATTGGCGTTATTTGTGACTATTATTTTTATTATCATTATTTGACAATTAAATGGTTATAAAAACGTCTAAAATTTTTTTTCACTATACACGGTTAAAAATCCCGATTTATACTATTATATTAAATTTCGAAACAAGAAAACAGCATGCAGATTTTTGTAAAAAGCGATACGAAGATTTTTCATTTCTTTCCCATTTGTAACAATTTGTTATAAATCGAGTAGACGTGTGAATTCATTACGCTACCTCTTGGAAAAATTCACACGGTATTCTCTTTTTACGAGACTAATATTACAGTATAAGCCTAGAATGTCGATCGTGTACAGTGAAAAAAAGAATGATTAGATTTATCAGTAAGCATTTTATTGTCAAATAATAATAACAAAATAATTATCACAAATGACACTAAGTAGATAAAGAATAGTTATTATATATCCTTGACAGACATTATACATATTCCACAATATTCTTATAAAAAAAAATGGAAGTTTGTCTTTTATAATCGTAAACGATTCAAACCATCGGCTTCAGCAAAATTGAATATTTTGAACACTATGCGGTCAAAAATTCAGTACGATGCACAGAACCTTTAAGGTCATCGTTCAAGCTATCAGATGCTACCACGAATAGCACTGTCCATCGTGTACAAAAATAATGATATCCGTTCAAGCGAAGGAATTCTATTTTCTATGTGTTAATCAATTGGAAAAATTAAAAGGTCATCGACCGGGCCCTAAAAAGAATTCGTACGAAGCTTTACTTTAACGAGGGCCCCTATTAGGATCCAGAGTAGAGTTTTTTTATGTGACAAATTGAATAGATAAAGTTTTTTTTGGACACACCATATATGTATGCTAAAATCGATACTCTGAATAATAACTTCACCTTCAATGACCTAAATATCCTACTCTCGGAGTAAAATAGTTAATGAGTAAACGTTGTTTAGCATAGTTATCAAGAAAAGCTTGCCTTTTCTTGATAACTATGGTTGATAATGATTTTTTCAGGGCTTAGGCAACTTAGTCGGATCGTTCTTCTCTTGCATGCCCTTCACAGCATCCCTATCACGGTCACTAGTTCAACAAACAGTCGGAGGAAAAAGTCAACTGGCCAGTTTAATTTCCTGTGGACTTCTGCTCTTCGTGCTTCTTTGGATTGGACCATTCTTAGAACCACTGCCTAGGGTAAATAAAAGAACCCAGAAAGAATTACATAAGGAAATATACGTTTCAATATCCACTGTTGAAATTATCATAATATTAATATGCGTATGTATATTAATTTTAGGATAATAAATTAAATATACTGGCTTATGCACAGGCATTTCCGATAAAAATATATTAATTCGCATAATGAAAATGTTCTCATTTCAAAGTTCTATCATTTATATACACACAATTGAGAAAAATAATCGTAGTGTGTCCTAGCTGGAATAATCGTGGTAGCTCTGAAAGGAATGTTCCTCCAAGTCAGTGACTTGTGCAGGTTCTGGAGATTATCCTCCACCGATGCAATGATCTGGATTGTCACTTTTCTGTCGGTTATCCTGCTCGACATCGAATATGGACTTTTGATTGGTGCGATCTTCTGTCTCGCTAAGCTCATGACACTATCGATGAAACCTTACACCTGTAAACTCGGATTGGTTCCAGGAACGGAACTTTATCTGGATGCCAATAGATATAAAAAGGTGATTGTCCGGTAACACAAATATAAACCTTGGAAAACGGCTTTCGGAAAATTAATGTCGCAAAAAAATTGACCGCGATAAATTAGCCTGCCCGATAATTAATGAATAAGAAACTATACCATCCAAAACGATAAGCAAAAAAAATGTTTTTTTTTATTAATGACTTGAAAATCCAGAACATTTATGGGGGCCAATTTCCCGGGACTATTTCATCTGAAAATCAATTATCCTGAGCCTAAATTCCGGGGCCCAATTTTTCGTGGACTAATTTTATACACGGAGGAAAAGAAGTAGTTGGGTACGCTCAAAAAGTAGTTACACAGACTCACTTTTCATAAGTTCATACAACCCCGAATTTAGTGAGTTGAGGACTTTTAGTTAGTTGCACAGAGTGGATTGCAGGGACCATGTATTATGGTTCGGCGCAACCCACCGGTGAGTTGGCACAATTCACTTGTCAAACGGAACACATTCGACTCGGTTACCGTTAAAAATCGAGTGTATTGATAAAAAATGCAATGAATTGAGATATGGTAGATAAAATTAATGCGGTGTGACGTTATACTTGATCAAATTCAAACGGTTTGGGATTACGATTGATAAAATTAATTCAGTTTGAGATGACTGTTGTTAAATTGAAGATGGTTTAAGGTTATAGTGTTCGATGTCTTATTCCGTCTGTTGTAGAGTGCATTCTAATATGAGTGTGGAATTTTGTCTATCGATAGAATTTTTTTTGCAAAAAAGTAGCATTTTGTTCGACAGCATATCCCAGATAGAAATATGGCGACCCGAAAACGACACGGTGGCGTCACGGCACGGCTCGTCGTGTCGGTACCGTGCAGTTATGTGTGACCTCATGGAACGACACGGTGACGGTACAACGTGCTGATACCGTCACTGTGTCAACACTGTTTCGGTACACCCTCCAGTCCTCCTGTACTGCTCGACGTGGTGCAACGGTGCTGACACAGGACCGCATTCAGCACGTTGTACCGTCACCGTGTCATTACATTCGGTCGCACGTAACTCATTTCTGACGGCACGCAGTCCCGACCAGCACTCCACGTTTTTCTCTCTGGGATTTTGTTTGTCGGAAACGTCTATTGACAGCATGTCTTTTTGCAAAAAATTTGTGTGGCTAATAATGATGCGAAACTTCACAAAGATAGTTGTTCGCCACACTCCGATTATCACAGGCTTCGATTAAAAGAAAAAATGTTTTATTGCAAGCGCCCGTTGCGTTGGCTTGAAATGGCTGCGCGATCTTACTGTTTAGTTAGGGGGAACTCTCTAAAGTATGCGTCAACTCCCTTTTCGTTGTCCCGTCAACTATTCGAGATTGTTGCAGGCACCGATTAAATCGTCGTAGCAACTAATTTCTAGCCAACTCATTGGCCCAACTACTTTTTTCCCCGTGTATACTTGGATTTTTTTAAACCCCCAAAAACTGAATCTCATTTTATTTTATTTTGTCAAGACTGTTGAAATCCCCGGTATTCAAATGTTCCACTATTGCGGAGGTCTGAACTTTGCTACCAAGCTTAACTTCAGGACAGAAGTTTTTAAGGCAGCTGGAGTTAACCCTCAGGAGGAATTGAACAGGCGCTTAGCTCTCCAAAGCAAAGAAATTGCCACGGAGAAAATGAAAAAGGTAATTTGAAGGACCATTGTTGAAGTAATTCTATATTCTATTTTATTCTACCATTTAGTGATAGTTAAAAAGTAAAGATATAAAACGTAATTTATAACCTGGCAAGAATTCGTTCAGATACACTCTTACTAATGTAAATTATCAACAAAAGAATAACCCAATTTTTCTGCAGCATTTATTTTCTTAATCTCAAATATAATAATTGTTATTTCATAGATTTTACGCTCTACGACTTTCCTTAAATTAGATACGTAACAAAATTTCGTTAATGTATACAATTGTACAAACAGTACTTGGTCAAATTGTGGTTTTAAGTATATTCTAATACACGTTGATTAATTTCTTATGCAAGAAAAGCTTACGTTCGTTTGAGCCGGGGTATCGATCAGTCCGGATGCAAATTTGCGGCTATCGTCATCCCCACAAGTCCTATCGTTCACTCTGCCCGACCCAGAGGATCTTCTTCACGATATCCCATCATCGCTCTTACTTTACTTGCGCCCTCTCGAGTGAACGGGGATTGCAAGAGGATTACTCGGTGTATAGCATTCCTCGTTTATTTTCCTTCTCTCTCTTTTTTTTTCTAGCTGCGAGTATTGATCCTCGACTTTTCCGCGCTGGTCCATGTAGATCCAACCGGAGTGGCCACGTTGCGGTCCATCGTTGATGATTACAGAAATATTGGCGTTGCTGTATATCTCTCAGGCTGTTCCGGTAAGTAGTAAAAGCGAATCCTCTAATCTTCAAAATTGAAAAATTCCATTGAAACGTTCGAAGTAGGTCTAAAGGTCTAAGATTAATATCGTGGAGAAGAAAAAGTCGAATGCGATTTTTATTATTGAAAGCCAGATGTGCGATATTCTGAAATTAGAAACGACCAAGACACTTTTTTTTCAAAAGCACCGTAAAAAGGTATGAGCGAAAATTTTCTATAGTAATATATAGATCTTTTCTATAGTGATATTAGTGATATTAATTCTATAATATAAGCCATTTTCTGTCGATTCAGCCACTTTTTTTCGACCCTCTCCGATGTGCCTCATAATCGAATATATGAAAGTACCACTAAAAAGTACTTTTTTAAAACCATACACCGAGTGATAAGATTTTATTGACGCCAAAGAAATGGTTGGGTTGATTATATATTCACTGATTTCAACGAAAAATTTATTTTTTTATCAATGAAATAGTGCACTTCAATTTGGAAGAGAACATTTTATTACCTGTAAAGAAACATTCACTTAGTGGGCATATGATTAAGCAAGAGATTTATTGTTTTGCAGAAAAGCTTTCATTGGTTCAGAGAAATGGTCTCCCTGATTCAGTGGAAAGATATACTTCATGGTAGCTAGTGCTGGGAATTTCATCTTCCAATGTTAACCGCCTATGGGGCTGTCCCTTTCGCACGTAACTTGGGTTTTTTGTTTTCCGGTTCTCCTGAACAAACGACTTCGAGTTTCCAGGAGCCCGTACTTTGGCCCGTGTCTGCCGTACTTGAGCACGTTCCCTTAAGCTTTGAGCTATGTCTGTCGATTAACTCAGGAGAAAATAGGTCTTAAAAATCTGATCTGTGTAAGGCTGTCTATTTAGTAAATTCAATGAAAAGTTAAAAGACGATTATTAAAATTCAATGTCACTACTTTTCGTTAAGCTTGGAACCATCCAATAAAAAACAATAGTATTGAATCTCAAGTATTTCTTTTTATTGGAGAAGATTGCCGTAAATCGATGACAATTTTTCTCTCGCTGTATTTCAGAAAATGCAATTTTTTCAAGTGCAAATATCTTGGAAACTTAAAGTCACTGAAAAAAAATATCTCCACATAAAAGTTGACTTATTATGTTAGCTTTCGATTACAATGCTTGAAACGATTGTCGCTTTCCGGTGGGCATGATTTTTTTTACCAAAAACCGGTGGAATTTTTCATTCATTTATTCAAAAATGGATTTTTTTCAAATTAAAAAAAGTACAGACTATTCGTTTTTGGGAACTTTTATAAAAATACATTTTTTTATATCAGAACATCGATATATAACACTCTGGCGGTTTTTAATGTCAACAGTCGTGAAGGAATACTCTGTACATTTTGCAATAAAAAAAAATATCCGTTTTTTGATAAACAAATAATTGCCCGTTTTTTTGTGACAAATCACACTCACCGGGACATGACGATTATCCCAAACATACCGCTCGAAAGTTAACAAAAAAGGACAATTTTTATATGCAGACATTGTTTTTCAGTACCTTCCAGTTTTCGAAATAGTTTCGCTTGGAAAAAAATGTCTTTTCCTGAAATATTGCGTCAAAAACTCTGAAAAAATGGACATGGAATGCCTGTAGTGGTACTTTCATATATCCAATTCTTGAGCAGATCGAAGAGGTTCAGAAAAATCTCTGAATCGACAGAGAATGCTTCATATATGATTTGAGGATGTATGATACGTACAGTTCCGCCAAAAGTGAGTTTCAGGAAGAATTCCGATCACTTCCCGATGGAATAAAAATCGGAAAAAAGTAATGCATATAAAATATGCTGAAAAGAAACAATCAGTCAACCTAACTTTTTTCCTAATGAAAATTATATGTTTATTTATTTGAACGCATACGAATTTTTTCAGATTTTTTTCATTATTTTGGTTTTTATTTTTTTATTTTTTTTTTTTTTAAATGCGAAGAATATAACAAATTTTGGATATGCGTTTTGCAAAAAAATCTTGAGTGTAGCAGATGGTTTTATGCCGAACACATATCCAAAATTCGTTATTTCGCGCACATTTTTGGAAATAAAAAACATCAAAATCAAAATAAAGAAAAAAATCTGAAAAAATTCATGTGCTTTCAAATAAATTAATCATTTTCATAAGAAAAAAAGTTAGGTTGACTGATTATCCGTTGAACAATTGTTTTTTTTACCAATTCGTTAATAACATTTTAGGATTATTGTTATGCAAAATCAATCTTTTCAGCACGATTTATATGCATTATTTTTTTCTGATCTTTATCGCATGGGGAAGTGATCGAAATTCTCTCTGAAACTCACTTTTGGCGGGACTGTACGTATCATACATCCTCAAGACCGATAATAAAAACCAAAATTTCATATTTAAAAAAAATGGGTATAGATTTTTCACCTCAGTGGCTCGCAGAATCACGAGCATTAAAAGTGTATAGGAATCCTGTAGACGAAGCCTATTACATATCGGGCTTGGACTACAAGAGACTTGGTCTATTACAAAATGAGCGAATTGAGAGGTTTCACCCTTTTAATCCTCATAGCGCCTTCTCGATGAACTACATAATTACCCGACCGTTACTTGATACTATCGCGAGAACCTACCATAAAGAGGGCGCACAACTATTGGTGTAATATATATACGCCACTATACCACGAAGTTCCGTATTGAGTAAGTCTGCAGTAGATTATCGAGTGCGGAAGCAAATGATTAGCGCAGTATTTCCGGTTTTAGTGTGACGCCTGCACGATTATATCGTTCGACATCCAAGTCACTTTCCGCGTTCGCGGAATTATAGACCATATGTCGATGCTCCATCGTAAATGTAAAAATCTATATGTATGTATATACATTCATATACACATATAAACATGTCCTCAATTTCGTCCCCATCCCATCAATATCCCGGAAATATCATTTTTACGTCGTCGATATTCGCATTCATGAATAAAATACGAGATGTACGATTTCTGATTTGCCTCAGGACCCGTATACGAGACGATGAGAAAGTGCAACGTAGCGGAACGCAAGGAGGGACACTTCACGATGTTCCCGACAGTGAATGACGCTGTGAACTACGCCAGACACGAGAACGTAATACCACCGATCGTGATACCGTCCGCCACTCCACTCTGGACTACATGCCAGGGACAAATCGAAGACGAGAGTTATATGAGCCGATTGTGATCTACCGAGCCGATGATATCAGCTCGAAATTCTGGTTTCCAAGTTCGCGAAGAGGACGACGATTTTTTTCTCATACATTTCATACATTTCGCAGTTCATATCTTGCAGTTATTAATATTTTTATTTATTTATCGTATCATTCATCAATTGTTCGCAGTGCCGAGGAGCAATCTCATAATGCGATGTCACTGCGATTTGTAATTAAACGTTGAGTCCTGCGGAAGACGAAAACACGTTTCGAAAATGTACTACTTGGTAATGATGTGTTGTGGCCGCAATTATTATATTAGAAGGAATGGTTTTTTGGCTATTGGCGACCAATAAATCAAAGAAGAATGTGATCTTCAATAAACGTTTCGGCCCTAATGTGGGTCCTCTTCAGTATATTTTATAGGACATTGCTTTCATTATTATTGATATAAATTGGGTGGATCTAACTAAAGGTGGCTGGATTGCTTGGTTATGTGGTTTATTGTTTTGAGGTTAGTCTTGATGTCGTAGATAATAAAACGGTGTTCATGTTATATTATATGACATATAACATGAACACCGTTTTATTATCTACGACATCAAGACTAACCTCAAAACAATAAACCACATAACCAAGCAATCCAGCCACCTTTAGTTAGATCCACCCAATTTATATCAATAATAATGAAAGCAATGTCCTATAAAATATACTGAAGAGGACCCACATTAGGGCCGAAACGTTTATTGAAGATCACATTCTTCTTTGATTTATTGGTCGCCAATAGCCAAAAAACCATTCCTTCTAAGAAAATGTACTACAATCGGAAGCAATAATATTCTCAAAGAATTCGTTGAGAAGTTTCAAACTACCGATGCACGAAATTTCTCATCTGTTCTCATTCATCTCATCTGAATAATTTTAATGATAATTTTTTAATAAGTGTAGAATAGATTTGTTTAAATTCACTTGCTTCGAATAAGCGTGTTAACCGTAGTGCGAGACACTCTTATCATCGAATATTATTCAAAATAATATTGAAGAACATTGAATACGATTAATTAATAACCCTGCAGTGGCCTTGTAATTTTTTATGAAATTCACAACGTGAGAAGCACAATTTATGTCAGTATTGTAATTATAAAGGTTGTATGCTAATCAGAAAATTCAACTATTATAAAAATAATCATGCAATACTGGTTTAGACGAAAATTTAGCAGGTCATTTGAAATCCAATGAAACGCTCATATGTGGACTACTGAAGGCTAAGAGAAAAATGTCTGACCTTATGAGAATCTGGTCGTCAATATTTTTTTAAACAATTTTAGTATTGTTGGCGTTATTAATGCAACGGATCAAATTCGTATATAATTTATTTACGCATCTTTGTATTCGTATCACGTGCGTACTCAACAAGAGTGTTTATACGCACTTATCATGTAAATAGATGAAATTGAAACTCGTAAAATGCTTTTTTTGTGTATTTGACATTCAAGCCGATGATTCTGTTCTATATTCTGTGCATCCTCTATGCAGTATAGACAGAGCGCATGTCGCAACTCAGCTTGTGATGCCAGGCTTTTCTATACACTTTGTACGTAGAAACGATAGAGAAGCACGAGCGCGTGGCTGCGCTTGTAATTCTGGGCAGAAGACTACGAGTGCGGTGTCAGGCTTTATCGCTAAATGCCTGAACGTTCAATGCATTATCAAACCTATGATGGAAAGACGTATCGACGCGGCTAGAAAACTATTTGTAACATCGGCGTGCGACTCTCAACTTTCCTCGTGTTGTCCAACTGCTTTCCTCATGCATAGATCAATTTTCAAGCACGTACTCGGACTAATTTAGCGATAATGAGAATTGAGGGATTGAGTACCTGATGTTTTGGTGCCAAGGAGACGAATATAATCATATTTCATCTTACAGCAAATAGATATTATTAATTTTTACAAAAAAAAAAAAATTGTTGTTTTCGACTACAATTTCATGCAGATCTTCACAAGCACTTTATCACTGTTAAGGTCAGTGGTCCAGTTCCAGTCACTGTCCCGGTTTCAGTCATCGACCTGTCATTTACATTAATGATAAATGTATTTCGCGAGAAAAAAAATGTTATGTCATTTTGAAGACCGTTTTTTACACTAAATTATTGTCGAAATCCAATTTTTTCATGAAATGTTTCATCAAAGAATGTTAGAGTGACACTGCCCATGTGTGTGTACTTTCGGACAGCAACCGTTGTCCGAGCGTGCTTGCCGAAGGGTCTCGGAAATCATCGAATTTGATGATTTGTAAGTATTCAGAGATATCAATATTATAGTTTCATCATGGATCACGTCACCGATTAATCTAGTCAGAATTTGTTTTAGGAAAAATTATTTCATAAAAACAGTGTCCAATACTGATGACGCAAAGTAGGTTAGGATGCACAGTTTCGGTCACTTGTTGAAGGAATCACATCTGCAGTCATGTTCATGACTAATTGAATTTTTTTCAATCATAAAATATCGATTAAATGCAAGAAAAAAATTACATTCTTATTAGTGAATGCTAATAAATCATAATTTACTACCTTTGTCAATTCCAGTCTCGAGTTATAGTGGACGCAAATTTTCAGTGCAACCAAACAAATAGAAGAAATTTAATTTTAATGAAGCAGATTGTTTATGCATATTTGGACATTCTGGAAGGAAAAGATAAATAAAAACACACAAAATAATTATTAAATATGGACACTGCTTTGTTTTAGGGCACTTCTAACAAAGATTTCATACCGAAGCAATATATAATATTTTAAGTAATTTACTTAGCTTTTTCTTCCTCATAAAGGAAGCTTTATTTTCATGTAAAAAAAAAATCATCGAGTTTTTTATGTCAGAACACTCAGAATTATCCAAACCATCGAAAAAAGTGAGGTTTAGAAAAAGTGTCCATTTGTGTGCGTGTGTGCGGGCGCGGCTTCAAAATAATAATCACCTGTAGTTCAAGAACTGTTCGACCGGTTGAGCTAAAATTTAACATCCTAGTGAAGCAGCAGTTCGTCTTTGATTCTTAAAATTTTTTCCGAAATGTATGCAAAAATTTTTATTCTAAGGAATTATGAATTTTTTAAAAAAAGGACGTGCGCGCTCTAGCTTTCGTAAAAATGGCGATCGTTTGCTAAATAATCCTTTATCCGTGCAAGTACTATTAAATCAGAAAATCAGCTTAGATCTTATGGGGTTTTAAAATTTTCTAAAAATTCATGTTTTTGCCCTTATTTTTGAAAAATATGAGATATTCAGCAATTATTAGTACATAGTTTCGTCATAATCTGCGATGAGGTTTAAGTTTCTCAGAATTTTAATACTCAGAAATAATGATGTTATTGCATCAACTTTAGCAAAACATGAGGTAGCGAACCAAAATTTTAGATGTAAATTATTAGTATCCAGCAATAAGAGGAACCCATTTTCGTCATGATTATGACTTGGGTCTGACAATCCACCTTAAAAGTAAAGTTAAGTCAAGTACAGTAAAGTCAAGTAGAGTAAAATAAAGTAAGGTAAGGGTAAAAAAATTAAGCAAATAAAAAACGCTGTGTCATCTGGACGGGGAGGGGGGGCTGCGCCCCCGGCACAACCGTTGTGTTTTTTCACTGACTACTTTTTCCCGAATATTTTTTTGTTCTTGGGAGGATTTTGTCCGAGAAAATTTCGACCAGGAGAAATTCAATCCAAAACAAAACTCGGGGAATTCAGTCCGAGAGAAATTGGGTACGGGGGGATTCAGGCCAAAAGAAATTCGGTACGAGGGAATTCAGTCCGGGAGGAAATCGGTCCACCGGGGGTTTTTGTCCGGGAGGAATTCGATCCAAGGAGTTCTTGGCCGGGGAAATATGTAGGGGAGATTTGGCCAAAGGGGCAAGAAGCTAGACACCTGAATATACCTTGAATTTAATTTCGTCTCTTCACTCTCAAAAATGGTATGATCCCACAAAAAATCTCATGTCGGCTGAAGTAAGTTTACGATTAAAATTCACTCCGTAGAAAAATTAAATTACTTATTTCTTACAAAAAAACATATCATATGCAATATAAGGCCTTTGATAACATTTATTAATTATTCAAATTCAGAAATGTATACAGAACTGGAGAAACATTAGTTTTCCGCGTGCGAGAAAAAAAAGTACACTTTATAGATAATTTACTAGCGCTTTTTCGTGATAATACCCTACTTTTACGAAACCAATTTTTACACAGACCCATCTGTACGCGAACATGTGTATACGATTTTTTTTGGTTACCCGTTCAAATTGACCATGATAAAATTGTACGCAACACGAACTCGACAGAGCAAAAGTGAAATCAAATTAAATTCTACACAACGAAGGTTGGCGGGAATTCAATTAGGCACAGAAAAACTGATCACATCAGTAATCGTTACTTTGCACGGCATGACTTTAACACCACAAATTTTACACAGCACTAATTCGACATAACAAATTTTCTCGCGACACTAAATCGAAACGGTCAATCTCGATGCAGCACTAATTCACAACGACAAATCTCTCCACAGCGGTAGTACGACACAGTAACGTTTTAAATTAACATAAATGTTTGACACGACAAATTCCTACACCACCCGACTCGAACTGTGTTGGGTCTGTGTCGAATACAGACCCATTTCAACACGAAAGATATTCGTGCTGAAATGTTTATGCCTCTGTTATATCAGAGGACATGTTGACCTACTGACAATTTCGCAGAGAATCCAGTTCATTACAATACATGTATTGTAATTTCAATTTGTAACAAGTGAATTAGAATTGCCTTGTCGGGATGTCTTAATGCCATTGACATAAGAAAACTTATGTCGTGTCGAAATTTACTGCGTCGTACCAGTGTTGTGTCGAGATATGTCATTGCAAACTGGTGCTGCGTTGAGATTTACCGTTTGTAACTAGTGCCACGGAAAGATTTGTTGTGTCGGACTGGTGCCGTGAACAGTTCTAAAATGTCCAATGTCTAAGAATGTTCTGCGTATTCGCACTATGCAAAAAACTCCGGGCGCGACTTATGATTTTTTTTTCTTTTCACACTTTTGTGGTCGTCGATCAACCCACTCAAAAGTCAAGACTGGATTAAAACTTCGCTTGCTGGTTTTTACAATGTTTCACACACTAAAACCGACGTTTCACGATTTCCAGAACGACAGTATTCCCATCTTTCATGCGCAATATTCATCCCCACTTTTCGCCATCGTGAACACATCACATCAGAGGAATCAGACAGTCGGTAAGTAAACAGCAGAGCAATCAAGTGGAACTCATAACACGAATTTCGCAAATTTTTCATTTCAACGAAAGACGCAAAAAGTTAGAAACGTAGTGAGTTCGTGAAGGATTAGAAAGTAATAAAATAATTTCAAACCACGTATCACGATGCTTCCTGAAGAAATGTGGGTGGAAGTGTTCGTTCATTTGGAGGTGTTCGATCTTCTAAAATTAAAAAGAGTGTCTAAACATTGGAACAGAATAATCACACGAGTGATAGAGGTATATATACGATGGTTACATTTCGTACTTTTATAACGGTTCCCAGTACTTGTATTATACCAAAAATGGAACATATTTTGAATGATAGATCGAAACTGATTTATAAATTCATGAATTTTTAAAGAGTAAACATTTTATTCTTACACTGAGAGAAAAATCTGGTCATTTCAAAAATAATATAGTTGGACTGACGATAATCTAACTATAAACTATAATACCCAGGAGGAACGTCTATATTTTATGGTTATAGCAAATATAATAAAATAGTTGGATCAACCACTAATATAATTCCCAGAAGGAACGTCTATATTTTATGGTTATAGCCAATATAATTATAGTAGCAATCATCAAAACAATAATACTTTCAAAAACTATTCTAATAGTTTCAAATATGCCGTTTTGTTGCATATATGATTTCAACGTTTGTATCCAATAACCTTATAAGTATCGTTTATTGAATATTATCATCGCTTCAACCATAAAACATTGCAAGCCTTCCTATATTCGTTTGACCATGTGAAATCGTTAAATAAACGATATGCTTTTCTCTCAGTGTAGAATTTACATACCCTTATTTCAGCGATTAAAGAAAAAGTGATTGGGTTTTCAGTTATCTATTTAATTACTGATTAATTGATTCATTGACCCACTGATTGATTAATCATATCCGCAGAAAGCATTACAATCAACTCGCTATATAATCCCGCAATTACATGGAGAATCTGATGTATAAGTATAGATACTCATTATATAGTTGCGTGATTGAGGTAGTCGTCTGGTAACTTGGGTTCAAAAAATCGATTATTTTTTCTTACTTATTTCGAAAGTAGAATATACTTTTATTATCCGCATTTTTCACGTCTGCAGTCATTACGCGTATTATAGGGTTGCAGTCATTACGCGTATTATAGGGTTGCAGTCATTACGCGTATTATTAGGGTTGGCCCAGATCAGTATAGAGTAAGGGCCCGACCCGGACCGCGAACCAAGCCCCCACGCGACCGCATCTGACTTCCCCTGTGTATCGTATTCGCCATAACATTCTGCTGAGAGCCTAACGATGCCGCGAAAAACCTATGCCGACATATCCGGTCGTGAGTTCGGCTTACGGCACCGGAGTTGATCACACTTCGTCGAAAATGTAAACACGGACTACAGCTGTATACATGTGACCGCTACAGGTACCTGTGCGTGTCTGTCGTATACACCTGGAGCATCATCACGTCCGTGTTTTTATCTTCGACTAAAGTCAACAGCACCGGCAATCGAACCCGCGTTCTACCGATGCTCTGCGAAATCAACAAAATTTTATTTGCTTCAACAAAATTGCACGGGTCTATGCGTTCAAATAAATATTATGTACCACGAAAAAAAAATTTCCGATGCTTGCGCAAAATGAAATAGTACTGTCAATATGATATTGAGTTGTTTAAATTAAATTCGGTTCATAATGATCATATATTGTGTCAATTTGACATATACATTTGATGTTATACCCTATTCAAAAAATAGAATAAGTGTTTTCACGTGTGAATAAATGTAAGTACGGGCGTGTCAAAGAAGCAAAGAAACCTCTTACACAGTTGCGAAAAGTCTAAAAACCAGTTAAGGCAACTGAAGGATAAAAGGCTAACGCTGAAAGAGAATCAAAAGGAGAAGAAGAAGAACGCAGAAATCAGAACACAGATCGAAAATGAATGCAGTTGATGGTGAAGGCACAAAAGTGAAGAGTCTTTTATTAACTATTAAGTTAATAATAAAATTCAGTACATATTATGGGTTAATAATATGAGAAATAAAAACTCAATTAAAGAGATAAACAAAGCCGTGTGGGCAACGTATTATCACTTGATTTCGACGGAAGAACAGCCCAGTATTCCTACTGCCCAGAGGATCTCGATTCGTGGTGCTAATATTGAAAGTTAAAAGTCAAAAACAATGAACATATGTTTGTTCAACCACCTACTTTTAATAAGGACACTACGAATGTTTTCAAGCCTATATCCGAGGAAACGGTCGTCAAATGATCTTTTAGAAAGATGCTTGGGTAAAAACACGCAGAATAACGACGAAGCGTTCAACCACTGCATGTAGAATTAAGCGCCAAAGCATATTTGTGTAGGTCCTAGGACGCTTGAAATTCCTGCATTGATAGTGGCATGTACCTTTGATGAAGGGTTTTTAACTATTTTAAAAATCCGAGGGACTAAAGCAGGTCATTGTCGTCCTGCACACTCTCGGGTACGCTCAATTGTACAACAACTCCCAGATTTCACAGGTAGAAAATGACACGGTAAATGTTTGTAACCAAAATGAGTCGAAGGAAAAAAACAGAGGTTGCTGAGAATAATGCCTACGAAAAAAATGGGAGCATATTATACGCCCTCGGCATGGAGGATTAATAGAGGTATGAGTTTTTTTTTTAAATCTGTTCTTGAAACTTGAAACGTAGTTCTCTCGAAACAACGCTATCGGTCAACCCAGGTGAAAAAAAACTTCTTTCTGACCGATTGGTCGAAAATTTGTACACTTCATTATAAAACTTAGTAGTCGTCGTCAGAACTGATGGGATTTGTTTTCGTCCCTAACTTTCCATTTTACAGACCGATTTGTACTTGAGATAAATCACTCTCATTTTTCGCAGTCCGCCAACTTATTACTTTCTCATCAAATTTAATAATCCTAGTTCCAATGAAAACGACAATTTGAGAGATTAATTACCAATTCGTTTTGTTCTAATTTTAGATATCCTCCAGAGACGAAATCACCGAGGTCAGCCACGTACTTTTTATTAAGGCGTCTACTTTAACCAACAACAATAATAATAATAACGATAATAATGAAACGTTAGAAAAATAAGTAAAAAAAGTTTTTTGTATTCTTCAGATGTCAATAATAACATACTGTTAAAACAAAACCATTGAATTTTATTTTTCTATTTAAAAAAAAATCCCCATGGAGACGTAAAAAAACGTGCAAGCTACCGGACTTCTACCTTAAATAGAAAATTGAATGAACACAACTGTATTTTGAAATTGATGTGATGACTCTTGAGGTGATGTGTTATACTGACTGGGTTGCCGTTAGGTTAACGTTGTAACAAGGAAGTGTAACAACCGTTTGATTGTTGTCGAATTCAAATAAATCGCAGAAACCAAAAAATCTAAATGATCGTTAATAAAGTTAATGAGAACATTGATTACAAATTATAGTAGTAACCAATAAAATGTAAATAAAAGTGATTGATAAGTATATTTTTTATCACGCATCGAATATTTAGTAACATTTTTTTAAGAGTAAGAAAATAAAAATTCCGATTACAAAGAGTGTTGAAGACCTTTGTATAGAGTAAACGTGCGATGAACAATACCCTCAAAATATTGGCAAAATCAAATATATTTATAAAACAATCAACAACTTCATTTTGTACCCAATAATGAGCGAGACTCATCAATGATCATCATGCTTTTCACTCTGATGAAGTATTCATAACATTCAAAATAAACATTTTCAAAAATAATGAAAAATTGATTATGATAGAGTAATGATAAGCTTCAAATGTATACTGATATTAGTATTTTATTAATTATTATTTTTTATTTCTGAATAGAGAGAATGCAAATGGTACGAAAAATGTGTCGCCGAAGTCCCGGAAGATATGTGGAGTTCCTTGTTGGATCATCAAACAAATCCGAAGATAAGTTGCGAGAATTTTCACAAGGCAAAAATACATTCCGAAATATGGATGACGATGTACAGATCGTGGATCGGATGGAATACTTTCACTAAGAAAAGCACTTCAATTGAAGATATTGAAATATTTACTTCAGTCGATTTTTTGTTTTGCGTTGTCACGGGTAAGAATTTATATTTAGTCATAGTTTTCGGTTCAATGTAATAATCATTTTTTATTAATGACACTTTAGCTGGCACTATTGTCGCCGTTGGCAGCGGAGTAGGACAGATTTTGTTTTACGATATTTCAAAATCCACCACTAATCCAATTTACCAAATCCATCATGAAGCGCCAATCGGTGACGTCGTACTGTGCAAAAGCGGTAACATATTCGGAAATTTTTCAACATCCTTATTGATGGTGTTATCTTGGAATTATTTTTTATACATTTCAGAACAAATTCAACCTCTGGATCTTTTTTTTAAAGTTAACGAATATTCGAAGTATATATTTCAAGAAATCAAAAATCATTTTTGCCGAGAGAATTCATAAATGGAAAGTACCATAATTAAATTCGTCACGAATATTGAATTTCCAATCAGGATGTGAATTTACATTAACGATAATATATTCGAAAATTTTCCAACATCTATAGTGATGGCGTCATATTGGAATTATTTTGCATACATTTCTGAACAAATTCAACCTGTGGATCTTTTTTTAAAAGCTAAAAAATAGTCGAAGTATACATTTTCGGAAATCAGACATTCTCATTAGCTGAGAGAATTCATACATGGAAAGTACCGTAATCAAATTCGTGACGAATATTAAATTTTCAATTAGGATGTCTATTTAAACGCAATTCCAGAGTCACCAAAATTTATTTATTTGGCGATATGATTATATTAGGTAGCGACGTTATGGCCATTTCGTATTCCATAATTGATATTCGATATTGGGATCTTAAAACAAAGAAACAAATCCATCAGATTGACTGTCAACAATCGGAAATAATTGCAAAGTTCGTGTTGAATTTTTTTGGTTTTTTAATTTTTTATTTTTCTAGAGGTTTTTCATAAATTTTTTACCTTAAAATGATGAACAAATTTTTTTAAATAATAGCGAATTCTAGAAAAATAGAAAATTAGCCGACCATGACTATTTAGTATTAGTTAACGTATTAAAACACTATAATAAGAGAAACACTTGTAAGCAGGTCGTATTTTGACTATTGCTATTCGTTGACCTGCGAGGACAACACTTGGACATTAAATGTCGAACAATTTGTATCTGGAACTGTCCGAACCGTTCGCAGCGTCGCTTTTACCGATACAGAATATGTTGTCAAAGCAATAGAACCCGGCGCTAACAAGGTAGTCGACTGTCTTCACTATCCACGTGAATCACCTCCTCAATTACTAACAAGAACAATTGTAAACTCATTACAAAATTTATACAACTACTAACGAAAATGTGTCTTTAAGAAAAAAATTCTTTCCATCATATATAAAGAATTAAATCGGCGATTTTATTTTCAGACGATACTTTTTATGACCTCCGATGAAAGTGGTAACAAATTCTTCGTGAATTTGCCTGACAATAGTTTCCAGATGATAACTACTCAAGAAGCGATCGATAAGGAGATTGGAGATATGTTCCGTGCACATAGCTCCTGTTTTAAGATTTTTAAGCCCTGCGTCGCCACTTACATCCGCCGTAAGAATTTCAAATACTTCTGTTATTTCTTTCTACGTATGAAAACTTGCAGAGCACAAATATTGCAGAACTGTTGTAGTCCTTTTTCAATAGCTTATAAAAACTTCAATGCAAAGTTGGGCGGCAATTTTCAAGTATGCGGTACCATATGTACGTTATGTGTTAACAGATTTCGTAATATTTTGCGTCCAAAGCTTTGTTTTGGTGAATTTTTTTTTTTTTTTTCGAGATATTCATGTTAACATATTCAGAATCACTTGAAACGTCGAGAAAAGTGGTCTGGAAAAAATGTCCATGTCTATGTCTATGTGTGCGTGCGTGCGTGCGTGCGTGCGTGCGTGCGTGCGTGCGTGCGTGCGTGCGTGCGTGCGTGCGTGCGTGCGTGCGTGCGTGCGTGCGTGCGTGCGTGCGTGCGTGCGTGCGTGCGTGCGTGCGTAAAAAATAATGTCCTCATTATTTTTCGATTTTTTAAATTGCTTCTTAGCAATGTGCAAGGTTCTCTTGCATCTTTTTTACGTGTGATTTGCATATTATATCGCAAGAGTTATGACTCGAATATTCAAGCAATATCGGTGATAGACTTAAACACATTCTGCTGATATTATGAACGTTGAAGTTGAGTACGGTTCGTTTTAGATCGCGGGAAAACTTTCGCCCTTTCTGTAAACACCAAACCGTGGAAACCTTATGATGTCAAACAGGATCTTTCCACCGAAGGTTCCGTAACGGCGATACTCTATCACGTCAACGTTTTAATGATAGCGATAAAATTTGGTACTGAATTTTTATCACATTAATAATATTTCCAAAATTTTCATACACCGAGAGAAAAGTTTTCCTTGATTCGATGATATATGTGGATTGAATTTTTGTCTTTGATTTCAAAGAAATATTTACTTGTCTTAAATGGAATATTGCCTTTGAATTTCAGAGAACAATTCATTGCCTATAAAGAAACATTTGCTTGAGGAGCCTAATCGAAAAGACGTTTTCATTGATTTCAGGAAACGGTGTTTTTGATTTAAGGAGATGCAGGACTGAATTTTCTTACTGACTGTGGTTGATAAAAAAGTACGGTTTCGTAGTTTACAAATTACGCTATTATCGTTTCAAATTGCACAGGGTTATAATATCAGGATATATCCTATAGCCTTTGGGCATTTGCATCCACTCGAAATTTGGGTAAAAACGCTTGGAAAATGAAGAAAATCGTAACATTGTAATCCTACCAAAAAGCAATATGGCCGCTTGAACTGTCAACACCAACTCTTCCGTACTATATAACCATTTATAGGAATCACATTCGTTAAACTCGATTGTACGTCCATTCTTTGGCGTTTTCTGCATAATCAACGAACATCGAAACATCAATTACACAATAAAAGTCATCCACACAATGCTGTAATTACGTTTACGCGATTCAATCGGAAAAAAAACCTTTCCAAGCGGACAGACTGCGTAAACGTAATTACAGGTTTGTGTGGATTCCATCTGTGTAATTGTTGTTTCGACGCTCATAAATTATGCAAAAGACTAAAGAATAAACGTAGATTCGAGTGTAACGTATGTCAGTTCCAGAATCCTTAATATCTTACCATAAAGGTGATACTGTCAAACCCTGGCGGCCATTTTGATTTCGGAAAAATATGTTTAGAAAATATTCGTTTTTTTTTCATTTGTCGTCGGTTATAATCCAATATTCGAAAATACTTCCATTCGTATACACGGATATTAACAACGAGTACAATTTGAAGCATGTGTGTACCGTATTAACTGAGAATAATGATAACTACGAAAAGGCGCGTTTTTACTGACCAAGGTCGATAATCAAATCTACTTCCGCATTCCCTTAAAGAAACGATTTCGTTGACGGCATGAGCTCTGCCACTGGTTGGCGGGAGCGCGACTGTAGCGCCCCTTTGGGGCAGCTCTTCTTTCCCGCACATTTCTTTTCACCACAGTACAGATCCACCACATGCGTTTTTTTTTCACAACGCCTATACTACGCGCCAGTATTTCTTTACATTTTCAATCTTCACGCGCTTTTTTCTCCACATGTCGTTCCTACACATTTCAATCCAATACATTCTTTACTACACAATATACCCGACATACCCCACGATACCCCACAGGGGCATTACGACACGTTTCAGTTCCGCACAACGGATCCAACACATTTCGTTCCTACACCTTATATCTGTCAGTATCAATCGAAGTGAATATTGCGAGTCGGTAAGGTAGAACTTCGAGCAGGCGGTAGTTCTCACGCGAGTCCGTAAGCCGGACATCTATATGATGAGGGATATCGGATTGTGCAGTGAAAAATGTGTTGGATTGAAATGTGTAGGAACTTCATGTGGAGAAAAAAGCGCGTGAATATTAGAAATGTGAAGGGATACTGGCGCGTGGTATAGGCGTGTGGTAAAACGCATGTGGTGGATCTGCGCTGTGGTGAAAAGAAATGTGCGGGAAAGAAAAGCTGTCCCACCTCGGTAGTCGGTACTGGTAGTCACGAAGAGCCGCCATGAAAGATCGACGCGTTTCAGTGTCTCTCGCGGGAGCCGGTCTCAGCGAGTACAAGGAAATATTCGAATTGAAAAATTAATTAATAAAAACTCACCACTCTCTATGCCAAACAACGTTGTCCGGCATGGAGACTGATTTTCTCACCTAACGTCTGCCGTTCCGCGGTACGCGATTTTATAGATTATGTCGTTTAAAAACGATGAAACAGAGTTCTTTGTTTTGAGGGAAAAATTTCTTACTTCAATATTACTATATTCCATTGAATTCCTCATCATTCAAAGAAAAAATAATATTAGATCAAGTATATGATTTCCTCGATTTGAAAGAAAAGTTTCTTAGGTTGGGATTTTAAAAAAAATTTCTTTGAATCAAGGAAACTTTCTCCCGGTGTAGGTCTTATTATAGTATATTGAAATATAAACAGGTGTGATTCTTGTTTGATTTAATTTCGCAATGCATTTTTACTCGCTATTAATTTGAAATATCGTTTCCTTAGATCACTTACGTGAGGCTGAGTTGCGTATATATTCGATAAAGAATACGGATAACCTGGATAATTTGGACTTTACATCAACGAAATTGATTTTAAAATTTACGTCGCCAGCTATCAACGATCTCGCTGTAACGGAATACAACTCCCACCAGTATATCTTTGCGGTAGCCTTTAGAAAACTACATATTGTGAAATTCGAATGATTTCAACCAAAGATCATATGTTATTACATACCTCGAATACAACAATTTACTCTATTCGCGCTACAAACATAATGAATTATAGTAGTCCATCAGTATTAGAGGCAGTTTTCGGTGTTTTCTCGTTACTCTTGTCACCATTCGTAATTTGTATTGTAAACCGGGAATAGATGACCGATGGTCTTAGGTTAACGAATAAAAGCACTTTTTTGTACTCTCAATATTTTTAAACGATATTCTTGATAAATCGAGTGATCGATTTTTTTGTAACACTCCAAAAAGTTGATCTTCCGGACTTTCTCATTTTAGATAAGTAATTATACACAATCTATTTTTATAATAATGGTTTATTTTTAACCCACCTTGCCCATCCCTCAATGACCTGAATAAAATTCACAATTATTCTAAAACAATTACTTACGAATTTCATAGGAGTTCCTCCAAAAATGAAATTATTATAAAGTGTCACACTAAACAAATAAAGCACCGAACGTTTCCATTTCTCTTATTATTCGTTTATTGTTATTATCCATAATTATGTGAAACATAACTGTCATAAATATTATTTTTAAATAGTATAATGTAGCATTACGTGCCTAATAGTATTAATTAGCGTGCACTTAGTTGAGATGGGTCGTTACAACAGTACATTTTCGACATTACCCTCGAAAAATTAATTCTAACCAGCCAATTTTTCTCTCAAAAAGATACCCCCTCCAAATCGAGAGTATTTTTTTTACTACATTGACACTACAACAATTCGTTGTTGTTGCTTAACTTTTCACTGGAAAAAACAATAAGAAGTCAAAACTAATTTTTTTTCTTGATTCAAATTGTTGAATTATAAATGTTCTTAATTGTGAGCATATCGATAAGCTCCATCGAAATTCTTTTTTAACTATATCATTGTATACGCACCAAAAAATCGGCGGAGAAATTTTTTTAAATTTACAAATTCAGTTATTTTTTTTTAGAATTTCTCAAACATTTTTTCACTTCCTTGGTTTTGCAATGGCCCGAAAATTGTCAGATTATTTTTCCGTGACTCATTCTGTATTTTGCTTAAGATCGTGCGTTGATTCCTCAAAAAAAGATATATATTATTGAACAAAAAAAATTTTAATTGTGAATGTTTTGTAGACAATCAGCACACAATAATAAGCAAAATATAAAATAAGTCACCCAAAAATAATCCGTTGATTTTCGGACGATTGCAGAAAATTTTTAAAAAAATCGACCATACGGAACCTTTTGATTGGCCGGCACGGTTTCCACCAGAGACCAAGTAAGAGGATCGCCTCTACACTGAGAGAAAAGCATATCGTTTATTTAACGATTTCATATGGTAAAACGAATATAGGAAGGCTTGCGATGTTATATGGTTGAAGCGATGATAATATGGTTTAATAAACGATACTTGCAAGGTTATTGGAAACAAACGTTGAAATCGTATATGCAACAAAACGGCATATTTGAAACTATTAGAATTGTTTTTGGAACTATTATCATTCTAATAATTGCTACTAAAATTATATTTGCTATAACCATAAAATATAGACGATCCTCCTGATAATTATATTAGTGGTTGATCCAACTATTTTCTTATATTTACTATATCCATAAAATATAGACGTTGCTCCTGGGAATTATAGTTTATAGTTAGATTATCGTCAGTCCAACTATATTATTTTCAAAATAATTAGATTTTTCTCTCAGTGTACTCATAGGCCCTACGGAACTGAAGGAACAAGAAGAAGACCATACGGAACCACGTTTGTAATTTAAAATTTTTTTATTTCGCCAATTTTTTCGCGTTTTCACAATAATATTCAGAAAGTAATCGATCATACAAGCAAAAAAGTGCAGATGTAGACTTTGACAGTACTTAGCGCCGTCAATTTTTATTTTCCGAGTGTGACTAAGGGCTTCGTGTTTTTGTGTTGAAATTCTTCGGATCCCGCGGTTTTTAATTTTTCTTCATCGAGAAAAAAGCATATTTAAGGTTTGACGCGGACTACGCCCTTATTATTTATGTACAAGAGTCTCATAGGCCTTATCTTTTTCGGCTTAAACTCTCTTTGGATGCTGTTATTTTCAATTTTTTTATGTACAAAACTGCATATGTAACGAACTTTCCTGGAAAACATTAAGCCCCAAATGAATTTCGTACGATAAAAATTACAGGCACCAGAGCGCATGTTACGCATTACATATGGCCGTTACGTATACACTTTTCTAGATTAAACAAAAATGAAAATAGCAGCATCTAGAGAATATCAAAACGAAAAAACAGTCCTGGTTGACTCACATAGGATCAAAATTAATAGTGCTACGTCTAAGACTACATCTGCACTTTTTTGCCTGTATTACTAAAAAGGATGTCGATAACGAAAAATTAGAAATAACGGCATTTTGGGAATTTCCAGCCGAAAAATACAAGCCCTAGCCAACTCTAGTGCGATAAAACTTAACGGCGCTATTTCGTGTCAAGCGTCACGCATGCACTTCTCTCAACAAAAAAATTAATTTTAAATAGCAGTATTTGAGAATTTTAAGACGAATAAGATAAGCCACGAGTGATTCTCGTGCGATGAAAAGTAAGGACGTAGTGTCCTTACTTTTAAGGGTAGTGTACTTACTAACTGTTGTGTTGAAGATTAATGCAGATATTTTCAGGTCCATACAAACGGTGCGCCCGTCTACATTGAAGATCCAACCTTATATTGTCATTATCATTACAATGGCACGTTCGAAGTGTCTAACCAATAATGACAATAAAGATGCATAGTTGTTATGGTAATCTCAACACTTGTTGCGTCTAGATTGACCGCAAGATGGCAACGGTATTGTTGCCTAGACGTCAGTTTGTTTGTAACGAGAAACCTCAGGGCTTGATGACTTATTTTTAATCACATAAGCCCTCATCATTCCTGTTCGTCATTTTCTCTGAATTAAAAAAAAACGAGTATTTCTTTAAAATATATATAATGAATGTTCTTATGTAAATACAGTTTGGAACATAATTATACAGAGCCACTAGCGACATCTTAACAAATGGGTTCCCACCTTATCCGAGCCCTCAAACTTTAGTAGCCTTAACAAAACCATAGGTACTGTTTTTCTAGGCATATCCATTTTGTTTGTTACTATATATAATATTAGGAATAACTCACAAATTATATCTGAAAACGGTCTGCGCATGCGCTCTTCACAAGAAACTTTGAGCGCCACTTTTGCCGTTTTGTTTCACACTTTTGTGGTCGTCGATCAACCCACTTAAAAGAAAAGACTGGATAAAAGTTTGGTTTGCCGATTTTCAAAATATTTCACACACGAAAGCACTAAAACTGACGTTTCACGATTTCCAGAACGACAGATTATCTATAATATCCATAATTACTATTGTCTTGGTCTTTTTGAGGTAGAAGAGCTGTAACCACATGAAAATATACGTGAGATATATTCTAATTTTTTATACGCACCATATATCCCCACTATTCGCCGTCGTGCACACAGCAAATCAGAAAAATCCAACAGTCGGAAAGTAAACAGCAGAGCACTACAGTGGAATCCATAACGCAAACTTCGCAAATTTTTCATTTCAACGGAAGACGCAACAAGTTAGTAACGTAGTGAGTTCGTAAAGGATTAGAAACAAATAAAATAATTTCGAAGCACGTATAAAAATGCTTCCTGAGGAAATGTGGGAGGAGGTACTGTCTCACTTGGAGGTGTTCAATCTTCTGAGAATGAAGAGAGTATCTAAACATTGGAACAGAATGATCACACGAGTGATAGAGGTATATATACGCTGTTTACATTCCGTACTTATATAACGGTTCCCAATACTTGTTTTATATCGAAAATCAAACATGGTTTCAATGATGGATCGAAATGTCGAAACTGATTGATCAATTAAGGAATTTTTAAAGAGAAAAGATTTTATTCTTGGAATTTATATCCGCTTATTTCAGCCATTGAAAATAAGTAAATAGCTTGTCAGTTTTCTCTTTACTTACTGGTTAATTTATCAATTAATTAGCCATCATATCCGCGGTAAGCATTACAATTAACTCTTCATATAGTCGCCGGTTATTTTTTTTTGTCTTATCTATTTCGAAAAAAAAAATGCTTTTTTCATTTCCATTTCCCACGTCTGCAGGCATTACGCCTATTACCGGGCCGGGCCCAAGTCAGTAGCCAGTTCCCCCTGAGGGCCTAGTCTGAATCAAGAACCAGGCCCCCATGCGACCGCACCCGACTTCCCCCTCCTTATTGCATCCGCCAAAGCATTTTTACTAAAAGCATGAAGAAACTGCGGAAAACCTATGCTGGTAGAGTCGGTCTTGATTCGCGTCACGGCACCAGAACTACGTCACGACGTTTCATCAAGAATGTAAACACGGACTACAGCTACACGGAAAAAAATGCTAGGTTGGAACAACCAAGCGCTTGGTTATATATACGCCAGCCGATTAGTTCGTTAGGACAACCAAGTTATTGGTTAGCGGCACCAAGCTCATTGTAACACAACCAATAACTTGGTTGGCATAACCAACACTTTGATTGGTCTAACCAATAAATCGGCTGGCGCGTATTGAACCAAGCGGTTAGTTGTTCCAACAAAGCCTTTTTTTCCCGTATATACACGTGTGACCCCTACAGGTACCTTTGTGTACCTTACGTATACAACTGCAGCTTCATCGCGTCAGTGTTTTTATCTTCGACGAAAATATCCGGCATAGGGAATCGAACCCGCAACCTACCGATGCTCTGTGAATGTAAAATATATTGAGAGTACATTGTAAAAATTTTAAGGGGACATTCAAGTTATTACTGAAGTTGTAATGCATGTTTCGTATCATTTGTACGTCCTTAGCCCGCTTAAAATTCCCATATGGTTTTGTCCTTGAAATCGTATTGGGAAAGTATGGGAATCTACATAGGATCCTATGCGGGATGGTATACGAAGCCACTTTTTTTAAAGGTCTTAGGGAAACCATGTAGGATGACGTGGGGAATATGTGTCCTCATAGGGACATATGTAGGAACTTTTGGGGGATCACATACGAAATAAACATGTCCTTACTGAAAGCTCATAAGGATACCCATGTGTCGTATAATACGATGATTATTCCTACATGGAAAACTACAAGGGAAATGATGTAGATCGCCGTGGGCCAAAGAGAACCGTATGGGAACCCGTGTCAGATTTTATAAGCTCACTTTTCTTACACCCTAGAAGATCGAATCACGATCGAAATCATGGTGAAAATCACGCGCGAGTTTCAACACCGAAAATCACGTTAGAAATCACGGCGAGGCGTGATTCGAGCCGTGCTTTTTACCATTATGATTTGTGAAATCACGGTCCGCAAGCTTAAAAGCTCAAACGGTAACGAGGGATCATGGTTTCTGCCGTGATTTTCGGTGTTAAAACTCACGCGTGATTTTCACCGTGGTTTTCAGCGTGATTTCGGTCGTGATCCGATATGCTAGGGCATGGTACAACCACACCAGAGCTTATGCGGGCATAGGATTTCTTCCTCTATCAAAACCCACAAAAGATTTCATGTCGTATACACGAAATGCTAATTCCTACATGGATAGACACAAGGATAACCATGTAAACGCCAGTCTGCCAATAATACTTGAATAGTATCCCACAGTGAGAGAAAAATATAGTAGAATAGCAAGTTCTACTATCCCAATATAATTCCCAAGAGAAATGATTATATCGATTATACTGGATACTATGTTTTTAATTAGTTAAGCTATAATTATGTTTGCAACTATTGTTTTTACTTTTTCATCACATACAGATTATGTAAAAGAGAAAGTATTGGAATCCAAAAAAAATTCGACTTCAAGATTTTACTGGAAATACATGTTTTGAGTGTTCTAGATGCCAAAAAACACATTAACTCTTTTGTGTCCGTCCGTGTGTCTGTCTGTCTGGCTGTCTGGCGTTTGTAGGTGCCGTCCGAAAACACAATAACTTTTGAAAAAATCTGTGGACCGCAAAGAAATGTGGTGTCCACTTTCTGAATCTAAATCCTAGTTTTGGTATTGAAACCCAATCCAAAATCTCCACTATTTCTGGTACTTTACCTGAAATGTAAAAAAATAAAAATAAAATATGTTATTCATTTTTTATGCTTTTGATTCAATAAGCAGTGAACAACAAGTGATTCAATATAGTGAAGACTTTGTTGTCTTTTTAGTTACTCACATGATATTTCTGAAACCATCCTCAATCAGAAATTTCTATTGTGAAATATGGATTGCCTTACAGGTCTACTAAAAAAAGACTGCTATCAATGATTTTGAGTAGTTTTTAGGGAGAAATACACTATAAATATTCACATAAAATGTTATATATAGAAAAGTGCATAGACAGAAAAGATTTAAGGTTAAGTTAACACTCATGATGTTAGACTATAAACACCGATACATCCATAGTTTTTATCACTCGCATAGCATTTCATATGAATTCTAAATCCTGCGGCCGCCTCATATACGCCATAATATGCGAAACCTTTGGTATATGAATAACATATATTTTATCTTTGTTATAACTATGAAATATAACCGTTCTTCCTGAGTACTATCCTGTATGGTAAAAGTATGAGATTGTTGCTTCAACCATATATTTTTCTCTCAGTGCATGTAGGTTTTTTTGCATTCGTTGATAATTTAACGTTTAGTAAGTGTGGCCTACACTCTGTATAACCTAATGTTTTAACTTTCTGTACAGTTCTTAAAACGCATTTTTGGCGAGGAATTTCATAAAAACAATTGTAAAATGCAAATGTAACGGTAAAGGAATGCCAATGAAATTAGCGATTGTTATTTTTATTCATTACATTTACTGTCAAATATTTTTTGATGACACTTATTGCAAGAAATGGGTTTTAAGGATTGTTTATAAAGTTGGAGCATTGAGTTACATACGTGTTGGCCATGTTTACTAAATAATTAATGACAAACGAATTACCGGATAAATAATTAACAGTGAGAATTTAAGGGTGACGGACGCCTGGCACATGTGATTCCACGTAGAGTGCTTAGATTGAATTTTCCTAGATAGTTAACCAAATGTGAGTTAAAGACACCCATATTGGACCCACGTGGGATAGTGATGGTCTGGTATTGGCTGGCATTCCTTACATGGTGCGCCACACGGGACAACCCACAAAAAACACCGTATGTAGGAATCTGGAGAAACTTCCTCTACAGATACAAGGGAATCGATGGAGGGTCACCTGAGCAGATATATCTAAAAACACGCTCAAATGAAATCGTGTAGATACATAGGGGATCCCATGTAGTACAATTAGAGGAGATATTATCGTAAAAATTTGAAGTGGTCAAGAAGTAACCATCGCAATCTTAGTGTTGGCAAATATATCGAAAACTTGCATGCAAGAATTCCCAACAAGGTCCTAGAATCGAACCTTATCATCAGCGCAATCGAAGTGAAATTAATAATAAGAATAGTATCATGATAAGTTGATGATAAAATTAAAAATTATATTGACTTTGGTATTTGATTAATTATTATTATTAATTGTTAAACAGAGAGAATGCAAGTGGTACGAAAAATGTGTCACCGAAATACCGGAAGATATGTGGAGTTCCTTGTTGAACCATCAAACAAATCCGAATATACGTTGCGAGAATTTTCACGAGGCAAAGATACATTCCGAAATATGGATGACGATGTACAGATCGTGGATCGGATGGAACTCTCTGACTAGGAAGACCGCTTTGATTAATGATTTTGAAGTATTCAGTGAAAATGATTTTTTGACAAATATATTTTGCGCTGTCACGGGTGAGAATCTTGCTATTACATATTCAGGGATAGTTTTTGGTTCATTGATATAATCATTTTTATTTCTGATACCTAAGGCAGTATTGTCGTCGTTGGCAACGGTAAAGGACATATGTGGTTTTACGATATTTCAATAGCTACAAATTATCCAATGTACAAAATTCATCTTGGAATGCCAATCGGTGACCTCGTATTGTGCAGAAGCGGTAATATATTTCGCATACAATTGTGCGGTAAATGATTTCGCATACAATTGTTGAGAAATTCTATCTGTGGATCTTTTTTTTTAAACTAATAAATATTCGGGGTATATATTTTCAGAAATCAGAAATTTTTTTTAGACGAGAGAAATTTAATATTCATGACGAATATTAAATTTCCAATTAAGATGTAAATTTTATTGGAATTCAAGAGTCACCAAAATGTATTTGTTTGTGGATATAATTATTTTAGGTAGCGATGTCATAGCCGTTTCCTATTCCGTATACGATATTCGGTATTGGGATGTTAAGAAAAAAAAACTAATCCGTCAGACTAATTTTCATCCTTCAGGACGGATGTTGAAGTTCGTGTTAAGATTTTCCATTATTTAATTTTTCATTTTTCTAGAGATTTTCCATAAATTTTCATCTTTGAAATAATAAAACAGAAAATTTGAATATTAATAGTTTGAATCGTAACAATTTCTAGAAAAATAAAAAATTAGTCAACCATGGCTACTTTTTAACGTATTGAAAGACTTTAATCTTGAAAAACTTGTAAGCAGCGCCAACTTTGATTATTGCTATTCGTTGAGCTGCTATGAGAACACTTGGGTATTGAATGTCGAACAATTTGTATCTGGAACTATCCGAACCGTGCGGAGTGCCTCTATTACCGACGAAAAGTACGTTTTTAAAGCAATGGGAGTCGATGCTGACAAGGTAGTCAACTTTCTTCACTATCCGTTTTAATCAGCCCCCAAATTACTAATGAAAACAATTGTAAACTAATTACAAAATTCAAGCAGCTACGAACAAAAATGTGTCCTTAAAAAAAAATGTCTCAATCATATATAAAGAATCAACGTTGCCATTTTATTTTCAGGCTATACTTTATATGACCTATGACGGAAGTGGTAACAAATTCTTCGTGAATTTGCCGGACAATAGCTTCGAAATGTTATCTTTTGATGAAAATCCACATGGGGAAGCTAGAAATATGTTTATTTCGCATAAATCGTATTTTAAGATCTTCAAGCCCTGCGTCGCTACTTACATTCGCTGTAAGAACTCCAAAAACTTCTGTTATTTTGTTATGCTCATGAAAACTCACAAATACAGCAATTTTCGAGTATGTAGTACCATGTGTACAATATGTTTTATCATATTTCGTAAATTTTTCACATATGTCTTACATATCATATAGCTAGAGTGATGGCTGCAATATTTAAACAATATCGTTGAAAGATCTTAAAATATTCTAATGATATTATGAACGTTAAAGTTGAATACGATTCAACTTTAGCTTTTTTAGGAAAGGGGAAATATTTCGCTCTCTCTGTAAATGCCAAACCATGGAAAACTTATGATGTCGTACGGGATATTGGTACTAACTGCTACGTATCGGCAATACTTTATCACGTTCGCCTTTTAATGATAGCGATAGAATATGGTACCGAATTTTCATCACAGTTATAATATTTCTGAAATTTTCATAGATCTAATTTTTATATTTCAAAATATTTGCAATTTTGATTCTTGCTTAATTTGATTTTGCAATTAATTTTTACTTGCTATTAATTTGAAACATCGTGTCCTTAGATTACGTACGTGGAGCTGAGGTGCGGTTATACGCGATCGAAAATATAAATGACCTGGATAAATTGGATTTAAAATCGATGAACTTCAGGAATTTGAGATTTACGTCGCCATCTATCAACAATCTCGTCGTGACGGAATATAACTCCCGCCAGTATCTTCTTGTGGTGGCCCATAGAAAAATACATGTTGTAAAATTCGAATGATTTCAACCAAAGATCATATTTTATTTCGTACCTCGAATACAATAATTTACGCTATTGACGCTACAAACATCATGAATTATTGCAGTCCTCCGGTAGAGTCAGTTTTCGGTGTTATTTCATTGTTTCGTGTTCATTCTTAAATTATATTGTAAACCGGGAAAGGATGACCAATGGTCTCTAATTAACCAAAAAGTGATATTTTTCACTCTCGATGTTAACTGATATTGTCGATAAGTCGGGTGATCGATTTCTTTCGGAATACTCCAAACAAACGCATTTACAGTCTGTAATTGCAATAATCAGTTCTGTACAAACGATATTTACAATAATGGCTTATATAAACACTGATTTTTTCAATCTGCCTCACTCATCCTTAAGTGACTTAAATACAAATCGCAATCATTCTACAACAACTTTTTACGAATTAGGTTAAAATATTTTTTTAAGCTTTTTGGATTTTCTGAACATATACAATTATTGTAGAATGTCACAGTAAAGGAATAAAGCTCCGAACGTACCCATTCTTTCTAATATTTGATTATTATTATTATTCGCATTTATGTAGAGCATAAATGTCATAAATATTATTTTTAAATAGTATAATAGAACATTACGCACGTTATGGTATTAATTAGCGAGCACTTCGTTGAGACGGATCGTTAAAACAGTTAATTTCCGATATTTCCCTATACAAGGGAAATATTCGAAAATTTACTGTTGCACCGATCAATTTGAACAAATCAATGTTTCCCTTAAGGAGGATATCCCCCTTCCAGGTCAAAAGTAATCTTTTTACCACGGTGGCACCACGACTATTTTTTGTCGTTGTTTCACTTTTCATTCGACGAAACAAAAAAAGTTAAAACTAGTTCTTTTCAAAATGCAAGATGTTAGTTTATAAATAATCTTATTTCTGACCATATCTACAAACCCAAACGCAATTGTTTTCTAAGTATTATTGTAAACACGCCGAAAAATTGGCTAAGAAGAATATTGAAATTTGCGAATGCAGTTCCTCCGTTTAGCATTTTTTTGAAAGTTTTTTCACTTCCTGGCTTTTGCAATGGTCCGAAAATTGTTAGATTATATTTCTGTAACTTATTTTACATTTATTTATTTATTATTGTGCGTTGACTCCTTACAAGAATTATTATTATTATCGTGTTTGATAGACATGGTTTTTTTATGTAAAAAAAAAATTGACGATTAATATGGCATGTAAGGAACATTTGGCTCATTATTGTGTGCCGATTCCCTAAATAACATTTTAATTATGATTTTTGTTCCACTTAAAAAAACCAGGTCCATAAAAAACGATAATAATAATCATTCTTGTGAGGAATCAACGCACAATAATGAGCTAAACATAAAATAAGTCACGGAAAAATTATGGGACGGTTTTCGGATCATTGCAGAAGACAGGAAGTAAAAAAGTTGGAAAAAAATCGAAAAATAACGAACCACGTTTGTAAATTTGAATTTTTTTTATCGACAATTTTTTGATTAATCGAAAATTAATTTTTTTTTCAAATTAACATTTTGGAATTACAAACACATTCCCTTTGTACTGTTTTTTCCGAATGAAAAAAAAAGACAACAACAAAAAAGGTCGGGTCGTTTTAAGGTAGAAGAGCTGTTACTACATGAAAATAGAAACAAGATGATTTCCCATTTTTTATACGCAATATTTATCCCCACTTTTCGACATCGTGCACACAGCGAATCAGAAAAATCCAGCAGTCGGTAAGTAAACAGCAGAGCAATAAAGTGGAACTCATAACGCAAACTTCACGAGTTTTTCATTTCAACGGAAGACGCAACAAGTTAGTAACGTAGTGAGTTCGTAAAGGATTAGAAACAAATACAATAATTTCGAAGCACGTATAAAGATGCTTCCCGACGAAATGTGGGAGGAGGTGCTGAATTATTTGGAGCTGTTCAATCTTATAAAATTAAAGACAGTGTCTAAACACTGGAACACAATAATCACACGACTGATAAAGGTATATATACGTTGTGTATATTTCGTATTTCTATAAGAATTATCAATGCTTGTCTTATGTCTAAAATGGAACATGTTCTCAATTGTGGATCGAAATTTCAATAGTGATTTATTAATTCAGAAACTTTTAAAGAGGGAAGATTTATTCTTTGAATTGATATCTGCTTATTTCAGCAATGAACTTTAACTATTGATTGATTAATTAATTGATCAATCAATTTATTGATTCATTCAGCCAATCATATCCGCGGAAAGCATTACAACGAACTCTTCGAATAATGTATAATCGCGCGTATCTGGCGATATGGCCGATCTTGAGTTTACCTCAGGCCACCGCAGCTACGTTATGTTTCGTCGAGAATGTAAACACGGACTACAGCTGTATACATGTGACCGCTACAGGTACCTGTGTGAGTGTCACTTATACATCTGGAGCTTCATCGCGTCAGTGTTATAATTTTCGACGAAGATCGACAGCACCGGGAATTGAACCCGCAACCTGTCGATACTCTGCAAAAGTAAAATATATCTGGAGTACATTGTGAAAATTTTAGCGCCGAATTCGATTATCAATGAAGTTATGATTAAGATTTAAGAGCGTCTCGTAGTTGCACGCTGAAAGTCACCCGACAACCGCAAGTCGTCGGATTCCTCTATTGCTTGCGCGTATTCTTTATACCTGCTAAAAAATTCCCATATGGTACCGACAGCAGTGGACGCGCGGTCGGTGTGTGGCTTCGGCGGTTTCCAGAGTTAAGCAGCATTGCATGCGGCCATAACTGGGATGGTGACCGCTTAGCCGGGCACTGGTTTGCGCGCCAACTGCTGAGGGGGGGGGGGGGGGGGGGGGCAGTTTTTCTGAGTTTCTAATGTATCCTCATACAGTAGAAAACTCAGTAAAAATAAAGCGGTCTGTATCGGCCAGGTTTTCCGCAGTTTCCCTGTGCCCTCGTGAAAATGCGATACAGTAGTGCATTAGGATGAGTGGCTGCGGACAACACTCTAGGGGGTCTCGAGGAATGAAATGGGGAATAAAGGGGAGGGTACAGTAAAAGCCGATTGGCGTACTTGAGGAATAACCAATAAAAAAATTAAAATAAAAAAAATTCTCATATGGGCTTGCCCATATAATTGTATGAGGAAGTATTGGAATCTAAATGGGATTCTTCGCGAGATGGTATACGAAGCCGGTTTTAGTATAAGAACTTAGAGAATCCATATAGTACGATATGGGGAATATTTCCTACATAGGGACACATAGTGGAACCCATATGGGATCACGTAAGGAAAAAAATGTCCTCTGTGAAAACCCATGCGAAGACCCATGTGATATGAGACCGTGATTATTTCTGTATGGAAACCCACGAGGAAAATCATGTAGAAAGTCGTGAGTCTAAGAGACCCGTATGGGAGCCCATGTAGGATTGTATTAGCTCACTTTTTATACATGATACAACCACGGGGGAGCCGATATGGACATAAGATGTCTTTCTCTGTCAAAACCTACAAGGGAACTCATGTCGGCTACACGAGGTGCTAATTCCCACATAGATACACATAAGGATAACCATGTAGGCTCTGCTAATGATACTCGAATGTTATCCGATGCAGATTTTTTTGTATTAAAGTTTAATTATGGTAGTAGATTTTTCTTATTATGGTTTTTAAGCTTTTTCTTTATTGAAAACAAAAATGTTTCGATCAAAAAATCTTGTGAACTATGAGTCGCAAAATCTTGCCCACTCTGACTATAAGCAAGAAAATTGTAATATTCGACAGAATTTTTGCAGTTTTTTAAATAATGACTTTCGATATCACTTTAAAAAAAAAGAAAAATTTCTTTGCAAAGTTCGCAAAAATCGGACTAAATTCTACAAAATCCGTTTTAAATTAATAAACATTCGATCAATCGCCTGAGCAGATCATTTGAAACTATTAGAATAGTTTTTGAAACTATTATCATTTTGATGATTGTTACTATAATTATATTCGCTATAACCATAAAATATAGACGACTCTCCTGGGAATTATATTAATGCTTCATCCACCTAGTTTCTTACATTTGGTATAACCATAAAACATAGACGTGTCTCTGGGGAACTATAGTTTATAGTTAGATTATCGTCAGCCCAACTATATTAATTGCAGAATTCCCAGATTTTTCTCTCAGTGTATCTTCTGACCAACTTTTGACTAACTTTTCAGTAACTTCCAACTTTTGACTAACTTCTGACTTCTAAAAGTTAGAAGTAAGTTAGTAGGTAGTCAAAAGTTGGTCAACAGTTAGTCGTAGGTTGGTCAAGACTTAGTCAAATGTTAGAAGTCAGTGAAAAGTTAGAAGTTAGTGAAAAGTTAGAAGTTAGTGAAAAGTTAGAAGTTAGTGAAAAGTTATAAGTTAGTGAAAAGTTAGAAGTTAGTGAAAAGTTATAAGTTAGTGAAAAGTTAGAAGTTAGTGAAAAGTTCGTCGAATGTTAGTCAAAAATTAATTATACGTTAGTTAAAAGTTAGTCGAAAGTCAATTACACGTTAGTTCAAAGTTAATCGAAAGTCAATTATACGTTAGTTAAAAGTTAGTCGAAAGTCAATTATACGGTATTTAAAAGTTAGTCAAAAGTCAGAAGTTAGTCAAAAGTTAGTAGTAAGTCAAAATTGAGTAGTTAATTATAAGTTATCAAAAGTTAGTAGTTAGTCAAAAGTTAGAAGTAAGAAGTTAGTTGGTAGTTAGTAGTTAGTAATGAGAAAGTACTAAAAACTACCCGGACACTTCGAATAGTTCGAGTAGCCGGGTATTCCGTGTAGTTTGAGTTACTGTAATCCGGATAGTTTGGGTATCCGAATACTCGAGCTACCTGAACTATCCGGATTGCTCGCTTTAAAATAATATCCGGATTCGAAATATCGGATCCGTCAAGTGGAGATAGTTCGGGTAGGTCGAGTATCCGCTAAAGTACATACAAGCACTAGTTATTACAGTACCCTTAGAACTCAACATATCACCCTGAAAGTTGTAGCTCAAATTGTTTTTGCAAAAGCCGTAAAGAAGAAAAAAACGGAACCGCAACATCCGAGACGCAATTAGAGTTCAGGCGATGATTCGATAGGCAAACCGTATGGTTTCACAAAGCTTCGCGGAATCGTTTCTTTGATTAGAACGTTTCAATAACTAATAAAAATATAACTAATAAAAAGTAATTGTAAAACCGAAGGCGTGTAAAGCATGTGGAAACTAGATAGATCAATAAAAAACAGACGAGTATTTGGAAGTGTACGAAGATCATATGAACGAGTGTACGGCAAATCACGAAGGTAGTTCAGGTAAAATAGAGGTTGATGGTGTTATAAAAAGGTTTAAAGATCAGTCAAATGATTCGGTGTGAAATATTAAAAAATACATTGGTTACGGCGATTCCAAGACCTTCAAAAATTCGTTAAAAGCTGATGTTTACAACGGCAATCCCGTGATCCAAAAAAGTAAGTGCATTCTGTATGTAAAAAAGCGTATGTAACGACGTGATAAACAAGTAAAGAAAGCACTTACACAGTTGCGAATAGCCAAAACAACGCGTTAAAGCTGCTGAAAAAAGGGCTAACGCTAAAAGAAAATCCAAATAAGAAGAAGAAGAAAGCAGAAAATAAGCCGCAAATCGAAAAAGGATGCAGTGGATGGAGAGGGCACAAGAGCCTGGAGTCTTCAATCAACTATAAAGTTAATGATAAGACTCGGTACATATTATGGGTTAGCGCAATTATGAGAAATAAAACGCAATTAAAGAGATGAACTGAGCCGTGTGGTTAACGTGGTATCACTTGATTTCGACGGATGAAGAGCCCCAGAATTCCTACTGCTCAAAGAGTTGTGATTCGTAGTCTATATAAAGTTTAAGAGACAATGCCCCCCCCCACCCCACGCAGAAATTTTGAAAGCAATTTTCTCCTAAACTTCTCGATAGATAAAGCTTCGATTTTGAGATTATATGCAAAAATACGGTAGAATTAGGCCAGGCTTTTGGCTTGCCGATACACAAAGACGTTTAGTCAGGAGAATCGAAAAACCACAAAGGGGGTTGATGTGCGAGAGAGACAGCCCCATAGGGGTTCAATATGGGTCGATAAAATTCCCAGCAATGTATCACTGCCTCTTAAGGGGATAAACATCAATAAACATATGTTTGTTCACCCACTTGCTTCGATGAGGTCACTGCCAATGATTTAAAGCATATTTTCAAATGACCTTTTAAAAATATGCTTGAGTGGAAACACGCAGAATAACGATGAAGTGTTCGACCACTACGTGTGGAATTTAACACCAAAGCATATTTTTGTGAGTTAAAAGACACTTGAAATTGCTGCATGGACAGTGGCATGCACCTTCAATGAGGGGTTTTTACCTAATTCGAATATCCTAGAGACTATAGGAGTAACAATCGGCCTGCCCGTTCTCGCATACGCTAAATTGTACAACTCCCGGATCTCAAAGACGGAAAATGACACGACCCAAAGGGTTCTAAAGTAGCCAGAATGAGTCGCAGGGTAGAAAAAGTTGTTCAGATGATGCCTACGAACAAATTAATGGCATACTATATGCCCCAGACATAGACGATTGATGGAGGTATGAGTTCATTTTCAAATCTGTTCTTGAAACTTCAAACTTTTCTCGAAAAAACGGTTTTTTTCGGTCGGCCCGGGGGAAAAAACATTTTATCCGACCGATCAGTCTGAAATTTGTACACGTCATTCTTCACATCCGTAGTTCTGGTCGGTAGTGGGATTTTTTTTACATCACTAACTCTCCGCTTCACAGTCCGATTTGTGCTTGAAAAAAAATAACTAACTGTACATTATAGTTAGATTATCGTCGGACTAACTGTTTTTATCATTCAATTACGATATTTTTCTCTGAGTGTACTTTTTTCTTAAGCGTCTACTCTGACCAATGATAATTATAAAATGTTGTAAAATTGGGTAAAAAAAAACATTTTTTAATTCTTTAGATGTCAATAATAACATACTGAAAAAAATTAAACCATTGAAATTTATTTTCCCATAAAAACAAAAATCTCAATAAAAACGTACAGGAACGTGCAACCAGATTGCTACTTTAAATTGTGAGACAACTAAATTTTGAATTATATTCCCTTGAAGTGATGGATTATACTGACGGAGTTGCTGCTACGTTAACATTGTATTGAGAATGTGCAACAAACCTTCGATTGTAGTCGAATTCAAATAAATCGCAGAAACCAAAAAATCTATATAAAATCTTCGTTGATAAAGTCACGTAGAACATTAATTTCGTATTATAGCAGTAACAATAATAATCTAATAAAGTAATTTTAAAGTATATTTGTTATCACTTAAAGAATGTTTACAAACATTTTTTTTTTTTCATAAAAACTGCCAGTATTTGGAAATACTTATGAGCTAAACAAGATAATTCCGGTTTCGTAAAGTGTTCAAGACCTTTTTTTAGACTGGACGTGCAATGAATCTCAAACTTATAACATATAGTGAGGAAAATCTGAATACCCTCAAAATATAGAAAAAATAATATAGTTATAGAAAAATCAACAACTACATTTTGTACGCAAAAATGATCGAGATTCACAAGCATTTATCATATTTGTTACTTTAATGAGTTATTCATAACATTCGAAACAACCGCTTTTAAAAAAAATAAGAATATTATCATGATAGATTAATGATGAACTCAAAGTTGCCATTAGTATTTTTTTTTTCTGAACAGAGAGCGTGCAAATGGTACAAAAAATGTGTCGTCGAAATACCGGAAGAGATGTGGAGTTCCATGTTGAACCATCAAACACATCCGAACATACGTTGCGAGAATTTTCACGAGGCAAAGATGCACCTCGACATATGGATGACGATGTACAGATCGTGGTTGGGATGGAACTCTCTGACTGAGAAGAGCACTTCGATTGAAGATATTGAAGTATTTAATGAAGTCGATTTTTTGACACATATGTTTTGCGCTGTCACGGGTAAGAATCTTGCTATTACATATTCAGTGATAATTTCACGTTCAATGCTATAATCATTCTTATTTCTGATACTTTAGGCAGCATTATCGCCGTTGGCAGCGGGAGAGGACAGATTTTGTTTTACGATATTACCGCAACCACCGTTAATAGAATTCACGAAGTTCATCATGGAGCGCCAATCGGCGACGTCGCATTGTGCAGAAGCGGTAAAATACTTGCAAATTTTCCAACATCTTTATTGATGGCATTATCTTGCAACTATTTTCAAGACATTTCTAACAAATTTAACCTGTAAATCTTCTCTAAAAAAATTAACAAATATTCGGTGTATATATTTTTATAAATTAGAGATTTTTATTTGCCGAGAAAATTTACAAACAGAAAGTACCATAATTAAATTCGTGACGAATATTACATTTTCAATCAGGATGTCAATTTTTGTACAATTTCAGAGTCGCCAAAATTTATTCATTTGTGGATATGATGATTTTAGGTAGCGACGTCATGGCCGTTTCGTATTCCATAAACGATCTTCGGTATTGGGATATTCAGAAAAAGAAGCTAATCTATCAGACTGAGTTTCGTAATCCAGGACGACTTTTGAAGTTCGTGTTAAAATTGTCCATTACTTAATTTTTATTTTGTTGGAGGTGTTTTTAAAATTGTTATCCCGGAAATAAAGGATGAAAAAATGTCAATAGTTTGAAAAAAAGCAAATGCTAAAAAAATAAAAATTCAGCCGACTACGGATACTCAGTATTAGTTAACGTATTGGAAAAATATAATAAGAGAAACACTTGTAAACAGGGCCAATTTTGACTATTGCTATTCGGTGAGCTGCGATGAGAATACTTGGATATTAAATGTCGAAAAATTTGTATCTGGAACTGTCCGATCCGTTCGGAGGGCTACTTTTCCCGATGCAAATTATGTTTTCAAAACAATGGGAACCGACGCTGACAAGGTAATCGACATTCTTCACTATCCGTTTTGATCAGCCCCCAAATTACTAACAAGAACGATTGTAAGGTCATTACAAAATTTATACAGCTGCCAACAAAAATGTGTTCTTAAGAAAAAATTGTCTCCATCATATAAAAAGAATCAGCTCTGCGATTATATTTTCAGGCAATAATTTTCATGACCTCAGACGGAAGGGGTAACAAATTCCACGAGAATTTGCCTGACAATACGTTCAGAGAGTTATCATTTCATGGAGAACTCGATGGGGAAGCTAGACGTATGTTCATTGCGCATAACTCCTGTTTTAAGATCTTCAAGCCCTGCGTCGCTACTTACATCCGCCGTAAGAACTCCAAATACTTCTGTTATTTTTTTATGCGTATGAAAACTCAGAGAGCACAAATACCGCAGAACTATCGCAGTCATTTTTCAATAGTTTATAAACAGTTAAATGCAGAGTTGGGCGGCAATTTTCAAGTATGTGGTACCATCTGTACATCATGTTTTAACATGTCTCGTAATATTTTTCACGTATGTTTTACATGTTATAAAGCTAGAATAATGACTGAAATATTCAAGCAGTATCGTTGATAGATTTAAAAATATTCCGCTGATATAATGACCGTTAAAGTTGAATGCGGTTCGTTTAGGACGCGGGAAATTTTTCGCTCTCTCTGTAAACGCCAAACCATGGAGAACTTATGATGTCGTACAGGATATTTGCATGGACGGTTCCGTATCAGCAATACTCTATCACGTTGGCCTTCTAATGATAGCGATAGAATTTGGTACCGAATTTTCAACACATTAATAATCTTTCTGAAATTTTCATAGATATAGTTTTTATATTTTGAAATATGTGCAAGTTCAATTTTTGTTGCATTTGTCGAAATGCATTTTTCCGCCATTAATTTAAAACTTCGTTTTCTTAGATCACTTACGTGGAGCTGAATTGCGTTTATATAAAATCAAGAATATAGATGACCTGGAGAATTTGGAGTTTAATTCGATGCACTTCCTGAATTTGAAATTTACGTCGCCAGCTATCAACGATCTCGCTGTGACGGAACATAATTCCCGCCAGTATGTTCTTGCGATGGCCTATAGAAAAGTACATGTTGTAAAATTCGAATGATATCAACCAAAGATTATTCTTTATTTCGTACCTCGAATATAACAATTTACTTTATTCGCGCTACAAACATAATAAATTATCGTATTTCATCAGTGGAGCCAGTTGTAGGTGTTATTTTATTATTTCTGCCACTATTCCTAATTCGTATTGTAAACTGGGAAAGGATGACCGATTGTCTTCGATTAACCGAAAATTGATATTTTTTTTGTTCCTAATGTTTATAACCGATATTCTCGATAAATTGAGTGATCAATTTTTTAGGAACACTCCAACCAATCGGTTTTTCGGACTTTTTCATGTTCGATAATCAATTCTACACAATCGATTTTTACAATAATGGTTTTTTTAAACATTGATATTTCGAACCCACCTCGCCAATCCTTTAATGACCTGTATGAAAATCGTAACAATTCTAAAACAATTATTTACAAATTAAATAAGAATATATTTTTTTATTTCTCAGAAGTTCCTTCAAAAATGCAATTATTATAATGTGTCACAATGAATTAATGAAGCACCGAAAGTTTTCATTTTAGCGATTATTCGTTTATTATTATTATTCAGAATTATGTGAAACATAACTGCCAGGAATATTATGTTCACATATAATAATGAAGCATTACACTCCTAATGGATTAGCGAACACTTAGTTTTGATGGATCGTTACAACAGTACATTTTTCGATATTTCTTTTAAATAATTAATTCCACCAAGCCAATGTTTCGTTCAAGAGGATACCCACCTCCCAGGTCGAGGGTAATTTTTTTTACCACGGTGGAATTACGACAAATTTTGTTATTGTTAAAACAAAAATGTCAAAGTTAATTATTTTCAAGATTCAAAATGTTAATCTGAAAATATTCAAATTTGTGAACACATCGTCGAACCCAAGCGTAATTATTTTCTAAATTTTATTGTGGACACGCAAAAAAATTGACAAAGAAAAAAATTGATATTTACGAATGCAATTCTTTCTTTTAGAATTTTCTGAAATTTCTTCCAATTCATGGCTTTCGCTATTGCACAATTTTCGGCCTATTGTCCGAAAATTGTCGGATTATCTTTCTGTGACTTATTATATATGTTGCTCATTATTGTGCGTTGATGCCCCACAAAAATAATAATTATTATCTCTGTTTCAAACCTGGTTATTTTGTGTGGAAAGAAAAATTCAAAATTCTTAAAAAATTTGTAGAGAAATGTTTTGTTAGTGCACAATGATGAGTAAAATATAAAATAAGTCATGGAACAATAATCCAACGATTTCGTACTATTGCAGGAGACAGGAAGTAAAAAAATTGAAAAAAAAACAATCTAACAAACGGAATCACATCTATAAATTGAAATTTTTCCTTTCGCGTATTTTTTTCCGTATTTAGAATAATATTTGAACAATAATCACACTTGAGTTTTTTTATCTGTTCACAATCTAATTTTTTTTTTTTATGAACATTCTGAACTTGAAAAAAAAAGATATATATTAGGGTGGTCGTTAATTTGGATGTCGAACGATTTTGTCCGAGACGCTTCTTCATTTGGTTCGAAATAAATTTTTCAAAACTCTGGTTTAAATTTGGGAGCTCTATCTCAACGGGAAAACGTGCCTGTAAGCACAAACATTGTCCCATTTAAATAACATGGGAGTTTTGGAACAATTACTTTGAATTTTTTTTCCGAGCCTCACAAAAGCGGGAAAAATCTAAATTCTTCACGAATTGTACGTCAAATAGTTGTTCTTTGCACACAAATTTTAATAACCGTCTCATCATTATATTCAACACCCCTAAAGCCACTAAAGTCATTAAAGCCGACCAGTCATTAGAGCCTTCTTTTAGAACTGACTTCGAGCTCTTTTGATTCGGTTACGTAACGTGCAAAATAATTTTAAACAGCTTTACATTATTTCAGACATAATAATAAGCTCAACATTATGTGTTAAGGGTTACTCTTTTTGATAGTGCCATTGAGAAATTTCGGAAAAAATTGTTTGATCACAAAAAATTGATTTTTTGGAAAAGTAATATGATTTCTTAAAAAAATTTTTCACGCTGAGTGACTTTTCAGGACCTTTTAGCTTTGCTGTAGAGGTTTAAGCCATTTATATCGTGTTCTGAATGTCTGAACTTGAAAAATAGACTGAAGAAAACTTTTTTATCCTTGCGTATGATTTAAGATGGCGCCTAAACTAAAAATTACGTTTAGGAATATGTAACTCAAAAACATTGAACTTCAAATCAAATGTGCGGAGAACAAAGAGTCTCGGAAATTATTTAAGGAATGATCCTGAAGTTTTCAGAATTTTTGGAAAAAATTGAAAATTTCCCACAAATTGGCCGAAAAATTAAAATTAAAAAATGCCAAAATTCAGTAATATTAAGTGGAGAAAAAAGATTTCTTTCGTCTGTTTTTCAAGTTCAGACATTAAGAACACGATCTAAATGGTTTTAACCTCTAATGAGCCCCTTCAATGACTTTAGTGGCTCAAGTGTGTTGTATTAATGATGAGATGGCCATTAAAATTTGTGTACAAAGTAACTGCTTGACGTACAATTCGTGCACTATTTGCATTTTTCCCGGTTTTGTGAGAGTCAGAAAAAAAAATTCAGAATATTTGTGCCAAAACTCCCATGTTATTTGAATGGGAAAATGTTTGTGCTTACAGGCACGTTTTGCCGTTGTGGCAGAGCTCTCAAATTTTAACCAGATTTTTTGGTTTGAATTTATTTTGAACAACATGAAGGGGCGTCTCGGACAAAATAGCTTAACATCGAAATTAACGACCACCCTAATATACATATATATTAACCTTGTTCTATTTTTTCAATGAACAGATGAACAACAACAAAATTATCGTGCCGCCACTGTCTACGGATAAAAAAAACTTGCAATGACACACAAAAATGTTTGGGAATTATCTCCAGACAGTTTAGTAAATTAAGGACAAGTCGAAAGTCTGGAGTTGTGCCCTGTGTTGTTAATGGAAACGAAATAATTTGCTAATCTATAGAGACTTGCGTTCTCGCGATACTTTTTGGGTTTCATGGACCTAATAATATCTGCATTCATCTTTAATACGACGTACCGTCCTTAATTGCGATCGTACGAGTATCACCTGGAGCCTATCTTTTTTGTCTTGGATTTCCCTCGATACCGTTATGTTTAGTTTATCTTTATCGGTCTTCTTTTCGATGATACAAGTATAAAAGTGCAGATGACACCTGTGACATAACGTGCCGCTGTTGATTTTTATCTTACGAAAGTAGTCACCAAGGGCTTCACTTTTTTTATCTTCAAATTCTCTAGATGTTGCTATTTTTCAATTTTTCTCCATCGAGAAAAATGAATACGTCACGTTTCACACGTACCAGCGCCCTTACTTTTCATCGTACGCGATTCACCTATGATTTGTCTTTTTTGTAAATTATTTAATTCAATTTCAATTAAAATTCTCTAGATGCCGTTATTTTTCGTTTTTTGATCCATAAAGGTGCATACGTAACGGACATATGTGAAGTTCAAATATTTCATACACACTTTTCTTGAAAAAGTTAAGCCTCAAATGAATCTCGTATGATGAAAATGGAGGGTGCCAAAGCATGATAAACATGCTTTGGCACTTTTACATATTCCTGCGACATATGCACCTTATATTGTCATTATTATTAAAGTAGCGAGTTCGAAGTGTACAGTCTGACCAATAAGGACAATGGAGAAGCATAGTTCTTATGGAGACCTCAAAAATTCTTGCGTCTGCATTGGCCGCAAGATGGAGAAATGGTAGTAGCCAAGGCGTCAGATTATTTGGCACAAGAAAACTCAGGACTCGGGGACTAATTTTTAATTACATAAGCTCTCATACTTTATGTTTTTGTCTAAATAGGGGAAAAAAAACAAGTATTATTTCTGAATAAAGAATATAAATATTTTTTTATGACTATAAAGTTTAGCACATAATTATACGGAGCCAGTAACGACATCCTATCAAATGGAGTTTAAACTTCGCACCTTACAGAAGACTACGCGCGCCGCTTATGAATTTTTCTTTTAGGTCAACACTTTTGCAGTCGGCGTTAAACCCACCCAAAAACAAAGACTGAATAAAAATTTGGTTCGCCGATTTTTACAATGTTTCACACACGAAAACACTATTACTAACCTTTGACGATTTCCAAACCGACAGATTATGATATCCATAATTAATATCGTTTTGATCTTTTTGACATAGAAGAACTGTAACTACATGAAAATGTACATGAAATGTAATCCCATTTTTCATACGCAATATTTATCCCCACTATTCACCATCGTTCACACAGCGAATCAGTAGAATTCAACAGTCGGTAAGTCAACAGCCGAGCAATGAAGTGGAACTCGTAACGCAAATTTCGCGAGTTTATCATTTCAAGGAAAGGCGCAACAAGTTAGTAACGCAGGGAGTTCGTAAGGGATTAAAAACTAATAAAATAATTTCGAAGCACGTATAAAGATGTTTCCTCCGGAAATCTGGGAGGTGGTGCTGTCTCACATGGAGGTGCTCGCTCTCTTGAAATTCAAGACAGTGTGTAAAGGTTGGAATACAATGATCACACGACTGATAGAGGTATACATAAGTTTTATATATATCGTACTTCAATAACGGTTCCCAATACATATTTAATATCGAAAATGAAACATGTTTGCAAGTATGCATTTAATTCCTGGAATTTATGTCTGCTCATTTCAGCGACTGGAATACAGTGAGTAGTTTGTAAGATTTCCATTCAATCACTGATTGATTGTTCGATAAATCAATTTTTCCAACCATTTTCACGGGAAGCATTACAATTATCTCTTCATATAATCGCGCGATTATATGGAGAGCCCAATGTATAAGCATAGGAACTCTTCGTATAGTCGAGCAATTAAGATAGTAGTCGGGTAACTTGGATTCGAAAAATGGTTTTTCTTTACTTATTTCAAAAGTTAAATACTATTTTTTATCTTCGCATTTTTCCCGTTTGCATGGATTACGCCATCATTGGGTCGGCCCGGGTCAGTTGCCGGTTCCAACTGAGAGCCTGGTCTGGATCAAGAACCATCCGGCCACATCCGACTTCCCCCTCTGTATCGTATTCGCCATAGCATTTCTGCTAAGGGCATAGGGAAACTGTGAAAAACCTAAGCCAATATACCTGATTCTGAGTTCGCCTCACGGCACCAAAGCTAAGTCATGTTTCGTTGAAAATGTAAACACGGACTACAAGTGTATACATGTGACCCCTAAGGTACCCGTGTGTGTCTCATGTATACATCTGGAGCCTCATCGCGTTCGTGTTTTTATTTTCGACGAAAATCGGCGGCACTGGTAATTGAACCCGCGACCTACCGATTCTCTGCGAAAGTAAAATATATCGAGAGTACATTGAAATAATTTTATGGCCAAATTCGAGTTCGAGCGTCTTGTAGTTGCATGCTGAAGGTCGACTGACAGCTGCAAGTCGTAGGACTACTCTATTGTTTGCGCGTATTCTTTATACCTCTTTAGCCCTTTGTACATGGAGTTGTATGGGATCGGTTTGTACAAGAACTCAAGGAAACCATGTAGAATGGTACATGAGGTCAACGTCCGTGTATTGGAAAGGTTGGCGAGGAAAGCGACTACGAATCGTGTCCGCTTTTCTCACCAACCTTTGGAAACCATGTAGGTTTATGTGGGGAATATGTCCTACATTGGAACACATAGTTGAATCCATATGGGATCACGTAGGAAAAAAATGGCCTCCGCGAAAACTCATTCGAAAACCCATGTGGTATAAGACAGTGATTATTTCTACATGGAAACCATGTGGATAGCCGTGAGTCAAAGAGACGCATAAAGAGACGTATGAGAGCCCATGTAGGATTGTATAAGCAGCTCACTTTTCCTACATGGTACAATCACACAGGAGTCAATGCGGACATAGGATTTCTTCCTCTGTCAGAACCTCCAAGGGAATTGATGTTGGATACACGGGGTGCTAATTTCCACATGGATACAAGGATGTAGACAGCCTTGTATCCATGGTATCCAACCTAGGATACATACAAGGATGTAGACAGCCGTCTGCCAATGACACTCGAATGTTATCTCATCAAAATTTAATGTTTATCCTATAATTCGTATATTATTAAAAGTTTAATAAGTGTGGCCTACACGTTATGTAACCTAATGTTTCAGCTTTATATAAAGTCCTGAAAACACATTTCTGGCAATAAATTTCATGAAAACAATTGTAAAACGCAAATGTAGCGATAAACGAGTAAAGATGAAATTGGCCATTATGTTACAGTAACTTTCAATTATTTTTTCATGTAATTTATTGCACGAAATGTGTTATGAGTATTGTATATAAAGTTAAAGAATATAACAAGTAGACCATGTTTACTCAATGGTTAATGACAAACGAATTATAGGATGAATAATTAAAAGTGAGAATTTAAAAGTAATGAGTAGCCGATATCTGTGATCCCATAAACAGTGATTAGACTGAATTTTCCTACATGGTTAACCACAAGTGAGTTAAGGACATCCATCTTGGGTCCCATGTAGTATGCTATTGAATGATCATTTGTCCATGGCGTGCCACACGAGAATTCATATGGGATCACAGAGGAAAAAACTTTCCCTGTCAGGATCCACAAGCTGGATAACATGATGAGATAACTCCTACACAGCATCCTACAAAAAACACCATGTAGGCCTATAAAAAACATCCTACAAAAAACACCATATCCACTATGGACATCCCCAAATAAAATCATGCAGACACACAGGGGATCCCATGTAGGACCATGAGAGAAGTTGAAAATTAAATTAATCATCAACAAGTAAGCATCGCAATCTTAGTGTTGTCAAATATATAGAAAACTCGCATGAAAGATTTCGTCACAGGCTCCTGGAATCGAGCCTTAATATCAGCATAATTAAAGTAAAATTAATAACGTTTTCTCAGAGATAAATAAGATAAATGACCCAATTAGTGACCTTTTAAGCTCATCACGATATTTTTGAGGCTAGAAGGTCGATAGAAATTTCAAATTGATTGAATTTGAAGGTATTAAAGTGAAGCTTAGAGTTTTTATTAAATTTAAACAATGTTACTTGTTTTTTTTTTTAATCATTTTGGGGTAATATTATTTAAATATACGCCGTCATGCAAAAGACCCGATTAGTGTCCTTCGATTTTCTTATACGCCCTACTTTATATTCTATGAATGACCCAAACACTGACCATGCCGTCTTACATCTTTACCTAATTAGTGACTCAAAAAAGGATTTTATCAGATATTCTTTAGGTTACGGATCATCCTATCAGTCCGAAAAGGTGTTTTACAGAAGTCATGCATTTTAAGAGTGATTTCATGTAATTCATACAAGAATAACTTGACCGTCAGCAGTGGACGCGCCATCGGTGTGTGGCTTCGGCAGTCCCCAGAGTTGGGCAGCATTGTTTGGGGCCATAACTTGAATGGGTGACCGCTTGGCCACGCTCTGGTTTGCGCGTAAACTGTTGAGCGGGAGACAGTATTATATACAGTATACAGTAGAAACTCAGTAAAGATAAAGCCGCCGGTATCGGCCAGGTTTTTCGCAGATTTTACTGCACGATTCAATCAAATCACAAACATATCCAAGCGTATTTTCAGATTCAGTTCAACAAAATATTTTGTCTTATCAAGTAAACGAACTAAAAGCTGTCCGTTGCAAAATAAGCGATTATTCACTGAGAAAACAAATTGGTAAAATCAAACGAATCTGAATATTTGGATAATTGGAAGGAATATTAGTTATTGTGAATTATGGAAAATTTGTTTCAACTATGCGTTGGTTTAGTTATCCATATTCTTTCTAATCAACCAAATATTTCTTTGGCCACCCGCAACCGCAGAAGTAAACCGTCGCAAGCCATTTTCTTGTCACTGTCAGCAAGAACTTACCACCTACAGAATATATTTCTTCATGTTTCTAAACTGTATTTGAGAGTCAAAGTTAATTCGTAAAGTATTATCAAGGATCAATGAAAACATGAGTATGCAAAAAATGAACAACTAATTACTTTTACGACAAAAAACATATAGCTCAGAAAAAGGTCCACTAAAACGCTGGGTTGTTGCACTAAATAAAAATTTAGTTGATTTAACTAATTGCGTTTTGTTAATTGGAGATGTTGTCAAATCGAGAAACGTTTGTTTGAATTAAATCAATTTAAGTACAATAAAAAGAAGAAACGAAGAATGTTGACTCTTAGATCCGGGTTAATTATGGGGCTTAGTTGGAACAACAGATATGAAATTATTTGACTTGAATAACGGTTGGTTAATTCGAACACTGAATATACCAATTGGTAAGACTAAACAAATGCAGTGGGGCTTTTTCTAATGCCCTCAAAAAATTGAAAAAAATCATATATTTATAGGAAAATCAACATTCTGTTGATTCGCCTTCGGCTCGGGTCGTAATCTTACACGCGGTTGGACATAGTCTACTTTCGCTGCCTAGTAGCGTAATATACTATTTACCATACTTCTTACTTTTATGAGTTTGTCATAACATTAAAAATAAGCATTCAAAAAAAATTCAAATATTATCATGAAAAATTAATGATAAACTCAATATTGGGGTGAGGGTCAAAATATCGAATGACCAAAATAGCGAATGGCTAAAATAGCGAAATTAAAAATAAGGAACGTCTAAACGTAGAATGGCCATAATTATGGAATTCGCTTTTTCAGCCATTCGCCATTTTCATCATTCGCTATTCTTATTGCATTTAAATAAGCTGAAATAGCGAATTCCATAATGATGACCGTTCTAGATTTAGACATTCCGAATTTCGAAATTCGCTATTTTAACTATTCACTATTTTGTTCATTCGCTATTTTGGTCCCCACCCAACATTGATATGGAAATTTTTATTACTTTTTATTATTAATTTCTGAATAGACAGAGTCTAAGTGGTACGAAAAATGTGTCATCGAAATACCGGAAGATATGTGGAGTTGCTTGATGAGCCATAAAACGAATCCGAAAATATGTTGCGACAATTTTCATGAGGCAAAGATACATTCGGAAATATGGATTGACATGTATAGATCGTGGATCAGATGGAACGCTTTGACTAGGAAGAGCATTGTGATTCGAGACATATTCAGTAAAGTGGATATTTTGAAGTATTGCGCTGTCACGGGTAAAAATTTTGCTATCGCATATTCGGTCATAATTTTCGGTTCAATGCTATAATCATTTTCATTTCTGTTACTGTAGGCAGTATTGTCGCCGTTGGCGGCGGGGGAGGAATGATTTTGTTTTATGATATCACCGAATCTACTGGTTTTCCATTTTATGAAGTCCATCATGGAGAAGCAATCTTTGACGTCATATTATGCAGAGACGGTAAAATATTTGCAAAATTTTCAACATATTTATTGATGGCATTATCTTGGGATTATTTTGCATTTCCGAAAAATTGCAACCTGAAGATCTTTTTTTTTTAAACTAACAAAATTCCGAAGTATATATTTTCAAAAACTAGAATTTTTTTAGCCGGGAAAATGCATAAATGGAAAATACAGTAATCGAATTCGCGACGAATATTCAACTTCTAATTAGGATATCAATTTCAGTAGGATTTCAGAGTCACCAGAATTTATTTATTTGAGCATATGATTATTTTAGGTAGCAACGTGATGGCTGTTTCGTATTCCATACTGGATATTCGGTATTGGAATCTTCAGACAAAGAGGAAAATCCAGCAGACTGAATGTCGTCTAGCAGGACGTATTATGAAGTTCGTGTCAAAATTTTCCATTACTTAATTTCTTTATTTTTCTGCACGTTTTTCATTAATTGTTATCCATAAAATATAGAATGAAAACATTTGAATATCAAAGGTTTGAATAGTAGCCAATTCTAGAAAATAGAAGATTCACCGACCATGACTAATATTAGTTAACGTATTGAAAAACTATAATAAGATATACACTTGTGAGCAGGTCGCATTTTAACTATTGCTATTCGTTGGGCTGCGATGAGAGAACTTGGACATTAAATGTCGAGCGATTTGTAAATGGAGTTGTCCGATTCGTTCGGGGCATCACTTTTACCAATCCACACTATGTTGTCAAAGCAATAGGACCCGGCGCTAACCAGGTAGTCAACTGTCTTTACTATACATCTTAATCAGCCCCCAAATTACTAACAAGAACGACTGTAAGCTTATTGCAAAATTTATACAGCTACTAACAAATATGTGTCATTAAAAAAAAATCGTCGCCATCATATATAAAGCGAGTATCTAGCATGACCGCTAAATGCTTGAGCATTCGACGACTCAGCTCGCAGATATCGCGCTCGAGCGCAATATGGGCGCTCATTCGCTCAAACGCTCGTTTGATTGGAATGCTCATGAACGCTCCGTCTACGAAAACACCTCACACGCTACGTCAATTCGAGGAGTTCTTGCGCTCAGTCAGCGGCGAGGCCGCTCGGTTGATTCGAACAACGCACACGTTTGTGGGGATAGCAAACTCGGACATTAAAGAAAATTGTTTGGGTATTTCGATGAACTATATATTATTCAAACCGCCAAAAATCTCTTTCAGAAAAAAATTATATTTAATTTCTAATTTTCATGAAAAAAAGTCTGTTGCGTTACATGATGGAAAGCTAATTGACTTCTTCTCGACATGACGATTGTTCCAGTTGCTGAAAAACCGGGAGTATCGTAAAACTCATATCACACTAATTGAAGGGTGATATTCGGACCATACAGGATTAATTTGTACCATACAGCATTTTTTCCGTATCGATATCAAAAGTTATGTTAAAAATCATGTTTGGCTACGACTTCGTCCCTGAACTTCAAGCCTCTCGTTTATCGAACGAAGATTATTCAACAAATCTGAAAATATCTAATCTATCTAAAATTTCTCTGTGTCTCAATATCTAAAAGTTCTCTGAGGTCTCATCTATGGAATGGTGCATAGGATATTTTGAATTATTGTGTTTTTGGTTTTAATAGTAACGAAATACACAACTTCACGATCTTCGCTGTCAATAATGATAGAAAAATGTTAACGAGCTTAAAATTTATTTAAAAAATTAACGAATCCAAAACGGCAAACAAAATCATTTTTAATGTTTCGGATTTCAATTAAGCTCCGCTTTTAGCTCCGTCTCTTGCATCGTGGAGGGACAACTGCTCGTGCTTGTGTGCCATTGTATGTGCACGGCGTCAAAGCGCTACACAAAGCTATAGAAAGTAAAAAATCATAACATCATTGCTGTTCTTAGAAAATTCTAGTCTTTGACATGCTAGATAAATATATATTTTTAGTGATTCTTAGATCTTTCATTTTTATACATCTCACTGTATTATTTTCTCAATAATAGGATAAAAGAAAATGAGGGAGCAATTTACGAGATACAATTCTTTTATATATTCACCAATCATATTATTTTTTATTCATCCATATTTTTTATGGCAATAAAAAAATTATTGGCATACAATCAATTTCAATACGACATTTATCATAAAAAAAATTAGTTTAATTAATTAAAACCTCAGTGAAGAGGGGGTAAATAATTGTCCTACCATGATGCAAGGGGTTTTTTCTTTACACTTGCATGCAAAATCCGAGTATGCCCACCGGTTGCAGACAGCCAAAATAGCTGAATGCCGCACCGGTGTGCAAAGCATTTTGCACACCGCGCGAAGCGTTTTGCCCACTGTTTGAGGTTGCTATGGTAACTCCAAGGACGAACCGCTTTTTGCATGTCTGTAAACGGCGGACAAACCCGGATTTTGCATTGCAATTGTAAAGAAAAATATATTATAATAATAAATATATTAAAATATATATAAAGGCAGCGCGAAGCGGAAGGCTTCGCTCTGCCTTCCGACTCGCAGTGCGCAAAACGCTCGTTTGGTTTCTTGTATCGAAATATACTATGGTATATGATTACGAAAACACAAAGTTCAATATTTTTCTACACTTTCATGAATTTCAACTTATTTGTCTTCTTTAATGGTGGGACAGATTTTTTAATGAAATTTCACAGTTTTATAAATAGTCAATAAAACCCGTATTTTTAGATTGCTGGAAAACTTTACGATGCTGCGTTTCTACAGCAAATAGATTATCGAATTGCACGAGTGGTTTGGACCGAATGAGCGGCTCGCGGGTTCGCATCGAAAGAGCACCTCGAACCGATCAGCGGCTCACGCGTTCGCGACAAATGAGCGGTTCGAACCGATGAGCGGCCAAACGCTTGAGTCAACCACGCGGCTCGGACTGATTGAGCGGCACAAGCGCTCGCGTCAGACGTTTAGTTCGAAGCGAATGAGCACTCGTTTGTCCTCTCGAGCCCGCTCATGCACATCCCTAGAATCAACTCTGCGATTTTATTTTCAGGTGATTCTTTTCATGACCTCTAAAGATAAGGGTAACAGATTCTTCGTTAGTTATCCTGACGATAGGTTCGAAAGAATATCTGTCCATGAAGAAGTCCATGGGGAACCTGGAGATATGTTGTATGCGAATAACGCCACTTTTAAGATTTACAAGCCCTGCGTCGCTACTTACATCCGCCGTAAGAACTCTAAAAACTTCCGTTATTATTTTATACGTATGAAAACTCGCAGAGCACAAGTATCGCAAAACGATTGCAGTCATTTTTTCAATAGCTTTCGAAAACTTAAATGCAGAGTCGGGCAGCAACTTTCAAGTATGGGGTATGTACCATATGTACGCTATGTTTTAACATGTTTCGTAATATTTCTCAGGTACGTTTTACATATTATATAGCTAGAATAGTGACTGCAATATTCAAGAAATATCGTTGATAGATTTTAACATATTTCTGTTGGTATTATGAATGTTAAAGTTGAATACGGTTCGTTTCAGATCGCGGGCAATCTATTTCTATCTCTGTAAGCGGCAGAGAATGGAAAACTTATGTTACCAAAGAGGAACTCTGCACCGACGGTGCAGTATCGGCGATACTCTATCACGTTGGCCTTTTAATGATAGCGATAAGATTTGGTACCGAATTTAATCTCATTCATAATAGTTCTAAAATTTTCATAGGTCTTATTTTTATGATTTAAGCAGTGTACAAGTTTGATTCTCGTTTATTTTGATTTCGCAATGCATTTTTACTTGCCATTAATTAAAAACTTCATTTCCTCAGTTTGCTTACGAGGAGCTGAGCTTCGATTATACCCGATCGATGATGTAAATAACCTGGATAAATTGGATTTCAAATCGATGCAATTCAAGACTATAGAATTTACGTCGCCATCTCTCTCCGATCTTCATGTGACGGAATTCAACTCCCACGACTATCTTCTTGCGATGGCCTATAGAAAAATATATATTGTAAAATTCGAATGATTTCAACCAAAGATAATTTGTTATTTCGTGCCTCGAACACAATAATTTACTATAATTGCGCTACAAACTTAATGTAATAATACCTAAAACTGTCAGTAGAGGCAGTTTTAGGTATTATTACATTAAGTTCATACTACACACAATCGATTTTTCGAGTTTTTTAAATTTTAGATAATTGATTCTACACAATCGATTTTTACAATAATGGTTTATATAAACATTGATATTTTTAACCTGCATTGCCCATTCATAGATGATCTGAATGAAAATTACAATTATTCTACAACAATTATTTACGAATTAGATAAAAATATTGGATCAAATCTCTTAGGAATTCTAATTCTAAATAAAAAATACAATTATTATAATATATCACAGTAAACGAATAAAGAGCCGAACATTACTATTTCTCCTAATATGTTTTTATTATTATTGTTCATAATTATGTGGAGCATACCTATCATAGGTATTCATCCACATAGTATATATATTTTAACGCTTCTAATGGTATTACGGTACTATGAGCAAAAACGTCCTGATCAGAGAGAATAGGTTCAGAGGGTGCCTGTGAAATTTCAAAACGTATTACCGACCATTTTCAATGATAGGTAATGTACAAAATCGGGAAACTTAGTACATGTTACATGCGGAATTTGCCTTGATAAAAGTTTTGGACCGTAATAACCAGTTTTCAAAATTAGACACTCCCCTAAATGGAAGCCCCAAACATCGAGGAAGTTGCTACAAACACGTACGTCCATTAAAAAATATATGTTATTGAATATTTTTGATAGATATCATCGATTAAATTGACGAGTTTTCGCGAACCGGCATAAAACTGCCGAAACGCAGTTGACAGCGTAGCTACGCATATTCCTTGAATAGCGAAATGGCGGTCGGCTAAACAACCCGAGTCAACTGACATTCTTATTTAAACTACTACCCCTTGTGAATATACACACCTAATAACTACATACACTTCTTAATTTTCTTCTATTTACATTGTTATTTTAAAAATAGTGGAATGTGTGACACTTAGCAATAAATCAAACAGAAAAGGAGTAAAATCATTATTAATATCAATCTGTGTTTTTTTTACCAAGTAAATTCAGATGGAATTGAACATTGTTTGTATCCACAATTAATATTTGTATGTGTATGGGTTAAAACAATATTTACATTGACATATTATTAAGACATATTTAGAGTTGCTGAAGGTTTATTTATGTATGGAAAAGATTAAATCCAAGAACGATTTATTTCAAGAGTAAGTAAAAGATAAAAGGTAAATGTGAATCGAGGGAAAACATTTTTCTGTGGTTGTGAATTGTATCATGTTTTATTGTCAAGAAATTACTTGTATCTAAATATAACAGAATATAACTTTATTTGCTCTTAAGACATTTGGTGAACTGACTTATCAACAGAATTGGTTGTTAAGAGACTAAAACGAAAGGCTTGTATAACCATACAACTTCACTCTCAATCATCGAATATATAATCTCGGACATTTTCCCGGCCTTGAAAGATAAAATTATTTCAATAACAATTATATCATATGCAGATAAGCCAATCGGTTAATAGAACACTTTCAGAGTCCAAAGTTTTTTTTTATTTACATTTATAATTAAAATGTATTCGATATTTTAGGCATTCTTCTCAATATCGAATGGCAAGGCGCAAACTTTTCGTACAACTCGCTTAAGTCGTGGAGGATAGTTCACTGTCCGTTTCCTGTCGGGTTGGCAAGCAAAAATGTGCGGCACAACGCCAACGTTCATTTTTATTGGCCACCCATTAAGCTGAAACGCACATAATTTTCCATGTCGTCTTTCAGCTGAAAAAAAATAATTAGGGAGAATAAGTGTCGCTGGAGTGAATGTGTGCTCCATCTGATAAAAAACAAATATCATGTGGTACATTTTTGTATGTATTATCGTTCTGTGTGCCAAACTTTTTAATAATATATTTTCATTTTTAATACTTACGACAAAATGATCTTCGCAACAAAAATAATTTGATGTTGTCGGTTTGTCTGGACGTCTGGCTGCTTGGAACCATGACCTCCGTTCGGCTTCTCCACGCGAAACGGTGACAAACACTTTCTCGGGCGCACTTTTCGTCGTATTTTTAAATAACGGGACAAAACACCACCGATAACTTTTTGTCGCATTCATTTTTACACTCGTCTTAATATATCGTCCAATTAAATTAAAAAAAAAAAAACTTCGGTACGTGTAACGCCTGTCAAACGCGTTCGACAACTACACTGTGACGTCATAGGTTGGTTCCGGAGCGTTTAAATCAATGCCTAACGAATTGCGTTTTGAAGTTGCTATAACTTTGCAAATACGAATTATTTTGCAAAAATAATATAAAATTTTTCAATAATATAAAAATAATAAATAAAAAAATTTCCCGTTAATGTTTCGTTTCTTGAGCGTTTATCCGTAATTCAATAAATATATCTTTGCAGCAACGTATTTGTTGCTGCGAAGATGTATATATATTTTTTTTTCGGAAAAAAACCGAAGCACGTTCCTGAAGATATGCGGAAATCGAATCAATCTACCTTGGGAATCGATTAATTGCCCGTAAAGGTGAAATGGTTTAAATGGCCATTATAATGGAAATTGAGAAAATGACGGTCAGTTTTCGAAAAAAAAGATAAAAATACGTGCCTAGAGATATTCACAAAACTAATAAATATGCCTTGGAAATACAATATTGTATTAACCGTTGAGACGGTACAACTCGCCAAGCGCAAAAGTAAGAAAATCAATTGCCAATTTTTGAAACGAAAAAAAAATGAAAAAAATGCCGGGAGATATTCGCAAGACGAATAAATCTGCCTTGTAAAAAAAAAATATTGCACCAACCGGTGAACCGGTACAACTGGCTAACCGAAAAAGGCGCAAAATGTCGGTCTGCCAGTTCTTAAATAAGTGTAGGAAAAATATATAAAAAATTGTAGTATTAGATAATCGTGGTCCGAATAAACCTGCCAAGGGGAATCATTTTGTTCTCTGCGTTGCATAGTTATGGCTGGTTAGAGTCGAAATTTTGCAGATGCAGAATTGCAGAAATCTTCTAAGTCATAATCAGTGCTAATTCTTCGTAAACGATTTTTAAAAGTTTAATACATGGAATAAAAACAGTAGAAGGTGATTTGCATAAAATCATGTATGCTTAATACAGAGAAAGATTAAAAATTATGGATTTACATAACGACTAATCGTTCAACTTTTTTTTTTCAATTCGACACTTTTGCGTTCAATTTTCTCTAAGTATAATCTATAATTCTTTACCGATATGGATGGGTAATACCTCGATCTCTTCCTTAAAAGATACTCTATACGATTGACCACTGAAAGGTATTTTATCGGGTCGTTCATTTACCAATTATACCCTGTTTTGTTATCAAAGTATTCTCACTGTTGTTAAACAACAGGCTATAATTCTTTAACAACCAAATCTATGAAATATCTAGGCAGTCAATTTGCAGAGTATTTCTTGAGAAAGAGAATGAACCTTCACTTGGTTGAATTGGTAAAGAATTACAGATTGTACTTGGGAAGAACTGAACGAAAATCTATGTGAATGAAAAAGAAGTTAATTAGGTGATCTTTATGCAAATCCGGTACTATTAATCTTCCTCTGGGTCAAGAACGCATGAGAACATAGAACACACAGTGTTCAACACCTTTGGCCGATACGTTCTATACCAGTAGCCAGCCTGGTTTAGCCCAAGCAGATAGTCCTGCACTGAGAAAAAAAAGGAGTTCGAAAAACCAATGAATGGATTCTAACAACCACTTGAAGGAGTTGTTACAGCGTCAATTACTCAGTGGGTTATGACAACTTGGGTATAGATCGGCATAAGGGTATCGTTGGGTATAAATACTAGTCATTGGCTATCGAAATTAAGGGAATACATCTCATTTGATCGTTACTATATTTTCGACCCGTAATTTTTTATAAAACACAATGAAGTTCGAGTAATGTTTGCCATTAAGAACAAATTTTTGCCCACGCGGTTGCTGAGAAATAAATCAATGAAATTAAAGATTTTATCTAGGCATTGTTCATCGGACCGTGGGTTGTCCCACATTGTTGCCTAAAGCTTATATTTGCGAACTTCTTATAAAGAAAAAAAAACTTCTCTGTAGATACATTGAGGTTTTAAGATGGAATCGAAATTGAAAAAACGATAGGTCTCCACGTAATTATAACGATATTATGATTTAATTGAAGCAATTTTATGGAACTGTTGCTTGAGTGACAAAGGCTTGGCAACGTCGCTAACGATATTAATGGTGATGGAACGCGCGCGTAATTTAAACCATTGGTGACCGTAAAAACTTGTGTTTGAACGTCGGGCGCTGAGCAATGCTACCAACATAAAGACATTGCAACGCTGCCAAGTCGACATGCAGAATTGGCGTCTCACTAATCAAGCAAATAAAATTATGAATCGAAGCTTTCTATATCGCAAAGGTTATTAATCTTATCTTAACAACTTTTAAGACTCAGATTAGTGCATCGCTTATGTAAACACGTTCTCAAGTAATTCCTGAAAATTTGTCGATTTGTTTTACTAGATTTCTCGACAAGGAACATACGAGTCAAATCAGCAACTCAACGGGCGATGAAAAATAGTTAAATACTACTTTAACAATTTATAATCGTTCTCTCGCAGCACGGCCCGTTGTTTTATTAACGTCTACACATTTCAGATACCATCATTGGCAAATAAACCTGGTTTTGTAATATCACATGTACAGTTGGTCAATGATTCAACAGTACGAAATGTTTATCCTTAACCGTTGGTCATGCGAACCGCTGGTTGGTTGCGAGGTCTAAAAGCCGTTAGTTAGAACAACCCTACGATTGGTTACAGGAATCAACTCGTTGGTCTTACGTACTATATTCATCCACAACCAATCGCGAGTACACCAGTTGGCAGATCGATTCCGTTATTGCAGTATCGATTGATTCGTTAAAAAAAATCTCTTTAAACTGGACTACAGTTAATTTCGATCCGATATTTGAAGCCAGAGATACTTAAAAAAAAACATATAACCAACTTTTGCACATGATATTAGATGTTAAAACCGACCCCCTTTTTGTTGTTTTTCAAACTCCCTTTTTCTTTCTTTAACCACCGTACAGCTTACATTTTGTTGTTTACAAAACACTACTATAAATGTTGCTAGGTCGAATAGTAACGATGCTTGTAGGATCCCTGAGACCCAAGCGGTCACGGCTGCCGGCGCAAAAACTGCCGCGGCCGCCGTCAAAGTTGGTAACTCTACAATTACCCGACAAGTAGTGCATATACGGAAAAAAAACGTAATAATGGCTTTTGTTCATCTTGAAGAAAGGATTGATTTATTATGTGGAAATTTGGCCATATCTTTAATAGTTTTCGACTTCTAGTGATTTAAATATTGAATTTGTTGATAACAATATGTTCTACCGGTTTAAAAAAAATAACAAACATTTCAAAATCCAGTATCAAAAAATCTGAAGGACCCACCTAGATTTTCGAATGGACCTTCCATTGCATACAGCAGGTACGTGGACGCCAGGACTAAGAGGGACCCAGGTTTCTTTTCTTTTCCTTTTTAGGGTTTTGGGCCTGGTTAAGGTAAGCGTTACACTAGCAGCATTAAACCTTATGGCCAATTGACACGGGGCGAGTACATAGGAATGAGAATAGTGAGTATCGGAGGCATCAGCCAACGGAAGAGAAACCCAGACAAATAGAGGAAGAAGAAGTGTTCAACACTGCAGTAACTCACTAGCGACTTGGTTCGAAGCTTTGTTGTATACCTGCGTAGTAAGTTACTGCGCATGGTGTACACGTAATAATCGCGTCAGTCTGAGTCTAGTAGCCCAGTTCGGCCCTTGTTGACGTACGTATTTTTGTCTGATTTTGTCGCCGGTTACCATAAAAAATGGCATCAATCGTACAATACTTCAAATCGATCCCCACGCACATGGTAAGTTCCTGCCAGTAATTGAATACTTGAAATCATACGAAGTCAATTTCCGTAATTGTTGCTACGTTTTGAAATAACGCCCGATTACCTCAGACTTATAGGTTATGATGTTTGTTTTCCATATGCGTGGCAAATATACATTTTGTTTTCATGAAATTACCATTAGACCTGATTAAATAAACATAGAAGAATTATTACGGAAACGGTTTGTCAGCTGAATTGCGTTTGCAACTTACAATCTTAAAGAAAATACTCTGATCTCGATGGTCAGTCAGCTAGAAAATCATTTCTCATCACTGGAGAGTTATTCTTGTGATAAAACATTCATCAATTACTTATCACAAAAACAGACTGTACATTGTAAGAAGATATATTGTTCCTATATGAAAAAAATAATGTATCAATAGTTGGGAAAATTATTTTATACCTTGGTTATTTGGGGCTTATGGTCACAATGTGTAAGAACCAAGTGTATAATGGGCAACTTGAAACTTGATGCAATTCAAATTTATTAATTTAGCGGGAATGAATTTTCAATCGTCGTGATAATGAAATAGAAGTATTGCGACTTGTATTTATAAAATTGCATGTCTCAAAACTGTCACTTTATATACGATTTTGTAGCTTTAGTATTTTTATTCATGTCAAATATTGATTCATCACTTTTTCAGGATTACGATGGACAAGCGAGAGCAGAAAGACTTTCCAGAGTCATAGTAACCCTCTTTGGAGTAAGTCTATCAATCGACAAACTTGCTATACTTTTAATAACTGACTGTTGCTTACATGATACGTTTTTCCTTTTTCCAGGTTGTAGGTCTTATTTGGGGCTACGTTATACAGCAATTCTCACAGACAATTTACATTCTCGGTGCTGGTTTTGTAATGGCTGCGATAATCACAGTCCCTGCGTGGCCAATGTACCGTCGTAACCCTCTCGATTGGCAGAAATCTCAGTCAGATGCACCTACTAAATCCAAGAAGAAAAAATAAAGGAACCGCTGTTTCTTCTCTCGAGAGGGATTTTTTTGCCCAACTATTGACTGTACAAATTCATGCAGTGATGTTACGTTGCTGCACTGGCGAGGTTCTCCTTATTTCCACCATCAAGCATTCATTACTACAATGTATTAATATCCAATGAAGACATTGTTTTGAGGTGCTCCGTTATCGGCAAAAAATGTGTCACGGGTTCTGCAGCACGAGGAATACGTTCATTCGTACATTACCGACGATTCATTTTAATTAAAATTCTTACTCACAAGTAAACCGAGTTTCTATTTATTATTCCAACTCAAGTTTCCTATATACTGCGTTTTATTCACAATATAAATTATTATCTTATTCGTGTTGATGATTAAACATCGAATTCCTAAACATAAATAAGGCATGCATTTCGTATTGTTATTTTTCAAATCTTCGTATAGATTCATATAAATCTTGACAATACCGGCAAAATTAAGGCGAAGTTCTTTGGCGCTCATTAGAAAGATTACTGAAATCTTTATTTTTTAAATATCGGGTACAACGTCGCAAAACTTGCAATTGTATTTATTTAATCAATACTTGCAAAATTTAGCGTTTAGGTTCACACGCTTTGGTTATAAATATTTAGGCGTCTTAGTTCAAATGCGATTCAACTCCTACGATTCCAGGATCACTTGAGCACGACACCATTACGTTTATACTTTTAACTATTCAATACAGATACGATCGTTACACAATTATGTGTAATTACGAAAGTAAAAGCAGTAAAACATTACGTCTTGGTGTAATTATGGAATAGAACAATCTTTAAAACTGGTTTTATTCTACGCGTTTAAGCGAAAGAATAATATATAAAATTATTTTATGTAATTAACTGTCTTACATATTTATTTTTTAATCTTCACAATTTTTACGATTTTAATTTACAGTCTTCCACGATTGAAAGAAAATCATATTATATTTAATCTTTCTCAATGTCAGTTCTCCGAGCGCAAAAATTATAATAATTGTATTAATATAATCAGAACCTTGCACGATTTTTCAATACCATTTACGCGCTTTTACCGTAAATATATTTGCGTTTCACCTTAAAAACTATAATCACATATATTCACGGTTAATCTTTTTACAATTTATTACAGATACGATCGTTACACAGTTACGTTTAATTCCGGAAATAAGAGCAATAAAACATTGTGTCTTGATGTGATTATAGATTAGAACAATCTTTAAAACGGATTTGATTTTAAACGCTTAAGCGAAATAATAATAAAAAATTCTCTTTGAAAACTGCGATTTCTGATGTTTATTCTTTAAATCTACCATTCTTACAAGTTTAATTTACAGTCTTCCACGATTACAAATAATAGTATATAATATTTTATTTTTGTAATTGTCAATTCTCCCAGCGTAAAAATTGTAATAATTGTATCAACTAAATTAGAACTTCGCACGATTTCGTATTACCATTTACGCGCTTTTACTGCCAATGTATCTGCGTTTTACCTTTACTAGCATAATTCAGAATTCGCTCAAATACCATTACGTTCACACTCTTTACTATTTAATAGAGATACGATCGTTCCACCATTACGTATAATTCCGGAAATGAGAGCATTAAAACATTGTTTCTTGATGTGACTATGGGTTAGAACAATCTTCAAAACTGGCCTTATTCAAATCACTTAAGCGAAATGATTAAAAAATCCTTAATTATACACCGCTATCTCTTATATTTTTATTTTCAATCTACAATTCTTTTAGGTTTCATTTACAGTTTTCCACGATTACAAACAATATCCTATAACATTTTATTTTTGTAGATGTCAGTTTTGCCAGCGAAAAATTGTACTAATTGTATTAATTAAATCCGAACGTTGCACGATTTCGTATTACTATTTACGCACTTTTACCGTAAATATATTTGCGTTTCACCTTAACAACCATAATTCAGGACTCGCGCAAATCCGACACCGTTGTGTTTGCACTTTTTATTATTTAATACAGATACGATCATTACACAATTACGTATAATTCCGGAAATAAGAGCAGCAAAGCATGGCGTCGCGACGTAATTATGGATTAGAAGGATTCAGAAAAGTGGACTTATGCGAAACGTAAAGCGCACTTGTTAGGGATCGACGCTCTAATTGCAAAGGTGCAGGCGATGTACCGCGGGTGCGCACTCATGGAGCGGCAATTAAGTTGCATTATAAAACGTATATGTATGGGATACACTTTACCCAACGTATGTATGTACAATCCGTTTATTGGACTTGTTCCAGGAACGTCTCTCACTCTCATGAGTGTTCGACTTTCTTCAGCCACGTTCTTCTTTTATTTTCTCTTCGTCGCATACCCGAGAGCCGAGCATACAGCAGCAGTATGAACCATGCAGCGTGCTATACATATATACATATATCACGTTTCCTTCAAAAACCGAGCTCCGATGACTTTCACGTTAATACGAGTGCGAGCAGCGAACGGACGTACGATGGTTCTGCAGGGATGATTCGAGAAACTGGTTCCAGACGAGGGTTGTTACGCAATTTAGCGGATGGGCCCGGAAATTCGCAACCGAGCAATATTAATCGTATAATACGTGTACATAAGAGGAAGGACCACTTTTGCTACCAATCCTCTTTCCTCCACGAATATTTTTGCTGCTGCTGCTGGACACGCCTCGTGGACTTCCAAAGATATATATTGTGTAAAAGAATACACTCGAAGCTTATGAAACACTTTCTCTGAGTCTGAGGTTTACGTATGATGGATGTAGCTACTTCACCGGCTGTATGCAAGCTGCACCACTTCCTGCAACATCGTAGGTGCAAAGTCACGAAATGCATAATTTTCGTGACACGAGACAATTAACAGTAATTTCCTATTCTCTTAGGAACAGGCAAACAGACTCCTAGATAATAGGTGTGTATTTGTTTATGAGTTACACCAGTTACCCATGAGACATTCTTTAACTCGACCGCCGTATACATTTTTGTTTTGCTGATCACGATTTCGTACCTAATTTTGTATAAAATTGAATAAAGTACGGAATAGGATTTTGCACGTTCCTTTCTTATCATTTTGTTTATCCACGAATCTATAAGTGAGTACGTTTCACGATTTTCACATCTTCATAGAGAATTATTTGTGAAAAACTGACCGAAAAAATGAGCGTGCATTTTTTCAGAAAAATAATGTACATTCTGTGAATTCACATCTGAGTTAAGGGTACGGCAAATCAATCGACGTTGATTGATGCTTCTAGTCGATAAGTTGCTATGTTTGATCGTAGTAATTAAGTGATACAGCTATTTTTCGAAATTATATAAATCCAAATTTCTTGGGAAAGTTTGATATGCGGTGCAGGTTAATTAGAAATGAATCCTAAATTACAATTACATTCAGAAATGTATTAAAATCAAAAATAATTTTTATTTTGCCATCTATTAATTATGATTTGACAAAGTGTTAAAAAATTGAGAATCACTTTTTTCAATGAGCGCAACAGCTTAGTGAGTCGAGTTCTAAACTTTTTTCAAATGTTAGATACGCAACCGAAATATTGTAGTTCTTGTAAGTTTGCATCTATTCAACTGAAAAATCTATACAATTGTATTTATGGTCAAATTTAGTCAAATCTATTTGAAACTGACAGTGAGCATCGAACTTTGTTGAAGTTCCTACTTTCAAAAGCAGTTTCCAAAAATTTCAAACGCTAAGGGAGCATTAAAATGATCGAATTATTTTAAAAAGCTTGGAGAGTACTCATTGTTTTATTATTATTATCCACCTTTCACAAATCTTCCTCTGATGAAGCTTAAATCGATCATCTGCTCATAGAGACGACTTTGTGAAAGGCGGTAATTAACCAGGAAGCTAATCAGCAAGTTCCCACTTAATAAGTGAAAAAAAATAGTTCATCGACATCATTGAAATTTCTCTAGATGCGTAATTAGTGAATGATAAAAAATTGGGAACATTCGGCCCGTAATTCTCGACGTCGCTATCGTTGCAATGCGAGCAAACGAAAAATGAATCGTTATATATTTAGTCAAGTAACCCGTGCTTTACAGTAAGAGCCAATAAGAAAAATTCCACTTTCGACACAATCTCTTAAAATTCATTCCACATTATGTCACTATAGCGAAACTGTCCAGAAATTTCGTGAGCGACGATGATGGGACAAAAACCGAAGGCGAAATATTATAAATTCGTTACCAAATCAGCGTAAAATAAACAAGAAGAAATCCGTACGAATCGATGGTAATAATGCAAATTTCTGTCGATATCCAATTGACCAATGTGCCTGTTACTTTCCCGAGCTTCATGACTACAAACTGCGACGTTTTAGTTTCTCGTCAGTAGTCGAGTGATCCCTCGCTCTCAAATTACCTGTGGAATATTTTCCTTTTTTTATTATGGAACGACGCTCGACCCCGTCTCACTCTTACGTCGACAAAACCGTTCTTAGATCGGTTCGTTTTTGGGGAAAAATATTACAAAACCGAACAACTCTCTCCGAGTTATTGTGATACGCTGCGAATGTAGAGGGGAAGAAATCTCCCCTCGATTTGGATAACCACGTGGAATCACTTCAGTATTTGTGTATGGGGCATTCCATCCCAACTAGACTGTTCGGATTTCAAACATATTGAGGGCTGAGATTTAAAAATCTAGCATAATGCTCATGATAATTTAAAAACGAAAAATGAAAAATTCGGATGCGGTAAAAATCGTCTTACTTCAGGCTATTGTTTGAACATTTTTATATGACCCAGTTTGGGTCACAGCCCAGTTTCGGTCAGGGGTATTCCTAGCATGGTCAGTTTCCCCCACTATTCGATGCGCAGCCAATAGGTATCGAGCATTCGCAGTGACCGAAACTGCGACACTCGGTTCTCCTCGTTTATCCGAATGATTTAACACGCGTAAAGTGAACGAGTTGCCTAGCAGTGACTAAATCTGAACCGTTTACCATGAATAAAAAAAATCACTTTGAAACAATATGAAAAATTTCTTATAAATCCTGACATATATGAAAATATCGAATCAACAGCCTACAGTAAAATGATTTTTACGCATTTAACGTTGATCCATTGCTCTTTTTGAGCAATTTCGAAAAAATAGAGGACATTTTGCGTCTAAGCTTCAAAATATTAATACCGAATACTAGGTACTCGAGAATTCCGGCAGATTTTTTAATTTCAGCTTAGTTTGTTAGAAATATTCATATCGATATAATTTTTTTTTAAAACTAATAAGAATCTTAGTTATGTTTTAAAGATAAAAGAATAACATTTAACGGATGCAAAGTAAACTTTGCACATTGCTTCCTTATCAATTTTCATGATTCGCAAAGCCGCCTTCGTTTTATGAGAAAATTTATTTACTTTATGTTTGGCTTTCTCGTTGCGGAAATTTTTTGAAAGATGAAAATTATCGACGAAGCAATGTACAAAGTTCTACTTTCCATCGTTATTTCAAACACATGAAAGCATTTCAAATGTATAGAAATTCGAGTCATCAATAGATCCTTAATTGATATTTTATATTTTACGTGAATGAGAATTTTTTGAAAAATTCACAATCACGTAAAATTTGAACCGCTTTACTGATTATCACCAAATTGGGCAAGCAGGTCTGAATGTTATTTTTGCAGTGGATGAAACGTCAGCCGATTTTTTTAAATTTTACCTAAGCTAGAGCCAAACGAAATTTTATCGAATAATTCAACAATACCTAAAAACCGAACTCCTTTACCGATTATCACCAAATTTGGTCAGGTACCAGCGCTAAATATAATTTTTCCTACGTGGAAGACTTCAGTCTATCTGTTCAAATTTCACCTGAATCAGAGCAAAACGAATTTTTTTCAAAAATTTCCAAATCTCATAAAAACCCAATCGCTTTACGAATTTGCCAAATTTATTACCAAGCATCGCATCACAACATTACATTTTAATACGAAGTTTCATCGCATTAGCTAAAAATTCATTCAAACTAGAGCGCTTACATACTTTTTGAAAATTCTCCAATTTTTCTACAGATGAGATGCGTCAAGCTATTTTAGTGAATCTTATTTCAATTGAAGATTAGCCAGTACTGTACATGTTTTTCAAATTTGAGTTGATTCGGGCGAAGGGCTTACAAGTTACAGCTATATGAATTTTTGGCCTTTCATCACACGCACATATATCCAAACAATTTTTCTAAACTACTTTTCTCATCGTTTCAGACGATTCTGACATAAAAATCTCGTAAAAACATTTTTTTGACGAAAACAAAGTCTCCTCTACGGGTAAGCAAAAATGAGAGATATAATCCAAGAGATCGAGGGTCAGAACCAAGTCGAGTTGGTATGGAATGCCCCGTATAAACGTATATATAGTAAATATATACATATATGTGTGTTATAGTTTTACCAAAGTGGTGAACGCGTTACACGACGACGTAACATATCTTCGAAGCCGCCGTCGTCGTAGGGAGTGCGGCTACACCGCTTCCTTAGTTTACGTAACGACCCCGGACAGCCTCGCACAGGTACGAAGCGCGCGTATGGGTTCGTATGAGCTGGAGCAAGGCGTCGTTCAGCTCCCACCCTCCCGATCGTTCCTCGGGTAGCTTTTGGCATCGGCTACTCCTTTATAAACCCATCGCTGACCGCTAAAGTCACAATTGTATCAGCGTTCGTTCAGCAACGAATAACAATCTTTAAGCCGTCGACATGTACTCTCACACCCTCGCTGTGAGTACAAGTTTATCGTATAGTTATAATAACTGCTATTTGTCTTTTAATTCGACCAGACGTGATTATCCTGATCGGTTTTATCGGTCGTCAAAGTGCAGTGAACTAATAATCGAAGAATCGTGTTGCCAGCTTCCGGAAAATTGTAGATTGTTTATTGGCAATTAAAGAAGTCGTTCACATGAAAGGAAAAATATTAGACTTTCCGTAAACTCATTGAATTACTGGGTTTAATTCGAATAAAAGTTTTGACAATATTCAAATGATTATACATGTTGAGGTTCAGAGAAATTGAGGTAGTGCTCGTAAAAGTGTTTGGAATGAATTCGTATTAAACAAACAAGGTTCATAATTTAGTCGACGAATCAATTATGGGCGAATTGATAATATGAAATGTATCATACATAGATTTTTATTTTTCAAAGATATATTTGATGTTAGACTAACATATCTTATTTGGAGCAGCTACGTCGGTTGAGTGGTATGGTCAATGATACAACCTTACTGATTTCAAGTGCAATAGAAGTAAAAAATCTACCGTAGAAATAGAATTTATTGTTGAAATTCATCTTAAATTTTTCGCTTGAGCAAGAACTAGATAAAATTAATATAAGTGCATTGTGAAGCTTTCAGACCACGTAATTGTCAGACCTGTATATTTCTCAATACTTACAAAGTCCATAATAATACTGCAATGCTAAAACAGCCTTATCTAAAAAAATCCGTTGAAAATAAACGTAAAAAAATTATGAAGAACTTAAGAATAATACGATTCATTAGATTTTTTCCAACCTACACTATGAAATTCAAAACCAAAATTCTTCATAGACAATTTTTGAGTTTTTTTAGAGTTTTTTTCAACGCCTTTTTTGTCATACAACATTTTTAGCCACCCAAAATATACATACCTTTGAACACTAAATTGATTTTGTTAGGAAGAAAGCGTTCAAAAGTTCGATGTAGAAAAATGTTCGAATAGCTAAAAGTGCATTTTTTCATAATATTTTTATTATTCACAAACTTGAGAGCGAAATCTAATATAAAAAGCACTCTATCTGTAAATTTCATTGAAGTATTGTTTAACGCTTTTTTCTAATTAAAAAAAATGTTGCCTTCTAAGATTTGAAAACCTCAAAAAGTTAAAATGATTTTATTTGGAAATAAGCGTTAATTAATTTAAAAAAAAATTCGAATAGTTCAAGTGTAATATGTTCAATAATTTTTTCAAGTCAGTCCACGATTTCGACTGTATAGTCCAACATCGACAGTCTTCAAACTTCACTCGTTGTGACATTGTTCACCAGACAGTTTATTCGGAATTGCCTATTTTGTCAGATCTTGCCGACAATTCGTCATTTCATATTCTCATCACGCTCGCGTCAAGTCCTAAAGAAGCTCCCACTACTTTTCTCGGAGTGGAACAAAGTATCGCACGCGTCTCGTCGCATTTTCATATTTCCGCCACGTAATCGGGGGCGAAGGAGGAATAAGAGGAAGAAGAGAGGCTTTCGCGGCGAAAGGCTTAATATAGTACAAAGCGATCGGTGGCGAGCGTGCAATTATGCACGAACGGATCAATCGTTCGCGGCTGCATATATTTAAGTAAACACACTGTCAATACTGACAAACTTTTTCCCGACTGTTCCAGTTTCTCGTGTTCGGAATTCTGGCTGCGGCTGTCATCGCTGCGCCTGCACCCGATGGTTGGGGACATTCACAGTGAGTACTGAGCTAGACTAAAAAAAATATGATGTTTTAAATTAAAAAAAAAAAATGTAAAATCTCGTTGGTATTTGATAAATAGTCAATTCATGGAAATTTTAACAATTCGTTATTTAAAAAATAAGAAGTTACGCCAATAATCTAAAATCGTAAATTGGGTCTTGAGTACTAAGCCGCACTAAAAAAACAAAGATGAAATTTAATTGACTAAAATCTTGTTGTTATTAAATAAATATTTATTTCATGGAAATTTTATCAGTTACATTCGTTTTTTCATTGCAAAGCTACGCCAATCAACTGGAATCTTGAATTGGATCTTAAATTTAATGTAATATTTTATTACAGAATTATTGTTCGATTAACAATACAGTAAAAGTGAATTTTTTTTTCAATTTCCACGAGATATAAGGAAAAGAAATTCAGTACTTTATTAAGGAAAAAAATGTTGTATATCTGATACTGAGGACATTCGTATTGCGAAAAAAAATGCCAGTCGGTTTAGAACAGTTTACTCAAATGTAATGTTTATTTTTCTGGTTTACGAACGGAATTCACTGAGTTATGACAAATTTGATTTTCGCAAGGACTTTACTTGTAATAGGAAGAATCTTCAAATTTCTTTTCAAGGATCAAAATAAAACTCGATTTTGTAATTTGAATAATTTTTTGTACTAGCAAACACGTTCGTATTCACGTGCCGTATCATGTGCATACGGTTCATCATCATCACGTGAAGAAGGTGGCCTACCCGGTGCACCACGTTGAGAAGGTGCACGTACCCGTGCCGGTGCCGGTTCATCATGTCGAAAAGGTTCACGTGCCTGTACCGTACCCGGTTCATCACGTCGAAAAGGTTCACGTGCCCGTTCACATACACGAGAAGGTCCACGAGCCCATCCACGAGGAAAAATGGTGGTGAAGAGAGTGCTTGGCGACTCCTTATTTTACAAGACCCAAAAGCAGTGAGTTTCACACCATTTATTCAATTATTTAATGCTCTAATATAATTTTTTTTTGTAACGGGGGCGAAAAAATTCTCCCTTTCACATCTAGAACGTGGTAAAATCGTGTAGAAAAGTAGTCTTTTCGCACCATTGCTTAAAAAGTACTTAAAAAAGTAGTTGTCATGAACGAAAAAAAAAAAATATCAGAAAGTACCTTCATGCTAGTGCGCAAAAAATTCACGAAAACGTAGCTATTCCGTATCGCATAAAGATAATGAAAAATGTGTAAAAAAGTAGCTTTGTCGTGTAAATAACGCAGTATCTATTTTCTTATGTATTTTGTGCACATATTTGGAAAAGGAATGTTTCCTCGCAGATGACAGTTCTCAATATGCAAATATGAAAAACATATATTTCGTTTGTGTTTCCACATGGAAGTCACTGTTAGCTAATATATATTATTAATATATTTTTTCTCCATCCTTATTAGTTATAACGTGGTTATTGATCTTCCCTTATAAAATTTCAGATCCTATCAGCAAAAGAGCAACAAATATATCAAAAGTAGAAGGGATTACAAAGATCAAAGCTTGCAGTACAACATGATAGTCTCTTCAACAAGGAGTACCGCATTCTGCAGACGATAATACTCTGATAAGGATGCTTCGGGTACATGTACCAAGGTATATGCGTTACCAGAGCACATCAACAGCGTGCGCGCATATTCTTAGGGCCAAAAAATGTACATAATAATGTTTTTTATACCTGTTACCTGATCTTATGTAGAATTATTATTTTTTTGTCAAGTATATATTTTTTTTGAATATAAAAAAGAACTGTTTAATGATAATCGTTGTGATTTCTTTTATACACTTTACCAAAATATCACCCTTGATGAATTCGGAACCGTAAATTCTTGAAAAATAGTTTTTCCTGCAGTGAATAGGTTGAGTCGTTTTTTAAATTAACAATATTTTTATTTTGCTACAAAAAAACAATACAAAATACATAACAATAACAATATCCCATCGTTCTCCTTGATTGTTGAGTGAACATCGTCCCAAATTAGATGGTACTCAATGATCTTCGTCTGAAGAGTCGTGATGATGCTTGACTGGTATGTAAATTTTTTTTACCATTGTATGCGTGTGTTTGTGGACGTGATAGGGCACGTGGATTTTTATATGAGTGCTGCAAGAAAAAAGTTATCAAATTAAATGCCTTGTGTCCGATTGATCGGTTGTTGATGAATACGTAAATGATTAAAAAATTAGAACAATCAATATTATATTTTTTTATTCTTGCTAACATTAGTGTAATTTTTTGTAATAAGTTCAATAGTATATTGCATACTTAAATTAGGAACAAAATTATATTTAAAAACCGAAAACACAAAAATAATTATATTTACATCACATCGGAATCAGTAAATATTTAATATTACATTTGTGATACGTCAAGTATTTTCTAAATTTTGTCAATTCCATTTCATACGACTTAAATGAAAAATACTCACTGGCTGCCTTCATCTCCGGGTTGAGGTCTTGAAGACACCAGTCCAAATGTTGCAAGTAGCAAAATCAACAGCTGCAAAATAATGTCCAGTAAATTAAAGCCATTTCGCTAATTTGCATAAGTAGCTATTTTGTCACGAGACGCAAAGGAGCAACCGAGCAAAAAGCGATTTGTATTTTCTGGGTGGAGTCGTAACAACGTCCATCTCATTAATCATTTAATTAACCCCATATCATTAACATACTGACATATACTCTAGAATCAACATACGTAGCTTAGCATTAAGAGTTGGCTTTAGTACTATGCAACAAATTTTCATCTAAACGGCCGCCCGTGTCCTGCTTTCTTTCGAAATTTATACATAATACAGATATATGTATTCTATGATATATAGAACGAGGTCTTCACATTATCTTTAGCTTGTATCTCACTTCATCGTCGACTCATAATCAAAATATGTTGAAATATGTGCGTTACGGATCATAAATTTATATTTAGATTTGTTTTATCATATTTTTTACTTTCTATGGGTTTTTTAGTATACCTGCTCCATTTAACAAATCGTTCAGAGGGGCCAACATTTTTTTTTCAAAATATTTTCTTTCCTTTCGCAAATTTTGCAGAAAAAAAACGATACTTTTTTTTCACGACATTTCATTCCATTGTCGAAATTTAACAAAATAGTCGTTACGCTTCTTACAAACTCTTTGGTCCATACGACAAAAAGGCCATTACACTTTTCCCGATAATTTTGGTCTGAATTAATTAAGGAATTGTTGAAAATCTTCGAAAATTAAAGATAATTGTAATCAAAGTAAATATTATTATTTTCTTCAAGATCAGATCAATGTGAAAGCAACTTAATAAGATGCTATAGTCATATGTAGAGACCAAACAGTTTTCGAGCAATTTTTCTTCACCTGATCCACATTTGCCCCGTCACAGAATTTTAGCAAATACACGGTTTATATTTTTAATTACCTTTTTTCATAATTTGTACTATAAATATACATCCCTTTTATAATAGTTCTAAATGTTTACAAAGTTACCATACAAAGTTACGAATTTTTACATAATATTTCTTAAGGATTTAGTAGAAACTATTCTAATTTCACATTTCACTCGCATGTTAAATTTATCACAGCAGTTTATATAAGAGAGCTTCCTTTACCCGTAATGAGAACTTTTACAAAATATTTTCAAGCGTATACAGTACATTTTTCCCCTATTATCTTTGGCTTGTATCTCACTTCCTCCTTGACGCATAACAAGAATATGTTCGCGTATGTGCGTTACGGGTTATAAATTTGAATTTGTTTTACTAATTTTTTTTTACTCCCACTATATGTTGTAATATTACAAATGAGATAAAATAATAATGGTCACCCACTTGTGTCCAATACATGGTAACTGAGCCTCTGAATGTCACTCGACCGCGATCCACGTGCTTTTCTCAAGCAAAGCGAACACGAAACTAAACGACGTTTCGCTCTGCGGTCTTATAAACGTAAACATAGAGTAATCAAATGTGCCGACCGTGCGCGACTTGTAATAGGAACAGATCGTGTTTTCTCTGTATTCTCGAGCTGCAAATCGCGCCTCACTGTGTGGATGGTTATTTACTCACTTCCGCTCTTTTCTTTCCCTTTTTCTCGGAAATGAGGCGCAACTTGAGTTGTACGATACGTATCGAAACGGCTTAAAGAGCACGATATAGATCTCAGTACTCGCTACGTACCGAGCGACCTGCTGTCACGAAATTACCGGTAAGTACAGATGCTGGATCGGATTTTAAGAAAAGGAAAGTCAACCATGATAATCGACATTGATCACTCCGTTGGTGGGCTGTATAGATCGATGGAAGTTCCGGGATCTATGGAAATTATACCTGGCAAGCGGGATATAATTTGCCAGTTCTGTAAAAATGTATAGTAAATTGCGAGAGTTATTGTTATCGAATTGAATGAATTGACATCGACAGGGGGTTTGAATTTGTAACCCGAGTCGAAACTTTAACCCTCCTTGTGATCTCAAATAACTGAAATCTACGAGGGGAGTCTGGAGGGTAAAAGCAGGCAGTCTGCAGGGTGCAGGGAAGGTAATGCGCACACGGACAGAAGAGTCTGGTAATCATTACCCGATTTAGTATAGTAAACTCGGTTTATTCAACGCATCTGGCGTCTATTTCTATTTTTTCCTATAGAGTACTGTGCGACGTGTTTTACTGTATGTTGCACGCCGTACAAGAATCGTTGCTATATTTCGGTTTTCAAACCGTACTGTAAATAATCCAAAGTTTCTAAGCATCTTAAAGCTTGACAATGGTCGTAACTTCCAACAGACAGTGATTATGATTCGGAATACATGAGGAAATTCATCTCTGAATTTATTAATAAATTTATTTGGATGTGCCATGGCTTTTTTAACAGAGAGAATTTATTTTTAATGACAAAATATACGGTAATAAAATGCTTACATTCCTATCAATCCCGGCGACCACGAAAACGACCTAAAAAGTCCAAAAAGCGACCGAGAAAACGACCATTGAAATTATTTTCGGTTGGTCGTTTTCTTGGTCGTTTTCCTCGTCTTGCCTGTTTTGAACGGTTATTTTTTAGCATTTAACGACCGGTTGTTTCTTCGGTCGCTTGGCCCATCGATGGATCTGCCAGGGATACCTCGACCCACCAGATCGGTTTTATGCTTGTTCACCCTATTCTATACATATATATATGTGTACCTATGTCTTCTGGATTTATCGTAACTTATATTACATTACTTACGACAGTAAGACGTTACACGCTGTGAGTTTTCATCAGGACACCTTAGTAGTAGTAGTAGTAATAGGAGATTTATTGACAGACTATTACAACAGTCATGACGTATAGTACATTTAAATAAGTTATGAAAAATTGTTACAACGAGTCTGCCAACAGGCCATCGACCGAGGTCCTTCAGCCCTAAGACACCTTATTTTCTACACTGAGAAAAAAAATTGTTAGAACCATCAAAACGTCCGCTTGCGGGCGGCGAAATAAATATTTGTTTGACCGAAAGAAATATTCAATTGATCGAAGCGGCTGGTGATACTATTAATAGATGTTTTGATCAACATTGCCAAATATTTGGTCCAATCAACAAAATATGCTTTACGCTGCCGGCAAACGCACGTTTTGTTGATTTTAACGATTTTTTTTCTCAGTGTATTGTGACGGCCCTACATTGCGTATAAGAAGACGATTCGAATGAGAGAAAAAGCATAGGTGACATTAGCGCAGTGGTTAGCGCTCTTACTCGGTACCAGAATAATCCGGGTTCGAATCCCGGTGATCACCATATCTTTTCTCTCTTCGATACTTCGTCAGTCCATCAGCAATGCCAATATCCACACTTCCCCAAACTCTCCGCTCAGTCATTATAGTATGTTTGTGGCTTAAGTAGGGTTATCTGGATTTCAATAAGTTACATAGACTCAACGGCAGTTCTATAGCTCATTTAAGGTGAGTGGTCATAGGAGGGTTTATGGATAGGGTGAATAGGCCGTCGGAGGCTCTATACGGAGTGAAAAAGACTCTACGGAGGATGACAAATGTTGGCTAAACGGAGGGTAAAACCAGCGTCCGCTTTTCCCTTGTTAATGGATTTCCGATTCCCGGAGGTCTAACGGAGGGTTAAAATTCTCACTCGAGAAGAGTATCAAACCGATTTGCCATTATTCTCACAATGGTGGTACTATAGCTGATTAATCAGCTGTCGAACAACGAATTCGCCTGGTTGTGACATTTTACTCCATTTCCATGTATTTTGTGGAAAGGCTGTTATGCTTTTGAATTATACCATCAACAACGTGCTCGCTTCGCTGGCGCCCTTTTCCTTCCATTTGTTTCTTCTCATGGCTTATAATTATAATTTGCATGCTTATACGATTGGTGACTGTGCGTGATCGACTTTCGATGTACTGTCTTTTTTTTTGACGAAGGAAAATAAAAGAAAGAAAAGAAAATCTGTTATCGGTCGAAAAATGCATTCTACTTCACAAATGCAAAAAAACGACATTCAACAAGCGCGCAACACTTGATCGACGACCGATTAGAATGTTACTAAGGTAGCTTCAGTTTCCTATATTTCGGGTTTCGATGTGCCATGTCTTTTTGCAGAGAGGATTTTGCTCCATTTTACTCATCATCCAGAAGGGCTGATACTTCTTATCAGGATAATTTTCTTGTTTTTCTAAATTTTACAAAATAGCCGTTAATTTTCATTATAATGTTTTACTCAAATTTTATAATTTTCCATAAGGGTCGGACTTTTCTTTAGAATATGAGATTCCATTTTTCAAACAGGCTAGATGGTACCAAATATACTATACTTTAGGGTATTTTACGCCATTCTGCAAATTGTCCAAAAAGGCCGATACTTCCGCTCAGGATGTTACAACATTTTGCAGATTGCTTGGAAAGATTGTTCAATACAATTCTTCAGGATATTTTACTCCATTTTACAAATTCTCCGAAAAGGCCGATACTTTCATTCAGGATTTTTACGTCCTCGCTATTTTTCCCGATATAATTTATTATTATTTTATCTCCATTCTTTCCAATATTCACTTTCAATCTATGTTACACTCTTATATTAGTTTCGCTGACCGCACGTATCGTGTATTGTCAGCATTTTGAGGCCGTCAAACGGTCCCCGATATCACCACTTAAATTGCGATTCAGTTTTTCATAATTTTTTCGATCATATTACTCATTAGTCTTCAATCAATCGTGAATCAACAAACATGGAATAAATACATTATTAAAGGCAGAAAAGCATAATCTTTATATATAAGCTTTATATTTAATATTTAGTAATTATTGTAAGCAGCGATATATAAGAAGCTCTTTCCTGTTAAATCAGTTCGTTAAAAGTGTTGAATTTGGTTCCTTCAATGAAGGTCATGTACGAATAATAATTCGAAATTTGAGTTTCAACTCTTAATCGAACAAGAACTCCCAAAAAATATATTACTTGCCAGCGTCTCGTTAGCTCGGGACGTAACAAGGATGTTTGCTCTCTTTCCAAATTTTCCAGAAGTGCTGGTACTTTTATTCAGGATATTGTTATCCATTTTCGAATTTTAACAGAATGTCCATTACGCTTCTTAAGGAAACTTTGGATTCGAACAACGACGTTGAAGATGTTTTCACACGAAAATAATTACAATTTTTAAGAAATATCTAAGATAGTTTCATTTTAACAGGATATACAAAAAAATTAAATTTTACCTTGGCCATAAATGCAAAAGCATCTTAACAGTTAATAGTTATTCCCGACGCGTTCTTCTTTACCTGACCCAGATTGACGCAGTCACTGAATTTTAACAACCTTATGGTGCATTTTTTTTCTTTTTGCAATATTGTAATCTCGAATGCTAGCAACTTTGGAGTAATTTCCCGATTCTCCTTAAACGAGACACTAAAACCAGTCCTTGCAGCAAACTTTTTGTTCCAAACTCCGAATGCAACGAGTCTGAGAGTTGCACAACTTCAACTTTTTGCTTCTCAAATACTCGAGCACCTGCTGACACAAGTGAGATAATATAGATTAACGCAAAACTGTTACGGTTTCCTGTAATCGTAGAAGATTACTGGCGAAAATAAACATAGACGGGTCCAGCGGTGAACGTCCGTATATACGTACAGTTTAAAAAATGGGTCGGTTAATGCAACTTTCGCGCGCCATGTCAATAAATTATAATATTCGTCAGATCGAGACTCGAAAGTATCGCCGATTTAATCATCGAGAGAAACTCGCGAAACGAGATTTATTTCCGAATTCTTTCTGAATATACTTGAATAATATGCAAATTCTTGCAAATGGTAAAACAATTTCGATTTAATGGTTAATTAATTTTGACATAGTAAATCATTGAATAATTTTCATAATTATACTGATTAAACGATATTAACGATTAATAAGTTTCACGATATCTTCCTTTAGTATCATACATCCGCGATATCTTATACACTAATTCATACTTAAGCTTTAGCACTTAGCGCTATTTTATTTTAATAATAAAATAACAATATGGAATTCATCAACATTTTCGATAAGTTAAAAACTCGGACCACATGAAACTATGTTTAACTCATCTGTAAATTCCCAACCTCGTAATCCTAATAGTCACGTCACAATAGAATAATTAAAAATCAAACTTTCTTGTCCCCAAGTTGAATAATCCCTTGAAAAAAATATACCATAAAATCTATACCCAGTCATTCATCACAAAATCAAGCATGCATAATAAAAACATCGATCTCATTTTGATGACTTGACTCAGACTCAATAATCCACTATCAATGAAATTATTTTCATAATTACCCTAATGAACGAACATCAATTTACTTAATACCCTCCTTTAATGCCACACGTCGTCGGTTTTAAGCGAGTCAAAGTACTGCACGCTCCTTTAAGTGAGAGCAACATTAACGACCATAATGATAATAATAATAATAATATGTTTTGCCAGAGATCACCAAAGAGAATCTTTTAAAACATCTCAACACAACCGATCGAACTTTCTATCCATTCAACTTGCCGCTGAATTAATAACGTGACATCTGTGTTTGGCACTGAGAGAAAAGCATATCGTTTATTTAACGATTTCATATGGTAAAACGAATATAGGAAGGCTTGCAATGTTTTATGGTTGAAGCGATTATGGTTCAATAAACGATACTTCCAAGATTATTGGAAACAAACGTTGAAATCGTATATGCAACAAAACGGCATATTTGAAGCTATTAGAATAGTTTTTGAAACTATTATAATTTTGATGATTGCTACTATAATTATATTTGGTAAAACCATAACATATAGACGGCTCTCTTGGGAATTATATTAATGGTTCATCCAACTATTTTCTTATATCTGGTATAACCATAAAACAGACGTATCTGGTGATAACTATAGTTTGTAGTTAGATTACCGTCATTTTAACTCGATTATTTTCAGAATTACCAGAATTTTCTCTCAGTATGCTCTAAGTCCAGAAAATCAATTTTGTTTACATATCAATATAAAAATCATCAAAGTTTTCGATCAATTTAAAACTTCGATCCTAGTAAGACTACGTAGCACAAACCGAATAGTAAATGAACGATTAAGCAGACGACAAAACTCAGTGAATAAACGTTTCTGATGCACTTGCACTTATGAACAGCAATCATTCACCGGTCGCGATCATTCACTGGTCGGTTTACCCTATAAATTGTGTGTAAAATCCCCACCCTAACCCTTTTCTCATTAAAAAATCATTAAAAACCGACCTGTTCTTTTTTGCTTTGAATCCATTAAAACATGTTCCAAGCATCAAATCCATAATTAATCAAATCTCTAATTAATCTCAGTCAAACATCGCAAAATCGATTATGCATAATCAAAACATCAATCTCATCTTAATGACTCAAATCATATTCAATAACCCATAATTATTAAGCAATCTTTATTATTACTTCAATAAACTAATATTAATTGATTTAATACCCTTCTTCAATACCATACATCGTTTTTTTTTGACTCGCCAAAGAGCCATTAGCCCCTTCCGGTAAGACCAACATTAACGACCATTATAATAATTATATCAATATGTATTGCCAAAGATCACCAAAGAGAATATTTCAAAGCATATCAAAACGACCGATCGAACGTTCTCTGAATTCAACTTGCCTCTAAATTAATAACGTGAAATTCATCAAAGATTTTCAATAAAATTGAAAACTCGATCCTAGTGAGACTACGTATGATAAGCCAACTACGAAATTAGCGCTTCAGTGAATGTTTAAATTCAGTGAATGAACGTTTTAGTGCAAGTGCATATATGCACTTGCACTTATGGACGGCATCCATTCACTGATCAATTCACCCTATAAATTGTGTGAAAAATCCCGACCTAGTAAACATTCATCTCATTTGCAAACCGACCTCTTTTATTAGCCTTAAATCCATGGAAAAATGTTTGACGTTCCATAAAAAACATTGAATCGATAATTAATCATATCTCCAATTAAATCTCAGTCAATCATCGCAAAATCAGTCGTGCATAATCAAAACATCGAGCTCATTTTAATGACTCAATCCATATTCAATAACCCACAATTACTGAACAATTTTTATAATTACCCTAATAAACCAATTGTAATTAATTTAATACCCTTCTATGATACCATTCATCGTCTATTTTTAACTAGGCAAAGCGCCGCGCGCCCCGTCAGGTAAAAGCAACATTAACGACCATAATCATAATAAGAACATTGATATGTATTGCCAGAGACCACCAAAGAGAATATTCCACAGCATCTCAACGCAACCGATTAAACTTTCTATACATTCAACTTGCCGCTATCTATGCAAGGACATAACGACGTCGTGACCGTAAAACTGAATTAATGACGTGACACGTGTGTTTTGCTCCAAGTTCAGAAGACCCATATATCTACCTTACATTCGCTGTGTAGTAAGCAAGTGAAATCACGATGGATCGTAGCTGCTGCTCAGCTGCAACGCCGCCGGATATTTGACACACACAAGCATAAACATACTCAGACGCTGTGATGGAGAACAGTTCGTATCTTTCACTTTCCGTCCACTATAATAGCTTTCCATTTCAAGAGAGCAAATGCTCGCATATAAGTCAAGAGTGCACCTTGAGAGCGGAAAAAAAAATTGTTCTCAACATCCGCTCGTCTAATGACTCAAATCACTGGAGATACTTGACGAGTTTACGCACAGATTTCAATCGACGTTGATTGCAGCGCCATTTTACACATTGCGTAGATTTCTTCGGGACGAGCTAAGCTCCTTAAGTATTTTACATTTCCTACAGAATTTCCGGCTTACAGACAGGAAGTCTGCGAACTTCATTTCACTTCACTTTCTTGAAGTGCCCGCGGACGTATAATCAATGGGAATTTATCTCAGCTACTTCATCTCACCTCGATCGTTATTAAGTATTCTAATGTTATTGGGATATATTATCGGCTCGTTATTCGAGGGAAGTTGGAGATTGAATGCGTAATTATGAATTCGAAATCGGAAAGTGGAGATCACGTGGTAAATATTTGGTTATCGATATTATAATAGAAGAAAAATCGATTATTGAATCCCAGTGTTTTTAAATATTATTGACAAAGCGATAAACTGAATGAGAAAAAATTAGTAATACTTATAATGAGGTAAAATAGGCTGCAAATAAATCTTCACAGTTATAAAACTTGAAAAACATAAAAAAGTTTATCAATTTTCATAAAAATTGAAAACACCGCATAAATAATCGAAGCGATTGATCATTGATATTTTCTCAAATGAATAAATATCCGCTGGAGTAATGATTTTTCCAAAGTCTTATCAACGAACGGAATCGATCAATCAACCTTCAAAGGAGAAAAACAAGTGAAGATAAGGAAATACCAAAAATAAATCGACACCAATATGTTTTGCTACAAAAAAATATAAACGCGTATAAAACATTTTATTATCAAAGACACATCGATAACAGAGAGGAAGAATATTTACAGAAAGGCGTGACATATCATACAACAATAAAACAGTATGTTAAAAAAATCAACAGAAGAAGAGATATTCTATAAATCAACAAACAAACGACAATGTTATGTGTATATATAAAAAGTCTGTACAGTATGAAGCAAGGTCCCCCATAAGATGTGCCCCAATGAAGAGAGCAGGGGGAGGGGCACTGATTATCACGAGTGAGGCACAGCGTGTAAAGAAAGATCTTTCGATCACAGCAGGTTTCACGGCGATCTATCGCTCGGTGAAACGATCTACGTCGATTCAGCTTCCACTGAGGTGCGCGATAGTTTGGGACCATTGAAATGGAAGGTTCAGGCGTTATAGCAAGAGTTCGTGGATGTTTGGCTGCTTCGTGACTTTCACACGTGCGAGTTTACGACAGGGACATGCTGAAGAGTCTGGGGAATGAGGACTGTGAAGGTGAAATTGATTTGTACGTTTGCAGCCTCCGGAAATATGGCTGGAATCAATGGTATCGCTCCAGGACTCCAGGCAATCCAGCCGCTGCATATTCTTGCTATTTCTTCTTAGGCATTTCACTTTTCGGAAGATTTTTTTTTTTTTTATAGATATTGTGGGAGATTCCTATGCTTATGGGTATCCAGCGAATCCACCATGACCTCCGGATGATCCACCATGATGACCTCCGCCGATCGAGTAAGAGCCTCCGCCACCGCCTCCATGACCTACGGAATACGAATCGCCTCCGCTGTAGGACGATCCATGACCTCCACTCGAATACGAATCACCACCGAACGATGAAGATCCGTGGCCACTTGAGTAAGAGTCGTGACCTCCGGAAGCGTAACTTCCTAGACCTCCGCCTCCGTGACCACCGCCGAAACCACCGCCTCCACTGGAGTAACCGCCGTGTCCACTGAAACGATTTCATTATATTATTTAATCGATGGTGAAAGTTTATAAAAATGGAAAAATAACAAGTTCTTTGATTTTAAACTGAATCAATCATCAATAACTGTTCATTTGATGGCTGTCTGTATTTGTCAGGTCAAGAAACGATAACTCTTATATCAGCATCAGCTCAAAAATAAGCCAAAGGATAAATAAGAAGTTGTAAGGGATTAGGATATGATTTGATAAAGAAACAGTATTTTAAATGTAAGAACCACACTCCAAATGTTACTGTAAAAAAATGTTAATTTTTTATCACAATTGTACATTCAGTGTTATTGCCGAGTCGACGCAAACAAAAATCCAGTATTTTCTCATAGCAAGATTTTAGAATTTGGGGAATTCATTCGTTTGTAATTTATTAACTACACTGCATTTTTTTAATTATTCCTTTTAAATTCGTAAAATCGTTTTTTTGATAATTCTGCTTTAACGATCCAAGACCTTATAATCTGTAAACGATTGCATAATTATCTTTAATTCAAATTTTTTGTTCAGTATGATAGTCTCGATTTTTTAGATTGAAAAAAAATTCTTTTTCATTTTCGTGGGGCAAATCATTGGTATTTTTGAAATATTCTTACCTGCTGCCAAAACCGGAAGACAAACTATTTCCGTAGCCACCTCCGCCGCTTGAATGGTCGTCGTGACCACCGCCGAAACTTCCTCCGGCGCTGTATCCGCCGCCGATGTCACCATGTCCACCGTGACCACCACCTCCTCCAGAATAACCACCATGTCCGCTGCCGCCGAAGCTGCTGGGACTAAAACCACCACCATGTCCACCTCCGCTGCTGTAACTGCTGGATCCAGAGCTGTAGCCACCACCATGACCTCCTCCAATGCTTATGGATCCGCCTGAAAAATGTATGAACAATTAATTTTTATTTTTACTTCGGCGGGGATTTCGTCTACATAGCATACATTCGGGAAAACCTTCCAAATAAACTTATCCATAAATTTACCCAAATAACTATAAACAGATTCATGAGTAATAATAAAATAATAGTCTTATATTTTGTGGTGAACTTCAAAAAAATATTAATTTCGTAAAATGTTAATATTTTTTTACCAGAATGGTATTGAATGTTATCCGATTGAATAAAGATCTAAATCTTCAAGTCACATTATAGTAGCACACAAGAAAAATATTCTACTGCTATTAAAATGTCTTAACTCATCCATTGCACAATTTCATGTCAAGATTTTTTTAAAAATCATCATACCTGGTCAGCAAGAAAATTTGAAGTCATTTTATTGAAAACAAAGTTTATAAATTTCCATTACCATGTCAATAAGCTAGAAATAATGAAACATTGTTCTTTGCGATCTATTATTCTTCGCTTGTATTAAATCAGTGTCGAAACAAATATATTTTTGAATTTAGCAAGACCGTTATTCATTTCTGTACCCACATCTTAAGACATTATGCTGAAGGAATCAAAACCAATTTATATTTATGAATTAATGAGTCTTAATGGATTACAAATTCGCTACAATTATGAATTTTCTTTTTATGAAAAATGATACAGTTACAGTAAAAAAAAATTTAATTTGGTGCTTTATTATTACATGGAGGAATACAACTTACCCCCATATCCACCTCCAATGTCTCCGTGACCTCCGCCCAATCCACTGCCGCCGAAGTCATGTCCACCACCTCCGTGACCACCGCCGAAGTCATGTCCACCACCTCCGTGACCACCGCCGAAATCGTGTCCACCACCGCCTCCGTGACCACCGCCGAGGTCAAATCCACCGCCTCCATGACCACCGCCGAAGCTTCCACCGAAACTGGAGTGACCACCACCATGTCCACCGCCGTATCCACCGCCACCTCCGTGTCCACCACCGAAATCACCGCCAAAATCATGGCCGCCGGCTCCAGGACTGGTTATCACAATATGGTCACCACCGCCGGATGGCCCACCATGACCGCCACCATAACCGCCACCATGACCACCACCATGACCACCACCACCTCCATGATGGTCATCATGGCTTATGTGTTCTATGTGCTCTACGTGCTTCTCATGATGATGTTCCGGTTCCGGAAGGTGGATTTTGATGTGGACACTGAGAAAAAACAAAGAAAAATTATGATTTTCGATTTGGTATGATTTTTTTATATTTTTTCAACTTACTGTTCGTGTCCAAAGGTCGCCGATGCTATCGCGAAGGTCGCTGCTAGCAGCACACAGCTCAACTGGAATGAAATGATTTTTGTTAAAATTAGATTAAATTACTTTTTTGTTTATTTGGGATGTTTGAAATTTACTATTTTTTAATAATTCGGTTAGATCGATACTCGACAAAAGATTTTGTTTCGTTCGGAACGGACAGAATATTGAAAATGCTACAAGACTTGTACGAGAAAATCATACCAACTAAACTAAGAGATTTTTTTTCCGAATTTTTCTTTTCAAATATATCTCTTTGCTTCAACTTTTTATCTTTTATCAACATTTAAAAATTCGTATTTTCTTTCTGAGAATTCATTATCTATGTAACATTCTACTGATGCTGGCAATGTTGGATCAACTAATTAATCCTGTGTTGACTTTAGAAAAAATGTAATTATTTTAACACCAAATGTTAGTACATTCAATATTTTATTCACATAGGTTTTTCAGATCTACGAACATTTTTAACAATCATTAGTAGTTAAAAAAACGTGATTCGATTCAAACCGTTTTTTCCACCGTCACCAAAACCAATAAAAAATTCCTTCTAATCCAAACTGAAACCTCAGTTTTATATGAAATTCAATACCATTCGCTTCGAGCTCTAAATCATTTCTCCCAATGTTTTTACCATCACAAATCCTTTTAATACCGCGTAAAAAAAATTGTCATTTTATTTCATAGGTTTTTTTTAATTGACACGAGAACCGATTAAAAAATCCCTTGCGATCCAAACTAATAAGTATCAGTTTTATGTGGAATTTTGTTCCGCTTACTTTGAGCCGGGAAGCCATGGTTAGTATAAAACACGTATTAAATCCTCGCAGTCTCGTTTCCGGTGTGTCTATGCTACCGTGTGTGCTCCTCACTCCTGAACAGATAGATCCTCACTGTCATATATATGTGAGGACCGTCGGCCCTATATATACACCGGCATGAGAATATACCGGAAAGAAGAAGGTGGTGGAGGGTGGGGAGGCGGCACCATCGAGAGCGTTTGCCTCATGTGCCCCCATCGTCGTGTATCTGCTACCTCGTCGCAGTCGTGCCCCCCGAAGATATAAGGAAACAAGTCGCGCTGGTACCCCACCGCGGCCGTGACCCACAGCCGCCAGAGAAATTCGCGCTTCGGGCGTTCTCCGACGCTTCGTTCCCGCGTTACCTGTATATAATACACTCTTCACCATGTTCTCGACCTCCGAATCGCTGATCTTCAAAAACCGGGGGGGAGGGGACGGGAGGTTTATTGGGAATGATCGAAAGTGTCTGCAGTCATGTTACCATTCATTAAACACTTTCGTTGTACGTAAGAGTCTTAATAATTTTCTTGTACGACGTCCTATATATATTGCCTCTTTTCAAACGAACAACAATCATGATACTTTGTAAGATCTTTCCATTACGGCAAAACCGATCTCTCGACGTTTCTCCCTCTGTTCGAGGAAAATACTTGTGGAGCAGTAGCAATTGATCTGGCGTTGTAGAAGGTTGTGTGAGTTGTTTGCATTCCTGGAACAATTTTTTTTAAATTGGATCAGTGAACTTGGACATAAATGGTACGTAGAGGAAATGCATTGGATGAAAATGCAAGTGCAAGTTGTGGAGTTTGTGGATCGTCACGCTTCAGGTGACATATACATATGGTAACGAAAGCCTGAATTTATATGAATTTTCATACATGGGAATGGAATTGGACGAAAATTATGTGAAAATAGGAAATTGAGAAAATGATGAGGGAAAAAAAAATTCGACGAAACTCACTCGCGTTAGCTGCATATAATACATAATGCAATACTGTTCATGTTCTCGACCTCCGAATCTCTCATCTTTGCAAAGCGGAGATTATTGGGATGTGAGCTTCATATAAACGAACGTGACTGCAGCCTTATTACCATTAATCAAATAGTTTTGTGGTACATTGGAGGCTGTCTTTTTAATTTTCATCCACGTCGTCCTATAAATTTTGTCTGTTGTTAAACCCACCACAATCTTCGTACTTTGTAAGATCTTGCCATTGTGGCAAAACGAGTTCTTCGACGTTTCTCCCTCTAATTGCGGAAAATACTTGTGGTGCAATAGCAATTGATCTGGCGTTTGGAGAAGGTTGTGTGTTGTTTGCATTTATTAGCAACAATTCATTTGTCTCTTCCTCTGACTAAACATCATATTTAAATGATTATACGATTTCATGATTACACGTAACTTTTTTCACGAAGAACAGCGAAAGAAAGAAAAGAAAATCGGTTTTTAGAAGAAAAATTTATTCTACTTCACAACTGCGAAAAAACGACAGTTCGAAAAGCGCGCCGCACGTGATTCTGCAGCGATTATTATAGTCTGAAATTGGCTTTATGTTAAAACCATCGACGACCAATCAGAAGGCTAGAAAGGTGGCTACAGTTTTTGATATTTTGATGTACCATGTCTTTTTTCAATAGAGCATTAGAACAATTGGTTTTTGAAACAATTAATGGAATTGGTAATTTTTTTATGAATCGTACGTAGAGGAAACGCATCCCTAACGAATTCGAGCAACCGTCAATTTGTGGTTGCTTTACGGTCACATAGAAGTAACCGTCGTTATGCGAATTATTCCCAGTAACTTTACCGTAACGAGACCATAATGTAACCGACGAAGCGACCGTTGTTGTGGAACAAAAATGAACTCGATTGCAACTAGAAAGGGAGCAAGGTATTAACCGAAATTAAACATCAAAGTACCGCAGGAGTACTTTGATGTTTAATTTCGGCAATTTTGCAACTTTCAACGACAGTGCGTTGAAAGTTGCTTCTTGGTTATTTGAAAGGTCGTCAAAGAACCAAATGGTAACCCGAAACGAATATTTGTGTTCAGTTGCGGTCACATTACGGTTACTCGACAGTCACTAGGTTGCTTCTGCGTTATTTTGGAGTAATTTTTTGTTCCATAAAGACACGTCACTCTTCGGTTATTTTGCAGTTCTTCAGATCCACTAAGGATTAGATGAAAATGCAAGTGGGGCATTCCGTACCGATTCGACCTGGGTCCCTTCACATTTGGTCGACAATTTTTTATATGATTGGACCAACTCTAAAAAGTACTGGAAAATTTTTTCAGATTTTTTTTTCAATTTTTTTGCGATTTTTCAAAGCTAACATATCCTTAGCCCAAATTAAAAAATTAAAAAAAATACTAAAAAATTCTGCATGAAATAAAAAAAATTTTGAGTCTAAAACCAAAGTGGGCCGGGTTTCGATTCTATTTTTTTCTATAAAAAACTATTCAAAAATTTAGCAACAAAAGAGGAAAAGTTATAAAAATTTTCTAAAATATTGCTTTCTCCTGCAGGTACTAACTTTTCGTAAAAAAAATGCGATTCATAGAAAATATGTTCAGAATGTTAGGATAAAAAAGCATACCTGGAAAAAATTTCCGGTGCATTTATATGTGTAAATATTTACAGGAGAAAGCAGTATTTTTAAATAGTTTTTTATAGAAAAAAAATAGAAGCGAGACCCGGCCCACTTTGGTTTTAGGCTAAAAATTTTTGTTATTTCATGCAGAATTTTTGAGATTTTTTTCAGATTCATTAATTTGGTTTAACGATATGTTAGCTTTGAAAAAACGCTAAAAAAATAATTAAAATAAAATAAATCTGAAAAAATTTTCCAGTACTTTTTGTAGTTGGTCCAATCACATACAAAAATTTTAACCAAATCCGAGAGGTCGAGGGTTCGAACCAGGTCGAATCGGATACCGATTCGACGGGGCATGCCATAATGCCCCGTATGCAGGTTGTAGAGTTCATAAATCGACGCGCTTCAGGATGATTTATGAATATAGTAATAAAACCCTGAAGTGATATGAATCTTCATTGTTGGAAAAAAAATTTGACGGACATCAATTTCCTTGCAACACGAAAAAAATGGATTTTGTAAATTATCAAATTGTATATGATATACGATTCAAAAGTTATTACTTTTCAAATGAAATTAATCTGTTTCATTTTTCGCCTAGGTATGACTTTCCTATAAATTTTCTAAAATCACGTTTTCGAAAATTCGTTAAGGCTATTTTCATAACACTTCTTCTCGATAACCTCTAAATTGAATTCTAGTACAGAATCCTTTATACAACATTTTCATGATACACACTTGAACAATTGTTTAAATAAGAAAAATAAATTTCAAATTTAGTCGAAAGTTCTTTAATAAGATCATAAGTATTTAAACAGATCATATTAAATGAAAACAAAAGTTTTCTTGAATATGTTAAAATTTTTTCTGTTACGAATTGTCAATAATTTTTTAGCATCATCTGTTATCTATAATGCATTATAATATTAACAATCAATTATGTATGAGCCCTTAAATCTTTCGGTTCAAGCGGTGAACATTTTATGTAATTCATAAAATATTTCTTACAATATTTATTTTTTCCATAACGAAAATATCTATTTTTTATCAAGCGGAATAAAAAAATGTAATTATCGTTTCTCCTGTCATTAACTCATACATTGATAGCTGTTTTACGATACGGTATATCGTTATTTAAGTCGATAACGACAAAACGACTATGAGTTTACGTTACACACCCACTGCACAGATTACGAGACTCATTCTGAACGCCTAGACTCCTGTGATCGGGAGCTCCAACCTTGTAATTATATACAGATAAACCAACTCGCAGATCTGTAAACGTGTTTTGCACCAATCTGAATCGTAGCACGTGTAGTTGTTGCACATAGAAGCTATAATACCATAGGTTTACTGGGGTGTCCAGAACCATGCGTGTCAAGATCGATTCTATCGTATTAAAAGTGCTGCATCTTACACGATTTCCGCATAAGCTTTCCTGCACTGAACTCGAAGACTTGCGTCATAGAACCTATTAGATTGACGTCCGATATAAGTTAAATACCTTCCGATAATTAAATGAAATAATTATCGAAATCTCAACATATTATATCAAATACTTAAGGTGTTATTTTACAGTTTTTGGCCGGACAAAGTATGCATTTTGATTTTTTTAAATCGTAGGCCATGAAATAAAGAATAAAAAAAAAGGTTTCCCAAAACATCATTTAAAGGTTTTTTTTCTTCTATTGTATAGATTCACCGTTCTAAATTGAAATGATGCCACACTGAGAGAAAAGCATATCGTTGATTCAACGATTTCACATGATAAAAAGCATATAGGAAGGCTTGCAATGTTTTATAGTTGAAGTGATGATAATATGGTTCAATAAACGATACTTGCAAGCTTAGTGAAAACAAACGTTGAAATCGTATATGCAAAAAATGGCATATTTGAAACTCTCCGAATAGTTTTTGAAACTATCATCATTTTGATAATTGCTACTATGATTATATGTGCGATAATCATGAAATATAGACGTTCCCCCTGGAAATTATATTAATGTTTGATCCAACTTTTTTCTTATATTTGCTATAACAATAAAATGTAGTCGTTCCTCCTGGCAACTATACATTATAGTTAGATTATCGTCGGACTAACTATTTTTATTATTGAATTACGATATTTTTCACTGAGGGCACCAATTTTGCAAAGCCAAAACTGGACCCCTAGTCATGGATTACCCCTCAAGGGATTCTATACTCTAAGAGGAAATTTATAAGAAGGAGCCAAATTTTTTTGCCTCATTTGATCATATTAAGTGTGCTGCATGTTAAACGATTTCAAAATTAGTTTTTCTGCGCTGAGATCGGAAACTTGCGTCATAGAGGCTATTAGATTGAGATTTACGATATAAATTATTTATAAGACTTCTCACGGTTATTAAATAAAATAATTGTCGACATCTCAACGTATTATCGTAGATACTTAAGAAATTATTCCACGGGTTTTGTCCGCGAGAAATATCCATTTTTATTTAAGAAAAAAAAATCATAGCGCGAAAAATAAAGAATACGTTTTTTTTTAATAATCTTACTAAGTCTTTTTTCAATTTTTTATTTTATATCCCACGGTTTCAATTGAAATGGTCCTTGAAATTTTGAACAAGGAAAATCCCTTTGAGGGAGTTTACACTTCAAGAGGGAATTTATCAAAAGGGGCCAAGTTTTTTTTTCTCCGATTCTAACGTACTGAGTGAGCTGCATCTTGAAGAATACATCTTTTCCCTGAAGGATGATTTCAGGAAGTCTATTCTTAATCTTTTGTTTTAGACACGTCATTTTCAATTGAAATGGTGCCACAAATTTTGCATATATAGCGAAAACCGGACCCACTAAGAGGAATTTGATTGGACAGGGCCAAATTTTTTTCGTCCGACTTTAACGTATTAAGTGAATTGCATCTTGAATGTTTTCAAAATTGGATTTTCCGCGCTGAGATCAAAAACTTGCGCCATAGAGTTTATTAAATTGAGACTTCTGATATAAATATAATTTCTTACAATTTTTAAATGAAATAATTATCGGAATCTCAACGTCTTATATTATATACTTAAGGGATTATTTCACGAGTTTTGATCGTGCAAGATGTGCATTTGGATTTAAAAAAAGTAACACGTAAAAAAGAGAATGAAAGAAAGGTTATCCAAGACATCATTACCCCTTAAAGGATTTCATAGCCCGTAATGAAATTGCTCAAAAGAAGCCGGATTTTTTTTTACTAATTAAAATCTGTCAATTTTCCATGTTATACTGACATATGTATTGTCATGACGAAGGGCAAAAGTAGCAGTAGTAATAGTAGTAGTAGTAGTAGTATTTGTATTTATTGACATTCACGCAGGAATAAACGATGATTTTATGGACGAATAACAGTTAATAAAATGATGGTGATGCCAATTGGCCATCGACCGAAGTCCTTTTAGCCCAGGCAAAAGTACCGCAAAGTATTCTCGAATGTCACAGCACTAGAATACAAGAGACATAACCGAATGTGTCTTCCGCTACTCCTCACATTTATTATAATCTCTAGGACTGTGTTACCGACCACGCAAAACACGAGTTTTCCCTGACCTCACGGCAGACCTCTTTTCTCTTTCTGGTTCCTTGCATCACGAGCGTGAGTTCACCGCCACAAAATTTCTCCCAAATGATAAACATTCTGTGTGGATCTATACCGAAAAAAATTCAATTCCAATCTCTCGTAATTCGAATGCTCACAAACTAATTCCTTTTCTGAATATTCATAATTTATTCACACCTTAACCACGAATACTTAATACAACAGAACCGATTAGCATGGAAACTCTACTTTCCAGTTGATTTACCGCCCAATAGAATTCAATAAACCCAATGTACTGAATTTATAGAAAAAATCCTTGACAGCATTATATATTTATTTATTTATTTATTCGCAAGTTAAAATATGGCTTCTTGAAGAAAAGGAATTGATAAATGAACCATTGAACTTTTTTTCTAGAACTTTAATACCTTTTGACCTTTATGAAAAATTATAGTCTATTAAAGCATAGATTTATAAAGTCTAATTTTAAATAATTAAAAATATGTGGTGTATGAGAAACATTTTCATTTCCTTATAAATGGAAAAGAAAGAAAAGGGCGTCATAATGCACGCTGGCGAACGCGTGTACATAAATGATAATCATCGAATTACGTATTCGAGACTTTCAACCTGAAATGTAATAGTCGAGCTGTCGCGCCTCAGATAGACCGCAATAGCCTGTCATCAGTGCATTCAAGTATCCGGAACATAGCGGCACGTCCTTTCCTCAGCACATAGAGCACATTAATAAAATTTCTCTCGCAGTTCTACCGACGAAAAATATTGTGTTTGTAGAATCGCCGAAAAAAATACCTAAAAACACACGGTACTGTATTAATTGATCTGCAAAACTCAATATATTGCCCCAATTCACCAACAAAATCCAATGTAATATGCTTATAGATCCAAAAAATACAAAATATTGTGTTTGTAGTATATGCAATATAATGATATTTAAAAATATATCGAGCAGAAATAGTTAACATTTATTCCAATCAATATAGAATGATTCAGTTGGTGGAAAATTTTTCGATTCAAACAGATGACAAACCCAATCGACTAGCAGGTTTTTTAGGCTATAAGGTAATATTGGTATCATCGCTGCAGGAATGTGCGTGAAAGTCGGACAACCGAGGTATCTCATCTGCGAGCCTTTCGACACATTTTTCGTATCTCTTATTTCGATTAGGTTATTATAATAAATTTAATTAAATTAAATTAAATTGCGTTGTATGCACTGAGAAAAATCGTCATAGTACAGTTAACTATAAAGTGACAACTATTGGTTTTTAGTCCTTTTATAGTTACGGTGACTATAACGATAGTTGTGACGACTAATTAAGTGCTAACAACTATGTTTGTACCAACTACAAATGAATAGTTGTCACTTTATGGTTACTAATACGATAATTTTCTCTGAGTGTGTTGATGAAAAAAAGAATAGAATAGTCCCATGAATACATTTTTTTAAGGTCCAGATTCTCATAGCAGCTCTTGTTTCTATGTTCAACCTGTCGTAGAGTTCATAACTCTTATCGACAAATATTGGCTTCGTAACCTCTCGATATCTCTGTTAAAAAATTATGAATATTTAAGATTACGCGATTTAAAAATGGATTTGTTTTCATTGATGTATTAAACAAACAAAAAAGTGCTGTTATTGAAAATGTTTCATGCTTCTGTTAATATAGTTTTCAATTTCTATAAAATCCAATTGATATTGCCGGTCTTCGGTAAATTATGTATTCAGCATCGCTGTATATTATTTCTCTGATGTGAATGAATTTTTTTTCAGTCCTTCATAACAAAGCTCTGATTTAAAATGTGTCGATAAATATTTCTTTATTAAAACTCACTAAATAATTGTTTCCAGTCAATCAAATTTCCACTGCATTTAAAATACATTGTTTAAAAAAAATGTATGTAAAATTATTACACAGCGTAGGAAGTGCGTGTACAGAAACGGGTATAGAAAATTTACTACACGAGGCTAACGTAAAGTCAATGTACTATTCTTTTAAATTCATTACGAACGTCGTATCAATTATTTACAGTTTGCTAAATTCGTTAGAGAAGTCGTTTTAATTAATGCTTAGTATACTAAATACGCTATGGGAGTCCTATTATTAATATCGGTTAACTTTAATGTTGCGACACCCTAGTCGACTGTTAAATATATTTGAGGTTAAATTACTACACTCGTGCCGGAAGCTCTTTTACAGAAACGAGTCTAGAAAATTAAAAACACAAGTGTAACGTAACGTTGATGTACAATTCTCCTCAGTTCGTGACGAAAGTCGTTTACGTTAATACACAGTCTCCTTAATTCGTTAATAAAGACATATTTTTTATATAAGTTAACTCTAATTTAACCATACGTACATAGAATTTTTATTTTCTTTCGTACATTCAATTGAATTTTCTACGCGTGTTTTGTAAAAATACATTACACTCGTTTAGTATAAATTGCTATACAGTATATGAATTTCCTAAAAAAAATTTACAGTGTAGCTAGACTCGTCAACAGATAAAATAAGACATCGAACACTAAAATTTGTTCACTAGTTAGGTCTGATAGCTACGAATTAAAAATTTTACTTTTTGATTCAAAGTTCACGCTTTGAAAGATCCACATTCTCAGATAGAAATATTATGTAGTTTCATACATTTGTTTATAATCCTGATTTACGGACGTTAAATAACTGATCTGCGTCAATGGTGTGCGGGTAACTGTGAAGAGAATGAGACCTCGTGGAGGTCAATCCTCCGCGCGTATACTTCGAAACTCATGAATCTGGTTTCGAAGCAACCGGTTCACCTAATCCGTTGGTCTATTTACGTAAAAATCTCGCGCATTCATTCTGAAAGGAGGAAATTTTTTCCAATTTCTCCTTCGATAAGGAGGACAGTTGTTCTTAAAATAGACATTCTTACGAAAATTTATCTCTTTCCATGCTACAAACAAAAATTACGATTACTACGCGTACAATATTGTGGAGACTTCGAACATTGATCCCAAGCCGAAGGAAGAGAGCATCGTTTTTTCTTAATTGATCCTTTATCACTGATTATGAACTCGCGTTTATCGGCATAAGGAATAAGTATGTACCAATCGAACTATGTATGGTGTGTCTTTCTTATGGTAAGATGCCGAATCCTCTCTTGAAAAAGACATGGCACATCGAAAGTCGATATATCGAAATCTGAAGCCAGTTTTCAAATATTCTGATTGGTCGTTGATGGCTTTAACGTAAAGGCAACTTCAGACTTTTATGATCGCGCAGTCACGTTTCGCGCGCTTTTTGAATGGATGTTTTTTGTGGAATAGAATACATGTTTCTTTCCGTAAAAATGACAGGGCACATAGAAAGTCGCTCGTATCGAAATACTAACGAAGAAATAGAGTCGCGTGGAGTCACAAATCGTATAATCATGCAAATATCACGTTCAGACGCAAGCACGGAAAAAACGACTTCGTTACGGTAACAAAACAAATAGTTGGACCCAAGCAAGTGACTTAGTGCTCTGAGTAACAGAGGATTACTTGGTTAGATCAACTATTTTCAGGTGGTTGGGCTAAGTACTATTTTGACTCCAACTATATTACGTAGTCGGATCACGAATAAAATTCGTTGTGTAACCTATTTAAGTCAACTAAGTCGAAATGGTAAATGTGACTAATACCAGGTCGTCACACCGACCAACCGGCTGGTTGTGGCAACAAATTTTAACTCAACTAATAAATAGTTAGTTGGACCAACGAAGCCATTTTTCCGTGAGGAAAGATTACAATGAAAAGAATAGAGTGCGAGCAAGCGAGCCCATTATTGCTAGTACTCCCTATAGTACTTCATATATAATGTATCTTCAGATATAGAAGTGCGGCAGTCTTTCACCACGTGCGACTTTTTCTCGTCAGTAAAATTTTTAGGGGGTAAACCCCTCACATTTTGGGTTTACAATTGGGTTTAGGCCCCTTATTTGATATAAGTTAATAAATAAATTAAATTAAATTTTCAAAAACTTCCTTGACACACTCGTCATTGTCAAAACAAAAAAGGAATCGAAAATAAGCTATGCGATTATCCATTCATTGTCACTACGCTAAACGATCGGATTATACAATGTGACTTTTGTACCGCTTCGGCTTTATCACTTCGCTTCAATGATGAAGCTGAGAGAATGGAGAAAGTGAAGGAGCATCGTGGGAGAGCAGACTGCGTGGCTCTCTGCCCTTTCATCGCTTACATTATATATCTCGAGGAGAGTGAAACGAGGGAAACCATATTATAATACCTGAGAAGGCCAGTGACTGGCAATGAATATAGTGGAGTGGGAAATTCTCATCGATAAGCAATTAAAGAAAAAATTTACTGTAGCACATACTCATTTTTTAATTGCATCTTAATAGTTAGCCAAAGAACCAGTGAAATCTATATTACGTATGTAACTTTCTAGGCTACATCTGGTCTTATTAATTAACCGAGCATGAGAATACTTCGCTACTATTAACGATATTTATTCATGTTTTTCATTCCAATGAATTTATTTCCTTATAGGCAAACTGGGGTCAAGCATCGCGTGTTGGATCGTAAAATGAAATGGTACGTTTCGTGGCACATAATCACACGTGGAATTAGAATATTTTATTTTTAAATAATCACTTACATTTTTTCCCAATTATGCTTCAAAGCTTTCAGAATTATTGAAATGATTTTCCAGTTCCTCCTTATGAATCGAATCCCTTCCGTTCTGAAATTTTAAAAATTATGGAGACCACAATCTATAAAAATAAGAAAATAAATAACCAATACATTTCTTGCTTTATTTAATATAATTTGCACATCACAAATGGAGTAAAATAACAGAAAAATCATCCAGTCATACGATGAACGATGTTATAAATTATGCTTAATTTGAAGTGTATCAGCCGAATAGATTATTCGGTGATATTTAGTTTTAATAAACATAACTTCATTGTTCACTAACAATTTTCAGTGAAAACGAAGCTCGAACTTGCCAAAACCATTTATCAATTCCATGTGAAGTCCTGACTTCAACATCTTAATACTCTCGGCATGAAAAAGAATAAAAAGCTACCTACATTGTCAAGAAATTTATGACTCGTTGAATAATAATATCTTCATTGCTTATAAATATTTTTGCCTAGGAAAATAACTTAATATCAACAAGACCACATATAAATTGTCCGCAAAATTCTGATTCCATCATCCCCATACGTTGACCATGGAAAAAAAAAGAAAATCGCCTCATCATTAAAACCCTATGCTTGACACTTTAAGACGTCCCCTTGAGCGTAATACCATAGCCATAATTCAAGACGAGTAACGAAGGTTGTTTTTCATTCATTAACGGAAACTTTTTTTATAGACTCATTCGCAAATTATACGAAGTGAAAGAAACAAAGTCAGACGTATATCAATAACATGGTGCAGCGCCTTTCTAAGTCGTCGAGTTTTTACGAGACCGGCCTTGACTTTACCTCAACATTCACGTAGTCTCCATGTTATATCACTTATCTCTTCGAGTTCAATTGCACCATCATATTAACTCGCTTGAAGCGACTCTCAGTTTCAAAGTAAAATTAATAATTTCTCGGCGAATCGGCGTTTCCGATGCATGTGTTCAATAAGATATTTCTCAGACGGTGAGTTATTAACTGAAAATTTATAATGTCAACGAACTCATGTGCGACTGTGAGTTGAGTACGTGCAACCCACTTTCCTCTCTGCGGCGACTACGGTTCGCATTCCCTTCTTCGCAAAACTGGTCCCAGCTTCCGCCTTTACTTTTCACTCCTCGCGAACTTGAAACTCTCGACCCAACGACGTCTTCTTTGATGGCCAAACCCTGTGTAACAATGGTTTGACGACAATACAACTGAGCGCTGATAATAAATAAATTTAGTGATTCTTGACGTCCTGAACTCACAATGTTGCTTTCGCAGCAATAAAACGAACAAATAGCATACTTATCGCTATTATGGTAAGGACGAGATAATTATATCTTCATCTTGACGACGGTGGGATTTTCAAACGAGTTTTCCTCGACAACATTGTCGCGGATAGGCGTATTTTTTCGAAACACTTTCGCTAACCTTTTCACTCGACTCAACATTGTTGTTCCTGGGAGAAACATCGCGAGGCACGTTACTTTAATCGGTACGACGCTCGAAGCACATTGTGAGAACGGTTCCGTTGTCTTCTCGGTTTAATGCACTGAATAAATTTCTCTCGCTGCTTGCATTCACATCGAGTCGATTTTAACAATTTTCGGTGGATCGGGACGATAATTATTGATTTAAATTTTATCCATGAGGAATTTAGATATATTTTTGAAATAAGCAGGATTTTTTTGATAAGGTGGAGTTCAGGAAATTATGAAATACTTATCTATATACTTATTAATATTATCATTTTATTGCATAAACTTAATATTATTTTATTGAATCGGATTAATATTTTCGCTCAACATATTCTGTACTTTCATGAAATTCATGAATGCATATTAATTCTAGAGAAAAAATGTCTGAATAAGATCTCAATTCATTTATTGTGCACTTGAAAAGTTACATATTTTTTAGATTAATTTTAGATTAATATTTTGTAATGAGTACATCGAAGCTAGTTTTGGGTTATTTTATTTATTGTAAAATGTAAAGTTATTTCAAATATGTTAGAAATATTATTTTTTAAATATTGTTTCTTTACATATTCAGCATGTTTTGCGATTCCATGCAATCAATGCAGAGAAACAAGTTTGTGAAATTTCGACATCGAAATAAAGACTTCAAAATCTTTAAACGCTATTTATATATTGTACTTTCAGAACATTTTTGGGAGTAAAAAAAGTGTAAACTAGATTTTCTGGAATAAATGCATCAAAAGAAATTTTATGATTTTGATACTAGAGAATACTTCGAAATCGTAAATCACCATTAACATACTGTACGTTATGAATAATTCTGAGAATAAAATTTACGCGAGTAATTTTTCTACGAGACTGTCAATTTTTATGAGAGCCGGTAGCGCGACAGTAAACAGCAAATGTTAATTTTTTATATTACGAAGAAAGGGAAATCCAGCGAAATCGCAAAGTAAATTTATCAATACATGTATTACACGCCATAACAACTTTCCACTTCATCTCTGCAGCGGTTGAAAAGCACATCGGCATAACGTTAGGATCGATTTCACTTTCATAGATTATTTCGTAATATTGTAAAAGGGGTCTCCTTTCTCCAGCGAGAAGGAAAAAAGGGCGCCTCCTTTAGACCTCAAGAAGAAGAAGGAGAAAGGGTAAAGAAGATTCTAACGGGACTAGAGCGATTGAAGAAGATTCACATGTAAAACTTGTTTCGGTATCCTACGCTAATCGATTGCTCGATCGACGATAACTTCAATGGGACAACTCTGAGTAAACTTTCCAGTTTTCGATGAGGACTCTTCGTCGTAGATTCGTGTTGCATCTACAGGGTAATTTAAAATTAGTATCAAATCAAATGAATACATAAAAAATGATAAATCGAAATTTGAAGTGCCGACCATTTTTTGGAGTAGTTGGAATCAAACTGGGTTTTTCAGAAAATCATTTATGGGTGTCATAGTGGAAAAATAATACTAAATCAAAATTTCCATAGTTTTAACAAAGAATTTCGATGTCGCAGAAATTTTGGGTTAACTTGTCACCAATTTTCCTGTCGTAAGTTTTGCAAAAAAATTACATTAATATTGTATTCAAAATCGTGTATATATTTATTTTACAGTGATCATTGATTTTTGGAACAACTTTCATTTCTTTATAAATACAAAAATAGGATCAATATGCAAAACTGGAAAAAAGAATAAAAAATCAAGGGACAATGAAAACGATATTGTAGCTGCTACTATTAAGTGAATACAATAATTCCTTATTCTTTTTATTTATCGGCATCTGTACATAATACTGCTTAAATATTGCCGTGGATAAAAACTGTAACACGAAATTTCCTAAAAACCTGGGTCTTGAGTCAAATGATTAAATTACAGCATCGTAGCGATTGAAGAAAATTAAAAAAAAATGTCTATTCAGAGTTTGATATTCTAAATTTTTCTCAATATTTTATCTCCTTGTATATATGTATTCATGTTATTTTTGTTATGATTCTTTTTCTCTATTATTATGTCACCAAAACAGAGGAACCATGAGCTCTGTAAGCTATTGTACAGAGTAAGCTTTGTACAATTTACCCACGGGTAGATCACAGCCTACCCGAGCTAAAATGTAGACCCTTGTCAAAACCTAAATGTAGTGTACACGCAGGGTACACGAAGGTTCCTCCATTACTTTGTCTGCTCAAAACCTCCGAAAATGGCAGATATTACTTAATTTGAATAAACAAAGACTACTCTGGACGGAAACTATTATGTTTAAACCTCCAATTAGGTTTTACAGAGTGAGATGAGGTTTTTAGAGCCTCGCATAGACCTCCAAAAGTGGCATTTTTTGCACATTTTAATTTAACGAAGAGTGTTCGAAGAGCTTTAATATCAACTCGGGTAATGTAAAAAAAAAAGTTCAATGTAAAATATAGTATTATTATGTGTTTTAATAAAATATCCATTCCTTCGAATAAAATCATTATGTAAATAAAATAAATCATGTTAAGAATCATCATTTTCAAACTTGATCCAATTTTTTCAAGCATGTTCAAAAATATTCAAGTTTGCAGCCGCTTAAATGCACTATGGAGTCTGCTCATGTTTGGAAAAAATATATCTAAACATTCTTTTTATTTTACAGCATAAGTAAAATTAAAAGTATCAAACTTACAATGCTTTTCATGTTTTCCAATGCAATAAACCATAAAAATAATGTAGCATATGATCATTTTCAAGCTCAATCATAATTTTTCAAGATTCTTCGAAGTTACTCAAGCTTATTCAAAGTTATGCAAGCTTACATACATTTAAGAGGACCTAAAACAAGTCAATAAGATAAAAAATTCTATGAAAGATACATTTCTTTTTAAAAATCTTAAATTAAAACCACATTAAGTACACAACAAGCATTCTAATTTTTCAATTTTGTAAAGACATACAGTGCACCACAATAGTGTGATCATTCTTTTTACTTCTTTCTATTACAAAAAGTTTTTCAAGATTTCACTATAAAAAGTAAAATTGTTTACTTGTCGTAACTTTCAGCTCAAACCAGTGAACAAATTTTGGTATTCGATGTCCTATTATATCTGTCGAAGAGTGCATTCTGGATTGAATATAGGAATTTTATTTCAAGCATTCACGAGGAAGCTATGATTTCAAATGTGTAAATAAATCCTTCTCTATCGAAAAATCGTTAAAAACTTCGTTACAGTAAATCTAATTTTCACTGCATCCAGAATCGCATTTTTCGACAGATAATATAAGACATCGAACACTAAGATAGGTTCGACAGTTTAGTCTGAAAGTTACGCCAAGCGAACAATTTGACTTTTGACGTCACACCTTTCTTGTACACTATAAGTCTTTACGAAATCCGAAACCATAGTGTTTATTATGTACTTAATGACTTGTTGACTTAATACTGCAACTTTTTTTAGTAGAAGGATATCATTCAAATAAATTATTTTCTTATCACATTTTTTTAGGTGATCCGTTCGTTTTAAACGTACTATAGATGTTTGGAAAAAAAAAGTACTGAACCAATCCTGCTGTTCCATCATCTCAATTCAAAATCCTACTCCGATCTGCAATGGCCAATTGCATAGCTTACTTTCCCCCTCCGAGTAATCACATTCACCAGCTGCACCACAAACACAGTAATCCAACGATACGAGTGGCTCATTTTCCCTTTCACGGAGAGTTCGGAGCATCCGGAAAGAAGTTTGTTCTCGTCAGAAGGCTTTGAGATACGAGGCCGAGACCACGATCACGTACGCCATCAACGTAAGAACTTACCCCTCGTTTCAACAGATAGATAGATAGATCAAGGTCTTTTGGTGAACTCCGTCAGCAAGTTCTTCAGGGCTGTGGAGGGCAATAGAATTTTCTTTTTTTTCCAAGGGGAAATAGCCACAATCATCTTAGTCGAAAAAGTCGAATCACTCAAATTCGGTCAAGCCAATGTGAAAGCCCTGTTTTATTAACTTTCTTTTCGTTTAAACCTTTTTTTCTTCTTGGGAAAACATACACCGAGATTTTTTAAATCTTGAGCTACGACATATTGCCTCAAGGAATGTTTCATCTACACGGTTCTCACTTTCTTTACTTATTTAATAATACATATAATAAGAGAAATCGTTGCTGACCGTTTCCATATGAATGAAGGGTTAAGGTTTTCGATTGGTGGGAATTATGTTCCGGTAGTTATGACGTGATTCCTTTAGCATATTGAAGGAAAATATTGGTTAATTGAATTTCAAATTTTTTTGTGAGTTATAAAAATTTTTGAATTTACGTAAATAGAATTTCACACGTGAATTCAAACACGCTACTCATCCAACATATCAACAATTACAAATATCAAGTAGTGGAGGCAACTGAGAAAAAAATAGAAACTATGTATAAAAATACCCGATAGATATAGATTTGTCATTTGTATTTATGTAAAGCTGGCATGTATTATCATTAAATATACTACCACTACTACTACTTCGTAAATTTCGAATAATTTTAAAATTCTCTGCATCATATCTATTCTTTTGATTAACTAAATGTCTAGTAGTTGAAATATTCAGTTTTTCTGACCAACTACGAATGTTGTCTATCCTCGGAAATCTCAAATGAGGGAACTGAAAAACTGCATTGAATTTACATTTAAAAAAATTCATTTGGTAAAGATATTCATTACAAAAATGTATATCATATTTAAAAAATCAATGCGATTCATTGGTCAACTATATTCAACGAATATACAAATAATTTTCGGAATTATTTTTGTACGAAATAAATGTTCTGAGTATCTTCATTGCCTTTCCTTACTTTCTTCTCATCACAAGCAAACGGAAATCCCGCTTGCAATTATCTTTTTATAAAAAGTATAGACTCAATTTACTTTTTTTACGTTTAACGACAAATTTTTGTGCACCATTTTCCACAGAAACTTCCTGGCACTTTAAATCTCTCATTTTCTACTTTTCTTCAAAGCAGAACAGTAAAAAATAATTCTATGAGCTAAAAAATTTACCGAAATTATCCTATCGAATTTATATTTTAAAAAATACCAGCAGGAGTTTGTGTACAAAAACTTTTAACCCCAAATTGAAAATTTGCTCAATTGCGAATGTCCGTAATTATTTTGGAGCACTCTTAATTTAAATCATGTTTACATTCTTTCCTACCTAAACATGATACACCGTAAAATAACAGAATAGAGTGCCCGCAGAATGCTTGTAATTAATTTATGATACATAATGAATTACGAGCACCCTGACAAGACATGCATCAGCATTATGTGCGTTATTTTACATTATGTACCATGAAATCTTCAACAAGAGTGATAGTAATATTGTGTTGTCAATTGAAACATTTTTTCCAAGTGCAAATAGTATTAATTAATTTAAATCACCCATAATCCGAATTATTCTTAGATTATTTCTCATCTAAACATGATGCACGTCTCAGGTACCATGGAATCTTCAACGAGAGTAAAAATAATGTTGTGTTGTTAATCAAAACATTTTTTTAAATTGCAAATGTTCTTAATTAATTTAAAACACTCTTCATTTGTATCATGCTTAAATTCTTCCTCATCTAAACATGAGACCCGTCTCAGATACCACGGAATCTTCGACGAGAGTGACAGTAATTATGTGGTATTATTCTGTAGTCGAGTCGTCGCAATATGTGAAGAATTGAAGGTCATTAGGAACTTGTATTGTACTGGAGAACGCGAGATCGGTGAACAGGCGGCGGATTGGGAGAGGAAACAAGTGGCAAAAGCAACAGCAGCAGCACCCGCTCGCAGTCTGTAACTTTCTAGACTTTCAAACACTCAAGTGGTCATCGACTGCGGCGGTCGTCGGGCAGTGAAAGTGCCCGCCATCGTCGTGGGATGCGATTCAGCGGCATGGAGTGACCGTGGCATTCGCGTGTCTGCTGATCTCGTTCGCACTCACGTTACAAACGTGCGTGCCGATCGATGGTCCTCGCTTCAAGTAGCTCCGTGTTCACTGGACCGTGAGAAATGTTGCTCCGGATATCGTTAAATCGCTGCTCTCTAAACGAATCGTTAATTCGCAGATAACAAGATCGATAACAGGTAAAAGTAATGATTATTTTGAAAAACATTTTTTTCTCTAAAATATTGCGGGAATTAATTGTATTTCAAAATACAAAATTAATAGAGATCATAACAGGATCGATAACAAGTAAAATTAATGATTATTTTGAAAAACATTTTTTTCTCTAAAATATTGCGGGAATGAATTGTATTTCAAAATATAAAATTAATAGAAATGATAACAAGATCGATAAAGGATAAAATTAGTAATTAGTTTGGAAAACATTATTTTCTCTAAAGTATTTGAAGAATGAAATTTATATGGAAATATATCGTTAACGGAGCTGATAACAAGATCGATAAAAGATAAAATTAAAAATTCGTTTTAAAAACATTATTTTCTCTAAAATATTTGAGGAACAAAATGTTTATGCGAATATATAGTTCACGGGGCTGATAACAACGTCGACGACCAAGTAAAACTAATGATTAGTGTGAATAACCTTCTTTCTTCTAAAATATCGAAGGAATGAATTGAATATGAAGATAAATAGTATATACGACTGCAAACCAATAAAAAATTATGCAGAATCATAGAAAAATAACGTGTATTTTTTAATACGACTTTTGGTTGGATAAAATTCTTCATAAATAGTGTATAACATTTCTATAAATATAAATCATTGTTACAATGACGAGGAATATGCTTTATCACTTTTATGACCCGGAAATAACTAGATAAATGGCAATGCATTGATCGACGATAACATAAAATATCATTGAATAAAGATGAAAATGAGTTGATTTTTAATGAGGACTTTTTCAACAGGCCCGAAAACAAAACTTCCTCTATGAGGAAGCGAAAACGCCGAATTGGCACTCGGCCTGTGAGCTTGTTGAAATCAGTCATTCATTATTACTATTATTATTACATTATTATGACCTGAATTACTATTTTTGAGATAATTCTTTCCTTATAAAAAAATTAAGTTTTTTTTTTACTTTCAACGTTTTTGTCCACAAACGTCTACAGGAAATGTCTGTTAATTTCGCGGGACATGTTTGATCATTATCTATTTTTTTTTTTTTTTTTTTTTATTGATAAACTGAATATCCACTACTTCTTTCAGTTATTGAAAAAAATTTCCATCTGGTAGCTTGTGGACAAAAACACGTTATAAAAGTTTTCAATAATCTATTTAATCTTACGATGCTTTACTAACTCTTCACGTTCGGTTGGACTATTCAGCATTAACTTTTTTTTTAAATTTAATTAAAAATATCGAGTGTAAAAAATACTGATAATAGAATTTACTATCAAATAACAATAAATTTAATCTAGTATACGAATTCGTCGTGATATTAGATAACCACAACATTAAGCGAAATGGTTATTCACCGAAATACTAATCTTATTGCCTGTAATATTTCATATTTGTGACAAGTGCATAAAGTTTTCAAATAAACTTTTTTTTTCCGTACTCCGAGTACTTAGAAAAAATAGTAACTGCGTAGTTAATGTGCATAAGAATATTGAACTTACTGACTTATGAGTTATCAGTATAAATATTCGACGCAGTAATCAGATAAATCATTCAATTAGTTGTGACAATCAAATAATTAGGCCATATAATCAATTGGTTTAACAATTTACGTGATTAATGCGACTAATATTTTTTCTTCTAGATTCAGAAAATCCACAGTCATTCAGTCTTAACTGACAATGTATAACGGTGCAAGCACTTGGTGTGATCCTACCTTTGGTGAAGTCGTAATAACAACAGATATAAATAAGTAACACATAAGAACCCTTTCTCCTTTTAGGCCTCCTATCCCCTCCTCTTTCCTCTTTGCACGCCAGAATCCTGGATGGTTGTGATGATTTTAATAATACACAGGGATTCGAGGTTCACCTCGTGGCTGTGAATAAATGTCTTGCAACGCTTCAACTGGATAGATATCACTGAATATCAGTTGGAGTGTCGAAAATCCTCTTCCTTAACTTCATACCCATGCTGATGACGACCCAAATTCGAGGCAAAATTGCCTTCACAAGACAATCCCGTTCCTTCAATCTGATTTTCAAAATTGTACTTGTAATGGTGAGAAGCCGAGGAACGATCTTTGTGATTGTCGAAGCGAAAATGGCCCTTGTCAAACGTCATTTCGTGGGACATAATTTTGACCTGGAGCAACATTGAATGGTGGTCTGTTAAGAATTTATCCATGGAAGAACTCATCATACTTGTTGTGATTTTCCTAATTGGTCTTTCAATTACTGTTGCTAAAGAGGCTAAACTTCTGCAAGTGATGTCTGAATAGACATGGTCTTGAAATCAGGTAAAGTATCTTCCAGCCTGTAGGATAGTCTACTTTGTCATTTTGAAGATGAGAAGTCAAAAGACAGTCGTCTTTGTTGTCAAGCGGACAATAACCCTTGCTAGAGATCATTTCGTGGGACATAATTTTGCCCTGGAGCAACATCGAAACGTGGTCCATTCAGAATTTATCCATGCAAGAACTCATGATGGTTGTTATCATTTCTGCAATTGGTATTTCAATAACTGTTGGTAAAAAGGCTAACTTCTGCAGGTATTATCTGAATAAACGGAGTCTTGAAATCAGGTGAAATGTCGATATCACTTTATGCCCCTGCAGACATAAACTCCAATCGGAAAAAAAATTGACTTCATCAGAAAATCTCCTTTCATCAAACGGTAGAAATGGATTATGAATCTGCTGTGGAGTCTGTCGAAGAACAATTGGAGTTTTGCTGACATCGATTATACCCGACGGGATTCCAGTAGGTATGACGACCCTTCCTAATGGCTTTTCAATCAGTCCTTGGGTACCAAAATGGCCTCCTACCAGGCTGGAATTTAATACTCGGGCTATGCCTCAATTTCTGGCCGGTAGGATAGTCTAGTCCGTAATTTTGATGATGAGAAGTGAAAAGACAATCGCCTTTGTTGTCAAAGTGAAAATAGCCCTTGTCAGAGGTCATTTCGTGGGAAATAATTTTGCCCGGGGGCAACATAACGTGGTTCATTGAGAATTTATCCATGTAAGAACGCTTGATAGTTGTTATGAGTTCCATAATTGACAGGAATTTGAGGTACTCCTTGTGGCTGTGAATAAATATGTTGCACCGCCTGTTGAACTGGTTGATTAATATACTGAATCTGTTGCTGATGTGACTGAACTGGTGCTGTCTGAATAGGCATTCTTCTAAAATCAGGCGGAGTGTCAACAACCTCCTCTTTCACTTCGTATCCCTGCTGTTGTTCACTCAAATTTGAGGCAAAATTGGATCCATCGGGAAATCCATTTCCATCAAACTGTCGAGACAAATCGTGAAGCTGCTGCAGTGTTCCATGTCGAGTGTTTCCTAACGATCCTGGTACCAGATTATTAATAGCACCAAAGCTTGCAGGCCAGCTTTTGGTGAACTCTGCCACTTTTCTGTTGTATTCATCAAAGAATACGCTGTCTCGAAGGACGATTCCGGTTTTGCTGCCACCAATTGTGGCGGATGGAATTCCAGCAGGTGTGAAGACGCCTCCCGATGGATTTCCAGTCAATCCTTGAGTGCCAAAATGGCTTCCAACGCTTGGGGTGTTCATTGTGTCATATAAAGACTTTCCAGCACCCGAGTTTTGGACTGAACGGTCGTGTACCCGGTCCTGGAGGCCATCTTGCTCAGTGTTACCATCTTTCCCAACGTACGCGTCTGCTTGTTGCGATAGAAGAGCTTGCGAGTAACTAGGACCACTGGGAAAATTTATTCCTGGGTTGTATCGCATATCTCGGCCTGAAGGATATTCCGCTGGGTAATCGTGATGGTGAGAGGCCGATGGACGAGGGTCTTTGAAGGTGTCGAAGGGAATATAACCTTTGCCAAAGGACAGCGCATGGGTTATCCCCTTGCCATGGGGGACCATAATGTGATTCACTTTCTCGTGGCCTTGATCAAAGTCATCACCACCGTGAGGATACTGATCTTTGGCGAAATGCAACTCTTTCGGACGGTACATCTGTGGACCATGCGAGAACCCGTACTTTTGTCCTGGAAATCCGGGATTTGGGAAACCATTTTTCTTCAAGTGTCGAAGTTGACTCCAAGGCGGCAATTGACTTCGTCGCAGGTGACGAGACCTCAAAATCACTACCTTCCTGTGGTAAAAGACATTTTTTTCATCACGGTCAATTGAAAATGTTTATATTTATAATAAAATAAATAATAATAATAAAGAAGGGAAATCTTCCACCCATACAATATTAGAACTACTAACAGCTTTGACTACATTTTAATATGTTAAAGAGAAGAAAAAAAAACAATCACGGGCTGAAGGACTTCGGTCGGTGGCCCGTTGAACGAAGAATGCATCAGTTTTAAGTGGACAAAAAAAATGTACATGGGAATACTGTAAAACTTTCGTCCAATAAATGACGTGTACATATACTACTAAAAATGGGATAATTGATTTTTGGCAAAATATAATTTGCTCCTTTCTTGCAATTCGGCTAGATCTTTGACATTTTTATAACGAGCTTTAATTATTTTTTATATGATTGTATGCCGGTTGACTTTCCTTTTTCAACTCATGATGTGAATTATATTAAATCGAATTCTCAACAGTTTCACTTATTATAGAACTATTTACAATTTTTAGAAGAAGAACTTACTTGGCATCGAGAAGCAACGGCTCGCATATCGCCAGGACTAGAAGAGTGTATATCTGATCAAGAAAAATACAACATTGTCAATTTAGTGTTTGATTTATATCAAAACGATAAAAATTGTAAGGATAATAATAGTAATCTTAATAATAGCAGCATACTTTTTGGTTGTATTCCTCAAGTACGCCAATTGGCTTTTTACTATCCCCTCCCCTTTAATCCCCATGTCATTCCTCGAAACCCCTTTAGAGTGTTGTCCGCAGCCACTCTTTCTAATGCACTACTGTATCGCATTTGCACGAGGGCTCAGGAAAACTGCGGAAAAACTGCCCGATACAGACGACTTCATTTAACTGAGTTTCTACTGAATCAGAATAAATGAGAAACTCAGAAAAACTGCCACTGCTGTCGGTTCCTTTTTGGTTGTATAATTGGCAAATATATAACATAAGCAAATTTGTCACTGGACGAATAACCATTTGTTTGTACTCATTAAGAGCGGATTAATGGCGAGAGAAGTTAATTAATTCATAATGGAATTTTTTGATTTTATGAGAAGAATAGACAACTTTGTTCATTTTATAATGAATGTTAATTTTTTTTCTCTACAATGCATTATTCTAATACTTTTGCTAGAAAAATGACATAAATTTTCTTTGCACACAAACTTTATATTAAAAGTTATGAATATACAATTTGAGTTTTCAAAATTGTCTGCGGATTCTTGTCCCTTAAATATTAAAAAATTATAAACAATAAGTACTCACCACCCACTGCATGTTAGCAGTATTCTCTGTGTTGAAATAGCAAGTTCCACGTTTCAAAGAGGATTCAAGGTTTGAGTACAGTTATCCAACGCTACCGAGAACAGGTTTTCCGGTCTTGGTGCTACTTAAGGTCAATCTAGTTGTATCAGCAGCGCTGCATCGAAGAAAAGTGAACACTATTAAATAACGAGTCAGTAACTACACAGAAAGAAATGGATAGGCGAATATAGGTGCTACTCGCAGAAAATATGGTACAGAGGTGACACATGGCTTTATTAGAATAAATCATATAAACATTTTACAGCTCACTGTACATATAGTAATCGTCACAACAATATCTGAAATATTACAATACATATTATGAATACTTCTACGTGTATAAGATCAAATTTAATAAAGCTCGTGTGTCACCCGGGTACGGGAGTTATAGTAATTCAAGAACAGAAATCCTTGTAGCTATTCTAAGATTTTTCTCTCCGTATAAAAGAATAAATACTACACCTAGATATTCATAAAATCTTAACCTCCCTAAGAAGGTTAGACCACTTTAAAAGTTAATCTACTGATAAATATTTGTAACTGTTCTTGTAAGGTGCATAAATAGGTTTGCGTAATTTTGGGCCCCATAAAACGCGTCATTTTTCAGTATTTTCCATATGTATATTGTGATGACTATCCAAGGGTTGAAATCTTACGCACAATTCATTCATAGCGTTGCCAAATTAAAATTTTTTTTTATTCAAAAATATTTATAAAAATTGAAATTATTATCCATTAAACAAGAGGCCACTAAATATTCTTCTGTTACACTTTTAATTTGGACAATACCTAGATCGAAACAATACCTATCGTACGTCTAGACACTTTACAGAAATTTTAAAAACCTTCAACCCCAAAAATGACATTGAATGACCAAATAAAAAAACCCCAAAAATGACAGGCCCTACAAAAAAGTTTGATTTTCGACGTCAAGGAAGGAATATTCTATCATTTGCTATTGAGAAGCGAATATAGATATTAAAAAATCATCCAACCATACGAGTGTTGAGAACTATGCTAATTATACGAAAGCCCTTTTTTTAAATAATGATAACTCGATTTTGTAGCCATATTTTTCAATAAGATAAACTCGTTCTTTTTTTGCAAGTTTTTGTCCTCTTCAAATCATCATTGAATGACACATTATTTTTACCATTCAGTATTTGATATTTACCCTAATTGAGTTCACACGTTGTAACACAATCTGTCTTTATAGTGACATTTGACACACTTTTCAAAAACGATTACAAAAACGGCATAATTATTTCACTAATAGTAATATTCACGCTCAAACCTCCTTAAGGGAGTTTAGTGTTGCAGCGTCTACTTACCGCAAATAACTGCATGACTGTTCGTGCTAAGACTATGTATAATTGGAGTCGGATTTTGCAGCGAAGAAATGCAGCAACACACGAGAGATTGCACGGAGATATTGTACGCTCGAAACGTGCCGCTCAAGCCGGTTCGACTAGGTGTGTACACGCTTATTCCCCTTCGACTGATCCAGATATATTGCGCCAGAACCTAGCCAGCCTCTTCTCTTTTATAGAAGATAAAAAGAGCACCGAAGCTGTTGCTCTGTATCCTCCCACCTTAATTCTCGCGGCACGTCGATAGCCGACAGGGTTTTACACTCTTTTTGACGATAAAATCGTAGACGCATAATAATTACAGGCTGCGAGAGAGTACATCAGCTACACATGCACACAACGCCTAAGAATAATAAACTTAATACATACTCGTGACTTCACACCCATCCCATATGCAAAACCTTGTTATTAACGCCTTCACTCTTATTCTCTACGGAATTCGATCGGTTCAGCTCGTGTTTCTATCGATCACGCACCAAATGCACAAAAGTGAAACCGAATATTCCATCGTGCAACCGAAGTGAGCGCAATGCAAGCTGCACTCACTTTTCACAGAAAAGTTTCGTTGAAAGTCAAACGGAGCAATGTTTGAGTCGTCCTTTTTGTGCAGCTAAATTTATTGCGGTCTTGAAAAAAAAAGTATGTCGCAGTCGTGACAAGGCAACGATTTGTGGACGGATGAAATATTAAGGATGGACAGGCGGTGGTGCCAAACGCGAATTTCAGAGAAAATTGTAACATTTCTCGGTAGGATGAGAATCTGAAAAAAATCGAAAATGGAGAAGGTGCTGAAAAAATTGATTTTCCATAATAATGATTCTATATAATTTTCCGTATGAACCAATTGATGCAAAAAAATTTTCACAAATCATCCGTCAATCTAATTTTTTTCATATGAGTATGATTTGTTAATTGTTTTCGGATATGTATAATTTTTTCAGAACCTTGTGTGATTTTGGAAATTGCGTTTTTTAGTATATTTAAAGTTTATTTTAGAATTTACTTGATCAATTGTGTTCAGGGCTTAAGAAATTACACAAAATTCTGAAAATATTCATACGTATACAGAAAAATGAACAAAATATTTTGTTCGATTATTTCAATTTTTTTCAAGAATTTTCAAGGAGTGTTCAAGATTTTTTTTAAGCTCACGTTTGTCGGAAACTTTACCGCTCGTACATTCTCAACCAGTCGGCATTAGATTGAAAATAAAAAACCGGGTCGTTTCTTAATATTCTTTTCTTATGAAAGTATCGGGATTTCTAGGTCAAACACATCAAGCGTGTTTTTCAAGAAATTATGGTTTTCATATTGTCACCGGAAATATCTCAAAAACCTTCTAACTGATTTCCTCGAAGTAAATTTCAAAGAACTTCAATCATAAACTTTTGTTAGGCTTCGGTTTTTTCTCTAATAAAAAAAACAAGACGTATCTTATTAAGAAAATTGTTACGCTCAATTTAAACTAACGTTATTTAAAAAATCAAGTATTTTGAAATTGGATACGATGTGTCACGGATAAAGATCGATATTTATTTCAATACGACATTTAGTTTTTTCAATAGTTTTTCCGGTGAAGAAAAACCACTTCAGCATTTATTTTTTGACTACCTTTTAACTTTTCCTCATCCCGCCATTTTTTATAAGAATTCATTGAAACAAATTGTGAATCGTTTGCAAAACATATACTTTTATTTATAAGCAAAAACCCTGACGTGATACCCTTAACACCTCTCTCCATTGAAAAAATCCTGGAAATCCATCCACTTTATTTTCTACCTTCTATGTTTCATAAAATTGACTTCAGGATATTAAATAATATAAGATTGTTAACTCCTCTGACTCTCTTACCAATGTTATTTAACGCCTGAAAAATCTTGAAAATGTTTCATAAACAAAATAAATGTATGTATGGAGTGTAAGAAAACCGTTAAGTGTGTAGAGAGAGGGTTAGAATTACGTCCTTACTCAAACAACAATGTAAGGAATCCAAAAGCCTGTGGTTATCTGTCCAGTTAAATTACTGTCCATGTCAGACAAACACGTGACTAGACCATGAATCTCAATTAAATAAACCGTTTGTTTTATGCACGTATTCATTACAGCACCGTACAATATTGCACATAGCAATTATGGAGCGATAGAACTTTTTTGCATCGCTACTGTTATACTCTTTAAAACTATGCTAATTAACAATTTAATAATTGTGCCCTTTCTTTTCTCGGAACGTTGGAGAAATTGCGATCTATTATTTCGCGAGCAAACGTGAAAAAAAAATCCGAAGAATGACGGCAAACCACGAAAGAAAAGTATGTGTAGTACGCAGCAAATTATTTTACTCAGCGTTGTCAGAATTAACGTAGGTGTACACGTTTCTCGCTAAAATCGCGAGACAGACTGTAATCTTCCGTTCTCCTGTCGGTATATACTTACACGTCGTCGCGACTTTATCTCTCTTAAGCGCACCTCTAATACTGCGCTCACCCGAAGTGAAAACGACTTGCGCTCACTCGTTCATTTCACGCTTTGCGATTCCCCGACGACTTAAAACCGACCGCGACGTCCGCTTTCTAAGTGCGGATCGTAAATTGCCCTTCTGCTTTTTTCAACAGCATTGTATCCGTACATCCAACAGGCTAACATTCGAAAAGACAAAAAAGCTTTTAGGCGCTATAAATAATTAGTCATGAAGCGATGGTAAAACAAGAGGAACTTCGGATGTGGGACGTATTCGTTTTTTACTGTCGATTAAGGAGGTCCATGTTTTTAAAGTCGATTGAGGTCATTTTTCTTTTAATCCTGTTGCTAAATTCATGTAACTTCACTGGCGCATTTACGAGACATTGACTGTTGGGTTAAACATACCGATTAACCTTGATTTTATGGTGTGCTAACGAGAAATCACGTCGTCAGTCTTCATGGTCAATTTACGACTCTAATGTCTTCATCAAGGACATTCGATATGTTGTCGTTGAGTATTAAAACAATGTTAAGCCTTCAAAAATTTTAATCCCATAAAAGTTCCATTTATTCGTTGGCGATTTTAGAGGAAAAAAAAATTTGGTTCAGCTGATCCTTACAGGAAAAAACTATTGTTTTAATCGTTTTCAATGAAGTATTGAAAACTATTGAAATAATGCGAAGTATTGAAAACTATTGAAATAATGCGAAGTATTGAAAACTATTGAAATAATGCGAAGTATTAAAAATTGATTGTAATTAATTGGTCTCAAAAATATTTTGGCGACACCAATAGTTTTTTTTTCTGTGAAGAACGGAATCGATATAGAAAGTGAAAAAGAATAAATTTTTTTCCCAAAAACGTTATCTGGCACTGAATAAGTTCAAGTTATGTGAATGTGAGTTCAATTGTGTGACTCTCGATGAATAGGAGTTATGAGAATCTGAGTTGGATTATGTGACTTTCAGTAAATAGGAGTTATGAGAATCTGAGCTGAATCATGTGACGTTCAGTAAACAGGAATTATGTGAAACTGAGTTGAATTATGCGATTCACACCAAATAGGATTTATGTGATCTGAGTGAATTAGAGCTTAAAGGTGCTTAACATATTAGTATTCCATTCAAGTTAAGCCATTGAAACAACTTCAAAGGTACAAAAGCGACACATTAAAAAAAATGGAACTAGATTTTTAAATACTGTTTGACAAACTTTTATATTGAGTATTCACATTAAAAATCGCCTGACATACTTGACCCGTTGAACGAAGATTGAAAATAAAGGCATTTTTATAAAACAAATCTAAATGCCGTCAAACTCAACAGCAAAAAAAAAACAAATTCACGAAATTGAAATTGTTGAATTGACCATGTTAAACGTCTTCATCGTGAATGGAGCTCACGACTGTGAGTTTGTTGACTCCAACATTTCCTCTTACTTATTAAAAAAATTTCGTAGTCACACCCAGTCGTCAAGAGTCTTCAGAAATGACTGAAACACCACTTACACTTTTGTCTATTTCGTTTTCCCTCAAGCCCCTCTCCTGGACCACTGACCATTACTATGGTGAGGCGTAACTTCTCGAAGAAGCAAATCCCCCACTGCCTATTCGCAGCCCACGCGTAACATTGCATTTTCCTTTACTTATTAATAATTTACAGATAGCACCTTTCTATCTTCGGCCTGTAAAATCATTAAATGCACGAACGAAAGTGCTCCGACAACATCTTCGCCTCCGAAGCTGTTCTACAAGTTCAAGAATCTATACAGTAGATAATCGGCGAAAAATATAAAAATAAAAATATATATAACGAAAGTAAAATCGGCGGATCGCCGCAGCGGCGAAAGGAGACCACTTTTTCTCAGTGTGAATGTATATACCTACTGTTTTACAACCTTCCGGATTCATCACCGCTGAATCCTTCAGACTCGTTCCTTTCACGTACCTTTCGAATGGCTTTATGTCATTTTTGTTCAACAATTCAAGTCAACACAATCACAATTCTCTTCTGAATCGCTGAGTGATTATAGAGGAAGATATATATATCTGAATAATTATGAGCTCAGAATTGAGTTAAAATATTTGATGGTAGTTATAAACAGTTATTCAGTATATCTTCATAGCTTCTCTTCCAAGTTCTACGGTTAAGCTAAGTGGAACTATTAACAGCAATTGTAAGTTTTAGCTCAAAGCGAAGAGATATTTGTTAGTTTAACTAAAAACGCTGAGACTGTCTCCTAAAATAATTTTCATGTTTATACTAATTATGATTAGTTTAAATCAAGCGCTGATATATGATTACATACATCGTTATAAAAATATGAACTATTACAAGACAATTTTTTTCAAGTTATAGTATCTAAGATACTGATTTAAAAAAAGATATAGTGTTTGAATAAATATCATGGTTTATTTTTCAAATATCTATTCGTATATTAATGTACGAATTAGTATGGATGTAACCAATATCTTTTTTTGCAATCCAGTCAAATGAATTTATTATAGCTATTGTAGCTATACATAAATTTTCTAGCAAAAAAGAAATATTTACGATCTTTTCTATCGGTACATCGTCTGGCCAATAAATCTGTGCATAGGTAATAAAATTCGTAATATTTTCCCGCTTTCGAAAATTCTTCGGGGTTTCCGCGCGATTATTCCGAGTGAAGGATGCTAGATGAAACGACGGTGAAAGGGGTTGCTGCTTTTGCTCCTGCTGTTGCTGCACGCATTGCCTCTCGCCCGACGCTCCGGTGATCTTGATCTTGGGCGTCTACCGAGGCGTAGCCCTCGCACGGGGATTGGCGGTTTGCTCTGAATCAACAAAAAGAAACAAGCAACAATGTAGCATAGTTCTTAAGTGCGCTCGTTGTAATTGCAATGTGACTCTATATGAATGTTTGCTTCATGTGCTGGAAGTCCGGGGCTAGTTGGAACACAAAATGAGTTGAAATTCGCTTCGCAGCAGTCAAATCAGAGCCAAATTTTAAAAAAAGTTTTTACTTAGGAGGTTAAAAGCTTATGAGGCACCACAGCTCAAAATTTGGAATGCTTTTCTTTCTAAATTACTCAAAATATAAAGCTCAAATTTTGGAAAAATGTGCGGACGGATGACAAAAATGGGGCCTAAGTATTAAAACACAATGGAATAATTTCTTTTCAAGCGTAATGTATTGATACCATATTTGTATATTACGATCCCCTGTATTAAAATACAATGGAAGATTTTTTTTTAAATGCGTAATGTAATACCACATTTGTATGTTACTAATGAGTTACTGGATAACCCTAGCAATCATGGCGACTGTCGAAGTGACCATGGAAGTAACGTTCATAGAAGTTGTTTTTGGCACAGTAGAAATACTGGAAATGGTAAAAATGACCCCGAAAAGACTCAACCAAAAGGATGTTATAGTTACTTTTTCGTCGCTGGAATCAATAACTTACTGTCAAATCAACTTTACCGCCAAAGGGTCATCATGAGGCAAGTTATTGGTTCCAGTAACGGAAAAGTAACCATAAGATTATTTACGTTTGATTATTCGACGATCATTTAGACCATTTTCGAAAGCTTTTTCTGTGTGAAAAACAACTCCCATACAAAGTTATTTTTATGTTTGTTCGACAGTTGTTTTTTCGGAAAAAATGAAAATTAACGTAATCGATAGGGAAGTCTTTTAATATACCGCTTATTAAAAATCTAAATATGTATTGGAAATTTCAAAAGCAGTATCTGGTTTCTACATATAAGCGATTCTACCGAAATTTAGGCACCGAAAATTCTATTCGTGAAATTTTTTTTAAAAAACTTCACAAAATTTAAATACGATAAAATAGGAGTCTAAAAAGATATTAACATTTTTAATTTTTCTTTGAAATGTCTTTATCTTGGGACGATTTCATCGTACATACAGTGATGAAAGGGGAAATAAGTGGAATTTTATGACCAACAAAAAAAGTTAACATAGATTTATATGGGACATTTTAACTTAAATTAACGGAAATTTGCCGAAAAAAATATCGACAATATATTTTTTTCACCGAAGGTACCGCTACTCTTTAGCCGAATGGTTTTCCTGTTCGAACAACGAAATTTTAAGATTTTTTTAGAATGGTATTCGGAGTTTCTGGCCATTTTGAAGGCTGAATCATTTTATCCCAAACCTTTTTTTCCCGAAAACATATATATACATATATATTACTAACGGATTTTAAGAACAATTTCTGTAATATGGCAAAAGTATAAGAATACTATCACGATAACATGATGGGATTTCAATGATTTTACTGTGAAAATGCTTATAAGTTTTCAACGATTTGTAATCCCATAACAAAAGTCGTTCTTAACATTCGTTATTCATATACATAATTCAAGGAAATCAATTTGGCTCAAATATAGCAAGGCTTTCACAAAAAAAAAAGAAATTTTAAAAATGATCTGACCTTCGAAATGGCCGAAAACTCATATATAGAACTTAAGAACATTCATTCGACTGGAAAATAGCCGACAGAATTCAGAAAAAAGTAGAGATACCTTCAGTCAGAAAAAAATGTTAGTGGCTGAATTTCGGTGGAATAGCTATGATGTATATTAATTCAGCACCATTTTTTTTACACTTGCGCTGCCCATTATAAAAAGTTCTTTGCATTCTAAACAAAACTTATAGCAAAATAAATATTATTATCCTTATATTCATATACATGTTTGCTTCTTATAGCAAAATAAATATTATTATCCTTATGTTCATATTCATTTTTGCTTCGCTTCAACTTGTCCCGAGGCCGCCCCAACTTATCTCGTAGCATCGCACTGTTAAGTTGGAACATTTCGCCGGTTCATGAATTATACGTTGCTACAGATAACGAAGGCCATAAAGAGTGTTAAAAATTACACACAATGTAACAAATCGGGTGTACGCCATAATGTTTGTATTTTCGATGCAAATCATTAACAACATTTTCGAAAAAATGATAAATCACGGCGTGTCAATTAGCCCCGGTCTCCCTGATGCTAGGTGTGCGGTCAGATGAAAACGTGGGCCGGCCTGGAGAACGTTGGGGTACCACTTGGTTCTCTCTCGAGTGGCTAATAGCTGTTCTTAAGCTCTGCAGTTGTATCCTTGACTCCATCCAGGCTCTGGGATGGTCTGCTTCTTTTTTCCAAACCGACCAGCCATTCAAGAGCTGCAGAAGCTGTTCCTATTTCACTTCCTTCCTTCCTTCCTTTCACGGTAATGCATTTGTTTGGCTAGAGATGGTGGTGAGGTTTACTACATGTTCTTTAATGTGGGTAGATAGTTTTATACGTTTATGAGTGTGTTTGTTTGTTGGAGGCATTGGGGTATATGCGGCTTCCTTTCGTCAGTTTCCTCTCTCTACTGTCTCTCTATGTATGATACACATAACTATATAAAAGGAGCTTGCTGTTCGGTTTGCAGTTACAGATCAAACAGAATCGCGCCAAGTGCACAGTGATTAAGAGAGTTTACGTACGAGAGCAGGAGCGACAAGATGCCAAAGCTCGCGGTGAGTCTTGTCAGACTTTTAAAAAAATCACGCAGACAATACAGATGTTTTTTTTTCATTTTTATCCCATCGCCGAAAAATGTGACGTCAAAGAGTGTCATTTAAAAAATGTAGTAAAGGAAGTAAGAATCAGTTGATAAGAGTTTGACCTGGCGAATAATTCAGATAAATTTAGTCTGCTGTATTAATGAAATTTTGCAACCTTTCTGATCGTATCAAGCCAAACAATTTTGTTAGTGTAGCGTTATTTTCTGGCATAATGTGCAAAATATAAAAGTGACTTGATTTTTTTTAACACTGCAGCTGTTCATACTCCTGTCCTGTGCAGCAATTCTGGAATTGGTGGAATCTGGTGGTCATGAACATGGACAGTAAGTTGAGAGCGTGAAAGTGAACTGCTGAAAAGAAGTTTTTGGGTTTTTATAACATAGTGATTACACGACTTGTTTTTGTCTGGATGGAATACGGCGATGAACCATATTCTATCTAACTCATCTTTAGATGTGGATTGAAATGTGTTCTACGTTTAATTAATTATTGTTATAATTACAATATTAACCCTAGCAATCTTGACAACTGTCATTTCTAGCTCACTTAGCGAGAAAACTACCGTCAATCCATGGCGTTGTTTTTTTTTTTTTTTTCAAAAACAAAACCTAAATTGGTCATAATGACTGTAAAAACAAACGTTTACCGGAAAATGACCGGATATAAATTTTATGAATAGTGGTTTTCACAGTCATTTAAATGCATTAACTTCCGAAAAAACGATCGAATATTTTTTTTACGCTGTCGAATTTACAGTCGACACGACCTATTTTCAGGTTCCTTTTTTTGTTGAGAAAAACCAGCCGGTCGTTTTTACGTTAAACCGGTGATTATTGAGATTGCTATGGAAATTCTTCGAAATTGTTGACTGTTTTGGCTCAAAGTCCTTATTGTACTTAAGGTAAACGACTCGCTACGTGCTAGTCAAATCAGTCCTAAATTTTGAACAGCATTTCTACAAATTATCGTGGGTCAATTGATGGTTTTAAAAGCTAATTTGAGCAGCAGCGTGTGTGCTTAAAATGTGAATACATCCACAGCTACGGTTTGTAAGGAAAATACACTGATATATGCAAATGTTCGATGAAATGTTTCTGTCATCCAGTTCTATATTAAAAAACCATAATATTAGTCCGATTATAACAAGTAATAAATTATTTTGTCTATTGAAAGATGCTTCAACGATTTAACGAAACGCTTTTTCAGTAGAATTATTTTTTTTAAAGTTACAAGCATTTGTATATCTGATGTTAAGTTAAGCTAGATAAACAGACGGTTGTAATTTTTGTACAAATGATACTAGTGAAACATTTATTCCTTAAATCGTTAAAGCATTTTTCAACGAACAAACTGAGCTATTGCTCGTCATAATCGGACTAATATTATGGTTTCATATAATATATAACTGGATGACAGAAACATCTTATCGAACATTTACATATATCAGTGTATTTTCTTTACAAATCGTGGTTGTATCTATATGTATATATTAGGAACACGCGCTTCTGCTCAAATTAATTTTCAAAACTGTCCGATAAACCACGGTAATTTGTAGAAATGCTTTTTAAAATTTAACACTGAGTGTCAACTGTCACATTCGAATATGTCAGGCCTCATAAATATACTATTACTGTTCCTAAAATATATAAAAAATATTTTGAGTTAGTAGAGTCATTTTACCCGTCACATTTTTCATTTTCTGTTAAGATTCGAGTAATCTTGGATAATAATAATTATTATTTATTGGAAAGAATAAGTCTATACCTTCCAATGGCCCATTTCCTAAGAAGTGAAGTTTTAATAAGTTGAACACTTTTCAACACCTTACTTCAGTGCTAAAACACGGTGATAAATAGTTCTGACAACGAATTTGCACCAAATAAATTATTTTCAGTTAAAAATAATATTATGATTTTTGTATACGAGCACCCGGTATAAGATGACTTATCCATGAACAAATATTGCTTTTTTAAAAGTCTTAGAGAGGGTGAAAAAATATCAGCGCCCCTGTGCTCCTAAATTAGATTTTTATTCTCTGACGCCGTAAAAGTTGAAAGTTTGTGAGATACGCTGAAATATGACGGTAAAGTAAAAATGTTCAGATCAGCATATGGATAAAGTAGTTTTGTCTCACCTGTGGCAATGATGCCCAATATACCGTGTCCAATTTTGTCTAATCTTCCCCTGTCTCTTCTTTTCTCTCTCAAGCCGCCACGTTATTATTCACGTGCCGTACAAGATCAAGACGATCAAGCACACGCATACGATAACGAAGCACATACATCACAAGGACGAAGGAGACAAGTACGAGGTTCTCGGTTACACGGTAGGTAAACCAATAGACTTGGGCCACGACTTAGGGGGTCACGGCGGCCACGACTTCGGTGGACACGATTTCGGCGGCCACGATTGGTCCGGCGGTGGTGGCGGCGGCGGTGGCGGCGGTCACGATTGGTCCGGCGGTGGGATCGGCGGTGGCGGCGGCGGTCACGATTGGTCCGGCGGTGGGATCGGCGAAGGTCTCAAGGGTTACGAGGGAAGTTTTGACGGTGGACACATGGGAGGCTACGAAGCGTCTGAAGGCGGAGCTGAACTCGGTGGACACGAGTTCTCCGGAGGTTATGGGGTTCACGAAGAATACGGGGGTCACTAAAACCTAACTTAACCTAATTTTTATTTCATAATCCCTCCACGACTCCTCCCGTAAATAAGCCTTAAGGACAATGTTAATTCCTCTCGTTTTAACCTCCTCATTCCTTACTGCCATTTTTTCAATTCCTTCTCCTAATCATATTCCTAAAAATAGACCAAAGCCCGTACTTCGTACAGTCGACCCTACATTCGACATTCCTTCGCAACAGAAGAAGAAACCATCACGTTACCATTTCCTAGTCTCTCGAGACCGTAATTTTTGTTACTTGTTGAATATTTTTATAATTAAAAGCGTTTTCTACAAAACCACGACTACAGCTCGTTTAATTGTATGTTATTAAGAAGTTGTGTGTACTAATTAAAAGTCTGCGAACGGCAGAGAAAGTGTCGGTATGTTAAGGATGAAGAGAAGACATGACGTAGCAGAGACAGTTTTGCTATTTTTTGTATAAAATTTATTGTTAAGAAAAACATAGAAGTATAGTAGATACACGCTTAGGATATTCAGACACTCCGTTCCTGGAGTGTTAAGTCAAAGTTAACACTTAATACTAACCATCGGATTTCGACCCGAAAAAAGGCGACCACCATTTTTTTTTTGCATTAACTTACTATTTTCGATTGAGTATCAAATTTTCTAATTGGAGAATATCTCCAAAATAGCCGGGTTATTTTTCTGGAAATCTAAAAGGAAATTCTACGATTTTTGCAGCGTGTTTTTATAAATAAAATAGAAAATTTCTTGGAATCCGAAGGTTCCAAATCGTTTCACGACCAATTTTCAAAACGATTACGCTTAAAATGTGAACACAAAATCCTGAATATTCTCTACACACTGTAGATTAATTTTTCAGCGTTTTGTAGAAGAAATTAAATTAACTAAGCTTTTGAAATAAGATTTACATCGCTTTCGATAAAGTCAAGTTCTTTCGGGAAAACCCGAAGCATATTTTTTTCTAGCCCTCCATAGTCACTGTCACACTGTCTGATGGCTGTACACGTATCACGGAGTTAATTACTTTTTCAGAATGTTGAAAAAATTTCAAGTTGACCAGTAATGATTTTTCCTTGACATTCCCAGAGAAATATTTACCAGGATATTAAAAGCCCAAACCTATATTTTCATCGAAAATAGTTACGAAATCAAAAATGAATCATTCCATAAATGTCACACTTTCTTCATTCTTCTAATTCCAGTTCTTCAGAACTTCTCATTAATTAATTTTACAGTATTAGCCATATCACCAAATAGCATCACCAATTTAGCCACTCGGGTTGAGTCACGAAATTCTTGAAAAAAAAATTCCATCCCTCCAACAGAGGGTCAACTAATATCTATTACCTTATCATCATCCTCGCGGTAAGATACTCGTCACCGACGTACCTATAGCTGTCGCGATTGTGAGTATCGTCGACTTCTCTGCTCTCCATCGAAACAGCCTCATGAGACTCCTCGTTTTTGTCGTCGTAGAAATTGCTCAATTCATTTGTGTAGAGATGTCCAGTCTCGGAATGAAGACGCTTGCTGTGACCTTCGTCGTAAGTGTTTTTGAAATTTTCGAGGTTATCTTGCTCCGGTTCGTCTTCAACTACGTTTTCTTGCACGGCATATTGAGGAGGATAGGAATATCCTGTTACACCATTGCGAAAAACACTTTTCACCGGAAGCGGATGATTTCCCGGACGATAATGATCACCGATCGACTGGTAATTCGTCCTGAAATCGTCGTAGTGCGGCACCGGAGGTTCGGGATGCTTCCGATAGAGGGAAGGGTATGCGTTATCGATTGGATGCGCAGAAGGTCCGGGAGATGTAATCAGGCCGTCGAAAGGCGTCACGTATCCTTCGTTCTGAACTTGAAGATGATGATGATGTTGTTGAACGTTTTGCGGTGGCTTTCCGCTCTGACCTTTGACGGCCAAGTGATGTCCTCTGTCGTACCTATCGCCGTGCTCGTTGTAATCTTTGTAACTGCTCCAGATGTTCCAATCCTCGAGATGAGACTCGACGTGGTCGTTCTTCTTAGGCGGCGCTTTTTTCTTCGGTTCGTACACGTGGATGAACACGGTCTTCGTGTGTACATGATGCTTTATTATCTCTGGCACGTAGATCTTGAAGTGAACACTGGGAAAGTTAAGAATGGATTATTTATAAGAGAATTGAGTTGTTGTTTTTATTGTTTTCTTGATGACGAACTTTCGATGGTATTTCAGACCGAGGAAGACGTCAAATAACGGGATTGAGTATTTATACAAGTGAAATGGACGTTTATAATTTTTACCCATCATAACTATGTGTAATTATTATAGGTTTTTTCATTTATCACCTTATTATGGATAATTTAGATAAATTAGTGTTTGAAAGACTGTTCTAATATTTAGTAGGCAGAATAATCCATAATCATTGAGTTGTGAAAATATTTCAAATGTATTTTCATGCCTGCCATTAAAAATATCAATAATTCATTATCATTTCTCATTTCCTGAATTATTAATCGACGAACTTTTGGTGAGTCAATCAACTAAATTTTCATTGTCTTCAAATAAATTTTACAACAATTATATTTCATTAAATTTATCAATATCTTGCGAACCTGCTCCCATCATTGTTATACTTTTATACTTTAACATTTGTAGAATGTTCATTTTCTGCATTAAACATTACCTATCACTTGTCTTACCGTGTTATACAATTATTTACAAGTACAACTAGAGCCTATTGTGAAATTTTCCTGAAAATTTGACGTGCTTCATGTTCTGAATATGAACAAAATAAAATAAGCTATTCACTGATATCTATGTTTCAATATCGTATATATTTGCTTACAGCAGGTAAGTACTCACTGTTCTTTTTCATCTCCCGAAACTATTGTTAATTTACACTGCAGAGCCAATAGAAAAACGGTTACAAGTCTCTGCAAAATTAAACGTATAGCTTAAATTAAACATATTCTTTAATGCACACAATCACGTTCACCCGTTCGTCACTATCGTGGTTTACCATTGTAAGAGTGATTCTACACTTTGTCAGACCCACTGCAGATGAATTTTAACTCTTCAACGTCTCGGAGACGTTTGAGAGCGATCTGGAGGTTCACCGTTTATATTGCATCGTTTTTTGTCGCTTCTGGCGACACTACTTCACTTTATCATCACGAATTTCTTGTGAATATTGTTCGTGTACTATAGGATTCAGCAGGAGGTTCCGGATGATGAACACTTTCTCACTCGTCGCATCTTGTATACGTTGTATCTTCACGCCGATATGCCTGACTTCTCGTGAGTAACGCAGAGCGCATTGTCATAGAAATCGATGGGGTATTTTATTGGTCCATGGCGACAATGCGGTTGGTTGTAATCTGTGAAATTGATACTGCGTTTTCACCTTGATACATTTTATATCTTCTTCGCTACATTTAATGCACGACAGCTTGTCTGTTGAGGGAACGACAAAAACTGCAGAAGTAACAAAGACAAAATGAGAGTGAAGCGACTTTTTTATGATAACTAATCTGGAACAAAGGACTGGCCTGGATTGAGACGCATCGTTATTTTTATTAGTCTTTGGCTAAAGAATTATTAATTATCGTGATTTAGCTTCGTCGATTACAGCCTGTGATATTTTTAATGGAAGTTTTTCACAATTCGTAACTCGAGGTCTGAGTCAACCAATGCCGAAGATTCCGTTGTTATTGATTTTCCTATAAGAGAAAATTTCGAACATAAAAAACTTTGTATGTATTCTTGTCCCTTCTAATTGTTTCATCAGTTCGTAAAATTATAAAAATATCTCTGGGTTCTTTAGATCCATTAGGTTTCACAGGTTCTTTGTGTCCATTAGGTTATATAGGTTCTTTGAGCTCTCACGTCCTTTGGGTTCTTACGTCCTTTGGGTTCTTTGGGTTCTTTAGGTCCGTTGATTTCATTTCTTTAGTTCCGCTAGGTCTTTTAGGTTCTTTGGATTCATTAGTTTCTTTGGATTCGTCAGGTTATTCGGGTTGCTTAGGTTTTTTAGGTTTTTTTGGTCCGTTGGGTATTTTAGGTTATTTGGGTTTGTTAGGTTCTCTAGGTTCTTTAGGTTCTTTGAGTTCGTTAGGTTATTTTGGTTCTTTAGGTTCTTCAGGTTCTGTAGGTTCTTTAACATTGAAATTTTCATATTTTTGTCCTCTGTTTCATCAGTTCGTAAATTGCTTCATCAGTTCGTAAATTGCTTCATCAGTTCGTAAATTGATGAAGCAATCAGAATCAGGCTGTGGCGGTATTTTTCCACGATTTTCACGATTAAATTTACTAGTAAAAATATCGTCCGGTCTGATTGTTTCATCGCTCTACGAACTGATGATGCAATTAGTACGGGCAAGAATTCGAATATTTCAATGTTTAAAATTTTGCCGTATGGGAAAATCGATAACAACACACTGTATAAAATGCAAGTAAATTCAATATACAAAGGGATATATAATTTACGAATCGGGTATATGAATTCCATTTTAATATACTTTTATTGTAAATTTGATAATCGTATTTGGATTCTACGATACCGGTATCTGAAAAGTATAGTACGTCTGTATCGATTAAACTGTTAATAGACCCGTGAACGAAACTTAATATACAGTTTAGGACACTTCATAACCAAGCTAAAATTTAATGCACATTTGCATAGTAAATATAGGATACCAGTTCTTGAAATTTACTGACCTTCGTTTGAAAGAAAATACACCAGTGCTTCTGAACAATATTAATATTGTTCAGATTATTCAGTTTATATTATTAATTAATATTAAGAAACGTTTCTCGCAAATGATTGTTCGCCGTTCTGTTTATAAGTACGTGCCATTGTAAGACACCATCCGTCCATGTACTGACGAGAGGTTTTCGCACTGTCGTTTCTGAGGGGTCATCAGTGACTCAGTAAAAATAAAGCCAGCTGTAGCGGCTAGGATTACCAAAGTTACGTTGTGTCTTCATGCAACTGCAATACAGTGCTCATGCATTGGCATGAGTAGCTGCGAACAACACTCTCAAGAGCCTCTATGAAGGAAAGAAGTGAGGGGTAACGTAAAAGCCTAAATAGCACATACTCAGGTAAATCCCAATGAAAAAAAAGTAGAACCTTGCTAAATAGTTCCCCAGTATTTTTCGCCTTCTACAAAGCTAGCTCTATGAGGAAGTATGTTGATCAATTTTGGCTTCCTCATAGAGGAAGCTTTGTAGAAAGCGAAAAATAATGAGGAAGCAATGTTATAAAAATTCAAAGTGACGTTAAATTTGTACCGCTCCACCGATTTATGTAAAATTGTTACTCAAAAATTGGTTAATAATAGTCCATATGTAAACTAAATTGGAACCCGATACCTAGTAATTTACATGAGCAAGAACTCGAACGAGATTTTTCAAATAATTAAAAATGCCATAAAATTTGAACCACCCGACCGATTGAAGTCAAATTTATCTCAAATATCTTTTTAAATGGTCGTTTGAGTGTGAAGAAAATTTAAGACAAATCTGTGCAAAATTGCGGAAATTTGTTTGTTTTTAAAGCTTTTTATTTCTTTTTGTTCACCAAAATCGAAGTTTTCTGTAATTTCAACAGTTCATTGGACAAATCTTAATTGGAAATCAATAATCGTGAAATCATATCGGCAATTGCAGCCGGATATCTCAGAATTTGCACGAGTTATAGTACTTGCAGACATTTTTGAAAAAATTCAAATTGTAATAAGATCATAACGGTTCGACAGATACTCGCAAAATTTGGTACACATATTGTTTTACGGGTAATCCATTTATATACATACAAATTTCAGCCCAGTGTCTTTTTAATTGCGTTAGTTATAGCGTGAAAACGATTTTTTCAAAATTTTTAAAATGCTGTAAAAAAAAAATGCAACCGATTCGCGTCAAATACAATTCCAAACTTTGTTATATGATAACCTACTTGAGTGCCAAATTAGAAGAAAATCCGTAGAAAATTACGACAGTCGTGGTGCGTACAAGGAAATCTGCAAACACACACACACACACACACACACACACACACACACACACACACACACACACACACACACACACACACACACACACACACACACACACACACACACACACACACACACACACACACACACACACACACACACACACACACACACACACACACACACACACACACACACACACACACACACACACACACACACACACACACACACACACACACACACACACACACACACACACACACACACACACACACACACACACACACACACACACACACACACACACACACACACACACACACACACACACACACACACACACACACACACACTTCGTAAAAACCATTTTTTTCGATGGCTCAGACCATTTTAAGTATCCTGATAAGAAAATCTCGGAAAATAGTATATTACGCCACTAGACAGCGAAAGTAGACTATGTCCAACCGCGTGTAAGACGACCCGAGCCGAAGGCGAGGGTGGTAAACACGCGGTTGGACATAGTCTACTTTCACTACCGAGTGGCGTATACTATTTTTCACCATATCTGCAGCGGAAAGTTCGAATTACGTAAAACCCCTAGGACGGGAATTCGAACTTTCCGCGCAGGTATGGTGAAAATTTTTTTTCACGAAAACAAAGCTTTCTCTATGAGGGAGCAATAAATATAAAGCAATGCTTTAATTTTACTTCACAGAGGTTATACAATCCAGCGCAGGTACAGTAAATTCCAAGTACAATAGTCCATTACTTCCTATAAACGCCGCTTGCGATTTTACAGAAGAGTTTGGAAAATCAAAAGCCAAGCAGTGATTCATAATATTCAAAACCGATCGCTTATTTTCACTATGCCAGTATTGATTTATCAATGACGAATATATCTGAAAATTAATATACGGTATATGCATCGAAGCTTTATATACCGGTATATTAATTTTCAATCAAAAATTTTTTACAGTGCAGAATCTTCGGCATCGGTTGACTCAGTGCCGGCGTTGCGAATTGCTAAAAATTTCCATAAAAAATATGACAGACTGTAATCGACGTTTGAGACGTATCTTCAATAGCATAACTTTTTAAATAGCTGGCTCAGTCAACTGGCGCGTTATACTCAGTTGATTGAGACAATTATTGACCAAATAATTGTTCTTAATTAATATACTGTTTCTCCATTATTGTTTGACAATTATATTAATTATCTTTATTTTGACGAATATTCTCATTTGAGATCATGCTCAATTACAGTGAGAATAATAATTTATCCGTGCAGCAAGGTCTTATTTAAGTAATGTCCAACGAAACTTAAGAGTCAGGGATATTTTCAAACACTTCTCGATGAAATAAGGATCGTAAAAATATCAATCATATTCAAGGTACTGGAAAGATAAATTTTGCATGATATTATTTGGAAAATTTTATTAACGAATTAATAATAAATAAAAAATTATCGAAAAAATCACTTATTAAACTGATTTTTTTCCAACTGGAAATGGTTTAATCATTTTTCTTAAGACGTACAATTTTCTTCAGAACTTTGTATAATACTTCTAAGCATTTTTTTTCTATCATAGTATCTTATAAGCAGCGACTGTTTATTGTTAATATAAATTGTTCACCATATGTGACTGTTCTCTCGATGATCGCTATGGATTCAAAGCTTGCGAAACCGTAGTCCAATGTGAATTTCACTACTGTGAATCTTTTGCAAATATCCACTGTAGCTCCTTAATTAATTAATTAATTAATTAAGTATGCCCACGATCAACGGATATTTATAGAATGAACGTCGATGGCAAGTTCGGTTTTCATACACAATTAGTTACTTAGTATAACCAAACTTAAGGTTTTTTACATATGCAACAATATTGATATACAATAATTATTTTTTATGTTTTTAATTTTGTGATTTACAAATCAAAGTGCATTATTTTGCGTTTTCACAGAGGTATTTTCTCATTGACCTGCTATCTGTACGTTTGTGCTCCTAAATGTGCATATGTTATTTGAAATGTATTTTACCGACAGTAAATTGTTGAGGGGAAGGCAGGTTTTCTGAGTTTCTAATGTATTCTAATACAGTAGAAACTCAGTTAAGGCTTACATACATCGAGGATTTTCAAAAAATCGATTTTTTACAGATTATTATTCCTTATAGTCTTAGGCGTATTTCTGTGTAAGTTGATTGCAAAAATTCCCCATAGATCAAAAGTTATTGAAGAGAATGTGACTGCCCGACGAAAGGGTCTAACGCACGCCTACTTGCGTAGAGTTGTTTGAGGCAGCTGGCCTTTACTCTCGAACCCTTTTAGTCGACCGATTCTTTTGTTATCCTACAATACGTGGAACAACAACAATTGTTTACTAACAAGGAAGGCGTACGATATGAAGCTGGAATGGGAGATTAGACGTAAGTTAACCAAATTAATTTAAAAAATGCATAAAGTTCTTGCTCCAGCTGCGTGATACTTCAAGCGAAACGCACTTGAAACTTCAAGCGCGTATTTCTCGAAACTACCTTTTCTGACACGTTCTGCATGATAACTCGTACAGTTTTTAATTTTTCGTTATGTTTTTTTTAAATATTTGAAATTATTTTTTCTATAGTCTGACGAGCCGAATTTTTGATATTGTAATTAGAAAATTTTATAAACACAATTGAAGTGTGACATTTTTGACACGAAATTAACATTATTTTTTAAACTACCGTAAATTGTTCAATTTTTCGAATTTCAAAAATCTGGCTTGACAGACTATATCTACAACCTAATTTTACAAGAATTTTTTTACATTTTGCAGATCTGTCAATATTTGAAGAAGAAATGGTGCCGACCGTGAAGCAACTTTTTTGTACACTGCTTCAAGAAATGTGAGTGTTCATGTTGTAATTGTTGAAAAAAAAATTGAAGTAATTTTTTTTACAAAGTTAACACAGTAATTAACAATGTTAAGAATTTTTTTAATCAATTTCTATTTCTATCCCTCCTAAAAACAGTTTTTCTTTTGGTGCGTCTTCGGTACCGCTGGACGCGGGGGCCTTAATTAAAGCTGCCTGTATCGGCCAAGTTTTCCGCAATTTCTCTGAGCCCTCGTGCAAATGCGATAGAGTACACTGTAAAAAAAAGATTGTAAATTTAATGTACTTATGTATATGAAATTTACAAATTTTGTGCATGAAACTGTGATTCATGTACCGAGTGCTGTAAATTTCCATTTCGTTTTCGAAATTAATGTTCCTAACTGTAAATTTAAGCAATATTTACTGTGAATTTACAAATCTTGAAACACGTATACAATATTTGGTATTCGTGTTCTGCTACTGTAAAAAAAAGTTGATAATACACTGTTAAAAATGTCGATAACAGTAAAAAATGAATATCTGTTGATAGGCACAGGTTTTATGAATTTAAAATGTAACATTGATGTAGGTATCTAAATCAATTTTCAAAAATGGTAACACCAAGACTCGATCCGGAACCTAACGATTATGAGTAGAGTGCATGATGCATCATGTTCACTTGAAAATACTTCCGTACACACTTGACGTTCTGATTGCAATCAATTGAACATTTCAATATGTCAATAATAAGTACGGTTAAGAGAATAATATATGTATAACTCTTATGCCATTTTAATATCCAAAACTACTAAGTCGTTGATAGCGTAGCTGGTAGCGTTCGTGCGTTGTAAGGTACTTAGATAAGTAGGTCGTAGGTTCAAACCCCGGAGTAGACGAAAAATTTTCTTTAGCCAAAACCAATACCCGACAATTTCTAATGATGTAAAATGTCTGAAAAAATAATGCCTGAGTAATAGTTCTATTTTCTTTTTATTGTTTTGAAACCCATTTTTTATTTCCAACATATATGTTTGATTGAATGTTAAGGTACCGTTTTGCAATAAAAGATCTATGATGTACATTAATTTTATGTACAATAATCAGAAATATTTGACGCGGTACATTAAATTTCAAATACAAAGTCACTGCTATTTCAATAAAATTCAAATTATTTTCATGTGTCCTAAATTAGAATTTGTTCAACACATTGGTGCTTGAAATTTAAGAGACGGTTTGCGAATAAGAACTTCCGATATCGGTACTTTAATTTTCAAGTAGATTTTTTTTACAGTGAAGTACATCAGAAAGAGTGGCTACGGAGAACACTCTAGAGGGGTCTCGAGGAATGAAATGGGGAATAAAGGGGAGGGGATAGTAAGAGCCAATTGGCGTACTTGAGGAATAATCAATATTTAAAATATATTTGAACATAGAATTTTCTTGAATTTAATATTGAGTCAACACAATCTATCTTAACAATTCACAAATCTGTAAACTGCATATATTACATAGGTGTAAATACTCGGACGCATTTATTATAAAATAATTTTATTAATTAACATATATTTGAGACTTGCTGACACCACACGACAATAGAAACTAACCTACAACTATATAAACGTAAGACTAAAAAAAGATTCTATTAATACATGACTATGAAAAATTTGTACGATTCATGATCACTATGTCTTCTTTGGGAACATCGTGGCAGCGTTGGTAGGGCGGCTGAAGTATATTCTTTGAGCGCGGCAAACCCAGTGTTTATTCACTTTCTATAGTGGTCAAACTCTTCGCTCTCCTCTGCATATTCGTCTTTCTTCTCCGAGTGATGATGATGAGGTATTACTTTGAAGATTGTATGGGTGTGTTTAACATTTTTCACTCGGTAGGGCACGTGGATTATCACTTTTTTTCTAAAATTAAATAAAAATATTTTGACGCTTTTTCAGAGATATTCGTAGATTTCTCAAAATATAATACTTCATCATTATGTACATTGCTGACAAATTATGAAAATTGATGATAACATTTTTTATTGACCAATGATGAATTTAGAAAAAATGATCTTACATGCTTCGGCTTATTTATCCTTCTTTTCATATGTACGCTCTACTGTTATGTATTTTATATTTTTATTGACTCCTATTAAATACTCTTTTCATATTTTGAGGTAATAGTATGTTGAATAATATCAAATCTAGGGTATCAATCATTGCTATAAATTGAATTTATTTACAACGCTCAAGCCCTTAATTAGCAATGTATTGCTTCGACCTCAAATTTTTTAAATATTATAGACTGGCAACGGTCAAATTTTTTAAATGAATTTTCTATTTCTGCATATTTTATTTAGTTGTATCAAACAAAATGGTAATCCGTAATTACGGATCCCTTAAGGGCCCTACTGATATTCAGTAAAAAACGTGTTCCATTTTTTTGTATCAATGGAAAAACATGCATGACATCATTTCACCATATTGAAAAAATTTGGAAAACATTTTTAAACATTAAAAAAATCCAACTCAAATATAACGATATTCGTAACGCAAAATTTTTCACGTGACCAAAACATCACTAAGTGTAAACTATAAGTGCGTGATTTGTATTCAATATTTTCTTACTTATTTGAAAGAAATTAAATGACGCTATTTTGTGAAATTGTTGCAAACAACCTGATTAAACAATATAGCTTCTGAAGACACATCGATGCTTACCCATTGACCGGTTGGTACATGAGCAGAATCGCGATAACGAGCGATAGGGCGTACTGTAAATTCGAATATTACATATGTAATATGCAACGACTTTTATTTACTATTAAGTAAGAAGTAACATTTATCTCTTACCAATCTTTCCTTCTTCATTTCTAGCTATTCGCACCAGAATATCTGGACGAAGAAAAAACACTAGAGAGCTCACACTTCACAGTGCCAATTAAAAACTGCAACTGCGGCAACGCGCCCACGGGCAGGTGCTTATATCCAAGCTGCGACTAGCCAGGCGCATCGGATGATCACAATGTATTCAGAGAAACTACTACACTGCCGTGGAGCCTATGGTTATCCTGTAGGCTACAATACACCACTTCTTTGTGGGAGGTCGACTTCGATACCATAAACCACCAGCAATTCGAAAAACAGTAACGCGGAGAGAGGAATTGCCACTGAAGGATGTCAGTCTCGAAGAAATTGCTGAAGAGAAAAAGAATTGACTTACTTTACTTACGTAGAACTGGCGTTTACAAAAATTTTCCGAGGGAAGACGATGAACCTCAAAATTCGGGTGAAGCAGTGACTTTTTATTGAGAATGTCGATCTTGAACTACTTGCTGATGAAAAAAAAATTATTTTCTTCACTTACGTGTAAATGTTATTTACAAAGCTTTCCAAAGGGAAGACGATGATGTTCAAAATTTGTAGGACGCAGTTACTTTTTATTCATTATGTCGATCTTGAAATGCTGAAGAGAAAAAAAAATTGACATATCTTACTTGCGTAGATATGGCTTTCATACAAATTTGCAAAAGAACGACGATGATCTTGCTCTCGATATTATACCAATTGCTGAAGAAAAAAAATATTACTTTTTTGCTTATGTAGACATGGCGTGTAAAGGGCTCGCGAAAGGGTAGACGACGATCTTCAAAATTTAGGCGAGGCAGAGACTTTTCATTAAGTATGTCGATCTTGAGTAGTAGTAATAGTATTTATTGACAATATGAACATGTTACAGTTTTACATATATATCTAACATATACAATATTTTGTTGCCTATTGCTGATATGGAATTGACCGTGGTTATTCAGCCCTCGGATATAGAAATAGTTTGTTTTTTATTAACTTAAAAATAAAGCACGTATGAGATACTGATTTTTAGTTTTTTTTTTCCTTTAGTTATTTCGTTGGTTACTTGTAATTGGCCATATGTGCTATGCGTCGAGTGTTTAGGTTTATATTTACGGGTTTGTTCCGGTTAAATGAAAGCGAATTATTTAGTGACTTGCAGGATCTCTGTTCGATCTTGAATTGCTGAAGAAAAAAAAATACTTACTTTACTTACGTAAAGATGGCGTTTATAAAACTCTACAAAAGAAAGACGATGATGAAAGAAGAGAAAAAAAAAATTACTTATTTACTCACGTAGACGTGGCGTAAACAAGACTCTCGAAAGGGAGCACAATGATCTTCAAATTTTAGGCGAGGCAGTGGCTTTTCATTACGTATATCGATCTCAAACAAATCGCTGAAGAAAAAAAAAAATTACTTATTTACTTACCCAGACATGGCGTCTATAAAGCTCTATAAAAAAAAGACGATGATTTTCCCGTCGATATTACAGCAATTGTCGAAGAGAAAAAAAAATTACTTATTTGCTTACATAGACATGGCGACAAGACTCTCGAAAGGGAACACGATGATCTTCGGAATTTAGGCGAGGCAGTGACTTTTGATTACGTATATCGATCTCAAATAAATCGCTGAAGAGAAAAGTATCACTGTTAAAAAAAATTGGAAGTTTTTATGCATAAACTCGTCATCGATATTTAATAAACAATTGTGGTACCGAATTAATGTACTTTTCCAGTAACATTAAAGCAAATTATTAAAAGTCGAGTACTTTTACTGGAAAATTAAGGTAAATTATTGAATATGCTGTACCATACATTAATTTTACATTACATTTGTATACTAAATTTCATATACCAGTTTATGAATAAAAAGTTCCAGTAAAAGTACACTAAATTTCAAGTAGATTTCTTTTACAGTGTACGTAGAGATGGCGTATACAGGACCCCCAAAAGGGAAGACGATGATCTTTCAAATTTTTACAAGACACTGCTTTTTTTGTTAAGTATTTTGCTCTTGAACTAATTATCAAAGAGAAACTTAAATTACTGTAGCGATGATGCATACAAATATGTGGAAAAGAAAGAAGTTGATCTTCAAAATTTATGTGAGCGGAATCTTCATTCAATTTGGTATTTTAGGGCTGAAATAATTTAGATACTAATTTTGCCTCTATTTACTACAAAAAAATGTTGCTGATGCAGTTTTCAATCCATTAAGCATAACGGTTCTAAATTAATTTCCAAAGTAACGAAACCTTACTTTACCACAAGAATAACTTACAAGAAGTCCTAAATAATGAAGATGACGACCTTCAAAATTTTCGCGATCCAGAGTCCCAAGTCGATTAAATACTTCGATGTGAAAATAACTTCTGGATGTAACAGGAACTTTACTAACTGCAAAACCATTGTGCGAGTTAAATAAGAGACGATGATCTTCAAATTTTCAACGAAGCGAAACTTCAGTCTTCTAGGTACACCGATGTTAAATTAATATCTGCACTAACGGGAACATTATTTCCCGCAAAATCGACGTACCGAATTATAGCTGAATTAAAGACGATGATCCAAAACATTTTAACGAGGCAAATCTTTCAGGCGATTAGGCACGTCGACATTAAACCAATTTGTAAATTAACGAGCAATTTATTGTACAGCGAAAACGACCTACACATAATTTCCCGAATTGAAGTTGATGATCTTCAAAATTACGACGTTGCGGAAGCGAATTATCAGTGAATTTCTCGATCGCTAATCCATATCATTTTCTTAGGTGTTGTTATTTTTACCATGTCTTATTAAGAGTGAAAACTCTCGACATAAATAGAGAGCACTATCATTAAAACAAGGTACGTTCCCGTACGCACTTGATGGAATACTCATTCGCGTGCGTGATTCATCCTATGGAAGACCCAATCGAGTTCTGCAGAAGCCGAAGTTGGAGTTTAACCGCAGTCTGTAATCTGCGATACGTTCGACGTGGACGATGAACACCGCCGTAATAATTTCACGCCCTCCTGCAGTTCCAACTACTTGGAAAGGAATTGCATCTGTGTTGGCTTCGCATAAATTAGAGGAAAAACGATACTTATTAAATCGGTATAATACCACAGTAAAAACACTTGAAACTAATGTCAATTATTTGCAGTTTGTTTACGCATGCTACGCAGATTCTAGAGCGATAGCAAAATTGATATACCTCCTTACTATGGAACTCCTTATTGCGCTGTTTACATGCTCCTTAGATCACTCGAAACACTTGCAGAGTTCAATTAAATAAATCTTTTATGTATTTCTTCATATCACGGTTTAGTTTAATAGCTGGAAAAGAATTATTATGTCTATTTCCTCTTTTTCCACTTAATAAAAAGGTGATGAAGAAAGATTTTATAATTTAGAATAATTGCTTTTTCCAATTTGATCGAAGTGACTGTTAGTAATTGTAATTCAGAATTGAAAATCGATATATCCACGAAAAAGCAATTGGTTTGAATTCTCCGATCGGAAGTCAGATATATGAATTCTGGAACGACCAAAAGTCACTTCGCATCACAATAAATTGGAGTTCAGCGGAATTTTTTTTCAATCGTCAAAGTCATGAGCGAAAATTTAAATTTCTATCAAATCGGAACCCTTCTACCGATCTTCACTTGATTATATATCTAGCATCACTGGACAATATTTCGTTTGCTTAAAAAATTTGTACCAATTATTTTAAGTTTGGTGAAAACTAATGTAACAATGGTTTTTTTTCTAAATTTCATCTCGATCTTTACATTTTCTTTACAAATTCAAAGTTGAAATAAATAAATATTCTTGACTTTGAGTGATATGATAAGTGATGAGTGATAAAATTTCGATAGAAGGAATTATTTGCAATGATAATGTAATTCGTTAATTTAATTAGATTCATTAAATCGATTTAATTTAATTAGATTAGATTATTTATTTATTAAGAAAATTTGCGCCATTTACTTCAAGTCAATTAATGCAAATCTATGCAGTGATGGAATTTTTTTCTTAATTTTATCTCGACCTCTCCATTTCCTCTATGAACTCAAAATTAAAAAAAAAATTCTTTACCCTGAGTGATCTAAAATTTTTTTAAAATGTTGAAAGAAGAAATTATTTGCAGTAATAATTAGGGTGTGCCAAAAAAAAATTTTTTTTAATCTATCGACTGTTGATCGAACAGTTGACATGCATGCAGAAATACATTTCTCTGGAAGGGAGGTTCTGTAGCTAATTTTTTAGAGGTTGCTTACGCGGGATTTGTATTTTAATTTCTATAAAAACGTAAAGAATGTATCAAATTTACAGAATAGTATTCATTTTTGAAAAAAAATTTTAATAAGCCTTACCATCGGTCATAGTAGGTTGCTGCCAATAATTTAAAGATGTACGAGCGGTACAGTCCGCCTAAACACGAGATCCAGAGCGAATTGTAAACACTTCTGCGTTAAAAAATTTGAGAAAAGCAAGCATATCGAAGGTGCTGAAGAAATTAATTTGGTATAATAATAATTCCAAGATGTTATCAACAAATTGATAAAAAAAAAAATTTATCCGTCAAGCTAACTTTTTTTCAAATTAAAATTAATTTTTTTTAAATTTTGTATAACGTTTGAGAATTATTTTTTTTGAATTTTTTTACAGCTTAATCCCTTCACTTTCAAGGGCCCCCATAGGGACGCGACCGTATAGAGAAATACATTTTTCTGACAAACATAAAAATCAATGCAATTTTCAGACATTACACAAAATTAAGAGATCATTTTCATTTGAAAAAAAAGATAGGTTGACGGGTAAATTGTTGAACAATGTTTTTTTTTCATCAATTTTTCACTAAAATTTTGGAATTATTATTATGCAATATTTTGATCCAAAATATTTTGGACCCAAAATATTTTTCTTTAATTCATAATTCTTGTTTTAAAAAATATTTATTATCACTCTTTATTTTCATATTATCACTAACATTGGTAATTGATTGTAATCAACACGTACACTGATTTATTTCCTTCAACGAACTGATTAAAAAATATTTCGTTTATATCGGTTCTACCTCTTTTATATTTCCCCTCCTGTTCTTTCACTTTGCTGTACTAGAGCAGTGATATCCCGCTTATGATGCTCAACGTTAACCACGATTACTACTTGCTTGGATGGTGTTCAACAGCCAGCTATAATCGCCGGTGATGTTTAATATTTTTTGCAAAAATTGAAATTTAGTACATCTAAAAAAATAGAAATCTCGCATGACATTTGTATTTCAAATACAAAAAAAAATAAGCTACAGAGCTCTCCTTCCACCAAAACGTATTTCTGCATATATTTCAACTTTTCCATCAACAGCCGAGGATTTTTTTTTTTTTTTTTTTTTGAGACACCCTAGTGATAATGTACTTCGTCTATTTAGAAAATTTGTACCAGTGACTTTAAGTTAACCAACAGAAATCAATGTAACGAAGAAATTTGAAAAAAATCTTATCTCGATCTCGACATTTTATTTATAAATTCAACTTTCAAATGAATTAATATCTTTCACTTTAAGTGCTCCGCAAATTTTCTTTCAAATGTTGAAACGAAAACTTATTTGCAATCACGATATTTTTCGATGGCCTCGATTTACAGTTCATATACCCCAGTGGAAATAAATATCATATGAGGCCAGGGTCAATTTCACAGGATTTTCTTTGAACTGCTGCATGAAGCCGATCGTTGACTTTGTCAATCGAATTGCGGTGCGCCGCAAGCGAGTGAAAGGTGAATGTGACGACGATCGGGAGTCGTCCAGAAGAGATCGTAGATCTTGTCGATCGGCACGTCGTGTCTGCTCAGTTTTTTCTAGATCCAGGGAAAGCAGAGACTGAGCGAAGACCCTTCAGTCCGCAAGTCATTGGGAATAAGCAAGCGAGTGTCAACTTAATAAACTACTCCTCTAATCAATCCAATCCATTATAACGAAGTCAAACTCGTGTAAGAGCTTGACTCGATTCTCCATCTCTACCACGAGAAGCAATACACATTTTATTTTTAAAAAACTAACATTAACAATTCTCAACACTTAATCATAAACATAAATACAAATACAGAACAAATAGAATTCAACTTATTAATCAATAATCAATTTTCCGAAGATGAAGACTCCTGAGAGCTTTTTTCCTCGCTAGAATCGCTGGACTCCACGTACTCTGCGCTGCTTTTGATTATTCCAGCGACTGGTTTCCGCCGATAGATGGCCTTGACTACCCTGGGTTTCCTTCTCGTTTGCATTCGTCTGTAATTACTCGGCGTGACGGTCACAACCTTCTCTCCAACTTCCGAAGTTTCGTTGTTAATCGTCGCGTTTTCTTCCGCTTCAGTAGACGCTACCGATGCGTCCTGATCGGTAGCTTCCGCTTCGTTTGAATGCTTCTGTCTACCGACAATTATTTCGGCAGAAATTTCCTTAGACTCATTATTCCCCGTTGAATTACTTTTCCGATGACTTCCCTGACTCCTGTGAGATCTGTCGATGACCTTGTACGAAGCTCGTCTGGAATGTGTATTTCTCGAAACAGGCACAAAGTTCTCCTCTTCGTGACTGTCAGTCCGTTCGTTGGAATGTTCCACGGACTCTCCCCGAGCTAAATTTTTTCCATTGCCCATTCTCATGGAATCCTCATCTAGATTCAATCCCGAATCATCTTCCCTCGCTTTGGATCTAACATTATCGTCTTTCCGACTCTTTTCGGGGTCGTAATCCTCCCACCCACGTTGAAGATTCGGTGCGGTGATGACCTCGATGCCACCGACGTCCCTGGCCTCAAATTTCGCGTCGAATCTCGTGCCATCCCTGAATCCTCGACTTCTTCCACCGCGATTCGAGCCTCGAGCATGTGATTTTGTTTTCCTGCCTCTTGAGGAGTTGCGAAAATGATTCCTATGACTACCAGCAGGTACCATTCTGTCAGCTCGTACAACTTCTCTGAAGGAACTTCTAAATGGACTCACAGACGTGTTTTCAATGTGGGAGACGTTGTAAGCTTTCGTAGTCGTGCTGATCTGGAGCTCCCCGTCCGACAAGCCATGATATTCAGGGTACGGCAACTGTGTCGCTCTCAGTGAATCCGGTTTTCCAGCGTAATAGTCTTCGCCTTGATCTTCTGTATCCTGAGAATCCTTGAACTGATCGTTGTATTCATTGCTCGAGTAAACTGGATCTGGATTGGAAGGTTGATGAGCCACCGAACGGTACATCGACGTCAGTGGAACGGCGTTCATTGGCTGAGCCACTCCTGGAGTGAAGCGATGGTGGTAGCTCATACGATTAGGACGACGATGAGTGTAGTCTTCGTGGTATCCTTTGCCGTAACCTTGATCGACTTCCTTGCCATAATTTTCGTAGCGAAAATCGTTCGGTGAAGAGGCATGGAAGGGTTTTGAGTAATGAGGCCCATAGTGTTGCTGATAATGTGGTCGCTGCTGAGCATGCCAGGAAGAATACTGTGGCTGAGGTGACACTGGGCTGAAACTATTCTTCTGTATGTTATTAATTGGCCTTAAAGGCGCATGATTTACAGGTGCGTAGCCGTAGGTCTTCGTGGCCCTTCGAGAAGGATCCTCTGGACGGTGATGGTAAGATGAATGGTCCTCCTGATGATGATGGTAGGATGAATGATCATCTGGACGGTGGTGGTAGGATGAATGATCCTCTGGACGGTGATGGTAGGATGAATGATCCTCTGGACGGTGGTGGTAGGATGAATGATCCTCTGGACGATTATGAAAGGGTAAAGAATCTATTGGTAAAACACTTCCCGTGACTGGATCACGCGATACCAATTTGATGAGGACGCGTTTCGGCGACTCCCAGGGGAGCACGGTTTTCTCCCTTTGCCTGATGAAGATGTGTCCTCCAAGTCCTGGAAGATTAATTGGGCCTATCATAGGCGAAGCCTTCTTTGGAGGTTCTATCGCCCTATGGACCATGTTGATGAGCCAGTTTATTGGATTTCCTTCGCTATTGGACTGCATCTTCATCACTGGCTCCAGAATAATTCGCGGTCGCTGCTGGTACTGGGATGCTCTGTGGAAGTTGAAGATTGCGTTATTTAGGCAGGACGACAACGGCGAGATTATCACGTGAGGATTTGTATAATGGGGTAAGAGGGAAGAAGATATTGATTTTTTGTTTTTTGTGATGCCTACCCGATAGGCACATCGCTCTCCGCAATCGCTATTGACAGCAGGAACGCACCGACCTGCAAATGAAGAATTTAAGGGTGAAGTAACTTTTTTTTATCGTGCTTTAGTAGTAGTCCAGAGCAATGATACCAGTCGAAATACAATAACGTACATTTTTATACGCAACTATTGAGTCAGAAGAGGAAAATTATTGACCAGAAAGTTTGTCAAAGCTTTTGTCTGTGATAGCCCTTTTGACCTTTGCTGGCTTTAATTATTGTTATATTGTTTAGATTTATTTTAATGAAAATTTTATGACCATTTCAAATGCATTTAATTTGGTTATATGGTTTTGTTACGGTAATTAGGACACGTAGGGCTCATGAATATTACAATATCTAATGAAACTTTACAATTTAAGGGCTTCGCATAAGCTTAGGGCTTAAACGAGGGCCATTGCTTAAATGATGATAATTTTTTTTTACCAACATTCTTCCATTTCATCAAGGCACAGATTTCATTCGATAAATTTTTTTATTAATTGTATTTCTCTCACCAAAAAAGATATTGAATATGATATTTTTTATGTGATTTTTTATTTTTTTAATGCTGAATAAAATTCTGTATATTCCCAGTTTAAGTTACAGCGGTTCGTTATCGCTACAAAATTGTTTAAGACACAGAATATATTTATAAATTAAAAAGTGATTTCTATATTAAAAAACAGTCACTTCAAGAACTATATTCTTGAGATAAGCTTAATTATAATATGCTGGAAGTATCGTAGTACTTTTAGCCAAATATATATGCTTATGTCATGAATATATTTCTTCGAGTTTTCAGAAAAACGTTTATTACAAACGTTCATAACATTCCACTAATTGCACCCCCACGGAAATGAGATATACTCGAGATATATAATTAAGAAATAAGGAAATTATATCTTCCTTACATTCCTTAATCTATCAGTCAGATATATTAGAACATATTCAAAAATACATAATAAACATACGCTACGGCAGCACATTCTACATCTTATTTGTATCTCCCGAACAATCGAACATTGTTTTAGCAACTCGTATCAAAATATACAAAAAATACCAAATTTCATTTATAATTTTCCTGGAAAATGCTTTATATTTTTCACTCATTTTCCATGGGGGTACTTTCGATACATATGACCGAGATATAAAACTTATATTAAGCACTGCATCGTCGAATTATTTTGAAGAATATTGTCGCGTCGAAAAGTCACAGGTCCGTCCGTCACGTAGTGAAGAAATCATGGCAGATACCCGGTATATAACACTGCTGATTTCAAAAACACACTGTCGCTAATGTATTTTAATTGCTCGTCATATCATTATGTTTTGATGAATTTCAACTGGAATATTCACACATTCGCGATGTACAAAGAACTCGGTGAGCCTCCCTCGAAACATCGATCTCATCTGGCGACGATCTGAACGAGATCTGCAGTCCACTCACCGTTATCAGACATACGATCCTCATGTCGCCGCGTACACGATTCAAACACTGAGCACACGCATTAGTCGCATTACCGGCACGACTGTCGTCGTACGACATATTCCCAAGTCTTTTAAAGGCTTGCCTCGTGTGCATTAGAACTTGCTCCCTCAAACTCGCCGGGGCGACCGGCAGCTCTCTATATGATCCCCCGTCTCGGTACATGCGATTTGCCTGCTACGCGTTTTCACTCCAAAACCCTTTCTACTGCGGTTATAACTACATGTACTGCATGTACTGCACATATGCATGGACACCGACACACGAGACTAAGATGCCTCGGCTCGACCCTACGAAAAGAAATAAGAAATTGGAGCAGAGAGTTCCCGCACGCTTCAAATGAACTTCCTGATTTAATAACATCCTTGGCTCTCTCTAGACTTGCACTTGTTTATTTCCTGAATCGGTCTACAATCAATTCTCGATCATTTACAAACCTGTGAATAATCCTGAGATTGATATTTTCTCAGAACCTCCTAGTTTGACCAAACTTACATTGAGTTTGTTTTTCTGTGCCTTTTAGTTTTACTTTGTGTTATCATTTTGCTAATTTATGTAAAGAGTTCAGAGCAGTAAGTTTCGGCGCGATTTGAATCAACTTCCTAATTCAGTAAGCTTGTTTATTTCTTGAATGTATCCTAAATCGCATTCATTCACATGTAAACAATTCTTTGATTGATATTTACTAAGTTTTTTGGTAGAAAATTGGAGCAGTGAGTCTTGGCACGATTCAAATGATCTTCCTAATCCCATAAAATTCTGAACTTTCTTTGTAATTGCACTTACTTATTTTCAAAATCAGTCCTGAATCATTTATACACCGATAAATCACCTTCAGATTGATATTTACTCAGAATCTCCTAGTTTTGCCAAACTCGTAATGAGTTTTTTTTTATGTGCCCTTTCGTTTTCTTTGTATTATAATTCAGCTAATATATGTAAAGAATTTGGAGCAGTGAGTTTTTGGAGCGATTTAAATGAACTTACTTATTTAGTAAGATTCTGGACTTTCTCTAGACTGGCACTTGTTTATTAACTGAATCAATCCTGAGTTTTTTACACACCTGTGAATCATTCTCAGATTGATATGTACTAAGAACCTCCTAGTTTTATTAAACATATATTGAATTTTTTTTCTGTGCCGTGTAGTTTCACTTTGTGTTATAATTGAACTAATTTATGTAGAGTTCAGAGCAGTATGTTTTGGCGCGATTTAAATGACATTCCGAATTGAGTAAGATTCTGGACTTTTTCTATCCCTGCACTTGTTTATTTTCCGAATTTGTTCTGAATCGCATTCATACATGTAAATAATTCCCAGATTGATATATATTTAGATTGTTGGTAAAATATTGGAGCAGTGAGTCTTGGAATCATTCTAATGATCCTCCTAATCCAATAACATTCTGGACTTTCTCTATAATTGCACTTACTTATTTTCTAAATCAGTCCAGAATCATTTTGACACCAGAACATCATCCCCAGATTAATATTTACTTGAATTGCTCTAACTTCTTGTTTCACTTTGTATTATCATTGAAGTGTTAATATATGTCAAGAATTTGCAGCGATGGGTTTCGACGCGATTCAAATTTACTTCCTAATCGAATAAAACGCTGGCCTTTCTCTATACTTGCACTTGTTTATTCCGTGATTCAGTCCTGAAACATTTACACACTTGCAAACTTGCAAAATATTCACTTAGAATACTGTACCTTCTTGTTTGACCAAACTTATATTTAGTTATTTTTATGTGCCTTGTAATTTTACTTTGTATTATATAATTAAGCTGTTGATTTATGTTAAGCAATTGGGGTAGTGAGTTTTGGTACGATTTAAATGAACTTCTTAATTTAATAAAATTCTAGACTTTCTCTAAACTTGCACTTGTTTACTCTCTTGTAATAATCCTGAATCATTCGCATAGCTGTAAAACATCCTCAAAATGATATTCACTTAATAATTGCTACACCTTCTAGTTTTGTAGACACTTTGTATCATGACTGAGCTTTTAATTTATGTATGTGAAGAAATTGAAGCAGCGTATCATGACTAAGCTTCTAATTTATGTATGTGAAGAAATTGAAGCAGTGGATTCCAGCACGTTTTAAACGGATTCCCCGATATAATGAGACTCTGGAATATCTCTACACTTGCATTTGTTTTTTTTCCTGAACCAGTTTTGGTTCATTTACATACCAGTAAATCATACTGAAGTGAATATTTGGTTATTCTGCTATACCTTCTAATTTTGTAGACACTTTGTATTCAAATTGATCTGTCGATTAATGACAAGAAATTGCTCGGCGGCTTCGGGCACGCTTCGAATAAACTTCCTGATTTAACACGATACTTGACTTTCTCATATACTGGTAGTACTTGTTTGTTTTTCGAATCGGCTCTGGATAATTTACACCGTTGCAATGAATATTGCAAACTGATATTTAGCTATTTTGTTGCAATTTCTACAGCATTTTCTGGACTTATAGGAGGCTGGCATTCTACATGACTTCAGCCACCAAAAAAAAAATCGAAAAAATGTCAAAAAATCAGGTTTAGTGGTTATAATAAATACACCAAATTTTAGTTTTTTTAACATTTTTTCTGTCGAAATATGCCATATTTTCCATTTTTCATTTAACCTATGATATCTCGGGAACGATTAATCGTATCGACATCTCAAAAAAACGAAAATGTGCGTTTTTTATGGCGCACAAGAAAATACTGAATTCAGAATTAATTGTGTAATGTTAGACTATATTTTACCACAAAATAAACGAAAATATTTTTTTCTGCAAAAAGGACTTCGGAGAGTGGCATCGAAAAAATTGTCGCCAATTGTGTATGAAAATCCTCAATTTTTAGTATTTTTTTTTTGTTGTTGTTGTTTGGGACCGTACAAAGTTCATGAAAAACTAAATGACATTTAAACCCAAAACTCATTTCCGAATTGCATAAAAATTACAGTGAAATAAAGGACCCATAACTAATTTCAGTATTAAAATAGAAAGTATTTGGAAATAATTCCTCCGATTTTGGAAAACATCGCCACTGACCCCCGAGGTCATATCGAAAGCATAAAAAAAATCAAAGCACGTCTCCAACATTTCATGGAAAGTTGGAAAGTGTATAATGTAATTGACCTTTCGCATATGTTGGCGCATCCTATCAGGCAATCGGACCTCTTTGGTATTCCTGTTTTCTCCCCATAAAAAAACATCCTACCCGTGAAATTTTGATGCAAATATAAAGTTCGCTTCTCGAAATACATAGACATTAGTCTGCAAAGGCTAAAAACGTCGACAGTCTCACCGTCGCGTTTTCCCTCTTGAAGATTCCTTGATTTAATTACCAGTTTTCCTTCATCTCCTAATAGACAACCACTACATTAACACGAGTGTTAATCCAGCAAATACACATTACACAAAACCGGTATGAAGTTGTGCGCAAGTGAAATGCGTGCAACTGACTCCGTCGTCTTCTTCACGGTCATCATCACCGCTGATACCTTCAGTTTCTATCTTCATCAACGTCCTTTTGCTTTACGCATCAGCGACAGCCAACGGGTGTACCTGAAAGCCAATATTATCACTCTCATTTTCTTTGGATAAAACGCAAGCGGATAAAACACTGACATCAACGGAATTCAGACCCAATTATGAAGTAAGGAAAAGTCGAGGCCAAACCGCAGTAGCTGCGTGGACTCCCCCAGAGGATTCAGAAACTTGCCTCTCGTTAACGATCTCCGCAATGAAGCTATAGCGCGAGGTACTTGATCCCGTTTGCCACGCGATATGCTCTGTCTGTTTTTGTTGCTATCGCCCCGATATATCTACTAATTATACCTCTCAGTCCATATGAACGATGGCGAATTCAACTCGTCATACCCCCACATTATTCCATTGCGTACAGATTGCGAACAGTTAGTAAGTGAACGTTTGATACAGATAAGTACACATCGGCAGAGGTTCGGCACTCCCAGTTTATTCAACTGCTATATTTCCGCGTAGCTGGCAAACCCTCGCAATTTTCATCTCAAGCCTCGCGGCCTGTCGCCCGCAAAAGCTACTGATACTCTCGGTCGATAGTTGTGGAGCGTAAGGATATCGAAGAGGTGAAAAACGAAGAAGACCAGTTTTGCTGTAAGGCTCGAATGTGTCTGCGTAATTCACGTTACAAGTGTACAGCTATAGACTCCACAATTTTATTCCAGTTTTAATCGTGAGATCTCGATTCTGGTGCAACGAGATCAATTTAAAAAAAAGAAAGAAAATCGAAACGTCACGCGTACATATCTATACTTTCACTCAATCGTAATTGAAGCGACGCTTTCCGTCGAACCGGAAACCGTATGCCGCACTGTTCGGCGCACCGACCAAAGCTGGATTTCTGTACTTGTTGAAAGAGCCGTGAAGATGAGGTGGCCTTGCTGCGTTCTCCTCCTCGCTTCGCGGACCCTTTTGATAAAAAGCCTCGAACTGACCTTCAGGAAGAAGAATATCCTTCAGCATCTCGTCCTTTGGATCGTAAGCCATAACGGTTAAGATACAGCAAAGAGACATCGAGATCTGCAAAGAAATGTACGATTTAGTGTATTCTGTCAATCTGCCAAATTTATCCGATTTATTTATGGTACAATTAATTGGATAATTAATATTTGTTTAGAAAATTCGACATGCTGGCGAAACAATGCATACAACTTTCAGTTAATATAAGTAGTTGATATTTTTTCAGGTGGTTACATGAAAAAACGCGGCAAATGAAAAGTATTTGCTAATGGGAAAATCGATGCCTTTATTTGTTTAGGAAATGTGGCGTTCTCGTATTAAAATGTATACAAATTAAAAAAAATTCAAGTAGAAGATATTTTTCCAGGTGGTTTGATGGAAAAATGCGATAAAATCAAAATCAAGATTGAATTTCTTGAATGTCTTACCTTCATTTTTAATGAATAAACTCCTTTATATTCTTTAACAAATTAGAATTTTGCAAATTACTTCCTGATTGTTTATGTTTTTTTTACAAAGCAACTTCTATGAGGGAGTATGTTAATCAATTTTGTCTTTCTAATAGAGGAAGCTTTGTAAAAAAAACTACAAATAATGTAGAAGCAATTTGCGAAGTTCTACTGTACAGCTTTTTTGTATATAAACTATGTACCTATTATTTGCTAAATAGTACTAGCTTCAAGTATTAAATTTCAGTTCGCTATCTTATGTTTTTCTGAAGTTAACACAATAACATAATTTTTCCTAGAAGTAAAAATTCTGAAATAATTTGAATTACGTTGCAGATTATGACGGAACTATGTATTGATCGCTAAATAATACCGATTTCATGAATAAAATTTGAGTTCGTTGACTCATGTTTTCCCGAAGTTAGGACAAAAACGTGATTTTTTCGAAAATTTCGAAACTCTATAAAATCCGAATCGTCTTTTCGATTTAGATCAAATTCAATACCAACCAATATTAATAGCGCCTGCACTTATAAAGAATTATTCAACGAAATATCGACATTTTTATGAGAGCTACAGCGCATACGACCGTTGAAAAAAAAAAATTAAAAATCCATAAATTAAAAATTTCTGCACACTTTTCGGAAAAAATACAACCGTCAAAAACCAACTTCTGCTTCACTTACATGCCAAATTTTAGCTCAATCGGTTGAACGTTTTTTTGAGTCATAGATAATTGAAATTTCGAAGCGCTGCATTAATATACTCGGTAATGAAAATAAAACTGGTTAGCAAATTATTTATGGAATTAATAAACAAATTAAATGCGCTTGAAAGTACACTGAGAGAAAAGCATATCGTTTATTTAACGATTTCCCATGGTAAAACGAATATCGGAAGGCTTGCAATGTTTTATGGTTGAAGCGATGACAATATGGTTCAATAAACGATACTTGCAAGGTTATTGGAAACAAACGTTGAAATCGTATATGCAACAAAACGGCATATTTGAAACTATCAGATTAGTTTTTGAAACTATTATCATTTTAATAATTGCTACTACAATTATGTTTGCGATAACCATAAAATATAGACGTTCCTCCTGGGAATTATAGTTTATAGTTAGATTATTGTCAGTCCAACTATATTATTTTTAAAATTACCAGATTTTACTCAGTGTACTGGTAAAACTAAATGCTGTGCTGCTGCGATCAATTTGCCTATTTTATATTCAAGAAGTAACTCGAAAATACAAAAATAGTTGCCTTTGAAATTATTGTGCCAAATAAAAATTACTTTCGATTTTTCTCATTTTGTGTGGAACCAAATTCTTTAATAGTAATAATGATCATCTCCCAAAATGAGTGTAGCTCAGAAGTCTCACTGATAATAAAATACAATTGTCTATTCGCTTGAAAGAGAATTATATCCTGTCGAAAATCGAAGGCCATATACACAATATTTACAGATTATAAACGAGTCAACAACGACATCATAAAAAAGCCTGTCACAGTACGAAATAGTTTGTAATATAAAACATACGACGCGAATGAAGGACCTGAATATGTTTCTTTTACAAATTACGATAAGATTAACGTAAATCATTTCACTCAACAAAGTCTGTATTAATTAAATAAAACTGTCGAATTAATCGTCAAGGGATAAAATTGATCGATTCTAAATACGCTTTTTTTAAAAAGTTATCAATGATGATAATGACGTTATATGAGGTTACAGTATAGTACATTGCGATACAAGGGTAAGTAAGTTTTTTCGAACGAGTGTTGTAAACATACGAGTTAGCAAAAGGTTTTTCGCACGAGTATCTAACAAAATTTTATTTTACAAGGTGCGAAAAGCGGATTTCGCGCACGCAGAGCGTGCGAATAAGCCGCTCAACTCGCACGGCCTGAAATAATAAGAAATACCATTTCCTAATTAACTTACGAATTGGCGATAAGACTAAATTCATCTGTGATCAACTTACCGATTTTTCATTCAACAAGTTGTGCGCAAAAACATAATTACAACTGTGTTCGAATAAAAAATGTTGCAAGTTAATCTTTTCAATTTTGCGTCCATAATTTTTGTTAAGTCCATGAAAAACACTCACCAAGGCAATTCCCATTTTAGCGATCATCGCAGCGCACCTGCAATAGAAACATACCAATTAATTTCTCAGAATCACGTACGCGCGGTCAGGAAGAAGAAGAAACGAGTTGATAGTTGCTTTTTCTTCTTGTTCAGCAAGTAACTACTAATCATACACCCGATTCAAAGCTCTAAATTTCACCGCGTTCGTGATGATCAAGGTTCACGCTCCACTTCGAGTCTCACAGCTATCGAAGTTTATAAAACTGACGAATAAAAGGACAGGACCTAGGCAAAGTACAACTCGAAGTGGAAGCAACTGCTTGAAGTGTACGTAGGAGCTGTAAACGCAGCTGTAAACGACACCAGCTTCGAACGTACCGTTGGTAGCGGTAGCGAAAGTGAAAGTCGTTAGTATGTGCCCAATCCTTAGCAGTTCGCTCCGGGGATATAGGTTTACCTTTACGGCCTTGCGATACGATGCGCAACGTTCGACACATTGACACCTGAGACAGAAGTCGAAGCTCTTTGAGCTCTCTAAAATCTATGCGGAAGCTGATAGGAGCCTACGACCTGAAGCCTACGCCGTCGAGGAGATCGTTTACCTTTTTCGCCGTAAAAAGAAAATACCTTTCGACTTGCTCAGCTCCCCGAACTCGTTTCGGCGACTTTCATTGAACATTTTTTAAATCTCTATTTATAAACTAATTACAGTCTCTTGATCCGACGGTCAGATTTCTGTGTTACGTACACAGCGACGGGTGCGACTCTAAGCGAGGGAAATCAAGTCAGAATTTTCGAAGAACCTTTTTTTTTATTCATTAAAAAAACAACGGGAATCACTCGACACTGAATTTCTAAAGAAAAGAGATGTCAACGCGTTTCGTAAGATTGTGTTGAAACACATCCGTAATATTACGCGTGTACTAAGATATATTATTGGTACCAGTTTTAACGACGTCACTCGAATGAAAAAGGATGTTATCGTGAGAAAATAAGGTTTATTTGTTCATTGATGATAACAGGATAATTACTGTCCTGAAAAGACTTTCATTTTTTTATTTGTTCGCGAAAATCGCCAATCGCTTCGTTTTTCAATCGAGTGATAGCTTTGGCCCTTGTTATTACTACAGTAGAAACGACATTGTTTTCTTGCACCACGAAAACAAAAACCATTAAATAAATACTCTGACGAAAAAAATATATAATTTTTTTAAATTGTAGAGATAATATCATAAATAATTATTCTATAAATTGTTATCGTTGCTTTGAATTTTTTACAGCACGATTGGTAATAATTAATCGGTCAGAATAATCATCCGAATGGTTTTTTTAAACTACACGCTATTATTTTTTTGGACTGATTAGCACCGCTAAAATTTTAGATAACATCAGATAAGTATTCTGACAAAGTAATTCTAACTTTTAATGACCATTGTTATTAAAATAATAATTCTTCGCAATTATCGACATCCACGAGGAAGTATGTACGATTGTTGATAATTAATTTGTCAGAATAATTATTCATGATATTTTTTTCATCTGTCAACATCTATTCCTACGTTGTTACAATAGAAATGTAATTATTCTATTGCAGGAGTTGAATTTTGGGAACCTTAAAATAAGTACTCCGACGAGACAACTCGAATTCTTGTTTAAATCATATTAATAAAAATAAAAGTAATAAGTCTATAAAATTGTAATTCGTCACGATTTTTTAGTACGATTGACTTGATGCCCTGTTTGTCAGAATAGTCATTCGAATGGTTTTTGAACTAGCGACGTCTGCCAACGCCTCTGGACGTTTACAGCCGGACAACAACTATTTTGTTGGACCAAAAAGTAAGCCTTTTTATATTAGAAAATAATTCGAATTCGTTAGATATTTTCGTTTTCATTTTCTTCTCGATATACTTGTCTTAATAGTAGTTTGTGACACCGGGATAAGTACAACCGAAGACAATGTCCGCAGCACAGTGTCCGAGGTATTATAATGAGGTATCGCTGTCGAGAATCACAGCATTCGGTGATGCCCACTCGGAATGTTAGCACGCCGCAGTACCAGAACTTTTTTTTCACAAGCCTCAATTATTTGTCTTACATAGATTCGTTAAGGAAGTTTTTTTTACGTATGAATAACACAATATTATTACAACGTAGTCGCTACCATAACTAATTGCTAATAGTCGATCAAGTAAAAAGCTAACTATAGTATAAAATTGCAAATGCTCGATTCTTTCTGATCACACCATGTTCTTAAAAACTACTACAGTTTCTGTTGTTGTTACCACTATCATTATGTACAGTTTTATCGGACTCTAGAGATATATATATATTTTTTTTCAAAGACGATTCCAGTTCTATTTATCCAGGCACTGTGACATTCATTGTTTAAAACGTACGACGGCACGACGATTTTTTAGAATCTTCTTTCTTTACCTTTTCATTGTATATCGTGCAAATCTGCGACTTTCCGACTACAGTTCGCGTCCACTTTTCGATGTTCTCGAAGGTGAAGCACTTAAAGCATCATTTATTCATTTTAGGTGTAATTGAACGAAATTGGTTTTTTTTTAAATCGATAATGTGACTTATTGCAAATTGGGACGTAGAACAGATGTTTTCTCGATAAATAAACGCGAATCCATCGACATTTCTCGTGTAAAACGAATCTTCTTAGTGGCGTGTTCGGAAACTCGCAGATTTTTATTATTTTGTATTTATCCGCGGAATTTTGTTCGTTCAATCTCTAACGCTCGAAATAAATAACGAAAGGTACACAGAACCCTGGGAAGAAAATTTACCGGTATCATTATTTGTCACACGGTACCTAAATAAATATATATATATATATATATATCTTAGTACCTACTGTGCTCGCATACGAATGTAATTCGTTTATGTACATATAATGTACATCCGGAGACGCGTGACATGGGGTTCTCTTCATCGTTCATTTTAAACGGAATATAAGTATGATTCTAATTTAGTCTTAGTAGCGTTTTGCGGTGATGTGAACGGCGAGAACCAGGCGAGTGAAAAACGCCCGAAAACGGCTTGGATTGACTTCCATCGACTGTTGCGCACCCATCTCGCTTCTTCCTTTTTCAGTTGCTCGATTCCCTGTCGAAAATTTGCCATTATTTTACCATTTCTATTTTCCAACATCACAAATATGCAACTTATTACTAAATATTCAAACACTTTATTACACTTTTTTCATTATTATTAATTTATTCTAGAATTTCCTTATTTTATTGTTAGAAATTGATGAATCTCCGAGAATTTCGATATGCTTGATGTTTGGGATTTTTAAACGTGAAAAAGGCAATGAAAATTTTTCAAACTCAGACGATAATTTAATCACGTTTTCATTATTATCCTTATCTCCATCGATAAATGTGTAATGTGATGTGGAATTGTGCAACTCGTAATATACGTTTGGAAATACGCAAAAAAATTCTACATTGTTGAGTTTTGTTTTCAAGAACATGGAGCTACATTTTGAAATGAAAATCGAAAGTTGTTTGTTTAAATATGTTCAATAAAAATGTAGTGAAAACCGAAAAAAATTTCAAACATGCTCGACGTTCAATTTTTTATTTATTTTTCGAAATTTTAGTTTATATTCTTGGAGAGCGTCTCAATGAAAACAAGTATGTGTAAAAACGACCAAGAACACAGCGGATTACATCTTAATTAAAGCATGACATAAGTTCAAAAAAAATAACAAGAGATGTATGAAAACATTAGTGAACTATCAGAGTTTGAAAAACTTCCATAGTTTTTTTTTCACATTGAAAAAATATCAAACATCTCTCAATTCTGCGTGTCCGCAAGTGGAGTTGCGCCTCCTTATTCTCGAAATTTTCGAATCTATGAAGGAAAAGTTTCATGAAAATAGTTTCGAAAAATTCTCGAAAAGGGAAAATTGCACAATTGTCGAAAACGACCAAAGCAATTTCTCGGAAACGAAAGAACCGAAGTTCTAACTCTGTCAAACTTGTTTTAATTAGGAATGTTGAAAATCTTTGAGTGATGATTAAAAGATTCCTAATATGTTACACACCGTTTCATCGTTCCAAATAGCTTGGAGCTGCGTTCCCAGCATAACCACTGTAAAAATTGCAAACAAAAGAGCCTCGAAAGTTAGGAACAGCAAAAGCACGACTGTTGCTGGAGGACTAAAGGTCGAACACTCTCTCCATTCCTGTCTCACACAGGTGGTGAACTGTTGGATGCATAAAAACAGCGATTGCAGAGAAATCCCAGCAATATAGAACTGCAAAGAAATGAGAATTATGAGTTATCAGCATTCCTTAGATAAGATGGGGCTAAGATCTTCTGAAATTGCTTTGAATCTTTTAAATACTCACGGTAAAGAGTACGAAATATTTTTGATTATTCTCTCCAACACAATTATTCACCCATGGACAATGATGATCCATTTTCCTGATACACCTGCAATCACAATAAAATACTACTGAAAGTTTTGCTTTACTAAAAAAAAATATTTTTTGTGTAAATTATTTTAGAATATCAATTTTTGTCAACCATGTTCATTTTAATTTGCTCACCTTTGACAAACGGAGCAATGATGAGCTCGGTCAGGCTTAATAGAACAACACCTGGGACATTTAAAAATTACTTGACCTTCTCTAAAACCCATTTGCTGTATCATCTCTTTAGTTGCATTTCCCTTTGGTACAGCACCCTACAAAAATATTCATAAAATAATATGAAAATAAAAACACAGAGGGAAAAGTACTTCCCAGATAGACATTTTACCTTGTCGACAAAAATGCGCCATGTACTGCAGCATTAAGCTGCATTATTAACGGCACAGCGTCCTGATGCCGGTAATGTGCCAGCTAAATTCCGACACGCTGTGCACGCCAACGCGTGTTGGAACTTTGCAGACACATTACCGGCATCAGGACGCTGTGCCGTTAATAATGCAGCTTAATGCTGCAGTACATGGCGCATTTTTGTCGACACGGTAAAATTTCTATCTGGGTTTACATCCCTTAATTGGGCTTCCATCAATTTCTGTCAAATATTATACTTTTATGAAATTTTGAAAATCAGTAAATCACATTCAAAATCTTACACATTTAATTGTTCACATAATAATAAAATTATGTTTTTAATTATTATTTGATAATAGTAATGTGCAGTCATTGCAAATTTGTGTGCCAAAAAATTTTATCAATCGGACATTTCCGTCAAATCTTAACTGTTTTCTTTTCTTATCTATTATTTTAAGAATTTTAATACTTATAATTGATTTTATGATAAATGTTTATGAAGACAAATGCTAAAAGCTCCCAAGCTGGATTATTTACAGCAGTATCCTCATAACGTTATGTCATAGTCATTTTGTTTTAATTCGCATTTCCCCGCGTTTTTAGCCATTGCGCCTATTACAGCGTCGGCCCGGGTCAGTAGCCACATCCGCGTGGGGGCCTGATCCGGATCAGTGACCAGGCCCTCATCTGGCCACATCCAACTTCCCCCTTTACATCGCATTCGCGATAGCATTTCTGCTAAGGGCTTAGGGCAATTGCAAAAAAACCTATGCCGAATAGCCGGTCTCGAGTTCGCCTCACGGCACCGGAACTACGTCACGTTTCGTCGAGAATGTAAACATCGACACAGCTAGAAACATTCGCGGTGTCTACAGTAACGTAAACGTTACTTTAATGGTAGAATTAAAGTAGCAAAAAGCTCCTCGTTGCTTTAGTAGTAAAATAAACGTAACGAAAAGTCCCGTGTAACTCAAGGTTTTCCCGTTACAGCGACTTAACGTTACTTTAATGGTAGAATTTAAGTAACGAAAAGTCCCGTGGAACTCAAGGTTTTCCCGTTAAGTGACTTAACGTCAAATTTCATAACGTTACGCTAGTCCCTCGAACTACCAAGCCTCGCGAGACATGATTTCTTCGTTACTTCAATTTTTTTCCAAAAGTAACGAAAATACGAAGAGTGTTTATAAGTACATATGTTCGTTTATGTAACATGTTCCCTCGTTCAAATAAGGAGGGTATTCTATTTTTTAATATTATTAAAGAGTTCATAAAAACAGTCAGTTTCTAATTATATCCTGTTCCCTCGATCTCTTATATCTGTTAATTACGATATCTCAATGTTGGCGGTAATAGCTTTTTTAAAATTCGAATGGAAATTGTTGCATGTAGATTCTAGTGTTCCGGATGAATGTATCGTATTAAACAACGATCGGTATTTCCGTAAACTGCAAACGCAACAGTTACAGGTATATTCCCACTCGTAGTAAGTACTCTTCGTATTTTCGTTATTTTCGGAAAAAAATTAAAGTAACGAAGAAATCACGTCTCGCGACGCTCGGTAGTCCGTAAGACTAGCATAACGTTAAGGAATTTGACGTCAAGTCACTTTAACGGGAAAACCTTGAGTTTCAAGGGACTTTTCGTTACTTTAATTCTACCATTAAAGTAACGTGGAGCTTTTTGTGACTTCACGTATTTTCGTTATTTTCGGAAAAAAATTAAAGTAACGAAGAAATCACGTCTCGCGAGGCTCAATAGTCCGTAAAACTAGCGTAAAGTTAAGGAATTTGACGTTAAGTCACTTCAACGGGAAAACCTTGAGTTCCAAGGGACTTTTCGTTACTTTAATGGTAGAATTTTTTTAGTGGAGCTTTTCGTTACGTAAATCCTACCACTAAAGCAACGAGGAGCTTTTCGTTACTTTAATTCTACCATTAAAGTAACGTCTACGTTACTGCAGACACCGCGATAAACATTTGACTCGCACAGGTACCTGTGTGTGTCCCACGTATACATCTGGAGCTTCATTGCGTCCATGTTTTATTTTCCACGAAAATGTTCACGGAATGATAAAATTATGTTTTTAATTGGTATTTAAGTATTTGAGAATAGTGTGCATTAGCACAGTTATTTAACATTTTTTTGCTAAAAGAGTTTGGTAATGGGATGTTTCTGTCAAATCTTATAACAGTTTTTTTTTTCTTATTAATTATTTTAAGAATTGTTCAATTCATAATTGATTATATGATAAATGTTTAGAAGCTTGTAAGCTTGTAGCATTTGTCCAGCAGTGTCCTCATCATGTAAAGTCATGGCCATTTCCATATTGAACATATTATTTATGATACTATACATTTTTCCTTAATAATTTTATTTGACATCTCATATTTTCCAAGATAGAGCAAGTATCTTCTTCTAAAATAATGATAGTTGCACTTGCTCATTATTCCACATGATTCAAACAATATTTCAATGTGGAAAAAGACAAAATTTTTCAAGCTTACTTTTTGTTAATAAATGAGATAAAAACACTATTCAATATGTCAAAGCCATAAAGTTTATCCCTTAATAACTGCAATCACTCACCGGATCTGTAAACATTGTTCTGAAATGTGACGCAAAGGCCATAAAAGCCAATGTTTGAAAAATGGCCATATTCAAGCTTGCGTACAACGTATTAATATTGGGCAGTAGAATGACCGCCATTACGACAAATTCTGCATATATTATGAGGGCCCATGTTAGTATAGCACATATAATGCCACAAATATCCTAAAATACAAATAAATTACAGTAAACGTTGCGCCCAAAGAAACAAAACATAAATATGATACAGCAAAAAAAATTTGTACCTTTATGCACCAAAATTTTCCACTACAGCATCTATTGTGAATATCGCTTTCCCTATAAAAGGGCATATACTCATAATCCATGCTGGCAAAGCTTCTGGTTTTTTTTTTTCAAAGGATTACCTAATAAAGGGGTAATTAAGCTAATGGCAAACGAACCAATGGTGGAGCATCGGCAACAGCAGTGTAATTGTTCATGTTTGGCTTTCTGTGAAAATAATTTCATTCAATTACCTAGAGAATTCAAGGAAAATTCACGAGGTGTTGATATAAGTACTCCAAAACGTCGATTGAATAATCAATTAACAATATAACCTAAAAGTTGACCGTAACTCACATAAATCTATGTTGTTGGTGCCTTAAGGCTCGGAATATCGACGAGTAGAACAGAGCATTTGCTATTCATTCTGTACGACTCGTCAAGGGTGCTCTTGAATATCCAATTATTTGAGAGTCGTTCATGTGTCAACTGTCACATAATACACTCACAAGCGGCTCGCAAACGTCTACGCCGAAGAATACGAAGATCTACACAAGAGATACTTCCTAATTCATGTAAAGTCGAAGGAACATAGTCCCTAAGGTAAAGGACTCGAGCTTGCGCCTCACAGGTGAAGTGTCGCTGGTATCGTTTCATTCGTGTATGCATAATCTATATGGTAAGTTATGTGTAAGTTCATCATTCGCTTATTCAAAAGACACGAACGCGTTTTTTTTCGCAGAATTTAAGAACATGCCCCTTAAAAAAATTTAATTCGTGTGTAATCTTATCGATCTTGCAATATTATCTAGTTGGGAATATTCTAATCTCGACAAAAATGACATCAGTTTATACGCGCACAAAAGTGAAGTCACTCCTTCATAATTTCTGACTCGTAGGCATGCGCAATTCAAGTTTAGTACGCCCTCGGGAGGGAAAAACTTTATTCCTGCCCAGCAGGAGTAATGAAAACCATATTGCCCATACGTACTCCCGTTGGTTAGAAATGGGAGATTTTAGCGATTATGATGCAAGTTCGTAGCGTGAATACATTTTAGCAAAATCGGAAAAAAAACTGATGCCTGAGACACGAAAAAAAGGTCGATTGTTAAGTTTTTTTTCTGCTTAGAATGTTGTGATGACGAGCTCGGGATGTCATACAGATTTAATAGATAGTCTTGATAACATTGCGCATTCCCATCTCTTCCTTAGCAGCGCCGCGTATTACGCGTTTGGACTATAATGCAGACTGGAACTGTAACACGAGAGTAGCATTTTGTCAGCTGGCTTTTTTAAAAACAGACTTTAAAGAACATGCTGTTAAATAATTTTATGTAACTTATTGCAACTCGCTTCGCGTGCGAGAAATCGCACTTCTCGCACTAGTAAAATAAAATTGTATACCAATCCCGTGCAAGAAACTTTTTCTCAAATCATTTGAGTTTGAAACTCACCCTCGTCAGAAAAAGTTTCGTCGCACTCGTATCGTAATATACTATTTCTTCCGACTTCACAAAAATGACATAATTTTGTAAGCGTGCCTCAAGCGTAAAGTCCCTCCTTTACAATTTCTAACTCGGACGCATGCGCTGTTCAATTTTGGTATTCCCTGGTGAGAGAAAAGGTTCATTTCTGCCCAGCGAAATAACGAAAACCGTAATGCACTTGCGTACTTCCTTGCGTACTCCCGTTGGTTAAAAAGGAGCGACTTCAGTGTTTATATTGCAAGCACATAATGTGGTTATTTTTTTAGCGAAATCTGTTAAAAACTCTTGCTTATGACACAAAAAATAGGAAAATTGTCAAGTTGTTTTTCGGCGGAGATGTTCTGATGACGAGGTCCACATTATACACAAGTTTGGTACATAGTCTTGATAACATTTCGTATCTCCACTTCTCGCTTAGCAGCGCTACCTGTGACGCGTTTTGACGACAACACGGACTGACCCTTTAATTCGTCAGTAGCGTTCTGTCAGCTGACGGCAGCGTATCGTGTCTGTGGCAAACTATCTGTGATTGTGCTATCGTAAATAAATAAACATTGTCATACAATGAGTAAGCGCAAGCGAACTCCCAAAGTGTTGGAAGCGCCAGTCGAAAAACCAACAACGTGTAAATCTTGGAGCCACGAAGACAAATGTAATCTTCTGAAAGGTCTTAAGACCTACGGACACACTGACATCGACAGTATATCTGCTCTTCTACCGAAAAAATCAAAGCCGGCAATCAAAGTGATGATCCACAAGATAATACAAAAATCCAAAACCGTATCGTACAAAAAATGTCCTGCATTGAACACTTGGCTCGAGTCCGGAACTTTCGATGACAAAAGCCGGCCCATTTCTCAGATGTTGAAATTCATTTCTCTCTTTGAAAAACATCCGACTCCCGAGGAAAGCGGTGGATTTGATTTCAAGTACGTACATTTTTCTACGAGGGTTTTTCGACCCCATTTCACTTAGAGCAATTGTAAACAGTTTCACGATTTTTAATGTTATTCAAATTAGTTCGTTTTTTTTTAAATGTGATTTTGTGAATTTTTACTGTTTGTGATCTTTTTTGAAACGATATTTTTGTCACAATATTTAAGTGTCGCAATGGTCCTTTGCTATGTGAAAACAAAATTTCTTAAATTATGTATTTGTGTAAAAATGGAGTTGCTCAGTTTCAACTTGCAGATGTAATTTGTTGAAGGTCGTTCTTTTCCATTAGCTAATCAAAACAGTGCTAAATTTTGATTCATGTTTCTAGTGATAGTTCTGCCGACTGTTCTGAAAAGCAGCTTGCTCATCAGTATTAGTTTTTAATATATAAATTCATCCATAGACTCGGTTTGAAATGAAAATACCCTGCTATACTCTAATGTTGGTTGAGGTTGTTTTTATCCAGATTTATATCAGGAAAAACCATAATATTAATCTATGACGACTTATGACGATCAATAGCTTTTTTTGTTAAAATATGGTTCATTGATTGCCCGAACAAATTCTTCATAAGTATTAGTTATTCAAACGTGACAAGCATGTGTAAATATAATGAGAAAGATTAGGGTGGATAAAAAATGGTTGCAACTTTCTTACAAGGAATATTATAAGAAAATGTCTCCAGTCAATCAAAGAAGTACCTTTAAATAAACAAATCAAGCTATCATTTGTCGGAGGCAGACTAAAATTATGGTTTTTTCTAATATAAAACTGGATGACAACAACCTCATCCAACATTTGTATGTATCAGGATATTTTCATTTAAACAGTGTCCATGAATGGATTTATATATAAACTAATGCTGATGAGTAAATCACTTTTTAGAACAGTTGGCAGAACTACCAAAATGCATAGAAACGTGAGTCAAAATTTAGTACTGATTTGACTAGTTAATGCAAAAAGACTACCTTAAGAGGTCTCATTTCTAATAGCATTCTACTAGTAGGCAAATTTTTCGAATTTCGAATATTTTTCAAATTCAAATCATGGAAAATATCCTGAGAAATACCTATTCCTATAATGTAGCAATTATGCTGGTTTGGCTAAAGAATGATTGGAGTTTTTATTAAACAAGACTCATGTTTTTTTAGAATTTATGAGTAAATGAAAATATGATCTACTTAACAATGAAAAATACAAAATAGATTAGTAGAGTTGGCTGGTTTAAAGAACAGTCAGAAAATGATTGATTTCGAGCAGTTGCAGTAATATTAAAAATTGTGTACCAAATTTTAAAGACAGTGCAGAATATTTGTCCATTCAGTCACAAATAATATTCTTCATTTATATTGAATCTTTTTTTTTTAGAGCTGCCTATGACTATCTGCACCGAATGACACTTGGACTTCCACCAATAAACCTTCCAGAAGGAAATCGTGAAAAAATACATGCTCTTATGGAGGAAGTGGAGAAAGAAGTATGGCCAGAAATTGAGAACGAGATTTTTGGCTACCTTGGTACATTAGACACAAAAGAGTCTGGTCAGAAATGTTATCCACCCATGAATAAGCTTAAACCAATTAAAACTGATTACTGGCCAAATTTGGAAGGAGGATCTGCGGATTGAAGTTTATGTTTGGGTGATTGAACACAGCTTTTATATATTTTTTATGAACAAATATAGATATGCCTTTTATTCGTGATAGATCATTCGTGTACACCAACAGTTTATTCTGTCTGTGTTATCTATACAATCTATGTTATTTTTTTCTAATGGCAAGTCAATATTTTATCAACTAACAACCAATTTCGCTAAAATCGTCGTTACTCGTGCTACGATCGTTTTCTTCATAGCATATTAGCTTTTCGCTATTAGTTAAAAATAAAATCTCAAACTACATTGAGATGCTATCTACATTAAGGATATTTGTCGTGAATGAATATCTTATTTGATTGTGATGGAGATTACCAAGCTCAAGGAAAAAAGAAGGCTGAATTTTTCACGGTTATTAACAAATTTCATGTTGCAATTTAATTCCTGTCTAATTTGAATGAGAAAATTAAAAAATGAGATAATATATATCTTAAAACAAGAAAATAGTGAAATTAGGCGTCGAAAAATCGTCAGGAAAATGGTAAAATAAGAATTATCATTTTTTCTGATAATTAGGCCTTTAAAAAATAGGATTTTTATCATTTTTCATATAAGTGCTAGAACACCCTAAAAATGTGTATGTTAATCCGAAATTTTTTTCTCGTTACTTTATATTGTACAGGAAAAAAGTTGCCAAATGTGCATTTAGTTTTATAGAGAAATGTCGGACTCAGCAATTTCAGTTGTTTCTTTCTCACACACGAATGCGCCGTCGATTTTCTGGTAATCACCCGCGTCTTTGGCACAAATATCCTTAAAATTCAATACAAAACGAACGGATAAAAGTAATATTGCGGGACAAATAAATAGGCGCAGAAAATAAATGCGATAAAATGTACGGGCCGTATTTCACTTGATTAATGATTCTAATGGTCACATCAATATTTATAGACAAAAATCAATTATTTGAATATTTTATTCCTCTTGAACGACAATTTTTTTGGAGAATCGCAATCCTCCGCGCGAGTAACGGCGAGTTATGCCCTCATTTTATAACAGTGTTCAGCATTATATAAATGTTTTCATATCTTAGATAGTGAATGTAAAATGTCCGAACGCTCTTATAAAAAAAGAGCTCTATTTTCTTTTTATATTTCACTCAACAGCGATTTTTAAATTTAATATCATTTATTATAATTCTTTCTTTATCTAACTATGATTCGCCGTGATCACGCGCGATTCGACGCGATTTCAATATACTGTGCGTGTACAAGATCATCTTTAATGGCCAACAACGGACACCGTTTTTTTTCTTTCTTTCTTTTTCTGTTTAATACAATTTCTTTAAATATTATCCCGGGAATGCAACAAATGTATAGCACAACCTTCTCGAATAGCTGCGAAATCGCCAAGGTGTTTTTTCTCGCTTTTTTTTTACACAACGCCTTTGATTTAATAGGATAAGAGCAGGATTAAGCACAGAATTTCTCGTAAAGAACATTGCACGATTGATGATTGATAACCATTGTTTGAGATAAGAAATTCTCTCGCTATCGTAGCATCTTTGCCCGAAAGTACTTTCGAGAAATTTTACCCAAGTCGAAAGAGGCTGCGAGTTTGCAAAAAAAAAAGATTTCACACTTATTCGTTCTAATTTCAGTTAATCCTTCAATATTTCCCATGCGTCATCTTCGAGCTTGGAGTTCCAATCGGTAGCCTCGTTTTTCACCTCGAAATCAATCAGCGAACCTTCTTTCACCTTCTTCTCTTTCGTCTTTCGCGCTGCTGGTTTAGTCTCTGTCGGGCTCTCAGCGTTCGTTTGCTTCGAATTGTTTCCCCATTCCCAGTCGTGAATCGAAGAACTGCTACTCGAAGCACTGCCCCTGCAATTTTACCATGGTTTACACGTATTTGAAAATTTCTTTTTGCATCCTGAAAAATAGCCAATACGATAACATTATCAGAAAATAATATCAATGGCTTCTTAAAATGATACGGTTCACTCCGACAATTAGAAGAATTAAAAAACTCCCGAATAAAAAAAGTAGTTTAAGTAATATACAAATTGAGTGAATGAGGGACAATGGAATAATAATCATTCGTAGATTAGAGTCGGAAGATAAATTTATCAAGGAGATGGAATTCTCCCGACAATAATATGAGAATGATTTTTTTTCATTCTATGTTTCGTTTCTGTAATTTGTATATGATTTCCGCACGAAATCACATATGAGTGTTCCGCACGAAATCAAACGATCAAAAGTTCGACTCTCTCCAGTATTTTTCAAACTTCGTTATCATTTAAGGTTCGATGACAGGCGAATATCTAATTTTAAAAAATTATCCTCAACCGTGTTTGAGATACAATCAAATTTAAAAAAGGTCCGATATTTAAAAAATAGGTGTAACTTAGAAAATATGGAATTCTGAAAAAAATGTATGCATAATAAAAATGTTTTCATTTGCAGCCGATTTCTGGCACAATCGAATTTTACGGAATAAATACATTTAATTTCTTTCACAAATATCTACATAAAATAATTGGTAGTGTCAAAACTTGGGCTCGGCCCATTCCAAGCAACATGTAAACGTAGTTGTAGATTATGTGCGACCATTATGTGCAAAATTTAGATTTTTGAAACGTGACTTAATTGGACAAAAAAAATTAAATCGCCTATTTTAAAGCATATCTCACGCGAACTTTTTTCGAAAAATCTGAAAAAAAATTCTCTTCAATGTCCATTCAAAACAACTTTTGAGTATCATATTTTCCAAGGTACAGCCATTTGAAAAAATATTGGACCTTTTTCAAATTCGATTCTACCTTAAACATGGTTGAGGATAATTTTTTTTTCTAAATTGGATATTTGCCTTACATCAAACCTTAAACGATAACGAAGTTTGAAAAATATCGGAGAGAATCGAGCTTTTGACCGTTCGAATTCGTACGAAACACTTTATATTGATTACGGAACTTTTATTATTCAAGCTTTTTAATTCTTGTGACATTTCTATTTCATCGTTTATAGCGTAATTTGATTGAAAAACACTTCTACCTCGGTGAGTTACTAATTGATATTACCGAAATATATCTAATAACCACCTTCTTAATTTCCAAATCGATGTGTCAAATTCGGTTAAGCCATTTTTTGTGGTTTCGAAAAAAAGTGGCGACATAAAAACCCATAACGCCCGTCTTATTACCAGCGAGCAGTTGAGAGTAAATTTCTCTAATCAGAATATGTCCCTCCAAACACGAGAGAAAAAATAGTACTTACTTTACAGTTGAGCCAGTAACCAATGATGATTTTTCATTAGAGTATGAATTTCGGGAAGTATTATTTTGATAAGTGTTTGATGAGTTCTGGTAGTGATCATTAGAGTCGTATTGACTCTGGCCGGATGAATTGGTCCCTCCTATATCGCCCCAGCCTCGCCTGCCGAGGTCACCAACCTAAAATCCATCAATCGTCTCTTTAAGACCCTGCCAAATTTCTTAATTCAAGATTCACTGGCGAAGCCAAAAAGGAGCAATAAATATAATAGATAATCTCGATAATAGTAACAATAATAATAATCGTAATAATAATTCGATACACTCATTGATGGAATTTGGGTCATTAACGAAAAGTTATAAATAAAACGCTAATTGGCATTCTCTACCTTAGATGCTAAGCTATTGACCTGAGCACCCACGTCTTCTAGAAGCGTGCCATCTCGTACCTAATAAAACGAAAATTAATTGAAAAGAAAGTAAAACAAATGATAAGGAATGAAATAAGAATAAAATTTTGAAGCAGAATTTGGACGAGGGTTTCGGAAGGATTCGATAGTCGTACCTTTTGCGATGCAATTCCACCGATTTTAATAGCATTTTCCGTAGCCTTGCTGGCAATCTTCGATGCCGATGAAGAAAAAACGGACCAGCCCTATAATTTAATTACTATAATATAAGTGCCTGTTGCTAACAACATCTGCAATTTGTGAGCGGTATAAATAGTCTTACGCTTGCTAGAGAAGAGACGGCGGTATCAAAAAATTCCTGAGAGGAACTCTTGGGCGGAGCATCCATCTGATAACCGAAACCGCCGTATCTTCCACCCTGATTAGGCGGAAGATTTCTGTAACCACCAGAATGTTAGTATATTTTTATAACAACCTTTCAATGACTATCAAATTGAACACTTCGGAATCTGGAGGTGAAATTATTATTATATTTTTTATTGAATTTAATTTCTGACTTTTACTTTTCTTAAAATGATTGTCTCCAAAACAATTGAATTTATCTTTGCGTTACTTTCTCAATTATTCTTGAATTACATTTCCCGACACAGCCTAAAAAAATATGTATCAACTTTTGAATAAGTACAAAAAATATACTTTTTTAATATAATTTCACAGAGAATCATTAGAAAAAAATCTCGCGCTCCATTTTTTTTCTAATAAATGATTTAATGAGATAGACCAATTTTTTAAGGAAATGTCTGAAATTTCATGGAACACAATGGCACAGTCTTTTTTTTTTATTGTACTTTTTTAGTCTATTAAGTTCATTAAAAAATGAATGTTGATCAAATGCAATAATAGAGACTCGAAACTCTGCAATCAGTAAAATAGTCTCAATTGCAATCATCGATTATTCTATGTACAGAAAGAAACCAAAAGCATTGCACAATTGTGAATTACAATAAAATTATTTACATCTTTCTATCTTCAAATACTGTCCAAAAATGAAACTTGACTAATGTTTTTCAAAATAATATTAAAACCACCTAAAATTAACACACGTATCAAATTTCCCTGGCGAAAGACAGCAGATCTCAAATTTGATATAGACCCAATAAATGATTCTAAATTAAATGAAACATCTCACATTTCTTTTGTCAATAAAAATAAATACAGTAACTCACTCAGGCCTGGAGGCATTTTCATTCTGTTTTCTGGCAAAGAAATTCTCAGTCTGGTTCTTAAATCCTGGAGAATTGATATTTTGATAAGAATTCTGATCTCCTTGATAAGAATTCCCATAGTCCTGTCGATCTTCTGAATAAGAAGGGCTTGGAAAACTCTTGGCGCTGGAGCTGCTGGGAGTCCAGGATTCTCCTTTTGCCAGTGCCGCAATCTATCAATAATATTAAATTCTTTCTTTGGCAATTCTTTGAAAACCTCATTTATCTTACATATAATAACATAGTTCGACAGTTATTCATCATCTTGTATCCTATTCACCTTATCTCTGTAAAGTGCAGCAGCTTTGGTGTTGTATCGTTGAGAAATGGGCATAGAATCGTCCCAATCGGGCTGCGATTCAAAAAATTCTCTGGCATTTCGGTTGCCACCGACTTTCATCTTCTCCAGCTCAAGATCTTTCCACTTGTCCATGGAGACGGAGCGAACAAATGATAAATGAACTCCAAGACCTCTGTGCTTTCCGGAGCACTCCAAGCATATCCATATTCCATATGTGACTGAAACCCACTGAGGATTGTGGGCTCCACACTCGAAACATTTCTGTAATTTTAGGATCGCCAAAGGATATATAATACATGAATATATGTTTCCCATACGTTTTGGAGCAAAAGGGATTTGATTTTAAAAAAACGTATAGCATAAGCTTACGTTGTTCTCGTCTCGAGGCTTCAATTCACCCAATACTCTACGTGTCCGAGGACTCGCCATTCTCTACACTAATGAACACACTATCGCTATGTCGACAATGTTGGAGGCTTTTTTTCCACCAGCGGAGCCGCCAACTCGTTAGAGCCGAGTAGTGACCACGAGACCTGCCAAAATGATCAGCAACGAGCACCACTTTGGCAAGTCCGCTTACTACTGTCTCTTGGCCCACCTGATTTGTCTCCAAGGCAAAGGCTTACACGGGCACAGGTTGTCTCATCGATAGACTACCACGTTTTCCGGGGTTCAATGCGCCCAATGAAAATTCACTGGGACGAACATTCGTTGATAAATTACCGGTCAATTGACCGCTCTGCGTTTTATTCTTTTATCATATTACGTGGAGCATGGGTGGGACTAATGATCACCAATCACAAGCCATCTACAATATTTAATGTGTACGAAAACTCTGTACTTTCGCTACAATTTCGCATTGAAATTGGACACAACTATTTTTTAAACAATTTTATTAACGCATATTTAGTTACCGCGATATGTCAAAAAAAAATTATTTGTCCAATAATGCATCTTTTATTGAAATATTAATAACTCTAAAATTAGGACAAAGTCACTGTTTGAACATTGAAACTTTACAAAACTGTGCCTGATATCGATTCACTTTTCACTAGCGTTTACGAATGCTAGTGAATATTGAATTTCAGATAATATTTCACTTAGCGTTTAAGAACGAAACACCTCTTCTGGTCGTCCCGCGCATCCTCACGAATAACTTTGTGCATAAGTCGGCATTAAACGACACGCAAAAACAATTTCGAAAAACATCCGTCAATTGACGGTAATTTTACAAACCTACTAAATTCCCGTCATTTCGCATCACTAGGGAAATATTTTCGGGTAATCTAGTAACTAGTGAGTTTAGATTTGTCCAATAACGTTTCCTTCCTGACCATTGAAATGTTACTAACTACGAAATCAAGACTGAAGATACTAAAAAATAACGTCATAACCATTTAGGCTTAACAGAATTCCAATATCGGTTTATCAAAATAACGAAATAATATTTCCCAAGCATTTACGAACGAAACACACCTTTTCCGGTTGTCCCGCGCATCTCGACGGATGACTTTGCGCACGGCGAAGCGCGCAACCCCACCCATCGTCCATGACAAATGCAACTTTTACTTCCGGCTAAGTTGGGGCCTCGGTGCGAGATATATTTTTTGGGTTTAGCAGTGTTCTTGCGGTAGTGTGCCCGTGTTATCCTGCATCATCCTCGTAACTTCTCCACTCGTACGAAACAAATTGCAATTTGCAGTCCTATATCTCCAAGGGATATATTTTGTTTGTCGTATGTCCATCCAGAATCTTAACACATTCGGTAAATATCCTGAGCGACACGCATATATATTAAATCCTTCAATTAAAACTCGTCCCGATCTCTTCTCGCGGTTCGCCGTAAGATACGCTTGTACAAAATGGCGGTAGCGTCTTTGCCTTGCATCACAGCATGCAATCTGTCTCGATTTTTCCGAGCTATCGAGAGACGCGACGACGATTCACTTACAAATATCATTTTCGCACTCTGCTCTATCGATTACCTTTTGCGCATCGCTACCCTCAAACCATATAGCCATTATATTTTGCCTTTTGTGTTTCAGACCCCTTTGCAGATGCAATCAAGGGTTCAGATGATGATGTCCAAGACGGTCTCGTGCATATAAGGATCCAGCAGCGGAATGGTCGCAAGACCTTAACAACGGTGCAAGGACTATCTTCGGAATATGACTTGAAGAAAATCGTACGAGCATGTAAAAAGGTAAGTCGACGTTCGGGAAAATTCGCGCGATCTTGGCTTAAGCTGACCACGCGGAATATAAGTTTTTTTTTTTTCGAACCAATTGTATATCGCGTCCTTCAACAGTCTGTCAATTCGACGCGATTTCTAAATATAGAACAGCGCGTACTAACCGTTTGTCACACTCGAAGACGTGTGTACGAAAGGCAATTGGAATCGAACTTTCAATGAATGTAATCGCGAATCGAGATGCACGGAATTTTTACAGAATTTTACCGTTAGTTTCGGAACCGGTTTTACATTTATTTTTATTCTATTTTTTTATTTATTTATTTTTTCCCTCCAGTGTTTCCGATATGTCGGTGACGCTGCGATGTAATTTTGACTTTTTACACACCGTTCGGAACAATGCAGCTAACTCGTGACTTTGATTGGTCTATATTTAGAACTCAACCTTGTCCTACTTTTAGTAATACCAACACACATTTCTTTGCCTCATGTTTCCTGTGTGAAACTACCGATTAAAATCGATTTATTGACTCTTTATTTTTACAAGAATTTTGTTGTCTTCTATTTGATAGATACTTTGACATTGGCATGATTTTCTGCTCATGTGGCGGAATTTTCAAAATTATGTGATATTGTAGCAAGAGAAGAAAACATTTATTTGTTTTCAGCTGCATAATGGCAAATGTTGACTTTGATTTTTATTGTCAAAAAGAAAATTACTGGATGCACAGTGAAAAAAATTTATGAAATTTATACAGGATTTGTTTATTTTATGATTCATGAACATGTGGGGATTTATTGCAACAAAAAATTGGGGCACAAGAGTTTTTGATGAATTTTTAGCATCTAGCGTAGAATTATATAGCTTAAGGTTTTTTCTATTTACTTGCGTGGATAATAATTTTAAAAAAAATGAAATAATTTTCAGGAGTTCGCCTGCAATGGGACTGTAATCGAGCACCCGGAGTACGGGGAGGTACTTCAGCTGCAGGGGGACCAGCGAGAGAATATATGCCAGTGGTTAACTAAATCGGGTCTGGCAAAACCTGACCAGCTCAAGGTTCATGGTTTTTAATCATCAAAAAAAAAAGAAAAAAAGAAAAACCATCGATGCCACTACCTAAGACAACTACTACTCCACCTTCACCGACACCTCATCATCTTAAATTATCTGTATCAGTCGCTACTACTACTACTTGTTGAATACTTCGTGGGATATCCTATTATATACGCATATATATTTCAATAAAAAAGAAAAAGGAATAAAAAAAAAGGTAAAAACGTGGAAGAAGCAACAAATATATAAAGTGAAATACCACATATATAGGCACAATATTCATAATCAGACAAGAAAAGAAAAACAACGGTAAAAAAAAAGAGAACAATTTTGTAAGAACTGATAGAAAAGCAATACAGTTAAACATCCTTATGTTATATAATTCGCTGAAACTTCGTCACATCTTAAAGGTAATAGTATATTAAAGAAATAATTGTAGAGAACTTTTTTGAGAGAATTGATATACAAGAGATACAGATAGACGCGGATGGATGCACTTTTTGGCGTTAGATAGTATGTATCTGGGCGCCATCGACGTGTTCAGAGAGATCAGATAAAATGGTTGTTAGCTTAGGCTTCTATTGGATTGGCTTATAATTTGTGTAACTACAGAACGCTCTACATTATTTGTATACAGTAAAACGAAAAGACAGCAAACTTCCGTTTGAGCTTTACGATGTCTCACACACCGCATATACTATTATATACACACAATTAACTTCTCTTTTTTTTTCTCTCAACTTTTGTGCCTTTTATTCCACATTGTGTTATTTATTTAGATGAAAAACGGAGGAGAAATAAACAAACTTAATATGAAAGAATACAACAGAAAACAACGTTTCAATGTAGCAACGTATCGCATAGAGGACACTCGTTCTCATCTATATAAAGCAGTATTGACATAATAAACAATTGTTTCGATAAACAAAAAACGATAATGTGGCTCTAGATAAATAAATGGCAATTCACTAGTAAATAGATAGATTTATGTGTTCCTTAAATCCACATTTCCCAAACGATTTATCATTATGGATGACCGCACTATTTCGCCTTCGGTGAATCCTTGTCGATTCAATGTTTTTTGCACGATAGACGTTAGTCATCAAGACTGAATGCAACGTACACCGATGCATACGGGTCATTCTTCAAAACCGGTTCGTTGAGGTAAAAATCCCATCGCAAGATCGACGATCCTACATTCTAAGAAAACCCCGTGAGAAAAATGTGTATCCGACCAGTCGCCGTATCTGTGCATAAATTTTTTCAATATTTCTTTCTATTAATTACATCGACTTTTTTTCTTTTAATACATCTATCCTTATGATAAATCTGCATTCAAAAATAATTTTGCATAAGCGTATATATGTTGTCGGAAGCAAAATTATATTTTATAAGAACAGTTAACTCTGTATATTATTTTTATTTATTTACATATCACAGGGATTAATCAATAACAAAAGGTGATATACAAGAAAAAAAAAGTAGTGATTCATTAAAAGCTGAATATACGAAAACAGGTTCACGGTGAACGACATATATATTATTGTGCCGGAAAAGACAGAAAAAAGATAAATATATTTTTGTATACACACAATTACAGTCAGGAGAGAGGCGCCACGGAATTTTACAGCATTCTTCACAGACCGTCACCCAAATAACCGGAGAAATGCGCAAACTCAAGTCCAGAGTGAGAAGATAGGGCCAACGAGATATGTAGATTTGTTATCATTTTTTTAAGTATGTATTTCTTGGAATGTGCATCATCGCATCGGAATATAGAAATGCGTTGTAAGGGGCATGAAGAGGAGAAAAAATGTCGAACGGCCACGATTAAAAATGAAAACGACAAACTCAATATTAGTTACAATTGACTTATGATGAATAATTCAAAAAATGAAACCATAATTTTTTCCGTGATTCCTAAAAAATGTATTTGATTGAAGAACGGAATTACATGTTATCATTCAAAGATAATGAGATCTTGTCATTCTATTTTTCAGATGTGAATATGCGTTGATAAGACGCAATAATATCGGTATAGTGATAATTACCTATTATTTTGGGATATTAGACAGTTGAAATCTGTAGATATTGAAAAGTAATTACTATATTATTTTAGGATATTACATAGTTGAAATCGGTAGATATTGAAAAGTACTCTACATGGATTATGTCATCTGATATCCACGAGCTGCAATGATAAGTAATCCGTTATTACTAACGTCAAGATTTACTATTAGTAATTTTCCGAACTGTTTGTGATTTTAATGCTAAACATTGAGGTACTGAATATATACCAAATTATTGCTACAATCTCCCTAGTCATTCTACAAATACGCAATCCCAGATAGAGTTTTATATAGGAACAATATCGATTAATCGTTATAAAATATCATTTACATCGGACTCAACCTTTTTACATATATATATTATTTTTTTTAATTATATTAAAAATATATCACTTTAAAACAAAAACATTGGCTGTAATGTAAAAATTTGATAAGATTCTTTGAAATCTTCGGAGATTACAAAATTGTCAAACCCACAGTAAGCGTGAGTTTTCTTTCATTAACAAAAACTTATCGAAAAAAATACCTCTTCCTGTGATAGCATTTAGTCGCTCAACATTTAATGAGTAATGCTAGAAAAATTCTTTTGTCAAATATGCGAGGAAAATAACATGGTGTAGTCTACCTTGTAGCCATTCATGGTTTCCGTCAATTATAAAACCTGTAAAGTTTAAGAAACTTTGAAATTAAGGAAATTCCTGAAAAAAATCGTGGATAATCTTCCAGACTCCTGTGTTCTGAATAAATATGGTTAAACTCACAATCAATTGGCTCCGGTTTCGATTTTTTCTTCAAATTTTTCTCGAAACTTTTTTTTTAAGGAAAGCAAACGCATTTGAGTCGACCCTTGAAAATTAAAATATGTGAAAAGGCATTTTAAAGAATTTTTTCAAATCTCTACATTACTATTAAAATTGTTTCTTTCCAAGTGGCAAAAATTCAAAAACACATAAAAATTTTACTTTTAGAGCCCGAAAAACATAAAGAATCATCAACCAGATCCAAAAGGTCGAGGGTGTCAATTCCAGTCAGATAGAATTGCTCTAGATTGCTCCATATATAATAATAATTGTAATAGAAATTCTATTTTAAATTACATCTTATAACAAGATATCGTAACGATATTAACGCGTTGACTAGAAGCAGTAAACAAAGAAAAAAAGTAATTATTATAAAAACCAGCTTTCTAATCCCTTTTTTTCAAGAATGTTTTTTCTCAGAATGTGAATCTTTCGGGTCGTTCGCCAACAAAAAAAAATCATGGAAATATAAGAGAGCGGCGAAAGGAGCATGGGAACATTCTACGCGTATTCGATCCCTCTCCCAACTCAATGTAATATGGTTTGCAGAAGGGTAAGGCGATACGCAGGAGCGGAGTCGACAAAATTCGTAAGCGATCGTGTTCATTCAAATGGGTATTCCCCACTCTTTGGCTCGTTCACTTGCACGATCGCATTCTTCCGAGAAAGCAAAACGCATTATCGCTCTGGGCTATCGTCGAACATTTTCCTTTCAGCAGACTGAGTTCCGACAGCTGGAGATCATGCGAATGTCTGCTGATCTGTCTTATCGACGTTAGAATGTTTTTTTTTTTGTCACATACCACGATGTCGATATTGGGAGCGGTTGCATATTTACGCGGAGTAAATCTAGAGAAAGATGTAAGATATGCAGCGAGCGAGTTCTTGGACTTGGTCATTCATTAAGTCATTGTACTGCCTCTATTAAGCACGTCTGTGTGACGATCATCAAGCAGACATTCTAGATAAGACAGAGATACTAATGAGGTAACGCTACAATCATGCGTAGCGGTTGTGCAAAGCGTGTGTATGTACGGGGCATTCCATCCCGATTCGACTTGAGTCTGACCCTTGACCTTCCCGATTTTGCTCGCAATGTTTGTAGGATTCAACACGACCTAAAATGCACCAGTTTTGTATTTTTCCTATGCACATTTTTTTTCTATGCAATTTTGTTTTTTCATAGAGGAAGTTTTGTTTTCATGAAAAATTCTTTTTTCGACATTTTTATGTCAGAACACTCAGAATTGTCCAAAACATCGAGAAAAGTGGTTTAGAAAAAGTGTCCGTATGCGTTTGTGGGCGAAGCTTCGGAATTTCAATCACGTGCAACTTGAAAACGGTTCAACCGATTAAGCTAAAATTTGGCATACGTGTGAAGCAGAAATTCGTCTTTAATCGTTGCCATTTTTTACGAAATGTATCGAGAAGTTTTTATTTTATGACTTTTTCGGGAAAATTGTGTTATTGCATTAACCTTAACAAAACCCAAGATAGCGAAGCCAAACTTTAGACATGAAATTAGTACTATAGAGCATGAATAGGTACACAGTTCAATCATAATTGATTAAGTGGTTTAAGTTTTTCAGAAATTTAGCTTTGATAATAAAGTAAGCTGCAAGGCTGAACTTTGCGAATTGCTTCCTCATTATTTTTTGGTTTTTTTTACAAAGCTTTTACTATAAGGAAGCCAAATTCGTACTACTTTCTCATAGAGGTAGCTTTGTAAAAAAAACCAACAATGGTAAGGAAGCAATTTGCAAAGTTAAACTTTGCAGCTTTATTTTTAATATTGTTCGAAAGTGACATATCGTATTATTGTGGTACTTGAATGGGGTATTTCCGAATTTTTATCATGCCAACCCCAAAATCGGTTTGAAATACTTTAAAAAAATAATCGTCAAATCTTTCCAGATTTTTTTTTACATATAACCTTTCCCTACGGGGGTTAAAGATTTTAATTAAAAATACATAGAGTTTTTCAATCGTTGGTATCAATATTTTATTGTGGGACTTTTTATCAGTAAAAAGGTTTGAATTTTTCAGAAATTACTCTATGTACATACTAATATACAAGGAAAAATTAACAACCCTTACCCTAACATTGGTGTATGGATTATCGCTCTTGAAAGGGATAAGGTTTCAGGTTTTTCTTTATAAATCCATAGGGCTTATCGAGCTTTTTAGGCAATATTCTGTTGTTGGAAGTAGTTACGTGCCTAAAGGTCTATAATTTGCATAAATTAATCTTCAAATATAGTAGCATACGGGTAAAAAATCACGACTCTCTCTACCGTCAATTTTTTTTATGGATTAAAAGTTCAATGTGATCGAATTTTTATTAGTTCATGGTACAGTAAAAAACCTGAAAAAGATCAAGCGTATCAATGATTCGATGAACGGTGATTTTACATAATAACAATCCCAAAACAGTTTATCGGTCGTGGTAGTAAATATTTCACTGTCACGAACATGTATGATTTTTTGCATCATGAAATAATTTTAAAAATTGCATGTGATCTGTTTCTTATAACGGAGTTCTATAAAAGTATCTTGGTTCAAACATGCGAGGTCGTAGCAAGGTAATACAATTGACTGCTAAAACTGATGAACTTCATATATTTTTAGAATGAAAATTTAGAACCGTCCATCTTTTTAAAAGCGATAATCCACACACTAATTTTAGGTTCGGGGTTAGTAATTTTTTCTTGTATAATTGTGTGTATACAGAGTAATTTTTGTGAATTTCGAACTTTTTGGCTGACAAGGAGTCCTAGAATAAAATATTGACTGCAACGATAGAAAAACTCCATTTAAATTTAATTAATTAATTAATTAAAATAATAATTAATGGTAATTTGTGTGCATTTCGAACGTTCTAGCTGACAAGAAGACCCACAATAAAATATTGACTGCAACGATCGGAAAATTCGATGTATGTTGAATAGGAATCTTGAACCCCCGTTGGAAAAGGTTGAATGCAAAAAAGATATCTGAGAAAATTTGAGGGTTTCTAAAAATGGATTCCGAACCGATTTGGGAGGCGGCACGGTAAGAATTCGAAAATATTCCATTTAAGGACCACCCTGATATCGTATGCCATAATTTAAGAAACTGAAAAAATTCTGAACATTTCTTTCTTGAATATCAAAATTGTCTAGCCCATAGCCAAAGTCGGTAAGATTTATCTTCTGATAGTTTGTACAGTTTCGGATTGAAAACATTTGTAACAAATAGACAAAAAAAATTAATCTACTACAGGCAACATCGTTTATTAATGTAAAATCGAATTATTTACAATGTCCTCAGATTTTCAGAAAGTTTAAAAATTTTGCCGAACTAAGACTCTACTTCTAACTAAGACTTCTACTTCTACTTTCCGAACTATTCTAGCACCGTACAAACCACATTCTAGCATCAAATGTTTGAGAAGTCGACTTGTTAAACTAGTTTTCACTAGGATTTGACCTCGACCTCTCCAATTTGGCTCGACATTTTTTATAGACTTAGTTGGACCCTCAATATATATATATATTTGTTTATGGCGGTTTTTCTCTAAATATACTTTTAAAATGACATATCGAACGCCATCATTTAAAAATCTGAAAAATACTTTGTTTAAAATCGAAATTTTCTAGCTTATAGCCAAAGTGGGCAAGATTTCTTTTATTATAGTTTTTAAGCTTTTTTTAAATTTAAGCAAATTTTTTTTTTATCAAAAAATCTTAAGTTCTATGAGAAGAAAAATCTCATCTACTTTGGCTATAGGCTAGAACATTTTTATATTAAAGAAACTATTCTTTAAAATCCTTTCAGATTTTTAAATCATGGCGTTCGATATGACACTTCGAAAATATATTCAAAAAAAAAATTGCCATAGAAAAAAATCGAAGAGAGAAATCTTGGTCGAAACGAGGTGGATTGCACCATATTCAAAAATCCTCCATAGTAGGTTGATTTTTTTTTTTCTTAAATAATTTAAAAAAATTAAAAACGCTTAAAGACTGTGTGAAGAAAAATTCTCTCCACTTTGGCGCTAAGCTAAAAAATTCGAAATATACAACAAAGTATTTTTCAGAATTTCTTAGGATGTACAAATAATGATATGCTGGTTCTAAATGATGTTTGTATTGTGTTGAAATAGAGTTTGATTTCGGAAAAATCCGAGGAATTTTTAAAGCCCTGATAATATTCTTAATAAATCGGGTTTTACATAAATAAGCGTTTAACCAGTCGCCTGCAATAGATTAAACTTTTCCTGTTTTTGAATAATTAATTTTATTAATTTCTTAAATAAAAAAAGCTTGAAAAATATAAGAAGAAAAATCTTCCCCACTATGGCTATAACCTAGAAAATTTTAATATTCAGCAAAATATTTTCCAGAATTATTTTAGATTTTTGAATTATAGCATTCGATATATCACTTTAAAAAAATATAGAAACAAAAATTGGCCTAGAAAAAATTAAATAAAAAAATCTGGGGCATTTTAAGAATCTAACCAATCCTACAAAAAATTACGAGCAAAATGGGGGAGGTTGAGGATCAGACCCAGGTCGAATTGGGACGGAATGCCCCATATACAAGTTGATTCAAAATCAGTATCGAACTCGTACAAGCTGCAGTCGCAACAAAAATTATTTTTGTAAATGATGATAATACACGCTGACGAAAATATCAGACGATTCTTTTTTTTTTCTCATACATTATAGAAACAACGCATTTTTCAAGACTTTCAATTTTTCACTGAATTATGTTTTGACTTATTCTGAATCACGCTGTACGCGTCATGATTGGTGCAATGCAGGCACGCTTAGGGTAGGAGACAGAGAAAGGCCGTTAGAAAAGTAGTAGATTGATTTGCTAGTCAATAGGCTGCTGAAAAGTGACGAAAAAATATACATATGATGGAAAAATTACTTTTTGGTGTTGCAAAAAAATAATGGATGTTCATACGATATAAGTATGGTAACTTGATGCGTTATTCTCTCGCAAACTATGAATACGAAGAATGCGCAGTAAATGCATTCTTGATCATTTTTCGACTAAAGAATGTTTTCATCGTTATTCCGAAGCGCATACAATGCGTCACGACTATACGCGCAGTGCAGACTTCCGGAGAGTGAAGAAGGGGGCGGAGCAAGACCGCTAGAAAAGTAATAGATAAAAGAGATTAATTCTTATTAAAGATTAAATTAAGAAGAAGAAGAAAAAAATTTTGATTCTAGATTAAAAATAGACGTATAATGGGGAAAAGTGGAATACATAGTTTATCGAAGATAATAGAAAAAGATGACAAGTAGAACTTTGCGCATTAATTCCTCATGCTTTTGCCCGGAAATGCACAAAATATTCCTCATCACTTCTGAAACCAACTGAATGTTAGTATATTCTTTGGAGAGAATATACATCTTAAAATAACTGTAGAATAAAACACTCAAGCATCGGAAAGAGGCATTCAAAACAAAATTCCTTTTCGTTGGTTTGTTTTCTTAATTTTTATTGAATTCTAATTATCAATAGTGATTTTGAAAATATGTGTAAAGTTTTGAAGAATTGTTTTTAAATACAATTCCACAAAATTTAATATCAATAGGATATTCTAAAAAAATCAGACGCTTCAAAAAAAGAAATAAAAACGCAAAAACCTAATTACTGTCGATCTTGTCGAAATTGAAAATCGGAGACGAGAATATTAGACGTTATTTTGTTTCTGTCGAAAAATTTCATTACAATCGATCGAAACATGAAATATTAAGGCAATCGAAATTATTTTTCGGCGTATTAAATACACCGATAAAATCTGAACGCCTTTATACATTTGGCTCAAATGCCTACTAACCGTTCTGAAAAATTACTTGACTTGTAAAAATATATTTAGCTTAATATCTCGAAATCTACGAAGTCTAGAGTGCTTGAGATATTTTTAAATCAATTTAAAACGCCATAATCTAGAACTAGAAAATAATGCTAGACAAAGAGTTTTTTTTCTCCTCGTTCTCGAGTAATAAGCATTTGAATTTTTATAAGCAGCTGCATATGCATACCCCCAAAAATTTGGACAATTTCTTCCAATCGTGATTTTTGTACGATTCGAAACGCATTTTAAGCATAATGAAATTACGAAGAGTGTTGTCCATGTCAAAGTTTCTTCCACGAAGAAGCAAAAGGCTTTTGGCTGGAAAAAAAAAGAAAACAAACTATCGCACAGTATCCATGGTAATTTGATCCGTTTTTGGCCACTCGCGTTTTACGACCGCCTCGTCCCAAGAATCGAGATAACACAATTGGTGAGATAATTGCACACGCCTACTATGCCTGACGAACTTCCGGTTGGCTCTCGGGGAGTGTGTCTCTTTTAAAATTGGCGGGAGGGTCGTTTTAGTTGGGGTTTGTCGACAGTGAGATGTCGCTGTAAGCGCGTTACATACCTACGGAACCCACAATGCATTGGAGCCACGGCATGTGCCTTTCTGTGTCGGCCATTTTGTAGTTTCCTTGAGAAATTGTGTTGAGTTGATTCTTCTTCTCGGTAAGAAATTTTAGAGAATTTAATATAAACGTCGCGACACGTTAGAGCAACGATTATACCGCAAGTTCGTCCTATTCAACGTTACGCATTCTGATGCACAACTATTTAAACGAGATAAATAAGCTATCGCTGTTTGGCACACGGTACGTAGTGTGCGCGGAGATCACCGTGTTCGCAATAGCCCCGCAGAATGAACTAGTAAACGAAGCTGCCGACGAGAGTCAACGATTCCGATAAAAGCCACATGGAAATCGTCAAACTATTATAAATAAATGGTGATTTCGGTAACGGCATACGACACACATACTGTGTACTTCCGGAGTGGTTGTCACCTTGCATTGCGTGCGTTATCATTTGGCCAGAGCCCCCGGCCAACCATCTCACTCTATATTTGGCCAGTCCGCATCCAACATATTGCATATCGAAACACTTTGATAATTACCTATTTTCACGTGTTGTACGACGTTTTAACAATCGCGACAACGTATTGTACGCGATTTCGGGTTATTCAAAGCGCGACGTTACGTGCATCTGTGCGCATTCGAGCGAGCTCAGGATTTTAGCATGTGCCACACCAATCATACGTTTATCGCACCACCACCTCTGACTTTAAGCTTTTTGAAGGAGACACTTGCATCTTTTTTTTCGCACCTTTTTTCTTCGCCTCGATGATCCAGATGGTTCGGACTATCGTTAATCACGAATAGTCGATAATCCGCCGCTTGTTCGTCTATGACGTGAAATAGTTTTTTTTTTTTTTTTTTTTAATAAATCGAATACGGGAGCTATTTTACGTTGCGTTTTACGATCGTCAATAGCCACACAGGCTGCACCGCGTATTGCCTTTGTCAATGGATGATTCGCGTTTTAAAAGTACCTGAAGAGTGTATTTGCAGTTTTGATAATCTTGTTGCCTTCATCTTGTTGTTTCACTGAATTTTGCCTCGATAAGTTTAGTGGACGTTGGCTTTCTTTTCGTATGATGCAACCTTGCGTTAGACAATCTTCGCGAGGTACGTAACATACAGGTGGAAATATTGACGAAAAAAGCTACGTCTTCTGTTTTTTTTAAATTGGAGCTAATTCCACTTGGTTTTGTTTATCCGGTGCGGGAGGGCGAGAGGTCGTGCTTCAAGGTTACCGCCTGTTGTTGTTACGCAGTTTGATGAAAATGGGTTACGATATTGTGTGGAAAAAAAAGGGCTAAAAACGAAAGTAAAATTTTTAAAAGTAATTGCCACTCGTTTTGCATTTTTTTGGCCAGTTTGTCGAAAGGTAATCCAAGAGTAGAACAGAAAGCATAGGAATCTGTGCGCTCAGATACAATTAAAGTTACATCTGAAATTTTAGCTGCAAAATTTGATTGACCGTGGCATAAACATTAGCTAACAAAAAGTCATAATCAATACACACTAATGTATGGTGTTACACAATATAATATGAGTCAGCGTATGATTCAGCTTTTGCTTTGGTACTGCTTGACTTCCAGCCAATTTTTTTTTTTTTTTTTTTTTCTCTCAGCAACTGAACATGAGAAAGTTTGTAACATTTTTAATCTTTGGATAGTCTAACGATAACATAGGCTTTTTTTATTTACGAATATTATATCATACGTCAATTGTGAAATTATTTGTCCCTGTGTAACATATTTTTATTATGTTGAAATTTTATCAAGTAGTTTACAAACAGCAATTCCAGAATATATAATTTGATATCGAAGGCTTAAATATATGTAGATTTGTTAGCAAATTTATTTACTGCAGGATATTTTTTGTTGTTGTTTTTCACAGTTTGAAGATTTTTTTTTGCTTTTGGATTTACAGGGTACGTGTACATGAATGGGGACATTGGGAAACTCCCACCAGGGGCGGTTTACCCAGCCACCCCTGAACCCTTGGGTTCAGTCGGGGGCGCAGTCGTCAGTAGCGCCTCCAGTTTAGATTACAGCGTCATGAACGGAGCACCCAGCGGCAACGAACTAATGCTCGACTCGAGCATGGGAGGTCTGGAACCTCCGAGCCAACATTCGATGGGTATCGGCGGTGCTGTTGGGGTTGGTTACGGACCTGTTGAAGTATCTGCTCTCACCGATGTTCAAGTTCAACCCACTTCGATGGCTGACCTTTCCTTGCCTGGCATACCCCTGGATCAGCTGAAGCAGATGCTTTCCTCTCAGCTTGAGTACTACTTCTCCAGGTAATTCGATATTTCGTCAATTAAAATTTCCATAAGCATGCATGTATAGTCCGAAAATTAATTTCCATCACAAATCTACAAAACTGAGGAAAACGTTTCAAGAAAAAAATTCGTCGAATAATTAGTATCGTTCTAACTGTTTTTCAATCATATTGCAAATATTCTATATGTAAATTTCTCTAAATAATGATAATAATAAACATCCATTCATTCATTCAATTATAAACGTGAATTCAATTAATGAAAGAAGATATGGATAGATTACTACCATTACAAACAGTAATTGTCATTTAATAACATGAATTTCATCTCTATTTTGTTTACTTTCATACTTAAATACCAAATAGAAACAAGGTTGCATACCACTGAAGAAACATTCATAATTACGAATAATTTCCCTGAAAGGTAATAAGACTCCTATCTGATTGTTTGGCTGCAATTATCACTAATTTACCGTGACAAAAAACCGGTTGTGTTCATGTATGTACAAGTGGAAGAACCTATTGTTAGATAGTAAAATTGATGTTTTCGGACGAAATACGAAAAGTGGGTAATAATTATAACGAATTTCTTTAGAATTGTAGATAGTGAAAATGTATACATCATCATAAGTTAGTCAAAAATTAATTAATAATTTTACATTCTTGATGATAAAAGTTGTCGCGATATAATTGAAACGTAAATCGTAGAATTGATCGAATAGAATCGTGTACATGTTCAATAAAAGTCAAAATTTCGTAGCCTGATCGAGCGTCAATCTCGACTAATTACTCATGCTAATGTATTTCAACTTGTGGTTATTGAGCTTTGCGCCTCATTGCCACGTATCTGCGGTAATCGAATTCTATCGTAAAAGTTCTATTGACTCTGTTTTACGCTCGAGAAATTGGTGACAATGAAATTGCGAAATATCGGTGTCGGCGCTGCCGGCAACAAACGCATGGTTACGTCAATCACATTATTTGATATCACAAGTGATGAATCAGAGCGTTATATCGATCATTATCTCGCGGAATTTGCTGCAGCAATTCGTTACTTCGAATGCATTGCACGTCATATCGATCGTGTTAGCTACTTTTCCTTCTCCTCTTTCGCTTCGACGATAATACATGTAAATAATCAACAATGTCCATACTGATTAATAACTATCATTCTTCTTTCACATTATCTTGTTTTTTTTTTCTTTTCCAGGGAGAACTTGGCCAATGATACATATTTGTTATCGCAAATGGATAACGATCAATATGTACCGATATGGACAGTAGCGAACTTTAATCAAGTGAAAAAGTTGACAAAGGACATAAAGTTAATAACGGAGGTGCTGCGAGAATCGCCCAACGTACAAGTGGACGAGGAAGGCCAGAAAGTCAGACCGAACCACAAACGATGTATAGTTATACTACGGGAAATTCCAGACAGCACGCCTCTGGAAGACGTAAAGGTGAGAGTTCTGCAGTTTCGCGAGCGATCTCGATACCACGTTAAAATATCTCGGAAATGTGTGTGTGTGTTTGTGTGTTTGCGCGTCATCAGCTTCGGACTTTCCGACTAGAATCGTAAATATTACATTACAGCCTTTCCTGGTGCATGTGTTAAGTCCTCCAAAAAAGCATTTAAATTCAAGAGAGCTTTTATCTAATTTAGAGAAAGTGCTTTTTATCTGAATATAAAATTTTTTATTGGTGGCCTCTAGATTAAAGGCTGTGGGTAACAATGTGTAAAGTAGTTTCCAATCAATCAGTTCACAGCTAATTAACCATATTTATTATATGTTGGAATAGCTATTTTTGAAGACATTTAAAAAAAATGCAATCCAAAAACTCAGGGCTTTGTTTTTTGCAAAAGGTGTATTAAAAAAAAAAATTATTTTTCAACATGTTTAACATTTACGAAGAATCATTTTCCGCTTTTAATAGAAAATTCTTTTGGTTAACAAAGGGTTCGAAAAACTGATTATGTAATTAATTATGGTTATTTAAAATGTCATCCAAATTCGCTGCTAGAAGTCAGTTGAGGTTACGAACTTTTGAATGACTCGATCAGAAAAATGTGCGAAGTAAAAAGTTTTATATTTTTGTCTTGTGCTTTGGTTCCATTGAGTAAAAGCAGAACCTTGCACATTGTTTGCACCTTTTTTCTCTCGGTTTTTACAAAGCTATCTTTACGAGGAAGTATGTTAATTAAATTTGACTTCCTCATGAAGGAATCTTAGTAAAAAGCGAAAAATACTGCATCAGCAATGTGGAAGTTTCTACTTTGTATATTTGTGTTCAAAGTAGATAATGAAATTTAAGAAAATTTTATTTGTTGTGAAACAAACAATCAAGTTCTTAAAAAAAAAGTCCTACTGATCTTAATAAAATAAGACACATAGCATCACTCATCATTGTTTTCCTTTGCAGAAAATTATGCAATGCAGTTGATTTATCAAAAATTTCAAAATTCCATAAAACCCTAACCGCTGTACTAATTTCGCTCCAATTCAATACGAAAGGTTGCATTACTTTGTTTAATTTTCATACGAATTTTAGCCCGATAGCTAAAGATAATTTTTTAGTTAGAGCGTCTAGAGACATTTTTTTAAATCTTTAAAATCTCATAAAAACGGAATGCGTGAATCAATTTTTATGAAACGAATATCAAGTCAAAATTGACCAGTACTAACAAAAAATTCATTTTTCGAGGTGCTACATTTTCGGTTTTTTAGTAACAATTTTTTTTTTTTTTTTTATAAACAAAATTTAAAATCCTCCGTCCAGGCCTTAGCTATTATTATAATAATCAAGTGGTATAAATTTGGTTTAGACCGGATTAATAGTTTTTTAGTAATCGTGTCCACGGCAAAGGTATTTTAAAAAAAACGCGATTCTGAGATAATCGCGTTTAAATATCTATAGTTACAAATCTAATACTTCGATCTTTATAAAATTTGGTGAGAATATTCTTTAGACATTGTTGTAAGAATATGTAATAAACAAATTCTTTATTTTTCCGCTCATTACAAGTGTATATAACTGGAAATCTCATGAAAACGGAATGCGTCAAGTAATTTTTATGAAACTAATATCAAGTAAAAATTGACCAGTACTCCAAACGGCATTGAAATTGGAGCTGCTTCGGTTGAGTAGTTCACGAGCTGAGGTAGTATGAATTTTAAGGCCTTCATTACACACACGCAGAAATACACACATACATCTGGTCAATTTTGCTTCCTCATAGAGGAAGCTTTGTTTTCGTGAAAAATTTTATTTTCGAGATTTGCATGTCAGGATACTCAAAATGGTCTAAAACATTGAGAAAAATGGTTTTTACGATATGCGCGCGCGCGCGCGTGTGTGTGTGTGTGTGATCATTTCCATGTACGCACGATGACTGTCGTAATTTTCTACGGATTTTCTTCTAATTTGGCACTCAAGTAGGTTATCATATAACAAAGTTTGGGATTGTATTTGACGCAAACCGGTTTAGAATTTTTTTTTTTACAGCATTTTTGAAATTTTGAAACAATCGTTTTCACGCTATAACTTACGCAATTAAAGAGGTACCGGGCTGAAATTTTGTATATAAATTGATTGCTCGTGAAACATTATGTGTACCAAATTTCGCGAGAATCTGTCGAACCGTTCTGAATTTGTTACAAGTTTAATTTTTTCAAAAATGCCTGCAAATACTATAACTCATGCAAATTCTGAAATATACGGCTGCAATTTCCGATATGATTTCACAATTATTGATTTCCAATTAAGATTTTGGTCTAATGAACTGTTGAAATGTCAGTAAATTTCGATTTTGGTGAACAAAAAGAAAAAAAAGCTTCACAAAAAAAAAATTTCGAAATTTTCCACAGATTTATCTTAGATTTTCTTCACACTTAGAAGACCACCAAAAAGATATTTGGTACAAATTTGACACCAATTGGTTGAGTGGTTCAAATTTTATGGCATTTTGAATTATTTGAAAAATCTCGTTCAAGCGCTTGCTCAAGCAAATTACTAGGTATCGGGGTCCAATTTAGTTTACATATGGACTACCATTAACTAATTTTTCAGTAAAAATTTTACACAAAATAGTCGAGCAGTAAAAATTTAACGCCACTTGGAATTTTTATAAAAATGTCTTCCGAGTATAAACAAGCCTGCAAAGTAGAACCTTGTAAATTGCTTCCTCATTATATGTTGCTTTCTACAAAGCTACCTCTATGGGGAAGTATGTTGACAAATTTTGGCTTTATAGAAAGCAAAAAATAATGAGGAAGTAATTTGCAAGGTTCTACTTTGCAGGCTTTTTCTAAATGACCTTTCTCGATTTTTTTACCATTTTGAGTATTCTGACATGAAAATAAAAAAAAATCATGAAAGCTCCTTCTATGAGGACGCAAAATTATAGGATATTTATGTGAGTATACTAAAATTGGTTCGGAATATTAAGAAAAGTGGTTCAGATGAAGTGCCAGGTTTGTCTGTGTGTGTATGTGTATGCCGTTATTTAGGTAACTCGACAATTCGATTGTCGATCGAACAAATTGCTGAATATTCCAGAATATGCACCATGATCATCGAATTCGTATGCGATACATAAATAAAGTTGATAAACCATAATTCTATTTCGTGTGTTGCAGAATTTATTCTCAGGCGAAGGATGTCCGAGGCTAATATCCTGCGAGTTTGCCCACAATAGCTCCTGGTACGTGACTTTCGAATCTGACGAGGATGCTCAGAAGGCCTACAGGTTTCTACGGGAGGAAGTTCGAGAATTTCAGGTAATAAACGGGATTTATCGTTCTTTCTCGAATTAACACATACAATTGTTCTCGCGTCCGAGAGATATTCTAAAATTTCTTTCTGTTTTGGTGCCTGGTAGATTTTTAACGAAGAGGGCGACACATGACATTCTGTACTCATTACTCATAATAGTAGATGTCGGTTATCAGTGGATGTGACGTACTAATGAGCTTAAATGAGTACAGTTCCATCAAAAACGTACTATAATTTGGGAATTTGTTAACACAATCATTCAAGTTGAAATTAATGTCAATTAAGATGGATAAGAGTCAATATGAAACTTTTCACGTGTAATGAACATAATATTCGATACTCGAAATTCAATGAAGTTTTCGTAATTCTAAAAAACTAGCATGCTTTCGGTGACCTTAGAGTCGTTAAAATTTTATAGCGAAAAATGTTCAGGTTCTTAGCGACTGAATGAAAAAACAATTACCAAACTTTTCGTACACAAAATCAGGATTTGGAAAATTACTTTTAAAAAGTAATTTTTTATTGTTGCCGTTACTTAGCTAAAAAATACATATTTATATATATTTCTCAACGTACACAACGAACTTAAAGAGCTGAGTAAAATTAACATGGCATTAGATGAATATCAGTTAAATAAATGAATGAGTTTACACAACCGAAATATAATTCGAGATGATCATTCGATTACAATAATTCCCTTACAACTCGGTCTGGTTGTAAGAGTAAATAAGAAATAAGATGTGAATGCTTTGGTAGTAAATTACCTATCAACTACGACAGCTATCTATGCCCGTAATTTCACCGAATTCATTGTTTGCCGCCAGCAATTCTAATTGTAGTTTGTGGTATTAGATTTTTTGTGCTTAACGTCGAGAGACCGAAATTTCCGTTGGGCGGTTTCGTTTACATTAAGGATGTATGATACGTACAGTCGCGCCAAAAGTGAGTTTCAGAGACAATGTCGATCACTTCCCGATGGGATGAAAATCGGAAGAAAATAATGGATATAAAATGTGCTGAAAAGATTTCTTGCGCATAATAATAATCCCAAAATGTTATTAACAAATTGGTGAAAAAAACAATTGTTCAACAAACAATCAGTCAACCTAACTTTTTTTCTAAAGAAAATCATGTTAATTTATTTAAATGCATATGAATTTTTTCATATTTTTTTATTTATTTTGATTATGATTTCTTTTATGTTAAAAAATGTGCGCGAAATAACGAATTTTGGATATGTGTTCGGAATAAAACTATCTACTACACACAAGATTGTTTTGCAAAACGCATATCCGAAATTTTTTATATTCTGCGCATTTTTCGTAATAAAAAAAAATCAAAATCAAAATAAAGAAAAAAATCTGAAAAAATTCGTATGCATTCAAATAAATGAACATATTATTTTCATTAGAAAAAAAGTTAGGTTGACTGATTGTTTGTTGAACAATTGTTTTTTTTTCACCAATTTGTTAATAACATTTTGGGATTATTACTATGCGAAATCAATCTTTTCAGTACGTTTTATATGCATTCTTTTTTTGCGATTTTAATCCCATCGGGAAGTGATCGAAATTGTCTCTGAAACTCACTTTTGTCGAGACTGTACGTATCATACATCTTTAAGAAACGAAGGAGTATAAATTAATGCGATTATTTTGTTCCAAAAGAAAAAACGCTAAAGTAACGGCAATATCATTAATCGATATCCGAAGATTTTAACAAACATTATCTTATTGTTGTCATATGAAATAACGTCATTATCACTCATTGCCCCAATAAAGTAACAAATTCTGATAAAACGTTATTTGCAACGCTTCACTTCCAGACTTTGAATAAAATGGAAGCATCCATTAGACTTCGAAATATTGAATGTCCGAAACATTTGATTTTTATTCTAAAAACGTTTGGTCGCAGGGAAAGCCAATAATGGCACGCATCAAAGCTAAACCAATGAACAGGCTACCGATACCTTCGGTAGCAGGAGTTGGTGGTATGAAAAATGGATATAGAACTCCCCCACCGCCACCGGTATATGATCCGAGCGGTTATCCGCCCGGTCAACAACGCTTCCTCTACACAAATGGCACCACCATGCCACAAACTACTATGCCGCCATATGCCAATCAGGTTCATCTTTACGTAAGTGTAAAAATACAAAAATCCATTTAAAAATATGCGATTCGTTCTCTGCAAGAAGCATACTCGGTCGATTTAGCGACTTTTTTTTCTAGCGTCTCAAATCCGGGCCATGATTATATCAAAGTACTGCTAAAAAGCCCGATAAGCTGTTTTTTAAAAATTTCTCAATCTAACATTTTTTAAAAACCTGGTTTTTTACGCAGGAAACTTGAAATTACTGCAAAGAATTCCTCCACACAAAAGTCGTAGTTTTGTTGTGAGTTTTAGTTTTGTGAAAATAAAATAACACTGAAATAATGTCGGTTTTATACGGCATTTAAATTAAATTATAGCCTAGTATCTCGATACATGCAATTTTTCGGTAAAAAATTAGTATTACCGGACCGTGAAAATTATTAAAAATGTTCGATTTGAAAGCCAACAAAGAAGACTACTTTCATGAAGAATTTTTTCCAGTGACTTTAACTTTCCAAGTTACTAGAGATAACACGGCATTTCCTTAAATATTGGATTAATAATGGTGAAACAATGCACATAGAGTGCTTTTTAGTGGTACTTTGACGTAACCAATTATGGAACAGATCCGAGATGGACGAAATAAAAGTAGCTAAGAAATTGAAATGTCTCTCAATCTCTGCTTCATAAATGAGGTTGACTGACTGACAGTAATCGGGTTGCTTATGATGCCGTTGTGTTTAATACAGCACCAGCCGTTTTATCCCGCTGGGATAATGCCGTGGGGTCCCGCGAGCCCTGCCTACTTCGATATGACTGGAGTTTTCACGATGAACGGACTAACGCCGCACAACACTTTCAAACCACACAACAGAGGATTCAATCCTAGAAACAGGTACGTACATTTTTCTATATTTAGAAACAACATTATTTGTATGATCGATGAAACTATAGAAGCAGAGTGGCAAGTCCTCATTGAACCACGAGATATAGTTTGCAGTACAATTTGTTTTGTAATTATGATTTTATAATAATAATATGTAGTGATTGTAGAATAGAGTGTAAACATTGAATGGCTGAAAAAATACTAATTTTCGCTTAAATATTGGAAGAAATAGTAGAAAAAATTTAAAAAATATTTAATGCATTACCCTCTCAATGCATTAGTTATGCTTTTTCATTGTTTAAAAGGATTACCGTCAAGTTTTATTGAAAAATAATTATTTTTGCAGCTATTCAAAAGTTAAGTCATCGTGTTATAGTTGCTACATGTTGTTATTATGAAATCATAATTGTAGAGCTGATCGAATAATCATAATTATTGCTATGAGCATTAGGCATTTACAACTCTATATAAAAGATACTGTAGAGTAGATAATCAGAAGTGGGTTGTATTATGAAAATTCCGAAATATCGCTATTTTAAGTTCAAAAAACTAGTAATAGAATAAAGTATAATTTCAGGTGTGGAAGAGATTGCTTGTATCGATTCGTTATGAACTGTAGAAGGTTAAGGCAGTGCTGATTTTACTTTCACTGCTTGGGAGAGGAAAATGGTTTGAGCGTGAACGAAACGTATAAAACATGTAGAAAATCAGGAAAATCATTGCTGCAGATTTTGGGGTTGATAATATTCTCAGGATTACTTTATTTTGAGGGTTATTCAGTCAATTAATAATAATTTAATATCCATGTATCGTATGCAGATATTGTGTATACTGTTTGCCCAAGTAATTAACGTACATTTGCGAGGATCGCATCAATTAATAAGTTTTCAAGTGTTAGTCGCGACGAACAGCTGATGGTGAAATTATAGCATATACTGTCTGCCGACGCAAGTTTCAGACCTGCTTTGTGACAAAATGACTCATCCTTGTCTTGCGGTAACCGCATATTTTTCCAATTTTGCTTCCTCATAGAGGGAGCTTTGTTTTCGTGAAAATTTTTTTTTTGACATTTTCATGTCAAGTACTTAAAATAGTCTAAAACATCGAGAAAAATGGTTTTACGATGTGTGTGTGTGTGCGTGTGTGTGTAGATTTCCTTGTACGCACGATACTGTCGTAATTTTCTTCTAATTTGGCACTCAAGTAGGTTATCATATAACAAAGTTTGGGATTGTATTTGACGCAAACCGGTTTAGAATTTTTTTTTACAGCTTTTTTAAAATTTTGAAAAAATCGTTTTCACGCTATAACTTACGCAATTAAAGAGGCACCGGGCTAAAATTTTGTATATAAATGGATTACTCGTGAAAAAACATTATGTGTACCAAATTTCGCGAGAATCTGTCGAACCGTTCTGAATTTGTTACAATTTTAATTTTTTCAAAAATGCCTGCAAATACTATAACTCATGCAAATTCTGAAATATCCGGCTGCAATTGCCGATATGATTTCACGATTATTGATTTCCAATAAAGATTTTAGTCTAATGAACTGTTGAAATGTCAGAAAATTTCGATGTTGGTGAACAAAAAAAAAGCTTTCACGAAAAAAAAAAAAGTTCGAAATTTGCCACAGATTTATCTTAAATTTTCTTCACACTTGGACGACCATTTGAAAAGATATTTGGCACAAATTTGACACCAATCCGTCGAGTGGTTCAAATTTTATGGCATTTGGAATTATTTGAAAAATTTAGTTTACATATGGACTATCATTAACCAATTTTTGAGTAACAACTTTACACAAATCGGTCGAGCGGTTAAAATGTCACGTCACTTTGAATTTTTATAAAAATGTCTTCCGAGTATAAACAAGCCTGCAAAGTAGAACCTTGCAAATTGCTTCCTCATTATTTTTCGCCTTCTTCAAAGCTTCCTCATAGAGAAAGCTTTGTAGAAAGGTAGCCAAAATTGATCAACATACTTCCTCATAGAGGTGCTTTATAGAAAGCGAAAAATAATGAGGAAGCAATTTGCAAGGTTTTTTTTTCACTCAAGAAGACTTAAAATTTTAAAGATGCTTCTCTTCAAAGATGTTTTAACATTTTAACATCGGCAAGTTGCTATCATATCGGAACATGCATGAAACGCTGGAATACATCATTGATTCAGAAACTTCCTTGTCCAATACACGTTTGATTTTGCTTTTTCCAAAGTCTCAATTTTTCCTAGTATGATCAGCAGAAAACGGTAAAATTTGTTATTTCAATGCTACATGCGAAAATAGATAGTATCTCTCAAATATCGTCTATATCAAATATGATATAGACAATTGTCTTTTCCTGTACAAAAAAACTAATATGCATAAAGTTTCATGCATCGTTTATTTATAAACTTCCTCACTTAATAAATGTTTAATTTTACCTTTTTCGAAGTCTCAATTTTTTGCCGAACCGGTCGTGAAAATAGCCTATAATTTTGTGTATTCAATGCTATAAGCCCAAAACAGATAATATCTCAAATATCAAACCTTCTCTAATCCCCGATGTGACAGGATTATTTTCATACCCTACTTCGCAAAATAAACGATCGCCTTTTTTCCTGTACAAAAAAAAGTAATACATTGGTATTTTTATCGAAAAGCCGCTGTCAAATCGTAATATCCACTGAAGAAAAGATTGGACGTCTTTATCCATAAACTCATCATCGAAATTTAATAAACAACTGTGGTACAGGATTCATGTACTTTTCCAGTAAAATTAAAGCAAATTGTTAAAATTCCAGTACTTTTACTGTAAAATTAAAGTACATTATTTAATACGCTGTACCATACATTAAACTTGTATACTAAATTTCATATACCAGTTTATGAATAAAAACTTCCAGTAAAAGTACACTAAATTTCAATTAGATTTTTTTTCCAGTGTCCATAAAGTTTTATGCATCGCTTATTTATAAACTTCCTCACTTGACAAATGTTAAACTTCAGCGTTTTTCAAAGTCTCAATTTATAGCTAAACTGATCGTGAAAACAGCGTATAATTTTCCTAATTCAATGCTACAAGTCGAAACGGATAATTCTCAAATGAAAAACCCAATCTCAAACCTACAGCAATAGTTGAATTATCCAAAGACACGCTGCTTCAAGAATTGTCAAAACTGACGTTGATTATTTAATTCCGTATAGAAACAAACACAGGAATGGATCGGAAAGAGGTGGTTTGATGGACAGCGGTGGCGGTGGAGGCGGTGGTATGGTACAAATGGGTCGTATCAGTCACCCGCCGAAGAGTGGAGGAGGAGGAGGAGGTGCTCCAGCGTCGGGTGGTGCGCCATTGCCGCCGTTGACGTCGAGCTTGCCTACAGTGAAGCCAACTTCTTCCTATCAGACCGGCACAAAGTTCCATTCCTCCCACACAGTCCCAGCGGCTGTCGAGGCTCACTTTAGTACAAGTCACAACGCTAAAGGCTCTCAGGAGAACGACGCTCAAACGTTGGACAACATAACGGTACAGCAGCAACAGCAGCAGCAGCAACAACAACAACAGCAACAACAACAGCAACAGCAACAGCAGCAACAACAACAACCGCAGCAACAGCAGCAGCCGCCGCAACTGCAGCAGCAGTTTCCACGTCATCGTGTACATCGCCGGACCAAAGACCAAGAGACCCTGTCAAAGGCAAACAGTAGCCAACCGTTACCATCAATAAGAGAAACAGCGCCGGCCAGTAACGCCCAGTACAATCGAACTATAGTCCAATTTGACTTGGAGGCATCGGCGTTTCCACCGCTTCCCGGCTTAGACGCCGATATCACAAAGTCTCACAACGCAACCGCGGAAACGAGCGCCACCGATAGTTTACAATCTCAAAATAGGCTTTCAGACGTAGTCAAGGGTACGGCTAAGCTGAAAGGCACAAAGGACAAGGAGCAGCAACAAAACGTTGCCGGTTTAACGGGCCTCACGCCGCAGCAACAACAGTATCATCAGCAACTGCACACGAGCAACAGCAGCAGATCCACGAGTCCAGGATCTAGTGCAAGTCACGTTAACGTCGCTGCCGGTTGTCTCGACGCCCCGACGGTTGCCTCAATCGCGAGCAACGTCGCCGTTGGAGCTGCTAACGCTGCAGCCGCCACAGCAGCGAACTCCGCGAGCTCCAATTCCCCAGCGAGCGGCAATCCAGACTCTACAGACATCGCTCTCAGCAGCATCACCCTCACTCCCCCGTCATCTCCCGATAAGTGAGTGTGCTTTATTCTTCTATACATAGAAACCGAATATATATTACCATATATATTTATATTTTCATATATCGTATATATATATACATATATATACACGAAGTATAAATATATATATATATATGTATATATTTATTTCTCTCTCAATTTTTTTTTCTACGGCCCTAACAGTTTTTTTTTCTTTCCTTTCTTTCTGGAGTATTCCTTATGAACTTATCGTTGAGATGGTGATTATTATGATTATTATGTTTTGATTGATTTTAATCGAATGGCAGGGCGTTTAACGTGAGAGATTTACACGGGCAAACGCTATGAGGCCTGGGAATGCTGAGTTTTTTCTCTTTTTTTTTCTTTTTTTCTTTTTTTTAATCTCTTTCTTTCTTTAACCTGTTGTTGGCTGCGTTTTTTTGCTATGCTACTATTAAATGGTGGATGTGGTTATTATTACTACTATTACTTTTTTTTTTTCGTTTCTTATTTCGGATACGATTCGCCTTCCATCCACCCGAATAGACGTTGTTAGCACGCGAATGCAGTGACGAGAACCGTCAAAATATAGTAACTAGCGAGAAAGAGAAAAATAGCGAATATGGGTTATTACGCGAAGGTCGGACGAAACTTTGAGCACGAGCTTAATGAGAACTCAGTGCGATTAACGCCGGCAGTTATCGCCTTATATTTGAACGAATTAATACCGATCGCTGAGCAAAACGCGTCGATAGCATGACACGATTGGGTAACAATTGACTAAACTATTCGAATTTCTTTAGACAATTTACGGATAGACGTAGCTGACACACACACCTTCCCCTTCTTTATATATATATATATATATATATATATATTAAATATCGAAAATATTTTACGAAAGTGAAAGAAAGAGAAAGAAAAATAAGCGCGATTTTACTCGCGAATGGCGCAGAGCCGTGTTTTTTTTGTTTCCTTGACGATGGATTTATGATTTTTATTTTGTTCTTTTCGTTCAAACCTCAAATATTGACACAGGTTGACGCGATTTGAATTTTTTCTTTGTACAACGAGACGCCTCGCGTTTCGAAGACTTGCTACTACACGCTGGTTTCGCGTTTATTCATAATTTAAGTTTGTAATCGCGCGGGTTGTAAATTTTGTTGTAAAAAGAATTTCTAACTTTTAAATGCCCTGGAGAGAAAATCTTTCAACGATTCGTTTGGAAAATTACTATGCTTTTTCTTATTACCGGGATTAATGATAATAATAAAAAGATAACAAAATTGGTAGAGTGACTGATCCAAAGGCGCACTCGGCTGTACGATTTGCCATTTATTTATATTCATTGATGATAAGACTCTGCTCCCAGCGACTTGACCTATTCGTTGCGTGCACGAATGTTTTCCTCGCTAAATCAAACGAAAATACAATTGAGAAAACGAAAAACAATGCGAATATAGAGTTAAAAAATTCAGACAAGAGCTAGAGCTCCGATCTCTGAACGAAAGCTCAAGTCGAGGTATTCGTTTGGGTACCAATAAAGATAGTCAACAAAGACGCGTCGGTGCCTCTGATCCCGACCGTCTGTCTCAAATATGACAAAAGTATATTAAAAGAAAAAGAAAAAAAATTTGAAAAATGAAGAAAAAAAATTAAATTTAACGAAAACAAAAGATGTCGCAATATGTATGTATGCGCGAATGTATGCAGTACTGTGTGGAAAAGTAACGGACGAGAAAATAATTAGATTGTCCGTACAAACCACGAAAGTTGAACAATACATAGGGACTACTATAATATTCAGGGTTCTTTAATATTATTATTATTATTATTACTATTAATATTATTATATTATTATAATTATTATAATTATTATTATTATATTATTATATTATTATTAATTGTTCGGTTTCAAGTTACTTTTAAAGGCATTTTGATTAAAGTTCTAGTTTTAATAATGAAATATAATAATAAGCTGTAATTTTCGACACGTAAAGATACAATAAAAGCATGGTTCATTATTATTTGGTAATGACTATAGAAGGATCATTGTCAATGAAAAAAGCTAAATAAATGATGTGTATACTGGTTTGTTAACCGTGTGTTGCAACCTTGCAAGATCCAATTTTTCTTCCCCCCAGAATTAGTCGTTCGCTCGGCAAGAGAGAGAGAAAAATAAGAGAACTAAAACAATATTGGATTTCGGTGCGATCGGTAGTTGGTGGGAACGTGCATGGGCATTATCTATCCAGTAGGCAATTCTTCTTGTTCTTCATTAGTTTGATTGAATTGATATTTCATTTTATTAGTTTTTTTTTTCTTCGTTTTTTTTTTATGTTTGTTTCTCCTTTAAAACGAGTACTCTTGTTGTATAGTTATAATAATTGATAGAAAACGTATTGGGCGTTAAGGATCGAGTCGTTTATTACTAAAATCCACCGCTGACAGATTTATTAAGACTGATGACTCGAACATGGTGAATGGTGTGGATGAGGCCATAAGTACAAATGCACATGCGGCAGAAGAAACCGAACCGGTAACGAGGTGCGATTGTGACGTCCCGACTGCCCCACAGAATCCTCAGTCACAAACTGGATTGGCATCTGCCCTTCCGTTAGTAAGTAATTACCATTATATCACACAAGGCAAAAACACTTTGGTACTTGGGTAGATATGTTTTGTTTATTTATATTCTTAATTGTTTTATTCTTTCAATGTTGAATGACACGCTGTTGAATATTCGTAGAGATTCGACTGTGATCACACTCTCTGCTCTGTCCCTGTTTACAATATTTTATGACACTGTGGACGTCGAATTAATGGAGTCTTGATGTATTTTAGGACCTCGCTATCGCTTTTATGTTCGCCTCTCCTCATCGCTATGTAACGATGTAACGTTAAGGCTTAAGATTATTCATTTTTTATTTCTGTGCTTCCTATTGTATATACTCGAAGTTCGTGCAGTCCCATTATGATTATTATACTGTTTCTGTGCAAGGTTGCAGTTTAAACACGGTTCAAACAGTCACATAGTACAGCATGTTTGAGGATCAAAGGAATTATTCAAATAATGTTAAACACTTGCGTTTTTAAACGTAAAGATCGATGCATACATACATATTATTACATTTATAATCGTAGTACGCTGTGAGGTACGGAGGGAGATTTTGAGGCGTCGCATTTTTGTTGTACCTCGGATGTGGTGTTGTTCAATCAGTGCGTCGGCTGATTTTCGTTTATGTTACCTCGAATTGCTCGTTGAGCGATCGGTGCTTCTGAAAATGTTTGAGAAAAAAATTAACAGGTTCACTGACCCAACTTTAGTAACAATTTACTAGGTCTGCAAAATGTTGGACTTCAAAAATAGATTGATTTTCAATAGTTTTTCTGAAGGATCTGTTGTGATGACGGCATTGGAATTTTAGATACAACTGATACATAGTCTTGCCAAGATTGAGATCACTTATTGAATAATATTGATAAACAATGAAGCTATTATTATTCAAAATAAGTGTCGCCGAATGTATAATTATCGAAATTATAATCTTCTATTTTACAAAAAGTGTCAATTTCTGCAGAATAATTGTTTCATCAACAGACTTTCGAGTGCTTTTTTTATCTGAATCTAGTAATCGTCTTCCAGAGTAGATAACATTTTTCGTTAACTTATAATGAAAATATTCAATAAAATAAAAAATGATTATGTAATAACATCACTCAATAAATTTTACTAAATTATCATATCGATAAAATTAAGATGAAGGATAAAACATCTCAGAGCGTGGAAGGACACCAATTATAAAAAAATAATTTAAAAAAACCATCCTGACATACTAATAAGAATAATTAATCAACTTTACAAAACGATCGTCTATTTAATCAAAGTTATTCATGGCTGCAAAACAACTGCGTTATCATAACAGTTTTCGAATGTTTTTTCATCTGTGTGGATCTTGTTCGTTCTGAACATTTACCTATCTATTGATCTGACGTTAAACAGTGAACCTGTTACAATATTCTTATAAGATAATCTAATTTTCATGTTGTTTCTTTATCAGGACCTTACCAGGCCAAGCTATGCCCAAGTAGCTCAGCACAGTCGCGAGCTGCCCTGTACAAAACACAAAAAAGACGAAAAGGATGGAAACGATTAAGCCAATATGTAAGTAATCCGAGAGTAAAAAAATAACAATTAGTTCGGGGCTTGGAGCTAATCACGCGACCGAATTTTCCAGATATTACTGCAATGAATTTCGATATTTAGCAGTTCTCCCCTCCTTCATTTCGGATCGAATGGGTCGATTATCCACCGCTGCTCGTATCCTAAAGTGGTTGTAAAGTGGGCACGAAGGAAAAAAAAAACTTTTTACATTGTACAGTGACTTCGCCTACAATGAATGTGGTACCAATTATTAACAACGGATTCTAAAAAAGAAACAAAAACAAAAAAAAGATTGTTTAAAGAGACAGTAATTTGACCTACACGTAAGAGATATGGTTGCTGGCAGGATAATACATCGTGTAGGGAGAGTATTGTTATTGCTTTGGTTCTGTGATTTTGGAGGTACATATTTGTTAGTTTGTAAAAAAAATGTTAAAATAAGGTGTTAATCTTTTAATTCCTTTTGTCCTCCTATCTCTCCTTTCATAGCGCAGGGCCGTAATCGGGGAATCCTTTAGCTTTGTGCCAAATCCTTATAAAAGCAAAAGAAAGAAACTGAAACCTCAGAAAAAAGGTCTAAACCTACTCAAAACACTCCCGCCCGCAGTTTAATGTTCCAAAGCAACGGAGTGTATGACTAAAAGAAAGTAACGAACTTCGTATGATGTTTCTTCATTTTTTTTTTTTAATTAAAAAGATTACACGGGATTACCAAAGGCTTTTGAGCCTTAACCGAGATAAATGTTTGTTTAATCTCGATCGCTTAATATATAAGTTATAACCCACAATATTTTATTTAAACGGTATGACACGAAGTCAATTGTCGTTGGTGCTGGAAATTAGCGAAATCAGTGCTTCACGATAAAAAAAAACCTGATACTTCAGCAGTTGGTCTGTTGAAGAAGGTCAAAGAAGAATATGATTACGATCGGAATGTATCGATATTCTAGAAGCTCTAGCGCGTTATCAGTTTGTACGAGCTCTTCTGAATCCCACTTGTTACGTGGTCTATATTATAGCTCTACCTAATTACGGCACTGATTCCTTGCCCATCCATCCTCCGCCCTCCCTTTTTTTAAAATACTATTGTTACAAGAGATAACATACGATTTAGAATTATGCTTTGGCCGGTAACATGTAAGAAGATGTCAGAAAACAAAAAAAATGGTATTTGAGCACACAATTAAGTGCCTCAAGTGTTATGTATATTACAGGAGCTTGGCTTTAGATGTTACACGATTATATGTATCTATACATTATAGTAAAGAGCGCATATGATATATTTGTTACTGATATGCGTGAAGAATTGAGGTAATGGATGCTAAACACAAACAAACAAAAAAAAAAACATTAAAAAACGAGAAACGACGAACGAAACCAATCTCCTGAATTATAAACGATTATTGACGTATGTAATTGTATTTTAAGTTAGCAATGCTGCCTTTTAATTATTCTTTTTTTTCCTTTTTATATTTTCGTGCGATTAAGAGTATGGAAACACAATTGTCAAACGTTTAAAATTAATAGCTGGCTAACGAGAGACAAAAAAACTGTAAACACGGATTTACGTGTTCAATAAGTTACGTTTAATTTGTTGGTGCTGTAGACAGTTCAACGTCGGCTTCTTTACGAGTCAATCAACCTATCTTTTTTTCAGTTTTTGGCAAGCTATACAATTTAACGATTCGAGTCGATTAGTTGCATAAGCTACATCACATTCGTGTGTGTTATAAAAATGTAAAAAAAAACATAATAATAATAATAATTAAGAAAACGAAGAAGTTAAGAGAAAAAATAATCTCATTGGCTGAGTTGAAACAAATTGACGATGATTCGAGTGATGCCTTGGATCCGAAAGAATTTACGTGTGATGTGTGCAGGGCCGTAACGCGGACTTCCATCCTTCGAATTCATTTGGCAATGAATGTTATTCGTATAATAAACGATCTATAATGTGCACGAGAGACAAAGATAAATCGAGCGCAAACTTGGATTATACTATTAATTAGCGATAAGAATAACATTCTAATATTGCTTAAAACTTAATATTCGAAGGCAAGACAAAATTGGTGTAGATTCTCACTATTTATGAAGATCCAGGGCGACCCACCAACGTGGAATCACGTTTTTTTTTGCAGAGGACATACACGCGGAGGCTCCGTTGATTCAATTTTTCGTTTTATTTTAGCCACGGATCCGCATAAAGGGTGAAAAGACTAGGCCCAAAAAATCCTCCCAAACAAACACAATGTAATGTACTACTCGGTTTCACGGGCCAACACAGGCCTAGAAAGTCTGATTTTTTAACAATTACAGGAATGTGTATTATAATGTGGTCTACGACAATTTGTTTATTAATTACTATGTAAAGTGACAGATTTCAAAATTAAACACTAATTACTGTTATTTGGTTTACAGATTATTCACGCGGATAATATTAGAGATACTTATTATTTTCGTTTACTTTTTTCGCTCGTTGCGTCGCATACAGTAAATTTATATATATTCTCTTTCTGTTTGTAATGCTGCACGTGACACGCATACTAATCGGAATCTCTCGTTCGTTCTTACTAATCGTACAAACGTATATTAGATTTTAGAACGGCCTAGCATTATAAACGAACAGTGCATTACGAAGGATAAAGAATTAACAGAAGAAGAAAAAAAAACGAAAAAGTGGCGAAAAAAATAAGAAAGAAAAACACGATCATGCTTAGGATTTTTTCTAAACGGGAGAACATATAGCTGTCGTTGGTTAACAAAACTAATCGTGCATGGTGTTTCATTCAGGGCATATAAAGAAAAAAAAACTGCCGATATTTTTAACAAGTGAGACTGACAGTATATTTCGCTGGATGCAAATTAGATTACGTTACGCGATGATGAATTTCTACGACTATCTGTTTTGTTCGTATCGAACTCGAACTCTTTTCATTGAACGCGATTATTAAAGGTAACCTTAATAATGACGTTATGAATGCGAAAGAATCTGGAATATCTATAAAATCCCGTATGCTTTGCAAACCTCATTATCCGAACCATAGGTATGCTGGATTCTAGGCTAAGTCGAACCAACCGTCAATCTTCTATATTTCATTTTTTTTTAAATTACTATACTGCAGTAAAACGTTTTAATATTCTCCCATTTATTCACTTCGTAAAACCTCTAATACAGATGAACAGAAAATAAGATTTTTCCCTGCTTTAAAACTCACTGGAAAAAAAGTACTGTGTTTTCTTCAAAATATTTGAACATCAAATTGAAGCCTCAATCAATTCAATACAAAATCATTTTCATTTAATGATTTTCGTATGACTTTCGTTATAAAGAGAGCAAATTGCAATACTAATCTGACGATTATGATGAAAAATTAGTACAGCATAAACAACTTCTAATATCAGAGAAATCCAGCTGCAAAATATTTAATGTTAAATTAAAGGTTGTCAAATAAGAAAAAAGAGTTACAAAGAAGGTAATGGTTAGTTCTATTTGGCCTGGAATTTGTAAACATCGTTAACGTATCAAGAGGATAGAATTTTCTGAATACTTTAGGTAGAGCAGTGTCTCAGATGTAAGAAATCAAATATTATTCGACAATATTACACCACACGCTCTTAGACTCCGTTGCAAAAAAAAGAAATGAAAATAATGATAAAACTTTACTCCAACGGTCCAGCGTTAATCATTAGCAAGTCTGTACTTAACAAGACGACGAGAAATTCGAAAAAAAAAAAGAAAAAAAAACACATGAGAATCATGAGATACGTTTGACGATACGATGGCACTATCCTATCTTAGAAATTAAGCTAATTAATAATCACAAATCGTATATACTATAGTTTCGATGAACATTACAAAAAGTATAGTAAATTGGTTCTGATTTTTGTGTCCTTTGGAAATTGCTCCTGCCGGCGGTGGTTGCGTCTGTGATTGTTGTGGTGTGGCCCTTGATTTCAATGATAAAAATAACAATTTTTTAAATGGACGGGAAGGGGATAATAATGGAGTTGAAATCGTTAATGATCTGTAACTTTGTTAGTACGTTGTTGTATAGTGGAATTTTATTAGATAAATAACGCGCTGAAACGCGGCGCTCACGTCTATGGAGTTATGTAACGTGCGTTGGATTTTTACTTTCCGGGAAGCCTACGAAACAAAAAAAGAAAAAATTCTTTTATTGTAGTAATCATCGTTACGATCGTAGTCCAAAAAATAATCTCGCTTCATCGTCGAGAAAATACGCAAGATTGTATGGAAATTTTCTTAGCCATTAGCTCATTGTTATTTCTCATTTTCATTTTAACATCATTCCCTTTTGCATGAGCAATAGCGAGTGTTTCGCAACAATATTGCATATATTACCTCCAGATATGGGTAATGCTCGTTACATCAAAATTTGATTATTTATTGTATATTTTCATACCAATCACTTTCAAAAAAATGAGCTACAGTGTCTATACTTACGTTTGTTAATTCGTTCTTTATTATTTCTGTATAGAATCGCCTGAAATCCGTTACAAAAATAATTCACGATTTTTTTATTTTTTTATTTTTTTTAGTCAAACGCACTTTACGTTATTTTTTTACAATACGATGGAAATTTTACAAAACTGCGATAAATTAAATGTAAATTTCACGTTCCGAGTGTTTCCTATATCTGATTATCTCTTTCGTGTCCTAGTAACTACTGCAGTATCGTGTAAAAAACAGAACTCTTGTAATTCGATTTACACGCAGTTCGAAAACGTAAAAAAAAGAAATATCTGCAGTTAATATGATATCGCCTTGAGAAATGTATGTCTGTTCGTCTAATGCAGCTGACCCTATCTATCGTTCAGTGCCTTTTCAGTACGTGGCTAATTATAAACAAACAACAAAAAGTTAACAAATAAAAAGTCGTTTCTACATAAGGAAAACATTTTAAGAAAAAATATGTACGATGTGTATTTCTCAACTTTACATAATTATATATTCATCCGTATTAAGTCGCGCAAACACACAACAGACTTTGTGAATCCTGAGCTTAAGATTTTGTGAATACAATGAGAATGGCAAGAAAAATATCTACGAGTAGGAGAAAACAAAGGGTGTGCAAGAATGATTAACAAGAAACAGTAAATCCACGACGAATGTAGCGTGGATTTTGACACGCACGATGGACTCGCGAAACTTTGCGTATTAAGGGGGCTGCACTTGTTTCTACCCTAAAAAACCAATCGATTTTCAAATTTTTTAATACGAATGAGAGTGTTAGAACAACGAGGTCATGATGTCACACACAATTAATGCATAAACTTTCCAAGTTCAAGATTTTTTGTACTAGAAGATGTTAAACAACATAGTTATAATTATTCTAACAATGTGCCGCCGGCTAATCTGTTAGTCCGACTAATTAATGTGTTCTTGTAACAGAGCATAGTTAATGATATTTCCTATTGTATGACCACTTTTCTTTGAAATTCTGCAAAATTCGAGGATGGCAACATAGAAACACACGTTCTATTTTGATCAAATTGATATAACTTCATTCATTTGTTATTAATAAATTGATAAAAAAATTAAAATGTGATGGAATATAGAATGAAGATACGATAGAATACAGAATGCTCTGTTTGCATTCGAAGTGAATAGAATCGATGTATGAAATGTTCGGTGTTACTTTTTAATAACTTTATTCCACATTAATATTTTTTTTATCAAACTTGGCGCGACTATATTACGATTGTGGATTGAATGTGACCTGGGCATGTCAATACTCTCATCAGAGAAAATATTGAGAACCAACATGGTTCTTCGGCCCGAAATTATGCAGACCCCTTAAGACAATTTTTTTTTTTAACAAGCGATCAGATTGTGTGTTTAACTGAATAAAGACGAGAGTCATATCAAGTGATCCACCTTGCTATACCCAATTACCGAGTACTAAGTATAAAAAAGTACAGTACAAGTCTGTAAATTTGCATTTTAGCTGCAAACGCGCCGATCTCTGTACTACCATGAACCACCATTTAACGAAACAATGTCACCGCCAGTAAGAGTACAGATAATTGCAACTCCCCCACACACATATTTTTATAATTGTTTCAACGTTGATCGACCTCTATAACAAAGAAAAAAGGAAAAAATGTACCTATACTTGAAAGGATGTATGAATGTTATGTGAGTTACTAATGTACACTAAACAAGCAAAAAAAGGAAAATATTAACGATAGCGAAAAAACGTAAAATTAAATAAATGATTAAAAGAATTAAAAAATAACACATTAAACAGAACGGAAAACTATGTATACTACTTAAATGGCGATTTATAAATAATGGATTGCAGTTTGATTATTATTATTATCATTACTATTATTATTATTATTGTTATTATTATATATAATATTATACTTTTTTCGTGACTGTGCGGTTTTTTGGTGTATCTAAGAATTAATATGAGTGTATATAAAAGATTTATCCATCGCACCCAGAACATATAGGAATATAGGGACATACTTTGTACATAATATAAATAATATAAATAAATAGATATACGTATCTAGCTCAACAGTGTGTATTTCACGTGTCCACGTAGCTATTCTACGTTATGTAGTTGATGAGTAGTCATGTTACATTTGAATAATTTATAATTTATTCGAAGTATTCACTCTGATTTGCAGCTGTCAAAAAGTGCAACAATTTTACAATCCTACAATCACATAAGGTAAAAAAAATATTTTCTCTCGAATGTTGAATTTAACTTTTTAGCACGATGTCAGAAAACTGCGGTTCTCGTAAGCTCGCGAAAAGTGTATTTTTCCCGACCGAGGAGTAAAAACCAGTCAATGAAATATCGATGATACTGTTCGAAAGAATTAATCAATAGTGAAAGGTTTGTTCTCACGACATTTTTTCCTCAAGCTTTTCATGTCAGAACACTCATCATGGTTCAATGATCCGATTTCCTAGCTTTGTGGATTTTTTTTTTTCCAAAAAAAGGTCGTGGACGCTTTAATATACGTGGACGTAAAATTGTTAAATTTTTATTAAACTTCAATTAACCACATTTTTGAAAATCGTTCTTCATCCGTACGAAAAATTCAATGTTCTTAGTATTGAATTCCATCGAAATTGGAGGAGTGGTTCGGATTATGAGGGGTTTTAAATACCCGTAATATTGATGTTAATGCATTAATTTTTGCGACAATTTCGTTAAAATTTCTTGTTTTTAAATCTATACAGGCCAAGGCTGCAAAGAACAACTTCGCGCATTACTTCGTCATTATTTTCAACTTTGTGCGAAGCTCTTCTATGAGAAACCGTGAATTAATGAATTCCCCTTTATGGATAGATATAGGGATAGATCTGCAACAAATTAACATTGATCAAAAAGCAATATTTTATTCATCGGAAAATTGAATAAAAAACTAATATGGGCTTTGGAAATCTGAAAAAAACATTGCTGTTTGATCGAAACATCGTCATCTTTGATCAGATGACGTTAACAATCGCAAGAGCTGCATAATCGAAGAAAAACAAAAATAAAGCTGATTCGGTGATTTGAATAGTGTCAATGTGTCGACGCATGCTCCGCGCGCGTATGTGACGCGCGCACAGCTGGCTCTACAGGTGATTTTAGCGCGGGACTCGCAGTCTGCAGTCTCTCGCGTAACCTTCAAAAGCTGCGCTTATTTGAGGGAATATCTTTGCGTTATTGAATGAGATTATTAATAAATAATTAACCGAAAATGGATCTTCTCCATGATCCGACCTTTAAGAACAAGTACCAGAAGAGCAAATATAGAGTTAAGCGATGGGAGAGCGAATTTATGGAGAAGTATGGTCGTAAGCCTAACAAGGTAAGATAAAAAAAAACGTTCCATTACCCTATTGTTGCTTTAAACGTTTCATCTATGTATCCAGCTCAATTTCATCCTTTGCCATATTTTGATTTCAAAAGTGATAAGCTTTTTTTTTATTTCAAAAGTGTAAATTCTTCGGAAAACAATCATGTTTTATCCTTCCATGTTTTGATTGATACAGTCTTTTGCATTATCCTATTGTCCCTTTAAACCTTTTATTTATCTGCCCAGCTTAATTTAATCCCTTCTCATAATGTTTTTCAAAAAAGTGATGAGCTTTACAATGTGTAAATTCTTTTGAAAACAATTGTGTTCGAGTAAGTCGGTTCCTTTCTTACATGTGTTGATTGATAAATTATTTTTGCATTATCTTATTGTCGCTCTAAGTATTTTATTCATGTACCTAGCTTAACTTGATCCCTTCCTCTATGAATACAATTGTTTTCTTTTCCCACAGGATTTGATTAATACATTTTATTTCGCATTATAACTTATTCTCTTCCGATAATTTTTATTTAAAAATTGATAAGGTGTATAGTTTCACAAATCCTTTTGAAAAAAATTGAATCCACTTTTCACACATTTTGATTAATACATTTTTTTTCTGCATTATATTAATGTTACTCTGAGCCTTTTATTGATGTACACAGCTCAATTTTATCTTCTCCCATGATTTTTATTTTAAAAGTAATAAGCTTTATAATTGTGCAAATCTTTTTGAAAACAATTGAGTTCTTTTCTCACATGTTTTGATTAATACAGTTCTTTTTGCGTTATAATTTGTTACTTTTCAATAATTTGGATTCAAACCCTGGTAACGTTTATATTTCAACAAAGCCTTTTGAAAACAATTGATTCCATCTTTTACACATTGTCACTCTAAATATTTTATTTATGTACCTAGCTTAATTGCGTCCCTTTCCATCATTTTTATCTAAAAAGTGATAAGCTATGCCGTTTTACAAATATTTTTTAAAACAATTAGTTCACAGTTCTGACAGTGTCCTAATTATGGCTATTCGTGTAGGAAAACCATTTTCAACAAGTAACAAACAGTTTAGTAAACACTCAAATTATTAATCAATTAATTAATTTGAAAGATACTTTTTGAGAAATAGGATAACCAAATCTCCATTTTTTAATTGAAAAATAATTTTAGTAATGAATGTTAATCTGTTGATGTGCAGCTTTGTCTCTGCTTCAATTTTCTGGATTAAAGCTACATTTTATTATTGTTAAGCTCTCAAACCTTCTCAATTTCCAATTTTATAAGGTTGGTTATCAAGGTTCCACGATACCATTATTTACTGCAGCTTCATATCTGCAAGTAAGGTAAAGATTTAGAGGATTGGGGACACTGCCTGAATTAGTAGAAATATGAGGATATTACTGTGTTTATAATACTTAAGAAAGTTTTTGAATCAAGCCATTAAACACAATTTGAGTACATTAGTTGCAATCTCTGAATTACAGAATGATATCCGAGCAGCTGATAACACCACTAAAGAATCTTACAAAATGTACTGGAAGCTGAAGACTCAAGCTCTGGAAGAAACCCTATTGGATATAACATTTTCAGACGATGTTCAGGCCAATGTTGCAGCAAATACCAGTACAAACGCCTCATTTTCCACAGAAACGCTACCAACAGATCCCCTAAATAAATCCTCTAGTCCTCTAAGCGACTCTAAGATTTCCCCAGAACCCTTAGCAAAAAATACCGAAAACATAGATCCCGAAAAGACGGAGAATCTTGTAACTCCCACAGCAGAATTCGAAGCATCAGTTTCTAAAGACGAAACGCCGAATGTGGACGGTGCTTGGGGCGAGCATCTCAACAAAGATCAGGAGGAGAGTGAAGCTCCAAAGAAAAAACCTCTGATAATCGGCCGATCTTCGAGTTTCCAGTTATCACAAAAAATGTTTTCGTCTTCGAGTCTCACAAAGAGAAATCCTCGAAAATCCCTTTCGATGAATAAACTGAAGGGCGGCAAATCGGATCACAATCTCAATGCATCAGCTGTGGTGACCAGTGAAAAATCCGACGGTTTCGACATTGAACCGACAAAACCACTTTTCGGCGAGAACGTTAAAATCGTTCAGGCGGAATCTAAGGTATCAGCGCAGCCGTTAAACGCTATTCAACAATTAATTAAAGGTGGCTCGACGTTGGCTAATAGAAAAATAAATCAAGGTTGGCTTGAGCGTTGCTCTAGGGAAAATGGACTGGAACCGATTTCCTTTAATCCTCAGCGATTGTCCGGCACAAGCGATTCCGGCATCGAATCTATGGACACTAGCGATCCTTTACCTCTCGAAATTCCGAATATTCCTACTCCCCAGAAAACTCCAGTCATCTCCGATGACGAGGATTATGTCTGCAACAGCGACTCTGAGGAGGAGCGACGAAATAAACGCGTGAGAAACTTCAAGAAGAGACTGTCGGACGGAGTGCCTCAGCACGATGCTAAACGCCAGAGAATAGACACGGAAGATCACTTTTCGTTCAGTCAGCCGCTACCTAACAAGATAAGCAGTGGATTGTCGCCGTCGGTGGTTAGGGAACAAATTCCGCTGGAAACTGGCAGCTCGAATAATGTAAACATAAAGGAAATCGGTGAAGAATCAAGAGCAATTCGAACAGCTACCGATAACAAAATTACAGCCGCTACACCACAGACATCGTCGAATTATGCAGAAGAAAATAAAGTACCAAAAATGAGTATTGCACGAACTAAAACCGATGCAAATCCCGTTGTAGAAAAGATAGAATCAGAACCGAATGAAGAGACTTCAGCGAAAAAGAAATCTGCACAAAAACCGAGAGTTACCCGCAGGAAAAAAGGCACAGATTTTGAGGATGAAAATGAAGAGGAAGAAGAGTTAGACTCAAACGATGAGTACACTCCGGTGAAGAAGAAGAGAGCAAGGAAAACTACGAGGGCTACGCGAGTTACCAGAGGAAAGCGAAAATCTGAAGAAAATGTTGAACCTCCGAAAGTAAGAAAACCTCGAACTGCAAGTACCAGGAAAGGTGTTCCCAAGAAGAAGGTCCAGAAGGTAGAAGAGCCTTTAGAGGAGGAAGTTACAGAGGAAACTCCAGAGGGCCAAAAAATTCCTATCTACGGAATAGAAGCCACGGAAGTCGTGCCCCGATTCGCTTTACCGACGAGCGCGAGCGGAGATCTTGTCTCCGATTTTGCTCGTTCAATAGCACCTCGCGGTTCTGACGAAATCGCGTCTGTAAAAAAGCCCAAAGGCCCATTAACCGATCGTGAGAAACTCGAAAAGAAAGTAGCGTCTGGAAAGGTGAACGAAAATTTTGTGCGAGTCAATTTAAAGAAGAAAGTCTTTGTTCGTGGAAAAAAGAACTTCAGTTTTTCGAAGTACCGAAAAAATCAGTGGAAGGAGAGAAAGAAGGAACTTTCCTCCGGCGAGGCTGGCCTAGATGCCGCCGATTTTGCTGAGAAAAGCGGCGGGGCTTGTTTTAAATGCGGTGGTACTGGTCACTTCGCTAGAAGATGCACGGCGACGAAAAGCGAGGAATTACTACCCGACGATGGTGTTGAAGTTTCGCAGTTTCCGACTCTCGAAGAGGCTGAGAAAATGGCCACGGAAAAGAAGATTCTCGCGCACAGTTCAAGAATCGATCGGCTACCGAAATGCCCATCGTTCACGCAATCGAAAGATCCAAAATCAATGAAGAAAACGGGCAAGGAGGGCGAGGACGGCGCAGAGTTCGAGGAAATTGACGAGGACGAAGAAGAAGAGTACACAGAGTTTTTCGAAGAAGAATTTGATGACGAAACTTCAGAAAAGCAGCCTGAAGTGAGCTTGAAAAAATTGGAAGGCCACAAGATCCCTGAAGAACTTTTGGCGCAACTTTTACCACCGGAAAACGGCGTCGTTGATCCTGTTTATGATTCGCCGTCTGAAGTCCCGGAAACTCCGCCCGAAGTTTTCGAAGCTTTGAAGATGTTCGGACACGAGAAGTTCCGTCCGGGACAGGAAAAAGCTGTAATGAGAATATTATCGGGGCAATCGACCCTTGTAACGTTATCCACTGGCTCTGGAAAATCGCTTTGCTATCAGTTGCCAGCTTATATTTATTCGAGGCAATCGCGATGCATAACTCTTGTGGTTTCGCCTCTAGTTTCGTTGATGGACGATCAAGTTGTCGGAGTACCAAATTTCATATCCGCAGCGGCACTTCACACGGGACAATCGGCGAAAGTTAAGGAGAAAATAATGGAGACTATAAAGGAAGGGAAATTGGACATTCTTTTAGTTTCTCCGGAAGCTGTCGTTGCTGGAGAAAAATCTACTGGGTTTGGATCGCTTCTCAGACAATTACCACCCATAGCTTTCGCTTGTATCGACGAAGCTCACTGCATATCACAATGGTCGCACAATTTTCGACCTTCTTATCTCATGATCTGTCGAGTTCTTATCGAGAAATTGGGCGTTAAGACCATACTCGGGTTAACCGCGACTGCGACGAAAAGCACTGCTGAAAGTATCGTTAAGCATTTGTGCATCAAAGACGGTCTCACCGGCGTTATTTCTGACACGCCGATGCCCAAAAACTTGACTCTTACTGTATCGAAAGACGCCCAGCGAGATCGAGCACTGATTGATCTTCTGTTGAGCGAACGATTCAAGGAATGTGATTCGATAATCGTTTATTGCACTCGACGTGAAGAGTGCACGAGAATCGCTGGAGTTATACGAGTCTCTTTGATGGCAAGTACCAAATATTTTATAAAAATAACATCAAAATAGAAACTTGCACATTCCTTCCTCAGGATTTTTTAATTTTCACGAAGCTTCATTATCAGGAAGCAAAAAGGGTATAAGTTTACACTATCTTTAAATAAATTGCTTCCTATTTTCCATTCTTCAACTGCAGTCATATTTAACCCTTTAACGGGTGATGGGGCACATATAGGTCCCACCTTCGTTGGGAAATCAGAACTTGCAGAAAAATGAACATATCGATATCGTTATAGCCGCGTATTGAAGATTAAAGATGCATCTAATCATGAAACAAGCCTGCAAAGTAGAACCTTGCAAATTGCCTCCTCATTATTTTTCGCTTTCTACAAAGCTACCTCTATGAGGAAGTATGTTGATCGATTTTGGCTTCCTCATAGAGGAAGCTTTGTAGAAAGCGAAAAATAATGAGGAAGCAATTTGCAAGGTTCTACATTGCAGGCTTCTTTATACTCGGAAGACATTTTTATAAAAATTCAAAGTGACGTGACATTTTAACCGCTCGACCGATTTCTCTAAAATTGTTACTCCAAAATTGGTTAATGATAGTTTATATATAAACTAAATTGGAACCCGATACCTAGTAATTTGCATGAGCAAGCGCCTGAATGAGATTTTTCAAATAATTCAAAATGCCATAAAATTTGAACCACTCGACCAATTGGTGTCAAATTTGTACCAAATATCTTTTTCAATGGTCGTCTGAGTGTAAGGAAAATTTAAGATAAATTTGTAGAAAATTTCGATTTTTTTTTTCGTGAAAACTTTTTTTTGTAACAAAAATCTGACTCGGAAATTACCTCAACAGTAACAAAACATCGAAAACTACCCCTAGAAGTTATGATGCACCTGAAAATCAACTTTCATTGGTGATGCCGAGGTGCTTTATGAACGTGAATCCTCTTGCCGCTCATGAATCGGGGTGCTTTTTGAACGTGACTCCCCTTGCCTTGGGGGAATTTTTTTCAACTGTATTCATAAGGGTTGGAATTATCCGAAAGGCCTTTAGAATACGCTCATGTGTTCTGTAACACGCAAATTTCGATGCAGATCACGATAAAATAACAGAAAATAATATAATGACGTTTCATTTATTAAGAGGTGATATTCTCTCGATTGAGGGGAAGTTCATAAGGGTTAATAGGTTCTTCAGAATTCCCCTACGTGTTCTGGAATGACTTTTTCTTCATTTCTGGCAGAAATTAACGATGGAAAATTAATTTAAGATGCTTCCAAGGGGTAGGGGTGGTTTTTTCATTTGGGGTTTTTTCTGACCGTAGAACAATTTCCGAATAATTTTTTTGTCACATTGGGTACTAATGAACTCAGATAGATTCTCCACGTAGCGACCTTGCCAAACGCTCTACAAAAACTCGGCTGTTAAAGGGTTGAAGAACGCTTTTTTTTGTAAACGATAATTTTAAAATCCTCATAATCAAGTTCTTTTCTCCTTGATGGAAGCAAAGTTTTTACGAAACGCTTTCTTTCTTCGCAGGATCCGAAAAATCGAGAGGACCCGAAAGCAAAATGTTCAGCGATAGCCGAAGCTTATCACGCCGGGCTAACAGCAAGTCGTCGTAAAATAATACAAAAATCATTCATGACCGGTGGGACTCGCGTGGTCGTGGCCACCGTCGCTTTTGGCATGGGTATCAACAAGGCAAACATCAGATCCGTAATTCACTATAACATGCCAGCCAGTTTCGAAGGATATGTGCAGGAAGTCGGACGTGCCGGTCGCGACAACCTTCCGGCGCATTGTCATCTCTTCCTCGCGCCATCGGTACGAATTTTTTTCCAAAAACACAGAACCGTGCTTATAGCTTCTTTATCATTTTTCGATTTTCACATAGCTACCTCTAAAGGGAAGTATTTTAATCGACGTTGCCTTCCTCATATAGAGGAAGCTTTTTATAAAGCGAAAAATGATGTGAACGCAAGGCGCAAGGTCCTAATTTGCATCTTTTTTTTTTTTCCACGATAGAAAAACCACGTTTTCCGAAAGTTATTCGGGAAAATAGGACATGACTAGTTTATACGACATATATAATTACTTTATACACTGTCGCTTATTTCAAAGTCGCCGTGAAAATATGGTATCGTTCATGGTTCTGAGCTGTATCAGACGTATTTTTTTCAGTTAGTCATGAATCTGGTACTCATTTAATTATCAGCTCGATATTTGATACCGAAATTCGCATCGGAGAAAAATAAGTGTGGATATTCTAAAAATCAAAAACTCATAAAATTTGAACGGTTTATCCGATCTTGAACAAATTCAATCGGGATCGCCGGTGTATAAAGATCATATTTATACAAATTTTGATCTCAATATCTCAAAAATTAAAAGAGTTATTGTGTAAAGAGACATTCGAAAAAATCAAAGCCGTGTAAAAATTTAACGATCAGAGTAGTTTTAACAAAAATTGGTATAAACGATGATCTATAGTGTAACTTTCTGCTCGATATGTCGAGGCGTTCCCGAGTTATAAAGGTTTACATTTTACACGTATTAATTTTTCTTAAACCCCTTTTCTCAACGTTTTGGACCATTCTGGATCTACTGACATGGAAGTCTCGAAAAGAAAGTTTGCACGAAAACAAGGCTTTCTCTATGAGGAAGCAAAAAATTCAATAATTTTTCAGCGTAAAATTTAACGTCTGATTTACTTTGTAGAAAGACGGAGATAAGTTGGAACTCCGACGGCACATATTCGCAGACGGCGTTGACAGACACATGATAAGACGTCTGCTTCAAAAGATCTTCGTGCCTTGTTCCTGTCCTAGAGTCGGCAGCAGAAATAACGCTCAGCGTTGTCCGGGACACGAGGTCGCGATTCCTGTCGACGAGACCGTCAAAGCTCTCGATATATCTGAAGAAACGATAGCCACGCTCTTATGTTACCTGGAACTTCATCCTAAAAGATATGTCACTGTACTTTCGTCGGTCTACGTAAACGCTAAAGTCTCGAGCTACGGCGGTCCAAAAGCCTTGAAAGCTGCCGCGCAATCTGTAAGAATTGCAAACACTACTTATTCAATAATTCATTTAGTCACTCACCTACAAGCAATTTATAAATATGTAAATCTTGTATTGTTTGACTGTAGCTTCAAAATATCGGTTTATTTATGCAAGAAAGTCTCGAGTATTGTCTATGAAGTCTGTCAGCTCTTTCACTTTTTTAGTAGTTATAAGTGTTTCGGCAATGGGGTGGTCCTCAGGAAAAAAAATCCCAATTTCACGTTTCGACTCTCGTCGGAGCCTTCTTCAGAAATTTATTTTTCAACATCGATCAGTGTCAATCATTAATCTCAATTGACACGGATTCGGTCGGTGCCCATTAAGATTAATGATTGACACTCATCGATGTTGAAAAATAAATTTCTGAAGAAGACTCCGACTAGAGTCGAAACGTAAAATTGGGATTTCTTTTTCTGAGGACCGCCCCATTGCCGAATCACTTAAAACTATTAAGCAACAACGGTCGGAATCTTCATTTACAACTTTCACTTTTTTTATCGACCTTCTTGCAAATTTTATATACTTACAAATACTCAATCTTTTTTCACATATATTCAGAAATTCCATTTTTCTCTTCCGAGAAAATAAATGTGTGTTACAAATTCGATTTTTTACGACGTTTTAAATACAATAGTCGTACAATTTTTTATTCTTGCTTATGTTAAACAGAATTCATTTTTTGAAAACAATAATAAAATTGATTTAGTTCTATTTTATTTCGAATTTTACAGCCTGCATGTGTGGAAATGCACACAAAAATAGACAAATCTATTTTTTACAACAAGACGTACATTTTTAGATGTATTTTTTAAAGAGATTACAAAATATATAGCGTTAAAAATGAGCAATATGTAATAATTAATTCACCGTTTTTCTTCAAAGTCTCCTCCATTGGCGATGGCAATAGCCTTGGATTTGAAGAAGGGTGTCTCTCACACTGACAGTTCTATAGTAGAATTTCCTGTCGTCGATGTAGCAGCGGCAATCGGATGGGATAGTGGAGTGGTGAAAAGTCATTTGAAGAACTTGGAATGGGTAACTGGTAAGTTGAAAAGAAAGTGTCTTGGAACGATGATTAGAATTTTTACTCTGTTAATCGATAAACGGTTCAAGAAGTATTTTGATTGCAATACCGCTTACATCAAAGTTAATATAAAAGCTCCATTTCAAGAAAACATATAATACATTTTAAACTTCATTACAAAAGTCGAATTTATCGTGTAATCACTTTAATTCCACAACATACTTGTATGTTAAAGTAATGAAATACCTTGAATATATACAAATTTTTCAAAAATTTGTCGCAGCGTACATAATAAAGTTTTTTTTTGTACTAATTTGTTCCTATTTTTTGCTGCAGTCGACGGCAAATCGAAGCGTTCGTCGATTTCAGTTCGTTATGACACTCTTGGGCTCAGAGTTCGAGCTCCAGGAGATTTGACGGATGCGGAACTCGACGAAGCACTCGAAGCACTCGCAGGTCGCACTCGCGATCAAGAATACTCAGCACTGCGTCAGCTCGATACGATTCACGCAGCACTTAGCAAATACAGCGTTCTCAGTGTAAGACAGTGCATGCAACTAAACGAGGACATCTCTCAGAAGTCAGAATCTCTGAAGGAAATAATTCGCGAATACTTCCGCTCAGACGCACCGCTTTCAGTAGTCGAACTTCCTCCTCAGGTAAGTCGAATTCACATCAAAATTTGATTACCAAATTAATTTTAAAAATAAACTTCAGTCACTATAAAGAATCCGGTTCAATACTACATATATTTCCATTGTGTAGCCCCAAAAAATAAGCTTTATATTTATAGTTCTTAAACGATTAAAATAATTAAAGGAAATGTCATCTCATCGACATTAACAAATCAACAGACGATTATATTTAAAAATTGCAGGAATATCAGTAATATGTTTATAACCACAAAAACCTTGCACATTGCTTCCTCATTATTTTTCGCTTTTTACAAAGCTACCTGTATAAGGACTTATGGTAATCAATTTTGGCTTCCTTCTAGAAATAGCTTTGTAAAAAAAAAACAAAAATAATGAAGAAACAATGTGCAAGGTTCTAGTTTGCATCCTTGTTTCAAATAGATAAATAAACATGTTGCGAATTCGCTTTTTCTATTTCGTTATTTCGGTATATCGTTATTATTAGAGCGTTTCCGAAGGTAAATATAATAACTTTTTTTAAAATAATTCAACATTCCATAAAATACAAAATTTCATACGGTTCGTCACCGTATTATACATACATACTGGCTAAATATTGTTTCATTTATATATACATTTTGAGCTCGCTATCTCAAGTTTTGCAAAAGTTACAATAGTCCTATTATGTACATTTTTTTAACAATTCAAAATTTTGTTAAATTCAAACCGCTTTACCGATTTCCTCGCAATTGAATACCAATCAACATCGAGCGTGTTTTCAGTTATGAAAAACTATTTAGCTAAATCGTCGAACTTCTACGAAAGTTAGAGCGACCACGCCTTTTTTTGAAAAATAAAAAATTGCATAAAATCCAAATAGATGCATATATTTAGTAAAAAATTGCAACATTCAAAGACAGACAACTACTTCACTTGCCTGCCAAATTTGCGCTCGATCCCTCGAACAGTTATTGAGTAAGAAGCGATTGAATTCTCGAAACCACACACACACACACACACACACCGACATTTTTTCTAAACCACTTTGCTCGACATTTTGGACCATTTTAAGTATACTGAAATAAAACATGAAAATATGTTTAAAAAAAAATTTCATGAAAACAAAGCTTCCTCTGTAAGAAAGCAATAATCATTGCATGAGAAGTGTTGAATATAATATGTTGAATTATTTTCTTCGAAACTAATCGATAACTCTTCGACAATATCACTGTTTTTATTCATAATGAATATTTTTACGTCTATAGTTATTACCATTTATTATTTCTGATTCTGTAATGGTCTGGAAGAAAGTAGAATATTAGTAAAATCCTGTTTCAGTTTTATCCAATGTGGCCTATTATAAAAAATAGAATGTAATTGCAGACGGATCCTACGAACGAAGCAGAGATTACGGGTGACGTGCGTGCGCTGATTTCGAGCTACCGCGACAACAATTTCACGGGCCGCGCCGTCGCTCGTATATTCCACGGTATTCAAAGTCCAAACTATTCGGCACTCGTTTGGAGCAGATGTCGTTTCTGGAGAGCGCATCTGGCAACGGATTTCAATTTCATATGTAAAATAGCCACAAGAGAGATCCTGGCGATGCGCTGAGACGTCTTTCAATTATTTCGTTTAGAAAAATCGATCGATGCCTACTACATTGTACAAAACGACGTGTGGAGAATAGACGAGCCGGTGTTTTATGTCGGAAAAATGCCTCGCAGAGCTTTATCTATTTAATATGTAACTAATTTAATTCTTAGGTAGCTCAATTTCATCGCAGACATAAGATTTGTAAGGTGTAAAAAAGCCAAATAAAAAATCTTTTTATTTAACAATTTTTGTATTATGTAATCAATCATAATTTTTACATTTTTTAGAGACTCGCAGATGCGAAAGTTTATAATGGTTAAAAAAAAAAAACGTATTTTAATCTTCGTTAACGAATATACGTAGTCCATGTATAAACAAATATGTAAGTTGAGTTCAATCTACGACTAACAGACTTCCATGTTGTTTTAATTCACCGTTTATCTGACAACCAATAATTGTCCGGTTTTTTTTATCACATCAGACTCGCGACTCGCGAGCACCGTGGAAAATAATAGCACACAAAGTAAGTATGATCCAGCAGTTTTTTTTTCAAAAACCTCTACAATGAACCAGCAATTTAAAAAAAAAGTCCACACCATGATTGTTATTGTAATTGACAAATGAGAAAGAGTAAAATCAACATTAAATATACTTGCCCGAAAATCTCTACAATTGTATTTCGTCAAATACCGAATCATGCAATTACTTGCCAAACGCATTATTTGTGTTAATATATCCAAATTTTCTAGTCACTTTGTTTCACTAACAATATTTTCTCCATGGAAATGAATATACTTGTGTAGAGAGCATCTATGCATAGAATGGTATTTTCAATTTAAAATGAAAATATTATGTACAATAAATAATGGGACTACTCACCCAAAAAAGTCCTTTCGAGAGACAAATATTCAAAGCTGTAACTATTTTCCGGACACTTTCCAAAAGAATTCTTCAAACAATTAGAAAGTTAATTTTTGAAAAATGTTTAGCTCTGACAATGACCTTATTCAGAGTAGTGATTCTAATTCAATTAAATGCAATATGCAAATTTATGCACAAACGCTTTCCATGTGAGTATATCTATTTTTAACAAAATAGTAATTAGTAATAAAGCATTCACTTTCACTAAGTAGACGACCTTTCGTACTTCAGGTGACGGCTCTTTTCATGTAGTTGCATTGCCTGAGAAATTTGTGCATACGAATTTCCTGCATTTTTCCGACTCGGTCCATGCAGGTTTCGTTCTGGCAGAGCGCGCAGAACTCAGAAGTGACGCCGTGGAAAGGCGATCTGAAGAACACGTGACTATCTTTGAGACTCTTGTTCTTATGATGTGTCCAGACGTGAAAGACCACTTCAAACATCGTGATCAACACAACTATCCATCGAAAATATACGATTGGCAAGAGGAAGAGTAGCACCGGATTTGATTGTGCGAACGAAGTTCCGCGAGACACCGGTTCCACGTCGATAAACCTTTCATCGTTCATCTTCTTCTTATTATTATCGTTCGAGGATAGCTCTTCCTTTATTTCGCGTGGTATCTGAAACCGAGCGCTTATTCGAAAAAAACAGTACATCAGACTGGAGGATGAAAATGATCGAAAATATATCGCCAAGTGATATAATTTCCTATCATTCGTGATCTATTTATGATGAAAACATTCACCCCGCAATCACGGAAAAATTGAACCGTTGTCATATCCAAGAATATGGATTTAATTTTTCTGCCGTCTGTACATTTTATCTATATAATTTTGAAGAGAGAATATAAATTTGTCTCTACAATATAACCAGAAATAATAATAAAAATTATTCGAGAATAAGTCTCTAAGTATTAATATCGATAAAGAATTCTTTACCGATATTAATACGAAGCAACTCGATTTATTTCTCGAATGACGTTGTGAAGATCAATCGGCTGATATATTAATCATGTAAACATTGCAGCTGATTGTTTGATCTGCAAAATATTACTTTGTTGAGTTAACAAATAAGACGGGCGCATTCAAATGAAAAAAAAACGCATTTTTCTTGGATATATATATGAACAATTACCTTCTTTTGAAAATATCAGTAATCAATCAATATATTTTGTGGATTCCGGGTTATTCCAGTGATTAAAGGCTAATATAGTTTTTTTTCATCGTCAAAAAATGTACGAAAAATCCTGTGTTCTAATCTTAGTTTTTAATCCTTAAATCCGAATTTCATTTTGCGTTGAGTTCCCATCATTTGTTCATATTTTCAATTTCAATAAAATGCCTTTAATTTTTTCTATATTCGGCCTCGTAATTTTACATGATCTATAAATCCTACATACGAACGCATCAATTTTTGCATCAAGCATAATCGGTATGTAAAACCGCCGTTATCATTACAAAAATATGATGCATTCCACTCTGGCCGTATCGATCTTGTGGTACGAATATCGATCGCGTGTATTAATTGCCCGATAACAATTGATACGAAAAATCACAAGATGTTGGTTGTTCGTTGAATCGAGTATAAAACATTGTGAAAGAGGTCAATTTTTCCCAATATTACTTTCTTCTGTCATTTTCTTTTTTTTTTTGGAATCGGTAACTAAAAAAAATATATATTTAATGATCGTGAACAAGTTATCTTCTCAAAAAACATTCCAACATCACCGATTTCAAGTACGATCTCTTCTTTACCGGTACATAAGAATAAACATGCCTATTAGACTCAAATTAGTGAGATTTGACTTTCAAAATATAAGTACGCCCAGAACAAAACGAATTATTATATCGGGCAATTTCGACTAATTGATTGGTAAGTTTAATTTGTGCGATTATTTTCGATTGCACCGTGAGTGAAAGTGCGACGTTGAATGGCACTGTTCGTAATCACCTGGAAAGGAACTCGTCGTCGCTGCACTCCAGCGTCAACGCCGGTTTCGGGTTCGCCAGTTTCCGCATTGTTGACGGGCGACACGTTGACTCTGCGGTGTTGTTCTTCGTGATGATTGATTAGCGGCTCAACGATGCTCTCGCCCGTCTCCTCGTCGATGAAAATCTGATGCATATCTTCGCGTTGATTTAATGCACGCAGGCGACGCGTCTCGTATACTGGGAGAAAGAGAGAAACCGTGGAGCGCAGGTAAGTGGAAATATTCGGCGCTAACGAGTCGAGTGTTCGAGCGGAGGTCACCGGGGTCACTTCCCGGAAGCAAGGGTCCCCTCGAACTTCTTCGTCTGTAGAAAAGAAAACTTTGATTAACTTTCCGACTAACGCGCACCGATTATTAGTATCTATTTTAACGATCATACATAAATAGCGACCTTTCCGGCTGGCGGTCGGTTAGTAGTCGTTACGAAACCGACAGCCAAGTATTTTAGATTGTCTATTTTTCCGCAGCTGACCCAAATGTAACGAAAAATCGCCTTTTCAAATAATTGTTCCAAAATTGCATAAAAGGGGTTTTACCATTTTTTTTCACGCGATGATAATTTATGTTACTAGAAAAAAAAGCGAAAATTTTGTCAAAAATCGTTCCGCTTCTATCATTAGAAATAATAATAATCATATCTTTTGCATTTGCATTCAGGTTAAAAACCTATCACAAAGTGGATTTGGGTACAATCCCTTAACATTAAGTAACTATTATTGGTGATAACTCTACGGACTTCCGGATAGCTTACATTTTTACACTAAAAATAAAATTCATAGATATAACAGCCGTGTACTGATTGCAGGGATCTTTATAAAAGTATTTTAACTGTTTTTTTCAAATAATAAATTATGTTACCGGAAAAAAATGGAAATTTTTTGGCGCTTCTTGCAAAAAGTTGCGATCCTTAAGAGGATTAAATAAGCTGGGAGACCGAAACAACGTTGATTTTTTAAGAGAAACTTCTTTAAGCGACGTACAACACAACCCATGGTATAAAATCTCTGATAGAATGAAATCGGCCGATGCGTTACAAAAAACCCATACAATTTGACTATATGGAAAACTTATATATGAACCATTCCAACGAAATTCAGGCACCGGATTTTTTTTTTTTTTTTCAAAAGTTAGAAGAAAATTGTATTTGGTTTATGTAAAAACTTCACCAAATTTCAATAGGATAAAAAGTAATCTGGGGAGAATTATGAGAATATTCATCATTTTCTCTCATACGGCTCTTGGGACAGACTATTCTATATATTTCTAAAAAGCATGGAAATTTTTGGAATTTTATGACTTACAATACTTTTGTATTGATTTGTAAAAATTAATACAGATATACATAATACTTTTTGGCTTAATCTTTCCGGAAAAATTATCAATAATAATCGTTTTTCCACCGATGGTATCGTTATATAGCTACCGAATAAATTTTCCGAATCTCTGTATATAAACAGCTAAAGTTAAAGTTTTCCTTCGGAATGAGATTCTGGATCGCTGACCATTTTACGGCCAAATCATTCAAACTTCTTCAGTTGCAAAGAGGTCTTTTATCAAATTAATATATCGTGTACCAATTTCTGTTTCGATATTTATATGTTTCGACTTTAGAAATTTCGCTTCTACTTAAGCACAGACTCGTTTTTAATATTACTTTTTGATTAGAATGTTGGATTCAGGAGTCCGAGAGTTTCTACACAAATCGATACATAGTATTTTCAAGTATGAATTTAAAAAAATAAAAAAATATGTATAATTGATTCGACGCATTTTTTCAATTTTCATATCGAAAATTGCATTTGCGCCAGTATGAAGCGCTAGAATAAAATGATTATATTCGAAATAATAATGAAAATCTCTAAAAGTTACTATATGAAATCTCGAATCGAATGGGAGTATATTCGCCAGGTTCGATCGATCTCTTCATCAATCGTATTGTCCATCGTTTATGTATATAATTCCCGCAAACGGAACACAGTCTCTTTAGCATGTTTTGGATCGCCAGAGATGCTATCGGACTTATTATTATTATCGTCGCTCGCGCTCGCGGCGTGATCGTTCATCGCGACTCGAGGAAGAAGCGCAACAGGTACACACATATGTATATATTATTCGAAGTAGTGATTTGTCTGTATGATGCAACACTACATTTTTTTGTACTACACAGTTGGAAGTTGCCTTAACAGCGGTTTTAATGACGGTTTCACAGAAACATACAATTTATCCGAAAACAATTACTTTTTTTCACTGCTAAATAGCGGTCACATTTTTAGCGTGACCCTTACTATTTTCGTAATTTTTTTGGTATTTTCGACCCTCAAAATTTGTCTCAATATTTCATTATTTTTGTAAATCCATCTATATTCAATTATTTCTCTTCAAATTACGCACCTTGGATTTTTCACAGGTGTACGCGAATCCGACGCGTTCGGATAGTAGCTCATAGCATTTTCGGTGGTCGGAATACCGTGAAAGAATCGCCAGACATTTCTACGCGTGGAATTTGCTTCCCGGAGACTTCTGTATAATTTGAATGGTGCACTTAATGGCCTATATATTTAATCCATACGTAACTATGAAGTCCGTCTGAGATACACTTGTCGATGAAATCAAACTGAACTCAAGTAACGTTCTATTGATTGAACTCCGCTTCCGAAAATGTCTGAGCGCATACTACTCTCCGAAAAAGCGGTGAGTGAAGTAGCCGCTCGTCTCGCGCACACATATGAACATACTACGTCTTTTTTTTCCATTCCGTAGCGCCACTTTCAAGGTGTTTACACGGACGGGTCCGTACCAGCGACAATTAATTCATGTCCGAGAATCACGTATTCGCTTTCGGACGTTTCGCTGCGGAATTGTTTGAATTTTCCTATTGGACTGCGAGATATTTTGTATCGCGGGTAATAATAATGCATTGTTCGTGCGTTATCTTTCGCAGTGGGCTTTCTTCGGTGCAGGATCTTGGAGAAAAAAATTGATAAGATAACGATGCAGATTGGATTGTGCATCTGCGAGATTGCCAGATAGTGAAGTGGAGAGGGAACAGCGTTGGAACATGCGCTACGAAACATCATTCGGTCATTCTGTGCGGGCGGCATCACAGCTGATCCAACAGTTCGCGCGGACCCTGGCACTCTTGACGACCGCCCTTTCCAGCTGATTCACCGTGAAAACCATCTTCGAACATCCGGGTGATTTTTTGCAAAAAAAAAACCAAAAGTTTGGTCGTAGAAACGACTGCCCTAAAAATGATACTTAGTTGTTCTTTCGTTTTTCCATGGTGGATCGAAAAAAAATGCCATAAAATTTGAACCACTCGACCGATTGGTGTAAAATTTATACCAAATATCTTTTTCCATGGTCGTCTAAGTGGGAAGAAAATTTAAGGTGAATCTGTGAAAAATTTCGAAATTTTTTTTTTTCGTAACAGTTTTTTTTCTTCTTTTTGTTGACCAAAATCTAAAATCTCTGACACGTCAACAGTTAATTAGACCAGAATCTTAATTGGAAATCAATAATCGTGAAATCATATCGGCAATTGCAGCCGGATATATCAGAATTTGCAGGAGTCATAGTATTTGCCGACATTTAAAAAAAAATTAAAATTTTAATAAAATCAGAACGCGTCGACAGATTCTCGCATAATTGGTACACATAATGATTCACGGGTAGTCCATGTATGTACAAAATTTCAGCCGGTGGCTCTTAAATTGCGAAAGTTATAGCGTGAAAACGATTTTTTTTAATTTTAAAAAAGGTGTAGAATAAAAAAATTTAACCGATTCGCGTCAACTGCAATACCGAACGGTATTTTATGATAGCCTACTTGCATAAAAAAATTGAAGAGCATTCATCGAAAATTACGACAGTATCGTGTAAACAACGAAATGTGTACACACACACAGAGAGATATTTCGCACAAATCAGTTTTCTCGACGTTTTACACCATTCTGAGTGTACTGACATGAAAATCCCGAAAAAAAAGTTTTCACGAAAACAAGTCTTCCTCTACTAGGAAGCAAAACGACCGGAAACACTTTTTGGGGCAGTCGTTTTTACGGTCGTTACGACCAACTTTCGGTTTTTTTTTCAAAAAATCACGCGGTCGTTTTCACGGTAAAACGGCGGTCGTCACGATTGCTAGGGGAGCCGCGGACTGCGGCAGTTTCATATATCGTACCGTATCTGGTGGGTTGATCAGTACATTTCAGTACTAGCGAGAATTTTTGCTTCCGCATAAAGGAAACTTTGTTTTTAGGATATTTTTTTATTTGGAATTTTTTTCTCAATACATCCAAAATGCTTTGAAACATTGTGAAACTGATATAGAAAAAATATGTGTGTAACCAATAAGAGAAACCTGCAGTTCATGTTGCACTGAGTGCCGTCAGAAAGCTGTTATCTGCGAACTATCGTAAGAACGGTGCTTAATGCGGTATCTGACGTACCGAAACAAGCAACTTGCCGGCACATCGTGTAGATCGTGTACAGCGTGCGAAGTGGCACGCTGTACTGCATTTGTGCCGGCACTGTGTCTACTTCGGCATAATGTTTTGTTAGAACGCTGCTTTATGCGGTCACAAATAGCTTCCTGTGCCGGCAGGCTTGCAACTTTGTTCCGCCACGATGTCGTCACTGCGCTGACAAATGTCTATCTGGGTCTGTGTGTGTGTACAGGGCTCCGAAGTTTCAATCACCTGTATATCGAGAACCGTTCAACCGGTAAAGATGAAATTTGTTATGCTAGTAATACACCAGTCCTTCTCCATCTATGCATTCACTTATGCATTTTTTTCGCAATGTATGCTGTAATTTCCGTTTTTTAGCTTTTGGAATTTTTTCAAAAAAGGACGTGTGCGCTCTAGCTTGCTAAATAATTCTCCATACGTGCAGATACTGTTAATGTTGTTTGTTATTAAATTTGACTGAAATCAGAAAAGCGGATCGGATTTCATAGTTTTGAAATTTTCGACAAAACCACGTTTTTGCCATAACTTTAGAAAAACATGAAGTAACGGACTGACATTTTATGAATGAAATCGGTACTATTTAGCGGTAATTAGTACATAGTTACGTTATAATCTGCAATATGTTTAAAATTTTCCAGAACTTTAACTTTTAGAAAAAATGTTATTGCATTAATTTAAGCAAAACTTGAAATAGCGAACTTAAATTTTATACGTGGAATCAATGTTATTCAGCAATTATAGGTACACAGTTTCCTCATAATTTGTTATGTGGTTCTAATTTTTCAGAAATTTAATTTTGATAAAAATAAAGCTGCAAAGTTGAACTTTGCAAATTGCTTCCTCATTATTTTTGTTTTTGTTTTTTTTAAATAGAGAGCTTCCTCTATGAAGAAGCCAAAATCGATCAACATACTTTCTCAAAGAGGAAGCTTTGTAAGAAAAACCAAAAATAATGAAGAAGCAATTTGCAAAGTTCAACTTTGCAGCTTTATGTTTATCAAAGTTAAATTTCTTAAAAATTTGAACCACATAACGAATTATGAAAAAAACTGTGTAAGTATTATTGTTAAATAGTACTGATATTTCATGTCTAGAGTTTGTTATCTTATGTTTTGTCAAGGTACATAATACAATAAAATGATTTTTCCAAATCTTAAAATTCTGACAAATTTAACCATTTTAAACATTATGACGAAACTATGTACTAATCATCGCTAGATAGTACCGATCTCATATGAAATTAGAGTTTGTTATCTCATGTCTTGCCAAAGTTGGGACAAAAACTGGATTTTTTCGAAAACTTCAAAACTCTGTGAAATATAAACCACTTTTTCGATTGCGGTCAAATTCAATACCAAACAACGCTAAGAGTACCTGCTTTTATAAAGAATTATTTAGGAGAAATATCATCAACTTTACGACAGCCAGAGTGCGGTCGTTCCTTTTTGGAAAATTCCAAATAGCCATAAAACGAAAATTCCGGCATAAATTTTCTAAAAAATTGCGATCATCAAAGACGAACTGCTGCTTCGCTCGTGTGCCAATTGTTCTTGAGGTACACACATTTGTAAACCTCTTTACGCGATGTTTTGGACAATTCTGAGTGTTATGACGTAAAATTCTCGAACATAAAAAAAAAATAAAAACAAAGCTTCTTCTGTTCGGAAGCAAAGTGTTTTACGTCCCTGATGCATGGAAAGTCAGATTTCTCGTGCGCTTCGCCTTGTAAAGTAAAATTGTCTACAATGATCGGCGGAAAAACGTTTCCTTAACTCGTGTGATTGTAGCACTCGCCATTGGCTTGTGCTGCAGACTCACACCTGTAAGTTCCCGCCCTTATGGCGTAATATACTATTTCTTTCATGTGTTAACGAAATTTTTTCTGTTCGTCGTCACAAAAGTTCACGTTTCACGACGGAAGCCCGAAATTAAGTTTTTTTTCTATAGTATTCTATGGAATCTTTCAGTTTCCGCAAAAAAAGCTCTGGCTCGTACACATGCGCAGTTCAGATTCATTACTTCCTACGGAGGAAAATGGTCAATTTCTTCCTGGCGGGAGTGATGAAACTGGATTGCATATGCCAACGAGACATTCGCTAAAAATGAGCAACTATTATGTTCTCGTTGCAAACCTGAAAGGTGGCTATTTTTTAGCGAAATCAGAAGAAATGATTTGAAAGAAAATTCTCTTTAGAAACTTCTTCTAAAGTTTGCAATTTTTGCAACCCTGTTTAAATATTTAACGGATAATCGCGTAAAGTATATTCCAAAATTTTGGACAAATCACTTGTCCAAATTCTCTATTTTGTCTACAGGCAAATCATAACTGGTAGAAGGCGCTACTTATGCGAACTATTACGACTTTTTTAATAGGTAAAAGTGTTCGAGGCATAAATTCCACGTGTACTTGTTAGGAGGTGAAGATTTTAACTTTTTATCGATGCATCAGTTATTGAGCTTTAATTGGCCGTCCACTAAAAATAGTGCTCTTTACTAGATTCAATTAGGTAATTTTGAACAGTTGCAACATTTTTTCTTCATTAGAATTCGTATTATGACTGTATTTTTCATTGTCTCTGATTTTATTCGTTAATCCCTGAGTATTAAACAAACTAAGAATAAAATCCTTATTATTATTTTTATTTAAATGGGAAAGTAGGTTTTTATCATTCTGTAAAGATTCGTTTTTTTACCTATATGAATAGCGCTTCTCTAATGAAATTTTGCTTCGTTTCAAATTGAGAAGTTCTTGTTTATTTACAAGGTGTTGGAGGTTACACAAAGATTGTTTGTATAAGTTGAAAGAAAGATTTATTCATCGTCTCCTACAACAGTAGTTTTTTCGGATACGTAGAGTCCGTCCAAGAACTTTCTGATGTCCTTGTTCTTGACAGTGGTCGATTGCTGAATCAAGGCAGCTGCAAAGAAATAAATTAAAATAAGTTAAAGTTCTGAAAAATTGTAATTTTGCGTACCAAAGGATTTTTATATCGAAATTATCAGCTTTACCTGATCTCGACACATCTTCAAGAGAGTTTCCTTCAAGGATGAGTTCGTCCTTCTGTTTGGCAGAGTTTGCGACGGTAACTCCGGGTGCCATCTTGACACGACGAATGTACTTCTCACCCAAGAAATTTCTGATTTCGATGACCGTGTTGTTTTCGGTGGTCACGCAGTTGATGGGGAAATGGGCATATACGGCACGCATCTTGTACATATATCCCTTGGTTACGCCCTTGAGCATGTTCTCAATGTGTGAGCAGACGGTACGAACCGCGGCGAGCTCTTTTTTCGTGCCGAACCATTTTTCTACCTTCAACGTTCTGGGATTGACCATCTACAATACAAATTATCATATGTCGTAACGAAATTTTCACGAAGACGCAAAAGTCTATTTAGTAATTATTTTATTCAGAAAGGATTTATCATTTATAATTAAATGAAGGGGAATCCACAAAATCATCATGATAAACATGAAACTTGTTGCTCTTTATAAGTGTGAAGATTTTTTTGGTAAATTTAAAAAATGGGTATTTATAATTCGTAATTAAAAGATCAATAATACCATAGCTTGAGAGAGAAATAAAAAAAAAAATATAATAGTTCTCCTGTCTACTAAAATTTAGCATATGATACTCCAAAGGTATACAAGAAAACGAATTCAAGTTGTTTATTTACAACTTCATATCTAATAATCACAAAATGAATTTTTCAAAAATTATGAAAAGTTCTTGAGTCTCACAACATTTAGCCATAGCTGAATTTTTTGAATAAGTTTACACAATGACTTCTGATCTTCACTGCAACTTCTCAAACTGGCGTGAATTAATATACGTACTCAAAAAAGTAGGGTTATGTTATCACATGGTGTCCTATAAAGTTTGTGGTAATAGATTCAAGAGACTTTTACAAATGAAAAAAAATGAGAGAATGTAAATTAAGAATATATATCCATAGTTTATAAAGTAAACACAACAAATATAATTCACTCAATTTGTTTAACTGTTTTGATGCCTTTAACTATATCTTTTTTTTTTTCATAAACTTGGCATACATTATTTTATAAAACCAAACCAGGATTCAATATTCAAGGTCTACAGAAAATATAAAATGATGTTCCCAAACTTTTTAATCACAAACTAAAATTAATTTGGTATAGAAAACTCAAGACCTGAAATCCCTTTTGCTGTAAAGCCAATATAGAAATCGCCAGTTTGGATACAATTTATCTCTCAAACTATACTATACATTTCAATCAACGTCAAGAAATATCCTTTTTAAGATTAAAAAAGGAGTAGGTATAGGTTTCTCTGTTGGAATTTGTTAAATATATTGAGCGATTCCTGTATCAAGCTAAAGTCAGAATTCATAGCTATAATTTGATCTAGCTCAACCAGTTTTGCATTTCGTACTTCAGAATATTCAGTATTGTAAATATTATGTATCCCAATATGCAGAAAAAAATCATTTAATCACTGTTTTATATCATCAAAACTAAAGAGCAAACAAGTTCCGAATGTAGCATTTTGAAGCTAAATTTAAAGTCTACTCACACGAATGTCAAGAGCAAGATGCTTGAATGATCTCTTCAAGACTCCTCGGGGTCCCTTGACCGTGATGGTACGGGACTTGACTGATACAGTCAATCCCTCTGGGATCTTTACGGTCTGGTTCGTAACGATCTGCTTCATCCTGCAGCTAAAAAAAAATTACCTTTGTTAGAATATGCAGTACGAGGGCATCGACGTACGGTGATAAAAATGCAAGTTCCATTCGTCATGGGATTCACAACATAGTAGCGACAAAGAGTAGAGAGTGCAATTATCGTTTAGCTCGTATTTGTTTTCAACACAATTTTTTCGTCTCGTAACTTATTCACGAAAACGCGGAATGCTGACACGACGACAAACAGATGAAATAGCACTTAATATCACAGATGTGCGAGAAATCCGAAGGTAATCAATATGACAGCTAGGTTGGATACGAGAGAGGTTATACAATAATTTGTTTGTTAAAAATGCCGTTGAGACGAAAAATATTGTTTCACGATTGAATAACGAGACTTTGGGAAACTGTTGAACACAATTTGGCACCGTTATTATTCACAATTATTACGGATCGCATGGAATAGCGATACACGCCGAAAATCTTTACCTTGCGCACGCTACAGTACAACCGGAAAAGGGGGATCAAGCTAAAGAAACCATGTCCCTAAGTTCGAAGAACATGGCGGTCGACTAGGGGAAATTTATGTCCCTATGTGACCCGAAATTTGCGCCAAGTTGCCAGCACTGCTACTGAAAATGGCTCGAAGTTTAAAATTTTAGTTTTTGCTTTCACATAGAGGAAGTTTTGTTTTCGTGAAAATAATTTTTTTCAAGGTTTTCGTATGAGGACACTCAAAATGGTCCAAAACGTCCAGAAAAGTGGTTTAGGAAATTGTCCGTATGCATCCGTATGTATGTACAGAGTTTCGAAAATTCAATCACATTTATCTCGAGACCCGTTAAGTTGATGTTTTACCCTAACTAAGTCGCCATGAGTGCGACAAAGATAACGCTATTCGCCGTTGCAGAAGAGCGAAAGAAAAGGACAAAAATGTGTAACATTGTGTAACATCACGTTAAGGTGATGTGCTACACCGACCGAGTTGGCGCGAGTCCACACCATCGGCAGTCGATGTGGAGCGAGAGAGAACGATATAAACGTGTAACACATCACGTAAAGCTTGTGTAAAAGCTCAATTAGTGCAAGAGAGATAAAACTAATCTTGGGATCCCGAATTTTTCCGCCATGGTCGATCTTTTAGACAAAAACGAGAATGTCGCTCTGCGGAATTCTTGGACAGAGGGCAACGTTCTCGTCTTTTATCCAACAGATCCATGCTGGGGGAAATCGGATCAAGAGTTCTGATACTGATCGAGTAGTTCTGAATCTTCCGGAAGTGTACGTCATTCTTCGACACGGTTAATTTTTTTAAGCGCTTATATACAGAAGATCGGAGCATCAGATTTGTTACTATAGGTATTTCAACTGATCGCCCGGTGCGCGCGGTTGTTTAGCATGCAGCTCTTTAAACGCGATTATCTCAGAATCGCGTTTTTACTAAATTACTAAAAAACTATTAATCCGATCCAAACCAAAATCATACCACTTGATGATTATTATAATAATAGCTGGGGCCTGGACAAAGGATTTCCAATTTCCTCGAAAAAATAAATTGTTAAAAAAAAACCGAAAATTTAGCACCTCAAAAAATGAATTTTTGGTTGGAAGTGTCGCCATTTTTTTTTGAAAATTCACACAAATCCTCCATCCAGGCCCAAGCAAATGCAATGTACTAATGTAATCTTTTTGAATTCTGATTTTCGGATGAACCGTTCTCATGTTATCATGCCCACCGCAACTAATGCTCAAAAAGGGTGCTACTGAAATACAGCTGGAGTTCCGCCATTTTGAGACATTTTTTGATGGAAAAAACATTGTACAAATACATGAACATGTGTACTAATGAATGTCGTTCGCAGTTTTTCAATAAACATTTATTTTCGTGTCGAAAAAAATCAAGAAAATCTCGTTTATTCGCCCGCTGCAAGTGTATATAAGGCCTTAAAAAAGTCGAAAAGTGCTGAGTATAGAATACTAATATACGGTCAGTACTTCTCGTTTTTGCCCTGAAACATCTATCGTGGCCAAGAACAACGCTTTATACTTTTTGTAAATGACCGAGCAGCAGCACATCATCTTAAGGGGATGCAGGACTGGATTTTCTTATCGACTGTGGTAGATAAAAAAGTACGGTTTCGTAGTTTACAAACTACACTACTATTGACTCAAATTGCACAGGGTTATAATAGCAGGATAGGCACATTCGCATCCACTCGAATTTTGTGTGAAAACGCTTGGAGAATGAAGAAAATCGTAACATTGTAAACCTACCAAAAAGCAATATGGCCGCTCGAATTGTCAACACCAACTCTTTCGTACTATATACACATTTATAGTAATCACATTCTTTAAACTCGATTGTACGTCCATTCTTTGGCGTTTACTGCATAATCTACAAATTTCGAAACATCAATTACACAATAGCTATCCACACAAAACTGTAACTACGTTTATGCGGTTCAATCGGACAAAAACCCTTCCAAATGGGCAGACTGCGTAAACGTAGGTACAAGTTTGTGTGGATTCCTTTTGTGTAATTATTGTTTCGACGCTTACGAATTATGCAAAAAACGCTAAGGAATGGACGTACATTCGAGTTTAACGTATATAAGTTCCAGAATCTTTTATATCTTACCAAACAGGTGATGCTGTCAAACCCTGGCGGCCATTTTGATTTCGGGATGTTTAGAAAATATACGTTTTCCCATTTATTGTCGGTTATCATCCAATATTCGAATACACGTCTATTCGTATACACTAATGATACCATCGTGTACAATTTGCTGCATGTGTGTAGCGTATTAACTGAGAATAATGGTAACTACGAAAAGGCGCGTTTTTACCGACCAAGTCGGTAATAAAATCTACTCCCGCATCCCCTTAACGTGATGTGTTATACGGTCTTGTCGTTCTCTCTCGCTCCACTGCGACTGCTAATGACGTTTTCTCCCTCGCACTCACGGCCACTCGGTCGGTGTAGCACATTCTTAAGATGATGTGAAACTACTGGGTCGGTATCGATAACTGTAATCCCATTAACTCTGCCATGGTCGATATTTAGAATAAAAGATGAGAACGTTGCTCTCTGCCCAAGAATCCTGCAGAGCGGCGTTCTCTTCGTTCATTCAAAAGATCAACAATGACCGAAAATTCGGGATCCTAACATTAGTTCTGTCTCTCAGACTCATTGAGTTTTCACATCACCTTAAACCGATTGAGCTTAAATTTTGTATACTAGTAGAGCAGCAGTCCATCTTTGACTTATACAATTTTTTTCGAAATGTATGCAGAAATTTCTTTCTGTAACTTCTCGCACTTCTTTTAAAAAGAACGAGCGCGCCTTAGCTTTCGTGAATATTGTGATTTTTCGCTAAATAATTTATACGTGCAGGTACTGTTAATGTTGTTTGGTATTGAATTTGACCGGAATCGGAAAAGCATTTGGATTTTTATAGTTTTTTTTTAATTTCCGAAAAATTCATGTTTTTGCCTTAACTTTGTCAAAACCTTAGACAACGAACTCAAATTTCATTCATGAAATCAGTACTCTTTAGTGATGATTAGTACATAGTTTTGTCATGATATGCAATGTGGTTGAAATTTCACATGTTCTTTACTTTCAGGAAAAATAATGTTGTTGCATTAGATTTAGCAAAACATAAGATAGCGAACGCAAATTTAATATATGCAACCAGTAGTTATTCAGGAATAATAGGTACAGAGTTACATCATCATTTTTTATGTGGTTCAAATTTTTTTCGACTTTAACTTTCATTTTTAAAAAACTGCCAAGTTAAAATTTGCAAATTGATTCCTCATTTTTTTTTTACAAACTGTCCTCTGTGCGGAAGCCAAAATCGATTAACAAACTTCCTCATGGGGGCAACTTTGTAAAAGAAATAAAACTAAAATAATGAGAAAGTAATTTGCAAAGTTCAACTTTGCAACTTTTTTTATCACAATTCATTCTCAAATTTGTTACATAAATAATTTTCATACTATATCTGTACAATTGGTTCTTGCTCTTTGTATTTATTAAATACCATCGCTTTATATTTTGTTGAGTTATTAAAATAAGCAAAACTACTCACATTGAGCTTACGTTGCAGCTTTTGATTCTGATTCTTTTTAAATTGTTTTCATGAATTTTTTTAAGATTTTCATATCGCAATATTTAGAACGGTCTAAACATACAGAAAAGTGCTTTAAAAAATTGACAGCAAGTAAGTGTGATGAAGTGCTCAAAATTTATTGTACTACACTGTTAAAAGGATTTGTTGTAAATTCACAACAAATTTGTATGAAGTTTCTTTTTACCGAAACCGTTTATGAAATTTGAACTGCGTCGTCGAATTTTATAACACTTCTATATGAAATTTTAATTACCGTCATTGTCTTAGTTAAAGTTATTTCCCAAACGATATATATTCTTGATCTATTTTTCTAACTATCCGATGTTTAAAAAAATGTTTGTAAGTTTACAACAAATGTGCATTTTTTTAAAAACTAAAATCGTTTATGAAATTTCATTTGCGACGTCCTCTATGTCATTCATAAAATGTACCATTACTGTATTGTACTTGTATAACACATTTGTTTTGTAAATTTCAACGTCGCAGTTTCAATTTCATAAAATGTATTCTAATTTTACAACTTAGATTACAGTAACAGTAAATTTGATATACCAGTATTTTAAAATCCCAACTGTGTCGATGAATTTCACATAACAGATGTGTTGTAAAATTGGCAGTTTCATAACATTTTCGAAATCCGTCTTTTAGTTTTTCGGAAGATAATCTGCGAATTATCACAGCGACTTTTTTAATCTCTCACCTGTGATGAGGAAAAGATAGAAATAAAAGAGTACAAATTGCGAAGAGGAATAAAAAAAATGGACATTCAAAAGCATAAATGAAATTTGAAGAATGATTGGGATGCGTGATCAGTTAATGATACTTCGATGCAATGAATAAATCCAATGTAAATTATATCCGGCATTTATTTCAAAAGTTCATTATAACAACTATAGCTTCGGCATTGTCAAACTATATATCATTCTTTCTCCACATAGATCCGTCATCACTTTGATCAATAAGTGTTACAAGATTTAATTTGCAATTTGCAAAAAACAGAGTTTCTTTCTCGCACGAATGACGTGATTTTTAATTATATCTATTATTATAGTTATTATTTTTACATGGCGTAGCGTACCGCTTATCACAATATACATTTTTGTCTTAAATTTATCTTATCAATCAGTAGTTAATTGTGGAAAACAGCACGACCATTTCCCACTGTCTGGTACAAATATAACATGACTATTTTCATTTTTTTTTATCATTAAATAATCTCCGATTTGTCAGGACTCAAGGATTTGGCTCACGGAATTTGTAGGGTCTTCGAGTCGTTGCAAACCTAGAAGAGCTGCAACTAGCCAGCGACCGAATAGCTTATTTTATTTAATTTTTTAAATTTTCATGAGTGTATCCGCAAATCTAGATGATATTTTAGCGTTTATTCTACAATATTTACAAAATATAGTTTTTTTTTCCATCGATTACTTCAGTATATGATAGGATGCCCTGAACATTCATCGCACTGCTGCTATTAATCTCGACTGTGTCACATGATACTTCGTTTCGCACGGGGAGAGAAAAATACTTTTCAAATGTATCCATTTGTGCCGCAAGAAATAAATGAATTCGTAATTGTTAATAATTGAACGTTGACGTATTACCGTCGAATGCCCGAAAAGTAACAACAAAACGAAGAACGAAAACAACCACACCGCTGTTAAATCGCGGCTGTAGATTGCATAACTGAATTATGCAACTGTATATCAAATCCGTTTCATTGCTGCTAAAAGAGAAACTAATTTTCATAGACCTATGATATACTTTGGAATGAATGCGCAGTACAATAAATAATATTGAAAGTCATTAACGACAATCTAAAGATCTGCCGAATTGACGGAGAAGTCGAAACAAATGATAACAACAACAAATGTTTCGAAGAAAGCGTTTGCCCCCGAGTGGACAGTTTTTAAACGTCTTGAAATCTTCCATTTCATCGACCATCAGTAGTATCATCTTATTTCATTACTGCTTGGACGTAACATGAAAAATGACGCAAAACTTCAAATACAAAATAAATAAAATAAATTTCCTCAGCATAAATGAAATTACCGATACTACGATCACTCGTAATCAATTAGTTCCACAAAACGTCACCAGGGGGAGAAAATCTTTCCACGGCGGTGCGAAAAAAACTGTCAACAGCTACACGTATGCTCAGTTTTCTCCGTCAGGTATTCGTTAGGCTCAACCAGGACGCACTTTATTGTTAGTCGTTGTTCGCATGTACCACGAATTAAAAACCTTCAATGTCTGTCTTTATCTTCGATAATTAAACTTACGCACGTCCTCATAGAAGTGTTCGTGGCAATGGTAATATAATGTAAAAAACAACAAGAAAAACGATCAAACAAGTTGGAGTATTGGTACGATAAGTACGCTTTTCGTGTCTCCGAACTGATTTCTCGCTGCTAATAAAGAATAAATGTCTTTAGGACTATTCGCTTCGACGTAATTCACTGAGTAACAGGCCTACGTCCTTGACACATCGCTTTTGGCACTCGTATTAGAATCCTGTACATCACTTTCCTCGTCTGCTTCCTCATTCTCATCCTCTTCATTAACTTCTTCTTTTTCCTCTTCGTGTTCACTCAATTCTGCTTCTTCGTCTTCCTTAGTCTTTGCTGAGGCAGTTAGCTCCATCGCTTCGTCTTCTTGGTCGTCTTTTTCCTCTTCGACACCTTCCTCCATGTTATCTTCCTCTTCAGCATCTTTTTCTTCCTCAGACACTTCTTCTTCCATTGCATCGTCTTCCTGTGCGTCTTTCTCCTCGTCCATCGCTTCGTCGTCGCTTCCTTCTCGTTCGACTGCGAAACCGCGGAGCTCTTCAAAATCGGTTTCATCGGAGTAGATAAAACCGGTAACGGCTTCCATAGAGTCGTCGTTTACGATATCGGAAACGTTTTTCTGAATTAAAATCTGATTTCCGTCGGCGTCTTTGGCAACCATTAGTACAGTGCCATTCAGATCGTGTATTTGTACGCCTTCATCATCATCATCTTCTTCTTCTTCTCCTTCTTCTTCCTCCACTTCCTCGCCTTGTTCTTCCTCTACTTCCTCTTCGGCCTCAATATCAGAGTGTTCTTCCTCGAAAATTTCCTCTTCCTCTCCCGCAGACTCGTCGTCACCTTGGCTGTCGTCCGAATGATATTCGTCGTTGGGATTAACCACGTGAATTCTGCTATCTTCGTCATCAATTTCGTCGTTGTCATCCTCAGCTAATTCGGCTTCTGCTTCTTCCTCCGAAGCTAATTCCTCGGCGAATTCTTTGCCATTACCGGCAGAAGTTTCGCCCTCATCGTACGGCGAATCTTCAGCGTCAACCTCAACCGGTTGCGGTCGCTGCGCGTCTTTGACCACAGTCTTCATTTCGTTTTCCTCCTGCACTTTGAAAGGTACCATCGGGCTCAGTTTGTGACCAACGACATCGTCACGTTCCTCGGTATCGTGTTCCGCTGACAGTGGCATTACTGGACTCAAAATCGGCGGACCATCGTCATCCGATTCTTCGATTACACGGTTTTTCCGATCTTTTTCCTTTTGAATGTTTTCAACCGCATCTGTTGGTTTTATTTCCTTATCTTCGTTCTGCTCACCTTCACCGCTGTTAGCAGTCACTTGTCCGGCTTTTTTCACGTTCTTTGCCTCTACCGAAGATTCAATCTTCACTTTTTCGTCAATGTCTATTTCCCCGGTCACATGAATGTCTTCATCGTCAGATTCACGTTCATCTTCGCTCTCCGACCGATAACTAACTTCACAGGTAGCTCGACTATTGGTTCTCGACTCGGTTTCCTCTTCCGGTTCTTGCTCTTCATCCTCAGTGCCGGTTTCGCCGTTGCTGGTGTCGTCACCCTCCGAATTATCAGAATTGCTGTGATGACGATCGGAAAAATCGCCCTCGCCGGTAAGTGAAGTTCCATCTCCGATCAAACTGCCTTTGTCGTCGACTTCGTGCTTCAGATTTCGGGCTAATTCGACGCTGTGCTCCTCGTAATCGGGCTGCCGTTTGTCACACGTTGCCGAGTGTTCGTTGAGCTTTTCCTCACTCTCGAAGCTCTGTTCGCACTTTGGGCACCAGGCAATGCCTGTGCTGTTAATATGGATGCTCATGTGTAGTAACAACTTGCTACGAGCGTTGTGATAACGTCCGCAAGTTTTGCACGTAAAATTGTTGCCCTCGCACGAGAGAATCGACTCGTGAGTGGCTTTAAGATGCTCGGCCAGTTCCTCGTAAGTTCTGCACAGTTTTAGACAGACTCCGCACGTAACTGCAGCTTCGGCTCTATGAAATCTAATCAAATGTTGCCAGAGATGCTTCTTAGCTGGCCAAGGTTTGCCACAAACTTCGCAGGTGCATTCGGTGTTTGTGGATTCGTCGTAAACCTTTCGAGAATCTTTTCTCGAGCACTTCATGTTGTTGAGCAGTCGCATTTGCGAAAGTGGCATAAGATTTGGTACCGGTTTTTGCTCCGAAAGTTGCATATTAATGTCCTCGAACAGATTAAAATCCGGTATATTCAAGTTGGATTCGTTAAGCACGGGCTCAAGAGGCTCTTTCTTAATTTTGTTGTTGTTTTTGAGATGCGCCTCGAGAATCGACGTAGGATATTGCGTTTCCTCTTGACTGCCTGAATTTCTTCTCGTGCACACATTAATATGATTCCAGAAGAGCGTTTTAGTGCAAAATTGTTTGCTGCAATTTCTGCATTCGAAATTTTCGCGTTCCCGCATTTTTTGCTTGGCCTTGGAACTCTTCGAGCCGTCGAGCTTTATCTTTTTAAACATCTTTTGCGGATCCTTGTTGTGAACGTTTCTGTAGTGATCGGAGAGCGTGTCGCGATTGAGAAATATTTCAGGACATATATCGCAGTCGTATGTATCGTTTCTTCGTCGTTTGTAGTCGAAAGCATCGTCGTCGCAAACGCCATCGTCGTAGTCGTAATCCTCGGGTTCTTCTTTTACGACGACGTCGGGATTTTCGAATTCGTCGGGCCTCATTTCGAGACGTTTTTCGAAACCAGCAAGCTGATCTTTCGGCACATTGTGAATGTGCTCGTAATGATAACGGATGTCGGAATCGGTTGTAAATACGGCGAGGCACTGTTTGCACGTTCGGAATACTTTGCCGTGACATTTTTTCGTGTGATCGAAGGCTTTCCACTTTGAGGCGTATTGTTTACCACAAACCTGGCAGGTATTTGGTTTAAGCAAAACCCCCGTGTGTTCGTCCTCCACATGTTTCTTCAAATCCTTTGGATCTTTCATGGGAATCAAGCAAACGCCGCAGGAAACACCAATTTCATTTCTGTGCAACGAGAGAACGTGCATCTTGAGTTTGAGTTTATTTTCGACGGTATCGCCGCAAAAATCGCAAACATTAGGGCTATTGTGATATTTGTGATCTTTACGATGTGACTCGAGATCCTCTTTAGTTCTGAACAACTTTTTGCAGCTGCTGTGATCGCAAGTCAAGTCCGGATGTTCCATGTGATTGACACGATTGTGAGTCATGATTCCGAGCTTAGAGGTTACGGTTTCGTTGCACAAATGGCAGGTGTAAGTGCTGTGGTGATTTTCAACGTGTTTCTGAAGACTCGCGCGGTCCTTGAAGATTCTTTCGCAGGCGCGACATCGAGTGAGAAGCGCGCCAGGATCTTTTCGATAATTTTGGCAGCCTTTCATGTGACGGCGCAAAAGATAACGCTTGTGAAAGCCTTTGTTACATTTTTCGCAGTGATGAATTCCCTCGCCCTCGACGGTAGTTTGCTTGAAATTCGAGGACTCGCGAATTCCCAGCTTGACGTAAGGTTCGTAACGATGAATTTTCAATATGTGCGCCGCTAGATGATCCTTTGAGGCGCTAGTTTTCAAACAATAACTACAAGTCACGTCTTTGTGTCCTTTGTGAACGCGATTAACGTGTTTCCACAGATGCGACGTTCTGCCGTAACATTTGTTGCAAAGATCACAAGGAAATAGGCCGTGCATCGATCTACGATGATTGCACAGACTTTCCCAATTGTAGAAAGTAAGATCGGCACACAATTCGCATGTTAATTCAGTTTCCGGTACCGCGGTCTTCTCGTAGGGCAAAGATTCGTTAATCACGTTCTCGTTCACGCCATTATTCGCCGAGGCTTCGACATCCAAGCCGTGAATCTTCCGGTGGCGCGACATCTTCGATTTGTTGGAATAAGGTCGGCCGCAAATGTCGCAACTAAAATCACCGTTTGTCAGAGGCCAGTGATTTGATTTCACGTGACTGCTCAGCTTCATCACGTCGGGAAATACTTTTAGACAGACGCCACATATCAATGGCACTGTATCCGAATGAACGCCCATTACGTGCTTCCAATAATCCACTCGACTGCCCCACAATTTTCCGCAAACTTCGCAAGTGTTGGGCGAAGAACCTTGGATTAAGTGGTGTTGGGCGTGGTCGTTTCGCAGGGTCTTCGTAGCAAAGATTTTGCCACAATCCTCGCGTTCGCACTGCGAAAATAAATTCAAAAGAACATTCTTTAAGTACGTCATTTTATTGACAGGAAGACGACAGTGTTTCTACAAGAATTTGCCGGCAGTTTTGAGAACATTGCGTCAAGTTGCGTCAACATTTTTGAGATTAACGTTTATTATTCAGGTCGCGTTGTTCGATTCAATAGGAAAACGCTCGTGTGAAATGCCCGTCCATCCTCTGTTAATTAAATCGCTTTTTGTTCAAACATTTCAAATGTGCCCTATGATTTTTTCTATCAAAGAACCACTAAATTTTCTAATGTATGTGCTGGTCAGGATGGTCGATGATAAATAATAGCTCGATATTCATGAGTGATTAATGTATATATATATATATAATTCAAGTAATATGCAGAGGAGTGAAACGTTACAAAACGTGTGGATCTAAAGGCAATCCGAGGGGGGAGTCAGTTCAAGTTGTTATTTCTTAGAATTCAGATTGAAGAAGCCGTTACATGTGAATTCTTTTAGATTCTTTAATTAAATATTTTCGGAAAAGCCGTCTTTCCTACTTTTGTGTTAGGTTTCGTTCAGAATATTTGAAATAATTTTTACGTGTCGGCAACAATGATTTTTTACTAGAACAAACCGAAGAAATTATTATTTTTATTTAAAGACAGATTTTTTTTTGTTAAAAAAATTAAAAAGTCTTCCTTAAGTGTTTTTTAATGAGATAAACATATTAGTACTCACTCTTATCGATGGCTCTTCGCTGTGATTGCTGCTGACATGCAGCCAACGTTCCCATTTGCTCGGATGAGAACTTCCGCACAGTTCACAGACGAAGAACAGGTGATATTGAGCTTTGGTGCCGTTGACTCCCGGTGCACCAGAACCGTTGCTGGTAGCCGATGGGTCTCCGCCACTCGGTATCACAGGCTCAGACTGAAAAATTGATTGACCGTAAAGAATAGATAATTCGGAGTAATTTTTTAAATAGGATGAATGTGTCCAATCTTCGAAAACGGAATAATAGATTATGTTGCAAAAAATTGAAAGTAAAAACAGTTGAACTTTGCAAATTGCTTCTTCAACGTTTTTGGTTTTTTTAAAATGAATCTACCTATAAGGAAATATGTTCATCGATTTTGGCTCCCTCATAGAGGCAGCTTAGTGAGAAGAAAAAACGATGAGAAAGCAATTTGCAAAATTCAACTTTGCAGCTTTTTTTTTATCAAAGTGAAATTTCTGAAATTTTGGACTACATAAAAAATTATGACAAAACTGTGTACCTATTATTGCTAAACATTACTAATTTCATGTATAACACTTCAGTTTGCTACTTTATGTTTTGCGGAAGTAAATGCAGTAGCATCATCTTTTGTTAAAGTTACAATTTTGAGAAATTCGAACCGCATTGCAGATTATGACGAAACTATGTACCTATTATTGCTAAACATTACTAATTTCATGTATAACACTTCAGTTTGCTACTTTATGTTTTGCTGAAGTAAATGCAGTAGCATCATCTTTTGTTAAAGTTACAATTTTGAGAAATTCGAACCGCATTGCAGATTATGACGAAACTATGTAATCGTCGTTAAATAGTATCGATTTCATATAAGAAATTATGAATTTATTGTCGTATATTTTGCCAATGAAGTTAAAGCAAAAACGTGAATAAAAAAAAATTCAAAACTCTAAAAGAACCGAACCGCTTTTCCGATTTTGGTCAAATTTAATACCAAACAACATTAAGTATCTGCACGTTTGATGAATTATTTAACAAAATGTCGCCATTTTTACAAAATCCAATGCGTGCAGGCCATTTTTAAAAAGTTTTAAAAAGCAAATTTGTTTATAAATTCCAGTCAAAGATGAACTGCTCCTTCACCTGTGTACCAAATTTCACCTCAATCAGTTGACCGGTGCTCGAGTTATAGGTGATTGAAATGTCGAAGCCCTACACACACACGCGGACGTTTTTTCTAAACCTAAACTTTGGCCGAATATAAGACAACAAACTCAAGTTTTGTAAATGAAATCGGTACTATTTAGCAATAATTAATACATAATTTCGTCATCATATGTCATGCGCTTTGAATTTCTCAAAATTTTAACTTTCAGAAAAAAATACGTTACTGTCTTTTACTATTAACTTTAGCAAAACATAAGATTTTTGCTTCCTCTTTAAGGAAGAAAAAAAATTCGACAATAAAGAATTGTGAATTGAAGACAACAATTAATCTCGTATCCTCAACTGTGATTACCAATTAATTGATCTCTCCTTTCCTTAACAGGGTAGGGTTTGAAAATTAAGGATATACTCAATGTAACAGTAACTAATTAGTCAGTTATAACATCTGACCACACGAGTAACTTTTTGTAAAGAGCAACGGTATATGATTTTAAATTATAATCGAAGGTGAATTATTTTTTAAAGAAGAAAAAAAGTGAGAAAAAAAAATAACCAATCACAAATAAAACATAACTTCAATGTTTTTGATGTGTTGAAAGACTGAAGAAACGAATCTTGTTGTTGCATAATTTGGATGTAATTAGTATCATAATGCACGTTTGAAAAAATGCTGCTAACGTTTAGTACCTTGTGCGCATTCCGTTGATGCCGAATGAGATGATCCTCGTTAGGAAACGACTTGTAACAAATATAACAGTCAATTTTGTCGCCATCCTCGGCATCGAAATCCATCAGTGCTTCGTTGGCTTCGTTGCTATTGACATTCTCGTTGTAATAATTGCTGTTCAATTGAACGAAGCTCGCGGGATCGTAGCCAGGATCGACGTTGTGTATGGACACGTGGGTCATCAATTTTTTCCTCGAGTCGTGTTGCCTTCCACATATTGTGCAGCTGTATCTTCGCTGCTCCGAAATCAAGAGTTTCGAGCCTCCGTGATACATATTAACGTGATTAAGAAGCTGCGCGTTGTCCGAACAAATTTTTAAGCACACGCCACACGCGAAAGCAGCGCATTCTTTGTGTGTCGCGCGGATGTGAAGCCACAATGACGCGCGGTCGTTGAAGTCCCGTGTACAAATTTCACACACGAATACCGTCTCGATTTCAATCATATTACCAGGCGCGCTTTCGGCATCCTCAGATGAAACGGAACCGTCCCTGCCACTTTTTGTTCTTTCCGTTTTTATCAACTGTTTCGACCACGACTGCGCTAATACCGTTTTCTTCAAGCACTTATCACTGTCAACTATCGGACTGGGATCGACACCGTGTGACGAAAGTATGTGTCTGCTTAATGATGATTTTACAACAAAATCCTTTTCACACAATATACATATATACGGCCTTTCCGCATCGTGTGTCGTCTCGTGTTCTTTCAGCTTGTCCACCGACGAAAAATTCTGCGGGCAACTCTCGCAATACCATCGCTTTTGTCCGTCGCCTTCGACTCCATCTGTTACGAAAAGAAGAAACGATTTTAATTGATTGTCATTTTAATGAACTTATCAATGTGAAGCGAATATGGGACAAAACTGTCACTTAATTTACTCCAATTAGGGCAATATTTGGTTTCGCATTACCTATTTATTAGAGTGGCGCACATTTTAGCGATATTTTCCAATTTTATAGTTTCACCCAATAAAAAAATATGTTTTCAGTGAAAAAGCAATTCTCGGGAAAAATTGTGTTTCCGAAAAATTATTTAAACGCCGCTCAAGAACTTTGAAAATTTTCAAAACGATTTTTTTTTGCATTTTTTGTAATCTCTAAACCCTCATATCATATTGTTATATCATTCCTAATTTATGGTTGGAATTTGGAAAAAAAAAGTCAAAAGGTCGGTCAACGACGAAAACCATTAGAAATTTTTTTTTTTGTTGATCATTAATTTTTTTCAGCTGTCACCCCTGATTTTCTTTTATTATCCAACGCTTACAGTCCCTCTTTTATAGTTTAAAATGTTATGAAAATGATAACACAAAGCAGTGCTTCAACAAAGCAAGTCGTTTTTTTATGATCCTGAAGATATCTGCATCTGCACATTCAATGCTTGTGTCAGTTATAACTTTGGGACATTTTTTAACGATGAACTAAGTGTTGGATGATACGATAAATTCAGGTGTGTGAGCTGAAGGAAGAATAAGAGGAAAAACAGAATTACTTCATAGCAAATTTTTTTTTAGTCGTACGTCTTGATGACAATTTTTTCTACAAAATTTTAACCATAAACTAGAAATGAGATAAGAAAATAATATGAGGGTGAGAGATTACAAAAGATGAAGAGAAATAATCGTTTTGAAAATTAAAACAAAAATAGTACGACCTCTAAATAATTTTTTTAAAACATCATATTCATTGGGTGAGACTAAAAATTTTAAAATATCGCCGAAATTTGGGTGAAGCTATTATTTATACTGATGCGAAACCAAGTTCGGTAAATACTTAATCATCAATTGAGTTGCATACATTAATTGCATACAAATGTTGCATACATTCATTACATCTACTTAATATCGAGAGTTGTTTACCTGTCTTCGGGATTTCGACTAGCTTATGATTCGAAGTATTTCTGTCCTCGTAATCGCGCTTCGAGCCTTCGCCTTTTATCAGTGCCTGCTTGAGAATTGTGAGTTGTGGATTTTTCGATAATTTAGCCTCAGCGTTTCTATAATCCTTGCTGTCATTGTCGGTGTCGGTGCTCGACGGATCCGTCGTATCGATGAGGCTCTTACTCTTGCGCGGCGCTTTTTTATTTGGTTTTTCCTTCGGCCGATCACCCAGACATACTCGTCCGTGTTTATTTAGCTCTGTAACTGTGGTATACATTTTTGGGCATGTTTTGCATTTGTATCTGTTGTCCGGTTGAACGTAGGGAATCGGCAACTCCGGAGGCGGTGGTAAGCCCGTGTGTCTTGATTTTATATGCTCCTCGAGATTCGTTCGCGTTGAATATATCCGCGAACAATAAGCACAAGTTACAGCGGGATGCCCTCTAAAATAGAACAGACAAATCAGTACCAATTGTAACTTTTGATACTGCTCCTTAATAAACACATATATTTCGGAGCACATTATACATATCGACACGCGTTATTATTGATTAGTAATTTCACACATTTTTTTGAACTTTCGTGATGAATTTTACCGTTTTTCTACTTCCTGCTCTTAAGCCCATATTTTCCACTTTAATGGCTTGCAACCTTGTCCAAAAATGGGGTAACAAAAATATTTATACCGAAAACTCGACACGTGTGATGATTAAATTGATAGTACTTAAAATATAAAAAATAATTCAGAATCAGAGAAAAATCCTGGCGATTTGTCGCTCAATTGTGAAAAATTGCTGAACAATCTATTTATAAAATTTGAAGAAATATACATTACAAAAATAATCTTACAAATGATCTTTTCTTTACATTAATTCGTTCTCTCGTACCTGTGAGTCGTGGAGACGTGACCCCATCGATGCTTTGCTGTCGAATAGGATTTGTTGCACAGATCGCACTGATAAGGTCTCTTGTACGAAGTATGATCGTCCGTGACGACTTTGGCACCGATAACGTCGCCCGCGCCCACATGGATTCTCGCATGAAGAGACAAATGGCCTTTGGAACTGAACGCCTTGTTGCACAGCGAGCAAACATAAACTTCGTGTTGCTCAGCTGTATGTTGAAAGACATCGGAATTACGTGTTTCAACTTTCGGAGCTTTTGCCGTTTCATTCTCGTCCAATTCCTCCGTGACCATCGGCGTCATTTCCAAAAAATCACTGGGATTCGTTTCCATGTCCATCTCGTACTCGTCCGATTTCCGATCTTCTGTATCTTCGAAGCCTGCGGATCGTAAAAAATTCAAATTTACTTGAATAGCTCGTGAAACATTCCGTGAAATAGTTTCATGTTTCAGAATACTAATTCACCCTTTAATGACTAAGGTGAAAAAATTATTTTTCCAACCATGAATAAATCTTTTTCCTAACTTCTGGCCATTTTTAAAAAAACGAAACACTGAAGAACTAGCACTTAGGGAGGTTCACCCTAGTCAAATAAGTGCTAATTTTTGTAAATCGTGCATACAAAATTTTATGCATCAATTGACTATAGTTAATGGTGGTCTGTATTGAAATAGATATCCTCGACTTACAAAAACATAAATTTCAATGGATTTACAAAAATATTAACGGTTTTATGCTAATTTTCAAAAAGGTACATATTCGCTTTGAATGGTAATCAGTATTTTTTGTTCAATTGTTTTATGTGTCTTGGCTCATTCTCCTCCTCGAAAGAAGCTCTACGAACTTACCATCTAGATATTTGATAGTATTCTCTATTTAAAAATTACAGCCATTTGTCTACCCATCGATAAAAATTTTCGTGACGAATCAGGTGTAATTTTTAAATAGAGAATACTATCGAATATCTATATGGTAAATGCGTGAAGCATCTTTCAACGAAGGGAATGAGCCTTGACACATAACAATCGAGCAAAAAAATACTTATTACTCTTTGAAGCGAATATGAACCTTTCCGAAAATGTTTCAATTACACTTTTCTAAGTAAAAGACATATGCAGCAATGAGAATCGCTATCCATTATAATCAATAGGTGCATAAAAGTTTGTTTAAATTAAATAAAAAATGTAGCACTCTTTTGACTAGTGTGGAAGTGTTCCAACCTCCTTAAATAAATTTTTCATGTGTCAATTACATTTTTCCAGTGTAACCGAAAGCAGATTTTTTAAATTCAAAGTAAACGAGACTCTTCGAGAAATGGATCCAATGCAAATACGTTATCTTGGTGGTTGAAATATTGAATAAATGTTATCCTATTTTAGAAAATAGTATTTTGCGCTCAAAAACGTCAAGCTTTCTATTTCTTTCCAATAAATTATTTATTCATTAGTTTTTTTCTTTTTAACAGTCACCGTAATCATTACCAACTCAGAAAACTTGTGAAAACGGTCAAAATTTTGTGCCTGATTGTTCGTAGCATTTTAAAAATCTCGAGTTATGGTACAAAGAACGAATTTATTGTAATTATCGTACCATCCTCGGTGCCGCTGGCGTCGAGAATCTCCTCGATCTCCTGATCTGCCTCGCCATCACTGTTCAGTCTAGGCGGCGTACCCAGCGCCGCGTTAGGATTCACTATAGGGGCCTCGGGTATGAGAATAGGCATTTTTTCCTTCTCTTTGAGAAGCTCCGTTCGCAATTCCGAATAATTGTTAACGTCATTTTGTACTTCACTGTCTGCCTGTAAAGCAAATACCATCAAAAGAAAATTAATAATCGTCTATACTTATAGTGGATACTTAAAATCAAATTGCTGGCTCTTCATAGAGAAGAGAGAGATTCGGAGAATATGAAAGATTAACTCACGGTATTGCTGCCTGGTGGCAAACACCTTTCCAATAAGGCAACTGCGTTGACGCAAGCCGTTCTAAAGTCGTAAAAATTTTCAAGATTGTACATGCATCTGTAGCACAGACACTTTGGAAGTCTATCATCTTCGTCAATCTGTAAATCAAAGAAGAAAAAACAATTGGTATTTATTATTGATATATAAATAGGAAATACAGGTGATTTCTCTATATTTAGAGATTCGCATGATGTTGGGACCCTGAAAATATTTTTTCACCATACCTGCGCGGGAAGTTCGATTTCCCGCCCTACAGGCTTTACGTAATTCGAACTTTCCACTGCAGATATGGTGAAAAATAATATACTCCACTTGAGAGTGAAAGTAGACTATCCCCAACTGCGTGTTTACCACCCTCACCTTTGGCTCAGATGGTAATCGTACACGCGGTTGAACATAGTCTACTTTCCCTCCCTAGTGGCGTAATATACTATTTCACTGATGAAAAAAAAACACAGTGAAAATATAGTTTTGCCACTTTTGAGTTTGATTATTATCGAAAAATTCTGATAAACGACGGACATAATAAAATATATTTTCAGTAGTCAAAAAACTAACTAACAAAATATTTCCAAAATTTAAAAAAGTACGCGGTCATATAGAACATGTTACACATGTTAACTGTGCTCCCTTTGCATTTCAAGTGAATGGGACAAATCGATTATTCAGCGGGATTTTGTTCGAACGATATAGTCGCACGTTGTTTGAATAATAATTACTTAATTATTTAGCAAGATTTTTCGATTTAAAAAATACTTTAACTTGACAAGACTGGGTTTTAAATGTGAGCGAAATTCCGACTTCATCATCCGACTATTGTCATCATAAAAACATTGCACATCGAGCTTTTGGGTGCAAACCTTTTGCAGACCCATTTAAATGCAAAATTTGCTCTTTTCCTCGTATATTTCGCAGCGTGGCGCACGTTCCTCCCATTCGAGAGGGAAAGTACTCCCAGCCAGCTGAGATCCATTGATGAAACGTGTAGGAATATAAAATGCAGAGACCCCGGTCTTTACAATGTGGGTCAAGGTTCACAAACTCGAAGATGACTCATGAACAATATCGTGGTGTCATCTTGAGAGGAAATCTCTTTACATTATGGCTGCGCAGTGAGAGAAGAAAAGAAAAACAATTTTATATGCGCAGTGATTGCCTGAAGCAATCTGAACCTGAATCTCACGGTTCGTTGAGCATGAATTTGCGAAAACAGGGATTTTCTTTTCCAGCGTCCTCCGCCATTGTAAAGGCTGTATACCTGAAGCAAAGGATACCGTTGAAACTTTTCCTCGAGTAATAACAGAGGATTTAGGGCCAGGTATCCTTATTTATCAGACGGAGGGAACTTTCTTGGAAAATGCGAGACAAAAGTGTGAAATTACTGGCAAATTGTATCAATGCCGTCGAAAAGTTGAAGGATAAAAATGGCCTGCGATGAAATGGAGACCGGGTACGTTGATACTCATTCATAGTCTTGTCAGCGCTCCAAAACTTTGCTGGGAAATGCAAGACAAAAATGCCGAAACCTACGTATAAAATTGTATTACCGCCGTTAATCGTGAATATGCTACAAAACAATCTCGAGCGTCAGAAAACTGTACATTACTAGCCTAACCAACCATTCGACCAGCCCAACAAAATCGTCGATTTGCCTAACAAATGAATTTGTCTGCTCACCCAAAAACTGAATCTGCCTAACAAATAAGTTTGTCAGCCAAAAAAAACGTTCATTCACCTAACAAAAAAGCTTCCCTTCCCACAATTAATCTCAGCAAATATTTATTTTCCCACTGTTGCGAAAAGTTTTAAAAATTCATCTGCGGTCGATGTCGAAGGGGCGATTTCGACCAATTGACCACATGATCGGTCGAGCTGGTTCGTTGTCAGGTAGACGAAACGGGACATCGGCAGATCGGCAGATGTCGGGTAGGCGGGCCATTCGTGGAGGTGGTTATGCGTCTGTGTCGGCGGAGGATGCGCCGTACAAACGGACGTAGAAGCGGACGAAGCTGCTCGCTGTTGTAGAGTTGTTAGCTTCTCGAGAACGACCCTCGACCGAAGAAAAGAGATGTAAGGTCTTGAAGCGGCCGAGCGAGAGCGACAAGGAAAGCTGCAAGCAACCGAGGAGCGGCGAGGGACGACGTCGGGCGGATGCAGCCGGGCGACAAAGCGGAGAGCGGCGTTCCGCGTAGCCGACGACCGACCACGTCCAGCAAAAGCAGCAGCAGCAGCAGCAAACTCCTCACGCCAAGGCCCCAGAAATACGGAGCTCTCGTGTACGATCAACCGAGTGGTTGGCTTCGACCCGTGTACCCAAGTCGTACTCAGGATACACTTCGGCCATGCTGCGCCTCGGCCGCAGGTATGCTTGGCTCGGAGACAAAGCTTCTGCCTCGACGGAGACCTATCGAATTACCCCGTACCGGGTGTCACGAAAATTCACAACCGTTCACCGTCCGAGGGTCTCTTCACCCTCTCGTCGTTTATCACACTGAGAAAATAAATTAAATTAAATGCGAGTAAATAGTTCATTCAATCAGAACGTATCAGACACGTTACACGGATGTTCTAGGGATAATTAATGCTGAATTTTGTCAGGTTTATTATGTGGAGAATACTATATTTAAATTTTTGATTGTTGAGGAAAAGTTTTTGTCCACGTATGAGCGCAGAAACTTTTGGTTAATTTAACACAAAAAAATTCGTTGGTTTCTGGATTTATGAAAAAGTACGTCAATAGTTTGATGAACTAAGAATTGACCGAAAAATTGCCTGTAACGTGAACGGAAGCACTGTGGATATTTAGTTTTTTTAGTGTATGAAGGTACACACAATAGTAGTTAATTTTTTATTTGTTCACTGGGACATTCATTCAAGCATGTGAAAGATGCACTGATGTGGATAATAACCAATTGGAGGAGTTACAATTTTTTATCTATAAATAAAAATGGTTCTACATGTTTATATATCCGGACTTTGGTATTAAAATAAATAAACATAATATTATGACAAGCAAGTGTTCAAATAAGATTGTTAATAATAATAAAATAATAAGACATACTTTTCCACTTGAATCCGTAGAGGCTTTAAGGGATCTGCTCAAGTTTGATTACTAAAAATCAGTCGATTGCCATTATATTTTTCTCATCAGAAATTTAGGATGTCTCCGTTTACATAATAAATACCTTCATTGTTCATCAATATTCTTCAATAGAAAAAACTCACACCCAGCAGAATATTTATCGGCCTATGGATCACAGCTTATGCAGACCCTTTGAGGATTTATTTAACCTCTTAAAAAAATCAATTCATCACTTGTTCATATTAGTACAAAATAAAAATGAAAACAATTCGCATACGCGGCAACTAATTGGGGTCCTCAGAACCCCAGCGTTGATCTCACAGACTCATGAGCCTCTAATGACGACAAAAAAAACATACACGTTGACTTAAGAAGCTGCCACGGTTTCCAGCACGTTTATAGATTTAATTGATGGGTACATTGCATGCTCGACGTCTGCGAGTATTTCCTGAGCTGATTACATGATATCCTTATCCCATGCTCGATTGTGTGTTATGCGATAGAGATCTTTAGCTGCCGATGAATACCTCGAAGCGTTTCAAGGTTCGCGGTCGGTGAGAGCGTTACAAAATCAAAGAGCTCGCTCTCTGGGCGACGTCGTCGTTGTCGCGGACGAGGATCGCGTGTGGTGGTGGTGTCGACACGATTTATCCCGCCCACCGCGCGCGCGTTGCACACGTGCATTCGCGACAGAGCCAACACAGTGCGGCTATGTCGCGGTACGGACAACTGAATGAAAATAAAAAGAAACGTTTTGCTGCGGTCCGCGACAGGCCAACATCGTCGTCGTCAACTCCGTCAGCGACGGCAGCGTAACAAGGGCCGATCGATATCGCAAGGAATCAATCCTGCATCCCTCGAGAAAAGAGAAAAATAGGTGCTCATTTTATTACAGAAATAAATTAATTTTAAATATGGTACATTTACATAAAAAAATATTAAACGTAAGAAAATCGGACGTCTGTCATGGAATTAGAAAATAGGGAATAGAATTTTTTTAAATTTATTTTCCATGTTCCCTAAATTGTTTTGAAGATGTGATTTCTTAAAATAAAATTTGTACAAATGACTAACTATGTTGACTAACGAGGAATTTGTGAATGAAATATTTGTTTAAATTTCGAACAGTATTGCGATAATGATTATAATAGAATACGAATTTTCTTGGCTGTATAATAAAATATCCACGCTCTTTTTTTATTAATTTCCCGGACGACTTTTGGATTTTTTTTGAGATTTTGTTAATGTTTCCAGTTTTGAAAAACTTGAATAGGAGAATATAATTGAATGTGGATAATTTATGTCAAATGGAGATCGATACGGATAGAGTGCATCTTTTAATTTTTGGCGTTCCACTATGAAAACACTATCACATTCTTTCGTTAATACCTTAAATTTCGTTTGGTCATCAAAGTTTACTCAAGGTTTTCAGGCTTAAAGAATAATCGTAGATTGAAATATATACAAGATTGGTGAGTTTCGGACAATTCAGCAGAGAAACTGATGAAAGTCTTTCGCAATTCATCCTACTGTCGTAATCGGTCGCCAACGTTGCAGAGAGAAGAAGACACTTAACTCTCCGTCGGTCAATGGGAAGAAACGTTTCAGTTTATTTGCATTTCAACCTTTAAGATGTAAAATACAATTGTGATTTATACTGTATCGTTACTTATCAATGGGCAGCAAAAAGCATTAATAAGTTGATATCAGATTGAATATTAATATGTGAACCAATAAATATTATTCGGTGCATAATAAATATTATCCTAATGAATTTAATGTTCGTACAGAAAGTTTCTTTGCAGTTTTCATATTTTTCCGTTCAGACAAATCAACTGCTTGAAGTCCTAATCTGATAAGCAATTCCTGAAACGGTAAATATAAAAACATAACACGATGTTAAGAACTAGGAATGGAAAATTTAATCGTAAATGAGCCGTTATTAATGTAATTCATCAATCAATATGTATGTAGTTTAATTTTGCATGACTTCCAATTAATATTGGCATTTGGAATGGAATAATAATATTAGCATCAGTTAATCAATCAATGCAAAGTTATTTTGGATGCATTTTAATGGGAATTAAATATTCATATCAGTAATAATTAGTTAATTAGATCAAGACAATTACGTCGATTTAATGATTAAAAACAATTTGACTAAACAGCATTGACTTTATTTTGACATCACTGTGGGAATCAAACCGACTTCTATATAAAAAACTAAACAGTTCGCTATGTTTTTTAAAAAAGTTGGTTAACGGCGAATTACTTTACTGTATTTGTGTTTATTTAACAGAATTTCTTTATCGTTTTTTGTACTTTTAAACAAAAACAATGTTCTTTTTCATTTATATTTTTGCAAAACCTTATGTTTTCAGTTCAAAATAATCAGTGATTTAAGGTATTTTTATCGCTTGGTGTTCGTTTTGCAAAAATTCGAGAAAAATGGGAGAAAATTGCAAATAATTCTCGATGGTACAAAAATCTAAAAAAATTCATATTGAAAGGAAGGAAAAACATCACTTTGACAAAACGATAACTCCACAACGTTAGTAATAAATTCATCAAAAAATTACTTACTGAACAAATTTCCTGGCGAACTAATTTTTTTTAATTACGAAAATGAGTTTAATTTTCTGGAAAGTTATGAATTTTTTCAGATTTTTAAATTTGCTTCGAATTTCGTGTTTTTGCACACATCTATTCTATATAAATAACAAACAATTCAAATCAAATAGATGAATCTGGAAAAAATCCATACGCACTCAGAACAATTAGCAAAACCTTTTCATAAAACATAAAAATTGGTTATCCGGATATTTGTTGTTTAATTAATTTTTTCATCAATTTTTTAATAACCTTTTGTAACTATTATTATGCCAAATGATTATTTCCAGTGCCTTTAATATGCACGAATTTCCAAAGATTTTTACAACATCGAGAAGTACTTGCAATTTTCTCTCATTTGTCTCGAACATGTGTGAAATAACACCAATCGACAAAACTACCTTAAAGAGGTTCGTCAGTAAAATTGAAAATGCACAGAAAAATCTAAAATAATTACCGCGTTTTTAATAATACATAACAAACTCACATGAATTTTTTGAAAATATTCGTCTACATCGTTTACACAAAATTAATTTTTTTATGCATACATTTTAACATGGGCTCTTATGGTATATTTACGAATAAAAAAATTGAAAAAAAAATTTACATCGAAAAAAAAAAAGAATTAATTCCACCAAATACTTAAAAATTCAACGATGTAAACAAAATTTTCAATTATTATTTGTTTTTTAATTCGTAAATATGTCATGAGAGCCCATGTTAAAATGCATGCATAAAAAAATGTATACTGTGTGAACAATGTAGACGAAAATTCCCAAAAAATTCATGTGAGTTTGTTATGAATTATTTAAAACGCGGTAATTATTTCACATTTTTCGGTGCATTTTCAATTTTACTGACGAACCTCCTCAATCAGTCATAACAGCCGCACAAAGGTCTCTTTTTCAAAATCGTATGATTAACACCTGAAACGTAAAATGTACTAATTCTTATCAAGATATCGAAGCAGGTAAAACGTAAGGTAAAACTCACAGTTCTACCTTACAATATAATTTTCTAATTTTCCATCGGCTAACAAAGATGTCACCGGACTGAGCGAGGGAGCGTGGAATAAAAGAATGTCGGAGATAAAGCAGCGGTTGAGGAGCCAAGGATGATGAACGAGATACGGTGCCACGCCGGTAGTAAATACTGCAGTGTGCGTAAGGAAGTACATATTGTGGCATGGTCTCTAGAGCACGAGGAAACCGAGTGAGCGAGAGAGAGTGAAAGAGCGAGAGAGGGCAAAAAGCGTTGTCTTCGTCGCCGACGACGTCGACGATGACGACGTAGCTCAAGCGAGAACCGGATAAGCGGCGAAGAGAGCCCCAGGCCAAAATCTCCCTTTCCTCCTCGTGCTGAATAATCGTCGTGTCTCACTCTCGTCGCATAAGCGACGAATACCATCAAAATGTCGTCTACGTCGGCGAGATGTGCATCTGCTGTTCTCGGCGGTGGCTTCGTGCCTCAATACCGGGGAAAACGAGCTCGACCTCGAGAAGCTCGTTCATTCGTCAGCTCGTGAACGAAACAGCAGCAGCAGCAACTTCGCTCGATGCCTCGGAACGTCCTCGAGCCGCTCGGATAGTCCAGAATTCGAAAGTCCGAGGTGCTACTGCTCTCTGCTGGTGCTGCTGATTGAGCGACCGAGCCGAGAGCAACGCAGCAGCAAAAGATCACACGACGGACGTTACGATACTCGACAAGACAAGACGGGGAGACGTGCGAAACGGAATGAGGACGGGGCTACGACGAGTTGTAGTACAACTCGTGTACGACGATGAGCGAGAGCGATGAGAGTCGTGAGAGCGAACGAGGGAGAGAAAGAGAGAGACATGAATTATTAGTGCACTAGGTTCTGATAAGCCTACAATTTAAGGTATAAAAGTGAAATAAACATAATGAATGAAAAAATATATGTATCGTGAAATGGAGAGACGGAGAAAAAAAGAGGGAGGGACAGAGAGAAGTGGACGAGACTTCTCCTGTAGCTTATGAGTGATCATGTAATTGTCAATACTGAAATATGAAAAAAAAAGGCAAAAATAATTATGAATAATAAGAACAGTATTTTTTACTTATAGGATGAGATAGAAAAAGCGGCGGGATAGCTCCAGTAGCCGGCGAGCGATTACACAATTGGAAACACAAAAATATTAAAGAAAAATTTATATACAAATTATGAATGAAGGGATATACTGTAAAATTGAATTTTGCCTTGAAAAATGGAAGGATGATGTGCAGATACACGTGGATAAGTCGGTTGGGCTATCGGACGAGCGACCACGCTATTCATGATACAGAAATATTAAACAAAAATACCACAAACAATTATAAACGAGGAAATAAACGATCAAACTGATTTTTTTATTGTGGAATGATAGGCACAGACAGAGAAAGAGGAAGTGCCGTCGATGCGGTCGCTTGGGTAGCCGACGAGCGATCACACAATCTCAAACACAAAAGTATAAAAAACAATATTATAAATAAATAAATACGTTATAATATATACGTTATAAAACTGAACTTTAATTTAAAGAATAAAAGGGAGGGAGAAGAAACGACGTGGACTGGGTAGTTTGGGTAGCCGACGAGCGGTCACACAATCCACTACGAAAAAGTGTAACAAAAGAAATTATAAATAAATAAATACGCTATAAAACTGAACTTCAATTTAAAGAATAAAAGGGAGAGAGAAGAAACGACGTGGACTGGATATTTTGGGTGGTCGACGAGCGGTCACACAATCCACTACGAAAAAGTGTAACAAAAGAAATTATAAATAAATAAATACGCTATAAAACTGAATTTTTTTTCAAAGAATAAAAGAGAGAGAGAGAGAGAAAGAACTACGTGGACTGGGTATTTCAAGTAGCCGACGAGCAATTCCACAATCCAAGACACAAAACATAAAACAAATGTACAACCTACAATTACAAATAAAAAAATATAGTAAAACTGAATTTTACATAAAGTATAAATAAAAAAACGCAAGAGAAAGAAAAACCTGGGCTAGCAATCACACAAACCCTAACAAAAAATTATGAATGAAGATATAGTATGAAAGGGAAATTCAACTTGAAAATTTGTGACAAAGACAGAGAGAGAAAGAGAAAGAGAGAGAGAGAGACGTGGACGAGACGGCTCGAGTAGCCGACGAGCGATCACGGCCGGGCACCGCGCGTTCGCTCGAGGGGCCGCGATTACGATAACACGACAGAAGCGAACAAAAAAATTCCCCGCTCGAGTTGATGACGACGACGACGACGACGAAAACCACGAATGACGATCGCAGTGATCCGCAGCGATTGTGTATTCCAAGACCGAGAGAGAGAGATAGAAAGAGAGAGAAGCGAGAAAGACAAGACCAACAGACAGAGAACGATCAATCTGCCGAATGACGATCCCATCCGGATGTCCTATGACTACATCCATTCACACAACAAAATACCATGTAAACTACTCACTTTGAACGGCAAACAAGTCTGTATCTTGTCAACGAGCTGACGATTCTTGCCCTCTTTTCCGAATATATCCATTTTCACCGCGTCGTAAGAAGCGCAGAGCCTGCAAAGCTCGTCGTATCGTTCCTTCGTCTCCATCCTCGTAGACGTTCTTTCCTTCCGGCTGTTATCCCAAATTTTACACTCTGATCGTCAATCCTCTTTTTTTGTTTCTCCAACTAACGCGAGGAAATTTTTCCTGTAGGTTGACGACGTGATTACGACGATTATCGAGGAAAGAAAAACAGCAAGAGACCCGCGCACCAGGCGCCGCTCGCACCGACTGACCTCTTCCTCGTGGCAGTGAGACTCCTCCCGACCGCGAGAGCCACCTCCTTGCCTGCTGCCGCCTCCGTCGTCTGCCTTGGCAACCTCGAGCTCTCGCCGCCGCTGTTGTTCGATGTTTTACCAGTCACGGCCTTCGCTGATGCCTCCAAAGGCCTCGACACTCCCGCACCGGTCACATCTTTTATAGCGATAAATAAACACGCACACACGGTAAGCGAAAAGAGCGACTCCCGGCTCACGAGAGACCGACACCTCGTCGCACTGCTCTACGTTTTTCCCCGAGGCCTTGGTTATAATACGCGACGAGCTTTCCCGACGCCAAACACCGATATCATTAGCCTCAGTCAATCCTGAAGAGCTACTCAGATTAGAGAAAAAAAACTTGCGTCCTTTTTCTTTCACTACGTTTTTTAAATAATTAACACGAGAAAATGCGAATACGAGTTGTTGTTATCTGTTTCGGCGATATTCACGACCGTGCGAAACCCGGCCGCCGCCATACTGTACACAGACACTTGTTTCACCGCTGCTACTGACGAGCAGCGATTGCCATGGCTTCGACGTGCTGCCGCCACCGCCGCTGCTGCAGGCATCGGCTGTTCGGAGTCGAGCCCTGCGCTACCTACGATGCGGACCAGGCTTTTCCACGAGGTCGTGCAGCTACGGGGAAAGAAGGCACTCGACCCGCCAATTTTGAATGTCGAATAGGGTCAGGATCAGCGCTGGGAGGGATTTATACGCAGGTAGACAGGTTGGGGTTTTCAAGATTTTAAGGGGAAGTTATTGGGGTAGCGATTTTAGGCATGGGCACTGGTTCTAACGCTGCTGATGATCTGCGATTGACATTTCTTCGTACCGCTGCTTGCAAGGATTGAGCTGTACTCCACGCAGTAAATTTCAAAAAGTTATGCAAAAGTCGCTAAAAGTAGTAGCAAATGTCGACCGGCGGAGTCAGCCCTTAGGCAGAAGAAGAAGAAGGATCGAAAAATAGTGGTTTCGATCGGATTTCTGTCCGTTTTATTGGTTTTATTCGTATCTTTGGAACAGGGTAGTACTCTACCTACGACGAGGCTTATGTAGGTGGTCGTAATAATCCTGATAAGGAATGGACTGATTTCGACAATTTTGAACGTCTTGGAATCACGATAAGGACTACAAAAGATTTATATCCCGGTAGTCAGATAGGATTTTTTTAAAGATGAGGCTTCTCTAGGAAGTTGTATACATCTCAGGTAACAAAAAGACATCGGGTAAGAAGTAGTTATCTAAATAAAATAGTTATGTTTGCCAGAAAGTTGTCTTTAAGTCGTAATCATATTAATTTATAGGCATTTTTGGAGGCGATATTAGGCGTCTAATTGTTATCATTCCAATAACTTAAAAATTCGACGATTTTCGATGCGTTCGCAAGATCAGGATGAGCGTTTCACGAGGGATTCATACTCAGGCAACAAGTTTTATCATGCATCCAAAAATATTTTTCATGACAGTTGTTAACTTATAGGTGACTTTCCGATTGATATTTGATACTTATTTGGAAAAATATTTAGGCAGGAAGCATAATTTATAAGGAGTTATCTTAAAGGCATTGAGTTATTTCAGAAGATGATTCATTTATAAGTAACTTCTACAGACATTTAGTATCCTTTAGGCGACTTTGAATACATTTTTGAAATGTAGTAACTCGGGTAATTTCTCATGGAGTTTCTAATTCATTGGAGACACGTTGATGGAGAAATTATGCTAAGGAATTTACGAAAGGAAAAGAGATTCAATAGATTGTTCAATTAGTTATCATTTCGCTGTATATTATCATATCATGAGAGAATCATTCCTACTAAAAACTACGTCTTGAATCGGGATTATTTGATTCTTTTCATGCGTTTCAGAGCCCGAATTTGCATTTTTGAAAAAGGTGTTAAAAAATAGCGTAAAGTAACAAATTACTGTCAATAGATTTTCATGTGTCAAAGATCATTTTTCAGTAAAGGATATTGTATTGTTAAGCAATCGATAAGCAACGATCAATACGTTATTTGCTACCCATTTTATGTAATTTTTTCATAACTTTTGAAACTTTTTTGCCTGTAAGTTTCTGGTGTTTTCTTTGTAGGAGAAAAATTTCGACTAATCGTATATTATTGCGAAAGCTAAGAAATCCATATGGAAAAGATATACATAATCGTTCTATGTTTCAGTTGTTATTTCGCCGCATGAATCCTCCGGTGGCAAATCTTTTCTTCACGACCCGGAAAAACCGCGTCCTAAATCGGACAGACGTGTTTATTGATAGGTATATAAGTAAAAATCTTCGATCCAAGGGACCTTTTTACAATTTTTTATTCCATGTACATTTATATTTAATTAATATCTAATAATGTTAATATTATTAATTATTATCGTAATAATCGTTCAATCACGTTCACTAACCACTTATTTCACAGTTATATTCGTGTATTTTTCTTTTTGTTGTTTGTAGCTTTAGTATTATTCTTTCATTTTTGTCCCGCATCTGAACTTCACGCTAATAAAAGTATTTATCGATAGCAAAAATTCATTTCGAAATCATTTACAAACACGCACCGCATTCGCGTATGCTCTATGTGTTCTCTCCCGTTATTCCAAAAAACTGGAGAAAAGAGAACTCGTTATTCCCTCAATAAAGGATTGTACTGTATGTTTCTGAAAGTTATGCATGGGATTGGAAGTTAACGACGTAATGGACGCTTCTGCAATGAAAGAATGTATCGAAATTCAACGATAGTACGGAGCGCGAGAGACAAACGCTTGGCGCAAGTTTTCGCCGATGATAATTCTATTTTCAACACTATAAAAGATTATTCATCAGAACAGTTTCAATATTATGCAACTATTTTCAAACGCAAAGACAAATCTTATGCACACTTTACACCTTAATGAAATGTGTCAAGTATCCATTGAATTCGACAGTTGATTGGAAAATAGTCGCCAATTTCGATTTAATCGAAGTTTAAAAACCGAATTAAAAAAAAAATCAAGGCCATCGAATGAATAAAACTAGTTTTATGCCGCGCCTTAACACGTCAACGGTGGCCCAAACAACTTTTCTCAGTCGATTACGCTCCGGTTGACCCGCAAAATCGACCCGCGTTCAGTCGACTGATTCGAACGTCATACCTTCACTTTTCTCCTCTTACAGCGGAAAAAAGACGGGAACGACGCGACGTCGCTCAAAGCACTGGCCTTTTCCTTTAAAATCTTCGGTCATTTTCCTCAATGTTATGATAACGAAGGAAATATGATGGAAATGACGATTGCATTTTGAAGCGGAGACACTTTTTTTCCATCCATTAATCGATAAGCGCGTAATTGCAAAATAAGAATAAAAGAAAAAAGATAATCGTGTCGGACGCACTGTAAATGGCAGGAAGATTCAGGTGAACATTATCTCGAAGTCGTCGATGTCCGAGAGCGAGAAATCGTCCGGAGAATTGGGATCGTAGTCGACGCTGTCGTTTGCCGAATCATCACCGTCTCCGCTGTCGTCGTCATCGTCGTTGTCATCGCCGTCGTTACGCGCATCATCGTCGGCGTGGTCGTCGCCATTCGCGTCAGCATTGTCACCATCTGTTGCAAGCATATACAACAATTTCAACAGAGACCAAAATAAGGGAAACCCGCTCTCTTCCGTAACGAAAAAAAAAACGATGGAAAAATATGTTGACGCAAAGTTTTTTTTCCCTCAAATGTCCGGAATGAATATTTTTGTAAATTCTCAAACTCGAATGTTTCCGAGAAAATACGCGTAATATTTTCGAGACATATACAAGAATTTTGACAAGGGTAAAAATACGGAAAGTTCGATTTTCTCCGGGAACGAAGCAAAATGAATTAAAAAATATTAAACTTTTTTTTAAAATTATTAATTGTGATTCAATTATTTCGGAGAAAAACGCGCAGAATTTTTGGCAGTGTCGAGTAACAATATTTAAAATCGCTTTAAGGCGTGCAAATTAAATCAGCGACTAACCATCGGCATTGTTGTCATCGGAAGCAGAATTCGAGCCGTCATCGTCGCTCGCATCGAGATCCTCCTCGTCGTCGTCCTCCTCGGCTTCGTCCTCGTCATCTCGCCGTCTTCCGACGTCGTAAAGACGTACACACGACTCTTGACCGCTATCGAATTCGCCCTGATTCTCTACTATTGCTATTTGAGTATCGAACTTGTTGCATGCCAGACCGTAAATCCCTCGTTTTACGTCGTACGTGGCTGTAAAATAAACGATAGTCCAATAATACTTTCGTTATTCAAAATATTTAAAAAATAGTGGATCAAAACTCCTAATACATAACAGATCCTGAAGCATTTCTACGCTAAACAAATTGATCCGAGCCATTTGACTACCAATTTTTATTTATTCAATAAATTGTTGGGTTTAATTAATCTACGAACACCGTAAAAAATCTTAAGATATACTTGTATTTGAATATATATAATAATAAACCTGTACATTTAAAGTACTATATGCATAAACTGTGTATTAAATTTCATAAACATTTATATAGAATTTTTCTATAAATGGTATTGAAAACTGCAGCGTTCGATTACATTACGGCACAATTGTTTTTGCTTTTTTCATCGCTGCAAACTATTTTTCCATAAATATGTATGAAAATTCATAGACTTTGACGATGATTTTTAATTACATTGTCTGTGGAATTTTCATATGAACCATTACTGTATTAAACTGCGTAAATGTTTTGGCTCATGAAAAACTACATAAATAAATAAATAAATAAATAAATAAATAAATAAATAGAGAAATAATAATTTCCAATAATCGTTTATCAAATAGAATCTCACCAATGCTGCTGTAGTCCAGTGCGTCGAGTGTCTTGAAGGACGTGACGTAATGAGACTCGTCTTTGCCTTCTTGATCCAAAGACACCGAGTAGATGATGTGATTGACCGGCGAGAATATAACGTCCATTTGATCGAGGGTAGGAACAGTTTTCAGCAGATGGAAAGTTCTCAAATCCCAGACTTCAGTATTGGATACGACTTCCGTGCCGTTTGGATGAAAAACACCGTTCAACGTTTGATTGAGCTTGTCAAACTTGTGAATTTCTTTTCCGGAGTTAACGTCCCACAGAATACCATCACTCAGCACTAGTTCATCATTCATACTAAACGTCGCGCGATTCTTCGTGTATTGGTTCGAAATCGATGGTGTGAGAGTCGTTATGAGTTTGCCTGTCGCAATATCGTATATCTGTGGAGATATAAACAATTCACATATAATTCTACTCTATTTTTTAAACAGAGATTGATGTACTTGAGATATTCAGCGAATATTCTCGATGTGGGATTCTACTGGTTTTACGTAATAAATGATATTTTTCGTTTTATCGATAATAAAATGCCACCAATTTTTTTTGCACATCATTCTCGCTTCGTACTCATGTACAAAAATTGCACTTTCCCAAAATAAAATATTGGGCATCATTTTTTTCGACAAAAAATTGAAAAAATTGCATTGAAATAATGTAGTTTATTTGAAAATTTTTTATATCCGAATGAGGTGAACTGAGGACGTCTATTACGATTTGGAAATTCCGAGGATCATTCAAGTTTAGCTCTAGTTTAGGTTCTTCATACTTTGCAAAGAGATCGAGTAATATCGCACACATGTAAAATTGTTCTGTACTTTATTAAATTATTTTTGCGAACGTTAATGATAATAATAATAATATAGTAGTAATGAGAGGTTATCATTGTTTTAAACTTACTGTCGCGCTTTCACCCTGTGTTCCAATTATTCTGTCCTGTAGTTTTCCGAACTCTACATAATCCTCGTTTTCGAAGGGCAGTTTCATCTCGAAGAAGGCACCGATGCTCCAGAGTGCGGACATCGGGCTGATCCACGCGGTCGAGGTCAGCAGAAGATTTCCTCGTTTATTGCATTCCATGTGATATAAATATGATTCGTGGCATTGATACGTCGCCTCTTCGGTTCCCGTATGGGCATTGAACATTTTTACGTCACCGGCATATGTGCCGAGAATAAGGTATTGTTGGCAAGGCTTTAAAAAAGAAAACCCGTTGCGATTACTGCGTAAATTTTCCGAATTATGAATAAGATACGAATTTATGAAGCTGAACTCACCGAGAAAGTGCAACAGGTGAATGTCCCTTCGACATCGGTGGTACGGAACGATTTAACGGGGCAGAATCTACTGTATATGTGCCTTCGGTCCAGTCTCCTACCGTCCATTCCTAAAGACCTTCTCGCAACGCGAACCGTCACGTTCATTGCCGCCGAATTTTTTGTTCTTGGATCCGGACATTTGTGGGGCCTGAATAAGCATTTAGGACATTCAAAAGATTGTCATTTACAGAAGAAAATTTTCATTTGTAAAGTAGGAGAAATGAGGTTGGAAAGCATTTATAAAATTTCGTTGTAAAATAAAATATTTAAAATATTCATTTGTAGAGTAGAAAAATGAATTTGGAAAGCATTTATCAAATTCCTTTGTTCTCTTCAAGTAATATCAACCAAGTTATTTATACGTATTTGTTTAATTGAATGAGAAGAATTTCAACTCAGGATGGAAATTTTTTTTCGGCAGCTCGATTTTCATTGGACAAAATAGTGAATATGTGGTAATGAAGGCTAAGATTGAACACAAATATCGGTCATATTCATGAACATCGTTGTTTGCAATTAAAGTACAAATATTGAAAGTCAATTTGATTCGATAAGGTTTTTAAGGGAATACATCCGATTTGGTCGTCACTATATTTTCGACCCGTAATTTTTTATAATAAAGAATGAAGATAAAGTAATTTTTTTTTGCATAAAAAAGAAATCTTGCCTATGCGATTGCTGAGAAATAAATGAATGAAATTAGTGATTTTACATAGGCATTGTTCAAGGGACCATGGATAGTGTCATGTTACTGCCTAAAGCTTATAATTAAGAACTTTTTTTAGGAAAAAAAACTTCTCTGTGTATACATCGAACCCTTAAGATTGCATAGAAATTGAAAAAAAAACGATAAGTGTCCACGTAATTATGATGATATTATGATTCAATTGAAGCAATTTTATGAAACCGTTGCTTGAGCGAGAGAGTTGGTAACGTCGCTAACGCCATGAAAAGCCGTGGAACGCGCGCGCGATTTAAATGATTTGCGACCGTGAACACGTGTCGTTGAACGCCGGGCGCGTAGCAATGCCACCAACGCAAAGACATTGCAACGCTGTCGACATGCAGAATTGGAGTCTCATTAATCAGGCAAATAAAATCATAAATCAACGTTTTCCATACCGCTAACGGTTATCAATCGAGTCTGAATAACTTTTAAGACTCGGATTAATGCATCGCGTATGTGAACACGTTCTCAAGTACTTCCTGAAAATTTTTGTCGATGTGTTTTTCAAGAGTTCTCGTCAAGGAAAATACGATTTAAATCAGCCACTCAACGGGCGATAAGAAATAGAAAAATACTATTTTTACAATTTATAATCGTTCTCTTGAAGCACGGACTGTTGGTTTATTAACCTCTACACATTTTAGAAACCATCATTGGCAAATAAACCTGTTTTTATAATGTTGCATGCACAGTTGATTAATGTCTCAACATACGAGATTTTTATTTTTTAATATTCTGAATTGACAAAACGTTAATAAAAAAATAATAATATAAAAACGTTAATAATGTTAATAAAATTGAAATGAAAAAACAGTACTCACTCGAGAAGATTGAATTGTGGACACGTGACCATAGGATTTTTGCAAAGAGCGTGTTGATTGGTGAGGTATTCTGTGATAATGGAATCGAGAGTAATGCTCGCTACGTTGGTGGTTGCAACACCAGGTCCGCCGCCGCCGCCGGGATCTCTTGATATTTGTTTTTGCAACGATCTGCAGGAAGGTGTTTGTTGCAGTGGATTTATTGGTGGATAACTCGAACTAGTGAAGGTCTGTGGTTTCTCCGCTTGGGTGTATTTTCTGAAAAGCAATGGATTGAAAAACAAATTATTAATCAACGATTACCGCAGACGTTGAGGATTTATTTAGTGCTTGTGGATTACATACTTCTGGTTTATTTGCAATTTGATGGGTTGACTACTGCTGCTCACCGGACTCTGATTCAAACAATCCGAGAGCTTTATCCGAGCACCGCTCTGACCTGATATAGGAGGCGTGTTCGAACAACCTACCGTATGAGTGATAAAACGCGGCGTGCTCGAAGTTGGAGTACTGTTGTTTCTGCTCGGTCCTTCCCGCTGATTGCCTCTACTTGTATTGTACAAATTCACTGGCGCACCAGGAGAAAATACGGCGCGAGTCTGCAAACAAACCCGATCAATTAATTACTTTCTAACTTATTGTTTCGACCTATTTCCGGGCTTCTACCCGTGAGCTTAACTGCGTAGTTAACATCGGTTCTGGTATTCTTTTCATATAAATAACAATCTTTTCTTTGACTAGTTTAATGACTGACTCGGAGAAGCAGAATATTTTAGTAATTGCTAGAATTTTTATTTCCTCGAAAAGGCTTGTGAAAAAGTTTGTATTGCGCTAAAATTACCTTCAATACATATGTTCGTAGGGCAGAAGTGTTTTCGATCGTATTTTCATATTCCCGGAAACTAAATTTCTCTATTGATCTAATTATTCAATACTACAGAAATCTCTTAGATTTGGGGCAATCCACCGCGTTTCGATTCAGATTTTATCTCGACCAGTCCTATTTGGCTCGAAATTTTTTGTAGGCTTGGTAGAACCGTCAAATGCACCATATATATTTAAATATATTTCAAAAGTGACAAATCGATCGCCATAACTTGAAAATCAGAAAACATTCTGAAAAATTCTTTGTTCAATATCAAAATTTGCTAACTTATAGCTAAAGTAGGCAAGTATTTTTTTCTTATAGTTTTAAAGCTTTCTTTATTTAAAAAATTATTTGAAAATAGAAAGAAAAAAATTATCCTATTTCAGGCGATTTATCGAACGTTCATTCGTGTAAAACCGGATTTTTATATAATTTTTTTCAGATTTTTTAAAATTATGCAGATTGTAAAAAAATATTTTTTTTAACGTGACATATCAAATGCCATTATTAAAAAACCTGCAAAAATTCTGAAAAATACTGTGTTGATTATAACAAATTTCTAGCTTATAAACAAATTAGGCAAAATTTTTGTTTTCATAGTTCTTGAGAATTTTTTTAATTAAAAAATGATTTTTGTAAATAAAAATTGAACAAAGTATTTTTTAGAATATTTACAGATTCTTCAATTGTGGCATTGGATATGGCAATTTAAAAATATATATGAAAAAAAAATTCCAGAGAAAAAAAAAAGTGCATTTCGAGGGTCCAACTAAACCTACAAATAATTACGAGGCAAATCAGAGAGTTCGAGGTGAGATCCTAGTCGAAACGGGGTAGATTGCCCCATTTGTAGGATTTCCACGCTTAATAGTCGCCGTATTCTTCGTAAACTTACCCCAGCAGTGGCGGGACTTCTATAAGTAAAAGGCTGGTATGTAGTAATAGGTTTCATGATCGTGTGTGAATCCAAATTAGCTTCTTTCTGTAGAGTCGTTGCGGTCTCGCTCATTCCCTTGGACACAAGGTGTTGATAAATTAGTTGATTAAGCTGCTGTTCGTTGTACTGTATCCTTGTTTGAGCTACGACGTTCGCCTAGAATTAAAGAAAAAGGGAGGGAAATTAAGAGAACATTCTTTTCACTAGTCGCAATACAAAATTGCTTCGGAGACTGAACTTACCCGATGCAGGCTGACCAAAGAAATCTCGTATTCTGCTCCAGTGGGTTTCGCTTTGCCTGACACGCGCTCCATAAGTTCTAGAGCATATTTCTGAAACATAACGTGCTCCTGTCTTTTCTCCTGCAGTATAGGATCTTTCATTAGAGCCTGTATTTGACCGTCCGCAAACATTGGTAATTTGCTTATGATCTGTCGAACTTTTTCGCTGCGTGCCAAACCAGCCAAAGCACGACACGCTAGCGCTCGTATACTGTCCGCGTCGGTGATTGGCGTCTTCACCATCATCAATTGTAGGAGAACCTACGGAAGAAAAACACGATTTTAAGTTGTTTGATTATAATTTAATTTAATCGAATTTTAATAGAGGTGAATTTGACTAGAACTTCGAAAAAAAGGGAAAAATCATCATTAAATGTAAGCAAAGTACAGATTTAAAAAAAAGGAACCTTGCAACTTGCAAAATCTTCATTTTTGGCTCTTTACAAAGCTACTTCTACGAGGAAGTGTAGTGATCGATTTTGACTTCCTCATAGACGCTTTATAAAGTGCAAAAAATGATGACGAGGCAAATTGCGAGGTTCTACTTTCAGACTTGTTTTGACTCAAGACATTTTTTGGACTTCAAGGTGTCGTAAAATTTGAACCGCTCGGCCGATTTGTATCAAACTTGTACCTGAACTTTATACTGTGTTAATCCGTGTGCGAACCGAATTTGAACTCTGTATTTTGTATAAATGTTGTTGAATTAGTTGAAGTTGACTTAAGTTATAACGACAACGTTAATTTTTCGACAATTCAAAAACCTATAAAATCCGAAGCCCTCTACCGATTCTCATCAAATTCGATATCTACTAAAACTCGATATTAGTTCGACCTTGTACAAGATTCAAGCAGGGATGGTCCAAATTAACTTAAATGAGAACGAAATCAAGATTTTTTTTCGAAAATTCGAAATTCTATAAAATCTAACCAGCTTTATGGATTTTGCTTAAATTCAATACTGAACGTCATTTTCCATTTTTTTCTTCTCAAGAACTGTTTAATTCATTAGCAAAAAATTGCAGCAGTTAGAGAACACAAAGACAATTTTCGAAAAACTCAAGTCTTATAAAATCTGGAAAAATGTTTCGATTTTTTCGCAAATTTATACATACGAAGGGGCTGCTCTACGAATGTACAAAATTTCGGCTTGATGAATAAAGCCATCTTTGAGATACAACGATTTGAATTTTGCAAGCCTGCCCCACACACACACACACACACACACACGCACACACACACACATCCAGACATTTTTTCTAAACCACTTATTTCCTACGTTTTCGATCATTGTGAGTAATCTGACATAAAAATCAAAGACATTTATTTTCTCACGAAAAAGAAAGTTTCCTTTACGGGAAAGCAAAAATCAAAAAAACGTTGTTTTGCATGTATTTAATCGCTTGCATTGATTAAATAAAAAAGATGTCTTCTTCAATTGGATATTTTATTAATAAAATTCATTCGCCGACAATGTTGAAATACCTGTTTTAGGACATTTTTTTAGAGCGTTTCCACGAAATCGTTCGATTATCGATCCTGAATTTCTTATAAGTGATGTAGCAAGTTTCTATGAAAAGCTATCTAAAATTCGTGGATCTCAATGATTTTTCGAAAAAGAAACAAACAAAAAACTTGATTAATAACACGAAAAAAAATCACGGAAATTAAGCAGTAATTAAATATCAACACTCACCATTATGCCATTGTTAGATCTGACGCTCTCCCACACCTTCTGAATGAGTTCTTCGCTGTTGTGTATGTTCGTCTTTTTCTTAGCCGAACCGGTGACGGAAAATCTCGCGACGTTGCCGCCAACCTGCAACGAGTCGTTCTGCTCGTTATTAAAAAAGCGACTGATATTCCTTGGACTCCTGCAATCCTGGAACACTCGACATACCCTGTTAATCGGTGCACACACGCAATTGACAACGGCTCTGAGCGCTGCTCTCTGAACATCGGCATCGGCTATTATCTCGCATTCGGCCGAAGCTAAGAGCAAATTAATCGCCATTGTCATCGACATATCTGGCATGTCGACTCTGTCGCAGAGCAGCAACATTACTTTAGGAACCACGGATGAGATCGCAATTACATCTAGGCAGGATCGTACGGTTTCCGCAATCGACGTCATGTGTACACTATTATTAACAAAATACCAACTAAAATTCGCATTCAAAACTATCGATAGATTATCGAGCGCAAGAATAAAAATGGGTACGAACCGGCCACTATAATTCCATTCACGGGCAAATGCTATGATCTGTAACAAAAGTGTTATTCCCCCGAGACGGTAGAGTTCTTCCACCGGCGGCCAAACTGCTCTGACGGACATGAATTCCTGCAGAGTTTCTACTTTTTGTTGAACCTCTTCGCTACTCAATTTGCAAGCCTGTTGACAAAAAGAGGTTTAAAACGTGATTTTTTTCCCTAAAAAATGTTCAATTGAAGTAGTCGAAACGTAAAAAATACCGGAGATTCTAAAATCCTTTTCGCGTCTCAAAACAATCTGTGCAGATTTGTACGTTAGAATTTTTTTCAATAAAAAAGTGATAGACGTGCGCTGCTTCAAATTAAATATAAAAAACAATTTAGGGATAGATATCTGTATAAGTACTAATAACAAGTGATAATTATTGGTATGATGAAAAAAAGTTGTCGTGATTTGTTACGAGAAATATTTGTATATCTGTAGCAACAGAAAATCGTTCAAACATGATTTTTTTATCTTCTAAAGAATATTCAATAAAAGTAGTGAAATCGTCTAAAAAGACGGAATTTTTGTTCAATTTTATTTCAATGGTAGTATATTAGACACGCGTTGTTGTAAATTAAATATAAAAAACCGTTTAGGAATAAAAATCAGCATAAGTGTTGTAATAATTTTCTGTGATTTGCCACAAGAGATATCAAAGCTAATCTTATAGAAATAATTGAGAACAGAAAGTACTTTATAAGGAGGAAGTGAAGGCTGCCAGGAGTCTCTTTCCGTTCTCGCCATCTCCATTCGCTGCAGCTGTTCGGCTTTTAAGTACAAGTGAGCCTCCATGTATCGTTTGAGAGCTACAGCAACGTGTCTGACGATTTGTCTGGAAGCGCATTCCTCATCGTCGTTTAACGCCGATTCTTCCTCGACGTTGAGTATTGGCAAGGTGGAAATCTAAAACGTAATGACTGTTAATAAACCCGATATTCCTTCTTCAAATACAAGCATTAAATTTATGTATAACACGAAGATTATATATCAAAAGTTCTAAAATACGTTCTAAAAAAAAAATAAAAACAATGTTTTTAAAACGTGAAGTACAAATGGTTTCTAAAAATATTTCAAACGCTTTTCTTTAAATATTGAAACCGTATTTATCGCCACTTTTCCATATTTAATACTCACAACATTGAACAATTTACGGAGACCATCCTGAGCGTCGAACTCTTCGAGTATAACTTTAAAGGGAAAGGAAAAACCAAAGAACATAGTAGCATGACATCGTCCGGAATCGTGGCTGCGTTCGAGAAGCCAGAGAGCATAAGTGACGAGATCGCTGATGATGTGTTTCGGCAGAATGCAAACTCGTTCCATAGCGTCTTCGCAGTAAGCGAGGTAATAAAGACATATGGAAACTCCAGTGGCAGCGACGCTGGGTCTCGGCACGTCGAGGAGCTTTTGCAAGCCTCCCATGTTTAGAAATTCGATAGAAAATTTTTTGTGGCACAACAGAGAAGCGAGATACTTGAGAGCTTCAAAGGCGAGACGACTGTCCTTAGTCTCGCGAACATTAATGTACTTAAGTATAAGCTCGAGGGCATTTTGCTCAAAAACGTGACCTAGAAACTCCTGATATTCGCCCATGGGCGTCAAATAGCGAAGAATGAGCATCTGACGAGTTGCTAATGTCGGTGGATGAATCTGCACGTTCCCAATGACATAAGACTCGAGTTCCGCCCACGAGGAATTAGAATTTCCCTCTAAAAGCGTGGAAGGTGTGCTACCACTTTGAGTCAACGTTCTTGAGAGATTCGACTTTGCTGGCGTATTTATGAGTTTTGGAGGTGTAGCCCGACTGTTTTTCGACGGAGTAACCTGCGAATTTGCCGATTGATTTGGTGTTTTGGGTATCGCAGTTGGTGGCGACATGATTTCGGGATAAGATGTGTCTGCGGCTTTCACTGGGGTCGAATCCACTGGAGTGGAGTCTTCGGTGTGGTTTTTCATTTTTTTCGGCGGTGGCGTCTCGTCGGTACTGGCAATTTCCTCGTCGTCCGAGAACGTTGGACTCTTCATTACGCCGTTTTCTCGCTTTTTATCTCGTACTTTTCGCTTTCCTGGAACACCTTTGTGCTCCGATTCGCCGAGACTATTGCGGTTTTGTCCGAAATGAGCAAACGGCCGAACGTTCGCTGCGGCTTGTCTGTCTTCTTGGGCTTTGCTCTGCAATTTGTGCAATCTCTGCAACATTAATGGCACCATTTTGCCGTTTTGCTCACGAAATCCTGTTGCTATGTCCTGGACCTCCATCGCTGCTGCTAGAAGACCCGTTGCGTAACTTTGCAACGGCTCGATGCTCTTTTCCGCCCAGCCAAATAATCTGTGTATCAGTGCTTCCATGTCTGGCTGAAATACCGCCGATGTTTCAAGACCTGGCAATATATCCAGCATCAAACGACACGCGGCTATGTTTAATTTTCTAGAATCTCTGCTATTTATTCCAGCTCTGGCCCAGTATGTGTCGCGCAGGTAATCGTTTATCAACTGTAAAGAGAGGGATTCTTGTCAGTGAATAAGTGTAATTTGAGTAGAAAAGCATAAGATATTGAGATTTTGGTGCCAGATATTCTCCTATTTTAATTAGAAGGAAAAAATCGCATAAATACAATGTAAAGTCTTTTATGTTTAAAGTTATTTACATTTCTTTCTTTATTCAAAAGAAATCTAATCTTTTGAGTACAGTAATCAATGTTTTTTTTTTGTTGTTTGATATAAAACTTTAGATTGTACAGAATTAACATGATTGCTTTGAGTGCAAACAGACAATTTGACAGTATAAAAAATGAATATTTAGGCAGTAGGCTTCAATATATGAAATTATTATAGGAAATTGCATCATATAGTCAATTTTTGTCCAAACATTATCTAAACCTGTTCCTGAAGTTCTGCACACTGTGAAGTATAAACCAAGGCTGGAAAATTATGCAAAATATGAGATTCAGAATGAAAATTGTTGAATTGTCACAGAAGACTTGAATTTTTTAAGCTAAATAATAGAATACCAATGATTAGAATAAATATAAAATTCTTACAAAACCACTTAGAAAATTGAGCAAAACATCAAATCAAAATTGATAAAAGCAATGTCATGAAATCATAGTAATATCATATATTTCAATCAATTTTAGATCTTATGCAGTTATTTCACTTGTGTTCCAAGATTAGCTCGAGTATTACACAAGTTATAGTAACTACACATCCTTTCAGAGTCAATAAAAAAAATCATTCTACCTGATATGTTTCAACTATCTAGATTAACAATACTATTTTTATATTGCTGTATTTATTCTCTATGGACATCCCTTTCAATATTCTCTGCTTAATAAGCAAAAAAAATCTGTGAATGTTTGACAATACAAGGAATGGATTATTATTTATTCAGCGACTATCAATAGAAAAATTATGTTTACATACTCTTGAATAAGTCTCCAAGCGATAACTATTGAAATACTTTATAGTATCAGCAGATGCCCATAAATCAAATCGAAAGCATTACCTTTGTCATAAAATTGTCCTTTCTGAACAGGACTTTGAGTATGTGTCCAAAGTTGCATTCAGGATCAGTTCTGGAGGGATGCCTTTCGTCAAAGGGATCCGGATCCATTTTGAGGTAGTTCTCAGTCTCGAGTTCTATAATCTCCGCGAGTCTCTGTAGCGTAGGTATGGGATCGTAAGTGGGAGCAATGTGATCTTCTTCCCATTGCCGTAGTATTTGTACGACGTCCGTAACTTCAGCCAATGATTCTGCCGTAGCCATTATGGAATCCTGAGCGAAACACAAAACTCGTAAAAAATCCTAACGGGTAAAAACAAAGAAGAAAAAGAAAATCTAAAACATTGCAAATCTCTCATGTACCAAACGTAACCTATAAACAAAAATCTGTGAATTGAGTTCAAATACAATAATAACCAAGCTGTTTCTATTTAAAATAAGGTGTTAATAATATTTCACTTCTATCGAATTCACAAAGGAAATAATAATAATAGACCGAGATGAATTGAAATAAAGCCCGAATTATAAGGAGAAAAAAAACGGTTATATAGTTACGAACGTGTCGCGTGTGCTGCGTTCAGGTTATAACAGCTACGAAGGTCCACCCGACGCTGTTGTTCCGCCAAGAAACAAGTACTATATCAAACGTTGACAGCTTTTAGTGAGAAATTTAAACGTTTGATATATACGGGAATAAACGACGACGACGCGTCGTTTCACACGACTGATTATCGACGACGATTCTTCTCTTTTTCCAAGCGGTATTACGCGTGCTTTTTGCGCTCTACCGCACCGAATACTACTCTGAATATGAAACTTGTGCAAGACATACACCGTGTGTCTCTTTTCGCGCACACACACACGTCGGCGGCATAACACACGGTCCTATCACGAACGGTTGAACCTACTGCGCCGCCCGAACGCATGGCCGGGAAAATCTGCAAGGAACCTGCGCATTCGCGAGTGTCGGTATTTAGTTGCCCTATGAGTAGTAAATATATAGGTAATAGAGAGATCGACCGAAGGATATTCGCCGAATTTAGTCGCATGTGTACGCGAGGTTTGTTAAACATTACTACGAAATTTTATTAACTTTCAGTGTTTATAAAGACTCGAAAATTTGACGATGGTCGAGCGAACGAAAGTCTCCGAGAAAGTTTGACAAGTGTTTTGGACGACAAAACGTTTGAGTTTGTACAAATTTTTCATTGTTTTTCAATTCGGTTTCTCATTTTCTGATTTGTTTACTCGGTTCTTTATAATTTGGTTTTTGATCTTTTTATTCGTATTTGCTTGGTATCAGTTTAGCTGTTTATCTTCTTTATATTATGGTGACTAGAGGTGTCACCATTTATTATAATGATATTTGAGCAGAGGCTTGTTTTGTGGTGGAACTTTTTTTGAGGATATAAATTACGATAGATTATGTTTGGTGACATCTTGGTTTGCACTCTTTATCAACTTTCTGTTATTCCTGTAAATGTTTCATTCATCAGAGTAACAACACAACGTTTGGACAAACTTTGAAAGTGTTTGAGATGTGTCAAAACTTATTTTTTATTTTGTACTATTTTTCAAATTTTGTTTATTGCTATTCTAAATTTTTTCATTTTCTTCAATCAGTTATAACTACTACTTTACCTTTTTGTCATTGGCTATCACTAACATGTATTAACGTCATGTGTTTTTACAAAGTCCACAGATCTAAAAATAAGTAAAATGCAAACATGTTTTGCCACTATCTTACGTAGAACTTTTGTAGTGTGTAATAATGTTTTTCTTTGTATAGCTACAGAAGGTGTGTTTTCCTTTTCTTCTTATAGTTTATATATCGAACAATACATAAAACTCAAACATGTTTCGCCACTATCTTACATAGAACTTTTGTAAATTGTCTAATGACGTTTGTCTTTGTATAGCTATAGAAGGTCAGCAATGGCTAAGCGATATGGAAATAACTCTACCAACTATAGTGGGTCACCAGCTAAGAAGCCTAGAATCATAAGTCCTAAACAAGGAGCGAACCCTAAACAGAAAAGACCATCAGGTGCAGGTCGAAGTACAAGCGATGATTTGTGGGGTGATGACTTTGATGATGATGCTATTGAGGAAATGGACTTCATTGCATCTCAAGCATGTTCTCAAGTGAGCAGAAAATTCCCCTCTATTTTTTGTTTGTTTCAGAGTTGTAAGAATTGATTAATATTTCAGATTAAAAGAAATTGCATAATCGTTAAAAAAAACTTTGTAGAAACTTTCATTAAATAAATATGGAAAAAATGATGGCTTGTTCTAATGATGATACATCGATCATAAAATTGATTATGGCAAAAATGATAATTACATGAAGTGCTCACGATATACAACACTACTCTGTTAACAAATTTGTATGTTCATTTATTTTAATTTAATTCTAGGATGTCAACGCCTCGACAGATTCAAGATTATCCAATAATACACAGAGTGACCGACCTACAAGCATTATTAATCCAGTCGCTTCTACTAGTAGAGCAGTTAACCATTATCCAGCAAATCCCAAAATCTCCAGGCTAAAGGAACAGCACAGACCACTCTCCTCTCATAAAACTACAAAGGCAACAAGCAATGGACAAGTTCATTCACAAAAGTTAGCATCCTCAGAAAATCTTAGAGATGTGTTTGAAGTTGATGGTGCTATGGGATTTGATGACTTTAAAACCAATTTACTGGGGAGAGCTAACTTGAATTCGACGTTTAATCCTAGGAATGATGTGGTAGTTGTTTCTGGTAAGTTTTACATTAATGCTATCTCATTTTTCTTGCTCGTTAACGGAATTTTAGTATTAAATGCTTTGTCCTGGTATTTAAAGCTTTGTAATTTTATATATTTACTCACAATTAGACTGATACAAAGCGATAACTTTCATTAAATTCAGAAGGAATCGATATTACGTGATTTCGAATTTTTTCAAATAATCTATTATAATTTAATTATTAGACGATGCACGACTTCGGCGATTGGAGAAACTGGAACGGGAAAACAAAAAATTGTTAGACGACTTTATGACCAAGGAAGGTGAGACCGTATTCCTGCGCAATCAGCTTCAACAAACGCAGATACGTGCGGAAAATGAGAGAATGGAGAAAGCGCGTTTGATAGAAGAACAAGCGAGTCGATATCGTGCAGAGATTAACGCTCTTCACAAGGAAAAGGATAATATGAAAACGAAGTGCGAATTTCAGGTTTGGATAACTATGTCCTAGATTATTTTGTAATTTGTTCGGTAACACGTGATTCAATACATTGATCAATGTTTTTGCAGTCTCTACAGCTTAATAATATGATGGAAAGATGCAAATTGTTAGAATCGGGCACAGTTAAATTGACTCAACCACAAAAAGCTAACGTAGACTCGCCAAACAGAAGCCGATTTGGTGCGCAAAATCGTCCATTTTCGACGATCAAACCAGTCAAAGTGTGCGAGATCAGCGTTCAGACTTCCGCTACGCACAGGTTCAGGTGGAATCTAAAAACAGCAGGTCAAGGTAGGTAAATGAACTCTGAGTGGTAACTACTTCATAATGATCAGACTTATTCTATTTATTGCTTCCTCATAGAGGAAGCTTTGTTTTAGTGAAATTTTTTTTTTTCGCGCTTTTCATGTCAGGATATTTGAAATGGTCTAAAGTATCGAGAAAAATGTTTTTTACGAAATGTCTGTGCGCGCGCGCGCGCGCGCGTGTGTGTGTGTGTGTGTGTGGTGTGTGTGCAGATTTCCTTGTACGCACGATAACCGTTGTAATTTTCTACGGATTTTCTTTTAATTTGGCACTCAAGTAAGTTATCATTTAACAAAGTTTGGGATTGTATTTGACGCGAATCGGTTGAAAATTTTTTTACTTACAGCATTTTTTTTATTTAAAAAAAAATCGTTTTCGCGCTATAATTTACGCAATTGAAGAGGCACCGTACTAAAATTTCGTATATAAATGGATTATCCATAAAACATTATGTGTACCAAATTTCGCGAGAATCTGCCAAACCGTTCTGATTTTATCACAATTTTAATTTTTTCAAAAATATCTGCAAATACTATAAACCCATGCAAATTCTGACATATCCGGCTGCATTGCCAATCTGATTTCACGATTATTGATTTCCAATTAAGATTTCAGTCTAATGAACTGTTGAAATGTCAGGAAATTTCGATTTTGGTGAACAAAACGAAAAAAAAAGCTTTTACGAAAAAAAAAAAAAAATTCGAAATTTTCCACATATTTATCTTAAATTTTCTTCACACTCAGACGACCATTTAAAAATATATTTGGTACAAATTTGACACCAATCGGTCGAGTGGTTCAAATTTTATGGCATTTTGAATTATTTGAAAAATCTCGTTCGAGCGCTTGCTCATGCACATTACTAGGTATCGGGTTCCAATTTAGTTTATATATGGACTATCATTAACCATTTTTCGAGTAACAATTTTACACAAATCGGTCGAGCGGTAAAAATTTCACGTCACTTTGAATTTTTATAAAAATGTCTTCTGAGTATAAACAAGCCTGCAAAGTAGAACCTTGCAAATTACTTCCTCATTATTTTTCTCTTTCTACAAAGCTTCCTCTATGAGGAAGCCAAAATGGATCAACATACTTGCTCATAGAGGTAGCTTTGTAGAAAGTGAAAAATGATGAGGAAGCAGTTTGCAAGGTTCTACTTTGCAGGCTTGTTTATTTATGCCGTAACTAATTGAAATATAATTTGGAAGAAAAATTGGAATTTATGTCTCATTCTGTTGTTTATTCGTCCAAATTGCTTGAATCCTTTACCTTAAGACGCAGTGATACACCGCCGGAAATTTCGTCGCCCAATGCTAAACGCTTATAGGTCTGTCTCTCTATAACATAGCTCTGACTCTCGCACTATTTTTCTTTCAATTCTTAAAAAAAACGGCTATGCCGAATGAGGAGCCAGAAGCTTGGTCCAATTCTGCGATACTTCTGCGTATCCTTTCAAAATCCGGACCCTATCTGTCGTATCGTTCGGGAGTAAACAGCTTTCAAAATTTCCGCGGGGGTGTATCACTGGCTTTTAATGTCGATGGAATTTTTTCTTGCTCTTCAATAAAAAGCTGAACTTTTTTCATAAGATTTTTATGTAAACATGACCTGAGATCTGTAACATTTAAAGAAACATGTATTGTTTATAAATTATTTATGGAATTTATTAACATATAGTGTCAGTTTGAAAATAATGGAATGGTTAAAACGGTGAATAAACTTGACGGAGAAGTTTCTTCGACAGAAAACGGTTTGAAATTAATGACATTCATTTTTTTTGTTAGATCATCCACTCCACGAAATACCGCAAACTATTTTCGAGAAATCGCTTCCGGAAAAGTCGGTGGTAGATATTGAGATAATCGAGAAATTCGGTAAAAGGAATTTGCCGATTTTGCAAGAGGAAGACACATTTAGAATCTTCGGTACAGTTTTCGAAATAATTTATTGAAAAATGTATCATTAAAATATCTTTGAAATATAGTGGAATTCTTGTTAATAGTTTATCTCTTTTTCAGAAAATCCTGTTTTAGTGAAGCCAATAGTAACCATCGTGGATGATAATGAGTTGAACGTCGAGTATTTCCAACCAGATTTAGCTGTGATGATGAAAAAGACGAGGACGGAAATAAACTCCGAAGATTGTACACCTATCGTGAATAAAGTGAGTATTAAAGAGCGTTAGAATCAGAATTGGAAATCCCTTATACATTTATGAATAAAGTTGATGAAACCGGTTTTTTAATTATGTTTTTATGATAATAAAACGCTATTATTATAATACGATGTGTAAACTTTCAAATAGTTGCCAAAAAATCTTAATTTTCAATCACATTTAATGTTTATTTTTGTGTATCTATGAAAATGAGATTTTTCACAATCATTTTATAATTGTGTCTACGAAACTATGACTGCAAAGCGAACCGTCGTAACCTCTAATTTCATAAGCAATTAAGATTAACAATATTAGTCGATATTCAATTCATGGAGATCGTATATATATGTTTAAACGAATCGCTTCAATTTTTAGATTGTTTCGACGACTAGAGAATTGCTTCTAAATTCCACAGTCGTTCTCCAAACAATTTCCGTGGCAATGAAAAATGACGATATCAGAGACATGAACGATTTGTATTTTTCGGACTTTTACGACGCCAAGATAGACTATACTCAATCGATCTGTGATTCCAACGTGTGGTATGAGAAAGAGCGTGGTATTGAGGCGAGAAGGGCAATGGGGTCTCTCTCTTACATAGCCAAAGTTTCGAATTATCTCGGGCAATATATCACAGGAAAGACGCAATTGAACGTGGAGAAAGATCTCAACTACAGTAATTACGATAAACAAATGGTCCGCTACTCCGCGTGGCCAAAGAAGGATCACAGTTTCGAGTTTTTAGAGATGATCCTGGAGTTTGTGACTGCTCTCGGTCTTGTGGTATGAATTAGATCTGAAGATTTTGCAGTTTTTAAGTTTTGCATTCATTTCAACGTTTAATCGCCTGTTTTAGAGAAGATCCCATCAATTCAGCGGTTTGATATGTGCAATGGCGAGCACTTTGTGTAGTGTGGAAGAAAATGTTGGCTTTTGTCCCAAAGGGTAAGTCCATTAAGGCCTTATATACACTTGCAGCGGGCGAAACAACGCGATTTTCTTATTTTTTTTTCGACAAGAAAATAAATGTTTATTGAAAAACTGTGAACGACATTCATTAGTACACATGCTCATATGTTTGTACAGTTTTTTAAATAAAAAAATGTCTCAAAATGGCGGAACGCCAGCTGTATTCCAGTGACACCTTTTTTTGAGCATCACTTGCAGTGGGCATGATAACTTGAGAACGGTTCATCCGAAAATCAGAATTCAAAAATATTACATTAGTACATTGGCTTGGGACTGGACGAAGGATTTGTGAAAACTTTCATTTTTTAGAAAATAGCGGCACTTTTAACGGAAAATTCGTTTTTTGAGGTGCTAAATTTTTTGTTTTTTTGTAACAATTTTTGATTCAACAAAATTTAAAATCCTCTATCCAGGCCCTAGCTATTATTATAATAATTGAGAGGTATAAATTTGGTTTCGATCGGATCAATAGTTTTTTAGTAATCGTGCCCACCGCAAAAGTATTTTTCAGAAAAGGCGATTCTGCGATAATTGCGTTTAGTGAAATTTGGTGAAAATATTCTTCAGACATTGTACTTAAAGAATATATCATTTTAAAAATTATGATTTTTCCGCTCATCACAAGTGTATATCAGTCCGTTATATTAAATCTTAATTCATTAGAATTTCCAAAGAAAGTTTCCTTCGATCGACGTCACTTTTTTTCGAATAAAAAAATACATAAGGTAGATTTTCATTTGATTACTCTGAAGTTTAGGAGTTTCAAAAAATACAAAATGTACCAAACTTTCAGTCCCGCGATTGAAATACCGTCAAACGAATTTTTTTAATTCTCATTCAAAATTACAAACTTTCTTATGGGATCCCAATAGTTTGGAGAGTACGATACGAAGACTTATTTATTCATTATAGATTGGAATATATCACAAAAATATTCAAGGAGTTGGTATTCGCGAGACCTCTCGTCCGCTGCTTTATTTCCATAACACAATTGATAGCGGTATTCTCCAAATCCTGTGAATTCGGGGAACAGCTCTGTGCCTCTACTCCAAGTACGTATGATTCAATAACAATAATAATAATAATAATCGTGAGAGTGATTTTCATTACGGCTGTGAAGTATTCTACAGTTTGTAACAATGATAACTTTTCAGACACAACCTCGCTGAGAATATGGAAAGAAGTGTTGCATTTTACACCAGGTATGGTCTATTATTTTGAAAATATTGTGAAAAAGTATTAAGCGAAGTTATAAAAAAAATCTATATAATAAACTTTAATTAAAAATGACATCCACATTCAATTTGAATTTTCTCCTCAAGAATTCAAGTGTAAGGTAGATCGATTTTTTTCTGAGATAAAAGCATTAAGAGCGATTGTCGTGAATTTTTTTTTTAACGTCACGTGTTATTTCAGATGCTTGCCCGTTAGAAATCTATATGGCGCAGGTGGAAACATTTCGACTGGATCCTGTAATGACGTTGAACATGAGCGACGAGTTTCTGTCGTTCGTACATGTCGTATTCCTGTCAAACGGTATTCCGTGGACGGACGAGTCCGCAAACTCCTGCAAATGTTGCATAAGGGTTCTAACGTACACGATAACGCTACTGTACAATTGTTCTAAGATCGATCTACGTACGATCGAGAAGGAAAATATGCGCAGTGGCGCCTATGCGAAACTCGCAGATAATTTCTGGCGAAAAGTCAAAAGAAAACAAATAAGGACCCTGCGAAAGGGCATACGATTTTTAAGTTATCTCGCGAAACGAGACCCTGACTTTATCATCAGGCTCTCGGACATCGAGGATACTTGCCATTTGTTCATGCATCACGTTAAAGCGTTCGAGGAAATTACGGTCCACGAGGACGAACGTAAGTTTATTCTTCTCTTCAAAGAGGAAATTTTGTTTTATTTTGTTATTTTTTCGTCTTCGATAGATGAAGTCGAAATTATTTTAATCTTCTATTAAAGATCTAAGCGATTTCGCTCATGCTCTGATCGGTTTGCCCAAGTCGAGCCTTGTACGTTGGTTTCTCAGTTTTCACTCCCCTTAAGAAGGTTCGTCAGTAAAATTTAAAATGCACAGAAAAAACTAAAATAATTACCGCGTTTTTAATAATTCATAACAAACTCACATGAACATCGTTTACACAAAATTAATTTTTTTTATGCATACATTTTAACATTGGCTCTTATGGCATGTTTACGAATTTGAAAAAAAATTGAAAATATTTAAAAAATGTTTCCATCGAAAAAAAAAAGAATTAATTTCACCAAATACTTACGAATTCAACGATGTAAAAAGATTTTTCAATTATTTTCTTTTTTATTTGTAAGTAAGGCATAAGAGCCCATGTTAAAATTCATGCATAAAAAAATTAATTTTGTGTAGACGATGTAGACGAAAATTCCCAAAAAATCCATGTGAGCTTGTTATGAATTATTTAAAACGCAGTAATTATTTCAGATTGTCCTGTGCATTTTCAATTTTACTGACGAACCTTCTTAAGGAGGTTTGGTGACAACTATCGAAGTCAAATCACTGCTAAATTTTCGTAGTTGATTTCCAAAAGTTTAATGCATTAAAAAACAATACTGGAGGGTGATTCCTATTGAAGCATGTATACTTAATCCAGTGAAAGATTAATAGTGACGAATTTGCATTGTGATTAACTGATTAACATTTATTTGTAATGGGATACATTTTTGTTCCGTTTTTTCCAAGTATAATTAGTAATCCTTAATCGATTTGAATAAGTGACGGCTTATTCCCTTTCTCAAAAGATACTCTATGAATTGACCGCCACAATATTTTATAGTGTTGATCGTTCAATAATTATAGCCTGTTGTTTATGAAAGTATTTTTTTTGTTGTTAAACAACAGGCTATAATTATTGAACGATCAATATTACGAAATATCTAGGTGGTCAATCTTGTGATCTTGTAAGAAACAAAATGAGCTATCACTCAGTGTAATCGGTGAAGAATTACATATGATATTTGGAAAAAAAAAAAATGTGTCCCATCGAAAAAAAAGTTATTCGGTTAATCTTGATGCAAATTTGTCACTATTGATCTGTCACTGGATTAAGTATACATGCTTCAACACAAATCACCCTTCACTATTGATTTTTATTGCATTAAACTTGAAAGAATTAATTACGAAATTTTAGCACTGAATTGACTTCGATAGTCGCCACCGAACCTCCTTAAAGATTTCTCTATCGAGAACGACAAATTTGGTCAAAATATTTGACAACCGTGAAAAAGGTTGAAGATGAGAAAGCAATGTGTCCGATCTAGTTTTGCAATTTTATTTATTCTGTTTTCTCTGTTTTCATTTATTTTTTATTAAACGTCTTTTTTATTGCAGAGGAAGCAATGGCTCTGATAAAATCGACTTTAATGGCCGAGAAGGCGGTCCCATTGGATCCACTATCCCAGAAATCTAAAAAAAATGTCAGTATCAAAAAGGTCTTTGAGGAAAAGCCGCAGCCAAGTGCATCGAGTGGTCGATGGTACGAAATTGACAACAGGAAAAAGCGCTCATCGCAGCAAGCAATTTCAATGTATGCAGATCTACTCGACCTTTTAAACCTCGAATAGGATAAATATCTTTTCCATTATCTATGAGCAACAATCTCTTTTTGTATGAAATGCGGTAACGATCTGAGGGAATGCAAGTGGAAAGTTACAAAGACCGATTAAATTTTACCTAAGAGTTTAATCGAACAGTAAGAATGCGAATGAGAATGTCTTCATTGGGTGCGAATAATCCATTCTGAACAGTCAATGGCAATCCCAGTGAAATATGTACAAAATAAGATTAAATACATTATGATTTTTGTACAGAAATTAGTGCCTCCATTTTTTTGAGAATCCGCGCGACGTTTCAGTCGCTTGCGTCTTCGTATTCGTCGAAATATTCGTTCTTCTTGAATTTTTTCCGAGGCACTTGACTCGTTTGCTGTTGGGGCTCGTCGAGGAGGCTGGAAACTTTGTACCTGTGCAGTTCCTCTTCATATTTTTGTCTCTGCAATGAAATTAATAAAATAAAGAAAGCTAATTTGTAATCAGTGCACTAGTCCCTTCGAATCTTTAGAAAAATGTCTTTACAGCGTAAACAAGCCCAAATATTAGAACTCTTCAAAAATGCTCCCCAATTATTATTTATTTTCATAATTTTCAAATTATAGAATATTTATATCGGAAAGGTCTGTTTAGAAATAAACGGTGCGAAGCAAAACTTAGAAAATTGTCTCACGAATTGAAAAAAAAAGTAGAAGTCTAAAAATTCGACGCACCTCGTGGCTGATCGCTGCGCTGAGAGTTTCGTCGTCTGGCTCCACTTCGTTTTCTTCATCTTCGCAAACGCTGTTCCGCGATTGCCGGGGATTTCTCACACCATCGTCGCTATCGCTGTCGTAATAACTAGTGGCGCCGGATTCTCCAGAAGTCTTGTTCTTCTTTCTCATTCTTATTTTTTTAGGAGGTGGATTTCTTACTCCCAGAGTGTTGTGACTGCAGCTGTAGGAGAGATGACCCTCCTCGCCACATTCCCAGCACTGAGACTTGTCCGGATAGTCCCTGCGTCTTATGAACTCTGTGCTACGTCCATTGTCCACAGCTATTGAGCTTTTAACCGTACGGCCACCAATCTGGAACATTATTTATATTGATCTTTAAATGACATATATATTAAATACACTCTTATATTTTTTTATATTCTATCAATAAGGTCTGGATTTTTAAAAAGAGAAAAAATCCAGGAAAGTAATTCCCAAAAAAAAAATCATATGCCAAGTATTTAAGCTATAGTCAATACCATATTTAAAAAAAAAATCTTGCAAAAATAAATTTTTTCTTTATTTTGTTATATGTTAAAATGTTAGTTCAAACTGTTTCTATGATATGGTAATGGCTAGTCTTAATACTTGGCATACAATGCTTTTTTTTTTAAACTGTTTTTATATTTATCTTAAAACTAACTTTGAGCTTAAACTCTAAAGTATTTAATGTGGCCTTCATAAGAAACAATTCAAGACATAAGCAAATTTCATTCTACATGCAGTTTCGCGACTTTAGCTGTAGCTCTTATAAATTAAATTTTTTTAAATGAACTAATGGAGGTTTATTATCACCATTAGATTATCACTGTTAGAGTTGATAAATTCACATACACGAAATTTGGAAAATATTTTTTATTTACCTATAGAATGTTTTGAATTCATTTTGGTAAATTTTTTCATTAGTTAAGCTTCAAGATTACCTCTGTGTTATCGAGAGCCTTAGCGCAAGTTGCTGCATCTTCGGGTTTAAGAAAAAGAACAAATGCGACCCCTTTGCTTCGCCTTGTTTTTTTATCCTTGACAACTGTAACCCTGAAAATGTTAATTTCTGTTATACAGGGAAATAAGTTGTGAATTAGTCTTTTCACAAATTCCTTAACGTCATTCACTCTCTGGAAAAAATTAAAAAAAAAAAATATCTGGAACTTTTCTGAAAAAATGCATGATAGTTGGATACAATAATAATATTCTGACATAAAAAATGCGAAATAAACAAAATGATCAATGGAAAGTCTACTAAAAAATTGTTTACGTACTTAACTATTTTACCGTGAGATTCCAATAATTGATGTATGTCATTGTTGGTGAGGGAGAAGGGCAAATTGGAGACGTAAACAGTGGACTTACTGGGCACTATACCTCCACTCATATTCGCGATTTTGCTAAATCAATTCGGGACCAATAATCTCGACAATAAGTACATAAATATTGTATGTACAAATCAGCACAGCAGCGCCGATTTGACAGTTCAGTATAACGTATTTTTATTCCACTAACTACATTGAACTGTCTCGTAACCTTGCCGAAATTTATTTCCGTATTTTCGCGATAATTTTCAAGATATGGAAGCCTTTCTCGTTGCTTCGAAATCAGCACTGGTACGTATGCCTATTTATTCCTATTGATCAGCAATAATTTGTACATTATAGTTTTTGTTGCGACTAGTTTTATGGAATCCGAAATACGAGGTTAGACCCGCGACCTTCGGACGTAATAACACGATCAGCTGTTCGCGCCATTCATCTTTACCGAAGAATATGGACGTGCATAGAAGTGCAGATCCTATGCTTAGCCTGAAGCTGCGCAGAAACTCGAGTGCGCATAAGAAACAACCAAAATACATGGTACTCCAGTTTCTGCGCAGCTTCAGGAGGAGCATAGGATCTGCACTTCTATGTACATCCATATTCTTTGTCTTAACGTCCTTGTCTTATCTCGACTAAATGATATATGTATATGAAGCTCTATCGATTCAGCTACTTTTTTAAAATCCTTACTAATTCGGTCCCATTATTGAATATATCGACTAAAAGAACCACTAATAGGGACTCCATGTGAATTTTTTCAGACTTTTGACAATAATATTTCAGAAAACGTAATTTTTATTTCAAGTGAAAATATCTCGGAAATTTGAAGTTATGGAAAAAAGTTGCTAAGTTGAACTTTGCAAATAGCTTTCTCATTGTTTTCGGTTTTTTTTACAAGGCTTCCTTTATGAGGATGTATGTTAATTGATTTCGGTTTCCTTATAGAGGTAGTTTTGTAAAAATAACCAAAAGCAATGAGAAAGCAATCTGCAAGGTTGAACTTTGCAGCTTTTTTTATACCGCAGTTGAATTTTTGGAAAATTTGAATCACATAGTAAATTATGACGGAATTGTGTACCTATTATTGCTGAATATTACAGATTTTATGTTTAAAATTTGAGTTTGCTATTTTGTGTTCTGCTAGAGTTATTACGATAATTTTTTGATAATAAAATAATAATAAAATAACATTATTTTTTCTGAAACTTAAAATTCTGAGAAATTGGAACCATATTACAGATTAGGACGAAACCATGTATAACTCAGAGAAAAATATCATAATTATAGCAAATATAAGAAAATAGTTGGATCAACCATTAATAAAATTCCCAGGAGGAACTCCTATATTTCATGGTTATATCAAGTATAATTATAGTGGTCCTAGCAGAGCGATCACTGCGCAAACCACCATAGAATCACATTCGTTTCCACGATGGCGGTTTTGTGCAAAAAGTTCACTTAGAATTTTGACAAAACTACCACGTAAGTCACCACTCCGAGATTCGTTTAAATCGATGAGTGGTGGTTTACGTGGTGGTTTCGACAGAATTTTGACATAACCATCTAGTAAACCACCACTCCTCGATTCAAACGAATTTCGGAGTGGTGTTTTGTCAAAATTCTAAGTGAACTTTTTGTTTAAAACCGCCGTGGTGATTTCGATGGTGATTTGTTCGCTGAACGGATCTGCTAGGGAGCAATTATTAAACTGATAATAGTTTCAAATATGCCGTTTTGTTGCATATGAAGCATTCCACATGACCGCAGCCATGTGGAATATGTATTTTTTCGATATATGTATTTTTTCGTATTCTGCGTACAGATCAACATTTTGGATAAAGGCCGATTTATTGGGAACACAATCATCGTAAGGTTATAGCAGTTTGGCGGTATAATTTTTTTGGCTTAATTCCAATTCTTATTTTTTATCCTTTTTTATCATTTTTTTTTCTAATTTGTTTCACCACTATGTTATGTAAAAATGATATAAAGTTGGGTTGCACTCTACAAAAGCACTGCAAATGTCTCGACTGGAGCAGAATCGCGTAAAATTTCGTGAACTGTATTTTTTCAAAAATATTTCAAACTGCGATAACTAATAAACTTTGCACGGCCCAAAAAAAAAAAGATAAAAATACTAACAATTGAGGATTGAAAATACACATTGAAGATACACAATTAGCAACAATTTTTTCGATGCCACTTTCCGAAGTCCTTTTCGCATAAAAAAAATTTTCATTCATTTTGCAGTAAAATATAGTCTGAAATTACACAATTAATTTTGAATGAATTGTTTTCGTGTGGGCCATAAAAAAACGCACACTTTCTTTTTTTTTAGATATCGCTACGATTAATCGTTCCCGAGATATCATGGGTTAAATGAAAAATAAAAAATTTGGCATATTTCGCCAGAAAAAATTTCAAAAAAATTAAAATTCGGTGTATCTATTATAACCACTGAACCTGATTTTTGGAAATTTTTTCGGATTTTTTTTTCTCAGGTGACTGAAGTCATGTGGAATGCCTCATATACGGTTTCACCGTTTGTTTTGAATAAATTTGCAAGTATCGTCTATTGAACCATATTATCATAATTTCAACTATAAAACATTGCAAGCTTTCGTATATGCTTTTTATCATGTGAAATCGTTGGATCAACGATATGCTTTTTCTCTCATTGTACTAATTTGGGTTCTTTATCTTTTTCGTCATAGTCAGGGCGAAAATGTGAATTTTCCGAAAATTTCAAAACTATAAAATCCGAACCACTTTTCCGATTTTGGTCAAATTCAATGCCCCTGATAGAAAAACGTGCTGCACAGCATGCCGTAAAAGCTGCGGTATTGACGGCACGGATGCTCAACGGCACGAATGCCGACACGTTGCGACAAGCATTGGCGCTGCACAGCAGATCGGAACTGTGTCGTCATATTACCGGTATTCAGCACACCGTGCCGCCAATATCGCAGCTTAACGCTGCGGTACTTGACGCATTTTTTAAGACACCCATGCAGTGCCGCCAATGTGCCGTCACTATGTGGCCAAATGTCTATCTAGGATCAAACATTAACAATACCTGCACGTATAATAAATTATTTAGCAAAATATCATCATTTTTACGTAAGTTAGAGTGCGCAAGTCCTTTTTTGAAACAATTTAAAAAGCTATAAAATGAAAATATCTGCATACATTACGAAAAAAATACTCTGTAATTATTTCAATCCAGAAAACATGTCCGTTATTTGATAAAAAAAGAATGCTTTCGTTTTAGGTAAAAAATCATACTCACCGCGATGTGACAATTATTTCAAACAGTTCATTCAAAAGCTAACAAGAAGCGATAATTTCTATGGCATGTTTTTCAGTAACTTGAAGTTTCCCAGATATTTGAACTTGACGAAAAAAATGGTAATTTCTGAAATATTATTTTCAAAAATCTGAAAAAATGCACATAGAGTCTTCTCCAGTGACATTTTGATGTATTCAATTATGGCCTAGGTCAGAGAGAGTCAGGAAAATGAATATAGGAAGACTTTGCAATGTTTTATGGTTGAAGCGATGATAATATGGTTAAATAAACGATACTTGCAAGGTTATTGGAAACAAACGTTGAAATCGTATATGCAACAAAACGTTATATTTGCAAGTATTAGAATAGTTTTTGAAACTATTATTATTTTAATAATTGCTACTATAATTATATTTGCTATAACCATGAAATATAGACGTTCCTCCTGGGAATTATAGTTTATAGTTAGATAATCGTCAGTCCAACTATATTATTTTTAAAGCTTGTTTCCGTGAAAATTACTCAAAATAATCTAAAATATCGAGAAATTTTTTTTTAGAAAAAATTGCCTTGTGTGTGTGTGAGTACTGCTCGACCAAATCAGCTCAAATTCTTATGCCACATAAACAGGGTTGTCCGATATTCCCTTTGAGTATAAATTTTATGAATATCGATTTAAGAACCTTGATTTTCTGTAATCGTTAAGTTTTAAAAAAATGTCTGTTATTATTGCAACTCGAAAATATCGGTAAAACCGTTCGGTTTTATGGAATACTTATAAGAAATTGAAAAAATTACTGTGATGTATGAACGTTCGCCGATATGAAATATGCTATAATAACGTGCCCAATTCTTTCACAGAAATTAAATGAATTTTACCGAAGCTGGGTACATTGTTTAGAAAAAATCAATGGAAGGCTTCTGATTTTATACCGCCTTGAAATTTTTGTCCTAAAATTTCGTTGAGCCTTAATTTTTTTATGTCATTAAAAATAAACATGCAAAGTAAAAACCTTCCCTGTTACTTCGTTTTTTTCTCACCTTGTACAAAGAGTGGTCGTTGACAAAGCCAAAGTGATAAACATATTTCTTTATAGAGCTGGCTTTGTAAAGTAAAAAAGAACGTAATCTGCACGATAAAGGAGAATACTATTTTCACAATAAAGGAAGTACTAGTTTTGCATTTTTCTCTGCTTCTGTTGTGAACTCTGAAAAAATTGCCTACGTCGATGCGCAAGTCGATAGCGACTGACGAGCAAGCTGTGCGAGCTTGGATATCAGTTTTTGTTCCTTCTACTTTTTACCTTTGCGTCTGACACCGCGCTTATGTTGATATCGTTTGCGCCCGACTCTATAAACAGATATACCCTGTAATTATAATATCCCACGAATATAATTTTTCATATAATATCTACTAAAATCATGATTACAGAAAATAATATTAAAATACATTATTTTCAGTCTGATTTAGCGAGGTTCCAACAAATAAAAATTGTACTGGGCAACTGCACGTGCGACTTGGACTCTGCTGTATGCGCTCTCGCTCAGGGGTTTTTTTATTATCACGAGTTGAGCGATGATGACAAGGAAATCGTCGCAGTCATACCCGTGATGAATATATCGGAAAAGGAATTTCGAGTCAAGACCGAAGTCGTCTGGTTCCTTCGGGAAAATAACATACCTTCGAGTTTAATAACATTTAGGTAAGCTTGGGAGAATATTTTATACCTTCAAATATAAGGAAATAAAAAAAAGTATTATTGATGAGAAATCCTGTGTGGAAATTCAAACTCTCCACCAGCTAGAAAACGGCAAGTTTTCCTATTTAAGATCTTGGTCAGAAAACTAGCTAGATCCGAACGCGCTGCACTGTTAGACATATTTAAGGTAAAAATGCTGCACAGTGCAGGAAACTTTTTTACAGAAACAGATATAGAACATTACTACACGAGTATAACATAAAATTTATGTACAATCCTGCCAAATCTGTTACGAAAGGCATCAAGTTCATATAATATTGAAACGATAACTTCAATACAGGCAAAAGAATGTTTTATTGTTTCAATGTTAAATCGGATTGTAAGAACAACAACTGGAGTTAATTTAAAAATATTATTTGTGGCAGCCCGCAAACCGTGATTTTATTGAATCAATAATTTTTTTTTCCGTGTACTATTTAGAAAGATGTTTTCACATAACATATGAGAATACGATGCTTGCTGATTATTTCATAATAGTAATTAAACACAAGGTATTTTGAATTTTAATTTGACCAGAAATCAGGTCGACCTTAAGGCACTGGGCGGAGAAAATCGGCTGCAGATAACACTTGTCGATCACCACGTGCTTCTGAGTCAAGATGTACAGTTATCGAATTATGTCGTTGAGATAATCGACCATAGACCTCAAGATCCTGATTGGCTATGGCCGAACAAAAAAATTACTCTGGATTCTGTCGGTAGCTGTGCTACCCTTATTGCAAAAAACATTTTTACCCGGAATCCGAAGATCATGGATTCCCAGTTACGCAATTTATTGAGAGGCAAGTATGGTATTGGAATTTTCGTAAATAATTTTCATTTTATAAATGCCCCACTATTAATTAATGGCTCTGAGCCATGTTTGGGTTATGCGCAGAATTTCCCGGAAACGAACCATGGAAGATATTTTTTATTTACAGTATTGTCCTAAAATATTATCGTAAAATTGTTTATTTAAAAAAAAATAAAAGCTTTATAATATTTTATATTTACTCCTGAGGATTGTGTCACCCCCTAAAATCTGCAATCAACGAATTTCTACGATAAAGTTAAAATACGCGTTTAGGCTCAAATCTATAAAGGTCTTCCACAATAATGAAATTAGTGTTTTAAGTAGGAAACTATTCATAATATCAGTAGTAAAAAGTGTTCATTGACAACACGTTGTGATTCTTTTGATTTTTTCGGACCTGGGTTTTGCAGCCATTAATAATATAATTATTATGAGAGTTTGTTTAATTTTTTATACGACAGATATTTATTTCGAACTAAGAAAAGTAAAAAATTTAAAAAAAGTAAAAAATAAATAAATAAAAGATCGATAAAAATCTACGTTAAACGTCGGATGATCAGATAAGCAAGGCAGAGCTGAGATTCATATTAAAATATTTGAATATATTAATTTTTAATAAATAGTAAGTCGATAAAGTATAATTTTATAGGTCCACGAGATTACTTAAGAGGCCTGCATAAGCTTAACCGAAAAAGAACACGTTGACGCTCATTTTTTTTCGGTTGAGGAATTTAGGATAACAAAGTTATGATTTTACACATTAATATTACATTCTTGCCAAAATTGAAAAATATTCATAAACAAAGAAGTCATTATTATTAAAAAAAGATCTCCACATAATCAATTTACTTCAAGTCCGGAAAAAGCATTGTTCATTACACTTTTTATCTAATAGAATAAATGTCCCTAAATTATGGATATATAATTCATCAATTTGTTACAAACGAATTATGAAATTCATGTTTTTTAAATCACTCTTTCTTTTGGCTTCGATTTTATGGAGTTTCTCTAAATCGTTCGTGATCAACTCGAGCCTTTTGCTTGAAGATTTACACAAATATTTCAATGAATTATCAGTATTCAAAAATTTAGTAATGAATTTGAAATAAAATCAGTTTGTGACCATTTTACCTTGACACCAGTTTTTCTATTATTACATTTTATTTTATTCCCGTCAAGCACAGGAGCCTAAAACAATGAAAGGCCACTTCTTGCTTTTCATTCAGAAAAATCTTTAAGTTGCGTGAGCTCGACGCGCACAGTCCGCTCTGTCAGTGCCAGAGAGAGCTTAAAATTACAATCGCATAAAGGGCACCATCAAAAGGGAACAAACTTTCAGAATACTCGAGTCACAAGGACTGTCGAGTAGTACGCAGATTCACAATTCCTCTCACTGAGAATTACAAATCAGTTATTGTGACACTCCAATGCTGCACCTTCGTCTCTGGCCCTTGGAGACCCAGCCGACAAAAAGCTAAACCCTCGAGGACCGCGCCGTGTTTACGCGTTCCATTAGCTCTCATGGTACAAAGGGAATTCGCTATAGATGCTTGAGAAACGAAACAAACAAAAAAGATAAAAAATAACATAACGTAAATTCTGTATTGAATATGAGATATCGTCGCTCCGAAGGCTTATACAAAATTCTCCCTCGGCAATATGCGTTGATGCTGATTTTCGCGAATGAGAAATGAGTTTGGGAAACGAGAAGCTATTGGAAGGGGAGCTCTTGGGAATTTCCCATCCGTTACAGTCACTCGCGATGAGCGATAATAAATAAGTTCCTTTTGCTCTTTTTCTCTACCCTTATTTCACTTTTTTTATCACCCTTGTGTTTGGAATTTTTACAGGACCGATTCTCGTGGATACTAGCAACTTTTCCGTGGAGGCAGGAAGAGCGAAACCCTTGGATTTCGAAGTAATTCGTGATCTGGAAGACCTTGAAACATTGTCGCACCTTCAGGGGAGAAAAGAGCTGTACGATAAAATTATGGCGGCTAAAACTGACATCTCTGAACTTACTGCCGGGGATTTACTTATTAAAGATCTAAAAATCGTCGAGGACGTTGCGATACCTGGTTTTCCTTTTCTTGTCGAGGTTCGTTATTCGCTTTTTTTTTGTTGACTTTCTCCACTAAAGTGGATGCAACTTTTTGACCAACAGATTTGCAGCTTTTTTTTGTGTACTTGGTACCCAATGAATGAATCTTCAAAATTGTATTTAAAAAAAATTAGACTATGATGACTTGAACATTGTTTACAGATTTTCAAGTTGGATCAGTGATTCTCAAAATCTATGCATATTACTTCTGATTCATGATCACTTGCAAATTTTTTCTCAGATTTTTAAAGTTAGCCGAATAATTATTAACCCTTTTGCATATAACTTCAAATTTCCAAACAGATAGAAAGCCAATTAGAATACTACTAGATTTCCTTCTAACAGAATAATTGCTCTAGCTTCATAATGTGCAATAGGATGCTTAAAAATAAATCCTAATGTTTCTCCTGCTAATGTTTATGTCCTTCACCTAAAAATGAAGTCTCTCGTGAACCGGGCTTTGGTAATTAATGCTTAGATTGCTGAAGCAATCTATTACACGTCACTTAACGATGTACATGATCATTATGAGTCCCTTATATCACAATATTAAGACGACAAGATACAAACTAAGTTTAATTGTTGCTAAAAAGCTGTAATCACTGCATCTCTGCTACAGGATGTCTTTTCACACATAAAACAGAAAGCGCAACACCATATCATAATATCACTATTGTACCTGTGCAGAACTGCACTTTTGTGTACATAACTTTGAAAAGTGAGGGTGGCTGGTCGAGGCATATTAAATCGGCTCGGATATCCGTGTGCTGGAGTCAACGGATGTTTACGCTCAATAAAGAAATCTTTAAAATTCATATATTTTTCAAAATTCGACTATCATCACTTGAACATTATTTACAGATTTCAAGTTGGATGGATGATTACCAACGTTGACAAAAAAAATTGCTGTTGAATCATAATAATATACAATAGGATGTTTAAAAACCAATCCTAAGGTTCCTCTTTCTAATGTTTATGTTCTTCACCTAAAAATGGAACCTCTTGTTAAACGGGCTTTGGCAATTAATGCTTACAGAGATTTGACCAAAGGTAAAGAAATAACTGAAGCAATACATTCAACTATACTAAACGATGTGTATAGTCATTATTAGGCTCTTATATCACAGCATTAAACCCACAAGATACAAACTAAGTTTAATCGTTGATAAAAAGCTGTAATCACTGCATCTCTGCTACAGGATGTCTTTTCACACAGAAAACAGAAAGCGCAACACCATATCATAATATCACTATTGTACCTGTGGAGAACTGCACTTTTGTGTACATAACTTTGAAAAGTGAGGGTGGCTGGTCGAGGCATATTAAATCGGCTCCGATATCCGTGTGCTGGAGTCACCGGATGTTTACGCTCAATAAAGAATTCTTAAAAATTATATTTTTGAAAATTCGACTATCATCACTTGAACATTATTTACAGATTTCAAGTTGGATGAATGATTACCAACATTAACAAAAAAAATTTCTGTTGAATCATAATAATATAGAATAGGATGTTTAAAAACCAATCCTAAGGTTCCTCTTTCTAATGTTTCGTAATCGTTGATAAAAAGCGGTAATCACTGCATCTCCGGTACAAGATGTCTTTTCACACATAAAACAGAAAGCGCAACACCACATCATAATATCACTATTGTACCTGTGGAGAACTGCACTTTTGTGTACATAACTTTGAAAAGTGAGGGTGGCTGCTCGAGGTATATTAAATCGGCTCCGATATCCGTGTGATGGACTCAAAAATTATATTTTTCAAAAATTCGACGATCATCACTTGAACATTATTTACAGATTTCAAGTTGGATGAATGATTACCAACATTTACAAAACAAAATTGCTGTTGAATCATAATAATATAGAATAGGATGTTCAAAAACCAATCCTAAGGTTCCTCTTTCTAATGTTTCGTAATCGTTGATAAAAAGCTGTAATCACTGCATCTCCGCTACAAGATGTCTTTTCACACATAAAACAGAAAGCGCAACACCACATCATAATATCACTATTATACCTGTGGAGAACTGCACTTTTGTGTACATAACTTTGAAAAGTGAGGGTGGCTGGTCGAGGCATATTAAATCGGCTCCGATATCCGTGTGGTGGAGTCAACGGACGTTGGTTACCCTCAGCACGCGCGCTCGGTTTGGGATTATGATGCCATAAATGCGCCTGGCATTTGATTATAGTGCGGCGAAGTAGGTATACCGAGAGCGTTCTGCATTCTATTATATCCTAACGCGCGATATAATATACATATATTGGGATCTGCATAGAGCTTTATATAGCAGCTGTACTGTGCGGCATGAGGAGAGAGCGGAGATTCCTCTCGCTCGTAAAATTGAAAGGTCTATGTACTGTGCCGCTATAGATAAACATATATAGAGAAGGAAGAGGAAGCGGCTATTTTCCTATTCGGTGCTCAGCGCCCCGCGGACACTCTACGGATTCCCGGGGCGCTCGTACAGCCCCTGGAGCTCTGGAACCGCTATCGACCCATCAAACGAACTTCATTCCACCCGCTACCACCCCTGTCACTAATAATTTATATAATTACAGAGGATTTTCTCGAATTCTTCGAATTCACCTGCACCCTGAAAGATGTACTTTAAACGAACGGTCTTCATCGCCTCATTTTCAAACTCTTATTTTTTCGTTTCTTCAAATATTATTCATGATAGATGTATAGAGAAATAATACAAAATTCTTTTTAATTCAAAAAATTTCTAACACAGAAAATTAGAGATTTACCGATCTGAAATTCATCGGATTAACCCGCATCCTGAAATATGTGCTTTAAACGAACGGTATTCGTGAATTGATTTTTCGGTCATTATTTTTTCAGTGATTTCTAATCTTTCTTCTTCATATTATTTATAATAGATATATAGAGAAAAATATAGAAAAGATCGTTTAGGATTTCTAAAATTATAGCGAATTTTTGGAAATTTATCGGATTTGTCCGCATCCTGAACGATGTGTTTAAAATAAACGGTCTTCATCACCTCATTTATGGGCTTTTGTCAGTGTTATGATTCCTAATATTATTTCATTTCAGAGTAATTTCTAATTCGAACACGCAAATATATACGCTATTTACTAATAATTTATATAATTACAGAGAATTTTTTTAACTCCATCGAATGCATTCTAAACCTGAAAGATGTACCTCAAAATAACAGTTTTCGTTCCCTCATTACCAAGCTCCAATAATTTCTATGATTTGTAATGCCACCTTTTTTAAAATAATGGCTTGAAATGTATATTATGTTTTGAATCGAGACCGAACCATTTAACGAAATTCAGTAGTGATTTATATAATTAGGATAAAAGATTATCACAAATTATCATGGCAAGTATACTTCGAACAAATGGTGTACATCGCTTAATTTCCAGGCTCTTCGAATTTCCACGTATAATTTTTATGATCCTGATCATATTCCCTGTATGTCACAAGTTTCCACTGGAACTTGCATACTTAAAATAAATATTACCTTTGCAATTGCTATTGAAAACCATCAAGCAAACTTTATTCCACCCCTTCACCACCTTCTTCAATGATCATTTATATAATTATCGAAGTTTTTCAGAAACGTATCCTAAAAAATTCAAGGGAACAATTTTCATCTCCTCGTTTCCAGATTCGTCGAATTGGTCGTACAACTTTTATGATTGTAATTACATTTTCGGCAGGGAGAAACGTTTTCTGACATGCTGAAGAACTTGCTCCGAATATAAGTTGTCGAAAATCTCTTTGAGAACTTAAAATAAATTTCATCCAATATTTTGCAAATTTATTAAATCATTTGACATTTAATCACGATAATTGCTGTTATTTCGATGAGTGCTTTTCCATCAGCCTGTAATAATCCCTATAGTAACTTTACTTTAAATTGCAACTGGTAATTTCTATGATTACATCTGTAATTTCAGAATCTCACCTAATTCCCCAGAGTCTTGAAATCTGAGCTTCCAACATACATTGTCGACAATATCTCCTGGTTGAACGAGGTCAACTAATTTATTTCTGGAAATAGAAATATTTAATATGTTACTTTCGATTTGGTTTAAAAACTTTATTTATTTTCAGAAGAGAAGAAAATTATCCCAAAATATATTATGGAGACCAATCTTTATAATTATGGTTGTATTTCGAGAAGGATCCCGAATTTCTTAATCAGACTTATTTGAAGATATACCAATATTTATGTATGCTAATTATATTTTTAAAAGACCGTGTTTATTTTTTAGCTAATGTACTTAACATATATAGTCGATGCCTAACTGCTATAACCATAATTATTTTCATTAGACATTTTCTAATCGCTTGTTCGATAATTATGCTGGAATTTTTTAATAACAATTTGTATGGACGGCATATTCTTTTTTTTCCAGAAATTCACCGAATTTTCCACCGTCCTGGAAAGCGAGCTTTGAATGTATGTCATCGACAATTAATTTTTCTTAGCCGCAGCTGCGATCGACTTCTCGGCACATTAGTGAGGTGGAGAATAACGTGCGAACTCCAGAACGGTTAATTGTACTTTTCAACCAAAGCGAAACTGGGCTGGCCTTTTTTGGAAAATTTTATCTCTGCAATTAACAAAATATTACTAATAATTTGTCTCGCGAAGAATCACATCTCTTTTTCAATCTTTTATTGATTAATTACTGACGATTTCGAATTTATTTTTAGTCAATTTGGTAAAAAATATTGATAACGCGCGAGGTTGATCTTCGTGTAATGAACTTTTATATTTCTTGGGGTTAAGATTTTTTTTCGAAATATGAAGATATCTTGTTGGTTTTATATTGTTATAAAATTGTTTAAAAATTATTATTTGAATTATAATTCAGAAAGCCAATCGTCTACGGTTAATGGCTACAAGTATTTTCTCAGGTGCTTTTCATTCTTTAGAAATAATTTATAAAACTGGAGATATATATCTACCGAAATTCATCGAATAACGAAACGCCCTGGAAGACGTGCTTTCCTTCACGAGGACAAATCCCTTCATCCTCGTTACTCTGCCCTGACAATCACATTTTTTATCTATTACATTCGTTACTGATAATTTTGCATTTATTGTTAGTCAATTAGGTAAAAATATTTATAATGCGAGATTAATCTTCTTATAATGAACTTTTTATTCTCTGGGATCATGATTCTTTCTCGAGATATAAAAGTTTTTTGTAGATTTTATATTCTTATGAAAAACTGTTAAAATGAAATAGCGGAAGATTATATTATTTGAAGTATATTTCAGGAACTTAATCGCCTACGGTTAATGGCTACAACTATTTTCTTAGGTGCTTTCCACCCTCTAGCAATAACTTATGTAGCTGAAGATATATTAACAAAAATTCAAGGAATTACCAAACGCCCTGGAAGACGTGCGTTACTACCCTTGCGTTATTACCCTTCACGAGGGTAAATCTCTTCATCCTCGATATTCTTCGGTATTAATCGCATTTTTCAGGTATCGTGCTATATTTATAGCACGTGCTGAATTAATAACACGATACATTATAGATACATTTATTGATGACAATTTCACATATTTTATCTATTACAATCATTACGGACGTTTTCGCATTTATTGTTAGTCAATTGGGTGAAAAATATTGATAACGCCAGATTAATCGTTTTAAAGTAAACTTTTTTTTTTTCATTGGATTAAGATCTTGGGTCAAAATAAAAAAATACCTGTAGGTTTGGTACCGTGATGAAATATTGTTAAAATGAAACATAGCGAATGTTATTATTCTTAGTATATTGTAGGTTCTATAGCAATAATTTATATAACTGGAGATATATTCACAGAAATTCATCGGATTACCAAACGCCCTGGAAGACGTGCTTTCCTTCACGAGGGCAAATCCCTTCGCCCTCGCAATTCTTCTGGGTATGGATTTAAAGGGCGAGAAAATGAGGCGAGACATCGGCGTTTTCTTGCCGAGAATCGACGGCCAACAAGAGCTGGCAACCAGAGTGAGTGCACACCATTTCTTCGGGCGTTTATTTCCTCTCCACTCGCCCTCTCATTCACATTTCCAGCGCAGTATCTCGCTCTTTGATTATCCCTCTCAGAGTGTAGCGCAACCCCAATGAATTCTCTCGGTCCTGTACCTACCGATTTTCGGCTAGCATTCCCCATTCCATTCTCTCTTTACCGTCGACAAAGTTTCGAGTGCTTCCCCAGATTTTAAGCACACCTCACGTTCCTTCTCTCTCAATCTTGACACCCTCGAAAAGCTGTGTACATCAGCGAAGAGATCCGGAAGGGGACGGCGCAGCAAGCGTATCGGCCTCACCCTTAAGGCATTATCTTTGAATGCGCGTCTATGTGCTATACACTGCGTCCAAGTGCCGGAAATTAGTGAACCATAGCTTCCGGAAATTAATAAAGCTTAACTTCCAATGACAAAAATTCTGAGAAACTTTTTTATGAAATATAATTTTCCGGTAATCAAGCTGAAGTGAGCTGGCGTTTTTAAACTTTCTTTTCGGCCTTTTTTTTTAAAGTAAAAGGGGTAATTTTATGATAGGAAGCAACTGGAAAATCGTTGTATGCAACCCATGATTTTTAGATATCTTTAGATTTAGCCCAACGTTTCAGGAAATGCATCGTCCCTTAAGGGATTATCTTTGAACCCGCATCCTCCAATGTTAAGAATTTGTTTAAACTTTTTTTTTAAATAATTTTTTGGTAATCGAGTTAAAGTGAGCTGTCATTTCTTTCATTTTTTTCGGCCTTTCTGTAACATAAAAAGAGTAACTTTATGATGTGAAGCAGCTTGAAAATCGTCGTATGCAACACATGATATTTAGATTTTTAAAAAGATTTTTCTAACCTAGCAGGAAGCGCATCGGCCTCACCCTTGAGCGTTATATTTGAATGCGCGTCTATGTGCTGGAAATTAATAAAGCTTCACTTCCGGAAATTAATAAAGCTTAGCTTCCAACCGAATATAATTTTTTTGTAATCGAGCTGAAGGGAGCTGTCGCCTCTTTCTATTTTTTTGGAATTTTTCCAACGTAAAGCGTCTATGTACCGGAAATTAATAAGGCTTTGCTTCTAATGACAAAAATTCTGAAAATTTTCTTATTGCGATATAATTTTTTTTAAATCGAGCCGGCGTTTCTTTTTATTTTTTGGGCACTTTTTCCAAGATAAAAAGGGGTAACTTTATGATATGAAGCAGCTAGAAAATCGTTGTATGCATCACATGATTTTTAGATTTTTTAAAGATTTATCCCAAACTTGTAGGACGCGCATTGGCCACGCCCTTAAGGCATTGGCCGATTACACAATGCACTGTAATGGTATGGTGACAGCACGGTGCTCACGTCAGGTTGCGTGTGAGCCTTAACTGTCCCATATTCTTAACCGGCGTCGTGTCACTATTCTGACTCTACACAGTGAATCTATTACGAGATCACCACTTTGTGCCGGCACGAATTTGCTTAATGACGTCGCACATGACGGCAATCTACCGTCACACTGTGCAACCTGACACAGTGCCTGTCATGTGCTAACATTTTTCCATCTGGGGAGATGTACTTCACAAAAATTTCATCTTATAAGAAAAACTAACCGCTAATAGATGATGCTAAAATTCGTGTTAATGATATTCGTTCGCGGCCTATGAGACACTTGAATTTTTTCCATCGCCTGTTCTTATCCCCCTCATCATGCTAATCGTCTCTCGTCTTTCAGGTAATGGACGGCCTGACGAAAAGCACAAATCCACCATTAGGACTCAAGCCCTTAAGCGCTCTTGAGCAAGGAGAAGATTCAGAAGTTGCAGGAAAGGGTTACATGCTCCGTCTGTTCAGCCAGGAAAACGTGCAGGCCACGCGCAAGCAAATACTACCGATTATACAAAGGGCATTAGCCGAGTTTCGTTGTCAGTGTTGACCGTGTCCTGCGGCGTTTCGTCCCTCGTCTCGTTGTGCAACGGGGTAGCAGCAGAGCGGCAGTAGCAGCAGCAGCACACGAGCAGAGAGCTAGAGTGTACTCACTACTCACCTCCTCCATCTCCGCGCCCGTCCAAACATTGGACTTTGTATTAAGTTAATTAGCACTCTGTAATTATACCGGTACGCGCTTGTTTCGCCCTCCCTCGGTTCTCCATAGTTCAAACTCTGGTGCACTATCGCGACGAATTAAATAAAAGCAATTTTACCGGAAATATCGCGAGCCTCGAGCGTATCGATCGTTTCACCGAACTTCCACCCGCATATTATGATTTATTATTATACATACAAGCGGCGAAATGAAAACGTTCCACTATAGCCGCTCGCTTTAAACACTTTCGGGCGTTCTCTTTCTCCCTCGCTTTTTCTCTCTTCTCATCGTAATTTATTATTAAAACCAACAAACTCGAACGAAAATTTTCACGTGCCTCATTATCGGTGTCCAACCAATTCGCGAATTCATCGCTCTGTGTATGCATTTCAACGCTGTTTTCTCTTTGTTGTTGTTGCTGTTGCTGCTGTTGCAACGAAATGCTAGCTCGAGGCAAAACGAAATGTCCAGCTAGAACGACTCGCCGCCAGCCGAAGCGTTTTCGTTGTGTCGAGGACGTAAATTTGTATGGATGCATGTATGAGGCATTCCATATCACTTCAGCTGATGGAAAAAATATCGGATGATTTGTAAAAATTAAGTTATATATTTACGATACATGCATTATGTAAGATTCTTTGTTTTTCTTTGGTGAAATTTGTATTTTTTAATATTTTGCAATCAAGTATAGTTTCTGAAATTTAAAATTGCAAAAATCTGCGGTTTTCTGCGAAGCAAAGGAGTTATTGAGATCTAATTAACTCATTGTAAACCATATTTTACTATAAAATGCAATGAAATTTTTTTAATGCTTAATTCAAAAACTGAGAAATATAACGAATTGGCTGTATGTTTTTCAATGGGAAGCAAAATTGTTCGGAGCAAAAGCAGTTATGAATTCCTTGAATAATTAACATTCAATTTAAAAAAGCAAGCGCACATTGTCGGCAACATCCATTTTTTCCATCATATTCCGCGGGGATATCACATTTTTCCTGCCTACATAAATACGGACATTTTTCCTGAATCACTTTTCTTCACGTTTTAGATCATTGCGCGTCATGAAAAATATAAATGATATATCAAAATATATATAATGTCATAAAAATCTCGAGTAAAAAGATATTTTATAAGGAAGCGAAAATAAAAAATACCCTTTAAACAGGGCAAAAAAATTCTGCATGTGTTAAAATTATGTAACATGATTCCCATCAATTATTTGTAACAGCTTTTCCTAAAAAAGAAAAAATAAAGCCTCCAGAAAGTTTTTAAAAGATTTGTGTGAATTACATGGCCTGATTTAAATGAATTTATACAAATACTTTTATTTTCGAGTGCTTCATCGATGAGGAATGCCTCATACTTATATATGCATGCATACATACGGAGGTTGTGAATTTTTTGAGTAATTAATATTCAGTTTGAAAAGACTAGCACTCGTAGTCAGCCACATCAATTTTTTTTCCTCCTATTTCCTGTATATGTCACATTTTTTGTAATGTGTCTGCATACATACAAACATTTTTTTGAATCACTTTTCACGACGTTTTAGTCCATTATGATGGCTTTGTCATGACAACTTGCTTAATTAATCTGTCATAAGGATTTTTTTATAGAGGAGCAAAAATGGAAAATATCCTTTAAAAAGGGTAAATAAAATTCTGTACTTGTAAAAATGATATGACCTGATTTTCATGAATTATTTGTAACAGCTTTTCCGACAGGAAGGAAAAAATTGCATGAATCTGCTAGAAAGTTTGTAAAAATGCTGTATTCATGAAAATGATGTAGCCTCATTTTAATTAATTGGGGCGAAAACTTTAAATTTTAGAGTGTTAAACTGATATGGAATGCCTGTATATGCATGTATGCATGTATACAGAGGGTGAGACGAGTTTGTTTTACTATGAGTGGACATTGGAGGGGAATCGGCGCAATTTTCCCTGCAACGAACGTAGGTAAGAGAGAATATCAACGAGTCAGCGAGTATAGCGACTATGTAACGATGTTTAATCACGCTGAAAAGCTCGAAATTGGTTTTACGTTTAAACTGTGTCGCTGTGGAAGCGGCATCAGCGGCACATCCCTTCGGTGGGACGTAGAGTCAACTCCTCTCCATCCCTTTCCCTTTCAACCCCACGGATCGCCCTCCCCCCTTCGCCCCTCCGGGTTTACCCCTCGCGCGTCGAAAGGTTTATTCTTCCGTGCGAAATCGAAATGGCATTCCATTTGTAATTATCCGCTATCACGACATTAGCTCTCCTCGTACCAACGACTCTACGAGTAAGTCGACGACGAGGACGAGAAGGACGATAAAAGCTTTTATAAGAATCGACGACGTGGATGACTCCGTGAAATCTCTCTGAAACTCTCTCGGCTGATGCTTCTCCTGTAATTCGGAATTGGAAGGAGCAGCGCGAGCGAAGCTGTGCCCCGAACGAGGTTGAGTAAGAGCGACTGAGAAAAAAAAAACGAAAGAAAGAAGCGACGCGATAAACTCTTCCACCCCTTGGCAGCCATACACGCTGCACTTTTTTAATAAACTTTTTTACAAGCCCGCAAACGCTGCGGGACGGTGGATCCTTATTCTTAGAGCCTTTGCAACTCTCTTTTCCTCCGCCTACTTTCCAACACTGTTTTTTTTTTCTTTTTTTTCTTTTTTTTTTTCATCTATTTTCAACCACGAGAAAGGACTGAAATTACGAAACTTTCGGGATTCCATGAGAATTCTTTGGTACCGAGTTGTGGCTGCGCTGTGGGCCTTCCGCATCTCGCCCTTCCATACCTTCGCATAAAGTCAGTCTGCTATAGCGCTCGCTTTGTGTACTTGTGCACCTGCTCCGCCGAGCGCGCTGATCCTGCATATATCGCGCCCCTCGTTAATGCCAAAGCCACGTACCTTTTTGCACCATTTTTTTATGCGTGCTTGTTTTTTAATCGTTCGACTGGAAGAAAAAATTGGCGATCCGGTATTCACCGATGTTTGCACCCATTTTTCCCCACAATTTCCAACGTTTTTTTTAAGGCTCAATGCTCAATACATTCTCAACGAACTTCCGGGGCTGACACGTCGAAAAAAATGTAATTCGTAGATTTCCGGATTTATCGAGTTACATTATTCACTCGATTTATTTCATTTTCAATTTTATTTTATTATATTTCTATTCTGATGGTTTTGATGATTAAATTTTTATGTAAGTGCTCGTTTGAAATAAACACATAACTGATAATAATAATAAGTAACTACATTCATTGCTTTTCTGTGAATGCAAAAGATTCGACTTATTCGATGATTTTTTTTTTATATTTGTAGTTTTCAACGGCTGTTGAAATACAAATAAAATGCCATGTGCATCACCGATATTTACACCTATTTGCCTCCGAATGTTCCAATTTCCACGATATTCCACGATGCTTGACGCAATACTATTCGTTCTACTAATTAGTTCTACGAAATTCCGATAGCAACAACGATAATAACAATAATCTTCGGAACTCACTATTATACTCCCTAATTACAAGCGTGAGATGGATTCCATCATTATTATACGAAAATGTTGAATTCATGATAATGATTGTTGTAATAATTAAATATTTCCATGATTTGCACTTTCCGTTCGTTTTGTTAATTGGCTGCAAGTAATTTTCATTGTTATAAATGTCTTTCAGCGAGTTAATCCAATTTAATTAGTTATTCTCTATATAACTGAAATATTTATCAAACTTATTTCATATTTTTAAGCATCGCGAAATTTACGATGCGATAATGCTTTACATCATGCTGAAATGGAAAGAGCTAAACCTTTATGAAGGAATCATTTCGTTATTCTTTTTGGACTTTGGCGGAATACTTATTAAAACGATAACATGACTTTAAGGAATCATTTTATTTTGTATCCCGATCGCCTGCTATGATAATTTTACAACTCTAATTTTCTAAACAATTTCAATAATTTTTAACAATCTTTATTAAAGTGTGTATTTAAAAAGCAAAAAAATTCTGCAAATACTCTTCTTTAAAAAAAATTTCCATTCAAACCTCATTAAAGAGAAGGAAGCTGCGGCAAGAGTAGCTATTAGAGACAATTGTATAATAAATCTGAAATAATTGACCTAGATGCCTTTTCTTCATAGCATATTTTGGACTGAAGAAATAACATCGATTTTCAAGCACTGCCGATTTTTTAGAATAGCCAAAAAAAATGATGAAGGAATCTGCGACGCTTGATTGTTGGGAATAGTATGCAAAGCACGAAAAAAATTTGGCAGGTCAAAATATTAAGAATTGTAGGAGGAGATAGATTTTTCTGAATCGAGGGGATACATTTTAATTTTAATTTTTATTTTAATTTATTTGAGGAGTTAAATTAATATCAATTAGGTCCTATAATACTATTAGTTTTGAATAATATTTGGAGAGATATGATTTTGTGAAAATTCATTATAGTGACCTAGGCTTTAGTTAGAAAGCCTACACTGTTAAAAAAGATTGGAAGTTTTTATTCATAAACTCGTCAACGAAATTTAATTAACAATTGTGGTATAGAATTTATATACTTTTCCAGTAAAATTGAAGCAAATTATTACAATTCAAGTACTTTTATTGTGAAATTGAAGTAAATTATTGAATATGCTGTACCATACATTAATTTTACATTACACTTGTTTACTAAATTTCATATACTAGTTTATGAATAAAAACTTCCTGTAAAAGTACATTAAATTTCAAGTAGATTTTTTTAACAGTGTACATACTAAGAGTGGTAAGACAACTTATAAAATAATCAGAATGTACCCGCTCCATATGACCTCTCTCTTCGTTGCCAATCGTGGTCTCGTCTCGTTTTCGCTAATTTGATTAGACGCCTCGTACGTTGAAATTTCTAAAATATACTCAATAAATTTTCGAAAAATCATATCTATGGAAATATCCATCAAAACTATCAATATTATAGGACCTAATGTGTATCAATTTTACTGCAAATTACGAAACAAATAGTGGCACTTATAAATAAATAAATGTATTTAAGAAAATATGTTTCATCACAATTAACGTGCACTGTAAAAAATGCAAGTAAATTCAATATACAAAGGGATATATAATTTACGAATCGGGTATATGAATTCCATTTTAATATACTTTTATTGTAAATTTGATAATCGTATATGGATTCTACGATACCGGTATCTGAAAAGTACAGTATGTCTGTATCGATTTAACTGTTAATAGACCAGTGAACGAAACTTAATATGCAGTTTAGCACACTTCATAACCAAGCTAAAATTTAATGCACATTCGGATAGTAAATATAGGATTCCAGTTCTTGAAATTTTTTGACCTTCGTTCGAAAGAAAATGAACCATTGCTTGTGAAAAATATTAATAAACGTAATTTCCCCAAGTATATGAAATTTGCAAATCCTCTAGATTAATTAGGAAATAATATACGCCCAGTGATAAATTCACCGGCAGGTATAGGAAATTAAAAGTGGACTCCCTCTCTCCTGCCACGGGGACCCTGACTCAACTCCGCCAGATGGCGAACGACCCGAAATGTTTCTCGCAAGTGATTGTTCGCTACCCCGTGTATATAAGTACGAGCTATCGTGGAGCGTTGGCTGACATGTTTTTCTGATTAGTAGCCAGTCTGGTAGACTTCCACTCTATGGAGGCCCAGATAAATTGAAAGAAGAAAAAGAAGATGAAGAAGTACGGGCTATCGTAAGTCACCTGCCGTTGATATACTGACGTGGGGTTTTCGTAATGTTGTTTAGGAGGGGCTCATTAGTAACTCAGTAAAAATAAAGCCACCTGTATTGGCTAGGATTATCGAAGTCACCTTATGCCCTCATACAAATGCATTGCAGTGCTGCATTTTAGCATGAGTGGCTGCGGATAACACTCTCAAGAGTCTCTATGGAGGAAAGAAGTGAGAGGCAACGTAAAAGCGTGAATAGGACATACTCAGGAAGATTCCAATGAAGAAATAAATATAAAGCAATACTTCAAATTAACTTCACGGAGGTTATCTAATCCAGCGCAGGTACAGTAAATTCTAAGTACAATAGTCCATTACTTCCTATACATAACGCTTTTATTTTATACCGATTATACCGATTTTACGGGAGAGTTTGGAAATTCAAAAGCCAAGTGGTTACTAATATTCAAAACTAATTGCTTATCTTCATTATACCAGTATTGTATTTGACAATGACGAATTTTTCTGAAAATTAATATACGGTATATGCATCGAAGCTTTATATACCGGTATATTAATTTTCAATCATACATTTTTTACAGTGCGATGCGTTACATTTTGATGTTAATCGGTTTTATCGTTCTATGGCGTTATTGTCTCTGCCGCATTCGTGGACCCTCGTGGAGAAGTGGACCCTCCGCAAGGACTCTGAGGTTCGTAGCACTCGCCTTCGGCTCGTGCAGCCAACTTCACAGTCATGCGGAATGATCACTTTCCCGGACTCGTATCACAATGTACTATTCTCATAAAGATAGACTTGTAAAATTCCAACAATAATAAGGTAGCAATTAGCATAGTTCTACTTTGCAGCCTTTTTATTTGAGATTTCTTGTAAAAAAATCGATTAACAGCACAGTAAAAAAAATTTACTTGAAATCTAATGTATCAGTACAGGAAGTTTTTATGCATAAACTGGTATAATACATAGTCTATACAAGTTGGATGTAAAATTAGAGTACGGTACAGTAATTTCAATAATTCACATTAAATTTAATGCAAAAGTACATTAATTTTCATAATCCGCTGTAATTTTGCTACAAATTTACATCAATTTTATATCACAATTGTGATTAAATTTAATTTGCGATTTCATGCATAACAACTTTCAGTCTACTCTTTTAACAGTGAGGGTTTACGTTTTACAAATAATGCGGAGCAGAACAGTAATTACGTTGAATAAAAAATTCTAAACTCTAACACAAGGTGCAACTTGTTGTCCTCCTTAGAAGGACTCGATTTGTCTTCGTGCCGACACCTCATACGTTATGTCGAGAACGAAGACGAAAATGAGCGTCACAGAGGCTGAAGGGGAAGGGCAACGAGGTTTTGGTGGAGTACATATAATGCGATTATGGGGGTGGTACCAGGAGGGCTCATAGTGTACTCTCGATGCTCAGCGGTTCGGTACCTCAAAGGAGTTCCCTTCCGCTGTATTGTAGTTACCCTTTCGTTGTATCCCATTTCGGAACGCTATTTCATAGAAAGCACCGAACCATCCGAGCTCTGCTACTAAATTCGTTCTGATGGTTCGTCAGCCTAAAGGCGTGTCTGCCGGTCTTCTCGAAAATTACTCTGCTTTGATTTTACCCCTCAACATGTTGTCCCACTGGTAATTCATTATGATAACATTATCATTATCATTTGTTTGAATTTTTCATTTCATTTGTTAATATAATTATTTTTAATGTCTATGAGACTGAGTTATCGCATAAAAGAGATGTTTCATATATTATTACAATTATTACAGAGCGGAGACGAGTAACATTTAAAACTGAAACGGTATTAGAAATATTGATATATTTTCTAATAACTGTATTATAGATTTCAATAAAGATTAGTCACATCATTAACAAAAAATTATTATCTTAAATTTGTGTTTTCGCTTTAAAGATAAATTCACAATTGGAGCACTCTCCTATAATAATCAATAAAAGTTGCAACAATATAATAGTTTGATTACATTTGTATTCGATTACTGCCGAGAGACCTGACACAGAGTCACAACTCGACAAGCCAGCAAAGCAATTACTAGTTTTCCATCGTCGAAAATTTAGTTGAAATTCGTTTAGTCTTTTATATTTTATCGGAGTTTTACTTTGTGTTCAAATACAAACGGCGTAAACACACTCACTCGCACGAATGCTGAGCTATGGAATGCCAATTTTTCCACAATTGCTTTTATGGGTTAGATTGATCGGTATTGCTTTTTGTGCAAAATCGACAAAACCATTAAAATTTTATGGGTTTCCATATTTTTAATGCGATTGAAACGATGTAAACACCTTATTTTATCATGCAATTGTTGTTGCAATAATTCTTACATTTTTTTTAAGGCTACAAATTAAAATGTGGTCCATTGCATTATCATTTTCATCAAGTTCCGACTCTGCAGGTTTAAAAAAAAATTAATTACGAATTATAAGTACGAAAAAGTAATTCTGTGTCAAATATTTGTTTAAGTCTTCAAAGTAGGATGTTTTTTTGATTTTTCGAAACTGTTCAGGCCATTTCTAAAGATATTTCAAATTCGAAATTCGCGCCAGCGAGCGGCTGGAATTGGCGGAAATTCGCGCGCTCAAGAAGACGCGGGTAATGAGGCTTTCGCGCGCGGCGGGCCCGCGCGACGGGTCACGTGGGCCTTTGTTCTTTGGTTGAGGGACCAAAGAGAGGCGCGCGAATTAATCAGTCGATCGACAGCCATCAGTGAGTGAACGTCGTCGGAATCTCTCTGGCAATCCTCTCACCGGATCAGGCGTGAACGATACAGTTACAGCTTAACGATATTTAATTATTTTCATAATTATTGTGTGCATTTTATGTAGTGACTTTACGCTTATTTTGATTATTTATAAGAAGAGTGTGTTGTGTGCGAGTGTGTGCCTCGAGGCGTAAATAGGATTTGTTTGAGGAACGGTGTCCACGTGGAGGGCGTGACACGTTCCAGGGCGAGTGCAGCAAGCGGCAACAATCCTGTTGCCCTGGCGCTTTGCGTTTGGTTCCCCAAGACGTTGGGGCGCGCATTGCGCGGGTTTTGACCATCTCTGCGCTCCCCGTGACCGGCTTGACCAGCGAATGCTGGCTCAACGTCGCGTTTAGACGCCGTGTGCGGTTGGTATAAATATTAAGTAAGTAATAAAGAGAGATCTCTCGCGATAAGGCCTTAATTTTAAGAGAACGTTAAATTCAATATTTTTCAGTGTAGATTTGCTTGTAGAGTCCATTTTGTGTAATAGTTCAGCATATATTTTTTCCATTAATAAATATTCCGCTTGCTACGGCTTTTCCCTCAAAACCGTGAGGGTTTTTACGCCGAAGCAAGTGTTGGTTATTTCCCGCGAATACTGTGTATTTATTTAATTGTAAACCTTTCACTCACTCATCCCTTTTCTCCCTTTGAATTCACCTTAAGTGAATTTTTCTTCGGATATTAAACAGAAACCTACCCCTATGGGGAACTATGATAATCAGTTTTGACTTCAGATCTTGCTCTGCAAGTCTTCAACAAATATTTAATTACAATCCACCTAATTAAAAATATTTATTCTAATGTAAAAAACGAATAATCGGAACGAAACATTTTGCTGTGTACAACATGAGGTACAAGGAGAAAAAAAAATCCCCATGGAATTTTTAATTAATGAGTACACGCGCAGTTCCTCATTTTTAAAAATATGCTTGTAATTTTTATTACGAAATTTTTTTATAAGTTTACGAACGACAATCTGCTCCATTGCATTCCCGTTGGGCATAAGAAAAATCTTGTAAAAATCTTGTAAAAACAAATTGATGTTGATAGATATCGTGGAATCTAAAATGTAAATAAAGCAATGTGTAAGTTTCGGCTGGAAGTTTCAAAATAACATTTGGGTACAATTATAAGGGCAATAAATTAATTTCATCTTGAATATCTATTTAATCCTGTAATGAAGTACGTCTTTTTACTTTTTCCAAAACTACCACTATGAACAACTTTTTTTTTTCGCTTCGCAGCTTTCCAACATTTAAACAACAACCACAAAAGCAAAAATATTTGTCTGAATATAAAAACCGAATAATCCGAAAGACCCATTCTGCCGTGTGCAGCTGGAGTAACAAAGGGAAAAAAGCAACCCTCGTGGAATCTTAAATTAATAAATACACGCGCAGTTACATTATACACGCTTTCCGAATACTCGAGAGTGGCGAATGTTAAGAGCGAGGAGACCACTAAAACCGAACGAGAGAAACCTTGCATCCCGTACATATGATATGTGTATACAATGCTACTAGTGCGGTCCATTTGCAAGAGTTTTCCGCCCTTTCGCGGCACATGCACCCACACACACACACACACACGTACACGCACGGAGCACCCATTAGCGAATCGTTTTATAATTAATCGAGCTTATCTCGTGTTCACTGTAGAACCGGATACTCTTATACATAAATATAATATGTATAACACAGCCTAGCGAAAATACTAAAAGCTCCGTTACTCTCATGTTGGGCAAGGGGCCAGCGGATTTACCCCCTCCTCCTGCCCCCCACGCCGAATGCACCTGCTTTACGCATCAGCCGAGCGAAAAAAAAGAAAAGAAAAAAATCACCGTCAATAACTCTGCTCTAGGGCCTTTTAGGGACCACGCCCAATGCGTAGACGCTGCAGATGTTTCGCATTATAAAATGAAACAAAAAAAAAAACAAAAAAAATCCACCTCTTGGATGAGAAAAGAGATTTTATAATGCCTTCCGCGTTGTGATCGAATTGCGGAAGAGCGATATCGCTAGTATAGTATACAAGACCGCCACTACCATTCTTCGTCTTTGCAGTCGGTGAAGGGGGAGACGTAGTAAGCGAGACGTTAAGGGGGGGGGGGGGGGGGGGGGAACAGCTGGAGAAGGGCGCGGGCCTCTGCCAGATTCCCCGTTTATCAATAACCGTGTAGCAGCTCGCATACACACCGAACATATTGCAGTTCGGTCAGATGGATGAGAGTCGTTTGCTGAGGTTACGCGAGCCGGATTGTTATGGATCGGTTGTTAAAGCTTGGAACGCGCCGGTCTGTGAGCTTCTCTGCTGCTCCTGCTCACGCTCCTCTGCTGTTGGGGGGTTGAAACGTCGGTGCTGTGGTGTGGCGAGCTTGGCTGACGTGGTGGTGGCAATGATCGTGGTGGTGGTGGTCGTAGAGTTGAACCGGCAGCACCCCGAGTGCCTCGAAACTTTTTCTTCCACATTCGCGCGTCCGGACTCGACCCCCTTCAGCCTCCCCGCAAGCACCGCCGCGGAATTGCCAATTGTGTGTGCTTGGGCCTGGCTACAGTTGGACCGGACGAGTCGAGAGAGAAACAGGAAGGAGCGGAGAAGGGGGAGGTGGGAATGGGAGGGAAACAAAAAAGTAAGAGAGAAGAAAAATTGAAGTTAAAGGGACGAGAAGAGGGAGAAATAGAGATAGATAGGCGTAGAGCTATAGCGTTTATGGGGTCAAATGGCACAGGGGTAAGATGGAGCACCGTGAGGCAAGTTTATTCTCGCGGGACCGTAGAATAAACTTGCATTGCTTAATGATTATGGATTGTTTCGGAGACGTTGTAGGGTTATTTGGTGGGGAGGGATAATTTGACTAGGGCGTTTATCATTCCTGAAGAATGGATGCAATGGGGAATGCTATGATCCTTATCGTTTTTTATTTTTTTATAAATATCTATGAGGGGTTCAGAAGTTTTGGCTTGTAGAAAGTTAAAAATTATGGAGAAGTGATCTACATGGTTCTGTTTTTCATATTTGTTTTAGATAAATGAGATAAATTGAAGCGGAATGTTGGTTGTCTAGCATGAAACAAATTTGAATTTTCCGTAGAATAATAAATGTTATTCTTTTACTCGAAAATATTTTTAATTCGGAACTCTAGGTGGAGGGAGAGTTTCGTGTGCTGGACTCGAGGCAAATTGTACTTGGGAGAGGGAATAAACCTCAGATATCAGTTTAAGTAACAATGCAGGATATTTAATTCATCATCGGTTTTGTTCTTTGAGGATGATGTAAGATGAATCACAGAATGAGTGCCTGAATCTTATCAAGAGAGATCTCGTTAAATTCGGCGAAAGTATGAATGATAGGATTGATGCAGGAGGATCCCGAGATATTAACAACAAAATATGACTCTAAGGTTACGTGAGAGGACTGGAGTCGTCACGCGGAGCGTTTACGCTCATATGCAAAATGACGTTACGAAAAGCGTACTCGCTCTGAGAGCACACTATTATTGTGTCGAATAAATGTTCGACTTTAAGCGGATTAACTCGTGAGAGTAATTAAAGGGACTCGAAAGTTCACGTGAGAGGACTGACGTCTTCGCGTGGAGCGTCTACGCTCATAAGCAAGTGATTTTAAGAAAAGCGTTCCTCTTTTGAACACTCGAAGGGATTAATTATTCCTCAGAACAGTATGCCACGATACCCAAGTTCATCATAGCAATTCCTATTGTTGAGATAATGACTCGTGAAAAATAATCAGCAAATGTTAATTTAATAGTTTGGTATGGCATGGAATAATAGCATCATAGAATTGATGAGAAATAGTGGAGGTACAGATTAGTATTTTGGAGATGTAATAGGATTAAATAAATCCTTTTCCATCTATGTCAGTATGACTCGATAAGTCTATGAATTACAGACGTGCAAAAACAGAAGAAATGATTCGAATTGCACCATTACATTTGGTATTGTAATTACGCGACTGATATTATATGATTCGATAAGCTCTAATTGTAGTGTGAATGTGTGTATCGGTGAGCGCGGTTACTGCCGGGTTATAGCAGCTGAAAGATTGGCGACGCGGGCAAGTGTTAGTGCGATACTAAGGCCTGCGCGCATATACGGGTGAGGAGCTTTTGTTTACCTCAGTTTTCCTACACGCGCTGCTGTAGGCAGCGTCTGGAAAATAACGTCGATCTCTCTCTCTTACAAGTGTTTGAGTATACGAGATACCTGATCACTTCCAAGAAAGCTTCCGAAGATGAGGAAAAGAAAAGGATATACCAGTGTCGTTGCAATAACAAGACCGGTATTTAAAATCGTGGAGTAGCAGATGAGAGGTAGGTATCGTTGAAATAATGAGGCCTACAGGAATGGTAGGTTAATGCGGTTTTCTGGGTGGTTTATCTGGACTATGTGTCAATGCAATATTGAGGCCTAGATAAACTATTGGTTTTATGAAAGTAGGTGTCGATGCAATATCGAGGCCCACAGGATTATTTAAAGGTGGATTTTTGAAGGACGATATTCTAACGAATATTGTTACGGAAGATAAATAAAGAGCTGAGCGTGCTCACGGGAAAAACCGAAAGTGTTCATGCAATACGAAGGCAATCGGGCGAGCTGGGCTGTGCTCAAGGAAACTCTCATAAGTATCAATGCGATATTGAGGCTTGTTTGAGTTGGAGATTATCTAAGTACTATAATAATAGGTCTTTCAGGTATGAAAGTTGAATAATTAATGGTGAATATGATAACGAGTGGCCGGCTTTTATATGATTTGTCCCACAACCAGAAAGGCTTCTTCGGTTGTCCATTCGATCGTTGATCGTTCGAATCCGCGAGCGAAGTTCATGAGGCTTAGCGTCGCGTAATTTGAATTCGCGAGAGAAGGCAGCGGGTCGTGTAATTTTTCTAAACCACTTCTCTCGACGTTTTGGAACATTCTGAGTAATCTGACATGAAAATCTCGAAATTATTTTTTTTTCATGAAAGCAAAGTTTCCTTTATGAGGAAGCAAAATGTGACAATAATTCCGTAACCCGTAATTAGTACTCCGAAGGTTAACAGTTGGAAATATTCGGGTAGTCCGTATTCACCGCTTGTTGCGTAGATAGAATAAGGGGAAACAGCCTGTGCACACACAGTGGTCCACGAGACGAAAGCGAGGACCGAGGGCGAGAGAAGAGCCCGCAAAAGAACGAAGAAAAAAACAACAAATCGGACCGATTAATTCGCCGCGGAGCGTTGATCCATCACCCCGACACTCGGTGTGGGTACTCCCCTTTAATTTATGACCGAGCGAGGAAATGATGATTTCGCTCTCGATTCTCCTCCGCTCACCCTCTTGTTCTCTTCTCTCAGTCGCTTTCTCTTCATCCCCTCCACGCCGCGGCCTTCAGCGCTCTCTATCTTCAACACGTGTGCACTACACGTATGATTAGATGTATATACACATATATCCGTTCTAATAGAACGTATTTGACGTTGGGGATGTCCCCACGAGTGTACCAGTAGCTCGAGGGTTTCTGTACCAGGCATTTCGCGCGAATTTCGCCACACAGTGAAAAAGTAAATTAAATTTATATGCTTCAGAAAGAAAACTGCAGATAAAATATCTGCAGAATATTTCTGTCAATTTTGAACACAAGCGATGAAAAAAGTTGTGTTGAAATGTTGAGTCCTACGCAAAATGTTGTCATTGTTTTATAAACAAAGTGGTACTTATTTTGACACAACATTTTGTATTTTTACACAAAGAATTGTTACTTTAATTTGTTACTGCCGACTTAACGCATAAAATTCTGTACATTCTATACACGTTTTTTCCTGATTTTGATCTTACACAAAAAATATTCACCTTTTGTTATAAACATATTCTGAACATTCTTTTATACTTAATCACTTTTTATAATCTACAAACATTCTATCTTATAACGTGTAAATGAAATATGTTTGAAACACACAAATACAATGCAAGAATTCGTAGAATAGTTGTCCTGCATTTATTCTCGTAAAATAAAAAATAATTGTTGTAATGTTAATAAAAGTCTTTTGCAATTGTTGTACATCACTACGAGTAGTGAGAAAAAAAGCCGATCATATTATTAGAAGTAGTAATTGTTTTTATTGGCAATGTTACTATCGTTTTTTTCACAGTGGTTTTGCCGAGGCGTACATAATTTATCGTAGCATTACCAACAGGCCGTCGACCGAGGTCCTTCAGTCTGAGTTTTTGTATTTGTTTATTTTCTATATTTTATCATTTTGTGTTTGTTTATTGTATGTATATAAATTCATATATATATATTAATTCAACATATTCCTTCATCGTTGATCATCCTTTCATATTATTAATTTTACTATAACTCCAAGAGCTAGAAAACTGTTATCAAAATTAATAAAAAATGTGCACTGTCTTCCATAAAATGAATTTTAACAGTAATCGAAAATTCATTTAGAATTCCATCTTTTCCTTCAAATAAAAAAAATCCTTGCCAAACCCTTATTTTGAGTACTAACTCAATGGTCGTTTTTATTCGTCAAAAAATAATTCAAGTAGTAACCTGAAATGCCTGACGTTGCATAAAAGGTTTGTTATAATAAAAAATTGTGCCTACGCATTGTAAAAAAAGGCCAGATGAGTTGCGTTGAAGAGAAATGCCTTATATAGGAGTGCTCCCAGCTAGACATTCTATATGGGTACGTACACCTATATGATGCATGTTTGGTATATGGGCAACATGTTTTGCTACTACGGGGCTTGACCACAGTAGAGTGGGCGAATCGAATAGCGCTAAACCTGGAGATGAGCACGGCAGAGAAGCAGAGAGAGAGAGAGAGAGAGAGAGAGAGAGAGAGAGAGAGTGGAGGGCCCGCAGCTAATCTGAAATGTTTCAGAGCGCTATCTCGCACTCACTTCGTAGTATTTCACCTCACATCTCTCTGATCTCACACTCCGCTTGCTCTCATCCCTTTAATTCGCTTCCCTCTTTCATCCAACAGCATCGTAACGGCGTTGTATCAGTCTTTCTCCCTCCTCTCTCGCTCTTACTCTTGCACAACATAGTAAATAGTGTGTAACTCTCTATTTCACTGTCTCTCGAGCCACTGCTCGGCTCTCCATTCTCGCCGGGAGCGGCAATAGCGAAACTGCTAGGACACAGCGCCAGCAGCGGCATCACCAGCAACTGCATAGAGGACGCTACAGCTCTCGCTAATCCCCTGCGCTCTGCCCTTTCGACGACGTTAATTTATCAGGTTATCTTTGTTCGTACTGCTGCTACTGCACTCTGTGCCCACTGGCTGAATTTCGCTGGTGAAAGTCACCCACGCACCATCAACGACTGGATTTCTCGACATTGACCATCCGGCGCTCTACGAAGTGTTAACTAAAGCGTACGCGAGCGTTTTAACCGCCAATGGCATTCACTCTGGCTACTTTCCGGCTTATCGAAAATAGCACGTGAAGGGGAATGGATTTAATCGGCTTGCGGGAATAAATATGAAGTTAATTTTAACGTCATTACATTTGTACCTTTATGTAACGTATGCTGATACAAATTGAAGATGAAATCTACTACAAGGTGGTGTCTATATAAGTGCACATTAATTGGTATAATAATTATACCAACTTAATCCATTTAATTACTGATAACCCGCGGAAAGAAAGTCAGGAGTTAAGACGGTTAGCGGTGATCAGCTGATCGATGCATTTTTCTTCGTCACGGATTTTATCGAAAATGATAACGATTCGCTTTTAACCAAATACGACACAGAGACTTTGGATATATAGGCAGTGGTTTCCAACTGAACTAGCAACAAACGTGGTCGCTCTGCTCGCACCTTTTTCCTCTCGTTCGTGTCTTCTCATGGTTATACATGAAATTTGCATGTTTATATCATTCGTCATTTTGTGTTACTTCATTTGTCCTTCGATGTTTCGATATAATCGACTTTTGATCTGCCATGTCTTTTCGTTACAAAGAAAAAATAATCAAAGGGAAGAAACATGAAAAAAGGAAAGAAAACTATTATCGAAAGGGAAATGTATTCTTTTTCGCAACTGCGAAAAAAACAGCCATTCACAAAGGGCGCAACGCGTGATGCTGCGTAGTATTTTTATAAGTTTGAAGTTGGCTTTCGTCAAAGCCATCGACGACCAATCAGGATGTGTGAAAAACTGTCTTCTGTTTTCGATATTTCGACTTTCGTCGAATGTCTTCTATGAAAACCTGTCTGCAGATATTAAAATATGACAAGGTCGTCGCCATTATTGCGTACTCTGTAACTTACTGCACAGTACTTGTGCTTAAGTTAATTTCAACATGATGAACTGAAATAATTTTTCGTTTTTTATTCACTCTTTACAATAATAGACGAATGATTATTACTTTTCGAGTACTCAATTTGTTCGTTAAAATTAGTTTTTCGGGCAGAAGATTCTGAATACTATAAACAATATTAGTATTTTTAACTTCCTCATAGCTTTGTTATCATGAAAAAACCTTTCGAGATTTATTTGTCAAACACTCAGAATTGTCCAAAACTTCGAGAACACCTGTTTAGAATAAGTATCTGTATGTCTGTTTTAGGATGTGGCAAAAAAAAATATTTTTTTTAAATTCCTTTTAAAATTCTGCAAAAGTGTGTACTTGGATCTCCAAATATACCTCCTGCGTGTGAAACTGCCGGCAGAATTTTTTTGAACATTGTTCTATCGATATGTACCTGAAAAAATAGATGCTGATTGAGCGACCTCTAAAAATGATTTGTCCGCGATTTTCTTTTACACAAAGTATTGTGAGGTATAAAACTAACGCGTAAACCGTGGCAACCTGAAGAAAATAAAGAAATGTAAAAAAAAACCGCGAAAAACTGATTTATTCGATGAACTAACACTCGAAGCATCGAAGCATAATTTGTCCTTACATACGATTCACTTGCAATTTAGTATTTAGTGATGTTTGAGGTTGCCAGTTATTTATCCAAACTTAAACTTCAGAAATTCAAAATAGGGGATCCAATATGGCGGACTAAACTGCTAAAAGTTGCGAAAATGTAGACTTTGAGTTCGGATACATAATTAGTAACCTCAATAACCCCTGAGTACGTAATTCAAGCTCTCAGGATAGTAGAGGAATCGACCGCCCGTCACACAACGATCCTAACCGACTCCAAATCTACTCTAGACGCCCTCACAAATGCTACATGTACGAATCGAGATATACAGAACATCCAAAATAAAATATGTGAATCACAAAAACAAGGTAGAGAAATTGTTCTTATGTGGATCCTATCGCATCAAGGGATCGAAGGTAATGAAAAGGCCGACGCAGCTGCAAAAAAAGCTACAACCCAAGGAACCAACAATGTAAAGGATATGGAAGTCTCGAGCCGTGGACGCAAAAAGACGATATTTCAAGCACTGCGTGCAAATTGGAACCTCACGTGGGCTAACGAACACCGCACGAAACTACAAACTATCAGAGAATCCACATTCGAACGAGCACCCGACCTCTCGACCCGCAAGGACCAGGCAGTATCCACAAGATTCCGAATCGGGCACACAAATCTGACCCACCGCCATCTCTTTAAGAGAACCCCGCAAACCATGTGCCAGCCATGCGAAAAACCAATGACGGTCCAACACCTTTTGATGGAATGTCAACGACACCGAGCCACCCGAGCATCTCTACGACTACCAAATTCGCTGAAAGAGTGCTTCGCAAATAAGACAAACACCAAGAAAATATTACGATTTTTTAAAATGATTGACATATATGAACTTATATATCCACCTCTGTTAATGTACTAAAGCAAAAATATGTAATTTAATACGATTTCCATCGCACAGTCGCTAAAATCATGCTATTAAGGTAGTCCTCCTGTACGGTCTGACGCCGTATAAGTTCGGGGGAGAGTAAAATAAAATTTACGAACAGTTCTCGATGAGATTTAAATCTGAAAAAAATCGAGCGTATAGAAAATGCTGAAAAGGTTATTTCGGCATGATGATAATCAAAAAATGTTATTGACTAATTACTTAATTAAATAATAGTGCAAAAAATTACCCGGCAACCTACCTTTTTTTGTTATGCAAAACATTTGTTTATTTTTCTAAATACATATGTATTTTTTCTGATTTTCAATTTTACACTTGGAAAAAACAGCCATTTTCAAACATCAGATAAAATTCTTAAAAAATCCATACGTATTTAGAAAAATTAACAAATCATGTTCATAAAAAAAGAAAGTTAGGTTGCCGGGCAATTTGTTAATAACATTTTGTTGCACAATTATTTATTTCAACAATTTGTTAATAACATTCTTCAATTATTATTATGCCAAATTAATTTCTTCAGCATCTTTCATATAGTTGATTTTTTTAAGATTTTCATTTCGAGAACAGTTCGTAATTCTGCCTCGATTTCGCTTGAACTTATGCCATGTCAGACAATACAGGAGGACTGACTTAGTGCGACTATGAATAGAGGATAAAAAAAAATGAGACAACAAGATCAAATTTCCTTCATGAAATCGGTCCTATCTAGCGATAATTAGTACATAATTATATTAATTAGTACATAATTAGTACATCTCGTCATAATATGCAACATGGTTCAAATTTGTCAAAATTTTAAGTTCTGGAAAAATGATGTTATGGCATTAACGTTAACGAAACATAAGATAGCGAAGTCAAACTTAAGACATGAAATCAATACTATTTGGCAATGATAGATCACAGTTCTGTCATAATTTGTTATGTCGTTTGAATTTCTCAGAAATTAAATCTGGTACAAAATAAAACTGCAAAGTTGAACTTTACAACATTCTTCCTCTTTATTTTTTGTTTCTTCTTACAAAGTTTCTTCTATAAGGAAGCCAAAATCGATTAATATACTTCCTCATAGCTTTGTAAAAAAAACTAAAAATGATGAGGGAACTATTTGCAAAGTTAAGCGTTGCATTATTATTTGCTGTTGTAGTAGCGTTTAGAATCTGTCGGGTTTGTCTTAAATACCTGTTTGAATAGATTTTTCGTCAATTTATTGAAATCGTGCCTTTTTCAGCAATGAAAAGCTAGAAAACTGAAGAACAAACTCTAGCTAGTGTTGCTAATAGACTACATAAAAATACTGCTTGTCCAAGTGAAACTTTGCATTTTGATGGAAAAATGTAAACAATTCTGATTTTTAGAAAAATACATATTTCGTACTGACGTATAATAAAAATTAAATTGAATTACGATCTTCTTACAGCTTCACCTCGTTACGTCAAACTATCTTGTCGAGATAGATTCTTCTATGAAGATCCAATTAAATTTTAAGGTTTTCAGAGATTCGCGTACAGAGAGGCACTTCGTTGCGATTACAGCAGTTCTTGCTTAAGTGGCCGGCCATTGGTACCGTTATACCTTGCCATGAAGTAGGTAAGAATAAATCAGTCTGGTATTACGAGATCGAACAGGAAATTTCAGTTCCAACCCCAAGCGCTCTAGCTTTTTTATTTCTTATATCCCGATTTCTCTTTCTCCGTCTTCCGGACCGTAAAAATAACATCGTTAATTGGGAAATCTGAGCAAACCTGAGAAGATTCGTTTCCGAGCGTGCCGAAGGTACTCATCGAAATGCGATCGGTCGTTTGCGAGGAGCTTTCACGCTCGGGCAGCGAGAGCGGGTAGCGTGACGGGTAAGAGGGTAACTTTTAACAGGAATTCTTTCACCCTCCGAATCCTGACTCGTCCGTTTTTACGCTCTCGCTTCTCGGCCACCTCTTCCCCCTCCGCGTGGCTAAATTCCTTTAAACACCGTTTTCTTATTCTTCGCGTGTTGGACGTTCGCTTTTCTCTTAAGGAAGTTGAGCGGCGCGTGATGCGATGCGCTTAGTCATCCAGAAACTGCGAGTGGAGAAACTGCACAAAGTATTAGCAGCCAAAAAGAGAGAAAGAGAAAGAAGAAAAAGCGACCAGACTTCTTTCATTTTCGTTACGCGCCTCAGCGACTCTTTTTCGAGAGTCCCTCGCACCATCGACTTTGCCTGCCGCAGTTTGCCCAAAGCTTTCCCCTTCAGAAAAAAAAAATGATAAATTGTTTCACAACCGAATTAAAAACCCGAGTCAGTGATTTTTCTTCGGCTACATTGCCTCGCCGCTATATCCCTCATTTATCCAACCCTCGGATCTCGATTCTCTCGTAATCTGCCATCACGATGTACTGCAAAAATTTTCCTAATAACGATTTGGCACAATGAGAAATATGTACAGGGGTTGTAAGTTCCTTTTTTGTACCCTGTTCAACGTAGTTAAACAGACGCCCACGCTACCTTCTTTTTCCTTTTTTTTAACAGCCTCGGGTCTTGTACGCGTAGCATCTTGTACGTTTTGATTGATTCCTACTGGTCCTATCACTTGAAGAACATTATTTTTGTGATTATTGTCTAATCGCAATGATAATATTGAGTCTAGATGTTTTATTGCTTTAGTCGCTTATGTATGATGTGGATGAGTTCGGCGAACGACAGCTTGCGATATTTTGATTTAATTTAACGTTTTGCTCTGATTAGGGCCTGTTCAGTAATGTTTTATTTCATGTGAGAGTTGAGTTTGTGACCTTTCGTATAAATATTTGGCTCTAGAGAAACCGTAAACCAAAACATCCTACACTCACATTACACCAAATCCTAGAAAGACTAGCTTGAGACAACGATCACATACAATAGACATATTTTATTACTCATAACCATATAAACCGCAAAAAACGTATATCTATCTTCGAAAAAAAAAAAACAACAACGACACTATAGACGCGGCTACTCATGGGCTGAAGGATTCCGGTCGATGGCCTGTTGCCATTATACGATTCTGCGACCAAGATATTAAATGTACAGTTTTGTTTTGTGAAATGTAATACAATATATATGTATGATGTCAATAAAACCATTTTACTACTACTACTACCCGTGTGGAAATTCAAACTCGCCAATAGCTAGAAAACGACAAGTTTTCATATTTGCTGTACAAGATCTAGGTGAGAAAACTAGATAGATCCGATCGCTATATGTAATTTCTCGCTGTCCAGCTCTTATATAAGAAAACTATCTAGAACCTGGATAAGAATCTACTAATACATCTAGTAAACTTGGCTACTGATTAGCCGGCACGGAAATAGCCTAACTCTATAGAATAAAACTGTCTAAGGAATATCTCAGGATTAATAAAAACAGAATTAATATACGTTCTTTTAGTGTGACTAATGACGTTTATTTCGATTAATGACACATAACAGAGAAAATATACTACGAACAATCGCTTTTTTTTTTAAGAAAAAGAATTCTTGCCATTAGGGAGTCTTTATGAATAAAAACATTCGAAACAAAAATAGGTAATAATGTCAATAAAATAAAATAGTCATTTTCGCTTCGTTCACATTTATGAGTGAATGCGCAATCTCGCCATAAAGAACACCGAGGAACTTGATATAAAACATAAATTTTCCCATTCAGCATTTAAAATGAATTTGTATTAAGAGGTCTGGCCACCCTGGCCGCTAGAAAAATGTTTTTTTTTTTTCAGTTTTTACATGACCGAGTAACAGGTGAGGAACGACCGCGAGTACCGCCTCCTCGGAAATGTGCATAAAAATTTGCCCTCATTTTTTTAAATTTTGAAGGGAAATTTGTTCACGTTATTCTTAAAGTCCTTTTTGACATCTGAATAGGTGAAAAAAAATACTAACTTACGTTTTAATATTGGAAGATATAGTGGAAAAATAGAAGAAATAATTAATGCATTATTTTCTTAATGCATTCAATTTTTCTTCAATGTTTTTTCACTATTTCTTCCAATATTAAAGCGAAAATTAGTATTTTTCTCAGCTATTCAAACGTTTACACCCTATTTTATAATCACTACACATTATTATTTTATCACAATTAAAAAACAAATTGTACTGCAAACTATATCTCATGAATTAATGGGGATTGAAAACTCTGATTTTATTATTATTTTAAACAGATTATGTCTAGTTTCTCCTCAGATAACTTGCGCCATGAAAGCTAGATAAATCCAAGACAGCCGTGTCATTTATACGTGTATGCTAGATAGATTATGTCTAGTTTCTCGTCAAATAACCTGCGCAATGAAAACTAGTTAGAATCTAGATAGCCCTGCCATCTATAAGTGTATTCTAGCTAGATTATATCTAGCCCCTTTACAGAAAACCTTAATAAGAGAAACTAGCTAGACGCTAGGTTCAAACCAGTTTATCTCAAACAGATTTCCACACGGGTATTTGGCTCTATAAAATGTCCGTTGACAAAATAAGTTTTGTATATTTTTTTGGAGTTGGTGAGGTCACGTTTTAAAATGTGACCTCATACAGACCGGACTCTCCGGTCTCAAAAAGAAAAGCAAAGCACAAGAGATAAGGAAAAGTATTGTAATAATCGAAGAAAAAACAATTTAACAGACTTAACCTAAAAAACCGAAGGGCCTGGTCACCAATTCCAAAAAATATACAAAATTCGTTTTGTCAACAAACATTTTAGAAAGCCAAATATTTATATGATATGTCACAAATTCAACTCTGGAAATAAAACATTTCTCAAGAACTCCTCATCAGGGCGAAACGTAAAATGAAATCAAAATATCACAAGCCGTCATTTGCCGAAGCAGATCATCCACATTAAGTCTGTAGAGACAAAAAAAATTCATTTAGAGAATTATTTTTTAAACTAAAGTGTGAACCATTATTTATGATTATAATAATAACGTTACCGATAACAGAGAATTTTTATTTTCGTAATAAAAAATACTGTCATTATTTTTAAATGTTCGCATCTCTATGTTAATACACTTATTGATTTTAGAACATCTGAGAATCCGGCAATACACGGAGAGAAATAATTGGTCGTCATAGCCAAGCGCGTGGTTAAGTACGCTCCAAGCAACTAAATTGGTTGGAAGAACCAACTATTGGGGATGGGTATCAAAATAGTGAATGACCGAAATAGCGAATGGCTAAAATGGCGAATTTAAAAATAAGCAACGTCTGAATGTAGAATGTCCATAATTATGGAATTCGCTTTTTCCGCCATTCACCATTTTATCATCCACTATTTTTAATGCATTTTAATAAGATGGAGGTCAAAATAGCGAATGGCTGAAATAGCGAATTCCATAATAATTACCATTCTAGATTCAGACGTTCCTAATTTCGAAATTCGCTTTTTTAACCATTCACTATTTTGGTCATTTGCTATATTCACCGCTACGCGTATAGAGTGATGAGAGTCAAAATGACGGAATCCTAAATGAATAAGAAAATGACATTTTAGCTGGATTAAATGTTTGCATTGCTCTGATCTTCTGATTGCCACATTGGCGTAAAAAGTGCGGAGCGTTCCAGAAAATTGAATATGTCATGGGTAACACATTACACGTCTCGTTAATCGTAGAAGAGAAAGGTGTACAGACTATGGAAGTTCTTTTTGTCTTAATGTTCAGCATCGTAGAACAGACACCCACGTCACAATTTTTTTTATCTCGGGAAGGTTTTTTCTTTTGCATTTTTTTTCACAGCCTCGGGCCTTTGGAAGGAAACGCTCGGGAAGAGAAAAGGTTGTAAGAGGACGAGGGGAAACCGGAGAACGCCTTTACCCTCTTGCTGTCTTCTGTTCCGGAGCAGAAGCCTGACAGGTAACTCCCTGACAGCGCCCGTCTGCTTTTGAAGGAACTTGTGGCAGTGAATATACTTTACTGTGCGTTGTAAGTATGCTAGAGCCACCTGGCGTTACCATAGCCTTCGACTTGGCGAACTTTCCTCGAGCTTACGCGCCGGGGCAACTCTAACTACTCCGGGGGAAAGGAAATCCATTTCGGCGTCGTTCACAACCCGACGGATTTTCGCACCGTGTAAAATACGCTTGGTGAGGCGTAGCTGCAACGTCAAGCTCATCTGCTTTCCGGAATGTCGGTCAGTTTAGCAGCAAACTGCGCGGAAGTAGCAAATTAATTGGAAGGGTTAACAAAAGTTTCATAAGGTCATTGCAAGGAAAATAATTTTTTGTAATTTTAGCCCCTTGAGCTCGTGAAAACAGCTACAAGTTGCAAAAGAATAATTCGTAATGTACCGGAATGAATAGTTTTTGTCAGAAACTTTAATTGCTACTCGCAAATTCAATAGGACTTTAATAAAAAGTTAAAATTTAGGTTTACTTTACGGTCTAAACTTAAATACGAACATTGGGCTTGGTAATTGTGCATGTGGATGATTAAACGTACTGTAGATAATTATATAACATATTCGAGACTCAACGAGAATCTGCGGGTTTTATGAAATAATTTTTCTTTCCGGACCGTGCAAAGTTCATAAGTTATCGCAGTTTGAAATATTTAAAAAATACATATATCAGTTTTATCGTGTCAGGACACTCATTATCGGCAATGTCATTTGTTTCATCGTATTCTGCGTACAGATCAATATTTTAAATAAAGGCGGATTTATTGAGATCGCAATCTTCGGAATGTTATAGCAATTTTACGTCGACTTTTTTTTATTTGAGAAGAAATTAAGCTAAAGGTGGAAGTAAAAAGTTAAATTCGATAAAAGAGGGATACAACTCCATTTATCTTTTTATTTAGCATTCGACGAGGAGGCTCCAAAATATATGTTACCTATTTCCATACTTTAAAGTTTTAATATTTTTCATTCGTTTCCTTTATGTTTTTGATTTTTTTAAGGGTTTTTTTTTCACACGCTATATAAGACCAAAATGACATACAATCATTTACATATATCAGTTGGAGGACTTCACTGTGAGACTTTTTGAACATCTTTTTTTTGTTTCGGAAAGTTAATTTCCTCGGTCGATGCGGAATATCGCTTTATGATTAATATTTCCTTCCACACGGGTATGAAGCTGCGGAATTTTTTATTTAATCCCTGAAATTCGCAGCCGCGAATCTCTGTTCAAGTATTTCCTTTACATTGTTGTGTATTTTAAATAGTTTATTTTCAGAATTGATTTGCCAACTCACGACGGGTTCTCAATAGTGTATTGATTTATCAAATAAATTTGACGCGTTTCTGCTCGGGTCGAGAAATTTGCAGTGCTTTTCTGGAGAGCAATCCAGCTTTATATCATTTTTACATAACATTGTAGTGAAACAAATAAGAAAAAAAAATTTAATTAAAAATCATGTCAGGACATGATAAAACCGATATATGTATTTTTAGAAAAATATTTCAAACTGCGATAACTTATGAACTTTGCATCGTCTCAAAAAAAAAAAAAAAAAAAAAAAAATTGAGGGTTTTCATACACAATTGGCAACAATTTTTTCGATGCCACTTTGCGAAGTCCTTTTCGTGGAAAAAAAATTTTTCACTCTTGTCGTAGTAAAATATAGTTTGAAATTATACAATTAATTCTCAATTAATTATTTTCTTGTGGGCCACAAAAAACGCACATTTTCGTTTTTTTAGATGTCGATACGATTAATCGTTCCCGCCATATCATAGGTTAAATGAAAAATGATAAATATGACATATTTCGCTAGAAAAAATTTCAAAAAAATTGAAATTTGGTGTACTACTGAACCTGATTTTTTTTGGGTGGCTGAATTCATGTGGAATATCTCATATAAGCCCTTAAAAATTGTTACAAAGTTTGACTATCATAGACCGAAGATCAGTATTGAATTTCAACAAAATCTATCCAGTCGTTCGGATTTTTGGCGGTTTCCATTTTTTTTCAATTGTCTATGTGCGCTTCAGCTCCGACAATTGAGATATTGGGCTAAGAATTAGTACAAAGTTAAATTAATAATACTAATTACATAAGTAATAATAATAAATTAACTAGTCTAAACACTTAAATAGTCCAATCACAAAATGAAGCTTTTCGGGGAAGCTAAATGTGATAAACGTACTGTCCCACAAACTGAGCGGCGCTGACTGTGATAAAAAAAAGAGTGAAAGCCTTATGACAATGTAATTGTCAGCTTTCATTTTTTTCAAATTTTGTGAAGTGCGTTGGCATGGAAGTCATGGAAAAAGTGAGTAGTGCACTGGCATGCACTACTTGCTTTTCAGTAGCCGAGCAACTTTTCCGGTGTACCTGGTTACGTTATCTTAGACCCGAAGGACGGCAGAGTCATTGCGTTGGAGAAACGAGCGACCACAGGAGCAATGGGGGTATCCGTTTGATCTCTCGATCCTCCGACGAGTATTACATAGATGCCACGAGGGAGCCTTTGACCGGCAGCAGAGAAAGGAGCTAAGACGGTCCGGCAAACCAAAGCGCTCATCTCCGGGACGTCTCTTAGTCGAGATCAGCCGAGTCTGAGAAGCGAAACTCTGGAGGAACCGCACAAATAACTGAGGCAGTCAAAGTATCAGCGTTGCTATGGCACTAGAGGTAAAATTCAATTTTGACATTACATCTGATAAACATAATACATATCTTGCTGATTAAACTCTTGGTTATTATTTTTCCACTAGTAATTCATTTTGGGAAGTTGCAGTATCTGTGAAATAAATAATAAAAACGCTGCAAAGCTGAACTTTATAAATCTGAACTGGCAAAAAGCCAAAAGCGACTGACATACTCCTTTGAGAGGTAGAGGTCCTTTGTAAAAAAAAACCGAAAATAATGGAGAGCAATTTGCGAAGTTCAGCTTTGCAGCTTCATTGCTATGGAAGTTAAATTTCTGAAAAATTTAAACTACACAACAAGTTATGACAAAATTATGTACCTATTATTGATGAATACTACTGATTTCGTGTATTAAATTTTAGTACGCTATCTTATGTTTTGCTAAAGTTAATGCAATAACATCATTTTTTCTGAAATTTGAAGTTCTAAGAAATTTGAATCACATCGCAGATTATAACGAAACCAGGTACTAATTATTGCTAAATAGTATCGATTTCGTGCATAAAATTTGAATAGGCTATCTTGTGTTTTGCTAAGTTAATGCAATATCATCATTTTTTCTGAAATTTAAAATTCTAAGAAATTTGAACCACATTGCAGACTATAACTAAACCATGTACTAATTATTGCTAAATAGTATCGATTTCATTTATGAAATTTGGTTATCTTATGTTTCACCGAAATTAGGCAAAAAACCCGAAATTTTTGGAAATTACAAAACTCTATCAAATTTGAACCGCTTTTCCGATATCGGACAACTTTAATTCCAATCAACATAAACATTGCCTGCTCGTATGAAGGATTATTTAGCAAAATATCACAATTTTCACGGATGCTAGAGCGTGCACATTCTTTTTTAAATGAATTCAAAAAGCTATAAAATAAAAAATAAAAAATTGTACGAGTTAAAGATGAACTGCTGCACCATTCGTTTACCAAATTTCAGCTCAATCGGTTTAACGGTTTTAGAGTTGCAGGTGATTGAAATTTCGAAGCCATGCACACACCCACATACATACGGTCATTTTTTCTAAACCACTTTTCTCAATTGTACTCCATATTGTGGAGCATATACTGAGTTTCATGATAGGTAAATATCGAAACCAAAATTTTTCATGGAAACAAAGCTTTCTTCTATGAGGAAGAAATATAAAAAAAAGATTAAAATAAAAAATAAACTATTACAAAATGACAAATTTTCAGAGTCACATGTATCTTTTTAAAAATTGTCTCATAATGATAATAGTATTCTGACGGATTATTATTTATTTTTATTTATGTGATTAAGAAAATAATATAATTTTCCAAAAATGTTCGCATTTTCAAAGTAATAGACTTATCTCAATTCTAGGGCATCGCAGCATCACAAGAGAAAGTGATGAAAGGACATTTTAGCCAGATTGAATGTTCCATTTTCCCTTGGATTTCTATTTTCGACTCGGTAAAATAAGTACAGAGAATGCCAGCGAATTGAATGTGTTACGAGCGCAGTAATACACTACAGAGTGTTATATCTCGTTAATTGTGTAGCGGAGGGAGTAAAACAGACGTGAAGCAATCCATCGCGATTCATTTGACTCGATGCAGTATATTGGACGATGAAAAAGTGATGAGTTCTGTAGCCGGAAGTGATGAGAAAGAAGATTGGTTATATCGATTTGGTTGCAACGTTGGTTACTCTCCGGGGATGTAGGTCAGCCAATGCACAGCCTGAGGCCTTTCGGACTCGGTCCCTTCAGTTCTGGCTGTGGTTACAAAATTACGGCCATACAGACGTATACTTCCGTGGCCTCCTATCGACTCTACCTAATTCCCCGTGAATCGTCGAGGCAAACTGCAAACTGCAACCGTACAGCGGTGGAGTTCGATCCTGTAGAAAAGGAGGTGGTATGCCTCGTTGGGGGTGAGCTACTAGGGTTTAGGGTATCGGAAACTTCGTTTGATCTCGGTGCAAGAGCAGGATCGTGGTTGAAGCTTCAAGTGCTACTGTAGCTGGCCCTTTCCTTTGCGCGGACCTTCGGCTTAATTGTAAGATGTCCAGAAAGGGATGAAGTTGACGATGGGAAGGTCCTGCCATTTCCCTCACGAGCTGTTACACCGCTCGGCTTCTGGTCCGCGATTTTCTCGACCTCGGTTATGGCTCTCAAAGGAAGAAACCATAAACTCACCCTATCGCCTCTCCGCATTCACGATATAGGCAGAGTTGGATGACATTCATTGTAGCGTTCGTTGTTTATTTAATTGATTATATATTGAACATTCGTTAAGCAAGTTGCACCGGATATTCGAGGAATATTGGAGAAATGTCTATAGGGTTTTACCGCCATCAAAACGTTCTGAGGTATTATTGTAATTACGAGAAGTGAGTAACTTCAGGAATAGTTTGGAAAAGTTTCATTAAACGGTAGCGTTTGTTTTTTGTTTCAATGATATTTAATTTTAAATGTGTTTAGTATAAATGGTATTTTAGTAGCAGTTGCAGAAAATATTGATTGGTAGTTTATTCGCTATGATATACAGAAAGGTTTTGAAGACATGGCATAAAAAAATAGTGCAATACATTAAGCTCCAATAATTCTGGAACTGTTAGGAATATCGGACGGAAATTCATGTAAGTAGAGAAGTTACTATCCGATTATTATCGATTTTCCGCGCTAGCGTAGTTACGAACAAGGTCATTTGGTAATAACTTTAGCTCGAATCGACAATGGGACTTTAAAGTTATGAAACTTATTATTTAAATCAAGAGTGCTAAGGCGGAACTTGCACATTACTTTCTTATTTTCTACCTTCCAACAAGTCTTTAATGAGGAAGCCAAAATTGGTGTGCGAAATATGACTTTTATCTTTATTTTTTAAAAACAGCTTCATATACTAAAGACTGAAATAATTTTTCAATTTACAAAATATTAATTGGACAACTGTATTTGTACTCTAATGAAAGCATTTTGACAGTATCCCACAGAAAATATTATACACCGAAAAAAACGATTGGAAATACCAACCGCACTGGGTGAAAAATCTGGTAATTTAAAAAATAATATAGTTGGACTGATGATAATCTAACTATAAACTATAATTCCCAGGAGGAACGTCTATATTTTATGATTATAGCCAATATAAGAAAAAAGTTGGATCAACGACTAATATAACTCCCAGGAGGAACCCTTATATTTCATGGTTAAAGCAAATATAATTATAGTAGCAATTATCAATATGATAACAGTTTCAAAAACTATGCTAATAGTTTCAAATATGCCGTTTTGTCGCGTATACGATTTCAAAGTTTGTTTTCAATAACCTTACAAGTATCGTTTATTGAACCATATGATCATCGGTCGACCACAAAACATTGCAAGCCTTCTTATATTCGTTTTACCATGTAAGATCGTTAAATATACTTTTCTCTCAGTGCGAATCTGCGGTTACGGGTAGCGGAGGAAATATTTGGTTGTTTGGAAGAAATATTCGTTGCAATCAACCAAATATTCCTTTCGAAAGCGTAGTGAAAGAAATCTTTAGTTGATTGAAAGGAATATTTCTTCTAAACAACCAAATATTTCTTTCCCTACCCGTAACCGCAGATTCGGTTGGTATTACCAATTCTTTTTTTTGGTGTAGTAATATGAAATGTTTCTGTCAATAGAATCTAAAATATCGCGGCAACATTTTTAAACTGAATAAATGCATCATTTGTTGTTTCGAAATTTTTATATATTACTGCACCCAAAGAAATGTTACGGTCGTTTCATATTTCGATTCACCATTGTTACAGTTTTGTTCCGCTCACTGTGACTCAAATCGTTATCCAAACTAGAATGTATATTTGAAGTTTTCTAAAACCGCTACTCAGAGTCATAATAAATTTCTTGATAGAGATTTTTGTCTCCGTGTACAACTTCTCATTTTACAATAAATTAATATTTTCGATCATAATGTATTATAACACATAATTTAATTGAATCAAATAATACCCTAAACTTTTAACTTATTCAGCTGCTTAAATCAAATAGTGCTATAAATAAACAAAGAAAGTCAAATTCCAAAGTAGCGCGGAGTGCGCTCATTTCTGGTCCCTTTCCGAGACTGTTACCTCGTCTTCCTCTTCCTCTTCCTCCAGCTTTTGCTTCGCCTCTCTCCAGCTAACCGCCAATTTCATCAGTTATAGTTAGAAGTTGTCCCAGGCAAAGTTTATCGAAGTGCTCTTTCCTCTCACGAAAGCATACACGTCCTCAATGGAATGGGGCGAAGGTGGGTGAGGAGGGGGGCGGGTAGGAAGGCAAGCATCTCTGTGAGATCTTTCTCGCTCACGATGAACCTTCGATCAAGACGTCTTGGAGTTCCGGCCAAACTCGCGCCCTCTTCTATTACTCAATGGAAGAAAGCCACCCCCTGGGGGAAGGGGAGGGGGTTGTTCCCACCGCAGTGGCATATTGTCGTTCCACCCTCTCACGCTACCCTTCGCAAACTCTACTGTATATAACAGAACGTTATATTCCACGTGGATTAATGATCGGAGTGGGATAGAAAGAGAGGAGCAAGGGGGTGGGGGGTGGGCAGAGTCCCGCTTGCGTCATTTATCTTACAGACTCGTGTGGAACACTCGGGAACAGTGTGCTGCGGTTCTGTTACAGCAATGACTGTCCCCCTATCCGCTTTTCCTTCGGGTAATTTTCATCGTTACCCCGAATTATTATTAATAAGGGGGTGGTCATGTACAACGAGGAATTTTGATTTTCTCTCATATGAAATTTCGTAACACCTTAATCTCAATCTTCGTGGCATGAATATTGCATTGTTACTGAGAGCATGATATATGCTTGTGTAAGTATTCTCTTTAAGCCCCCTCGCCCCTCCCCCCGCGGGAACGCTGAGGATTCATTTATAATCATGTCTCACACATACCTTTCAATTTATAGTTGACGAAAAAAAAATTGTGCTTGAGCGGTAGGGGTTTGTCCATTTTTGTATATATTCGAAGGGGTTCATTGAAACTTTTTTTTTTTCTACACAACTATTCTGCACGAATAGCAGAATTAAATCTTAGTTTTATTTTCGATAAGTTATTGTCTTCATATTAACTTTCAGTATTGGATTAAATTTTTCTGTTCTGCATGTTACATTCGACGATTAACACCATTCCTCATCTGACTGCTAGTTCTCAATAGTTTGAAGGGTTCAGAGAAACATATTGGAAATTAATCCGTTTTCTAAATAGGTTATTTTAAGGTCTGGTAAATCTCACTTTTTTTTGTCTTTATAGGATTTGTTTTTAATGGAAGAATAAAATTCAATGGCTTTGTTTTTTAAAATGTTATTATTGACATCTCAAGATTATGCAAAAAAAATTACAATGTTTAACTTAATCGTTAAACATTGTAAAATTAAGTAAAATATCAATATATTAATGGTCAAAGTAGACGCCTCAAAAAAAAAAAGGTACGCGGCTGGCCCCGATGATTCCGGCTCTTAAGGACATCTGAAATAAAAAAATCGTATTGATTATCAATCTATAGAACTGTCATTTTCATTAGAACTAGGATTATCATATTTGATCAGAAAATAACAAAATAGCGGTCTTCAAAAAAAGAAAAGTGATTTTTGCGAGTCAAAAATCGGACTACAAAATTAAAAGTTAGGGATGAAAAAAAAAGAGAATGGTCTCGATGAAAACGACAATTCCATAAATTAATCATCCATTCGATTTTTTTATTTCAGAAGAGCTCAAATCACCAGGGCCAGCCACGTACCTTTTTTTAAGGACTCTAATTTGACCAATAATAATAATAAAACGTTACAAAATTAAGTCAGGCATTTTCTTTTACTTAAGATGGCAATAATAATATACTAAACAAAAAAACCATTGAATTTTTTTTTCTTAAAAAAAATAGACGCGAAAAACGTGCAAGTTACCGGACTACTAACTTAATACAACAAAGATATTGTTGTCACACAATAAAAGTGTTCACAAACTGAACACTGAACAGAAATAAAATTTCTGAAGAGGCCCTGATCAGGGCGAAACGTAAAATGGACTAACAACAACCAATAATAAGCCGTCTTTCGCCGAAGCACTTCCTCAACTTTCCTTTTTACATACGGCTGAAGCATCATACAACAAACTTAATACTCTTCGGTTGTATCATGCTCAATGAAGCCAACGCACGAATTCACACATACATCATGTTTCATATTTTCGTTGGCATGATAAAAAATCCATTAACAGACAAATTCTACATCATACAGAATAGTTAATACGCTTCAACAACAAAAAACAGAAGCATACAATAATAACTTGTGTAAATGCCTTAAACGTTCCACCGTTTCGTAAAAAAAAAACGCCATGAACGTTTCGTTGAAGACTAGAAAAAAAACTGTCGCCTGGAAATATTAGCCGATTTTCGTTTGTCAATATTGTATCTCTATGTAGGCGTATTTCACAATTCTCTAAAAGGACCTCAAAGAATTCATTTCGTGTAAATTCGTTGTCGGAACTATCTCTTACTGTGATTTAATACCGAATTAAACTATTAATCGGTGTTCAACTTATTATAATTTCACTTCTTGAGAAAAGAGCCACATAAACTTATTCGTTCTAATCGGTAATTATTCTTATACAATGTTACTCGAATTTTTTACAGAAAATGAAAAATGTGACGGGTAATGACTCTACGAACTCAAAATATAGTTAATATAATTTAGAAACAATAATATCGAAATTTATCATGCGAATTTATAAACTTGACATTCTCGAAAGTGATAATTGAATACACTTTGACTCAGACAAAAGCGGTTTTGCGTCGAACGTTCGCTTACATCTGGTCACATCTAATTCGAGATAAGAGTAACATGCTCACATGTAATTTTATTATTTCACTTGACTAAATTGGCAGGATAACGATGCAACCAATCTGACATTTATTTTCCACACAGCAATATGAGTTTATTCCCCAGAACTCTGCGAGAAATATAATTGACTCTCGGACATCAATTTCATTTCATTCAATCCGCGATGAATCTACCTTCATGTGCATCTAATTTACTTGGCTCAATTAGCTTGTGCTGATGTTCCTGAATCATATAACGGTGGATGTCGGATTCACCAACGAAATCGAGTGACATACGGTCACAGGATAACCGCTTAATTTTCAGATATGTTTGGCAATTGCAATTAGGTACATTATAATTATCATACCTTACCACAAGACGATTTTTTTCTTATTTTTCTGAAGGTCTATATCAATGCTACTCGATTACGCAGTGACGCGATAATCGGAGTTACACGTGGAAACGTTGATAGTTTCCGCATTTGAACCAGGATAACACAGCTGATTGGTGCGTTATAAAATTGAATTATTTATTGCTTCCTTATAAAGAAAGCTTTATTTTCATGAAATTTTTTTTGCCCTTGTCTTTTTCTCTTGTTAGTATATTTAGAATGCTCTAAGGCAGCGAGAAAAGTGGTTTAGAAAAACTGTCCGTGTGAGGATGTATGTACGCGCGCGCGCGCGCGCGCGCGTGTGTGTGTGTGTGTGTGTGTGTGTGTGTGTGTGTGCGTGCGTGCAAGGTTTCGAAATTTCAATCACCTGTAACTCGAGAAACGTTCAACCAATTGAGCCAAAATTTGGAACACAAGTGGAGCAGCAGTCCATCTTTGATTGATACCATTTAAAACAAAAATGTATGCAGAAGTTTCCATTTTATAGCTTTCTGAATTCATTGAAAAAAAGTGCGTGCGCGCTCTAGCTTTAAAAATGGCGATAGGTCGCTGAATAATTCTTCGTACAAAAATTTACGTTTTTGCCCTAACTTTGACAAAACATTATGTAATGAACTCGAATTTTATACATGAAATCGGTACTATTTAGCGATGATTAGTACATATTTTGGTCATAATCTGGAATATGGTTAAAAATTCTTTGAATTTTAGCTTACAGACAACGTGATTTTATCACATTAACTTTAGCAAAACATAAGGTTGCAAACTTAAATTTTATTTATACCACAGTGTGCGTGAAGTGCCTACTTAACGCACACTTCGCTTCGCTTGCGTGCGTGAAACAGGCATTTCTCGCACTAGAGGCGTAAAATTGTATACGATACTCGTGCGAGAAATTTTTTCTGATCTCGTGTGACTACAACACTCGCGTTCAGCTCGTGCTGCAAACTCACACTCGTCGCGAAAAAGTTTCATCGCACTAGTATCGTAATGTACTCTTATAAAATTAGCAATAATAGGCACATAGTTTCGTTATAATTTGTTGTGGTTTATGGTAATGTGGTTCAAATTAAAAAAAAATTTAACTTTGATAAAAAATAACGTTGCAGAGTTGAACTTTGCAAATTGCTTCCTCATTATTTTTCGTTTTCTTCTACAAAGCATAGTACAGAGGAAGTTGTGAAAAACATAGAGAAGTATAAGCTTTGTAAAAAAATTACGCTGCAAAGTTTAACTTTGCGAATTGCTTCTTCATAATTTTTGTTTTTTTTCCACGCACACACACATATATACATACGAACATTTTTTTAAACCACTTTTCGCGATTCTTTGGACCATTCTATGTCTTCCAACATGAAAACCTGAAAAAAAAATTTCGTGAATACAAAGCTTCCCTTATGAGGTAACAAAAAAAACCTAAAAATAATGAGGAAGCAATTTGCACCGTTTACCTTCGCAGCTTTTTCCAAATAGATTGTCTCATAAATCTGGAAATACAAAATTGAAATTCGCGTCATTCATCCCGTGTAAATTACTATCACATTCGCAGTCGAGTCAAGCGAACGTAAAAGATTTCCGAGATACGCCAATATATTTAATAGAGAATTAATTAAACTAACATCCATCACTACAGTGATTAGCTGTCCAGGTAAGTACTCCTTGAATAAAAGTAAACTTCACACCTCACTTACGTTAAATCATCAATATGTCTATATCCATCTTATGTTCCTGTCCGCTCTCATCAACCATGACTTTACATTGAATAAATAATCCATATCGAGAAATAGAAGCGAGAGAAGTAATCACAGTTCGCTGTTGAAAGCACAGCGGAAGGCTCGAGGATTCGCTCACACGTCCGTCACTCGTCACGAGAAATGCATCAAGCATTGAGTCGGATGAGGAGAAGCCCCCTTCCTACCCCCTTCACCCTCCCCCGCGCTGCTTGCCGCAGCGCTGTATACAGCGATCTGGCTGGCTATCACACGTCGAAATTACATATATCCATGCTGGATCACCCGAGAGAGATGCTATAGGGTCGTTCACTCACGAATAGTGCTATACATAACGTGAGCGCACTTCGTCTCTGCGTGGGACTTGCGGAACAGAATGCAATGGGGGTAGTTACGTCACTGTAGGTGTGTGCGCGTAGAGCCCGTACGGGGTTACCGTTTATATGTATATCTATAGATATTTGTGTATATGAGGCATTCCACACGGTTTCGAATGGTCGAAAAGTTGTCCACTCTCAAAAAAATTGAAATTTTTTCAAATTATTCCATTGTTTGAAAAAGAAAAGTGTACATTTTTTCAAAATTTTTGGATCGCATTTTTTCGAGTTTTTCAACATTTCCAAATTCCGTTATATTTTTCTGGAAAAATAAATAATTTGAAACGATCTCTTTATGCTTTACTTTTTTCCTAGTTCTTACATTGCGATTAATGTTAACAACAATAAGAAAAAATATAACGTTAGGACAGAAAATTATTAATTTAATGATAGAATTTTTTGAACGAGTGATTATATATAGTATAGTATTCGAACAAGTTCAATGGAGTTCCATCTACGTTACCGATGAATTATGCTCCAATAAGCTCCAAAATATTAATATTATAATTGTAGATGGTCTCTTGTCTAAAAATTTGGGAGAAAATAATTTTGAATGTTAATTGATTTTTCTAGAAAATAAAATCATAATAATAAAACAAAGCATAACTTTGAAACTACTGGTCGAGCAATCTTTAAAAAAATACGTGTTATTGTACACACTTCAGAGATATTTTCCGTAATTTTTTTAGATAAATCGAAAGTGACATACCGACGGAAAAAAATTATTTTCGTATATTTTTCAATAAAAATTGTCATTTTTTAAACTCGAAAAAATCAAACAAAATTTTTTTCACAAAATGTATGCAAAACTTTTTTGTCTGAAACATTTTTCTGTTTAATCGTATTCTTACAAGATATAACGTTATTTACAGAATTTTGAAATTTTGAAAAACTCGAAAAAATACGATCAACAAATTTTGAAAAAATGTACACTTCTCTTTTTCAAACGATGGAACAATTTGAAAAAATTTCAATTTTTTTGAGAGTGGACAACTTTTCGACCGTCCGAAACCGTATGGAATGCCTCATATATATGTACATATATATATATAAATATGGACATATATATAGCAGTATAGAGTGTACAGTATAGACGCCATAGGGTCGACGGGGATGTCGGCGAGTGAGGTTATTGATAAACGGGCGGGGGCCTGCTCTACCGCCCATGGTGAAACGCATAAAACAAGGTGGCCACCTAACTTCACCCCCTGCACTCATTCCCCGTCTCTGTCCCTCTCCGCCGCTTTCAGCATCGCTCCATCAGCCAAGCTGTGAGTCGGCGCCCACACGGGGTGTACTCCTGCTGCGTTTTCCCGTGCACTCTATATATACCGGGACGAATCTTTAAGGGATTTTCAGGCAAACAGGGTCATTGGGTAATAAGGGTCGCCATTATTGAACAATGATGCTGGCACTTTCTTATTTGATACTTTATTAAATTTGCGGTGTCGTAGAGGAGCTTCAGAGACTTTTTTTTGTCGAATCAAGGATTTTTTATACGAGACTCATTCGTTTCTTCCTGATAAACCTATTGAGATAATTTTATGCAATTTTATTATTATATGTTTTCAATCAAGAACGTTGTCATACTGATAATATGTTTTGACATAAAATTGTTTAATATGACAAAAAACTATGGACGGCATTCCACGGTACTTCAGCCATCCAACGGTTAGAATTTTCCAATCACTATGAAAAAGAGTCAGTTTGAAGTACTAACACGATAAACATATTTGGAAAATTTCGTGTATTTTATTCTCTTTTCGAAAAAAATGACATACATTTATCGCAAATACTGTTCAAAATACTGTTTCAAAGGTCTTCAGCGATTACTTTGTGACACAATAAAACCCATTCGTTTTTTTTTTTTTTTCATTCTTTTTCGTTTGTCACGTTGAGAACGAATTTTCAGATAAATGAACGGATGAAAAATTGAACTATTCTCAATATATGATCAAATTTATTTTATATATTTGTTTAAAAATCATATCTTAAGAAAAATTGAGTCTAGCAGCGGTTCATTTAGTTAAATATTTATTCTCAACTTTAACGAAATAATAAAAAAAGGAAAAATATGGACTGGGTTTCGTTGTGTCCATGCACACAAAATCGTTAAAAACATTGAAAAAAAAGTATTTCAACGTCCGCAATAAATGTATTTTAGTCTCGTCGGAAAGGCAATGGAAAAATACGGAATACTGTTTTTTGGAATTTTTGTACGATCAATCCTTGCAGAAATATGGTCGTAAAAAAATAAAAATTTCTATTTCTTCTTTAAGGGGATGCTGGAGTAGATTTTCTTACCGATTTTGGTCGTTAAGGAAGTCCGGTTTCGTAGTTCAAAAACTACGATGTTATTGTATGACAAATATGTATCAAATTGTACAGGTTTATAATATCTATCTAGGCGCATTCGCGTTCACTCGAATTTTGGGTAAAAACGCTTGAAAAATTGAGAAAATCCAAAATTTGTAAACCTATCAAAAACCAGTATGGCCGCTCGAACTGTCAACTCCACCTGTTTCATACTATATTAAAATTCCTAAGGAATCACTTTCGAAAACGAGACGCAAATTCTATGGGGTTCTCCGTAATTTTTATCAGAATAGAATTGCACGTGTAATGTAAACTATGCTTACGCAGTCCGTTCGTTTCTCAAAAGAGATTATAGTCGGTAAAGAAGAGCGTAAATATTTTTTTCCGATTCAAGTGCGTAATGTATTTTGCAATTCACGTGCGCTACTTTCGTGGTATCGCCAGTCTAGTGATCTTGAAATATACGGAGAACCTCATAGAATTTGCAACCAGTCTCGTTTTTCGAATGTCATTCCTCCAAATGTTTATATACTACAAAAAAGGTGGTGTTAACAGTTGGAGCAGCCATATTGGTTTTCGGCAGGTTTACAAATTTACGATATTCTTCATTTTTTGGCCATTTTCACCCGAAATTCAAGTTGACACAAATGTGCTTATGTTGACATTTTAATTTTGTGCAATATGAATCATATTAGTAATATATTAACAACGTAGTTTGTAAGCTACCCAACCGAACTCCTTTACCGATCGAAGTCGTTAAGAAAATCTACTCCAGCATCCCCTTGAACGAAAGCTTGAAAGGACTTGAAAATTTGGGAATTCTTGTTATCGTGTTAGTACTTTGAGCTTACTAATTTTCGGAGTGATTCCAGAAATTCGAAAACTTGGATGGCGGAAGTACCGTGGAATGTCTCATAGGCTTTATGGACTCTGTGTGTACTGGGACGGACCTTAAGGGAGTTAAAGGAAAACAGAGTCATTGGGTAATAAGGGTCACTGTTATTGGACAATATTGCTGCCATTTTCTCATTTGATGCTTTATTACATCTGCAATGTTGTACAAGATTTTTTTTTTTCGACACAGAAAATAATCGCCATATTGACAATACTAAATTGTCTTCATTTTTACACCCATCTGTCGTACTGACAAAAAGATCCAAACAAATAAGTAACCATTGTACTAAATGACTCCGATTTCCAGCATCTCAATTACAGAATACCAACAGCAGGAGTTTCTGCAGCAGTGCAAAAGGCAATAATACAACTCGCCATGGGGGAGATGCGAGATTACGCCTATTGACGGGTTCCGTAACGTGCCAAAACTACATTTTGGAGGTAGAGAGTACACAACAAATCTTATTGCGGTTCATACATTTTTTTTACTTATATTTTTTACATACTTCGTATGTGATGAAAAAGTCAAAATGTTTTGACGAAAATTACATTTCCTTTTTGAGAAAGCAAAAAAGACCGAATTAGTCAAACCTATTTATCGAAACATTTTAATATTGACAAAACTAAATTGTCGGTTTTCTAAATCTGTCCGCTGGATCAATAAGAAGATGCAGAAAAATAAGTACCTTACCATTGCACTAAATGAATCTAATTGCCCGCATTTCGGTTACAGAAAACTAACAGCATAAGCTTTTGCAGGAGTATACGAAGCAATAATACATCACCATGAGAAGATATGCGAGACGATAGCCATAACTTGACGAAACTACATTTTGAATGTAGAAAGCACACAACAACAACAAATTTTATTGCGCTTCACACTTTTTTCTTTTACTTCTATTTTTTATTGGTTATTCCTAAGTATGCCACTTGGCTTTTATATTATCCCTTCGCCTTTTTTCCCCTCATTTCATTCCTCGAACTCCCTGTCTAGAATGTTGTCCGCAGCCACACTTCCTAATGCACTACTGTATCGCATTTGCACGAGAACACATGGAAACTGCGGAAAGTGTGGCCGATACAGGCAGCTTTAATTTTGGTGAGTTCCTATTGTACGAGAATATAGTAGAAACTGAGAAATCGCCTCCCGCTCACCAGTTGACGCGCAAACCCTTGCGCCGCTAAGCGGTCACTCATCCAAGTTATGGCCGCAAATAATGCTGCTTAATTCTGAAGACCGCCGAAACCTCATACTTTTTATTTATTTATTTTTTTAAGGTTTATTATGATCAAATTTTGCAATCATGTTTGATGGTTACAATGAACGAGATAACAGAAACCAGACGGTAAGATTAATATCAACTTGGCTGCTCGGTGCAGCTCTCGAGGATACGCTTTAGGCGCATATAAAGCTTTTTCAAAACAAAATATCATGAAACATAAAAACAGCTACACCGAGAGAAATGGGTCTGATGAGGTTATTAGAATCAATTATGTGGTGTATTTGGAATTAATGAAATCTCATTTCAATCAAATAGAGTCTATTTCGATCAGATGACATTTTATTTCAATCAAATAGAGTCTGTTTGGGTTGAATAAAATACTATTAGGCCGGTAATTAAATAAATTATTCATTTAATGGCCAGCCTATTAGGATTTTATTCACTCGAAAGAGACTTTATTTTATCTAAATAAAGTTTCATCTGATTGAAATAAATTCTATCTGATCTGAATAGAATTTTATTCATTTCAAATACACCCTATAATCGATTCAAATAAACCCATTTCTCTGGGTGTAATTGCATAACAGCTGAAGGAGTCTGGTCGATGGCTCTTTGGTAATAAATGTTATGTTGAGTTAAAAACCTGTAAAATAATTTTTATGTCCCTAAGTGTTGAAACGTCTGTATACATATTATCAATAAATATCTTGTTACTACTACTACTACTCAGTTCCAAAAAAAGTTTGTCAAGTTTTCGAAAAACTTAGATTTCCGTTTTATGAAATGAATTCACTAACTTTTCTGAATCCATATAATTTTTCGATAATTTTCTTTGCTATATTTTCATTTTGCGAAATGGCTTGAACGTTCTAAATTATTAATATGTTCTTGTAAGCAAGTTTCATATTGAAATAAAATGATAGAAAACTGTTTCATTTATATTAGGGTTGTACGGTAGATTATGATAATTGTTTCAGTCTGAACACATACGATTTATTCCGATATACTTTTTATAATTCTCAGACGATAGAAAATTGTAGGATCACTCCGTTAATGCCTCCTCGATTGCGAATGATCCATGTCAAATCATATATTTACGATATAACACGATTCATCACAAACGGATAGGAATTTATAAGTGACGAAACGTAAATTCAATATAAAATATTATAAATCCGTTGGTGAACTATTCTTAGTAATAACGTATTTATCGTATTGAATCCATAGACAACGAAAACGAACGGAAACTAATAACAACATTTGAATTTCTATGAATTTATCGAAGTCCGAATAGATAGAGATGCTAACACACGGTTTAAATCCCATTCAAATTCTATCGATCTGTATCGGTATCTATATTTTTACCAGGGATGTGATGAGAGAGTCGAGATGTTTTCACGCAAACTACATTTCCTCTCTGAGAAAACAAGAAAAGATCTAATTAGGCACAACTATTTATCGAAGCACTTGAATATTGACAATACTGAATTTTCGTTATTTTCACACCTGTACGTTGTACCGGCAAGAAGATTCAGACAAATAAGTAACTAACCATTGTACTAAATGTCTATGATTGCCAGCATCTCGATTACAGAATATCAACAGCAGGAGCTTCTGCAGCAGTACACAAAGCAATAATACAACTCGCCATGGGGGGAGATGCGAGACTATGGCCGATGACTGTCTCTGTGACGTGAACACAGGTGTCTGTACAGTTCTCGACAGTCCGCATTGCTCTCTCTCTCCTCCTCAGTCCCGATACCCGTCAGCCCTCTCGCTCGTCTGACTCGCAGCATCCAAACTCTCATAACTTCATACCGGGAGTGCGAGAAAGGTAACCACATTGGTGCAATCTCGTTGAAGTCTGAGACCCGAAGCAACGAATAGACTTATAGAATTTTCGAAGCGCGCGAGCGAGATGAAGAATAGGAAGCGCGTATAAGCGAGAGGCCACTTCCGCGCTTGGGAGAACTAGACTGTTATAGTGCCTACTACTACACTTGCCGGAAATAAAGGAGACCGGGGCGACTTGGCACAGCGGTTACTCGACGCATTCGAGGTATTTTATTATTTTAATTATCGTATGTATGAAGTATTTTGCTTGGGCAATTTGGTAAATGTTTCAACCTGATTCTTTCCAATCTACTCCATTATTTTTATGTCGTTATACCTTCTCAAAAAATGACAGCGATTTTTTTTTCATTTTTATTGGAGGGACAGTAGTTTTTAAAAATAATTTTTTCGTCAATCAAAATCTTGGACACGATATAGAAATCGGAAAAAGTTCTCGAAAATCGAGGACAAGATAACTAAGATTTTAAACATAATTGGAAGTGGGCATTGACTGTCTCCCATTTTTTATGGCATTTTAACATTTATAAATGCTTTTTGTTGAATAATGAACTGTGATAAATGCACTTATGGAATAGTCACTGTTTTAGGATTCATGGTTTATATGCGCGAAGAAAGCTTGGAAGAAAAGTAGGTGCAAGTATAACGTCAACATGTTAGTGCAACAATATTAATAGTTGAAGCTCGAATATTTGGAGATTGTTGAATTTAATCTATTTAAAAAATCTGAAAAGATGTTATTCATTATTTAGAGTAGTACAATAATATAAAATAATGGAACAGATTCGGAGGGGCCCGCGTTAAATATTAATCAAGTTGGAACACCTTATATGAAAGATGAAAAGTCGAAGATTTTTTGTGGGTTATTTCCTGATTCTTGTTCGTCCTTAGCTCCTTATTCAAAGGGATGCGGGAGTAGATTTTATTACCGACTTTGTTCGGTAAAAACGCGCCTTTTCGTAGTTATCATTATTCCCAGTTAATACGCTACACACATGCTTCAAATTGTACACAATGGTAATATCAGTGTATGCGAATGGACGTATATTCGAATATTGGATGATAACCGACAATAAATGGAAAAAAACGTATATTTTCTAAACATCCCGAAATTAAAATGGCCGTCAGGGTTGCCAGGGTTGCAAATCAATGCAATAATTACACGAAAGGAATCCACACAAACTTGTAACTACGTTTACGCAGTCTGCCCGCTTGGAAAAATTTTCTGTCCGATTGAACCGCGTAAGCGTAGTTACAGTTTTGGTGGCTTTTATTGTGTAATTGATGTTACGACGTTCGTAGATTATGCAGAAAACGCCAATGAATGGGAGTACAATCGAGTCTAACGAATGTGATTACCATAAATGTTGATATAGTACGAAAGAGTTGGTGTTGACAATTCGAGCGGCCATATTACTTTTTGGTAGGTTTACAATGTTACGATTTTCTTCATTTTCCAAGCGATTTCACACAAAATTCGAGTGGATTCAAATGTGCCTATCCTGATATTATAACCCTGTGCAATTTAAGACAATAATAGTTTAGTTTGTAAAAGACAAAACCGTACTTTATCATCGACCACAGTCGATAAGAAAATCTAGTCCTGCATCCCCTTAACTCTATTAAAATATCTATTTTTTTCACCCTAATTGTTCACATGTTCCAAGCTCGACCCGACTTCGGAACACCGCCAACAGGCTTTGGATGTTCGCCTTCACTTACACTTCGCAATTACTTCTGCGAGCTGCTACGGCTTTATTGAGGTCGTTTGGTGCCTGGGGTTTCTTTGGATGATTCTGACATCGTCTCCTTAACCAAGCAAGGGGTTACTTATCAGCCTTCTCAGAACCTCACGTAAGAAGGTGAGGATGCATATTCAATATGCATCCTCACCTCCTTATGATACATATGGGGTCTTCCGCAAGTATCCATGTGCGAATTTTAAATCGGCTATGTATTGGCGCAGCACCGTTGCTGATATGGCGGTACTGGATATTAATTCTGACACAATGCTGGTGCAACTCTGGAATACAAACACCGGTCCAAAGTGTGTTTTTTAATATTGGCACAGTAGTGGTGCGTTTACGCCCAGTACTTCGACGACTCTCGGCTCAATACCAAATATATTATCTTGGAAGTAATGGCTGCCAGAATTGACGCAGTATGGGACCAGCGGTTTAACAGTATTGAGAGAGTACTACCTAACAACATTTGGCAGCCAAGCTCGTTTGAGTACTGGGCTTGTTGGTAGCTCTGGTAAAATAAAGCCATTCGTTCATAATGGGACAGATAAGAAAAAATATTGTTTTAATTTAAAAAAGCATTTTTGAAACCTTTCTTACCGAAGTTGCTATGTAAAAAGCAAAAATTAATAAGTAAGCTCCCAGAGAAATGGGTCTGATGAGTTTTTTAAAATCAATTATAGGATGTATTCGAAATAGATCAAATTTTATTTTCATCAAATAGAGTCTATTTCGATCAGATGAAATCTTATTTAGATCAAATAAATTCTTTTAGGCCAGCCATCAAATATACTTCATTTATTGAATGGCCAGCTTACTAGAATTTTATTAAATCGAAATAGACTCTATTTTATTGAAATAATTTTTTTTTGCTCGAAATAAACTCTATTTGATCTAAATAACATTTTATCTAATTCAAAAAGACCCCGTAATTGATTCAAATACATTCTGCAGATCGATTTCTCTGGGTGAGCAATGTGCAAGGTTCTACTTTGCATCCTTTTCATAATATGACGTATTTGTCTATCGAATTTGATATGTAAATAGCCACAAATAATATTCATGCGCAAACTATTCATTTTCAAAGGAATATTGGTTTTATATTTACGGAATGAAAGATGAGCATATTCCTTCTCTATTATCTTAAATTTTTCAAAAATTTATTGCTTTGTAGAAAATTAGCAGTAATGAGAAAACAATATGCAAGATTCTACTTTGCATCTTCGGTTTAAAGAAATTTGGAAAAAAAAACCGAAGTTTTGCGGAATTTTAGTTGTCAATAACTGGCAACGAATAATCTAAATGCGTATAAAATTTGAATCCTTCTACGGATTAATCTGGTATCACTGAACTATTAGTCCGTTTACGTACAAAATATGGGCTTGCTCTTTCATGTTTGCAAATTTATTTATTTATTTCAAAACTTAATAAAATTCGATCCCCTTTGCCGATTTCATCGAACTATTGCTCACCCTTATGAAAAACCACTTACCAGAATATCGTAGATTCTTTTAAAAATACAGCAACGCCAGACATTTTACGAAATCAAAATGCTACAAAATCTAAAATTCTGTATAACATCTTGTCATCGATTGCAACAATCAAAGTTGAGCTGCTGCTTTAGTTGACTGCAAAATTATAGCTCAATCGGTTGATCGACTTTTTGCGTGTTACGCGATTAAAATTTTGAAACCCTATACACACATGAACATTTTTTCAACACTTTTACCCCTTCACAGAGGAAGCTTTGTTTCCGTGAATTTTTTTTTGTTTTTTTCGAGACGTTTACGTCAGAATACCCAGAGTGGTCCAAAACGTTGAGATAAGTGGCTTAGATTACATTAAATAAATTATTTATTTAATGGCCAGCCTAATAGGCTTTATTTTATCTAAATAAAATTTCATCTGATTGAAATAAACTCTATTTGATCTGAATAAAATATTATTCATTTCAAATACCTCCTATAATCGATTTAAATAAACCCTTCAGATCCATTTCTCTGGGTGTAATCGATCAACATACTTCCTTATAGACGTAGCTTTGTAAAAACCAAAAAACAAAAAAAAATGAAAAAGTAATGTAAAGGGCCAAAGATTCTTTCGATACTTAGTACCATTCTGAATGTCCTCACACGAAAATCGAGGAAAAAAAAAAATTCACTTCGTCAAATGTTTCTCCAGAAAGCAAAATGAAAATGGTCAAAGTGTGTCAAGTAGCCCCAGTCACCGCAGAGTCTGATGTGCTGCGTGTAGTGCCGAGAAGAGCGAGAAGGGATGCTCAGATTTTGCGCACTGCTGCGAATCCCCACCGCGAGTCCATAGCCACTGCTACACCCCCGTAAGGTTGCCGTGTAGCGCGGGCGCGCGAGTGAGATGACGAGAGAACGAGAAGGGCGACAGAGAAACCCGCCGAGAGAAGCTACGAGCCAATGTACATAAGAGTGGGGGGCTACTGCCGGTGGTGGATGCTGCCGTGCTGCGCTGGTGCTTTTACCCTGGCCTCTCCTACTCGCGAGCTACGATCCTCAGTGTATCAGTGTGCGTCGGAAACAGCCCCTCTAAATAGCGTATCCCGTCGTGTATGCGATACGACGTTACGACGTTGCGGACGACGGTCTTGCTCGCTGGTCTCTCGCGTTCGTTGGTCCGCCTCTTTTCCAACTTAAGAGTCTCATTTTCTCAATATCCTATTATAAGTATTAACAGTTCTAACGGAGAGAAGCATATAAATTTGACATTTAATAGCCTTGTGCGAAACGACCTTGGGACCCTTAATTAGCGCGGCCCTCGCGAGGCTGCCAAAAGCAATTCGGCCGCGAAGGACCCTCTTAAGGTTCGGGTGTAGCAGTGCAGAGAGGGACCATTATAAAGACGTGCTGTTGAACTTGACCTGTGAATTAATTTTTTAAGGACATCGACGTTGTTTTTGTTATTAACTGCGAACCGAAGAGTTATTTATACAAAGAGTTTATGCATCGAAATGAAGATTGTTTCACGCCGCGTTGTTGTTATCGCGACGCCTGATAACACTGCCAACGTTGTTACCGCTGCTGTTCCTGTTGCTTCTTCGGGTTTGAACTTCTTTACGTTTTGGAGCATTTTGACACACAATTGAACGGTGAGTAGAGTGTTTTTTGGATATGTTTTAAGGGATTGAGTATTGGTAAAAAAAGGGATTGAGGGGTTTTAAGGGATTGAGTATTTATGTTGGGACTGATATAAATTTTTTTTTATAAATGTTAAGATTTAGTGAATTTTACAAAGTTACTGAGATAAATACGACAACAATTAGAATGTGGCTAGTTATGCTACGAAAATGGCAAATGATAATGATAATCTGAATATCGCATTGGAAAAATATAATACTTTTATAGCAAAGTCGGGAGCAAATTGTTTATTGTTGAATTTTCAACCATAATAATACTTATATCAATGATATATATGTTCGTGGAATCTTTTATATACATACGCTACGCTGATGTATATAATATAAATAAAAATAAAAAGATAAATAAATTATTATTTATGGTTCCACTCTGGCCATACATTCTAAATGTACACAATCCAATCTAACATTACATAAAAAATATAGTTGTAGGTATTGGACTCACCAGTTATTCGATACTGAATTTTTAATATCTGCCAGTTTTCAGTTAAATATGTATACTGAGAATAGAGATTCGTTGATTGACGAAATATGACGGATATGAGCTGTCAAACGTGTATCAAACAACCAAATAGAATAAATATTCTGAAAAAAAAACCTAGAAATTGATTTGTTCTGAATAAACAAATATTCATATGCCGCGTCTAGTTGATGCTTTTTTTTCAGTTCACTTTCACATATTTAAACTAATATTATTCATTTTAAGCTATATCTGAGCTAAGAATTTTTTAAATTTGAAACGCTTATATTTTTTTTTCAGTATTAGAGAATTTCAGACATAAAATACAGACATTTTTCAAATTTACAAATCCCGTATGTATTGAAAATTATTTTATTCTGTCTCGAAATACTATAACAATTATCAGAGCAACTTGGAAATCTGCCTATATCACCTGAGAATTAATAATGATTAACTGACATACCATGGACATAAATTACTAAAATTAATTAGGAATTTATATTTGATACTCAAAATCAATTATTTCCTCATGATAAAATGTCAATTTACTAAACATTATGGCACGGATTTATTAAAGGCTTCCGATAGTAATCAAAGCACGAACCACGATTTTGTATGGATTCAGAATAAGCGGTTTTACGAAAATATAATATTTTTACCAAAAATTCATTTTCACGCGAAAGTTATTGAAGCTTATATTATCCTTAAGTAAACATTCGCTTATCTAAAATACAGCGTTATATTCTGCAGCACGTAGTTTTCGAAATAGTCATAGAAAATTTGCATAGTTTGTTGACAATAGGGTTTGGACAATCTGTCATTTCTATTCTAAACCCGTGAATTCTCAACCCCATAAAATTCCCCTCTGTGCGAATAGAGACACTTTTAAAAGACTTTAGAAAAAGGTATAAAATTTATCGAGGGATTATACGCGGTAGTTAGTGCTTTCTTCTTTTGGGTTTAATCCTTTAACTGCCAACATAGTATGTTTGTTACACTACAAAAAGAGTTGTTTTTTCAAAATATTATTTTTCATTACAATACAAAATCGAAGAAAAGTTCAACAACTCGTGGAATTCCATCATAAATATATCCTTTTTTTAAATGCCATAAATAAAATATACATTCATGAGTAAACTTCGAAAAAATCAAATTTTTTATTTATCTATCCGCTGATGTCTACAAAAAAATTCTTTTAATTTTACATAACAAAATTCTTATGTTCCAACGGTGTATTTTTATTTTACCGAATACTTTCTTCAATAAAAGAAAAATAAATAAAATATACCGGGATATTATGTAAGTTGTCTAATTTTCGTCTCACTTTCAAATAATTACAAAGAAATGCGTGGAATATTTGCAGATTTTCCTGATATACAAAATCTTTTTGTCAGTTTCAAATTAAACATGAGATCCGGAAAAACACAACAAAAATTCTGTCAAATTAACATAATAAGCCACGTAACCATGCAGTGATTTTATTTTGGGTGAGAAAAAAATTATGAAAATCCTTAACTCAACCTCTTGTACCGAGCTTTATCGAGGGACTACAAATTTACGTTGCATCGTCTTGGAAGACTGGAACAGTAGTGCAGTATTGCTTTTGGCGCGACACTTCTTGGCTGTCTGACTATTACGAGCCTCTACTACTCGCGCGAACGAAGCTTCAAGTGCCTAACGTCATTGGATCTTGGCTCTTCTATTGCTTTAGCTGTATCTTTTTCTTTTCATCCTCCTCTTCTCATCCGTATGACAAAGCTTCGCTCGGTTAAGCTTCCATACTTGGTTAAGCTTAAATACTTGGTTACACAACGGAATTGTTATGTTTAAATGTTGTATTTTTATATTACGAAATATTCTCTGTCATTTTTCCGCAAAAAGTGTTCTTTTTCATTAACGTAATCTTCTGCCATTTTTCCAGAAATGAAAATAAACCGAGAGATTATGTAATTTTTTTTTCTCTCTTCCAAGTAATGCCAAAAAATATGTAAAATATGTGCAGATGTGGTAGATACACAGAATCTTTTTGTCACTTTTAATTAAACATTAAATCCGGGAAAACAGAACGAAAATTTTTAGGAAACTAACATATTAGGTCAAGAAACGTGCAATTGTTTCTATCTGTTTGAGAAAAAATATTATAAAAACCTTCAACGTCAAGAGACTACGACAGTACAGTATTAAAAAAGATTGTAAATTTACTGTGACAAGTGATATGAAATTTACAAAACTGTTGAGTGAATTAATGATTAGCATGATATTTACTTTAAAATTGATAAAAGTTGAATAAAGTTATATACGAGGGTGAAGTTATAAAATATTTGTATAAAAATTACAAAACGTCTGTGGTGATCGAGTTATTACATGACCAAAATTGTACAATTAAAATCAACTTCTCAATATTAATTGACGAATTTTCAATGAGAATTTTATCGTCAACAAGTATTCAGCTTTCCATACTAAAAAAGCGGGGCATGTATGAAGTACAAAATACTTCTTGGAAAATCTGTACTATATGTATCCGAAAACCCCAGTGTCTTTTTTATTTCAAGACGCTTTATAATATTAATATACTTCTGATGAAAAAATCGGAGTTCGTCCAGTCATATTCATAAGCGGTATTGTGAAATTAGGGATTTTCACAAAATGTTTCATTACGTGAATCGTAAATACGAAATTTACAGACGTCAGACAGAAAAAATTAAAGCAAAATGGGAATTCCTATAGTTTTTCGTGGCAGACAACAAGAGAAAAGATTTTATTGACGCCAAAAAAAATGGGTAGGTTGATTTTGTTGTCATTGATTTCAACGAAATTTTCTTTGATTTTCAATTTAAATTTCAAAAAAATTGTGCACTTAAATTTCGAACAAAACATTTTATTATCTGTAAACTAACACTTACTCAGCGACCATATAATGAATAAAAAAAACAGTTTCATTGTTTTGAAGAAAAGTTTTTATTGATTCAAAGGAACGATCTCCTTGATTCATTAAAAAGAAATACTTGATGGCAGCTGGAAATTTGATTGAAGTGCTGGAAATTTCATCGCCCAATTTTTAACCCTGTCGCGCCTAACCTCACTTTTCTGATTTCCGGTTCTCCCGAACAAATGGCTTTGAGTTCCAAGGAGCCTATACTTCAACTCATTCCTGCTTAAGCACGTTCTCTTTAAATTTGTTTTATCTGCTTTATTGAGATTATCAAAATTGAGCTTTATCTGCCGAGTAGTTTAGGAAAAATTAGGTCTCAAAAATCTGAGCTGTGGTGGGGGAAGTGCAGCTACTTCTTTAGTGAAATCAATAAAAAGAAAAGACACAATTTCTTTGATAAAAGTAACTTTTTTCCATTAAGTTTGAAATCTTTTCTTTCGGTGCTCAATTTCTGAAATAGTGGTAGTAGTAATCGTTATTTATTGACAATACATTCACATAGTTATAATAATAATTAAAATTTCCTGTACATTAAAAATTATTTGAACGCTCTTGACAAATGGCCATCGACCGAAGTCCTTCAGCCACTGTTTATCTTATTTATTTATACAGTTTTTGGTTTCCGGTTTTAGATTTATTAGTGTTTATCAATTGAGTCGTTTTAGTTGCTGGAAGATTGTATGCGTGGGGTGTTTGAATTTATGGTTAATGTTTGGGGTTGGTTGAATGCAAAGAGGCTGAAGGCTATCTTTTTGAAATATTTTTCAAAAATTACAACTTTAAATACGTAATACAGATAGACAATAAATTTAAGGTACAGGTTGTTGATAAAACTTCAAGTTCGATACTGTAATTTTCTAGTTAATTATTTCTACAGTGTAGTGCAGTGTTGCTCTTGGCGTGACATTTCTTGGCCGTCTGACTAGTACGAGCCTCTACTACTCGGGCTGCACACGAAGTGCCTAAAGTCGTTGGATCTTGGCGCTAATCCTCTATTTCTCTAGCTGTACCTTCCCTTCCCCTTCTTCTTCTTCTTCTCCTCTCCTCATTCGTGTGGCAAAGCTTCGCTCGGTCACGCTTGGTTAAATCGTGTTTGCGTATCTCGTCGTACGTCTCTTGCCGTCCTCTTCCTTGCTCAGCAAGCTCCTCGTGGTGTTAGTTTCGAGAGTGTTGCTGCTTCGTCTCGCATGCATGCTCACTCGTTACGACACCTCTGCTTACAGTTTCGCCACTTGCGCCAACTCCTCCGTACAAACGATGAGTAAACAAGACACCTGGATCAGCTATATCCAACGTTCGAGAGATTCCCGTCGGAGCCTTCAGAATTAGTAATTCGATTTGACCGAGTGTTAATTTCCAACGATGCAAAGGCAATCCCCGAGCCGATTGGTGAACGCTCGCGCTTTACATAATTACCGTAATGCGAGAGATGCTCGTGGATTGCCTGGATCGGTAAATTTGCTGAGAAATCGTCAGCTTAGGTGTCCTCATTATAATTGGGAGGCCCGTTTGGCCACATCTAGTCTCAAAGAGTTTCTGAAGCATAACTTGGCGCTTGTGAATAATTTGAGATATTTATATCTATTTAGTAATATCTCAGTGCACGAGAATATTAAGAATATATTATGAAATAGATTTCTATCATATTGAAGCATTTCTTCATTAATTTACGTATTGATATTTGCCGATAATCTGGCAGCTTAGGTATCAGTCCCCATTAAGGAAGTTCGTAAATTTTCTCATGCATGCATTTTAACATGGGCTCTGATGGCATATTTACGAACTTAAAAAAAAATAATTGAAATAATTTTTTACATCGTTGAATTATTAAGTATTTGGTGGAATTAATTCTTTTTTTTTCGATATGAAAAAATTTTTCAATTAAATTTTTTTTTTTTAATTTGAAAATATGCCATAAGAACCCATGTTAAAATGTATGCATAAAAAAATTAATTTTGTGTAAACGATGTAGACGAAAATTCCCAAAAAAAATCATGTGAGTTTGTTATGAATTATTAAAAACGCGGTAATTATTTTAGATTTTTCTGTGCATTTTGAATTTTACTGACGAACCTCCTTGAAGTCTATGAGCTCATCGACAGTCGTAGAGTTTCTAACGTACAACTGTAATGATTGCGGGTGTGGAGGTTGATTTAAAAAAATGTGTTTTTATGCAGTGAACAAAATATCAAATTAAAGAAGTTATTTCATTTCACATTAATTATTTTATTTGCTTATAGAAAAGGCTTTGTTGTCATGAAAAGAAATTTATTTGAGATTTTTATGTCAGAACACTCAGAATTATTTAGCTAAATAGTTCTTCATAAGTACAGGTACTCTCAATGTTGTTTGGTATTAAATTTGACCGAAATTGGAAAAGTGGTTCAAACTTGATAGAGTTTTGAAATTTTCGAAAAACTCACGTTTTTGTCCTGCCTGTGGCAAAACATGAGACGGAGAACTTAAATTTCTTCGATGAAATCAGTACTATATAGCGATAAATAATATCTACTTTCGTCATAATATGCAATACGGTTCAAATTTTTAAGAATTTTAAGTTTCGGAAAAATTGTGTTATTGCATTAACCTAAACAAAACCTAAGATAGCGAAGTCAAACTTTGGACATGAAATCAGTACTATTTAGCATTGATAGGTAAACAGTTTCATCATAATTTGTGATGTGGTTTGAATTCTTCAGAAATTTAACTTTCATAAAAAATAAAGCTGCAAGGTTGAACTTTGCAAATTGCTTCCTCATTATTTTTGGTTTTTCTTACAAACCTTCCACTATAAGGAAGCCTAAATCGATTAACATACTCCCTCATAGACGTAGCTTTGTAAGAAAAACTAAAAATAATGAGAAAACAATTGGCAAAGTTCAACTTTGCCGCTTATTTTATCATTTATTTATCAACAATGTTCGAAATAAAAATAAAAAAAACAAGACAAATTCTTAAAAACAATATTAAGAAATACATTTTTCTACAACAAACTCAACTCCATTTTATCCACCATAAAAAATATTCAAACTCAATTATGCTCACATGAGTAAAGTTTGCTGGGCTAGTGAATGAATTTCTAATATACCAACAGTGAATATTTATTGCTAGACTAACCAATCATTTTACTCAGTCAAAAATATCTTTGGTATACCTACAAATAACTTGCTAGGCTGACAAAAATATTTTAGCCCTAGCAAAAACTATTTCCCGTTGATATATTATCAATTCCTTTTCTACCTGTGTAACCATTCCAGTACCGTGATACTAATTATTCGAATTTGATTCTTTTTTTAAACTGACGATCTTCGCCTTGCTCATTTCAACAGTAATAATAATAATCATAATAGAATCAAACATTTGTCATTGCGCAGTATCTCAGTGACATGGCACAGGGTGAGTAAGGATCCCCCTAATGCAGATACTCGTCTCGAGTGCCCGGCGTACAATGAGAGGAGTATACAAATCGTCGAGACAATTCCCAAGAGTCCTTTCATGCAGCGAAACGCCTCTCGTGGCCCGTGCTCCCGTTGTGGAATGGAAGGGGTGAGACACACTGTATCAGGTGGAAAATGCAATTAGTATCGCGTGTAACATAATGGCCTGAGGAATTTGTGTGGGCCGGGCTCAGTTCCAAGGGTCAGAGAGACGGTGTCCGGTAGTGGCCACAGGGCTCTATTCTACTGTATATAGAACGCCAGTAGAATGTCGCGCACGTTCCGACTACAGCTAAACCGATAGCCAAGACTCTGAAGCCACGTCGTCTATTTAGTATAGCTGTATATTCGACACCAGGTCACGAGAGATCGTGCTCTATGTTCTGCCATGAGGAACATCGGGTTACCCACGTATCTAAGATTTCGTTGGAAATTCCGGATAAATTCCATTTCCAAACCTCTCAATACTTCGAACCCTCGATTACCGGTGTTCGTATCGGGAAAATCAATTGAGCTGATGCTAAACACAGCCTTTTCACGTAATTATTCTGAGAGACAATTATTTTGAGCGGCCTGTATTGAATTATGTTATTTTGCTTCGACGATGACAGCCTGTGATATTTTTATTTTGGATAGAAGTTTGGCAAATCGTAGATCGTAGAGTTCCCGGTTTGATCCCGGGCTGAGGCGATTTTTTTTTCACAATTAAAAATTCGTAGTTGAAATATCGTTCGTTCTAATTTCTTCATCAATTTGCCAATTGTTGAAGTAATCATAAAGGACAAAAATATAAATATTTCAGAATGCTTGGAATTTTTTAGTATGGGAAAATCGATAACAACTAAATCTTCGGCATCGGTTGATTCAAATCGTAAGTGACGATTTGCCAAACTTGAATCTTAAATAAAATATCACAGGCTGTCATCGTCGAAGCACAATAATATGATTTAATAAATATTCAGTTGAAATCCAATAATAATAATGCCTGTATTAAAATTGGGACCAAAAAAACTGTTTGATTTTCAATGTTTTTTGTGATGATATACTAGATGAGATGATGAGGTCGGGGTTTTGCAGCCGGTTGAGGGGCCTGAGTCACCAAAAACAAGTCATGAGAAAAAAAATGTTGTAGATGATACCCTTCGTTAAAGATGTTCACATTTAAACCGCATAACGTATGTATCAAGCAATAAAATTCAGCGATTTTCTCAAAACATGCAGTGCACCAAAATGGTGCGAGGAAAAAAGTAAAACTTTTATCCTGTCGTAGCTTTCAGATCAAATCGAAAAACATATCTTATCGTGTTCGATGTGTCATTTAATCTGGCGAAGAGTGCATTCTGGAATAAACGTAGCAATCCTGGATGCAGTGAAAATTGGATTCACTGTGACCAATTATTTACTGAGTTTTTGATAAAAGAAAACTTATTCACATATTTGGAATCTTGGCCTTGTTAAAAATGCCGTAAATAAAAATTCTTACACTCATCCTAGAATGCACTCTTCGACAGTTGAAATTAAACATCAAACGCTAAAATTTGATCACTGGACTGATCTGAACGCCACGATAGGTAAAAAGTGTTATTTTCATCCTCACATCATTTTGGTGCTCTATATGTCTTTTGCAAATTTGCAAAATTATAATGCTTGGTATGTACTTAATGATGTTTAAATGTAAACATTTTTCAAAGAAAAGTATCATCTACAGATTTATATCTAATAGGTATATATCTCAGGCATCTTAACACATAATCTTGTTGAGATTTTTTTTTCCAGTTGGAAAATATCCATGTTCAATAGCGTTATTATTTAAGCAAAGCAAGATTTACTTCAAATTCAGATGGGCATAATTCATATATTTTCATTAAGTATAATCGGATGATTTGTCATGATGCTCGAAATATTATTGTCAGGTTCGATGCAAAACCGTTTTTTTTATTACATTTATATACTTTTGAATGGGATGAAATTGAAACAGATACAATTGAAATAAAAATCTGGAAACATTGAATATCGATAAAGTTTTCATATATTCATGTGTTAATTTACAAGTATTTACATATTAACTGCCTTTGCATATTAAGTTGTATGGATAAGCTTGAATTTGCTGTATTTATATTATTAAACACGGCCAAATGCTGCAATTTTTTTTTTTGTATATTTTTACAATATTAAATATCGGTTACTGACTAATTGAGCGTAAAAATGATCATATAAGTGAAAAAGAAAATACGTATTCTTCCATTAATCATATCTCACGGTCCAAAACGAAATTTAACGTAATGTAATTCAAATTAAGGCTGAAGGACCGCGGTCGATGGCCAATTGGCAATACATGGCAACAAATCAAAATTATATGTAAATACAAATGTTACAACGATAAATGTATGTAATGTCAATAAATTCACAATGTATGTATGTAATTCAAATTAAAAGATTATAGAAAAATCAATCTGAAAATATGTTTAAAAAATTGATCGCAAAACAGTTAGTATCACAATCCAATGTTTATATCTATTACATCGAGAATGATCCAGTGCAGGTCAAAAAGCATTTACCCATCGAATCACTTCAAAATTGCTGTCCATCTTCCCGTCTGGGTCTCGAGGCGAGCAGCGTAATAAGTGAAACCGATAAAGGCGAGAGCCAATTGACAAATGGCTCCCTCTCATTCACGATCTCGAGACGGGACAAACTCCACCCCAACAGCATTATATACGTTTTCGCAAAAGATTCCTGAAACTCGACACGTGTCTGGAATACCGTAACTCCAGAGTCGGCACCGAGAGGCGTACGGTAGTCGAGTTCGCCGACTGTATCAGGTGGAAAATGCAATTAGTGTGTGACGCCTGTGGGAGGGAAGGACGTTACGTTGGATGGGTGTTCGCGGGTTCCTAGCATCGTTTCTCACCCGCCGAAGGGCGAGATCTAGAGAGAGAAAGGAAGAAAAGATTGAAAGGAGACGAGGACGAAGGGTTTCCTAGTATCGGGTGTACTAGAGCATGCCAAAGTGCGCATGGGGCATTCCACACAAATTGGACCATTCTCCGACCCTGACCACGGCTGACCAGATTTTTTCCGTTTCATTATTCCGTAGAGTAAATAAAGAGGTCACGATTTTTTAAAGATTTTCAAACAAAATTTTCACGGACTTATGGACAAAAACAACAACAAAAAACGAGACAATTTTTTTAAAATGTTTATGTTTTAGAAGATATAGAGAATATCGAAAAATTTTGCATGTGAAACTTCGTCGTTCCAAAGTGTACTTTCATGTGGGAACATTGAAAATATTGTTGGAGTAATCTGAATAACTTTTTTTCTACAACAAAAAATTTTACAATTGACTTTGCGAGATGTTGGACCATTTTGGGTACTCTCCGAGAAATTGGGTATTGTCAAAGATGCCACAGGCAAACATGAAACTTTGAAGCCTAATTAATTGTTTAATTAAGCGAATGAAATTTTTCTTTTATTGAATAGAGATTTGATTTACCTTAGACAACATTTACATTAGATGAATTGTATATAAAGGAAAGAGACTCCATTTGAACTAAAAAAATTGCTTCTGATCGGAATAAACTTTATGCGATTTAAATAACATTTTATTAACTCCAAATACACCTCATAATTGATTCGAATAAACTATTCAGCCCGATTTCTCCAGGTGTAATGAGCCCGTTCGCAGAAACGAGTATAGAAAATTTACTACACGAGTATAACGTGAAGATAATGTACCATTTTTCCAAATTCGTTACGGAAATTGTATTAATTAATGCACAGACTACTAAATTCACTATACGAGTCGTGTTTTTAATACGAGTTAAATTTAATTTTACATCACTCTCCTCCTCAATCAAATATATTTAAGGTAAAATGACTACACATGTGGAGGAAGCTCTTCTACAGAAACGGTTATAGAAATCTTAGTACAACGAGTGTAACGTAAAATTGAAGTACGATTCTACTAAATTCGTTAAGAAATCGCCTTCTTGATATAAATTAATTTCAATTTTACCACACGTACATTGAATTTTCATTTTCCAAAGTATATAAATTTTCCAAATATTGTTCACCGTGCAGCTTATTCGCTTAGTCGCTTAGTACACTATTTTGAAAATGTAGGTAGAATTACTACACAGTCTAGGGAGCTTGTCCACAGAAATGGGTATGGAAAATTTACTACACGAGTATAGCGTGAAATTGATGTACCATTCTTCTCAATTTGTTGCAAAAGTCGTTTGAGTTCATACACAGTCTCCTAAATTCGTTAATACATAGTCATCTTTTTCATATACGTAAGCGTTTTACCACACGTAGATGGATTTTTCATTTTCTTCCGTACATTAACCTGATTTTCATACACGCGCTTATTCAAAATACATTACGCAGGTTGAGTATATATAACAATACAGTATATGAATTTCCCAAATATTTTTTTACAATGCCACCACGCAAATTGGCGAGGACAATCAATTATTAGTCTCCACGTATTACTTCCCATACCCCTGAAAGTAAGAGCATTCGAAAATAATTATAACTTTATTAGCCCGTAACGATTTTACTTACAAAATCTAAAAAGAAATGTGAGTGCCCATTCTGGTGAATAATAAAAATGGAAAAATAAGTCGAATCGACTTTAGGCTTGGAAGCTCGCCGAATTGGTATGAAATGCCCCATATATTGGTACTGCCTAATAGCAACGTTGCGTGTCTAGATATTTTTTTCTATATATATATATAGAAAGTATCGTTCGGCCTTATATAATATATACACCGAAAGAAATAGATACTAAGATTTTTAATATCCGATATACTGAATAATATATCCTATCAGGTAGTATTTGGATAGTACCGTGTATTATGTGTATTGTAAGGGTTATTATACGGAATGTACAATGTACAATCAGATATTAACCATTACTATAATTATACTAACTTTTGCACTCCAGAGAGTGATCCCTATACGAAGCATCCAATATACTATCCGATAGTATATTTCTACTATCGGCCAGTATCTATTTCTTTCGGTGTAATATATATTTATAATATTTCTTAGATATAACGTGAAAAAAATGGTGAGTGCCCATTCCGGTGAATAATAAAAATGGAAAAATAAGTCGAATCGACTTCACGCTTGGAAGCTTGCCGAATTGGTATGGAATGCCCCATACATTGGTGCTGCCTAATAGTAACGGTGCGTGTCTAGATATCTCTTTCCCTATATATATATATATATATATATATATATATATATACATTTACAACTCCCGGACTCGAGGAAAGTATCGTTCGGCCTTGGTAATAGACCAAGGAATTCGTCGAGGGTGCTGGAGCTATTCCCGAGTTGGAGAGGGATGTAGCAGCAGTAGCAACACCAGGAGCAGAGGCTGCTGCTACTATTATACTATGCTACATCCACTGCTAGTAGTAGTAGTAGTAGTTTGCCAGGCCCACAAGCCTTCACTCGCGTTCGCGCGTCGTGTATGCTCGGCTACACAAACTTATAGCTATAGGAGAGCCAGAGGAGAAGCATACGCGAGAATGTCGTGCACATATGTCGCGAGAGGGTCGATGGTAGGTCGTGCGTGAACCATCTATCCTGGAATTCGTGGTATTAAGATCCTCTCTTGTATCCACCTTACAACGACGACGAGAAGGACGCCGACAGACCCTTAGCTTTTCATCTTACTTTCTCTCTCTCTCTCTCTTTTTGTCGCTCTCTTTCTCTCTCGACCGCGTCAGTAAACCCTCAACTACTTATTCTCAGTCCCCAACGCTCTCCATCAGCTCGCGGAGGTATCTGTAGTACGGTACACAGCACTATACGTACCTACTCAGCCGCGTCCTTTCCGCTATGTTGTTTTACTCTTTTTTTTTCCGGGTTTCATTTTCCTTGCCTCCTCCTCAGAAAAGCCGAGCACCCACTCTCGCACTACGCTTTCTCTGGCTTTGGCGGGGAGACCGGGGTTACTTGACACAGTTTTTTACATCTTCTGCTTATTTATACAGGAAGCTTTGTTTTCATTTATTTTTGTGCTTCCTCGTGGAGGAAGCTTTGTTTTCAGGAAAAAATTTTGTTTGTGATCTTCGTGTCAGGACACTCAGAGAGCTCCGAAAGATCGACAAAAGAGGTTTAGGCAAAATGTTCGTATGTGCGTGCGTGCGTATGTGTATTTGTGCAGGGCTCCGAAATTTCAATCACCTGTAACTCGCGAATCGATCAATTATTCGAGCTAAAATTTGGTACTTATGTTAAGCAACAGTCTATCTTCGACTGATGCAATTTTTTTTTCGCAATGTATGCATGGCGATACTTTGCTGAATAATTTTTCATAGTTGCAGGTACTGTCAATGTTGTTTGGTATTGAATTTGACCAAAATCGAAAATACGGTTTAGATTTTATATATAGTTTTGAAATTTTCGAAAAATTCACGTTTTTGCCTTAACTTTGGCAAAACGTGAGACAACAAAATCAAATTTCAATTATGACATCGGTACTGTTTAGCGATGATTATTATATAATTTGCAATGTGGTTCGAATTTATCAAAATTTTAACTTTCAGAAAAATGATGTTATTGCATTAACTTCAGCAGAACATAAGATAGCGAACTCAAATTTCATACATGAAATCACTTGCCTTCAGCAATTGGTGCATAGTCTTGTCATAATTTGTTGTATCGTTCAAATTTATCCGAAATTTAACTTTTATAAAAAAAAAACTGCAAACTCATACTTTACAAATTTTTTCTTCATCATTTGCAGTTTTTTTTTTACAGAGCTCCCTCTACGACAAAACCAAAATCGATTAACATACTTCCTCATAGGGGTAGCTTTGTAAAAAAAATATCGTCGAAGCAATTTACAACGTTTTACTTTGCGGCTTTTTTTGTTTTCATTGTGAGATACGCAAAATGATTGGAAACGATGAGAGAAATGGTTTAGAGAGAATATTCGTGTGTGTGTGTGTGTGTGTGTGTGTGTGAAGGGCTTCGGAATATTAATCGACTATAACTGAAATATCGTTCAACCGATAAAGCTGGAATTTGACACTCGAGTGAAGCACCAGCCCTGCTTCGATTGTTGTAATTTTTTTACAAAATGTACGCCAAAATATAGATTTTATAGATTTCTGTTTTCTTAAAGAGGAAGCTTTGTTTTTATTATTTTTTATTATTTATAATTTCCATGCCAGGACACTCAGAATAGTTCAAAACATCGAGAAAAGTGGTTTAGCACAAATGTCATGTAAGGTGGATGACCCAATTACTGACCGTGGCCCAATTAGTGTCGGTTCTTCAAATTTTTTACGATGAAAAATTCTCTTGATGCCCATTACACATCAAACTTTTTGTTTATATTCTTTGATTTTTGCATTATGCGATGTAAGAAGCGCCGAAAATAACTTTTTAATAATCGTCGATTAAAAAAATGTTATTTGCAGACTCGACAGAAGTGAATCATCGCTAACCGTTTTCTTGTCTCTGTCAATAAGAATGAAAAGAAAGAGAAGAACCGTTTTCTTGTCTCTGTCTTACTATCTGAAGAATATAGTTTTTTATGTATTAAAAATGTATTTGAGGGACAAAGTTTATTCATAGAGTATCATTAAGAACCAAAGAAAACGTTAGCATGTGACAAAAGAACAAATAATTACTCTTACTCCGAAAAATATATGGGTCAGAAAAAGGTTCATCGAAACGCTGAGTTGTTGCGATTTTTATCCGCAACTCGACCGGACTAACAGCTTGTTATGTTATTCTTGTAAGAACAACATAAAACAATTATTGAAAATGCATTATTTCTGTAAAATACCTCTTCGGACGCATAGGATTATCCGTCATCTCTAAAATATCTGACAGGATCTTGTTATTTAGTCACTAATCAGATATAGATGTAAAACGGCATGTGTCAATGTTCGGGTTTTTAATAGGACATAAAATAGGCCATCCAAGAATATCGTAGAACACTAATAGGGTCGTTTGCATGACGGCGTATATTTGAATAATAGTGCCTCAAAATGATAAAAAAGTAGATAAGTAACATTCAATAAATTTAATCAAAAGTCTAAACGTCGTTCCAATATCTTTCATTTCAATCAATTTGCTTATAGCTTATTGCATTAACTTTAGCAAAACATAAGATAGCGAACTCGAATTTTATACATTTAATTATTAGTATTCAACAATAATAGGTACACAGTTTCATCATAATTTGTTATGTGGTCCAGATTTTTCAGAACTATAACTTTTATAGACAAAAAAAGCTGCAAAGTAGAATTTTGCAAATTGCCTTCTTATTATTTTCTTTTCACAAAGTTTCCTCTAAGCGGAAGCCAGAAACGATAGAAAAACTTCCTGCTAGACGTAGCATTGGAAAAAAAATGAGGAAGTGATTTGCAAGGTTCTATATTATTTTTTATAGAAACAAGGGTCTAATCACTCTATTTTTCATAAAATAACGCATATTTCGCTGAATAGTTTTTCATACGTGAGAATATTTGTAATGTTGTTTGGCCTAGTATTCGGTCCAAATCGGAAAAGCGGATCGAATTGTATATCATCTTTGAATCTTTGCAAAATTGGATACGTAAACGAAAAAAATATTCAGTAAGGGTAGAAACCTAAGGTCAGTGGGAATCGGAAGAAGGGTTTGGATTATATAGAAATTTTAATGTTTCGTTATTATTTCCTGACGACTAGAGTTTCGCTAAATTTGCGTTTTTTTAATTGTTTTAAAACAAGGGTGCAAATTGGAACTGTGCTCATTGCTTTTTCATTATTTTAAACTCGTTGTAAAGCATCTTCTATGAGAAAGTGAATATCGTTGGAAATCGTGAAAAATAATAAGAATACACTGAGCAACGTCCCAACTTGCATCCTTTTTTATTCCGCATTGAGATGACCGCTCTATTCAGGGCTTAGCATGATTGTAGATACTATATTTGCCGACATGAAAAAAAAATTGGTTAGCTGCTTTTCCAATGGACTAATTTATCGCGAGGTGTCAAAGTAGACAGAAAGAACGTGTGGTAACATGAAAAATCACTTCAAAAAGAGCATTGATCTGGTTATGGGACCGCGATTTGTGGATTCTAAATCTATCAAACTGCCGTTTTTGTGAAGGTAGGGATGATTCATATTGATATTAATAAACATATGCTAATTAATTAAAATTTCTAAGTGCGCATTCAATTTACACAATTCTTTACATCTCCTATGATTCGTCATGTATAATTCTTATTTTGGTATTTTTGTGGGTTTCAAAATATATATAAAGGGTTTCAAGTATTTTTCTTCCAACTTTTCCAATTTCTTTCCGAAAGGTGTAAAAATGGAATAAAACCAAACAGAGATCAAGTTTCAATTTCCTTCACACATATATTGAGCCTCACGGGAGTTTCCAGCTATGTATTTCATGAACCAATTTCGTTGGCTACTGGTTGAAATTTCTGGCGACCTAAACATTGTTATATCCATGAATCACAAGATTTTATGTGAAATAATAATATATCAAACATAGGTACGTAGATTATATTTAAAATATATTTTTTAAATATACCTTGAATATACCTTAAGTATCTAGGAAATATAACATATTTTGCCACTAAAATAGGTGACGATGCATATTTTTTTGAAATTAAAAAAAAAAAAGAAAAATCGTTTCCAGGATTTTGATGAAAACACATGTTTTGATTTTTCTAGATTCCAAAAATCCCATTTTCTTATTTCTGTCTCTCTGTCGGGCGTTTTCTCCGAACACACAAACTTTTTAAAATATCTATGGACCGCAATGAAACATGGTCTGTGCATTTTGCAATAAAATTCTGGTTTTGGTATCGAAATACAATAAAAAATATTTACTCCTAGTACTTTGACTGCATTATGGAAAATACAATGGAAAATTTGGTATTAATTTTTTGCTAAGCTGATAGAAAAGTTATTATGCTTCGATATAATATATGCAGTAAGACAGAATACTTTTCTTTCTTGAAAAATATTCCAGCTGGCGCGGCCGTGGTCAATGGCTGCCAGGGCTCTGTGTTTCTATTAAATTTTTTCATTTTATTAGTGGGCGCCAATCAATTTTGAGATAGACTAATAAACTATCTATATTAATTATTCTTTTAATTTGTCCGGCTACTCGCAGGGTGGGTAGCTGGATGACCAGGATTTATAGGGATGCAAAGCAGACGATAAAATTCCAAGGCGAAGATATAAATTATTAGTGACTTACGTGAATTTCGTTCAATAAATGTTCCTTTGACAATATTTTCTTTTCGTCTACCTTGACGAATTGTTATGACAAATTTTTTCACAAATCACAATTTCTCTGTCGAGATTATGACAATAATTTCTATATACACTGAGAGAAAACGAATATAGGAAGGCTTGCAATGTTTTATGGTTGAAGCGATGATAATATGGTTCAATAAACGATACTTGCAAGGTTATTGGAAACAAACGTTGAAATCGTATATCCAACAAAACGGCATATTTGCAAGTATTAGAATAGTTTTTGAAACTATTATTATTTCAATAATTGCTACTATAATTATATTTGCTATAACCATGAAATATAGACGTTCCTCCTGGGAATTATGTAAGTGGTTGATTCAACTATTTTTTTATATTTGCTATAACCAAAAAATATAGACGTTCCTCCTGGGAATTATAGTTTATAGTTAGATTATCGTCAGTCCAACTATATTATTTTCAAAATTAACAGATTTTTCTCTCAGTGTACTTTCCGTTACAAGAAACAGGCACGGTGCAAGACTCCCCGAGGGCTAATTTTCCGTCTTTACTATTTCACGATTGACGTCGAAGTGACGATGCCGGATCGTTAGCCGGCCGGCTCGCGTGCTCCATGTGTGCCGACGTAGATCTACAGTCGATTTGAGATCCGATATTCCGCGCTTGCGTCGTCAGCTCTCGCGTTGCCTTGCTCAGTTCGTTGTTTCCCTCCTTACGGGTAAGCACAATCGTCGCTCTCGCAGACGATAAATCTCGGACATGACTTATCGATATTTCGAGGAGTAGTGTTCGAATTTAGGCGTAATAAAAATTAATATTATATCCCTAACGAACGCTCGAGGAGTCGATTTGAGCGATGACGTCGAGGGACGAAAGGGACGAAATTATTATCCTGTCACAGCAGATAGAATTGCAGAGAACAAAATATATAATTTAAGACGGCAAAGAGTTTGGTATTATCTTTTCTATCCACAACAAATCTTGTAATCATTAATGATGAAAAAAAAATTGTTGACTTTTTGTACATATTCCCCCTATGTGAAGCATTCTTTATTAACTGGGCCACTTTTTTTCGGTCGACCCCCCGGATATTTTATAAAATTTGTCAGTTTGAGATGGGCGTCTGTGATTTTTTTCAGATTTTTCAAGCGCGCCGTTCAAGATGTACTTTTTTTTTAGTATCACTATATCTAGGAAAATATTGGTTTGTCAGAAAATTCTTAGCATCATCAATTTTTCTATTTTCTATCTTTCTTCGAGTGATGTTAAATTAATTATCTTTCGAAGGGAAGAAAGTCGACTTTTCGCAAAAACAAGCAATACATTTTTTTTTTTCAACAAAAAGATACCTTCGATTTTGGTGTTGATTTTACAAGGTATTTAGCATTGTATTGAAGTTCCGAGAAAAAAATTCCAAAGTGGCAATTCCCCGCAATTCTCAGGCAGTTACAAATAAAAAATGAAAACGAGTAAATCAATAAAACAAAATTGCTAGCTCAAAAATCGGAGGTGACACTGGTTTTTTTCTCAGGATCTCCACATAATGCTCAATACTCTGTAAAATCAAAACCCGAGACGTTGTAAAAAAACGATTAATTTTTTTTTGCGAAAAATTGACGTTCTTCTGTGAGAAAAATAAGTTTATCGCAAAATAAAATCGTCTTTTTACTACAAAAACACCGTTCTCTCCGATTTCAATTTCACCAAGTATTTAGCATTGTATGAAAATTCTGAGAAAATAATTCCAAGGTGGCACCTCCGATTTTTAGGGAGGAAAAAAAACGATTAATCTTTTTGCTTCATTTTTAATTTTTCACTGCTTGAGAATTTGGCCCTTTGAGATTTTTTTCTCAGAATCTTTATACAATGCGAAATATCTTTTAAAATTGATACCAGAAACAATGTTTCTTGTTGAAAAAAATTATTTATTGCTTTCTTTTACAAAAAACTGACTTTCCTTATCAGGAAAATTATGATGTCAACATCACTTGAAAGAAGATGGTAAATAAAGAAGTTAATGATTCTAAGTATTGTCATAAATACCAATATTTTCTAAGATATAGAGGTATTTAAAAAAACGTAAATCCTGAACAGCGCCCTTTAAAAATCGTCGACCGAAAAAAGTGGCCCAGTTGATATAGAATGTCTGCAATATAAGTTCCCATAGAATTTTCTTCGCAAGACTATGTATATTGGCCATGGGTCAAGTAACCCCTGTGACAATTAGCCCCAGGCTTCCCTACGTCATGCAGAAGGCCTGGAAGGTCCACTCGAAAGCTTTCTTGCGGCTCGTTCGCCTCGCCACGCACACATGCACGCGGTACACGAAGCCGCTGGAGAAATTGCCCTGCACGCACGTGGAATGCAGAAATTTTTATTACACAATCCGTGAGGTGCTCTACGATAGGGTTGAGAGTATATGGGGCGACGAGAGAGGCCGGCAAGAACAACGGCCTCTCTCCAGGCCTTTTCTACTGCGTTCTGTTGTTGCCTTTACGAATAAGGCTGCATTATCATGTCGACATGGTTGTTAGCCACGCGAAATCGGGTCGTTACCTTTACCATACCCACCAGATGGACATAATATATATACTTTTGTGAAAACTCGCGGATTATATTGACCGAGAGATTATATGAGATGATGGCAGTGAGGGGCACGTTGAGGGAACTAATGCTCGAGCAAACGACAATAAAATTCCAGTAGTCGCTGCTATTACTGTACCGATTATTTCATATTTATGGCTCATATAACTAGTTTTATGGTATGAAAAGGTCGACGTTATTATCAAACCATATTACCGTGAATTTGTAACATCCGTTTTTGTGCTATAAAAAAGAGTGGGTTTTTATACAAATAGACAATGCGTCGTTATGGCACTTATTATTGTGTTTTTCTAGAATAAAATAAAATTGCTATTGGAGTGATACAACACGCGACTTCCTCATCACGATTGTTACTAACGTCCACGTTAGTGTTGTGACGTTAGAACTGTGACGTTAGAGTTGTGACTTTAGTGTTGTGACGTTAGTGCTGTGACGTTAGTGCTGTGACGTTAGTGTTGGGACATTAGTGCTGTGAAGTTAGTGTTGGGACATTAGTGTTGGGACATTAGTGTTGGGACATAGACGTTGGGACATTAGTGTTAAAACGTTAGTGTTGGAACGTTAGTGTTAGGACGTCATTGTTATAAAACTTTATAAAAAGAAGTACGATTTTGTTAGCAGTCATTCAAAATTCATATTTTTAAATCCAGAAATCGTTATTCGTAATGAAACAGAAATACAGAAATGTTAATATCCTAAAATAAATGTAACATTTACCTTGGAATACTTCTTTTTATTCAAAACTACTGGCGCGAAGTTCTCATCGTGAATTCATTGGAGTGTAATGACGAACTGTGTGAATAAGAATTAGAGGAAATTTCGTACATTATTTTCAATCTAAGTTGATCGCTTAAAATTATTACGATCGCGTTCTCAAATTTGAAGTCAAGCTTCCGCCCTTACGAGGTGACACGCGCCAGTATGTAGCACCGTCTCTTCACATCTGTTTTTCGTATTATCGGCGACACCGCAATAGTTTGACAAGTCGAATTAAGATTTCAGTTATTCGTGGATCATAACTTTCTAAGCTTATGGTGTTTATAAGGTTTCTGCACGCTTTGGAATTCATCTACAATGCTATGCAAGTGATGAAAAATGCACACTGAAGGAAGTAATGCTGGAACACAGGTCAATGAAATTTTAATAGTCCCCGTTATTGCTATACCGATTATTTCATATTTATCGCTCGATTATTCCATATTCATAGCGGATATAACTAGTTCTATGGTATTAAAAGGTTGATGTTATTATCAAATCATAAAACCGTGAATTTGTCTTTGTGTTATAAAAATAAGAGGGTTTTTATTAAAATGAACAGTTCATATTTTAGTGTTTTTTATAGTTTCTTACGTGGCATACAAAAAATTATCACCAAGTCTTTATAGGAAATATACAATTTCGTGGAAATCACCTTATTATATTGATTAGTGGAATTTAGGAGAACGAGTCATCGAAAAATCATGAAAATTTTATGGTGCCGCAATTGCATGACGAACATTTTGAACCTTAATGAAAAAATATTCCAAGCCAACCACATATGTAAAATGTTTTCACGAATGAATTTTTTTCCTATAGAGACAAATACGTCGGTGCAGATATTCGTTCTATTTTGCACTTGTTCTAGATTTTCGCTTGTGCCACTGGACCAAATTGGTTTTACGGGGAAAAATCTTCAAATGGAAATTCCTATAGTCGAGTCAGCCATAGTCTTGCTACAAAGAGAACTGGACCTCCCAAAACCAATTTGGTCCAGTGGTGCAGTCTGAATTCAACAAGCGTAAAATAGAAAAAAAATTGTACCATTGGACTTCGATTATAAAAACGTTTTCCTTTTTGTTCTCGGCGAACAATATTTTTAATCAGGATAAGAGATTACCATGTTAAATTGCAGCGGAATTTCATCTTCATTTTTATAATAATGAGACTCCGTAAATAAGATGACGGCGGTGGAGAGAAATAGGGAAGAAAATGCTGACGGAAATAATGGGCAAGGCTACGAGAATAACGTTCTAGTAGTCACTGCAATTGTGATTATCGCACATTTATCGCACGTGTAATTAATTTCATAGTATACAGAGCTTGGCGTTATTATAAAACCATATGATCGTAAATCTGTAACTTGTGCAACCGCTTTCGTAGCAAAAAAGTTGAGGGTGGTTAATTATATAAATGATCCTTCATTTCTGGCTTATTAAAGCATTCCTCTTCTAAGGAGAGTTTCATGTAATTAAGAAAATGAAATATATCACGTTGCAATGATTAATCGTTGCCAATACATAAAGAGACGTGACTGCTGAAGTTTTTGAATGATGTATCTGAAAAGCAACTTGTACGGAACATTGAAGAGACTACAAAGGCGTATCTACATTTAAATTCTTCTTAACAAATTCTAATCTAAGAATTTCTAAGGATGTATCGACAATAAAAATTTTCAAAAACATTATTCACTATTTTTATTAAAAAACGTGTCCATTGTTCGAAGAATTTTTATTTCCTTTCAACTGAACAAGGAAAACAGGATTCGGTATTAATCATTAGTTCATTAATATTTGTAGCTCAGTTCACCGATTACTTTTGTCAATCGTCAATTAAGATTGATCAATTCCCAATTACGTCATTGATCGTTAATCGAGATGGGAGTATACTCGATTATTCAGATGAATAGTAATCAGTACTTGAAATGAATTGATAACTCAATCAATAGTCAATCCGGACTCAAGATTATGTGCTCAATTGATGAATCACTAATCATGCTGGAAATGACATGACTTTTGGACGAAAGGTCTGTACAATTTTTCTGAATCTTGAAAGGAGAAAACATTATAGATGACTGAGATCGTTCGAATTCATCTAACAGATGTCATGGTGACTTTTGTGGGCATCCACGAATATAAAATACTGTATTTAAAAGAATAATTAATCGTCACCAATTAAATAGTAACTGTTACTGTTTAATTTTGTGTGGCGTGCGACAGAGATGAATGCTTTGATATTCGAAAGTATTGGGAATTATTTTTCTTAACATAATAAGTAATCAAGGAATTATAGATATGTGAGATACTGACAATTTTTATATACCAGATATCATGGTCACTTTTGACATTTCCCAATAAGCACCTAATAATAAATAGTGTGACTATTTAAATTTACATACTGTGCAGCAAAGACAAGTGCTTGCATAAGTGACAGGGTTGGGAATTATTTTTATTAACATAATAAGTAATCAAAACATGCCTGATGCCTGAGATTGTTACAATTTTTACCTACCAGATGTCATGATCACTTGTGACATTTTCCAATAAGCACCGAATAATAAATAATTGAATAAATATTGTGACTATTTAAATTTTGTATGCAGTGCCGCAGTAATGCATGTTTTGATAAGTGTAAAGGTTTTGAATAATTCTTCTCAATAATATAAGTAACCAAAGTATCATAGATGTTTGGGGTAGTTACACCTTTTCTCCACCAGATGTCATAATCAGTTTTATCATTTTCCAATAAGCAGCTGATAATAAATAGTTGAATAAATAGTGTGATCATTTAATTGTGTATGCAGTACGAAGAGGATGAATGCTTTAATAAGTGAAAAGGTCGGGAATCATTTTTCTCAATAAAATAAGTACCCAAGAATCATAGATAATTGGGATGGTTACAATTTTCATGCACCAGATGTCATGATCACTTTTGTCATTTTTCAAGAAGCACCGAATAATAAATAGTTGAATGAATAGTATGACTACTTAATTTTATAGGCTACGCGATAAAGATGAATGCTTTGGTACGCAGAAGGACCAGTAATTATTTTTTACAACGTTATAAGTAATCAAAAAATTATAGATGCCTGAGATGGTTACAACTTTGATCGACTAATCTCATTCACTTTTGTGAATTTCTAATAAGCAACTAATTATAAATAGTTGAATAAATGGTGTGACTATTTAATTTTGTATGCAGTGCGAAAGGGATGAAAGGATCGGATACGCGGAAGGGTTAGGAAGACGTGAGAAGTGACTCTCTCACCACTGGACTCTGGTTTTCCATTAGGAAATGCTTTTAGGCTCGTTTCGCGCGAGCCAACCTTCCAAACTGGATTAAGACCGAAGAACGAAACAGCAACAGCAGCAGCAGGTCGGTCGCTCGTCGAAAAGTTCTTCCGGCCGCTCGAGCCGCACTCGAGCGAGAAAGTGTGTATCCACGCGCACTAAAACTCCCACGACAATGCAACGAACCTCTGCCTCGTTGAGGATTTCTCGTTCACGGACTTTTCTACTTCTTCGTGAGCTCTTCCGCAGCTCGTATTCCGCGTTCACCATCTACCGGATGTTGTATAATAGAAGATAAAAATGTGTTGCCAGACAATTGAGACAACTGAGGTATACGAGAGGAGCTTTTCGTGAGGAGATTCGCAGTTTATGGTTTCGCAAAACTTTGTTGCAATCACAAGCAAAAGCTATGAAAATTGGAGCATCATTTATATTCTTTTATATTTAAATAAGTAAGCTCGACAAGTGAAAATAAAAAACATTGAATCACGAATTCGTGGACATTGAAATTAATATTATACAGGATAAAATATCCAAATTCCATGTAACGTTATTGCGTTCAACTTTGTTACGATAACCACAACAACAAAATTATGCAAATTGCAGCAGTAGTTAAATTTTTCTATATTCCAGTAACAAGTCTAGGATATTAAAAATTAAAAATAACAATTCAACATAAAAAATGTTATTCCCTAATTTATGATTCGGCTTCGGTTTATTACAATGACGAAAAAAATTGCAATGCTCACAGCTCTAACGCTCCATTCTTTTATTTTCAAACTTTCAACATAATAATTTGATGAAAAAATATCTCTGTTCTAGTCAGAATGTATCAAAAGCACTCTTCTCTTATTAAGCTATCTTTTTTTGCGGCTTGGAGTGGATAGAATCATTATGGTCCACGTTTAACAATTATTTATGTGTATGGTGTGTACGTGCGCGAACTTATCCAAATATACAGGTTTATTCAGACAATAGAAAAGATAAAAAAAGGCTTAGGTATTCTCTAGTTTAAGAGAAACACGTAAAATGTTTTGAAACTTTTCCGCGATATGAATTTTGGATTAAAAAAAAAGATAAGCATAAAACTGCAGAGTATGTTGAAGAGAGAGAGACTGGAAGGTGAGTTCATAGTGGTACATGATGTCGTTTCTCTCATACAACCAGGAATTTGTGACGCCACCGACGGAAATGTACGCAATTTACTATCTCTCCAGTGTAGCGAATGAGCGAGCATTGCTTGAAGCTCCTCTTGCTGCAGGTGCTGTCGAGAAAAGCTCTGCAAAGCTTCATGTCGCCCTTCCAACACACTTCAACGTAGCAATGCGCAGAGATCTCGACTGGATTAAAGAGTCCTTGAAAAGTTCATTCATTCGCTTTGACACGGATATAACTCAGCGCGGTACAAAAGCAAAAGTAAAGCTCTGCCTATACGATAAGACCGGCGACATAGGTAACGGAAAACTTTGTTTAAAAAATGTTTCTATCGTGACTTGCTGTCAGTGAAACCGATTTTAAACGCATATTCAAATGTCGCACTGAGTAACAGACTGGTCGATTAATGAACACCGGTTGTCAAATAAATCTTCAGTCAGTATGACAAAATTTTACCCAAGCTGGTACATATATTGGTCTGTGAAATAAACAAAATGTATTGAATAATTGAAAAATGTTGTTGCTCTAACTACATTTCTATTTAATCATTCGAGTACAAAGTTGTGAATAAATGTTATTGGTGCTGTGGCCGCAATGTATGCATGCGATCAAGTGTGTTATGCGGTTGGTGACCGGTTTGGTTATGAAAAATCTTTTATTCTTTAGACGTTTCCGTTCTAATCAGTATATTCTCTTCAGTGCGTTTATTATATAAAAGCTTGCTATTATATGCACCGGGTTCCTTGGCCCATGGATTGAAAACGTAGTTAAATAAATTATAAAAGAAAACGAAACAACCCGTGAAGAAAATTATTAGGGATGCCCTGAGATAAACTAGGGCCCTTTCGGACTTTAATGTGGACACCCTAAAAGAGTTTTCCATATCACTCCTTATTGGGGCCCTTATAAGGTATTTCTAGGTTTCCATGGCGAAGGATTTGATAGGGTAATCACTTAAAGGCCCGGTCAGGCTTAAACATGGCGCCAAGTAAACAAATCAATAATAATTTTGCCAGATAAGGTTCTCATAAGGCAATTTTAGGTTTCCATAGCAAAATTGGTGGTCACCTATCCAACTAATAACCGCTATCGTTACCGCCAGGTGGTTACTTATTCTAATACTGACCCTCAGGTCAGTTAGTCATGCACCTAGATACAAACGAACTAATTCGCGCAAACAATAAAACAACTCTATTCGATATAAGCTATTTCTGTGAAAAAAATTACTGAATGTACTTTTATTTTTACACATCAACGCAGTCGTGTAAATCTATCAAGTTCTGACTAAATTACATCAATTTTATTTCATATTCTATATTACAGTCGTTCAAATAAACAAAAGAATTGCATATTCATATGATTTGAATAAACATGGCACCAAGTAAACAAATCAATAATAATTTTGCCAGATAAGGTTCTCATAAGGCAATTCTAGGTTTCCATAGCAAAATTGGTGGTCACCTATCCAACTAATAACCGCTATCGTCCACCAGGTGGTTACTTATTCTAATACTGACCCTCAGGTCAGTTAGTCATGCACCTAGATACAAACGAACTAATTCGCGCAAACAATAAAACAACTCTATTCGATATTAACAATTTCTGTAAAAAAAATTACTGAATGTGCTTTTATTTTTACACATTTTCGCAGTCGTGTAAATCTATCAAGTTCTGACTATATTACAGTAATTTTATTTCATATTTTATACAGTCATTCGAATAAACAAAAGAATTACATATTCATATGATTTGAATGACCGAGAGAGCTAAGACGTAGCGCAACTGAACCATCCGGAGGGTTCCAAGTTCGATTCCCGTCAATAAAAAAAAAAAAAATTTGTATGTTTTTTCAGCGATTAAGGTAGTCCTCCTGTATTGTCTGACATCGTATAAGTTCGAGCGAAATCGAGACAGAGTTACGAACTGTTCTCGAAGAAATAAAAATCTGAAATAAATCAATTATATGAAAGATGCTAAAGAGATTAATTTGGCATAATAATAATTGAATAATGTTATTAACAAATTACTGAAATAAATAATTGTGCTACAAATTGCCCGGCAACCTAACTTTCTTTTGTCATGAAAATGGCCGTTTTTTCCAAGTGTGAAATTAAAAATCAGAAGAAAATCTGAAAAAATACATACGTATTTAGAAAAATAAACAAATGTTTTCCATAACAAAAAAAGTTAGGTTGCCGGGTAATTTGTTGCACTATTATTTATTTAAGTAATTTTTCAAAAATATTTTTTAATCATAATTATGCCAAAATAACCTTTTCAGCATTTGCTATACGCTTGATTTTTTTCAGATTTATATCTCATCGAGAACTGTTCGTAAATTTTGTTTAATTCTCCCTCGAACTTATACGGCGTCAGACTGTACAGAAGGACTACCTTAATATGTTCTATCGTGTAGAGAAAGACGATATATCTCATCAAAAGGGCAGCATTACTCAACTAAATAATAACAAATACATAATTTCTAATTAAATTTCTTTAGTAGTAGTAACAGTGTTTTATTGGCGTCGTTTTTTTATACATATATTTTACACTGCGAATTTTATTTCTAAAATTCGGACTGCCAAAAGGCCATCGACCGGGGTCCTTCAGCCTAAATTTCTTCATTATTTTAGTAAGGACTTAATAGGGCAGTCTTCAAAGGCCCCGTAAAAAAAAGCTTGACCGTCACTCAGAAAACCCCATAAGGCTTCCACATAGGACCCCTGTTATAATTAGGGAGAATTAATCAGTGCCCTTGAAAAACCCTGATAAGATTTCTTCACGGGAAAAAGAATCACATCTCAGATTGCCGACATAACCTATGAATAAAACACCACCAGGCCAGTGAATCCGGCTCTAGCAAACCACGTGACCTCAAAAAGGATCATAAAACAACTATAAAAAGACCCCACAAACGATCGGTCTTTTTGTGCAAGAAAATAACCATGCGAACGACCGCATAACTGCCAGTATAGTCGTTTCCTTAGTTAGCGATCGCAAAACGACGTCATAATCCACCGACCAGAAAAATCGTAAGTATGGTCGCTTTTGAGGGCGTTTTGCGGTCGCTGATTGATACAACGACCATACTCACAATTTACTGGATGGTCGATTTTCGAGGTCGTTTTGCGGTCGCTAATTAAGAAATCGATTATAGTGGTCATTTTGAGGTTGTTCACGTAGTTATTTTCCGGCACAAAACGACCGGTCGTTTTTGAGAGTGACAATACGGTCGTGCGATCTGCTGGAGGGATAAAAAATCCAAACAAAATATGATCCCATCGTTTGATATATAATAAACGTACTGAAAAGGACTCTGATCAAGACCGAAAATTCTAAAAACATAAATGATTTTTTATTAAAAAACCAGTCGTCAACAGTTGAATAACACACTCGAGCATGCAAAGTTGTAAATGCCTAATGCTTGGAGAAATGAATATTATGGTAGGGTTCGCTTTATAATTATAATTTTATAATAAGAACGTAGCAGTGTGCAGAAATCTCGAATGGATTAAAGAAACCTTGAAAAGTTCATTCATTCGCTTTGACACGAATATAACTCAGCGAGTTACCAAAGTAAAAGCAAAGGTTGCCTACAGCCTGCTTCACGATAAGATCTGCGAAAGAGGTAACAGAAGACTTTAAAAAAAAAAATGTATAGTGACTTGCTGTCAGTGAAACAGATTTTAATTGGTCACTAGCGCTTGGACGCATATAAATATAACACTGAGCAAAGAGACTGGTCGATTGAATGAACACTGCTGTCAAATAAATCTTTTGATGTTAGTACATCAACATTTTTGCTCAGCTTGTACATATGTTTACTTGTGAAACAAAAAGAATGTGTTGAGGAATCTCAAAATGTTGTTGTGCTAACTATATTTTTACTAGCAACAACGTGATCACTTTCACTCGCACTCTTTTTCTTTCGCTTGTCTCTTCTTACGACTGAAAATGAAATTCGCATATTTATACCATTCGTCATTTTACTCGACTCTATTTCTGCTTCAATGTTCCGATATAATCGGCTTTCGATGTGCCATGTCTTTTCTTTATGAAGAAAAATGAAAAAAAAAAAGAAAATCTGATATTAGAAGAAAAATGTATTCTATTTTACAACTTAGAAAAAAACAGCAATTCAAAAATCGTGCCACGCGTGATCCTAAGACGATTATAACAGTCTGAAGTTGAGTTTATGTCAAAGCCATTGACGACCAATCAGAATGTTCGAAAAACTGTCTCCAGTTTTTGATATTTCGACTTTCGATGGGCATTTTTTAAAAGAGGATTTGATACATCGTGTGCAAAGTTGTAAATGCTTAATACTTGGAGAAATAAATATGATGATACGATTCGCTTCATAATTATAATTTCATCATAATAACGTAGCAATGTGCAGAAATCTGGAATGGAATAACAAAGCCTTGGAAAGTTCATTCATTCGCTTTCACATGGCTATAACTCAGCGAGTTACAGAAACGAATGCAAAGGTCTGTGCCTTTAACCTGCTTCACTCTAAAACCGGCCAAAGAGATAACAGAAGTCTTTTTTATTCGATTTTTGTATCGTGACTTGCTATCAGCGAAACAGATTTTAATTATCACACTGAGGAAAAAGATTGGGCGATTAATGGAATACGATTGTCGGATAAATCTTTTGTCAGTACAACAAAATATCCAAAATATTTGTAAATTTTAAAACACATCATTTTTTTTAAAGATTTGACTATCAATTATTATGTTTATCTTTGCTGTCTGTTCAAAATCACTGATTGTATAAAAAATATATTTACACATGAAACTTAAGTTTCCAAATGTACATTTCATTCAAAAGTTTTTAACAGCTGTGTAGAGTTGTTTTTAGGCATACCATAACAAATTCCACAGATAATCCGTTTTTACAAGACAAGACAAGACAAAAAAAAATTAGTACGATATCAGGTCCATAACTTTTGAAGGTTTGATCGAGTTAATGGAACAAAAAGTATAAAAATGACTGAAGTGGAATAGCTCTGTACGCTTCACTGCATTAAAAATGTCAACAGATATTATGTAAAGCCCGCACCACGTTTTCTTATTTATTTATTCACATTCGAAAGAAGTACTGAAAAAAGGTAAACAAAAAAAAATCCATACATCTAAAGCATCTCATATTTCCCGATTTCAATAGCATGACCTTCTTCACTATTTTAAAGCCAAAAAGCTTGCCTTTTTCTACTTCCAAAAAAGGTCGCAAAGCCCCACAAGTCCGTATGCCATAGCTGCGATATCTTCTTGACGACGCAAAGATAGACCGAAGGGATAAGTGGACCAAAAGTAACGGCGCAAGATCTCGGTCGCGAATGCAGGATCATATGGAAAATATGGATGCAACAGCAGTTCTCTTGTGTGTATATCGATGCTCTCTCACGCGCCGTTCGTTTTTCCACGTATCCTCCGTTTCCCTAAGCTTTTTCTTCGAGACTGATCCGTATGAGCGGATTTTCGCTCCACTTCTCTTTTTCTCTACTTTTCATAAAAGATCTTTCTCTTTCTCTCTTCTGAGTGAACGATACCTACACTGTTACCCAAGCGAGAGAGCTTTCTCGACACGGTTTTCGCAGCAACGACTTTTCTGAAAACTCTCTTTCACAAAAACCGCGGGAAACATGAGAACGCCACCAAGAGCTATACAACCCGATACCGCTGAATTTCACACTATACATATTCTATAGAAAACCCAACGTCGTGCTGCCGTCGACTGTGTCGTCGTGCTTTTGTCCCCCTCTCGCTTCTAAACCCAATCCACAGTGAGGCTCATACGCGCGTTTCCCTCGTCAAAAGAAAACGATGGCGCGTGACGTCGGAAGCGCAAAATTTTATTAGAAAACGCTTTTAGTGACGAAACACTGTGTAGCAACGAGTGAAGGAGGCCCCGAGTTAAAGGGGGGAAAAAGTAGAATGGAAATATTGAGGAGAAGTGTGTTGGAGGCTAACGTGGACTTTTGCTGAGAGGAAGATAGTGGATAAAGAAACGAGAGGAAAGCGAGAAGGTAATACCCGAGCTACTGGTGAAAGTTTTGCGAGGTGAGTACTCAAGCGGATGAAGCGTCGGGCAAATCTATTCAACGACTTTGTCGTTGTCGTCGTAGTTGTCAAGAACAATCCTCTCTTCTCGTGCTTGCAGACGTCCACCAAGATCTCTCGAGTTCCGCTGGATATGCGCGTCTCGCAATCAGATATACTGCTTCGCATCACGCGCTTGAATTTCCGCCGGGAAAATGCATGTACAGTAGAGGCGCGCATAATTGAAAATAGGCGTCGATGAAAGTTAATCGATTTTTAAAATTGTTTTACGCGTTTTGTGAGAAAATCTTGTGTGAGGAAGTTGAAGATAAATTAAATTGGAGTTACCAAATGTAAAAAAATGTAGAGCAATTAATTTACGGAAAGTAAACTTATTTTTCGGCAATTATCGATGGCATTGCCGTGAATAAATCTTATCAGGGTTTTGCCAAGGCCCTGAATAATTTTCCCTAATTATGATATATAATTATGTGGAAGCCTTATAGGGTTTCTTAAGGATGGTCAGGCTTTTTTCCGGAGCCTTTAAAGGCTTAATATTAAGTCCTTACGAAAATAATATAGAAATTCAATTTAAAAATATATATTTGTTATCATTTAGTTGAGTAATGTCGCAATTTTAATGAGATATTTCGTCTTTCTCTACACGGTGATACATATTAATTGCTGAAAAAACATATTACTTTTTTTTTCTACATTGACGGGAATCGTCTAGAATCTCTCTCGGCCATTCAAATCACATGAATCGGCAATTTTTTTGTCTATTTGAATGACTGTAATATGAAATATGAAATAAAATTAATGTAATATAGTCAGAACTTGATAGATTTACATGACTGCCTCTGATGTGTAAAAATAAAAGCACATTCAGTAGTTTTTTTTACAGAAATTGGTTATATCAAATGTAGTTGTCTTATTGTTTGCCCGAATTTGTTCGTTTGTATCTAGGTGCGTGACTGTCTGACTGACCTGAGGGCCAGTATTAGAATGGGTGACCATCTGGCTGACTTTGGCGGTCATTAGTTGGATAGGTGACCACCAATTTTGCTATGGAAACCTCGGATTGGCATATAAGACCCTTATCTGGCAAATTTATCATTGATTTGTTTACTTTACGCCATGGTTGAGTCTGACTGGGTCTTCAATTAATTAACTTATCAAGGCCTTATTAAACTTCACCATGGCCGTATAAGATCCTTATTTGGCAAAATCATAATTAATTAGTTTACGTGGTATCATGATGAAGTCTGACTGGGTCCTTAAGTAATTACCCTATGAAGCCCTTAATAAGCTTCGTCGTGGAAACCTAAAATTGCCTTATGAGACCCTTATATGGTAAAATTATTATTGATTTGTTTAGTTGGTGTCATGTTTAAGCCTGATGACTGATGACTGGGCCCATCAGTGATTACCCTATCAAATCCTTTGTCATGAAAACTTAGAAAAACCTTATCAGGGGGAGGGATATGGAAAAACCTTTTAGGGTGTCCATATTAAAGCCTGAAAGGGCCCTAGTTTTATCTTAGGGCATCACCAATACTTTCTTCACAGGTTATTATTTGCAGTTTTTTGCGAGTCCAATTTTATACCACGGCCGTTTAAGATGCTTTTTTATAGGCTTATCTGTCAGGACACCCAGAACTCCCTTAGTGAGTCCAATTTTATATTGCTATTGTATAAGCACGTCTCGCAATGCGATATGCTGTTTTGCATCACGCCCTTGAATTTCCGCAGCGAAAATGCATTTGGTTATATATACGCCAGCCGATTAATTGGTTAGGACATCCAAGTTATTTGTCAGCGCCACCAAGCTCATTGTAACACAACCAATGACTTGGTTGGCATAACCAACACTTTGATTGGTCTATCCAAAAAATCGGCCGACGCGTATTTAACCAAGGGGTAAGTTGTTCCAACCAACCCTTTTTTCCCGTGCGGTAGAAGTGCACATAATTTAAAGGAGGCATCGATGGAAGTCAATTGATTTAAACAATTGTTTTACGCATTTCCTGAAAAAATATGGTGTGAGGAAATTGAAGATGAATCAAAAAGGAGTTACTTAATGTCAAAGAATAGAGAGCACTTAATTAACAGAAAGTAATTCGATTTTTGCGACGATTACCAATGGCAAATTTTGTTCGCAGTTTTATAGAAGTCAAATTATATATCACTATTGTTATACGCGTCTTGCAATGAGATATGCTGTCTCGCATCACGCGCTTGAATTTCCGCCGGGAAAATGCATGTACAGTAGAAGCGCACGTAATTTAAATGAGGCAGGAATTGCGGTCAATCATTTTAAAAAATTGTTGTTTGCATTGTCTGAAAAAATCTGACGTGAAAAAGTTTAATATGAATTAAAAAGGAGTTACGGATCGTGAAAAAATATAGAGCAATTAATTTCCAGAAACTGATTTTTGCGGCGATTACCGACGGCAAATATTATTCGCGTATTTTTGGAACTAAAATTTTATATATCACTATTACACATGAGGGTAAACTGATTAATTTATGCAAAAGTTTCGGTGCTTTTTAACAGCCCACTGTTGAAAAAGTTTGGGATTCATGTTACCGCAAAAATGATTCATCTGCTGATATATTAAATTTAATTTGAGAGTAGTGAAATTACAACTCTTTATAACACATTTCCTAATTTTCGTATATTATTCACTGGATTTTATAATATTTCGTGGAAAATAGTGTAAATTGAAAATAGCAGCTTATATAAAACAACTTTGCGTAATGGAAGCTGATACCTGATAGTCCATATTGCTAACGGTGTATAAATACGAAGCTCCGGAGTTTCATGTTTTTCAACATTTATTCCTGGTTTTGTAATGTTGCCATTTTTCAATTGAAATGAAATAAAATTATACCGTAATCTTTTCGTAAAAAGTAGGTCACGTATTTTTATATTTTCATTTCGTTACTCGATTATACGTCAACTTTCATCGAATATAATTGTATTGAAAACAATTTTAATAATGGCTCAAGTATTGTAATCCAATCATGATGATTCGGTGGATTTTTAATGATTTTACTGTGGAAAATAGCTGTATCTTTTCAACGATCTGTAATCCCATTACAAAAATAGTTCTTGACATTCGTTATTCATATACATAATTCGAGAAAGTCAATGATTTGGCTCAAAAATAGCGTCGTTTTAGCAAAAACATAATATTTAAATAATGATTTGGCTTCACATATCGCCAGCAGTTTGGAATATGATTTCAAAAAAATCTTAAAAATTAAAAAGCAAAATTTGATTAATATTTTCTCGAGAAATTTGGCTTAATTTGTGCTAAAATATCCCGTATGCATCTGTATCAATTATTTTGTTTTAGGCAATAAATGTTCACACATTTCCATTATTCTGAAATGTATGTACGTCGAAACTGTCCCAAAATAGAGACGTTTAAATGAAAAATAAAGAAATTCTCATATCTCAACAGATTTCTATCTTATCGTAACTATAATCAAACTTGATAAAGTTCTTACAATAACGAAACGCGTTTTTTTTTTCATAATTTTTTGGAGGAATAAAAAATTTTACAAACACAAAAAATTTACGGAGAGTCCGGTCACCAACCACATAGCAATAAACAGATTAACATCAATGAAAAAAAAATTGAAGAGGTCACATACTTAACACCGGTAAGCCTAAAAATTCATAATAATTGCAAACACCATTTAATTTATATAAAACAACATGAAGGAAATACAATAACCACAATGGAAAAAGGAAAATGTATACAACCTAAACATTCATTGTACAACAATATTATTTTATATACTTTTTAAACACAATATTTTTTATAAATATTTTTTGTTATTATACAGAGAAATAAAAGAAACTTTTCTGCAGAGGCCCTGATCAAGGCTTAACGCAAAAACCACTCGAATAACTTTAATCACAAGCCGTCATCCGAAGCATGTCACACAAACATTTATTGTAAACGGCTAAAACAACTTCGGCAGTCAACAAATTTCACTGTGTTAATTCCGGTGGATTCGCTCATGTGTAAGATATTATTCAATGATGTAACAGGGCGCACAACTCCCATTTTGAGTACATCAGTCACATTGAAAAGTCCGTGTATTTAATTCTAGGATGTGTGCTGAAGGTACGCAAAGAGCTACAACTTATAGAAGTGTACTCAAATACTGTATGTACGTACAAGTGCATCGTAGTACAGCCAGCAAAGTTGAGGGAGGGTAAAATGCGGTGGTACAGGTAACAGGGTTGTATAATGCCAGGGGAGAATACAGAACTACTAGACGCAGAGGAGAACGCGGATGGATGCATACATGCACTTTCCACGAGTCGTTATTCATCACGTTCCATCGCGCCAAGCGCTCCATCGACCATTTATTCAGGGATAATGACAGCATGAGCGCGGGCTCAGGGGTACACACGTCGGCTCTAGCGCCTGGGGCACCAGAAATGTGTATGGAAGAGAGAGAGAGACAGACGGAGAGCGAGTGAAAAAGAGGATAAACGAGGAAATGAAAACACGAGAGAAAAAAAGAAAAGGAAAAATAAATAAATAACCGAGAGACATGGGAAATGATATATCGATAGATTTCGATGAAACCTGCTATTTTCGTTTCTCAGCCGGTGAAAAATATTTCGAGATTTCAGTGTACGAGGGTGTTGGGATCAATTTCGAGAAAATATGTGTAGCGGTACTCTGTTGGATCATATTTTCCGTTCAGGAGTTTTTTTTATCTCTTTTTACAACGTCGGAGCTCTGAATGGCATCGTCGGAATCATGGGTGAATTTCAAAATTTGCGTACAACGAAAAAAAAAATTCATTTCATTCAACATTATTTTTTTTAGACTTCATTTCCTCTCTCGGATGTATTTATTTTTCTAGATGTATGCACTAGATTCTGTAGGAAATCCGTAGACTTCCGACAGAACGGAGCATTATTCGTGATTCACATTTTTAATTAATACGTATCGCGTATTTAATTAAGATGTATTAATACACGTATATTTAATGTATAGCAATGGTATATTTGGGCTAACTTGTTTTTTTTTTCCATGGCATCCATACTTTTTTGTCAGTGTAGAAAAGCAAGATTCATCACCTCCCGTCACAACAAGACATCAGCCATAATTTTTGTAAAATATGTATTGTCCGTCCATTTATATTGAAACGTACATAGAAATTCTTGTTGATGTCGGTATGAATGCAGTAAAAATAATCTAAGACGACAAATAACTTTCGTTACAATGCGACGAAAATGAAATATAAAATGAGTGGAAGAGTTGCTGATCGATTCTAATATTTCATATCGTGTAGATTTATTGATTCATCTTATTTATGGTTTGTACAACGATATTTCATCTTTCTGCAATAACCATTTGAAAAATTCAATTCACCTTAGGATAACATGTAAAAGAAACATTACTGGGCGATTTCTTTTTCCGTAACACGCACGAAGAGGTCCTTTTATCGTGCCGTTAACCCATGACCAAAATGGCGTGTTTGATGAGGCATGCGAAGACAAACTGTGCATGCTTAATACCGCACACTTCTCGCGCACTAGTGCGATAAAGCTACTAACTAATAATTTCGCCATAAGATACATAATTCTTGTACTCGTTAAAAAAAGTCCCCGATACTTTAACGAAAAAGCTGCGTTTGTACGACAAAGTACTATCCTCTCAGTACAGAAGAGAAAGATCCATCAGCCGCCTACAGAGCGTGGCATTATTCATAATTCTCATAAAACACCTATCGCGTGCATTTATATCCAGACGTACAAATGCTTTTGATGAGAAAAATTGACGTACGAATCCGAGCATTTCGACTGGACAAAAGATTTTTTTTTCAACGCCGCGATGAAAAAGCGATATAAATAAGGGGGGCGTCGCGCCCCCTTTCTCCCCCCGTTCCCCATATCTGTAATACGAGCAAACGCGTTGTGTGGCCGGTCTGATCGTTTTCTTGCCGTTATCCTTCGTGAGCACTATAATGCTCAACTGCTCTATCATTCCTTCTTCGTGGCATACTTGCACGTAGAAATTCTTTATCCCGGAGAATTTACGAGGATAGCCTGAACAGCACGAAGGTCCCTCGCGTTCTTTCGCACTCCCTTTGCCCCCCCCCTTCTTCTGCCCCTCTCCACCCAGCTTTCTACCCTCCGCCGCGTTTGCGGGGTGCACGATGGATAATGTTCGGGCCGAAGTAGGGATTCCCCTGGACCAGAACCACCACCACGAACACAACCGTGCCATACCATCATCGTACCATACCATCATGGTACTGCACCATCGTCGTTCGCGCACCTTGGTGGTTTGGCGAGACACGATTATTTACACGAGACCCGAAGCTGCCGGTCGCCCGGGACGCCTGCAACGTTTCTTCACCCCTCTTCGCCCCCCCCCCCTTTGCCCCTCTGCCCCTCGCCCCTAAACCCATCTCGGCTCGCGCTGTGCAACGTTTATTATTTTTCTTTTTATTTATGGGGACGTTGCGACGGGCGGCAACCCTCGGCCCCCGAGAGAAATTGCTTCGTGGGACGAAATGGCGAACGCACGAGCGTCATTATACCTTGCGGTGAAGAATTTGCGTTGGAAAGCTTAAGGGACACTGTTGAGTGTATGTATATGTACATGTATATTTTTCTTCTTTTTGTTTTGGTTCGGCTTTATGCTTATGAGTCTCTACATTGAGATGAATTACCCCGAGGTTATTCTCGTGATTATAATAGTACGTTTGGAAAAATGTAATTACATAATTATCCGTGTAAAAAGGTACAAGGAGAAAAATTGTTGGCGTATTGAGGATATTTGATTTTGTTGAGGGTTCGATTTTTGAGTAGTTGTTTTAATTGGTAAGATTGAGGCGATCAATATTTTTTGTGTGTTTTTATTATTATCGTTGTGTTTTTATTTTTTCAGGTCGTTGATCTAGAGATATTTATTTCTGGATGCCTGACAATATTTATATTGCTTTTTCAAAAAGAAGGCTTTGTTTTCGTGAAAGTTTATTTTTAGAGTTTTTCATGTGTGTAGAGTCAGAATGGCCTAAATCGTCAATGAAAGGGGTTTAGATTATTATTTAGATAAATATGTTTGCATGCGTATGTGTGAGTGTGTGGGTATGTTACGCGTGCAAAAAATGCAAGCCTTTATAATTCGGGAACGCCTCGACATATCGAGCTGACATTTACACCATGGATAGAGGAGTCAATCTTCATTATTCATACCAATTTTGGTTGGAATCCCGGTTATCGTAAAATTTGTATGCGGTTTTGATTTTTTTAAATGGCTGTTAACGCGATATCTCTTTTCATTGTCAAGATATTGAGCGCAAAATTTGTATGATGATTCGTATGATTAGTTTTATGAGCTTTTATACATCGGCGATCTCTATTGAATTTGGTTAAGATCAGTTGAACCATTCAAATTTATTGAGGTTTTGATTTTTTGAATATTCACATTTTCGTCTTGATGATAATTTTGGTATCAATTTTGGTAATTTGGTATTTGTAATGAACAGAAAAAAAGGATGCAAAGTAGAACCTTGCACATTGCTTTCTCATCATTTCTCACTTTTCACAAAACTTCCTCTATGAGGAAGTCAAATTCTTCGATTAACATTATACTTCCTCTTAGAGGTGAGGCTTTGAACAAATTATTTTTTCAATCCGGAACTTTGATCGGTCCTACTCTGGCAGTTCACTTGCAGTTTCGAGGTACGCCCGTGAGGGTTTTTACCTAGCTCCTCTCTGGCTTTCCTTCCTATCACTCCCGCACTTCGCTAGGCTAACCTAACTTCCAATGCGTCCACAGTCAACTTCGCTACACTGTTCCGCATTTTTTTACTGCCTGTGATTGGCTCGTCCGTGAGGACCTGTGCCACTCTCTTCTTTTGACATGGGCACAGGGAAACTGTGGTAAACCCGTACCGATCTAGACGTATATACGTATATGCACCAATAGGGTGGTCCTTAAAGGGGGTGTTTTTGAAATTGTACCGTGCCGCCCCCTAGATCGGTTTGAAATCAATTTTTTTTTAATCCTTAATATTTTTAGATTTTTTTTCCTACATTTAACCGTCCCCCACGGGGGTTAAAGTTTTCCATTTAAAATACATAGGGTTTTTCGGACTTCAAAGTCAATCTTTTGTTGCCGGACTATCGATCGGTCGAAAAATCTGGAATTCATAGAAATTACGCTTTGAACCAATGTCAATATGGAAAAAAATCACCAACCCCCTACCCTTAATCTTTGTTATGGATTTCCGCTCCTGAACAATGAGAGTTAAAGTTTTTCATTTTGAATGAACGGGTTTATCGATTTTAAGCCACCAATATTTTATCATGGCACAATCCGTTGGATAAAAAGTTTTGTGTCACTTCGTCAACTTCTTTAAAAATCTTTCCGTGAGCAATGTCGAATTAGTTTTGAAGTCGAGCAGAAAAATCTTCTTCTTTTCGAATATTCGAAGGTCTCGTCTTGTGCTTCTGTAAACCTGACCATTCTTGATAAAGAGAGAAAATAATTTGTCGATACAACGATTCTCTTTCTGGATCGGGAGTCGAGCCTTGTCCCAAAACACCTTTAGTTCTTTAATTACCAACTTTGCGCTTTCACGCGTACCAAATTTTACGACGCGAGTATTGAAAAAGAAAACTCTTAGCACTTGCCCTTTTGAGGGCAACTTATTTTCGTAAATTGGTGTGTCACAATCACCAAGTGCAAAAATGTTTTGACGCAGATCCGGCCTTAGTTCAATTGCGGAATGAGATTCGGGTAATATTACAATACAAAATCAAAAGAATCTTTTTGCGAACGTATTATGCAGCATAGGTGACACCAGTGGTGGCGCTTGTAACTAAACAACTACCGACAGTTTGAATTTTAGTTAAACACTAGCCTTATCTGACAGAATGAACCAATCAAATTACATGAATTATTATTTTCACAGAAAAGTCATGTCCAAATTTCTTTTACATTTAAGAATGCAAAATATTGAAATAACACAGTTTAATGCTGTTGACGGGAATTCAGACAAAAAATCATATTCTTTTCAAAAGGGATTTCCGATTAATAAAATAATAATAATTTAAATTAATTATTATAAAAAATTGAAAATGATCACGGGCTGGTAATTCTTTCCCGTATGGTATATTTATACAGTTATTCCTGCGAATTTCAAATTTTTTTCCAACAGATTGTCCCGTAATAAAATATCGATTACTTAAAAACGATAAAACCGTGAATTCAAAAAGAAAAACTTCAACTCTCATTTTTCAGGAGTGGAAAATCGATGGCAAAGATTAAGGGTCGGGGGTTGATGATTTTTTTTTCATATAGTCATTGGTTCAAAGCATAATTTGTATGAATTTCAGATTTTTCGACCGACCAATAGTCCCGCATTAAAAGATTGACTGCAAAGACCGAATAACTCTATGTATTTTATGTGGGAAACTTGAATCTTCGTGGGGGACGGTTAAATGTAAGAAAAAAAATCTTATAAGAATTAAGGATTTTTTAACATTTATTTCGAACCGATCTAGGGGGCGGCACGGTGCAATTTCAAAAACACCCCTTTCAAGGACCACCCAAATGCACCAAGGCCGCACACAGAAAAAAAATATCATTGATTCAATAAAACCTTGGTTTGCGGGCTGTCAAAAACGAGCGTTTTCAATTCAATTTCACTTCCAATTACTACAATTTCATATGATATTGAAACGATAACTTCAATACAAGCAAAAAAATAATTCATTGTTTCAATGTTAAGTCGATTTGTGAGAACAACAACTGGAGTTAATTCAAAAACATTGTTTGTAGCAGCCCGCAAACCGTGGTTTTATTGAATCAATGATATTTTTTTTCCGTGCAGAAAAACTGACCTCTCGTTCACTGGTTGATGAGCCAGCCGGTGCGCGGCTAAGCGGTCACCCATCCAAGTTCTGGCCGCAAACAATTCTGCTTAACTCGGGTAATCGCCGAAGCCTCACACCGATCACTGTCAATCACCACTGCCAATTTTCGGTCTCACTCTCGCAATTTTTTTATTTTATCATTACACAGGCGCAAAGATTTTGTCATTTTTTCAGCCAAAAAGCTGTTGCCTTTTTTGGTTAAAAAAATAATCATTATATTTTTTAGCGAAAAAGCGATATTATTGGGTTACAAAACTATTTGAAAAATTTTATTGACAAGTTCACATGAAACTACAACTTTTATGTGGAAACAATTTTGTTCTATGCCTTTAATTTTTCAAGATATATGGATTTGAAAAAAATACCTCATTTTCCGGAATATTGGATTTAGAAATCTGTAAATATAAGGAGGAAGTACTTCCAAGTATTATAATGTGTCCAATTGTGGGACTAATCAAAAAGGTTGGAAGAAAAGTATTTTTCATTTTTTGATGTTCCATCATATACCTTGTTGTGTTCTCCCTTTCTGTTATCATACCCTACCCACACTTCGCTAAGCCATCTTAACTTTCAATGCGCCGGCAGGCGAGTTAGCTACACTGTATGTACCGCATTTGCCACGGGCACGAGGAAACTGAGGAAAACCCCATATATTCTTTTGATTTCCGGTGCATATACGAAAATAACTTACTTAGGTACATAAACCGAGGCTTTAGAGAAATTGACCTCCCGTATACTGGTTGATAAGTCAGCCGGTGCATTGCTAAGCGTTCACCCATCCAAGTTGCATCCGAAAATTATGCTGCTTAAGGTAATTTTAGTACGCCGAAGTCATAGACAGCATCTATATGACACCGAAAATGTATTATATATTGCATTTCGACCGTGACAATGATATTACTAAAAATAATCGAGAATTTGTGAACATTGTTGCAATCAGGTTGACACAATTATTTGCAAGTAATAGTATATTGTGCAACAAGGGCCGAAAGTTTGCGATTGCGACGAGTGTGAGGTTTGCTGCTCGAGCGAAGCGAGCAACCACACAAGTCGCAATCGCTTATTTCGGCCCACGTTGCACATTATATTTTTCGTCACAAGTGCACGAATAATGGTGCTTTGAATGGTAGTTTTGCGGGACGAACAGTGAAAAGTGAGGTTACAATCTTACGTCCCAAGGGTCGGAAGTGAAACGTCAGGGTTGAAAGTAACGAAAAAGTGAACTGCGCATGCGCCAATCAATCATTGCAACACTGCTATGAAACTAGCCACTTTCGGCCCTCAAAACTGCCATGAAAAGCACCGCAGTTCATGCACGTGTGACCAAAATTATGTTTTCAGTGCGAATTTGACATCGTTTTTACGATATCTTGAAAATTGGATGCCAGTTTGGTTAGGTAACATCGTGTGGCCCGGAATCGCGTACCTTAACTCTTTTGCAGTGAGGTGAAAATGACATTTTCGTACCAATTTTGTGTTGGACAAAAATTTTCCAACCCCAAAAACCGTGATGTACCAAATTACAATCTAATCGATGAGGGGAAAATAGGTTGTTTTTCACATGCCCATATATGTGTCATGACACAAAAATGGCATGACTTTTTTTTTGCCCATATGTGTGTCACTCACGGTCAAGCGGTTAATATTGATTTACTTAAACATGTGTCCCGTGACCTTACTTTTTTATGATGTGCGAAAATTTGCAAATAACATTCGAATTCGCAGTAATTTATATAATTTCTCTATTTTAACTCTCAGTATGTTAATTTTCGATTAAGAGATTAATTTCGCTAACACTCCCATACGTGCCGTGTAAAAAGATCAATTTTCATGCATCACTTATCCAATTTATCCGATGGACTCATTCAATTTTTCGAGAAGTAAAGCTGAAAAACTCAATCGGAACAAGGACAAAAGTTCATGAACATTAGTTTGATTTTCCTTCCTTACATATTACCTCAACTCGTGGGATCGTCGGAGCCGTACATCGACCGCATAACCACCAGTGTCGGGTCCGGAAAATATTTATATCTATATTTATTACTTTCTCATGACAACCGTTGATATACAGTGCTTTTTATCAACATCGAAATACGAAATAAAGCTTCTGAGGATTTCTTCGCTGTAGAAAATGGTGGAAATATTTTAGTGCATAACATTTTTTTTTTACTGGGAATTTTACGGAATCTATAAATATATGAGGCGTTTTGTTTATGAGTTTCGACATTATGTTTAATTACCGTGAGTTAGTATGGATCTTTATAAAGGTGTATTTTCTAAAATATAATTAGTTTTATGTGCAACTTTACGTACATAGAAATATCGCAGAGGAACGAGAGAATGATTTTCTAAAAGTTACATTTTTTAAAACATCGCCAAAAGGCATCGTTATATACTGAATACTGAAGCCATTTCGTTTTCCATCTAGCTGAAAATATTTGTATTTATCGTTTCGTTACGAGAATTGTTGATACACAGCACTTTTCGTTAACGTCGGAATTCAAATTGGAGCTCAAACGGAATTCTCGTTCACAAAGCGTACAGAATACAGGGATTTTTTTTTGCTAGACGTATAACCGAGAGATTATTTCGGTGTAAATGCGTGCATCGTACATTATAATTTATCGTATGATAAAAGCGATATAAATGAATACATTGCAGCAGAATTAAATTTAACAATGTAAAAATTTAAATTGTTGCTTTTACTATTTCATTATAATATCATATTTTTCACCCTCATCGTCCCGAAGCCATTTTATTTTTTGCCCGACAAATAAATATTACCATCACTTTATAAAGTCTAAGAAAAATCATAAATATACATTTATTAAAGTTTTCATTAATCATAACTAAAATTTACATAAAATATATTTCACTTTTTGCATGCTGAAAAATATTACTATTTATTCGTAAATGCACATGAATACTTTATAAAAAATATTACTATTAATTCATAATTGCACATGAATACTTTATGAAAAATATTATTATTAATTCGTAAATGCGCATGAACTTCATAAAAAATATTACTATTAATTCGTAAATGCACATGAAATTGTTGAAATTTCAATAAATCAGATGTCAAATCATACATGCATGTAATATAGCCTTAAAACAAAAGTACAATTTTTTACAAGTAACATAGCATTACTATCATGTAAATATAACCACAAACCACACCTTTTCCGACCCTCGTCGTCCCGCAGCAATTTTTTTTCTTATTTTCATGTCACAAAATATTAATATTAATCGTATCGTTACCAGGGTCCTCACTTGTACACTGCTGTTTATCAGGCTCGTAGTACAACTGTTATATGCATATCTGGAAAATGTATTGATATTCGGAATGACGAGAGAGACGAGCAGGGAAACACACGCGAACGGTCGAGGATCATTTGGTAATTCGTGGATTAATATTGGCAGGCGACACTGGCTCCCAAGCTAAACCTGCCAGCTCTGGCAGTTTCATAAATCCCTATAAATATATACATACACATGTACAAGCTATTTGTGAATTTCACCCTCTGGGCACGAGTGCTACACGCGTTTTCATATATATTCTATTTTATTACTCGCACATTGAGCGTTGGAAAGTACGAACAGACATGAACACAGGCTGACTCACGTAACCCACGCAGAATACTGTAGTGGCCGAGGGAAAATGCGACTCTGCGATAGCCACCGACGTTCTTTCTCTTTCTCTCTCACTGAAGCTATTTTTTTTCCATACGTCAACCCGGAAATGACGTTCAGTCGAGAGAGGAAGGTATGGGACGTCCGCGTCCACAAACCCGACAACCGGGTTATATTCTCTCAGTAGTTATGCACATTGACATAGACATATAACGTATAGACACAGAAGCATGTCGGCCTTTCGAGCTACGCCAAAAGTTTTATATTTTTCGAATGCAACCTGTCTACCGCGGTTCTCGGTGCTGACCTCTTTGCTCACATCAGCTCTCTCGGTGATGGAGAAGTGCATCGGGCAGCGTGCACTATGTCAATCTTTGTAATTCCAGTATAGTGGTCGGAAGGTCATGTCTGTTGCAGTTACAGTGCAGCAATAATCAGGCACTTTTGTTGGAAGTGGATTTCTGAAGCGCAATTACTTAACCCTTTGAGGAACGAAGCTGGGTCCCTTTGAAGAGATATTTTGTTGCCGAATGTTGGATACTTTTCCGAACCGAAAGAATTTCAAAAATTACTTGGAAATATGTCGGTGTTCACTTTGTACATGTGAACGCGTTTTTGGATAAAATTAACTATTTCCAAACCACGATTATACTTGACTCTTCGAAGAGCAAGTCTTTGGTCGAGACGATAAAAATAAAGTTGTTGTTGAATGTTGAATACTTTTTGGAACTAAACAAGTCGAAAAAGTGAATTGAGAAAATGTCTGGGTTAATTTTTCACACGTAAACGGGTTTTGGCATAGAATTAATCATTTCCATACTTAAATCACTTAAACCTTCAAAGGGCACGTCTTGTTGTTGATGACATTGGGACAGGCTTCCGTTTACAATTTATATTTTCACTAATAAGATAGGAAGCCACACCCGACGCGACCTGGGTCAAGGGCTGCTCTGTTCGGCGAATTAATTTTTGGATTTATTCTTGGAATGAGCGCCAGTTAGTTTTAAAACAAACTAACAAACTGAATCTTCAATTTCGACTAACCCGAATAATATACGGGACGATCACAGACGAGGTAGGATTGGAGAGCCAGTGATATTGCAAAATCACTTTGTAGAATAAATGCATGAGCGAGAAATAAAAGTTTGTTTTAATGTATTACTCACGTGAATTTATACTTCACTGTGTATCTCACTTAGTTTTACTTTCTCGACAGTGATAATATCAATCCCTTTGACGACTTCCTTATCGTCTATTTTTGCATACATTCCCTTTGACGATTCTTCGTCGTTTTTATTTCACAATTTTAACCAGTACAAAGTGTCGTCGAGATCCCTTGAGTGCTGAATAGCCGACCCTTAAGACAAGCAGTTATAATTTATATAGGTGTTATTGTATGCGACGATTAGCGGTCAAGTTTTATTATGATGGAATTTTGGCGAAGCACTTCTCGGGCGTAAGAGTGTGATCGCTAGATTCAAAGAGTGCGAAATTGAAGCCTCATTCTAATTTCACTAACACGAATCTTTTTACAAGTGTCGATTGTGATTCCAAGTAGAGAATGTCAATTCTGACAATCGCATTCTTGAATATTTCGCCAGACAGCATCGACAACCATTGCCCATAAATAAACCCCTCTGCGAAGCAGACAATACGCATAGTTCCTCCGACGGCTGGACTATACACACCGTGACATGCGTTGCACTAATACGCCGCGCCATTTGGTCATCTCACATCGTTTTACTTTCTTGACAGTGATAATATCAGTCCCTTTAACGACTTCCTTATCGTACATTCCCTTTGACGATTCTTCGTCGTTTTTATTTCACAATTTTAACCAGTACAAAGTGTCGTCGAAACCCCTCGAGTGCTGACCAGCCGACCCTTAAGACAAGTAGTTATAATTTATATAGGTGTTATTGTATGCGACGATTAGCGGTCAAGTTTCATTATGATGGAATTTTGGCGAGGCACTTCTCGGGGGTGAGACTGTGATCGCTAGATTCACAGAGTGCGAATTTGAAGCCTCATTCAAATTCCACTAACACGAATCTTTTTACAAGTGTCGATTGTGATTCCGAGTAGAAAATGTCAATTCTGACAATCGCATTCTTGAATATTTCGCCAGGCAGCATCGACAACCATTGCCCATAAACAAGCCCCTCTGCGAAGCAGACAATACGCATAGTTCCTCCGACGGCTGGACTATACACACCGTGACATGCGTTGCGCTAATACGTCGCGCCATTTGGTCATCTCACATAGTTTTACTTCCTCGACAGTGATAATGTCAATCCTTTTGACGACTTCCTTATCGTCTCATTTTCCATATATTCCCTTTGGCGATTCTCCGTCGTTTTTATTTCACAATTTTAATAAATACAAAGTGTCGTCGAGACCCCTCGAGTGCTGACCAGCCGACCCTTAAGACAAGCAGTTATAATTTATGTATGCAACGATTAGCGGTCAAGTTTTATTATGATGGAATTTTGGCGAAGCACTTCTCGGGCGTGAGACTGTGATCGCTAGATTCACAGAGTGCGAATTTGAAGCCTCATTCAAATTTCACTAACACGAATCTTTTTTATAAGTGTCGATTGTGATTCCGAGTAGAGAATGTCAATTGTGACAATGGCATTCTTGGATATTTTGCCAGACAGCATCGACAACCGTTGCCCATAAACAAGCCCCTCTGCGAAGCAGACAATACGCATAGTTCCTCCGGCGGCTGGACTATACACACCGTGACATGCGTTGCGCTAATACGACGCGCCATTTGGTCATCTCACATCTTTTTACTTTCTTGCCAGTGATAATATCAGTCCCTTTGACGACTTCCCTATCGTACATTCTCTTTGACGATTCTTCGTCGTTTTTATTTCACAATTTTAATAAATACAAAGTGTCGTCGAAACCCCTCGAGTGCTGACCAGCCGACCCTTAAGACAAGCAGTTATAATTTATATATGCGACGATTAGCGGTCAAGTTTCATTATGATGGAATTTTGGCGAAGCACTTCTCGGGCGTGAGACTGTGATCGCTAGATTCACAGAGTGCGAAATTGAAGCTTCATTCAAATTCCACTAACACGAATCTTTTTACAAGTGTCGATTGTGATTCCGAGTAGAGAATGTCAATTCTGACAATCGCATTCTTGAATATTTCGCCAGACAGCATCGACAACCATTGCCCATAAACAAGCCCCTCTGCGAAGCAGACAATACGCATAGTTCCTCCGGCGGCTGGACTATACACACCGTGACATGCGTTGCGCTAATACGCCGCGCCATTTGGTCATGCAAACCGGAAATGCTGTGGCGTTGCCCGACGTTATTACACGCCTGGAACAAGAGCGAAGAGGAAGCGAGACCGCGAGTCGACTACGGGGTGCTAGAAACCTTCGGTCTCCTCCCACCCACGAATTTCCCCTCTCCCCACCCCTTTCTCCGGATCTCATGATGCATCCGGCAATGCAATGCAATGCGAGAGTCATGGGCTTGATTTCGCCATATATTCCCCAGATCATTTGGGAATTCCTATGGCAGCAGTGAATATCATCGAGATATTGGTGTATATACGAGCGGCAAACGCACGGAGCATTACGGAATGCGGATTCATTCATTGCCAGGATGTATAAACACACCAACAAAGGATTTCATCCCGGGAATTTGAATTCTAATGGCACGTTTACCAGATATTTAATCGTTAACGGTATAAAAGCACTATAAACATGAAAACGCTCGGAGCCAACGAGACCAGCAATTTCTTCGGTTTTTTTAATCTTCATCTCGCACGAAAAGCCTCTTTAATTTAATTAACGCCAGGCAATCTCCTCGCCTCTCTCCCTCTCGCTCTTGCCCACTTTAATTACTCCCTTCAGCGGCAAGTGCACGCCTATGCGTTCCACGTTGGCAAAATTATGATTTTTTTTTTTTTTTTTTTTTTTTTTTTTTTTCAGTCTCTCCCGCGTGAAAATCGTGCGGGTCGCTGCAACGATCGCGAATCTTCATTCGATTCGACACTCGCTCCGTGTGTGCGGTTATACGTGAGGTCCAATGAGAGAGAAATACTCGCAGCCGAGCAAATTTGCGTGACTTTTTTTTTGTTCTTCTTTTGCACACGTTCGCGCATCGTGAAATGTTATTTTTTTTACCGGCTACATTGCTCGAAACCCCCCAAAACCTTCACAACCCCTCAACCCCCTTAACGCTTTCCTATCGCACTCTGTGTTTACGAACAGTCGCGCCATTGTTTCGCGCCCTTCATTCATTTTTTGTTTCCCATACATACATCTACTCGGCACTCACGCGAATCTCGCACTCTTTATAAAATTTCTATCGAATCTAAAGCGCACGGACGCACAAAGCGTAGGTACAGTGTGCATACATTGCGAGCAGTCGCAGTTAACACGCCCGAACCCACATGAGAACATGGCCCGTGTATAAAAGAGCGCACAAGGGCATTTATCGCGTGACGGAATCGAGTGAGCTTTGTTTTTTTCATATCTAATTCGAGATATTTACGGGGAGGTTATGCGGGTCAACTTTTGGAAGTTAAAGCGGAGTACAATTATTCAATTCTGCTCCCGGGATCGTATCTCAATCGCGGAAATAACTTGACAATTTAGTTATTCATTCAGTTAAAAAATTCAATAGGGAATGTATTGCAAGTCCAAGTAACAAGCATTAATTCGCTCGAATAATTTGTTTAGTTCAATGATAATAACAGACGTTTGCTTTTAGAAATAGTTGTTAATGCATATTATATAATATTTGGAATTAGTAATTTATTTAAATATTCTACCATGATGGTTGTCAAATGCACAAAAATATGATAGAAAAACATTTTTTCAAATTAAAGTTCCTTTTAAGATGACACAAAAATCGAAGTAACGTCGAAGGTGATTTTCGAACTTCTTTGCAGATTGTAAAATTTATCCCACATGAGAACATGGCCTGTGTATAAAAGAGCGCACAAGGGCATTTATCGCGTGACGGAATCGAGTGAGCTTTGTTTTTTTCATATCTAATTCGAGATATTTACGGGGAGGTTATGCGGATCAACTTTTGGACGTTAAAGCGGAGTACAATTATTCAATTCTGCTCCTGGGATCGTATCTCAATCGCGGGAATAACTTGACAATTTCGTTATTCATTCAGTTAGAAAATTCAATAGGGAATGTATTGCAAGTCCAAGTAACAAGCATTAATTCGCTCGAATAATTTGTTTAGCTTAATGATAATAACAGACGTTTGCTTTTAGAAATAGTTTTTAATGCATATCATATGATATTTGGAATTAGTAATTTATTTAAATATTCTACCATGATGGTTGTCAAATGGACAAGAATATAATAGAAATACATTTTTTTCAATTAAAGTTCCTTTTAAGATTACACAAAAATCGAAGTAACGTCGAAGGTGATTTTCGAAATTCCTTGCAGATTGTAAAATTTATCACTTACAGAAATAAAAAACTATTGAAATCGCAGAAATATTACTGTATCAAATAATTACTATCAGTTTTTACTAGTGAAAACTATTAAGACATCTAATAGTAACTATTTGGTCTCAACACTGTCGACGCTAATACTTTTTTTGTGAAGGATGCAACAGTGATAACATTCGCAATACTCCTTATTTTTAACGTACACTCAATTTGCGCAATACTTAATAACCTGTAACTTCAAAAAAATTGCAAGTCTCAAATATAATGTGCGGTGATCTGAAAATTGATAGTTTACGAAAATATTTGGAGTATCTAAAAATAGTGTATACTGAAGCACGAAAAAATTCAATTAGAAAAAAATTACCCTTTTTTTTTGGTGAACGCGATGGAGAATTGTAAAACAGTGTAAAAACTCTTTATTTTCCGCTTGGAACCTCGATGCGACCGTAGATATTCGGTAAAAGAGAGGAATTTAATAACGGAAATCGGGGTCAGCTGTCAATTGGTCAAACCGCGCTATTGCGTTGCGTCCATGGATGGTGGATGTGACGAAGCTGTTTTTTACCTTTTGCTCCGTCAGCGCTTGATTCAAATTCGCGCGAAATTTATCTCTCGCTATCGATGGACGTCGACAAGGGCACAAAAAGAGTCCCTCGCTTTTTCGCAAGCTATTGGCTGCGAAGCCGACGAAGAAACTTTTTGTCCCGCACGCTTTTCGAGACACAAGCTGTGGGCGATGAAAATATTTCGAATCGCAGCTTTCTTTTGCCTTTACCGTTCGTCTCGCCTCCGACTCTACGTATATACTATGTACAGTGCTCTGTACACTTTTTCGCAAGCCCCCGCGGCTCGCCGACTCGCCCGTCCGCCCTTCATTGATTTTTCAGACTTTCCGCGAGTGGCCACCTTCCACTATACTGCCCACCCACGCGCCTATACATAAATGCGCGTAATTCAATAACGGCTTTTAGGAGGATCGCCACCCAAACCAAGTTATACTCGCGATCGTCTCTTACGCGCAGGGAAAAGTTTTCTGCATTGTGTGCAACCCTCTTTTAGAGCTAGGGTCAGGAAAAAAAAATGGCAAGCTCTTTTTTTGTGTTCATTGACTGCCCAGAATTCTATGGATAATAATTTTATGATAAGAGGGTAGGGGTCAAAATAGCGAGTGACCAAAATGGCTACAACAACGAATTAAGGGATGTATGATAAATACAGTCCCGCCAAAAGTGAGTTTCAGAGACAACTTCGATCACTTTCCGATGGGATAAAAATCGGAAAAAAATAATGCACATAAAACGTGCTGAAAAGATTGATTTCGCATAATAATAATCCCAAAATGTTATTAACAAATTGGTGAAAAAAAACAATTGTTCAACAAACAATCAGTCAACCTACATTTTTCTCTAATTAAAATGATATGTTAATTTATTTGAATGTATACGAGTTTTTTCAGATTTTTTTCTTTATTTTGATTTTGATTTTATTTGTTTTCAAAAATATGCGCAAAATAACGAATTTTGGATATGTGTTCGGAATAAAACCATCTACTACAATAAAGATTTTTTCGCAAAACGCATATCCAAAATTTGTTATATTCTGCGCATTTTTCAAAATAAAAAAAATAAAAATGAAAATAAAGAGAAAAATCTGAAAAAATTCGTATGCATTCAAATAAATTAACATATCATTTTCATTAGAAAAAGAGTTAGGTCGACTGATTGTTTGTTGAACAATTGTTTTTTTCACCAATTTTTTAATAACATTTTGGGATTATTATAATGCGAAATCAATCTTTTTAGCACGTTTTATATGAATAATTTTTTTCCGATTTGTATCCCATCGGGAAGTGATCGAAATTGTCTCTGAAACTTTTGGCGGAACTGTATGTATCATACATCCTTAAAAATAAGGGACGCCTAAATGTAGAATGTCCGTAGTTATGAAGTTCACTTTTTCAGCCACTCGCCATTTTCATCATTCGCTATTTTGAATGCATTTAAGTAAGATGGAGATCAAAATAGCGAATGATAAAAGTAACGAATGGCCGATATAGCGAATTTCATAATGATGGCCATTCGACATTCCGACGATCCTAATTTCGTAATTCGCTATTTTAACTATTCACTATTTCGGTCTTTTGCTATTTTGATCCCTACCCTGATAAGACGATTTTCCGGCAAGTATTTGTTACATGCGAATACAGTAGAAGCTCTCACATTTTACCTCCAGTTATTTTACACAGGCAAGTGGTGGGAATGGTTCGAGTGTTCGCATTGGAGCTGGCGAGGGGGTTCATGAACGTGATTGGCCCTTCCCGTATTTTACATGTCTCCGCATTAAGTAAAATGTGAGAGATTCTATTCATATGGAGAAATTATTGCGTCAACTAAAATGATGACTATTAATCGATACATGGTGCGGCGTTTTTTGCCTACTTTCTCATTACATACAAAGTACGGAACGAAAGAAAGTACATAGCAATAAAACAAAATTGACTCTCGAATATTTATGGAAATACAACAAGTTTAATAAAACAAAATTGACTCCCGAATCTTTATGGAAATACAAAAAGTTTAATAAAACGAAATTGTCTCTCGAATATTTATGGAAATACAACAAGTTTTGAGTGTTCGAGATTCCAAAAAACACAGTAACTCATTTCTATCTGTCGGGCGTCTGTATGTATGAATAAATAGATTTATTCGATTTGAAACCATTTATTTAATTTCAGGCTACTGAATGTAAATAAATTTTGTTTGTTTTAAATAAACTCTGTATTTCACCGGGATAACCTCACGAGACTGATTTCCCTGGAATAAAACCAGAAGTGACCACGACTAGCTTATAAATCCAGTAATAAATAAACGCTCTAATATAAACTAAAAAATTATCCCATGGTCCAATAATTAATAACCATCAACTCTTAGTGTTTAAAATACTTACTAAAGTACTGCTTTCATACTCACCTACAATATCTTGAGACAGTTTCCTCTAACATTAAGCTCATAAATAAATAAAATTGCATTCTTATTTTGTCTCTATGTTTGAGCGTTTTCTTTATTCTTTTTTTATTATTGGTGAACATTTTTTGTAAAAAATGAAATAGCAGCGATTTTATTTGTTAGAAAGTATGTTAAATAATTTCTTTCGTTCATGTAAGAATGTAAACTTTACAATGGACGGAATGAATAAACTTTATAATGAACAAAATTAATTTGGCCAATATAATTAACTGCGAGATTTTAGAGAAGATTTCATGATTATTACTTAGAAATATCTTATTGTGATTATTACTTAGAAATATGTTCAAATCGTTTTCGAAAAAATTAGATCTGATATACGTTCCATTTTTTTTTGTTAGTGCAATGTCTCAGTACTCGAAGTTACATACGTGACGTCGGAACCCTATGAGAACACAACGAACGTTTTTTTTACTACCGCAATTAGTAACGCCCTAATTCATCCTAATCCGGGGAAGAAAGTTCAGGAAAGCGTACGTGTGGGTTCTACCCCAGTTAACATCAAGCCGTCGCGGTTCTCAGCCTTCACGATTACAAAAAATTAATAACCCCTGCCTCCATAAATGAAGAAAAACCCGTTCTCATTTTCCGTGTTAAGAAAAAAGAATAAAAATAATGTAGTCTGCACAGAGTTTGAGGATCCACGTGCAATCACAAGGGATATCAACGAAAACTTAGGGACGCTTCAGATGAACTTTCATGAACAACAAATTTTTTCAATCAGAACTAAAATATTCCGCGATAAGAGATGTCTCGAAAAATCGTGGCCATTGCAGCATTGCTATTTATTATAATAAACAGGAAAGTGATGTTCAATAATAACAACAAAAATAATAATGATAATAATAATAATAATGCCACTGAGTTATAGATAAGTACGAAAAAAAATTCCACAATATTCTACAGAAATATTTTTCTTCGAAACGAATCCTTGTTTTGTAAGACTTTCTGGCAATTAAAAGTTACCGCAAAATACTAAAATTATACTCGAATTAGTATTTTTCTTCAGACTGCAAGCGTAAAATATCGTTAATAATCGCATTTATAAACAGATTCTCGAGTCCGACAGTATTTCCTTCTCATTTACCAACTACAATTTCCCATCGCTAAATGCTTCACAAAAATAGAATAAAAACCCAACAAATAAAAAATGAATTATCCACTTCAGATTATTCATCCCCTTCAGAGAAAATAGCCTATGATTATATCAGCGCAATTTATCCGATCAATCGGTTCGATATATGATTATTTAGCGTTTGTCGAATATCGACAAAAGCAGCACGCGAACGATCTTAATTACCGCAATTAGTAGAGTGAGGTTTCGCCGCGTCGAGCGTCTCTGTCTCTCGAAATCCATGGTAAATGCGGATAATTCCCTGACATGGTGGATCACGAGAGAGAAAAGTGAGCGGGTGGAACGTGCAGCTTCGGTGAGAGCGTATATTCGAGGAGGGGAGGGGTTTGAGGGCTCGTTAGTGTAACTGAGCCTCGCGAATTAGCGAGTCGAACGCGCACTCGTTCGCTATCTATATTCTAGCTGGGCGCAGCGATGGTAGCTTTCTGTCTATATATATCTATATATATATACATATATATATAGAGAGAGAGAAGCGGAGATGATCGAACGTCGACGGTGTTCGACGGGAGCGTGATTCGAGCGTCAATTCGATATTCCCGTGGCGTGCTGCTGTTGCTGCCGTTGCTGTGGCTACTGCGTGTCTGTATCCGATGTGCAGTGGAGTGGCGGCAGATGCTTCATCGGTTAAAAACCTCGTTGGGTTGGGTTACTGGCTAGTGGCCACGCTAATGTCTCACTGGAAAAGAGAATTATCCGGCCATTCGTATTAAGGGGTCAATCATCAGCTATCCCACCTGCGGGACAATGGACCTTATCATCTTTATCATATCGACTTTCGGACATCATATCGACTTTCAGGATCTGTTTTAAGGGGATGGAGTAGATTTTTTTACCGACTTTAATCGGTAAAAATAGGCCATTTTGTAGCATACACTATTCATCAAAAATACGCTATGAATATATGTCAAATTTTTCAGGGATGTGATAAAAATATTCATGGTTGGGTGTCCGGTCGAATTACTGTTCAAAACATACAGAAAATTTAAAAAATCGGATATTACTGAACGTCTCAAAAACCAATATGACCGCTCGAAATGTCAACAGGTCCTTTGAGGTAAGATACAAACGTTTCTGGAACTCAGATGTGTTAAATCAGACCGGACACCCATTCTTTGATTATTCTTGAACATTTCAAAACCGTCGGAATGTCGATTACACAAACCAAATTCACGAATAGTGTAAACTACTTTCGCGTAGTTTTGTGTGCTTTCGGCCAAGGTTCAGAGCGTTTTCTATAAACTACCATAATAATGTTGACATTAGAAACATAGATTTTTTAAAGTTTGAGCTTTAAAAAAAAATTGCTTCGATTAATAAGTGCGCGGTGTAACTAAAAAGAGAATAAGCAGGGCATAAGATGTTCTAGCCATCGAACTTGCGCAAAATCTTGTCGAAATTTAGATATTTAGCTAAATAGTTCTTCATAAGTGCAGACATATTGACTGGTGTTTGGTATTGAATTTAGCCTAAATCTGAAAAGTGGTTCGGATTTCATTGAGTTTTGCCAAACACAAATATTTTCCAAAAATTAGCGACGTTGCATTCATTTTTACAAAAAATAAATGATCAGGTCCTAATTTTGTACGTAAACGAATCAATATTCAGGAATCTTAGTCACACAATTCGAAGAGTTTTTCTTATATTGGCGGATATGGATTAATAATGAAGCTATTGTTATTAAAATAAAATGCCGACGATAAATTTATTTGTCGAATTGACTTTAAATTCGTCAAAGGTCTGTTTTTTAAATTTTATATTTTATGGTCAAATCCTTGTCTTAAGCTTTGTAAGTTACAAAAACCGCAAGATGCATGAAATAAACATGAATTGTGACCAAAAATCTATTTTTATAATTGCTAAATATTAACAAAAGAATAAGCACACGAAAAAATCTTCAGGCCATACGATATAAGATGTTTCTAAACTACGCTAAGAACGAACTTCAAACGATTTGATTTAAGAAAATAAATATTGCAATGTGAGTGTGTGCAAGTTTTGCGCATCAATGCGCCCACGCCCTTAGAAATTCAAACGGTTATAACTCGAGAACCGTTTCAGCTAAAGCGTTCAAACGTCACAAACGCAGAAAGCTCTTTGGCTTCTCTATTCACCAGATTTTTTGTAACAGTTTATACATAAGGCTTGAATTTCATGCCTTTTTAAATTGCAGCAAATTAAAAGTTACTTTCATTTTACTTTCTAGGTTTGAAGTTATTGATGGAAATTAAAAAAAGTATTACAAAAAACAGATACAGAAACAAGTACTTTTCTTATCGCAGACATTTCAGTGACAACATTTTCGGTAAATTTTACTTTATGGTTCCATTCTCGATCCACTATGAGCTAAAAAATTAAATTATAATACAATTATCTTGTAGCTTCAGTCCGGTCGAGAGCGAACAATGGGCCGTCTAGACTCTCCGCCCCCTCCCCCCTTTTAACCATAGTGTAACGAAAGGATGAAGATAATCTGGCCGAAATTTGATATAAAATTATCCAGCATCATATGCATAGATGTCCGTTTACTGGTTCTGCCTCTGTATTTTCAGAGTTCAGCATTATCCTGCAAAATTACCTTAAAATTATCATAGGGATGATATACAAACGAGGTTTATCTACCGCCGAATGCACTCGTTACTTTGCAATACATATTATTCGTTTACTTTCACCACGAATAATCAAATTAATTAATCTATCAAAGGTATCAAACAATTTTTTCATTACTTTCTTTCATCTGCAAACTAATTAAATGAATCCCAACTTTGAAGATTACTTTGTTAAAACAATGGATGTTCAATAAATTAATTGTAAATAACCAAAGTGTTAATCCTATAAAAGTACACAAAATATACTCATCTACGTTTCCAAAGGTGTAGCTATCATTGATATACAGTCGGAAGATCTTTGCACTCCCTTATCACACTATAAAGATTTATCCCAAAAAATGTTATGTATATTACCCAGTTTAAATCGATGTATGGTTCCTTCATTCCCGGTTCGAAATTCCCACAGGACTTTCTCCCCTTTTACCCTGTATCTTGCTCCGGCTTCCGTTGGCGTTTATCAGTCATGGATTTTCGCGTGCCTTCCAAGAGACTCGCCCATAGAGGACGTGGCAAAAGTAGGGGATGAAAGCGGGTAGCAGCGGCGGGGGTTGGGGAAAGGGGCGCCAACAACAATAACAACCCGTGACTACCGCTCTAGCCATTCCGAGCGTTCATGTAAATTTATGCAAAAATGTAACCGATATTGTTCGATTAATATTCATCGAGCGCGTGGCCGAGGAAACTGGCTAGCGTGGTGCTTTTCCCGTTGGAAGAGGGGAGAAGGAACTCGGGGCGAGAGAAATGGGGGGCCCGCGAAGGGGCTAAAGCCAGGCTTGTTGTTCGCAAGGGGAAAAGGGTGAAGTGACGGTGAGCCTCTCCCCTTTCCTAGCCTGGAAGGCAGTCAACGGGTGCCCCTCTCCCTTTCCACTCCTTTCCCTTCGACAACCGAGGAAAGCTTCTCGGCAATCCTTAACCTTTGTTTCCCTCGTCGGGAAATTGAATCTTTGTTCCTTTGTTTCTGCGCTCTTTCACTCGTTCGTTCTCCAGCTTCTTCGTCTCATGATGAGGATACCCCTTTGCTTCTCCCTCGGGGACTGAGCCGGGAGGATGAAGGGGGTGGGAGACGGGAGGAGGGGAATGATGAAGGAAAAGGATGAGGAAACCCAAGCCGGGAGAAGTGAGAGATCGCTCTCGCGTCTTCTCGAGTCCTTGCGTCTCAAGAACTGCTTTTCTGTCTCTACGTGATGCTGCTGCTGTTCTTCTTCTACACCGCGTAAAGCTTTCGGCGAGTTTCATCGTCAACTGAGATTAATTTTGGCGAAGGGATATGAAGTGCCTCGCCGAGGCCTCGTGCCCCCTCCCCCTTTCCCCCCCAACTGACAATTGTTCATGCAGAAACGCCGGAGCCAGCGAATTAAGGAAGGGAGGACAGGCTTATATGAGAGAAACGTGAATGACTCTACCCTCTGTGAATTATTAACGCACAATATTGGACGAACGAGACACGGATGGTGCCGCAAGGGCGATGACAGGGGTCCTGAAATATGATTACTCTGATTAGGTAATTCCAAACTAAAGCTTTGTGAATTCCGGGAGAATTATGTTCCTTTTGAGCAGCCCGCGAATGATCTGCAACCATCTACACGTTTGGAATACTCGAAGGAGTTTGTCTGACACGTTGTGGAGTGGAATTTATCGTTGAAAATGTAGATTTTATATGAGCCGTCCGAACAATACAATATTTTTGCGATGGACAATAATGAAAAATATCAGCTTCAATGAAAATCGGTGGTTTGGTTAAGCCAAATTCCACCCACATTATCGAATCAGTTCCGGGATGGAATCAGAGATGGAGGACCAGTCACCAATTAATTACCAGTCACCACTAAAAAATTAGTCACTACTGAATGGACAATCACCAGTTAATAATAAGTCATCGGTAAATGACTAATCACCAGTAAACGATAAGTTACTGGTAAATGACCAATCACCGAAAAAATTATAGTTCACCGGTGGATACCAATCACCAGTCAATGATAAGTCACCGGTGAATGACCGATCATCAGTAAATGATATATCATTGGTGAATAACCAATCACCAATAAATGATATATCACCGGTGATTGTACAATCGCCAGTAAATGATGAATCGCCGGTGAATGGGCAATCACCAGTGAATTATAAGTCACCGGTGATTGTACAATCGCCAGTAAATTATAAGTCACCAGTGAATTAACAATCGCCAGTAAATGATAACTCATCGGTGGTGAAGAATCACCAGAAAATTATAAGTCACCGATGAATGAATAATCACCAGTAACTGGCAAATCGCCGCAAAACGTCGATTGGTGAACGGCCGTCACCATTGAACTGCATGTCACGCGTGAACGCCTAGTCAACAGCGAATGGGTATGGTCATCGGTGAATAATCCGTCACTAGTGAGTAAGCGTAGTCACCTTCATCGTTGCATCAGCATCAGCGGTCAGATATGATCAGTCATTAATGAATAACCGTTGCGATGAATTACCGGTCACTGATGAATAACCAATCACCGGTGAATGACCAGTCGTCAGTGCTTTTGATAATTCTGCTATAAATAATGTCGCATTTAGCGCACAAAAGTCATCCTTTTCCGACCAAATTTTGATGAAAATCATTACTTTGGATTCTCTAACTTACGGACAAAATTATTGCCGTTGCTGATTTACTATTTACACCCAATAATAACTATAAGTCTTTGATAGTTATAACTATATATTGGATATAGATAGTAACTATCCGGTCTCAATAATATTTTGGCGATGCCAATAGCTTTTTTCTGTAAGGGCTAGATTGGCTTTATTTTTAAAAAGTAGACTGATATGCAAAAAAAAGCGTGAATAACACAACCCTCAATGAATTGTTCAGGCAGCATACTCGACGAGCCACATACGGATCGACCGGCAATGAAGATAACAGGGTGCTTGAAATATGATTACTGTGATTAGGAAATTCCAAACTAAAGCCTCGTGGATTCCGGCAAATTTATGGTCCTTTTGATGAGGATGCGCATGCGATCTGTTACGACGTACGCGCTTTGAATACTTGGCGAAGTTTGCGTTAGATTCCAGAGAGTGAAATTTATCGGAAGAAATTTAGATGTAACATGAGTTCCTCGATTAACATCAATCAAATAATTTCGATTAGATAAATCAGTCACCAAGTTCGAATCAACAAAAAAATTACCACCAGTACGTAAAGAACTCAAACATAAAAACCCAGCTTATTGAATTCACTTCTTACACTACCAAGCTTCTATTTCTTTCACGAAATTGCACCTTAAAGCCTGAAATAAGTTAGTTTTTTTTTTTTATTCCAAGCTTCGATATCCACGAAACCATCGACACAGTTTATAGTCGGCAAGTGCGCGAAGAAAAGCTATAAATCGTCGGAGAAGCTCCCTTAATACACCGACATACGTTCAAGTGGATCCACTGCTTCCAAAACGATTTTCAACGTTCCCGAACTCCCGAGTAGGTATTATAGATATTCGATATACGTATAATAATACTATCGTGTTACCTGTCCAAGCGTATCTTTACTATATACCAACCGCCCATATATTTTCTTGCAATATATGGAATTCTCGACGATGAAATTCACGCTGCGAGTCTCACGGCAAGAATTCTCCCGAGCTATCCAACCGGCGATGCATTCACCGAGCATCGAATATGTATTCATATATATGAGATATGTATAAATATTCTATAGGGTGCTACTATCGCTTGTACATTTTTTCAATCGCTTGCTTCCGCCTACACCGCCCACATCATACGAATGTATTGGTGCGTCATACGTATGTATGGATTAACGATCGTTTCGACCATCACTGGTCTCCGGAACGTTTCCCTCACGGTGATACAGTATTTTCTGCATATAATGCCAAAGTCCAGCTATATGCAACGGCACATGTCGTTTTATTTCGACTATACTACGGTTCTATGTATTCTGGGCGTGTGTATGGAGGCGTATATCCCAGTCTATGGTATTCCAATGTTCAATAGATGAGAGAGTCGTTATCTCGACCAGCAAACGACTTCGTTACGGCAATAACGAGTTGCGGTATCGTGTACACGCTTCAGGCTCTCCAACCCTCTCGATTCTTTTCTATCCTTTATCCCCTCATTATCCATCGTTCGAAAGACACTATGAGACTGAGAAAGACATCGGAATTTACATTCGATACTGATAACTGCAAAATCAACTCAGAGCTTTGTATTCGTGGGATATATAATAATGCATAAAAGCACGATTCGATGGCTCTTTGAAGGTATCTCAATTTGAATACCATGGCATCTGCACGGAAATATAAATTAGAGAATTACGGTAGAGCATCATTAGGTCATTATTTTTTTTCAATATTTTGTATTCCTCCTTTTTTTCAAGTCTGCTGTCATTTATTTTTTTAAGTTTAGATTATTCGGGAATAAAATTGTTTGTAATGACTAAATAATTGGTTGGGTTGTAACTGTAATTATTATCGAGCTTCGGGGAATAGACATTCGTTATATTGCAGTGCATGGAACTTGAAAGCGAGCGAACTTCATATAATTGAAACATAGAGCAGTAATGGACAAAAGAGCGAATAGATGGTTCGTTGAAGGTGAAATTTTCAGGAACAGGATTTTTATTTGAATTTTACCTCGCAACGAGTATCTTTTTAATTATTGAAAAACTCCGATAAACTCGGGAATAAGAATTAGAGATTGAAGGGCAGAGAAAAAATCGTTTTTTAGAAAAGAAAAATAATTGGTTGGATGATAATTAAGTTTTTTATTGAGAAAAATACGAATGGGAACTCGAAGTTTGAAAATCAGACGATTTCCTAGTTTTCTATCGTCTCTTCAAATGTATATTTGTTTGACGTGATAAGCACAAAATTTTGTATCCTCACCGAGAAGAAAAAAGGTACTGCTAAATAGTTATACACGTCCTTAGCTATTTTGAAAAAGTCACTTTTACTGAACATATATTCAATATAACTAATAAACATCAGCTATTGTAACAAACTGTACTGTTGTAAAAATTTTGCGTTACGTGGCAAGCGTTTTGCGAATTATCATGCCGGAAAACGTCACTACATATATACATAGTATTCTTTGCAAAACAATTGACCAAATGTGAAATGGTTATTGCAACGCCATCAAGAAAATTGCAGTAACTATAAAAAAATAACTATGGTTGTATTCCACTTGGTATTTAGAGTTAAGCATTATGTTGAGCCAATCAAGAAATTCATTACAATGAAAACATTACTGTAACTATAACAAATTTGGTGTAACTATTAAACCAGTTGAATTAACTATAAAAATTGTTACACGAACACAATTTATAGTTATGGCTTTTTAACTGCCTGGACTATGAGGATTTCTCTCAGTGCATCTGTTCAATTATTATATCTTTCTCATGATTTCTCATTTCGTAAATGGGTATATTACAATTTATTAAGATATGTCTTATTTAGCGGCTCAGTATAGTTGGGTTAAGGGTCAGTAAAAATACATACCCAGTGAATTGTTGCAATGAAGTATAAAGAAACTGGAGTTTAGAGAATGCGCCGCGGGCGAGAGCATCAAGTGATCAAAGGAAAGGGTCGTGTTGTCCCTTTTCAGGGCTTGAGGTGAAAGACTTCGTCAGAAGTGAATAGAAAAGTCGACAGAGACTAATACTCGTTTCAAAGAAGTGTTTAACACAATGTTGTGCGATAGCCAGAACAAAGTAACTTATATTCTCCGAGAAAAGATAGAAGGAAAAAGGCATTAGTCTTTAGTCTTAAACCAAGTGATGTAATTTAAGTGGTTATTCAGAAGGTAAACATCGATTTACCCACTCAACTAATACATTTGTAAAGGTACCTATTAAAACAATTTAGAGAATTGTAACAATCAATTACTTTCAAACTTATACTATTCATTAATCCATTTTATACTAAATCTTAATTTCTTACTTTTAAACAGCTTGTCATACAGGCAAGAAAAATTATTATTTCATTAAAAAATGGAAAAAAATCTCGAACGAATAATTTATCATAAATGTCCCGTAAAAAAAAAGAATTTTTTCCCTATTTTTCTATATCCCTTACTGCAATAATTTTCGTTGTACAAGAGTTGTATTATATAATATAATTAACGGATCAGTTTGAAAATGAATGGTTAATTTCCATTATGGATTAATTTTTAACAAAATGTTTATCCATTTTCCTGCCAACACGTCAAGATATTCGATATAAATGTATAACAAGCTATTCATTAAATAAACAAATACGGTAATTTTAAAGAGGAAACTCATTTCGGAATAATCGTGGACGATATAATTCACGTTCATAAATTAATAATCCGCAATTTAGCATAAAATCGTCGTGGCTCATTGTACCCTGCGACCCATTGTTGCCCATTCTCCCCTAAGCTTTAGCTTTTCGCATAAAAGGCTACATTCGGAGCAGATGTGAAGTAGATAGTCGTGGCATCAGCTGAGTGAGCACTGACCGATACAAATTCAGTCAATCATAATCATAACTGGGAGTGATATTAACGGTGCAAATTAAGCTAGTACGAGAAGTGAGCTAGAGCTCACTCGCGGCATAGCACCGCTGGCATCGTATTTCCGCGCCCACTGCTGTGTCCAAGCCGCATGTCATTTCAACTACATTACCGAATCAATTTACTAGGACATCGGACGAACGTACTCGCTTACTAACCTCTGTATGCGTTAGTATATATTCAGTACACAAATATATGTATGTGTGTTATATATTTACATATATTTATGCATATATGTAAAGATATATATATAAATATATAGGGATATATATGTTTTGAACACATACCGCAGCGTCGTCCTGATGTTTCCGATCATAAATACTATATCCCCTCGTTGATTCGCCCGTCGAGCGATGCTCTGTGCTTCTGTTTGGTGTATCGGTGTGCCACCCATAGGAGATAAACCGGAGGCTGTGCACGAACCCCAGGTTTACATGGCCACGCACATACGCACTCGCTAATTGATATCTATCGATGCGACATCAAAAAAGAAATGATTAATTGCGCATTATACAGAGCAGATACGACACGCTCCGGCAATCGTGTCCTCCTCAAAATCGGTCGTGTCATTTAATTTCAAAGTTATGTTCGCCGTACTAATAAATTTATACACAGTCTCGCAATATTTGTCTAAATAAATATAATCGGTAATGACACGATTGAATGAAATTATTGTGTGTTATGAAATCGGATTGTATGTTCTATCAAAGTCGGGAACTATCTTGCAAAATCTTATGCCTTATTAAAAAAATAATTTGCTATAATTTGAAGTTTTTGATTCCATGGCATTAAAAAAAAATTCAACTTATTAGACGGGGAAAAGAGCTAAATTTGCAAAATATTATTTTTGTGCATTACTATATTTCCACGAATATAGACTCTGAGTTTTTTTCACGGTTATCAGTACCGAAAATATTTCATCTTTCTTTATCAGAATTGCTGCATTTCGAAACAAATTTATATGACCAGTAAAAAGAAAATTGAACGTAATCGTGAAGTTTCTGGATGTATCGATGTACCACCCATAGGAGATGAACAGGAGGCTGTGCACGAACCCCAGATTTACATGGCCATGTACATACGCACTCGCTAATTGATATCTATCGATGCGGCATCAAAAAAGAAATGATTAATTGCGCATTATACAGAGCAGATACGACACGCTCCGGCAATCGTGTCCTCCTCAAAATCGGTCGTGTCATTTAATTTCAAAGTTATGTTCGCCGTACTAATAAATTTATACACAGTCTCGCAATATTTGTCAAAATAAATATAATCGGTAATGACACGATTGAATAAAATTATTGTGTGTATGGAATCAGATTGTATGTTCTATTAAAGTCGGGAACTATCTTGCAAAATCTTGTGCCTTATTAAAAAAATTATTTGCAATAATTTGAAGTTTTTGATTCTATGGCATTAAAAAAAAGTCAACTTATTAGACGAGGAAAAGAGCTAAATTTGCAAAATAATATTTTTAGGCATTACTATATTTCCATGGATATAGACTCTGAGTTTTTTTCACAGTTATCAGTACCAAAAATATTTCATCTTTCTTTATCAGTATTGCTGCATTTCGAAACAAATTTATATGACCAGTAAAAATAAAGTTGAACGTAATCGTGAAGTTTCTGGATGTATCGATGTACCACCCATAGGAGATGAACAGGAGGCTGTGCACGAACCCCAGGTTTACATGGCCACGCACATACGCACTCGCTAATTGATATCTATCGATACGGCATCAAAAAGGGAATGATTAATAGCGCATTATACAGAGCAGATACGACACGCTCCTGCAATCGTGTTCTCCTCAAAATCGGTCGTGTCATAACGCGTGGTCATTTAATTTCAAAGTTATGTTCGCCGTACTAATAAATTTATACTCAGCCTCGCAATATTTTTCGAAATAAATATAATTAGTAATGACACAATTGAATACAATTATTGTGTGTATGGAGTCAGATTGTATGTTCTATTAAAGTCGGAAACTGCCTTGCAAAATCTAATGCCTTATTAAAAAAATAATTTGCAATAATTTGTAGTTTTCAACTTTCCATTACATTTTTATTTTGAGTATATTATTGATGGTTATTACCCTAACTTTAATAACTATTTTTATTATTCCGTTTTTTTTTTCAAATAAAAGTGTAATTTATTAATTACATGGAATTGAAAAAATAAATAACAACTTATTGGGAAGGAGAAAGAGCCAAATTAACAAAAATTATGTTTCTGTGCATTACTATATTTCCCATGAATATATACTGCCGGTTTATTTTACTGTCATCACTAGGGAAGGTATTTCATCTCCCTTTGTCAGTATCGCTGTACTTCGAAAATATATCTTTGACCTGTAAAGATGAAATTAATGGTAATGTTTATTTGTTCGGGTGTATCGCTTTGTCACTTATAGGAGATGAACCAGAGGCTGTGCACGAATCCCAGATTCGCATGGTTACGCACATACATACTCGCTAATTGATATCTTTCGGTGCAGCATCAAAGAAGGAATAATTGATTGCACATTCTATAATTAGATAAGGAATATTGATTGCTCATACAAATATATAGAGCACATACGATACGCTTCGCTAATCATATTATCAAAATAGGTCATGCTATAACGCCCATTCAATTGCAAAGTTATATTTGCCTAACTCATAAATCCATTTCGATGAAATTTTGCGATTATGCGGTGATTTATTTTTCTCTGTATATCAATAACGTACTCTAATTTTTTAATATTTGAATAAAAAATTTTTAGATATGTTTTTACTGCATTATTGACATTTTTTAATCGGGGAGATCGTGCTCATTTTGGCAACTGTCGAGTAACAATTATTAATTAATAGTCCGTGTGACTAATCTTATATTTACGATAACAGTGTTTAGGTTATAAGTTACTGAAAATCCCGAACTACAACGGAAATGCTGAATTTATTTTTATTTTTTACTATATTGTCAAACAAGATACAACAAAATTCCAAGCAAACTTTAACATTCTAGGAAATGGCGAATATAAAAATGTATTTTAAAAAAATCAATAGACTTTCTTGATGCTCACCAGGCTTCGTACCAATCATAGTTGAAAGGTATTAAGTATGAAGTTCCAGCACGACTTATTAGATCTTTAGAAAAAAACGTAGCCTTACTATTTGCAAAATCGTAGTGCTATGAAACTTGGACCTCTTTACCGACGATATAATCGTAAATATAATAATTACTATAATACAATTACTAAATCTGAAAAAATGTAACTACCCTACCATCCTACCTCATTTCAAGAATGATTAAATGAAGAAACTTTTTTTTTTTTTGTTAATTTCATCAAAACAAATGTTCCCCTGAGACAAATCAAGATAAGCTTACTTCTCCGCAAATTTAATATATTTAATTAGTGGATCCAGTAAAAATGATAATTTAACATATTTAATATATTTAATTAGTAGATCCAGTAAAAGTCATGAATGAAAAGGCCACTTTCGGAATATAAAATTTTTAATTTCACGCATCTGCTCCGCACAAAAATACGTACTCCCATCTCGTGATTTTTTCTTCTCATTTTTCTCGACATTGTGGAACATTTTAAGTACCGAAAAACTATTTGCTTACTTTTTCATTACATACGAAGTATGTAAAAAACAAAGTATTGCAATCCAGATAAAAATCGACACTTGCATTTTCATGTAAATATATGTTTGAAATAAAAAGGCCTCGTTCGAAATATAGAATTTTTTATTTCACGCATCTGCTCCGTACGAAAATACGTACTCCCATCTCGTGATTTTTTCTTATCACTTTTCTCGACATTATGGAATATTTTAAGTACCGAAAAAATATTTGTTTACCTTTTTCATTACATACGAAGTATGTAAAAAACAAAGTATTGCAATCCAGATAAAAATCGAAAAGCGACATTTGCATTTTGATGTAAATATACGTTTCGAGTGATCTAGATGTACCACTCAAAAAAACAATAAATTTTGTAAAAATTTGTAGACTACAAAGAACTTCGATGTATGCATTTTACATGCAAATGCTACATTTTCATTTTACCAAAACAAATGTTCCTCTACGACGAAGGAAGATCAGTTAACCCTCGCTCGATTTTAATATATTCAATTGCCAACGTGGTGGGGTTGTCCTCCAGTTCCTATGAAAATTGAACGATCCAGTAGAAAAAAAATAATTCGTGGATCAAGTAAAAGTCATAAATGAAAAGGCCTTCATTAAAACATAGAATTTTCAATTTGATGCCCCATACGAAAATACGTACTTCCATCCTGTGGTTATTTCTAATCACTTTTCTCGACATCATAGACCATTTTAAGTACCAAAAAACTGTGCTTCTACTTTTTGATCACATACAAAATATGTAAAAAGATTAACTATTGCAATCGAAATAAGAATAGACTCCTAGATGTTGATGTAAATATATGTTTCGAGTGATCTAGATGTACCACTCAAAAAAACAACGAATCTTGTAAAAATTTGTAGACTACAAAGAACTTCGATGTATGCATTTGACATGCAAATGCTACATTTTCATTTTACCAAAACAAATGTTCCTCTACGACGAAGGAAGATCAGTTAACCCTCGCTCGATTTTAATATATTCAATTGCCAACGTGGTGGGGTTGTCTTCTAATTTCTATGAAAATTGGACGGTCCACGAGAGGAAAATAATTAGTGAACCCAGTAAAATTCGTGGGAGGAAGGCAGAGGCATCTGTTTTTAGATGCTGTGCAGTAGCTAGGCTATATCGCTTTCAGTGGTACTACTCAACGTGCAATCCGGCCGCGAGCCATTCTGCAGCCCTTGGGCTCGGTTTTTGAGTGGACGGACCGCGGCACGGCCAACAACGAAGCCGAACGAGAGAGAGAGAGAGAGAGAGAGAGAGAGAGAAAGAAATAAAAAAAACAGGGAGAGCGCACAACCCTTCGTGGTGCCAATTGAGGGCATACGTGATCGCCCTGCTGGAACTGGAACGAGACAATCTTCTACATAAGCATCTCCTGCGGTATATACTATCCTCGTATACATACATACATACATACATACATAGCCAGCGGTGGTCCCAGAGATACCTAATGCCACATATTCCTCAGCAGGTACATATTGCGCTTGGAGGAGCTTCAAGCTCCCGTGATTTCGCGTGGATAAGTCTCTACCTCCAGGTCGTCGCGCATTCCCGACTGAAGCAGTACAGACTCAGGGCAAACGAGGCCAAACGGATTCTGGAAATTAACTTACGAGTCCACCCTACTGGCATCTTTCTCTCTCTCTCCCTTTCTCTTTCTTTCTCCCGCTCTCTCTCTCTCTTCTTCTATCCCTTTAGCTCGCTCTGCTCGTTCTTTCCGCATCCAGCAGCACCATCGCTATATATATCGACTAGGGGGCTTACTTAACCAATCGTTCTTTGATTCTTCCGCTTTGGGCGTCCAACTCGATTCGGGAATATCCACTTACTCTCGCTCGCTCCTCAGATCCATCTGCCCCCGTATTTCCTTCGTACTTTCTTTTTCGTTAGTTTGCTCTCTTTATCGTCTTCGCTTGTATACGTGTATTTTTCTCCTTTCACCTTTACCCTCTGGAGCTTCCAGACTTGCTCCAGGGAGCCTCTTTCACTTTCTTTTTCCTCGGGATACCCGGCTCCTTTTACTTCCTTCCTCTCCCCACCAAAGCCCCAACTTTTGCTCCTCGGCAGGACGGTGTGACTGAAAGAGGAATCGAGGGGAGGCTTCGTGCCCCTCTTGGCACTTAGCAGATTGAAGCTTCCGTTGCCTCGAGTCGCAATTGGAAAGATAGAGAAAACTTGCCATGCCCCAAGACGTCCTCCTGCTTCTGGCTATGGTTCCTCAGGCTGCGAGAAAGCAGAACTCAGACCGTTGCTCCTGGCAGGACAGAGTTTATGTATGGGACATTCCATGACATCGCGTTTAATATCTGGCTGTATTAGAACTGCTCCGGGATTTTTTGTATCGAAGTACTTACTGAAAAGATACACGCCTAGTTTTTTAAGAATTTTTAAGTTTTTTTTTGTGGTAGTAATTTTGTAAAGGATGCAGAGAAATCTTTTACAATATTTTGTAATTGCAGTTGGAAAACCAACAAAACTTATATCTTGTCATAATAATTTAAAAAATTAGTATATCATATGAGAATTCTTGGATTTTTTCCAGATTTCAGAACATGATAGTTTTTTTAATAGTTTGGAAAATCATGTCTCAGAGAAAATGTCACAAAAATCCGCCATAAAAATTCTGTGTATCTTAGAAAGTCCTTTAATATAAATAATTACACGGCGGTTTTGAGGCAATTACCACCAGACCTTGACCGCGATCTCATGAAAAGCCCCAATAAGGATATTATCATACCTATTACTATAATTGCAAAAGCTCATACAACTTGTGATTCACAAAATATGCTGAAAATGCCGGCTCATCTCATATGGCATTTTTTAAACACATTCATGTAAAAAAAACGTGAAAACTTATATACATTATTTTTGCCGTCCATTTATCCCGAAATTCAAGAACCTCCATTTTGTCATATTTATTCGAAGAATCCGTTGCATCGTAAAAGATTCCTCTGAATATTTTTAGATCTTAGAAGACCGTTTCAAATCTCTTTTGGCAAATTTGATCCAGTAATTTGAAGAAAACTGAATTATATTTGTCTTTCTGTAACTCTTTTTATGTAAGAAATGAATGGAATTACTAATTTCTGAAACTTCAGCGCCAGCACTTGATCGCGATGTTATGGAATGGCCCATATATACGTATATATGTATATACTGTGTTGAGCTAGTGGAAATTCTATATACATCTAGGGACCTCTGGAACACCGGAGCGAATCAAGTTTGGAAACTTAATATCCGGATCCGGTAGTGGTGCTTGAGGAGGTGGATGAGATGCTTAAGGGAAAGACAACGCCAGAGACTTTGGATGAGACGTGGACGAGGTTGAGCAGCACGATGAAAAGCCTCCTGGAAAGCCTCATCGGCATAATTGGGTTACGCGCAAATTATTGTACTCGGAGAGAGCAGAGGCACACGGCTCGGTGCTTCTCATCAGCGTGATCCAATTAAAAAAAGAAAAAGTTAAAAAAGGAGAAATTAGTGCACCACGCTGTGTGACAAAGTACATTACAGGATAAACAAGAGGAGGGGCATTAAAAACAGCTGGAAATTTAATTTGGGCATTGCTTCCCAACGAAATTTATCAGAACATGGCAGCAAACATCGCTGTCGTTAAATATACATAAATTACAGCGGCGTTTATTTATGCTATAAAAACTGCAGCATTAAAAGTCCGCCAATATTATCGGATTATCGATTTTAATTGAGTCATCATAGCATATCTATTAGTCGTGTATACAAGTGATATTCAAAGGTATCAACGTTTAGCTGTTTTAACTCCATGAAAAGGCACTTAGTGGAATAAAAATATCCGGGAAAATAAATGAAATTAAACAAAGCTGTTTTATGTAACGGAAATTTGTGGTATCGATGAAATCATTTCTGTCAACAGTATGATTGAGTTTTTAAAATTCAATAGAGTCATTACAGAGATTGGCTATTGAGCATTAACATAAATTCCCTTACAATCGAAATGGAAGTGTTCATTTTTTTACGGTTTCACCGTAAAATGGAAAATGTTGCTGATAAAACCACGTCATTTTCTAATTAGATCCAATTATTGGTTCTGACAAAGCCATCATAATTATATATTATGGAGCAGTCATACAGATATTCCCTCTGTAGAAACCCTGAAGCGTGAATTTCTAGAAATTCACGTTACATCACTGAATAGCATATAAACGGCGTTTAATTTATGCATAAAATCGTCATAATGCCGATTTATCGAAATGAAAAATTCCGGAATGTAGCTGAAATCAAGATTTTATAACTGTCCACAATTACCGCTGCTGTTAATGCTAGCATTCCTCAATACCTTGAATATACTTTGTTTAATCATGTAAATATTATATGAAATACGTTAAGCCATCATAATTATACATTAAATAGCAATTATATAAATATTTCCTTTATCTAAATGTGAAAGCGTACCGTTCCATTTATTGGCAAATGTCACTGTTAAATCTACTTTGTTTGATTACGCCAAAGTATGTATAAAATAAATTAATTGAAAACCGGACTTCAAATCTATCGACTTCTCCGGTGTCGTTATCGAGAATTTACATTTCAATAGTAGCTTATCGACTCAATCTACTTAAAAACTTTTTCAGAGATAATTATTCTGTTTATTTTTTCAATTTTTCAATTATTCATATAAAGTGTTTGCTCAAATTATCAAAAAATTAAAAACGTTAATAACCCGTATAACAATACATAATCAAGCAATCAGACAAATACACTCATAAGATAAATAAAAAGTGAAAACATTCCATTTTTGAAACTATGGACAAAATCAATAAATTCAGCATAAATAAACGTCTTTAAGAATAAATAAACTCAAACAACGGTAATAACCGAAACAATAACTCCTACAACATTCATTTCCATCGCCATCATGATCCAGTTATTATTTTCAACGGAGTCATTACAACAATGAACTATCCATCATTCCCACAAATGCGCGAACAATTAAAGACCAGTGAAACCACAACGTTGTTCAAGCTCCATAGGAAATCACCGAATGAAACGTAACGTATAAATAAACCCGCACAATGTTGATGAACGAACCGAAAATTGCTGCAACAAAAGACCGGTTCATCACCAATGTGCATCAATTATCAATTTTAACGGTCTTCATCATCTCTGCAGTGATTGCTAAGCAGTGGGACAAATTATCCGCAATTGAAACGAAAAAGTGTAAACGTCCACTGTTTGAACTTGGTGAAAAAGCAATCAATTAAACCGACAGAGTCCAAACGAAAAAAAAAAAAAAAAAAAAAAAAAAAAAACGCAGCGATGACAAATCTACAGCCGGGAGTAAAGCGCTGTGAGCACAGTCGAGTAGTTGATTCTTTTTCAGCACAAAGATCGAGTCCCCTACAAGATTAAGAAAAAACGACCAAGAAGAAGGAGAAGAAGAAGCCGAAGAATAAGTTGAAAAAGGAAGAGTAGGAAGAAGCTTGTGTTCATGCTATGGAAAGACGGGAAAACTGTGGGGCTCCGGGGCATCACATCGTCGTCGACATTGTGGCCTCTAGCGGGTCGCGTGCACACCCTCCACTCACACTCACACTCACACACGTATATTCATATACGAAGAGCCTGCTGTAAACGTCCGGAGAAAGTAAATTTCGTCGTTCACGCTGTGGAAGGACGAACCCGACGGCGGGCTCAGCTGGGTCTTGTCTCCGTATAAATTGCATTGGACGTCCGGTTTTAGTGCGCGGCGACGACCGCGGTGGCTTGTAGGGCGAGATATATATACACACAGTGAGAGCAGCGACGAGGGACGAGAGCTACGACAACCAAGAGTACCAACAGCAGCAACACACCGAGGTGTAAAGAAGATCGTTCGCTGTTAAGTTTCCCTCAGCTCGTCTCTTCCACCACTATACCCTGTACTATAATACCTTCCACCCCGGCTGACGTGGATACACCATGGCAAGCTGTGGCAGCTTGTACACCCTTCTTTCTTCTCTTTTCTCCACAACGGCAAGGGGCTAGGGGGAAAGGGGAGGCAAGAGGGGATTCCCCGCACACAACAAGCTATCGTCCTTCACCCCACAGTCGCCCATCCCGTGGGAACATATACGAGGATTTACAAACGAAACAGACAGACAGCCAGACAGACGCAGGTGGCGTTTAAGAGCAGGACCTCCGCAGGAAGAAGTATACGGCGTCTGAATACTGTATGAAGTGGAGAGTCGACAAGAATCCGCAAGATAGGCGTAATACGTGTCACCCTTATCAGGAAGGATTTCTAGGTTATATTGGATTTAAATTACTTTTTGGTCACTATTTTGTGGGCGTGTTTGGTTTTTATTGAGCGAGTCACGAGGACTTAGGTGAGAAGGTTTATTTTGGGAAATTAGAAAAAAGGCGACAGATGTATTTCGGGCTTATTGAACAATTTTTGTATTCGTTGTTTTGCAATTTGAAACAGTTTTTGGGAATTCGTTGGCTATTTATGCAATAAGCGATTTACTTACTGTGCACAATTTTTATCAGAATATCTTGAAATGTATTGGAGAGTATAAAAAATTCAATTTTAGTCTTCACTCGTTGAATTTTATTGAATTTCAGTTTCTACGATTATTTTGAATAATAAGAAAGCAAAGTGAAATCTTTCCTCATTATTTTGGATAATAAGAAAGCAAAGTGAAATCTTTCCTTATTATTTTAAATAATAAGGAAGCAAAGTGAAATATTTCCTCATCATTTTGAAACTTCCACACGACTTTCTCTATGTGGAAGTCAATAATAAGTAAGTGGCATGTGTCCTTAGAAAGGTACCTTCGTAAATAGGCAAGAATTATGAGGATGCAATGTTTATATATCTACTTTACTTGGTTGTTTGCATAAACAATGAATCATTCGTTTGAAGTTTTATTTTGATCATAACTTATTCTGATTGCAGAAGAAAATGGGCTACCTTTTTAAAAAATTTATCTGATGCATTTTAGACGTCAAAGAAAATAGAGATTCTAAAGAAAATTTTTGCTTTATTTTTCATTTTTATTAGTTACTCTCAAATCATGTAACATGACCGTTTTTATAAGATTGCTAGAACTTTAAAAACTTTCAGAAAACGCTCTAGCTCGAAGAAATTTTCAGCTATCGGGTAAAATGTATGTACGAGGATTGAAGGAAGTGATGCGTGTTTTTATGTCGTATTTAGTTTTACGAAAGTACTTTATTTCATTTTTATTTTTAATTTTACTCTAAGTCGCGTCGAACCTTAACAAATCATCTACAATTTTTGTGCCGCTACGTACTAAATTCGGTAATGATCGCTAATTCTATGCGGATTTTACGTGATTTTTAATTAGAAAAAAAAATTTTACTCTGAGTTCCGCAGAACTTAAGCAAATCTGCTAAAAATTAAATTATATGGTGCCGACACGAGCACTGCAGTGTCCGTGACATTTTTCGCTTTATGTGACTTTTGACATTTGCCATAAACAAAAAATGTCAATGCCTGGTCGCCGGCCAATCACAGCACGAATAATCCGGTGATAATAACTGCGAGATGTTCGAGGCTTTTGAGATATCGTGTGACACCAACATTTTACGAGATGAAAGAATGAAAGCATGATGCTCCGATTTTTCCAATAGTATTGTGTAACCGTATCAAAAGTTCTACTTTTTTTTTTCAATTTGTTTTCAACCTTTTCATACCTATAATAATCGCATTCCCACTGGTATTTAATTTTCCATAACTCATGAACGGTACGATGTATCGAGTCGGAATTTTGCACACGGCGCATGATGTATATGTATGTAACTCCTATTTAATTACAGTAATTGGTTTCAAAAACTATCGACACACAATTTTCTTAAACGTCAAATAAATTTATTTAAAATTTTTTTCAATTAAATTTTTTTTCTTTATTAATTAAAAAAATTTTTAATTAAAATTTTTTTCTCTATTAATTAAAATTTTTTTCAATTAAAATTTCTTTCTTTATTTATTAAATTTTTTTTTTAATTTTGAGTCTGCGAGATAAGCCGTTGCATCAGCTTTCTTATTATATCGCACTTTGTTCTAAGGCTTCTCTATTTCTCTATGAGGAAGCCAAAATCGATTAACATACTCCCTCATAGAGATAGCTTTGTAAAAAGTGAAAAATAATTTGTGATGTGCAAGTTTCCACTTCCCATATTTCTTTAAATTCAAATGACTGTATCGTGATCCTTTGCATCACTGATTTGCCAAGAATTTTACTTTTTTATTTTTTTTACACGTCTTGATATTCCATCGATTAAAAAATATTTGAAAAATTGTAAATTTGGCCAATGAGTAGACCGTGCACGAGAAACATGGTATTTTGGAGGATCTGTTTTTGAAAGCGTTGGAACACGAAATCCTCGCGGATTCCCGAGGCGTGCACGGAGTCCGAAAGGATGGTAGAAAGCAGGAGGGTAGTTGGGAGGGAGTGAGTTCGAAATTTATTCAGGGTAATCGCGATAAGCTCGAACGTACGTGCGAGAGGCAAAAGCCTCTCGGACACGGTACGTACATTTCCCAGAGATCCTTGGCCAGTCTGTGCCCAGGGTTGTTCGGTTTAGTGCTTCTACTAGTAGAAGGAGGAAGGTCGACCAAGGAATGGGGAAAATCCTTGCGGTGCAGCTTCATCTCCCACAGCGCGGAAAGAAGAGGATTTGCTCCCTCCGCGAAGCGGAACTTGTGCTCGGTATTCAGCTTTGCTCTCAGTAGTACGTACAACCGACGCCCCCTCGAATAAACCGCCTAACCTACGACGGATCGTTGATGTATAACCTCCGACTCACTTCTTTGACTCGTCGACATTTTTTACTCTTATTTTACACTTACATTTCATGTTCGAATCGTTTTTCTTCATTCAAAAAGCATTTTCAGTCTATATTTTCCCTCAAGTAGGACTTCAAACTTGGGAATATATATTATGGAATATTATGGACCGTTAACTTTGCGTTGATGAAACATCGTGACTGACCTGGATCGCGGGAAAATATATTATTCAACGACGAATGCGAATATAAACGAAGCAGAAAATATCGTGTAAAGAATTATAAATGTTAATGCCGCTTTCAGGAGATAGCTATAAATAGTTATGTTCAGTAGTAAAATGCTCGTACGGATTTAAAAAAAAAACTGAGTATGTTTTCTGGCCTTCACAATTTTTTAGCTATTTACACCTTGAGAAATAGGTCTGATGAGTTTATTTAAACCGAATAAGGGGGTGTATTTGGAATAAATAAAATTTTATTTTAATAAAATAGATTCTATTTCAATCGGATGAAATCTTATTTAGATCAAATAAAATCTATTTCGGTTGGATGAAATTCTATTAAGCCGGCTATTAAATAGATTATTTGTTCAACGGACGGCCTTATAGGATTTTTCTTCAATCGGAATAGACCCTATTTGATCTAAATGAAATTTCATCTCATCGAAATGGACTCTATTTGATCTGAATAAAATTTTATTCATTCGAAATACATCTCATAATTGATTCAAACAAACTCTTCAGACCGATTTCTCTGGATGTATTTCTTAACAAATAAGGTTTTCAAAGAGAATGCAGAAATTTTTGGTATTGAATTTGAGCTTAATCTGGGAAGCGTTTCAGGTTTTGTAGAATTTTCAATTTTCGATAAATTGATGTTTTCGGTGTAATTCAAGTTATACTACACCCTGAGAAATGGATCTGAAGGGTTTTTTTGAATCGATTACAGGGGGTATTTAAAATGAATAAAATTTTATTCAGATCACATAGAGTTTATTTCAATCAGATAAAATTTTATTTAGATAAAATAAATAATTTATTTAATGGCCAGCCTAATATAATCATAATAATAAATAAATTATTCCAGCCTAATAGGATTTCATCTGATCGAAATAGACTCTATTTGACTGAAATGACATTTCATTGATTCCAAATACACCTCATAATTGATTTAAATAAACTTATCAGACCCATTTCTCTGGATGTAGGTTTAAATTTGGTACATATACAGTGCAACATAAAACAAAGTTTTGGTACAAATTTGGCACGAATCGAATACGAAACGAATACTGAACTCCAAATTCTATGCCGCTTTGAATAGAAAGAAAGTTATTCTAGCTAAAATAATCCCAAAATACAAACTCGTGAATTGCTTGTTCAATATTTCTTACTTTTTACGAAGCTTTCTCTACAACGAAACCAAAATGGATCAACATACTTTTTCATAAAGGTAATGACAAATGTGGCTTTTTTAAATAAACGCAAAATAATGAGGAAGCTATTTGTTGAAAAAAATGTGTTATAATTGAAATGAAACCGGAAATTATTTCGGAATCGTTCTGATATGGGATCAATAATTCCTCCCCTAACAATTACGTCACTGAACCATTTTTTAGAGTGTAAAAACACGATAAACTCACATTTGCCTCATCAATTTTCATGCACGGTAACTGATCCTCTACTATTTCCGCCACGGGCCAGAAGCTAGAAGATTTCAAGGCCTTAAGACACAGTGAGGGGTTGTGGCTTGTACAATGGCCTGCGGAACGTCGAACAGAGCGTCTGAGTGTTGTACACAAATTCGAGATTTATCCAAGGCTAATGTCGATAAGCTGAGTTGATCGGAGGGTCTGGGCTTCCTATCCTGGAGAATCCTCCGAAGCAGCCGAACGTTTCACGTTGTAACTATACAGGAGGAGCTCTAGGAGAATGGAGAAACAGGTCCCACAAGCGTGGAGGCACATAAATCGAAGACTGGGCTCAGCTGCGCTCCAGACTGCATTAGATTTTCGGTTTAGTGTTACTACCGAGCTCAACCAAAAGTGGGTTCTCGTATAAGAGGGTGAATTTTCCCCAATAGTGGCTACTTTAACATTCCTATACGATATTTATGTATCACATAACAAGGTGGTAAAGTGGGTTTTAACAAAAGCATAATATTTTCTATAGAGATGGTTTTCGAATTTTTTGTTTGTTGTCACAGTGAAACAGGTTCAATCAAAAAGATGAGCCATACTTTTTTTTTCTGGCGCTCGACCTATTTGAAATATTCGAGCAGGGTTTTTATTTAGGACTATTTTTCTATTATAATTAACGATTATTTAATTTTCATTCTTTCTTATATTCAATTTTTACCAATGTGAATGCGTTGCGAAATTCCGTGCTTCGTTCATTGCACTTGTATATTTTCGCTGACTCCACGTGTCGTACGTTGTCGTAATCTTTGGGCCGTCATGCGGTCCCCGAAAACCTCACGTGAATTCCGATTCACTTTTTTATCATTTTTTCATGGGTTTTTCTCACCTGTCTTCGATCAATCGTCAATTAACAAACATGGTATGAACACGTTATTGAAGATACCAAAGTCTAATTTTTTAATATAAACCTAATTTATAGTCTTTAGTGCTTATCGTAAACAGCTATAAATAAGAAGTTCTTTCCTGTTCAATCAGTTAATTAATGGTGTTAAATTTGGTTCTTTGAATAAAGGATGTACGCGTTATATAATTCGAAATTTGAGTTTCAACTCTTATACGAACAAGAACTCCCAAAAAATATATCCCTTTCCAACGAATCGTTAGCTCGGGACATAATAAGCAGTATAAAAAATACATTTGCGCGTTTGTAACAGACTGCATTAGATTTTCGGTTAATTATGCTTCCTCATAGAGAAAGCTTCGTTTTTATGAAAATTAAAAAAAAAATCATCATAAGTGCAAGTACACTTAATGTTATTTGGATATAAATTTGACCGAAGTCGGTAAAGCGGTTTCGATTTTATGGAGTTTAGAAATTTTCGGAAAAAACGCGTTTTTGTCCCAATTTTGGTTAAAAATAAGACAAGAAACTTAAATTTTATACATGAAATCGGGACTATCTAGCAATGATTAATATACAGTTTCGTCATAATATGCAATATGGTTCAAGTTTTCCAGAATTTTAGGTTTTTGAAAAATTATGTTATTGCATTAACCTTAACAAAACGTAAGATGGCGAAGTCAAAATTTAGACATGAAATCAGTACTATTTAGCAATAATAGGTAAACAGTTTCGTCATAATTTGTTGTGATGTTTAAATTTTCGGAAAATGTGACTTTGATTAAAAAAATGAACCTGCAAAGTTAAACTTTGCAAATTGCTTCCTCATTATTTTCGGTTTTCCACAAAGCTTCCTTTATTAGGAAGTCAAAATCGATTAACATGCTTCCTTATAGGGATAGCTCCGTAAAAAAAAAAAAAAAATATTGCGGAAGTAATTTGCAAAGTTCAACTTTGAAGCTTTTTACTACCGAACTCAAATAAAATGGGTTCTCATATAGGAAAATGAATTCCCCTGGTCCACAATAGCTACTTTACCATTTTCTAACGATATTTGTGTATCACATAATGAGAAAATTTAATGAGTTAAAAAAAGCATTATATTTTTATAGAGTTTCTTGTCGACCTTTTTGTTTGTTGTCACAGAGGAACAGGTTCAATAAAACGATGAGTCATACATTTTTTCTCGTGTTCCACATGCTTCAAATATGTGGAATTTACATTAAAGATTTAATCGGAGTTTTGAAAAATTCTCAATTACGAGTCTCTGTAAAAATGATTTAAGCATAACGAACATGTAAATCAAACAATTTATAAACAACCTTTTTTTTACTTTAGGAAAAGTGGCACTTGAATAAAGTTGAATAAAGTATTATTATTTGTTCCTCCGTCATTAAACAATAATTTTAAACTCGTGCTTTTGAGTACCTACATCTTTTTTTTTTTTTGGTGATAAGAAACAACAATGTAGACGTAACTGTGAGAAATTCTAGATTTTTTAAAATCTTCTCAGTGAATATATAGTCCACTTGTAAGATAGAAAAAGGAAAAGTTACTGGCACTCAAATTTTATATCTGTACCCAGAGAAATCTGAATAGAATATTCTTGTTATACAAATACAAATAGAGAAAGAAATGGAGAAAGTAAGGTGTACGTAGTCGGTAGAAACAAGTCCATACTAACGGGCGTATTCAACGAGTTGAACAAGCAAAAACTTTGCCCTTGCCCTTTATATCCATCCCTTCGTGCTGCGCCATGTAACGTGCAGAGTAGCGTAAAACAAGAGAGCCACTGAGTCAGATGAGAAATGGTTTGCGGCGATCTCTAATGAGCTCGCTTCGGAGTACCTCAGAGCACTCGTCTATACTTCCTCCTAGACATACATCACGGAAATGAGAATAGAGTCGATTCTGCTTTTCGAAATCTCGTATTTCAGCACAAAGATTTCTTCATTCATACTAATTTGTAGTTTCCAGGGCAATTAAAAAAAAAGCTGCATACAAAAAAATCTTCTAAGCTGCCAATTGCAGCAAAAATATAAATTGTTATAGGTGATATTTTCCGCCGACTCAAAAACTTGATATTCCTGAGAATTCTGAAAATTTTTAAATTATTCGATCATAATTTCCGGTTTGGTGATAGAATTAACTTATAAAATTGGATGAAAAGTCAAATTTTCTAGGATTGAACGAAACTTGAGAATGCGGAAATTTCGTATTTTTAACTAGGCTTTTTTTTACGGTAGGGACTGTGTTAGTTGGATAATTTTTTAGCTGGAGTTATCACAGTTTTCATAAATTATCTTTATGTTGATACATTTTTATCGCTGAAAAAACATTTTATTTTCTTTACATCATCGGGAATCGAACCTGGGACCCTCTGGTTATTGCGCTGCGCCTTAGCTCACTCGGCCATCCCGATCATGTCATAGCACAGTTTTTTTTGTCTATTCGAACGACATATGTGAACCATCAATTTGATATATTATAATCAGCACTTTATAGATTTATATGACTGCGTCTGATGTGATAAAAATAAGATCACATTCAATGATCTTTAATGGAAATCAACAATTGGCGACTCAATACTTAGCCGAACATTGGCTATCGACAAGCCAACAGTTGGCGAGTCAATACTTGGCCGAGCATTGGCCTAACGTCGACAACCAATAATTGGCGAGGCAATACTTGGCCAAGCATTTGACTTGATATTGACAAGCCAATAATCGGCGGACCAACACTTGGCCGAGCATTGGCCTAGTATCGATAAGCCAACAATTGGCGGGCCAATACTTTTCCGAGCATTGGCCTAGTATCGATAAGCCAATAATCGGCGGACCAATACTTGGCCGAGCATTGGCCTAGTATCGATAAGCCAACAATTGGCGGGCCAATACTTGGCCGAGCATTGGCCCAACGTTGCGAAGTCGATAATCGTCACCCCAACATTGGCCCGGGTATTGGCCGCTTCAGCTCTATCGGCAAAACCCACATGGGAAGTTAATTATTCTTGCAACTAACAATCATCAAGGCACTAAAAGAGTTTCAATTTTTTAAAAGTTGATACTAATCATCTAATCTTTTTCTTCGAATTGTGTCCGCAAATAAAATTTTCCTCAGCTTGTAACAGTAACAGCGAAATCCGAACGAACGGCAAATGATAGTAAATGAAGTTGATAGTAGCTCCGTTTGTTCGCCATTTCCTCAGGCTTAAGCGTCGTCCGCAGGCAAATAAATCGAACTTTGCCATCTCTTTCTATCCTTCCACGAAGCTATCTAGCACTCAGCTTGCGGTCTCCAGCTGTGCGCCTTATTTTCCTAGATTGCATTGTCTAGTAACCGCCTCGGGGGCTAGTCTCGCACCACCATCACGGCCATCATTGCCGGAACAGGGAAAATGCAGCTGCGGTGGCGTGGATGCCAGTCGAGTCTGCAGCAGCTCGTGTTTTCCCATTCTCGTCGTCGTCGTTCTAGTCGTAGTCACCAGGTTTCGCTCTAGCCAAGCTCACGGGAGTGTTCGTGATCGAACGGTAATTGGACTTTACTGGGTTCTCTGGGTCTCCGCATCGGTTGTTCTCCACACGTTTCCACGAGTCTTTCTCTCTCTCTCTCTCTCTCTCTATCTGCCTCGCACGCTCACGAGTAACGCTTCGTGGTAGCCTCGGGGCATACCGAACGTCGAGACCCAGGGCACGCAGCTTTTGTTCGACCCCTTAACGTGTAAGTACTACCTACGGCCCGATGTGCAAGTATGTGCCGATGTTCCGGCACATGAGGCATTATCTGCAAATGTTAGCGATTTTTTTTTCTAATTTTCCCAGTTGTTTCTCATTATCAGCCATTCTTTTCTGCGGATGCTGTAAAAAATAAATGTATTAAAGTAATATTCGTTGTGTTAACTTCCAGGATTTTCTTAATCATTATATTGCATGGAAGAAAAGAGGAATTGTCCTTTCTTGAAATTTTATATAGCTTACGGAAATATGTACACTGAAAGAAAAAAATTCCAACTTTATATATCGGTATATCCATATAACGTGTGTTTTTTTTTTTAATGCACTTCTCATTGACGAATGCGATTTGGTGTATTGCAGTGAAGATTAGAGTACTCACATACTGTATTATTCATATCCCAGTATCATAGAATGATCTTATCCTATTCTTAAATTGACAATGAAAGAATATTGATGTGGGATTATGGGATATTAATATGGGAAATTTACCTGCATTTTAAACAGTGTACAATCTAGGAAAAAATCACCGGTGTCGAATATGAAACCACAAGGTGCAAAAATAGTACTTTGTGCAACACATGCACAAAAAGTTCCGTTTTCGGCATAGTATCACAAAGTATTATTTTCTCATGCTTAATTTAAAAATTGCCACTTTCGCTTCACACTATAGACACGAAAAGGAGTTTATCGTGCATACGTTGGAAAAAAAAGTGTGAACCCTCCTTTTATAAAAAAAATAATCTCAAACACATTGCAATAACGAAAAGATGCATAATCAGCGAACAGAAATAATTTATGGAAAATATCATAACTTCAGCTAAAAAATTATCCAGCTAACGGAGAACGACGTGTATACATATCTGCACACAGAGAGAGAGAGAGAGAAAGAGAGAGGGAAGGAAACCGCCAATGTCCAGTAATTAGGCAAATGAGCAACAAGAGGACGAGGCATGACTCCTAAAATCGTAGCAGGCGTTTTTTTACCCCGTGCGATTTTTCCGTTCCAAAATAGTAATTTTTGCAACACGAGCACAATAACGTCCCTTTTTCGGCCTATTATCACAAAGTATTATTTTGCGCGTGTATTACAAAAAAAAAAAGTCTGTCTCCTCCACTGCTAAAGAAAATATATTTGTAAAATCGCGTAATAACAAAAAATCTACATAATCAAATAATAGAAATAATTCATGAAAAATATCTTAACTTTAGTTAACAAATTATCTAACTTACGGAGAATGACTCGTATACACGTCTGCACGCAGAGAGAGAAAGAGAGCGAGAGAGAGAAAGAAAGGAAGAGAGGGGAAGAGAGAGACGAGGGGGAGACCTCGAATGTCCAGTAATTGGGCAAATGGGCAACGAGACGACGAGGCACGACTCCTGGAATCATAGCAGGCGCTCTCTGGCGTGCACTCAGCCATGTATAACAACAAGTACTAATATAGGTAGGCTACAGCGGGTAGCAGAGTAAGCACTCCGGCATAATAATGCTTATGCCAGTTAAAACGCCAAGCACGACCTTGGAGATATGCAAACAGGCTTTCCCCGATCTCGAAACGTTCAATATTTGTTCGTGATTAATTAAAGATAAATATGAGGGTAATGCACATGCGTACGCACGGCGTATGCAACCACACAAGCATTTTTGAACGAAGAGACGTGTGTGATTTTGTTGACGTGCGGGAAAGAGAAATTTATAGAGAATTAAAAGGGGGCGGAATACACGCGCATTTACCGCCAGTATAATTGAAACATTGATCGATCACACCAATTGCTCATTATTACTAATTGCAAATACCACTCTCATTGTTATTCTACAAATTCGATATTACACAAACGATACAATATTTCAAGAATACAGATTTCCATATAATTTGAATAATCGTTTTGCATACAAATGTATAAACCATTATTTGAACGCTCGTATTTTGATGAGGACCAGGTTATTCAATATTGCGATATTTAACTGAATATGTAATAAAATATCATTACTTAATAATTGTTTTTAAAATATATAATCGAAAATTCGTCATTATTGGAGAGGAAATATTCTATTATGTTGCGTGGTTAATCTATATAAATCTAATCGAAAATGTATACATTGTAACTCTATTCATGTATAAATATTCACTTTGGAATCTTGAATTTTATGCGATACGAGATGTTGAATTTTTTTACAATCAAAATAATTTAAATCTCATAATACTTTAATGGTTTAATCTATTTTTGCGAAATTTACTACGATAATCAAAGAGTATCTATTCCACTATCGTACAAGGTTTTTAAAAGACGTTAAACCGTTCTCAAGTTATAAGGATGAAATCAAAGAAGAAAATTAAGAAGAAAAAAAATCATAACTTCCCTAGCAAATCAAACGACCGTATTGTCACCCGGTCGCGTTTTATGCCAGAAAATAACCATGCGAACGACCTTGAAACGACCAGTATAGTCGTTTTCTTAAACAGCGACCGCAAAACGACCACGAAAAGCGACCATCCAGAAAACTATATGTATGGTTGTTATATCAATTAGCGACCGCAAAACGACGTCAAAAGCGAGCTGCATCCATAAAAAATCGTAAGTATGGTCGTTTTGGCAATTAGTGACCGCAATACTTACGATTTTTCTGGGTGGTCGCTTTTGACGTCGCTTTGCCGTCGAGAATTGATATAACGGCCATATTTACCATTTTCTGTGTGGTCGCTTTTCGAGGTTGTTTTGCGGTCACTAATTAAGAAAACAACTATACTAGTTGTTTCAAAGTCATTCGCATTGTTACCCTAGCAATCTTGACGACCGTCGTTTCCAGCTAATTTACCATAAAAACCACCTTCAAAAAACCGGGTGGTTTTTTTTGCAAAAAATAGACCGGAAGTCGGTCGTAACGACCGCGAAAACAACCACTCTAAAAATGTAATTTCGTTGTTTTTTCAGTTTTACATGGTAAATCGAAAAACCGACCGCATAACATTTCTTAGGACAGTCGTTTTCACAGTCGTTACGACCAACTTTCGGTTTTTTTTTGCAAATAACCAACCGGTCGTTTTTACGGTAAAACAGTGGTTGTTAGAATTGCTAGGGTATTTTTTTAGGAAACGACCGGTCGTTATTGGGTCTCTTTATGGTTGTTTTACGATCGTTTTTGAGGTCGCGTGCTTTGCTGAGGTTTTGAACCGATTTTGCGATTCTGAAAAAAATACATTGTCAATCAGTCTTGGTCGCAAGTGCAAATGTGGAAAAATGTCCAAATGCTTAGATTAAAATTTGCATGAATTATCATTCTCATCTCGTTTTTCAACAAAAAGAAACCTTGAACTGTGATCAAGTATAAAGGACAAAAAGAGTTTTAATTAAATTAACAATAATGAAAGTATCAGAACTGCTTCACTAGCGTGCAAAGTTTCAGCCTGATAGTCCTATCTGTTCTCTGGTTACAAGAGGTTTATTAAATTTGTACCCACGACACAAACACTTTGTACCCACACACAGACATTTTTCTAGATCACTTTTCTCTCCGTGTTAAAAGGTTCCAAATTTACCGATAAGGAAGAATGGAAAAAAAAAACTAAAAAAACCAAAACATCCCAACTTTCCAAAGAATGCATGCACCAACATTCACACACCAGGAATTTTTTTTAAACCACTTTTCTCGACGTTTCAGAAAATTTGGAGTTATACTAACAGAAAAAATTGTTGAACTAAAACAAATGAAAATGTTTTACCTTTGAAAAAAAAGTTGCTACTGGCCCTTTCAGAAAATAACTGTTGGAGTTCCCAAAATATTATTGAGCCTAAATAATTACTGTCCATATCCAATAGTGAGAACTATTGAAGACTAATAGTTATTATTTGGTTTGAATAGTATATTGGCGACTCTAATAGCTTTCCGTAACGTGGTGTATTCGCAACATTTTTTTCTTTCTCATCACATTTTTTTCTGGCGTGAAGTTTTATTTTGAATTCACTGGAATGTAGTGACGAACTGTACGTATAGAAATTTCACGAATTTCGTACATTATTCGCAATCTACTTTTTTGGCTGTAATTTATAAGGATCGCTTTTCCAAATTGGAATTCGGGTGGGGGTCAAAATCGCGAATGACCAAAATAGCGAATGATTGAAATAGCGAATTTCAAAATAAGAAACGTCGGAAACTAGAATGGCCATCATTATGAAATTCGCTATTTCAACCATTCGCTACTTCGATCATGCGCTATGTTAATTGCATTTTAATAAGATCGAGGTAGAAATAACGAATGGCTAAAATCCAAATTTCATAAGAATGGCCATTCTATATTTAGACCTTCCTTATCTTTTAATTTGCTATTTTAGCCATACGCTATTTTGGTCAGTCGCTATTTTAACCCCATCCTCGAATTCAAGCTTCAGAGCGTTCTCGCGCGGTGGCGTGCGCGAAGATGTTCGCGCCTTTTCATCTGTCTATCGCTTAGGTGATGTTATCGGCGACACTGCGATAGTTTGACAATTCGCATTATCATTCGAGTTATTCGTAGATTAAAAGATACGGATCTTATGGTGTATATAAGGTCTCCGCAGGCTTTGGGATTAATCTACAATGCTATGCGAGTGATGAAAAGTGACATGATTGCGATGCGTATATATGAGTGTTATTTTGATACAATTTTTTAACCTGGCATCCACTGTAAATATTTATAGTTCTCATTGAAAATTATACAATTTCATCTATGAATTTCTTTTTTCAGACTGCAAACCGATATAGAAATAATGTTACTTTGATATAATGCATACAGATAGAATTAGCAGCACATGAGCAGTGAACAAAAATATGTGTTTCAATAGCGTAAAGATTCCGTTATTATCGTTTCTATTATACGCAGAAAATGTATGAAATCATCGATAAATTGGTAAATTCCTATCAATTTAAACATGGATTATATTATACTAAATTAGTACACAATTCATACTTTACAAAATAGATAATTTTCATAATGGATGTATTCGGAAATATTATGTGAGTGAATGGAAAACGACGAAAGAGTTTCTTATATACTCAATCCGTTGTTATTCATAGCATTATTTGCAAGCAATTTGTGTGTATTAGACTGAAGTAGAAGAACTTCCATATTATGGTCCAGACATGAATTGAAATATTTACTTGATTTCAATACCAAAACCAGGATTGGAATGCAGAAGACACACACCAAATTTAATTGCGGTCCATAGATTTAATCAATAGTAATTGCACTTCCGGATACACAGACAGATGGACAGACAGAAACGCGTGTATGTATTTTTTGAAATCAGGGAGACTGAAAACTCGAAATTTGTACATACAGCAAAATTTAGGCGCCCATTTAACAAAAATGTAATCCTTTCACTTTTTACATACTTTGTATGCGACGAGAAAGTAAAAAACCAAACACATACACCAGACATTATTTCTAGGCCAGACGGTTCAGAAATTGATTACTTATACTAACATGGAAATTTAAAAAAAATAAAAAAAACGTGTTTAACTACAGCAAAGCTTCTTGTATAAGAAAGAAAAAGTTAATTCATACTGCCTGGCAATTATTCCTAATCGCAAATCCCACCCTCGTTGTCCCAATAGAATACAGTACAATATTGATTCAGCCCGATTGAAAAATTCGATCTACCGAAAGCACTGGTCCCCGGGGACGAGAGGGGAACGGTTCACGCGTCGCTAACTCTGTACGTGCCCATACAGTGCACATACATAGACACCATTCTTTATTTTTTTTTTATATTCGACAAGTGCCATCACTCCGATGTAGCTGCGCTCACTTCGGACTATTACTCTAGTGGGAAATCGGAATAGAAGGAGACCAGATATACAGAGTATAGTTCGAACGTGAAAACTCACCCTGCTCTCAACTTAATGTCGGTGTAATGCCTCGTTTCGCGCAGTTCGTGACTGTCGGCTTAAACAGGAGCCCCAAAATTCAGAGCGTCGCGAGTAGGTAGCGATATAGCAGCTATCTTCCTGAATATGTAGATTTTCAACGGGGCGAAATTAACTTGGTTACGACAGATTGCCCGTGAATAATTTCATCGCCTATTCAACGGTGTGATAACTTTGTTGGCATATGCTCATTGTCCCGAGGCCTGTTGGCTGCGCTGTCCCTTTCTATGTACTCTCTGACTTGCTTGCTCGCTTCCACTCCCGGTCACCATCCCCCCAGCATTCAAGACGAGAAAGACGAGGGTCTCTGGCATAGCCAGAGGTGAAAAGCACTCGTTACAAGCTTCAGGCTCGTACGCAAAAGGCCCGACTCGGTTCAGCTACCTTTTCAGAGACCCTCCATTTGTTTGATCAAGCTCTCTATTCCTCCCTATCATTTTTTTTATTTCGCCACGCTCTTTGCGCCACCCTCACTGCCAAGGAATTAAACACCTGTGCTCGGGAATAATACGCGCTCTGCAATAAGAAATAACTGTGGGAAATGCTACTGCCAAGTTCTGTATCTTTTTCTGAAAAAAAAAAGGGAACAAAAGGGACTAGATAGGGATGAAAAGCTGGGCAGAGAAGGAAGCGGAACCGGTGGAGATTATTACTGACTAATCCTCTGAGTCATGATGCAAACAGAAAAAATATTGAGATAACGGCTTTCCCTTATTTCTATATTTTGAAAAAGAGAGTAAATAAGTTGGAGTAAAAGTTGAATGGCAGTTGCAGAGGAGAGGCAATCATCCGGACGCAATATGTTTCTATATTTCATATCTTAGGAGATATTTCTGAAATGCGAAAAAAAAAAAATCTTGTAATTCAACATCAAAATATTTGAACAAATATTTTGCAGGTGTTTTTTTAAATACATCTAATCTTCTATATTTCGGAACTACATTTCAAAACATTTTCAAATAAAAATAATAGAATAATTCAAAATACTTCTATAATTTTTTTCCAGATACAATTTGAACTTTTCCTTACATTCAGATATATACCAAATAATACCCACGATTGAGTGAAAATAATTAATTCGTATTTCCCAATGTTATATGATTCCAAAATCGAAATTAAAAATTTTGAGAATACAATAATATGTAAAAAAAAAAAAACATTGTATAAACATCTTTCAATATCAGTAACCCATTCCAGATACTCCAGAATCCTATTTCTGAAACATTTAAAAATTATTTCAGTGCTGTTAGCTTCCCGACAAAATAAGGTCAAGTACCTGGTGCAAAAGAAAATAAGTAGTCGTAGTGGCCGCAATTTTTTGCTTGTCAAAAACAAAAATGTTAACAAACTTGCCTGCATATACAACGAGATATACTGGCAACAATGAAACGTTCCCGGCCTTGAAAAAATGGGACACTCAGGTAAATAATGGAGCAATTTTTTATTGAAGGAAGAGAGGCATTCGCTACAACGGGAAAGAAAAAGCAGAAAGTCAACGAATCGATGTCCAAGCGCGCGAACCAAGTCGCCCCTGTCCTCTGTGTCTCGCCTCATTCCCTACCCTTGATCCCCCATTTGTTTGATCAAGCTCTCGGGAGCCGCGAATGGCATTAACCCCCGCAGGCTTTACTCTCTACTGACTGCACTATATACTATATACAGTGCGTGTATATATATACACATATACGTGTATAGAAGGGGCTGAGGGTGAGAAGAGGACGACCCGAGTCACAGCAGCATTTGCGAGGAACATTTTGCCAGCCTCTTTTTTACCTTATACCGCTGCTGCTTGCCTCAAGTCCGCGCTCGAGGCTCACTCAGGGATTACCGGAATTTGCGATAATTCAGAGCGTCCATCCAGGAGAAAAAGCGAGAGAGCTATTTCACTGAGGTAACTGAGAGAGAAGGAGTAAAAGCTTATTCCTATAACTACCAGGAGCCATGAGATGTACGTGGCAGAGGATTATTTCATGAATTATTTTATGAATATGATTGGAGGCTTTGCTTCTGCTATATAGCAGAAGCAAAGCACGTATATAGATCGCAGTGCACGAAGCACTTTGCAGCTCCTGCATAATGACAGATAAAACGCAGGCGTACTTTTTTTTTCGACGAGCATCTCAGTAAAGCAGAAATCGAGGTGAATTATTTAGTTGGGTATAAATATTGTCGATATTTAATCGTATTCTGTTATTTATCCTTCTGCGTTTGGAAATTATGTTGATTTTAGTTAATTCGATCGAGTATGTTTTCTTTAATGAAATTCGAAACGCTATTTGTTATTATTTGTTTGGAGACTTTGTTGCGAAACGCTATTTGATATCGTTTATTTGGAGAATTTGTTTCTGATATGCGCAAAAGGCAGGTATTCTTTTATTTTTTTTACGACGTCTCAGTAAAGCGGAAATCGAGTTGAATAATTTTGTTGGGTATAAATATTGTCGATATTTAATCGTATTCTATTAATTATCCTTCTGCGTTTGGTGATTCTGTCGATTTTTGTTAATTCGAACAAGTATTTTTCATTTAATGAAATGCGAAACGCTATTATTTAACATAACATGTTATTTTGAATAATTACGTTTGCCGAAATTATTGATTACATCTGTAGACAAACTTGGAAGGAGATTTTTCAATTTTTTAAATGAAATTTGAGATTAAGCGGGTCGTTTAATTAAGGACCCTTAATAACCAAGCGGAAAAATGATAACCCTCTTTCACTTTCACCGCCTGTTTAATCCTTTAAGGGTCGAAAAGATCCTTGAAATACTGTACAAGGTTGAAAAAACACGATTATATGTAGAAAAAAATTCAGCGAATAAATTTTCAAAGCGGAATAACTACTTTACTGAATTCTGTGACAAAACGGATATCTATGGACTTCAGAGAAAATACCAAAGATCAGATTACGTTTTGCAGCATCCGTGTCCAAAGATATTCTAGCAAATTGAGTAATACATCTTTACAGACGACAGCGCGATTAGCGAAGTAATCAAACCACTTTAAAGTATATTTATCCTAAATTCTGCCTTTTTGCAAATTAGGTTATCAACTTTACTTGGCACGGCTGCTATAAAGACTTTTCGTACATTCGAATTTGATCTCCGAAGTGAAATAATCACTTTATTTCCAACTTCCACATTATCCTATCCTAAGCATCATGGAAATATGTAACAAAGATGATGTCTACGGAATTCAGACGATACATAAGATCAGATTAGATTCTACAAAATCCATTTTCGACGATATTCTGGCTTAACTGACTAATAAATTTCTACAGTCGACTATTAAAATACCTGAACTACCTTACAATCCATAAATCCGAGATTCCACCCTGAAAAAAACTAGGCTATGTACCCCATTAAACCCGATTTCCACCGAATTCTTCGTGTACAGACAAATTTAATCCTCGACTTAAAATAACTGCTCCACTTTACAGTATTATCATTAGTTTGAGGTAGATGTGCCAGTTTGCCGCAGTCATAAACAGCAGCATCTATATAGCATCGAAAATGTATTATATATTGCATTCTGACGGTGAGAATGATAATACCAAAAATAATCGAGAATTTGTGAACATTGTTGCAATCAGGTTGACACAATTATTTGCAAGTATATTATTATCTCAGTGCAAATTTGACTTCGTTTTGACGAGAATATCTTGAAAATTCGGTGCCAGTTTGATTAGGTAACCTCGTGTGGCCCGGGATCGCGTACTTTAATATTAATTTACTTAAACACGTGTCCCATGACCTTAGTTTTTTATTATGAGCAGAAATTCGCAAATAATTTTCGAATTCGCAATACTTCTTATCCTCTCTCTATACTTGCTCTCAATATGTTAATTTTCGATTAAAAAATAAATTTCGCTAGCACTCCTATAAGTGGGGTGTAAAAAAATATTTTTTCAAGTATGGATTACGTATTCAATTTATTCATGAGAAGAATCCAAATTTTGAAGAAGTATTTGTTTGATCTGCTTTCCTGACTTTCCTTGACTGTGATGATAATTACAGCATTACCATTATTCGTAAATATTCTTAAACGACAAGGTGCAGCACTGATGACATATCTCCAACTGTGAGAAGATACTTTTCATAAAATGGCATTTGCACAATTTTTTCCGTCCAAATCCTGTCATAAATTACCATCAAATCTCCAAGAGTCTACTATTGAAATACTACAATCCATGAATCCCAGATTCCACGTTTAAAAATCTAGGATATTGACCTTATTAAACTATATTGATTTTTACTATATGACTATATTTGATTTTCGACTCATAAGAACCACTTTACTTTCCTCATTTCTTATACTCTAAGCCCGCATAGGGGCCGCCAAGTCTTTAGCAAAAAGCTCTTTCGAATACTTGACTCGGTGCATTTCCCTCTTCCATACTGCAGCTGCACCATAGGTGTATACACGAGAGTTCTGAGTAGCGAGAAGCAACGTTAACGACTGCTTTTGCTCGAACACATGTGTTCCGTCGATCAAAAGTAAGAAATTCATGAATATAGATAGAAAAATCTTTCAACAAATTTCTGGTCCATGATAATCTTGTAAAAAATATCGATTCATACCATGTCGCGTTTTCCAGTAAATTCTAATGAGGCTCCCACTTTCCATATCAGTTTTTCCCATTGCTAAACGATCATATGGTGACTTCCTGATGTAATTTCAGTATTTTTTTCATTTGAATTATACTGAGGACAATACAGTAAGATGAATTGACAATATTGCAAATGAACATTTTTGATTAATCGATTGAAAGCTTATAGAAATATTACTGAGAAATAAAATATTCGAAATATTCTTGCAATATTCAGACGATATTATGTGCTATGTGAGAAATGACCAACCAATCTTTATTAAAACACTATCGCACGATTCATAAATCCCAGATTCTACTTTTAAAAATCCAGGCTATTTACCTGATTAAACCGGACTCCTGCAATCCTCGCCCCAGCCGGCAAAATTTGATTTTCCACTCGTAATAACCACTTCACTTTCTTCATTTTTCATACCCTAAGCCCGCATAGAGGCACCAAAGTATTTTGCAAAAAGCTCTTTCGGATACTTGACTCAGTGCATTTCCTTCTTCGATATTGCAGCTGCACCGTAGGTGTACACACGAGAGTTCTCAGTAGCGAGAAGCAACGTTAACGACCGCTTTTCGTCGAACACATGTGTTTCGTCGATCAAAAGTAAGGAATGAATAAATATAGATAGAAAAATCTTAGAAAATTTCTGGTTTATGACGATCTTGTAAAAAAGATCGATTCATACCGTGTCGTTTTTTCCAGTAAATTCTCATGGGGCTTTCAATTTCCATATCAGCTTTTCCCCATTTCTAAGACAATTGCACGGTCAAATTTAAAAAAATCCAATCCAAAATCTTTTATTCGAAACGTTGAGAAATATTGTTGAAGGAATGGGATAGATTGTTTTATAAGGAAGCTTATGAAAATATTCTTGCAGTATACAGGCGATATTACGTGCTATGTGGGAAATGACCAACAAATCTCTAAGAGCAAACTATTAACATCCTATCGCCCAATCCATAAATCTCAGCTTCTACCTTTAAAAAGCCAGGCTATTTACCTCATTAAACCCGACTCCCGCAGCCCTCTCTCCAGGTCCCCAGATTTGATTTTCCACTTGTAATAACCACTTCACTTTCTTCATCCTTCATGCCCGAAGCCCGCATAGGGGCAGCCAAGTCTTTTGCAAAAAGCTCTTTCGGATACTTGACTCGGTGCATTTCCCTCTTCTATATTGCAGCTGCACCGTGGGGGTACACACGAGAGTTCTCAGTAGCGAGAAGCAACGTTAACGGCTGCTTTTGGTCGAACATATGCGGGCGTTTTCCCCGGTTCGCTTCGTGTTGGAGTACACGGGGTTGCCGAGGCGAACGAGAAACTCCGTTTATTACGGGCTAGCTGTGTTCAACTCGTACGGAAAGAGCGTGCTCTATGGTCTGCGGCCTCTGTTGCACCTCTCGCCTCGTATCTACCTTCTCCGAACACGCACACATACGGACTCCGCATCTACCGGATGAAATATTTGCTCTGGTAACCGCGCAACGTTCGCCTGTGTACAACACCGCGAGTCCAGTTGGAAGCAGCAACCCCTTGTCGCACGATACGAAGAGCAGCCTGTACTGGGGGGATGAATTTTGTGCGGTGGGAACGCGTGTTCATGGCTACTCTCGTAGCGAGTAGCGAGACTCTTCGTGCTCGTTGCCACTCGCTCATCGCTTTCTCTATTTCTCCACGTCTCTCATATCTTTCTTTTCGTCTGCTGCTCTTCTCTTCTTCTATTCTGCCTCGCTATTCCTCAACGAGAGAAGCTGCGCGCGAATCGACTACCTGCGTTTGGCTCGGTCCTTCTGTACCTCCGGGCAATGTACTCGTGGATTTCTTTCTGCCAGTCCAGGCTTCACCTTTTTCCTCTTTTGCTCTCTTATTCTTCTTCCACTCTTGAGTGCTCGGCTCGGGGCACTTTTTAAGGGCGTACGTCGCCCCTGGTCGACTGATGATGCTTTGGACTACTCGGCACGCCCTCGGACTGGTACTCGAAGTCGTACTACTACCGCCACTTCACTCACCAACCACGAAGAGACCGGGGCGCTGTGGCTCAGAGACAAAAGATGGATTAGGCTGGATTAAAAATGATCTTTGACACCCTTGGACACACTTCTGACTTCACAATGTTCGAGCTTCTGTATTTTATGGGTATATGGATTTTAAGGGAGCACGATGCTTGTGGCCATGTTTTTCGAGGATACTTTATGGAAATAAATTGCTGAATAAGATTGTGAATAATAATGTTTAAGAGTTTTGTATATCTTACCGAATATATAAAGAGAAATATATATTTATGTATTTCTTTTTTTTAAGATGTTTTTTGATACCATATACAAAAGTCTCAATCATTATTATTCACTTTTTTTTTTCAGCAACGGTGTCAAAGATCATGTGAACATGTAATCCTACTGACAATGAAAAAACTTTCATTTATTCACTATATAAATTGTATATATATATGAATTCACAGGCATAGTCGTTCAATTTTGAGTGAATAAATGAAAGTATCGTCATTGTCAGCAGGATTACATGCTTACATAAACTTTGACACCGCTGGGCACACTTCTGTCTTCACAATGTTGAAGCTATTATATTTTTAGGATATTCAAACCTCGGGCATATTTTTCGTGGATCCTTTATGGAAAGTAATTGTTGAGGAAAATTGTAAACAATAATGTTTAAAACTTTTGTATATGCTTCGACCGAGAAGCACCTTTGAAAAGTATAGGTATGAATTCGCGTTCAATTGTGAGTGAATAAATAAAAGTATTTTCATTGTCAGCAGGATTAAACATGAACTTTGACCTCCTTGGACACCGTTCTGTATTCACAATGTTCAACCTTTTATATTCAGGAGTACTTGAACCTTAAGAGAGCACGAGGGTTGTGGGCGTATTTTCGTGGATACTTAATAGAAATGAAGTATCCTCCTGACTCGTTTTATGAATTATGAAAGAAATGTGAATAAAACGTCGGAAAAATGAACGTTAATTCCGGATGAAAATTCTGAAAAATAGAAGAAAGTTCATTGCCGATATCTAGACTTATATAAGACCAATACCACAGCTTTAGGTTTTAGTTCCACTCGCCATTTAAAATTATGTGAATATTACGGTACATATATATTTTTTCAATTCATGAGGGTAATGGGATGACGAGATCAGAATTGATAATTCAATTAAAACACAGTCATGCCAAATTTGAGTTTATTTCATAGTAAAAATTCGATAAACAATAAAGGTATAATTATTTTCAAATAGTGCGTCGAACAACTAAAACTTGTGCAGAGTACGTAATGCCAAAAATTCTTCGGATACAATAAAAGCTTATGCAGACTCATTAATGTCAAAAACATTTCAGACATTAGTATTTCTGTCAAATTCAATTGATCGAAATATTTTTTCAAAAAAGTATTTTGAAAATCGCTGAAAAATTGCGTGAAATCATTGCCCCATTTAGCCCCGGTCTCCATGTATTTCTGCTTGCAATGTTTCTCGGCGAAGTTGTGAAGCAAGAAGTGGAAACTTGGAGTTGTACAGCAAGAAGTGGCATTTTTTAGGGCAATAAGGGCCTTCTCTCGCCGCGAAGGGGATTGTCTACGAGCATTCTTCAGGGGGAGAGAGTTTAACGATCGCGCTATATGCTTCCAAGAAGTATATCACGAATATACTGTAGGTATGTACACTGCGGTCGAAGCACCTTGCCGGAGGGCACTCGGACCCCTGGAACGTTAGTTTCCGGTCGGGGCGACGTTTGTCAACGACGAGGAGAGGAGGAGGGGGGTTATTTCCTCGCACGCATCGCACTCCCGGTCTCTACGTCATTCGTATACACTAGCACGGCGCGGAGTTGCCATACCGCCCTCACGTAACACATTTGACCTCTGTAAATTACATTTCCCTCGGCTGCAAGCGCAGTTTTGGGTTGGAAAGGAGAGAATTGAGGGGTAAGGGAATGGAGAACGTATCCCGAGGCCAACTTTCCAACGCCCATTCGTCTCTGGCCCATTATTAGTGCTTGGACATTGGGAAATTAGAGTAATTAAAGGGAAGAGAAATGAAAGGGAAGCAGCTCGTTGCGCCAAGAAACACACATTGAAATTCGTGATTCGAGGAATGATTCGTTAGCGAAAAGGTGAACTACGCGCTTTCGTCTCACTTTTACCATCGGCATTTTTTTATTCGCCTTCTAACTAAAGGCAATATTATCTATGTACTAGAAAAACAAGGTGATGTGTGTTTTCTTCATTCGACATAATTCTACGGTGTGCATATAGGGTCCATCAGGATAAACCTGACAATAACATGTTGAGGACGACTCTCTCCCCTCGTACTGCTATTCTCTCTTGTATTGATTGACAGTTAACCAATAGAAAAAAAAGTCGTATCAATATGCCAACGGAATGGAACGATATTTATTTACTTTACTGGTTGTCTCGCTTGGTACAAAAAGTTTGCTTTCGGCAAACTACTTCGTGTAGCGATAACCACCATCCGCAATGTTTAGTTGGTATTTTTATTCGAACTTTATGTGTATTTACACAAATGGCCAGCGCATGCGAAAAATAATTGAAAATATTTGAGTGAGTAGACACAGTCGTACGATTTTTTCAAACACACCAATGAAATTTGTGATGAGACATATTCATAAAATACCCTATCAAATACATATTTATTGAAATATAATTGTACTTTGATATCAGATTTCATGAAATGTGCTCTAACCGAATTTAAAAACGAAAATGTTTGAATAGTAATTAATTTATCGTTTACCAATATTTTTCAATCATGAAAAAGCCCAAATTTGGCAAGATTATGTATCAATTGTGTATATTATCCGGATCTCAATCCCGAAGAAACAAAAAAGCCGCGTTTTTTTGGGTTCAAAATTGATGCTAACCTCTGAAAGGCTATATACACTTGTGATGAGCGGAAAAATCGACATTTTTGAAAATACTTATTCTTTAAGTACAATGTTTGAAGAATATTCTCACGAAATTTTATGAAGGTAACTATGGATATTTCATCCGAGCACCCAGTGCGCACGGACGTCTAGCATGCAGCTTTTTAAGCATGTATAATACGTACAGTGCCGCCAAAAGTGAGTTTCAGAGACAATTTCGATCACTTCCCGATGGGATAAAAATTGGAAAAAAATAATGCATATAAAACGTGCTAAAAAGATTGATTTCGCGTGATAATAATTCCACAATGTTATTAATAAATTTGTGGAAAAAACAATTGTTCAACAAACAATCAGTCAACCTAATTCTTTTTCTAATGAAAATGATATGTTAATTTATTTGAATGCATACGAATTTTTTCCGATTTTTTTCTTTATTTTGATTTCGATTTTTTTTTTTTTTTTTAAATGCGCAGAATATAAAAAAATTTTTATATGCGTTTTGCAAAAAAATCTTGAGTGTAGTAGATGGTTTTATGCCGAACACATATCCAAAATTCGTTATTTTGCGCATATTTTTGAAAACGAAAAAAAAATCAAAAACAAAATAAAGAAAAAAATCTGAAAAAATTCGTATGCATTCAAATAAATTAACATACCATTTTCATTAGAAAAAATGTAGGTTGACTGATCGTTTGTTGAACAACTGTTTTTTTCGCCAATTTGTTAATACTATTTTGGGATTATTATTATGCGAAATCAATTTTTTCAGAACGTTTTATAAGCGTTATTTTTTTCCGATTTTTATCCCATCGGGAAGTGATCGAAATTGTCTCTGAAACTCACTTTTGGCGGGACTGTACGTATCATGCATCCATAAACGCGATTATCTCAGTATCGGCTTTTTTGGAAAATACCTTTGCGGTGGACACGGTTAGTAAAAAAACTATTTATCCGATCCAAACCAAATTCATACCACTCAATTATCATAATAATAACTAGGGCCTGGACAAAGGTTTTAAAATTTTGTTAAAAAAAAAATTGGCACAAAAAACCGAAAATTAAGCACCACAAAAAATACATTTTTTGTTAAAAGTGTCGCCATTTTTTTTTTTAATGAAAATTTTCACAAATGCTTCGTCCAGGCCCAAGTTAATGCAATGTACTATTTTTTTTTTTATTCCGATTTTCGGATTAAGCGTTATCATGCCCACTTCAACTAATGCTCAAAAAAAGGTGCTACTGAAATACAGCTGGAATTCCACCATTTTGAGAAATCTTTAGATGAAAAAAAAATGGTACAAATACATGAACATGTGTACCAATGAATGTCGTTCACAGTTATTCAATATACATTTATTTTTTTGTCGAAAAAAAAATCAAAACAATCACGTTTGCTGCAAATGTATATAAGCCCTTAAATAACCAGATTTTGGTACCTTTTTACTTTGACATCCAAAAAATTGTCTTCCGGTGTGACGTATAGCTGATTAATTGTGCAAATACATTCGGACAGTATATACAACGGAAATATGAAGACGTAATAAAGCTTTTCTCAACAATGAGACAGTAGCAAATGATCTGACTTTTTTATGGATTTCATTGTCGACTCTACGGCTAAAGAAACTGAAGACCAAGTATTATTTTGCCCATTATCTAGGGCTTAGCAGCTCTGATCTTCCGCAGAATCGAAGTGGGTCACGGTTTGGGCTTCCATTCAACATTGTACTTCCCTAATCGTAGTCCTCAATCGTCCTTTCAGAGGTCCTGGGAAATTAAAGACCCTCCAGTTGGCCTATATATCCACACTTTCGGCGAACAGCACAACTATTCCTCAATGGCCATTATATCTGGCGGCGAGTGCATGAGATATTCCGAGATCGCTCGAAGGCATTTCCCAATGCTGTTTCCGGTTTCTCTGCTCGCGAGAGCCATTTGTCAACAAGTAGTAGGTAGTGTGTTGAAGGGCTTCTATTCACGCAACGAGCTGAAGCACAGTAAAGTGAAGGGAGAACGGACTATTGAATTCGCGTGGTGCCACGAATTCGTATGCCAAATTCCATTTCACGACTCGATTTTCTCGTCGGACCTTCGAAGTTCTCTCTAATATATACTCATATAGATATATACATTTTGGCAAAGACGTGTACACATATATATAGAGCATTCTTCAGCATCGTCGATTCCCAGCTCGAAGCCGCGAAAGGAAGAGAAGAAAATCCCGCGAAGCATGCGACAGAAATAGGCGTCCCCACCAATTTCATTCCTGACAATTCAGTCTCGCTTGCCACCTTCTCCATCAGCGTGTGATCGAGAAGAAGAGTGACGGTCGTGACGTCGACGGCAGTATATGTCGCACACCGTTTCAGGTCCTTAAAGAATTCACGTCCACCTTTCCGGTGAGACAGTTCCAAGCGACTGGAGTCTGGAAAAGAGAATGAGACGAAAGTGTTTATACGTCTACGAATGACGGTGAGGTCCATTAATTTTTGAAAACGCACCTCGAAATTTCATTAGGCCTTACACACCCAACGAAACTCTTTTATTCAACGTGTAAACCACGGAGGGTTCCAAGGGTTGCGGAATCACAGTAATTGGCTTACTCTTCAGGACGAAAATATTGCTCGAATTTACTTGAATGAAGTAATAATTTTCTTCACTACAGCTGAAGGATTAACAGGACACGATTAAAATCCATATAGTTCGTGGTGGTCCGTTTATTGAATGCTTTGCTAAGTGCTTCCAGAAACGGATTACACACAAATGACTGATGTCGAGAATTTCTGGTCTGAGCGGCTATGTACCTTAGGGTGACCCAAAAATAGCATATTACACTATTAGGGCAGAAAGTTTGAAATTCCTGCAGTTCAGGGCTTCCAAACTTTTTCCCGTGTAGTGTATACTATTTTTCTTTATAGCCGGTTGAAAGTACGAAAAATATTGTATATATTACATCGAAAGAAGTTGATACCTGCCCCCAACATTTGCGGCACGAGCGAAGCGAGTGCTGCTGGTCGAGGGGGCAGGCTTCAAATAAAAGAAACCAATGTAAACAGTTACATAAACTCATTCTATTTAAACGGGATAAACTGTTAAATTTAATAAACATAACGTTTTTAATAATAATAAAAAATTAAAAAACAAGCATATTATCTGCAAATTACTAAATCAACAAGATATAAATTAATTTGGTAATTCCAATAAATATTACTGCGTATATTTTTTTATCCAAATTTTACATTACTTTTATTTAAACAAAACACGTAATGAAAGCAACTTCACGTATCAGTGCGAATGAAAAAGCTTGTGCTCCCGCTGTGACAAAAGACGTATGTGTAGCTTTAGCAATGCACGAATCTTCAACTTTCTGCCCCGAAAAAGGCGCAAAAGATGCGTACTTTCGACCGAGGTGTAAAGAAATTTTTTTTTTTTTTTTATTTCTCGGCTGTTAATTGAAAAGTTGACATGCATGCAGAAATATATTTATCTGGAAGGGAAGCTCTGTAGCTAATGTTTTAGAGGTTGCTCACGCGAGATTTGTATTTTGATTTCTATTAAAACGTAAAGAATGTATTAAATATAGAGAATAGTATTCATTTTTGAAAAATTTATTTAATAAACCTTACCATCCGTTATAGTAGGTTACTACCAATAATCAAAAGATGTACGAGCGGCACAGTCCACCTAAACGCGAGATTCAGAGCGAATTTTGAACACTTCTCCATGCGTTAAAAATTTCAGAAAAAATCAAGCATATGGAAGGTGCTGAAAAAACTAATTTGGTATAATAATAATACCAAGATGTTATTAACAAATTGATGAAAAAGAAAATTGTTCAATAATTTATCCGTCAACCCAACTTTTTTTTCGAATTAAAATGAATCTCGCATGAGCGACCTTTAAAAAATTAGCCCCTTCCACTAAAACGTATTTCTGCATATATTTCAACGTTTCCATTAACAGCCGAGAATTTTTGTTTTTTTTAAGACACCCTAATGTACCCTCTTGAATTGTCAATAACTGCACCTCTCAAAAGTTTCAACTTGTCAAAAATCTCAAAATGGAGTGAGTCGAAAGTGTTTATGTGTCTACGAATAACTGTGAGTTCCATTATTTTTTGAAGACGCACCTCGAAAATCGATTAGGCTTTGCACACCTAAAGAAACTCTTTTATTCACCGTGTAGATCACGAAGGGTTTGAAGGGACGCAGAATTACAGTGATTGGCACACTCTGCAGGAAATACAACTGGTTCTAAAGTTTTAAGAGAAATACCCGAAATCCTTGAAAAGATTGGACATTTTTGCTAATCATAATTTTCTAAGAATTAATGTACTTATCTTAATACGGATTGCAAGAGAATATGAACAATGCATATTTCATTACCATAAATATATTCTTCAATTTCACAAAACAGGTTTTATTGCTCGAATCGACTTGAATAAACAAATAATCTTCTTCACTATAGCTGAAGAATTAACGACACGCTATTAAAATTCATAGTCCATGGTGGTCCGTTTATTAAATGCTTTGCCAAGTGCTTCCAGAAACGGATTACACAGAAATAATTGATGTAGAGAATTTCTGGTCTGAGCAGCCATGTGCCCTCTTGAATTGTCAATAACTGGACCTTATGTCTTATGTAGAGCACACCAAAGGCGGTCCTGACGTGGGATAGCTATTGGCGTTGGTGGCAGTGACGTTGCGTCAGCTTCAGCTGGGCTTATAACCCACCTAACGGTTCTAATCAATGTTGTATCCAGGAGCTGGGCCAAGCTTCTCGCGAGAGTCTCTTAAATTATAAAGGTATGGCACAGCAGAAGGTAGGGCGACAGCATAGCGGCAAGTATATCTTTCGACGGGAAGCGGTAAGGACCGACGTACCTACAAACTGCCAAGAACCAGGAGATACTATAGTGGTAGTGGAAGTAGGTAGGTTCGTAGGTAGCGTCAGCCAACACTGCGCCGTATTCTCTCGCTGAATTTTCCACGCTCTCCCTTGGCCACGATGAATTTTTCACGCTACCGGTGGAGCTCTACATTTTTAACGAGAACGTACAGAATGGTCCGGGCGTACGTTTTCCTCCGCCTCCGAGTCCTTTCCTTCGCTGGCCTTCGACTCGACTTTTCTTTCTCTCCCAGGACACACCCTAGTCGACCTATCATCGACCAGTAGACCTTTCGATTCACTGATCCTCATACATTGGTACAGCAAACACTCGTGGCCTACTTGCAGGCGCCATATTGTTAGCCCACAGCCAATCGGCGCATCTGCAGACGAATTGATGTGACTAGAATACTGTGAAATAGTCGATCAGAGAAAAGTAGATAATATGTGGTGATTATGGAGATTTATGTTTTATTTCGATTTTTTTACTTATTCATCACATACACAGGATGTAAAAAGAGAAATTATTGCAATTTAAAAAAAATCGACTCCTGGGTTTTGATGGAAATATATGTTGTGATTTCTGAAATTCCAAAAAACAGATTAACTCGTTTCTCTCTATCTGGCATCTATATGTACTGTTCGAAAAAACTTCACGCCAGTTACAAATGTGATAATAAAGTCCCGTGTTGCGAATGCACCAGTAGCAACTATTGTTCGCTTCTTTTTTTGAAAGAGCACATCAAACAAAATGGGGTAATTATAGATATTTGTGATTTTTTATTAATCTTCAAACTTTTCCGGTTATATTGTTAACGGAGATTTAATTATTGTACAATTCGAATTGACAAAGTCACTATTGAATTATCATTAAATTTAAGAGTATGATTTCTGCACATACCGTTAAATGTAATCAAGTTTTTATAGCAGCAAAGCAAACACCGGTGGCCTACTTGTAAGCGCCATATTGGCAGCCCAGAGCAAATCATCGCAGCTGAAAACGCATTATTGCGCGCCTGATGGGCATGACTAAAAAAATGTTATATTGCCGATCGAGGCAAATTGAATAAAATTCATGGACGGACTATAAAGTGTGGTAATTATGGAGATGCGCGTTTTTTTCGTCAAGTTTTCGAATTTTCTGGGTATACCATTGAAGGATTGGCATATCCACTATTGACTTTCCATTAAATTCCACTTTGTGAGTTTTTTTAGATATCGTTCAAGTTTTGAAGCAGGACGTTTTTATTGAAAGCCAAGGTACAATGGAATTTTTCATAGCTTAGGTAATGCCGAGAGAATACTAATAATGATAGTAAAAATAACGTGTCTCTATAATTATCCTGGTGATATCCTCCACTTTTGGTGAACTCGAATAATCAGTCACTTGCTCCTATCACCCAAACTATTCCAGATTGATACTTAGTCGCTTTATAGAATCCAATCGCGTGAAATCGACCGAGTCGAGTTACACTCGGATTTTCTATTTCCAATCCATTCCAGAAGCTTGACCCTCATGCATAAAGAGAGTTGGTTCACGAGTGGGTTTTGAAAACCAAAGTGCAATCCGACCTAAAGCGATTGTGTTCAAGTAGGAAATAGTGCATCAAGCGATCTTCGGTTAGGTTGAAGTGAACCGAACTGAATCCATCTCGAAACCGACCAAAAGCCAAGCTTTGAAGAAAAAACTGACTAACAATCAGCCCAACATTCAGAGATTGGTCATTCTGCAAGGAGAAGATTCAAAACCCGTTATAATTATTCAAATTCTGTTTAAATAATAAAGCCTCTATTGCTTATCAACAGTTAAAACCCAAACTTTAGGAGACTATATATTAATCATATGTGAAATCTCGTCCTCGCCATTCCAAAACTCTCTTCACGAAAAAAAAAAGTAATCCTATTTTTTTCATTATTACTTATTACTTATTTCATTTTTTTTTCTTTATGTATTACATATGAAATTTAATTAAAAAGAAAACATTTTCTCAATGAAATTATAATTAATAGTATTCGACAAATTTGAAAAGCGTCACAAATAAAGACAAACTGATAAGCGAAAATTCTCCGAGATAATACGTTTCTCTCTCAAACCTGATCCTAGAAATCTCAGTCACATTACACACAACCCCATAGAAATATTCCAAGAGCTCGTCGCCCTGAGCCCGCGCTCTTCATACGTTTTTCAGAAAGCAGTTTTCAGAAAGCATTAAGCCAACCTTCTAAGCATTGCAAAGTTCGCATAACGTTGTTAAAACGTTGGGCAAAAAAAAATTTATTTCTATTTTATCATATTATCTTCATTCACTACGAATAAAATTGAATGAAAATACGATCTCTTACTATAATTATAATTTATAGTATTCGCCATATTTGAAAAGCGTCAAGGAAAACGGAAAACTAATAGACTAGACTATTCTCTGAGAACATACGTTCCGCTCTCAAACCTGATTCTAGAAATCTCAGTCACATAACCCGCGCCCTTTATATGTCTTTCAGAAAGCAGTCAGAGCACAGGAAAATTATATTACACCAGCAGTTATGATTGAGTGTAGGTAAAATGAAACATTATACCAACTTCCTAAGGATTGCAAAGTCGGTGTTATCTCATAAAACTGTTTTGTAAAAAAATGAAAATTTAACTCATAATATTGCCTTTATATATTATATGTAAAATAAATAAAATTAAATAAAAAACAATTTCTTACTCTAATTATAATTTACAGGATACGCTACCATTCAAAAAGCATCAAAGAAAAAGCGAAACTAATAGGCGATACTATTTTCCAAGAACTTACTTTCCTCTCCCAAACCTGATTCTAGAAATCTCAGTCACATTACACACAAACCCACAGAAATATTCCAAGAGCCCATCGCTCTGAACCCGCGCTCTTTATACGTCTTTCAGAAAGCAGTCAGAACGCGGGACAATGATATTACACCGGCAGTTATGATTGAGTGGAGGTAAAATGAAACATTATGCCAACTTTGCAAGCATAACGTTGGATATAGCGTGTCTACAGTGTAACCCAGCAAGCGCCTCGGCTCATTTATCTACCGAGCTTTCGATTCGAGCTGCGCGAGGACCTGGAGAACGACTATGACGCAGCCAACGAGGACGAGCACGAGAACCGACTCTAACGGGCCACGGGAAATTGCAAGAGCCTGGAGAACTCCCTTCACAGCAAGATTTATTCATCATACTCGTCGTAACTCGATCCACTCTTTCTCTCTCTCTCTCTCTCGGTCTTCCGCGCGGACTCTTTCACTCCAGAGTGTACCACGTACTATACCAAGAGATCGTAAATATGCCGCGCATTCTCAACGCGCTTATACACACGCCAAAAGCGGAGACGAGCCAAAACAGCGAGAGTGGATATACTACTGATGCAGTAACAGTGTATTACTATACTTTATACCTCTTTATACATACATATAACTATATCCAGAGGCAGAGAGGCACGAGACGAGCTTATATCTGTCCATCCATATTCTTACCTCCATCCCTCCAGCCCCTGTCTTTGAAACTTTCTTTCCCAGTGCCAAGGGGAGGTAGAAGGCCAATCCCCAAAGGGCTGTTGTTCTTTCTCTTTCCCCGACGCTGTAACAGAGTATAAAGCTCCGAGAGAGAATAAAAATAATGATAGAGACAAAAGGAATCGGTATATATATCGAGAGGCGAAAGTGCAGAGAGCTGAAGATCGATTACCATCTCTTAAGGTCGTCGTCGTCGTCGTCGTCGTCGTCGTCGTCGTCGTCGTCGCCGTCGCCGTTCTCGTAGCTGGTTCCTTATCTGAAAAAACCTTTTCCGCAGCCACGTTTACTTGGAACTCTCTTGGAAAACTCAGCTACCCCCTCGTCAACCTGGCCACGAGATGTTATCGGTGGTTCGACGACGTACTTTGGTTATTTCCGGGCTTTATTGACAGACCCCCCGTTGGATATGGGTTTCCGGTGGCAGAAAAAAGGTCGTCCTGGCTTTCCACGCTCTCGTGGGTAGCGAGAGAGGTAGAATTTACCGTGACAAAAAAAAAGGGACGAAGGAGGGAGAGAGAAAAGCGACGGTCCATCAAACTGGGAGTTTTTCTCAATACCCCCGTGGCTACGAAAGCTCTTTCGCCGGCCACATTTCTTCATTTTCTTTTCCCTGTCCCGTATACGAGCTTACTTTTATTCTTTCGTATTCTCGTTGGAAAATTCCTTTAAGCTTTCCCACTGGTCTACGAACGTCATGTCTGTTGTGAAGGATTGAGGGGAGGGGGCACACCCTAGGGAATGTAATTGTTTATTGGCGTCACGTATATGACTCACTCTGGCTGTTATGTTTATGTGGGGAATGTGGGGTTAGGTCAAAGGGACAGGAGACTTAAAATCATTTTATTCTCGTGAGCAAAATTCCTCTAAGCTCTCTTTCTCATTCTGTTTGTCGGATCCTACTGGGTCATGACGTCGACAATAGAGCGCATTCAACCATGCAGAAGGTGCCTTGAATGCTCTGTATTATTATACGTGGACAAATAAGAACATCAGCCAGACGGGAAATTCTTTTATCCTCCTAGCAGAATTCTCCTAAGAGCTGGCGTCTTGTACTCTCAAGGGTAGAGCCGCTTCTTTTTTAAACTTTTTAATAACATTATTCGTATACAGGTGATATTTATTAAAGTGTTCTTGACAATAGAAGCTAAAGTGCGAATAAAATTTTTGAAAAACAAAGCTTATCTACTTAGCTGAGAGTAAACATTGAATAGTCTTCAAGTGCCATTTTTCCTGGGACCTGAGAGCTTTTATTTCCGCAGTGAAAAACTTCTGATAACCGAGTAAAATCTATAATCAACTTTTAATTGGTTATTTTTACTTGTTTTGTTCTCCAAAGTTTCTGTATAAAAATAACTGTGTTTGTTTCACTTATATTTGTCGTGGACAATTACCTAGACTTATTTGTAGAGATGATATTTCGTAAAATTTTTTTGACTGTGGTAATACAAGGTTAATACTTTTTTTAAAGTGAGTTTATCTACTTAATTGAAGGTAAACATAGAATACTTTTCGAGTGTCTCCTTTACTCGAGATTCAATAGCTATTTTTAGTACATTTTTAATTGGCTACTTTTGATTTCATATTAGAATGCACTTGTATTAAACAGTTTAGATTGGCCTGTTCATTTACTAGTGTTTTTGCATACTTAGTATGCAATATTTATTTTTTTATACTTTGCAATAAAAACACGACTTTTATTAAGTTGCATCAGATAATTCGACATTTTGGTCGTGTGTAACAATTTTCGGTGACAGTCTTGAACTATTAAATTTTGTGGAAATCCATAATAAACCAATGGCTCTGCTTAACTGTTCTTTCACTGGTGACTATACCCTATTTATGATAGTGTCTATGTAAAATTAATTATGTTTGCGATTTCTATAATGACATATACACGATATTTTATAATGCAAGAAGGTAATTGGTTATCGACTGAAAGGCTTAAAAGAATCTTTTATTCTCAGAGCAATATCTCACCAGGGAAAATTTTATAATAACGTGGTCGGGAAGCGTCGAGAAAATGTCCGAGAAAGTAGAAGCAATTAACTTTTGAAGGTGATCCTTGAAATACTAAAAAAAAGCTTGCACAAATTACTCTCAACGAGATCAATAAAATTTTATTCATATTTATTTTTATGAAATACTCCAGAAGTCCACATTCTCAAAATACTCGGTCTACCCACGGTGTTAATTTTTTCCATACTGGAACATTATTTCTACCAGTTTTATGCCAACTTTTCATCGACAGATTTAAAAAAGTTGTCTTTGAACTCCGTGCCCATCTGCTTCAGCAACAAGTTAAAAGACTATAAGAGCTTCCCCGACACTAAAAAGTAAAAATTACTGTCCGCAGCCACCAGAAATATGCATTATTATTTATCAACCATTATGATCAATACTTTTCGTATTGGAGCATTTCCACGCATTTTATATCATCATATATCCATAAACAGAGTTTTCAAAGCTAGTGCTGAACTCCTTGTGCTAGTCTGCATCATCCTTAAGTTCGCAGGTGATTATCAATGTATAAAACCCAACATTAGTGTCAGCAACATCTGAGGACCTCCATAATCGTTCGTCGACAGTTTAAACAATATCCCGAATAATTAATATAAATCCATAGTGCGAAAGCACGTGGAGCTTTTGGTGGTCGCTTTTCTGTCCCACCAAGATTTTCCGAACGACCATTTGTCTGTTCATATCGGAACATTCCCACGCATTTTATATAATCATCCATACATAAACAGATTTTTCAAAGCTAGTCCTGAACCCTTGTACTAGTCTGCATTATCCTTAAGTTCACAGGTGATTATCAACATATAAAACCCAACATTAGTGTCAGCAACATCTGAGGACCTCGATAATCGTTCGTCGACAGTTTAAACAATATCCCGAATAATTAATATAAATCCATAGTGCGAAAGCACGTGGAACTTTTGGTGGTCGCTTCTCTGTCCCACCAAGATTTTCCGAACGACCATTTGTCTGTTCATATCGGAGCATTCCCACGCATTTCATATAATCATCCATACATAAACAGATTTTTCAAAGCTAGTCCTGAACCCTTGTACTAGTCTGCATTATCCTTAAGTTCACAGGTGATTTCCAATATATAAAACCCAACATTAGTGTCAGCAACATCCAAGGACCTCAATAATTGTTTATCGACAGCTTAAACAATGTCTCGAACAATTACGATGAATCGATAGTGCCAAAGCACGCGGAGCTCTTCGTCATCGCTTCTCTGTCCCTCGAAGATTTTCCGACTGACCACTATAGCCCTTTGTCTATATCCCAACGATAATCGGAGCACCGAAGAGAGCCGAGAGTCTCTCAGCTGGCTATACGATTTCCTTTGTACTCTGTCTACTCACTCGTACCATCCTCTTCTGAAAATAAGAGATGAGGCGGCGCTATTGGAGAATAGCTGCGTCCGGGCCACTCAAATACCTGCAAAAAGCCAGAAGACAGTCCGTGAGCTCCATGAATGAGTAGTGGGAGTGGACAACCCTTACCAACCTCACGCACGGATGAAGTATTTCAGTTCCGAGGCTTTTTAGCCGGAAACCGGAGACACACCGAAATTCCGGAAAGCTGGTGAACAGCCCGAACAGGAATGGCTCACCAACTAGAGTATCCAGCCTCCGGAACTACCTCCAGAACGGAGTTATTCGCGCGTGAAAAACACCGTAGTAGTAGAGTTAATTACTATCAGGGACAGCAGCGCGTGGCCAACCACCGCGGGCCACCATTCGTTGCAATATGGAAAGTACGATGAATTTTCTCGAGCGGGAAGTTTGATTAGGTTGGTGGACCAGCTAGTGAGTGAGTGAGTGAGTAAGTGAGTGAGCTTATAGGGCCATTCACTTGCCACACGCTGCTACACATCCCACTTTCTCACTCACACTCTCTCACTCACTCTCTCTCTCTCTATCTATCTCTCTCTCCCTCAGCGTCCCGGACACACCAAGTATATTGCGTATTGATCGTTCTTTACTTGTTGCGCAGAGCAAACGCTCTCGCTGCTGGGAAACTCGCAGGGTACTGGCAGCCGCCCTAACAGTATACTGGTTTGCTTCCACGATATCGGGAGAGGCGGGCCTTTCTGTGCTCCCGTTCAGAGCACTCCATTATCTGTCTTTGTGTGTCTCTATATGGACAGATGTAATTAATGTCCGGAATAGAAACAGAGGAAGAAGATCCCATTTCGACGTTGAGCGTCTGTTTTTCAACGCTGATGACCCTCGGCTCCCCTTCCAACTTCCTTTTGCTTCTTGTTCCTCAGTCCTCACTCGTTTGTCTGGCCATCCGACGGTGAATACACTGAAAAGAGTAATTATTGGTATTGGTCATTTTGCAAGGATGAAAAGAATAATAATTACTTGTCAGTCTTACGGAAACGCGGAAAACGAATTTCGAAAGGGGTGATGGAGAGATACGTACTTAAGACACAAGATTGATTCTGTAATTGGAAAAACTTAATTTATATTCATTTGAATTCCCTTTGATATATCCTTGAGACATTCAATTTGAGCCTATTATAACAATACTAAATGTAGTTTTATTAAAACTCTCCAATATTTTGTCAGTATTATTGGAACGAAAAAATAAGTCAAAACATTCGAGGACTCATTTTGGACCAAGTCCACATTAATCAGTAAGTGCCACATTTTTCAATAACTAATTAATGGTGTTGATTAATTAAGGCTGGTGAAGGTCTATACGTATTGTATACATTAATGCTCACGTTCGTAATGATTTGAAGAAGAAATTTCGACTCGCATCACCGATTTGAAAAAACTAATTTCCAGAGACCCAGAAAAAGCTAAAGTTTTTCTACAACTCTTACAATTAATACACTAAACACATTCTGCACCAAATGTGTAAATTGGGTGCGGAAAGTTCTCGTTGGACCTCCGAGCATCGTAATAATAATATCGTGGAGCAAAACACGATCTCTGTCGGACGTTTAGAGCAAACGTATTGCCTCCAGTGCAAGAGAATTCGCGGTTGACGGGTTCGTAAGAGCGGAGAGGGCGTATCGCGCGCATTGACCGCTACAACATTGGTCGGATGCAGGGGTGCGTGCCTCGGCTGCCGCGAGTCTGCTGACTGCGGCTAACCATCAGATATCCCTACTACTTAGCGTCTGATCAATGCGCTCTCTCACCACTAGCCTGACCGAGCAGCCAGACGACGATTACATGTTCCAACTACTGCTGCCGACGCTGCTGCTGCTGTTGCTGCAGTTGCTGGCTGACCAGTCGGGAACACAACCACTTTGCACACCATCGGAGTGGTATGGACCGGTCAGCGTCACCATACCACTTTGTTAGAGCTCGGTGAGACCCGCGCGACGACCGAGTACACGCCTAGCTCTGTCTGCATCACTACCACTTTGTTGGTAAGCTGATCTCGTCGTCTACACTATACTGAAGCTGTTTCTGGGTATATACACATAGGTGTCTGTATATATATATAATGTATATAGGTGCTGACTATATTTAACGTCAGAATGTAGTTCTCCTAGCAGTATTTGTCATCCCTAGCAATCTTGACAAAGGTGGTTTTTGATAATTTACCTGCAAAACCACTGAGTGATATTTGCAGAAATAAAACCTAAAATTGAGGGTGGGTGTCAAAATAGCGAATGACCAACATACCGAATGGCAAAATAGCGAATTGTAAAGTAATGAAGGTCTAAATGTATAATGTCCATAATTATGGAATTCGCTTTTCCAGCCATTCGCCATTTTTATCATTCGCTATTTCGAATGCAGTTTAATAAGATGGAGGTCAAAATAGCGAATGGCTTAAGTAGCGAATTTCATAATTATGACCATTCTAGATTCAGATGTTTTTAATTTCGATATTATCTATCTTAACCATTTGCCATTTTGGTCATTCGCTATTTTGATTCCCACCCCATCATACTGAAGCTGTTTGTTACTATATGTACATAGATATGTATATAGATATAGCGGCTGACTCTAACTTCATCGTCAAGTCCATGAGTTACCTTCCAATTGAATGTACTGCATTCTCCGCTGCACAAACTGAATGACTATTCTTGTTGGATTTTCTGTGACAACAGAAAAATGAAGTAGAAGTAATAAGCTTCTGAAGATTTCCTTCGAGGTGGGAAGAAAAATTCGAATAAATTGTTTCTAAGTAGTTTCATGAAATTTTACAGAAGACGAGTTACAGTAAATCGTTCAACAGCAGACTTAGCAACTACTGTTGCCATGGCTACCGTTACGGACTCTCCAGTTCGAAAGAAAACCACTTCGCACACCTTTGGACCAGTACGAACCGGTCCACGTCACTATACCACTTTGTTAGGACTCAGTGAGTCTCACGCAAAGACTAAAAATACTCCGCGCTCTGTCTGCACCACTACCACCTTGTTAGCAAGCTGTCTCGCCGTCTACACTATACTGAAGTTGTTTCTCACTATATGCATATAGATATAACTGCTGACTTTAACTTCGTCCTCAAGGGGGTAATTCTCTTGTCTGTGAGTTACCTGCCGGTTGAATATCTCATATTCTTCTATGCACAAGCTAACTGACTGTGACTGCACAAAAACAAAGTAGAAGTAGTAAGCTTCAGAAGATTTCCTTCTTCGAGGTATAAAAAATTCTGAATGAATTATTTCTAAGTAGTTACACAGAATTTTCCTGAAAACGGGTTTCATTAAATCATTCCACAGCAAAATTAGCAACTGTTGTTGCTATTACTCCGTTGCAAACTCTCCAGTTCAAAACAACACCACTTAGCACAGCTTTGGACCGGTACGAACCGGTCCACGTCACTATACGACTTTGTTAGGACTCAGTGAGTCTCACGCAAAGACTAAAAACACTCCGCGCTCTGTCTGCACCACTACCACCTTGTTAGCGAGCTGTCTCGCCGTCTACACTATACTGAAGTTGTTTCTCACTATATGTTCGTAGATATGCATATAGATATAACTGCTGACTTTAACTTCGTCCTCAAGGGGTAATTCTCTTGTCTGTGAGTTACCTGCCGGTTGAATATCTCACATTCTTCTATGCACAAGCTAACTGACTGTGACTGCACAAGAACAAAGTAGAAGTAGTAAGCTTTAGAAGATTTCCTTCTTCGAGGTATAAAAAATTCTGAATGAATTATTTCTAAGTAGTTACACAGAATTTCCCTGAAAACGGGTTTCATTAAATCATTCGACAGCAAAATTAGCAACTGTTGTTGCTATTACTCCGTTGCAAACTCTCCAGTTCAAAACAACACCACTTAGCACAGCTTTGGACCGGTACGAACCGGTCCACGTCACTATACGACTTTGTTAGGACTCAGTGAGTCTCACGCAAAGACTAAAAACACTCCGCGCTCTTTCTGCACCACTACCACCTTGTTAGCGAGCTGTCTCGCCGTCTACACTATACTGAAGTTGTTTCTCAGTATATGTACGTAGATATGCATATAGATATAACTGCTGACTTTAACTTCGTCCTCAGGGGGTAATTCTCTTGTCTGTGAGTTACCTGCCGGTTGAATATCTCATATTCTTCTATACACAAGCTAACTGACTGTGACTGCACAAGAACAAAGTAGAAGTAGTAAGCTTCAGAAGATTTCCTTCTTCGAGGTATAAAAAATTCTGAATGAGTTATTTCTAAGTAGTTACACAGAATTTTCCTGAAAACGAGTTTCATTAAATCATTCCACAGCAAAATTAGCAACTGTTGTTGCTATTACTACCGTTGCAGACTCTCCAGTTCAAAACAACACCACTTAGCACAGCTTTGGACTAGTACGAACCGGTCCACGTCACTATACGACTTTGTTAGGACTCAGTGAGTCTCACGCAAAGACTAAAAACACTCCGCGCTCTGTCTGCACCACTACCACCTTGTTAGCGAGCTGTCTCGCCGTCTACACTATACTGAAGTTGTTTCTCACTATATGTACGTAGATATACATATAGATATAACTGCTGACTTTAACTTCGTCCTCAGGGGGTAATTCTCTTGTCTGTGAGTTAACCTGCCGGTTGAATATCTCATATTCTTCTATGCACAATCTAACTGACTGTGACTGCACAAAAACAAAGTAGTAGTAGTAAGCTTCAGAAGATTTCCTTCTTCGAGGTATAAAAAATTCTGAATGAATTATTTCTAAGTAGTTACACAGAATTTCCCTGAAAACGAGTTTCATTAAATCATTCCACAGCAAAATTAGCAACTGTTGTTGCTATTACTACCGTTGCAGACTCTCCAGTTCAAAACAACACCACTTAGCACAGCTTTGGACTAGTACGAACCGGTTGACGTCACTATACCACTTTGTTAGGACTCAGTGAGTCTCACGTAAAGACCAAACATACCCCGAGCTCTGTCTGCGTCACTACCACTTTGTTGGCGAGCTGATCTCGCCGTCTACACTGTACTGAAGCTGTTTCTCAATATATGTACATAGATATGTATACATATATATATAGCTGTTGACTATATCTTCGTCGTCAGGGGTGTAGTTCTCCTGCCTGCGAGTTGTCCGCCAAATATATATCGCATATTCTCTGATGGCTCAACGCACACGTCTCTTGTTCTATGCCTGTGCGTGTGTCTGCAAGCCACGAGCGCGTTCACGATAGCCATTGTTCTAGCCGAACAGCTTTTCCACACAGCGAACAAATATCGATCGAAGCTATCGACTTGCAGGCATTCCCGACGACGAGGCAAGTCACTCTGAGGGACAGGAACCAGACGTCTACTCTTGGTCTCTTGTACTATATATACATGTATATATATATGTATATATGTACATATATTGAAGCTCTTTGGCTTCTACCTATGTCCGGGATATTCGCCTTTTTCCACCACAAAGCGTCGCACCCTCGGCCAAGCTCTCGTAAGGACGTCCCTCTCCCACTTCTAACTTTGCAGAGATAGCCTGGTATTAGACTCTCGGGCTTAGGTAAACTTTATCGATTTCCATTATACTGTGGCGAAGCTGACGAAGATTTAAAGAGGTTTGAGAGGAAGATCCTGCAGGGCATCGCTCTCTGTCTGTTTGGACTAGGAAAAGTAATCCTTGTTGAGGTAATCGGTCCATTACTCCCGGTTTTTTCAACGCTTCTGGTCATATTTGAACTTTGTCAACTTCGTTTTCTCCATTTTTTTTTTTTGGCTTATAGCTTTAGTCAACTTTGAAATGATGACCATAAGATTTCCTGATCGGGAGCATTTGGAGGTCACCTTGAATTTCGTTCCATTTTTCATATTTGGTAGCTTTATATGATTGATTAATTAAAAAAATGCAGATCTTAAGGTTCGCTGATGTCGAGGATTTAGGGTTGACCGCAACCTTCGTTTCTCCCTTCGTTTCTCCCTTCGTTTTTCGGTGGCTTATCTATTTGATTAATTTTGAAATTCCGGATATAAGACATCCTGATGGCGAGGCTTTGGGGCTAACCTCAAGTTTCGGCCCCTCCTTCATTTTTGGTGGGTTGCGTGATTGATTATCTGAAATATGCAGATCAGAACTTCCTGATGAAGAGGCTCTGAAGATGGCCCCATCCTTTGTCTCTTGGTTCATTTTTGGTCGTTTAAATGATTGATTACTTAAAATATGCCAGTCATGGGATTTTCTGATGAGGAGGCTTCAAAATTAAGCTATACCTTCGCGCTTTTTGCTTTCTTACAAAGAAAGCTTTGTTTCCATGAAAAAAAAAAAAAATGTCAAGATTCGACATATGACATGAAAAGAAAATTTCGAGATTTTTATGTCAATACACTCAGAAATTTCAATTACCTGTAATTCAAAAACCGTTCAACCGATTGACCTAAAAATTGATACGCATCCGTGATAAGCATCCGTTCGTTTTTTATTGTTGATACTTTTAATGAAATATATGCAGAAATTTTTATTTTATGATTATTAAAAATTTTTTAAAAAAGGAGGTGCGCACTCTACCTTTCGTAAAATGAATGTTATTTCCCTAAATAATTCTTTATAAGTGCAGATACATTTAATGTTGTTTATTATTGAATTTGACCGAAATCAAAAAAGCCGTTCGGATTTTATAGCGTTAAAATTTTTTTTTAAATCACATTTTTGCTCTTACTTTGACAAAACATGAGACAACGAAGTCGAATTTCATACATGAAATCGGGACTAGCTAGCGATGATTAGAACTTAATGTCGCCATAATATGCAATGTGGTTCAAATTTTTCAGAATTTCAAATTTTGGATGACGTTATTGCATTAACCTTAATAAAACATAAGATAGCGAAGTCAAACTTTAGACACGAAATCTGTACTATTTAGCCATAATAGGTACACAGTTTCGTCATTATTTGTTATGTGGTTTAGATGTTTCAGAAATGTAACTTTGATAAATAATAAAGCTGCAAAGTTGAACTTCGCAAATTGCTTCCTCATTATTTTTGGTTTTCTTATGAAGCTTCTTATATAACGAAGCCAAAATCGATAAACATTTTTCCTCATAAAGATAGTTTTATAAGAAAACCAAAAGTAATGAGGAAGGAATTGACAAAGTTCAGCTTTGCAGCTTTATTTCCTTTTCCTTGGCTTACCTATTTGATTATTTAAGAAATACCGACTATAAGACTTCCTGATGAGGAGGCTTAATTCCTTCCTTTATTCTTGGTGCCTTATACAATTCATTGTTTTTAAATGGCGACCATAGAATTTGTCGATGTCGAGGCTTCCGAATTACCCTGAGCCTTCGGTTCTTCCTCCATTATTTTTGCCACACATCTTGGATTATTAAAAAAAAAAGATAATCATAAATTTTCCTAAATGGAACGGTTTGCAGTTCACGCAGAATATCGTTAGCCTCTTCATTTTTGGTAGCTTACATGATGCATTATTTCCAGCATGCCAACAATTACATTTTCTGAATGAAATGCTTTACAGTTTGCCTAGAATCCCACGTTCCTTTCTGAGCTTAAGAGTTGACCACAACCCCTTTTGTATGCCATAATACGAAGGGTAATAGTATATAGTTTAAAGCCTCGAAAATACCTGTGCAGAATAATGAGATATATTCCCACAATATTTCGTTATACAGGATCATACGATTGTTTTCAATTCTCAAAAAGTGAATATAATTTGCAGCAATTATTTTTGAGTGACTGTGGAACATAAGTACACAGACGTAGTAAATAAAAGCGATACTTTACGAATAATGCACTCCTCAATAAATTGTACGACTCTTTGTAACAAGTCGTGAATCATTTAATGACTCAATAACAGCCCAATGCACCTGACTAGGTAATACATTCATTAACTTTTTATTACTTTCTTGCATATAGAAATCTTGTTAACTGCGCTGTTAACAATTTCTCTTTGAAAATTCATTGAATGTGCATGAGGTTTTATGCATATACAGAATATGAAATTCCACTGATATGAATGCTAGAATATTAATGAATAGGTAATTCCAGGATAATATAATATTTTCCCAATATTCATATGCACAAGAACATGAAAGTTGTACTAGGGCGAGGGAAAGATCAAAGGTGAATTAAAAAGTATTATTCGAAAATTAATATAGAATGAGGTATTGTAGTAATACCAAATATTCAAAATTCAAGATAAGTAACTGAAATTTAAATTCAAGTTCTTGATTTTTTAGTCGGTTAACTCCTGATCCCTATATTTTTTATATGATTGTTATTAATTACTACTATGTTGTAATTTTTAAATGACACCTAAGAAAAAAATGACTTAATCACGAAACTCGAAGTGTATCGTTGCTGTTTTTGACCTAAAACCTCGATCCCAATAATAAACTTCGAAAATCGACGAAAAAAAATGTATACGGGGCAAAGTGGGCCACTTCCCCAAATTCGGAAATGTATGATGTAATGTAATCAAGAGACGCGGAAGCGTCGCGACGCCAAGTATTGAAAAGAACAATAATTTTTCAAGTTGATGTAATTATACGTGCGATTTTTGTAAACAGGAAAGATATTATAGTACCTGCTTACAATTTCAGATTGCTTCGAATATGAAAATTTTTCAAAAGTTGTTTTTATAAATGTAAATATCAAATGTTAGGTAAGATTTGTTAAAGTTGATATCTTCTGAAGTTTCTCTTTCGTTTCCTTATTAAATTGAGTTGTAGGAGCGTTTTTTTTTTTTTAATATGGGCGTGGTCCACTTTGCCCCGTTTTTGATATTTTTATTTTCAGATTTTGTCGATTTAAACACTCAAAATAGATTAAAAAACGTCGTCTTTTGGATGATTCAACTGAATTGTATTGTAAAAACGCGTTTTTAATAAAAAATATTGGAGTGTTCCACTTTGTCCCGCATATTTTCTTTCAAATGGATGTCCCATTTGAAAGAAATGTCCCATTTTACCCCGCCGTCCCACTTTCCCCAGTACTCCCCTATATTAAACATGTTGTGCGGCTCATGAACAATTAAAGTACCAATTAAATTTCCACACCGGAAAAAAATTAAACGGATTCACTTCTTGGAAAATGGAAAGTATAAATATTAAAAGTGCACTAGAAGCTTCCTAGCTGTTGGTATTTTCACGCTAGAATATTTTCCAGGAACGCAGCTTATAATATTTTAATTAAATTTTTCATTATTATTACTGTTAAATGTTTATGCCAGCTGAATTGATGTACTTACCATAATAACGAATTTATAACGCGAGTATTCAGATTAAGTGGAATATATACGTTGAGTCCACACTTTTTATGACCGTCGGGATTGAAATAAAAATTACACATTAAAATTTTGCAAAACCCACAAAAAATTTCACCAGAATTTCAATAACAATTGTTCATACAATTCGGTCTGTGCAACTGAACTTCTAATTAAATATCCTCTCAATTAAAAATAAGAGCAAGCTCGATATTTATCTACTTCCCCGAAAATAGAAACTATGAGTATCAACAGTCCATTAAAAGCTGTCTAGCTGTTGATATTTTCACGCCAGAAGATTTTCAAATAGCGCAGGTCATAATCTTTCAATTGTATTTCGTTTTGTTTTTATCGGCCTTGAATTTTCATATGAGCTAGACAAAATTGAATAACAAAATATCTAATTTATAACACGAGTATTCATATGTAAATTGAATATATATACATCAATTCCGATTCATAACCAATCCAATTTATATTTAATGACTATGTACGTTAAAATAAAAATCACATGTTATAATGTTGCATAAAAATTCCAAGAGAATATCAACCATAATTGTTCGTACAATTCTGCCGGTGCAAATAAAATCCTAATTAAATTTCCTCGCAATGAAGAATAAGAGCAAGCCCGATATTTATTCACTTGTTGGAAAATGGAAAATGGAAACAGTGCATTAGAAGCTGTCTAACTGTCGGTATTTTAACGCCAGAATATTTTCCAGGAGCGCACTCAGTGGCGGCGGAGGCGCTAGAGTGAATAGTCCACGCTACGCTTGAAATAATATTCGTCACACGGAGCTTCAGTATTTTATCTCGACGTGTACCTTTCTCTAGTTGGACGGGAGCGTCGGGGCGCGGGCTTGACGCTCCTGCTTGCGGCCGAGAGTCGCGAGATCCTCCGTGCTCAAGTTAAGGGTTGAGTGCTCCTGCATGCTGATCGTCATCCCACTCGACGAGTCTCCTCTTTCCGCCTCTCTCTGACGCCCGTCGCTTCTTCTGTCCAACCCCATCTCGCTCTATATCACGCGCAACTCGTTCAACGAGGGGGAGCCTGAAAAACAATGCGGAATTGTATATCTCGTTCCGGGGAACGTTACGAGCTCTCAGCACTGAGCAGCACTAGGGGTGTCGGAGGCTTCGAGAGCATAGCCTGCTCCACCACACCGCACAATATATCTATGCATGTACATGGGCCATTCCACGACAAATCAGCAGGCCATGACCCTCACCCTCATCGATATGATATATATAATATGATGTTATTACCGACCCATAAAGGCCTAGGAATTTTTTTCAGATTTTCTTACTACCAGTAACATTTTTAAATCTTCGAAAAAAAACACCAATTTCAAAAATGCTGTTTTTAAAAGTCTGAAACAATTCACAGTGATTCTATGATTTGAAATAAGATTTTTGAGCGCCACGCGATAATGTGATCTCAATATTTACTTTAGTTATCCTGACTTCAACAATTAAAAATCACATTGCGATATGAAAAACAAAGAAAAAATTCGGAAAAAATAGTAAATATTGAAAAATCATATTTGAAATAATAGGATCAGTGTGAATTTTTTCAGATTTTTAAAAACGGCGTTTTTGAAATTGGTTTTTTCGAGGATTTAAAAATGTTACTGGTGGTTAAAAAAATCTTGAAAAAAAAACAGAGGCCTTTATGAGTCGGTAATAACATCATATTAAAAAATGAACAAAATCGATGAGGTGAGGGTCATGGCCTCCGGATTTGACGTGGAATACCCCATAGACGTATTTTCTTTTTTTTTTTTGTGTATTAGTCTTTTTTTGTGTTTTAATAAAAATTAACGATATTTTTTATATTGCATAAAATGTTTCTGCTTTTTTTCTCGAATTTTAGACAATGATGATATTCATGTTTGCAATAAATGATATTTCAGAAACACGATAAAAAAATTCAATTCTTCTTTTAACCAATTTTATATTTGAAAATACGCTGCAAGAATTGGAGGTATCATCGACAGACTTCCATTGTGATGTCATGAAATGCCCCGTATGTATGACGATATATATATATTTATGTACAAGTAGTCGCGAGACGTCGAGAAAGAAGAGCAAAACCGCGAAGAGAATACGACGACGATCTTTCGAGCACTCTCCTCCACTCGTCTCCTCAAACGTGACTGCGTCATTACATTTTTTATACTCCTCTCACTTCGACATGCGAACAGTTTCAAGTTGACTACACGTGAACACTAGAGTCTCTCTAATACGTAACGTTTTCCTTTTTTTTTTGCATCCTGCATTTTTATTGTCATTAAAGAGCAATCAAAAAAGCTCTTAAAATTGTGAGGTCGGAAATTCCAGTTTGCGAAAACTTGTTAATGATTTTAGATTTTTTGAACGGGTGAATACAATTCCAACTAGGAAATTTCTTTATATTTACAACATTTTTTTTTAAATATCGAAAGATATGCAAACTGAATTCAATGGGATTAAAAATAGTCGGTAATTATCTTACATATTTCTGTCATTTGATTAAAGTTTGTATACAGAAATAAAAAAATTAATTATAGCACTCTTCACGAAAAATTGTTCAAAAAGTTCATCTCAAACGTTGGCAGAACATGTTTTTTACTTTTGGAAATCTCGTTTATTAGTTTCTAGTCCTACAAACAACAACAAAAAGTCCGTATATAGTCTTTTCAATACACATTTATTTTTCATCATTTTCCGCTGATGATAATAATCAGGCATACATGGAGAAATGGCATTTTCTCAGTCACCATTAATAAACGCTGTTTCATTATTCCATATTTTCTTGAAAGATGCATAACATTTATACTGAGCATTTTTCCATATGTACAACTTTTTTTCTTATTCTGTAGAGCGAATAACATAAATCGCGGAAAATAAAATATTTACAGCTGCAAATATTAGAGATTCGTTAATTATTTTACATTTTTCTGCGAGTTTTATGAAATCTCTACAGTATTCTCTACTATCTCTATGCGCATTCATTTATTATCATTTTTCCCTCATCACGGCATACTCGGAAAAACTGAAAAAAATACAATGCTCTCATCCGTAACTAATAAATACTCGTTAATTATTTCAGATTTTTCTGGAAGCTTCCTCCAATTTGTATACTAGAATCGCACTAGAAGTAGTTTATTGATGAGACTACTCTATGCGCATTCATTTATTATTATTTTTCCCTCATCACGGCATACTCGGAAAAACTGAAAAAAATACAATGTTCTCATCCGTAACTAACAAATACTCGTTAATTATTTCAGATTTTTCTGGAAGCTTCCTCCAATTTGTATACTAGAATCGCACTAGAAGTAATTTATTGATGAGACTAGTTATGTATCTCTCTATATGCACAACTTTTCTATTGTCCAGCATATAACTAACAAATACTATATCTAATGACTGCTCGTTAATTATTCTTTGCCCTGTCACACGTTTTATACAATCTGTACAAATTCCCTGCAGTTTTTCTTTTCTGATCACCACCGTAAGAAAGTAAATTTCGACAGTAATGATTCCAAAAATTTTGCAACCAAATGAAATCCTTTTAGAGTTGAATAATCTTAGTAATTTTTATTCCAAGAAATATTAAATTCATGCTATCCAGAAAAATGTTTCCACGTGCCCTTTGTATTTTTTTCTCGTCGCTGCATGGCGTCTAAAAAAATCTTTTGAAAAAGCAGGAGTGTTCTGATGGGCACCCAGCATCACGATGAATAATTCCAGATTTTTCGGAAGCCCCACGGGGGACGTTGTACTGTGGAGGGCAAAGGGGAGAATAAATATGAGTTCTGCAGTGGCGAATGCCGCGTCAGAAACTTGGTTTCATGAACTACTTAATATATCATAGATACATTATGAAACGGGTGGAAGTACGGGTATAAAGTGTCTACAATATCTCGTCGGTCGTATAACGTTTGAGCGTATTTCATGCCACCTGCCCTCCTTCCCTTGCATATTATATTATTTCCGTTTTCTGCTCCTCAAACTTGGCGAGCATACGGAAAGGAGTGTGGCATATGAAATTTACGGGAGCGCCACGACTTTGTGCACCAGAGGGCAAAGCGGGCAAGCAAAGCGACGGGCAAACCGAGGCGAGGATTCAATTAATATATATGTATGCACACAGGCAAACGTTCGTCCACATATATGTAACAAAATATATGTTAAACATAATAGTTTGAGCGAATAAAGAGTTTGGAAAGTCTACTTTGCTAGCAGTTGGCACGGTATATGCGACGATAACGAGACGCCCGAATAAACAGCAGCTATAGAATTTTCCCATTTCTATCTCTCTCTCTCTCTCTCTCTCTCGCCGTAGCTCCTCCCTCGTTTTATATATCATTCGCGAGTTCGTTCGTTCGTTCGCTCCGGCGCATTTACGTACATAATGTATCCGTCGAAAGGACGAACCGTTGCCGTGGCAGAGAAGAGCGGCTCACGAGCCAGAGTAGCAGCTCTCTCTGCTGACGCAGCCGGTGAGCGAGGAGTAGTTAAAATAAACATTGGCTCGAGCAGCCACGCGAGAAGCGAGAGGGAAAATTGAGAGAGGGCGTATAGCGCGCGGGCGCGCCAGAAATCCTCTTCTCGCCTCACCACCGCCGCACCGACAGATAATAGAAAAGTTCCGGGTCGACGGAGGAATCGAGGAGGACGGGCGGCCCTCTTCTCTGCCTTCGCCCTTCGCGCTCTTTCTCTCCGTCGCTGCGTTTATGCGCAGAGCCACGACGTGCAACACGACGCGAGCAATGCCGCGCTGAGGGATCAAGGAGAAAGAGAAGACACGCGGCAGGGAAACTCGAGAAGGAACCCGATGGGTTTCTAGAAAAAGAAATAAAGAATTTATTGGCATAGTAGCGGATATTCGCTCGGCCTTCGCACTGCCGCATCTCTGTGTATGAAGAGAAACAGTGTGAAATATTCAGTCATTAAGAAGGTTCGTCAGTAAAATTGAAAATGCACAGGAAAATCTGAAATAATTACTGCGTTTTCAATAATTCATAACAAAGTCACATGAATTTTTTGGGAATTTTCGTCTACATCGTTTACACAGAATTAATTTTTTTATGCGTGCATTTTAACATGGGCTTTTGTGGCATATTTATGAATTCAAAAAAAAATAATGATTGAAAATTTTTTTTACATCGTTGAATTTTTAAGTGTTTGGTGGAATTAATTCTTTTTTTTTTCGATGTAAGAAATTTTTTCAATTTTTTTTTATTCGTAAATATGCCATAAGAGCCCATGTTAAAATGTATGCGTAAAAAATTTAATTTTGTGTAAACGATGTAGACCGAAATTCCCAAAAAAATTCATGTGAGTTTTTTATGAATTATTGAAAACGCGGTAACTATTTTAGATTTTTCTGTGCATTTTCAATTTTACTGACGAACCTCATTAAGGGCTCTGCCATCCGGGCCGCTAAAAAATGGCTGTATTTTAAAAAAATCATAAACTAAAAACCATTGAACGAAATATTTTTATTTTTTAACACAAGACAAGAAATAGTGCTAAAAATGCTTCAAATAAATGTTACATCAAAGTATTACAAAATGGCGGCGCTGCAAAAATTTCCGTGGAGAGCTACTTCCGCACGACATGCGCGTGTTTTGTTGCAGATGTATCACCGTCATGTTGCATCCGAAGAAAAAAAACAAAACTGTTAGCTTATTCGTGGATAGTGTCGCTACAATGTAGCGAAGCCTTTTTTTCGACAATTAGGGACTTCCTTATTAGTCCCTAATGGTGAGCCGAAGAAAAAAAAAAGTGTATTTTTCGCCGAAATTTCACCAGAAAAAAACGTTAAAAAAAAAACAATCAATTAATTGCAAAAATCCTACGTTACATTCTAGATGATGTATCCAGAAGGTATTGTGTATAAATTTCACAATAATCGGACCGATAGTTTACGAGAATTCCATAACATCAACATTCCTACACGAAGAGAAGAATATGGCGATAATCCCTCGACTCAACATAGCAATCGAGTTATATTCCGGTTTTCTGGCGATTTACGCTACCGGAATATAACTCGATTGCTATGTTGAGTCGAGGGATTATTGCCATATTCTTCTATCCGTGTAAAAATTTAGTTTCGGAATAATCGAAAAAAAATTAATAAATGTGCGGTTATTTGGCTGATGGGGCGGTTTTTATGAGTCTTACCTTCAATCAGCGACCCCTGGTCCATACATAACCTTTTCGGCAGCTGATTGACCATCTTGGCCCTCTTTTTGAGATGATCTACGTGCTTGGCGTGCTTCTTTCTATTTCTGATGGCTAGAATTATGACATTCATCATCAGCAAAATATCCTTATACCCATCATTCAAAGTGCTGGTAGCAATGTAAGCAGCAGTTTCAACGATATTTGCATCGCTGGAACTTGTTTTTAGAGGCATTTACCAGACGACGGAGTTGACGTTTTCGTTACTATTTTGCGTGAAGCCGCTTTCACATCGTTGTAACACTTTTTCTTCGTATGGATTCGGGTCAACAATTCCCTTATACGTCTTGGAATTTCCATCTCCGATGTAATTCGTGTACCGGACATTACATTTCTCTATCGACCTCGAAAATATTTCTACCAGATCTAACCGCGCAGTCGACAGCTCGCAGCGAGTCGACCTTCCTACGGATAAATATCTGTAACTTCAACAATTTTGCGATATTCTATAACCACAGAAAAATTCCGGGTAGCCAGACGCCTTAAGAAACCACATACCACGTACACTGAGAGAAAATTATGATATTAGTAACCATGAAGTGACAACTATTCATCTGTAGTTGGTACAAACATAGTTGTTACCACTTAATTAGTTGTCACAACTATTTTGATAGTCACCGTAACTATAAAAGAGCTAAAAATCAATAGTTGTCACTTTATAGTTAACTGTACTATGACGATTTCTCTTAGTGTATTATTCGAGAAATTTTTCAGAAATTTTCCTGATGTCTTGCTCCAACATAGGTAACATTGCACATTATGTCTCTTCACCCTAGCAAAACCGGTCACTGCACAAACCACCATAGAATCACGGTCGTTTCCACTATGGTGGTTTTCTGCCAAAAGTTCACGTAGAATTTTGACAAAACCACCACGTAAGTCACCACTCCGAGATTCCTTTAAATCGAGGAATGGAGGTTTACGAGGTGGTTTCGACAGAATATTGACATAACCACCTATTAAACCACCACTCCTCGATTTAAACGAATTTCGGAGTAGCGGTTTTCGTGGTGGTTTTGTCAAAATTCTAAGTGAACTTTTTGTAGAAAACCACTGGTGATTTCGATGGTGGTTTGTTCCGTGGCTGGATCTGCTAGGGCAAAAAGAGACGGCACATCGAAAGTCGAAATGTTGAAAGCTGAAGACTGTTTTCAAACATTCTGCGATTGGTCGTCGATGGCTTTAAGGATGTATGATACGTACAGTCCTGCCAAAAGTGAGTTTCGGAGACAATTTCGATCGACTCCCGATGGGATAAAAATTGGAAAAAAATAATGCATATAAAACATGCTGAAAAAATTGATTTCGCTTTATAATAATCCCAGAATGTTATTAACAAATTGGTGAAAAAAGCAATTGATCAACAAACAATCAGTCGAGCTAACTTTTTTTCTAATGAAAATGATATGTTAATTTACTTGAATGCATATGAATTTTTCAGATTTTTTTCTTTATTTTGATTTTGATTTTTTTTTTTTTAAATGCACAGAATATGAAAAATTTTGGAATTGCGTTTGGCAAAAACATCTTGAGTGTAGTAAATGGTTTTATGCCGAACACATATCCAAAATTCGTTATTTAGCGCACATTTGAAAAATAATAAAATAAAATAAAATCAAAATAAATAAAAAAATCTGAAAAATTCGTATGCATTAAAATAAATTAAGATATCATTTTCATTAGAAAAAAAGTTAGGTTGACTGATAGTTTGTGGAACAATTGTTTGTTTCGCCAATTTGTTAATAACATTTTGGGATTATTATTATGCGAAATCAATATTTTCAGCACGTTTTATATGCATTTTTTTTTTTTTTCGATTTTTATCCCATCGGGAAGTAATCGAAATTGTCTCTGAAACTCACTTTTGGCAGGATTGTACGTATCATACATCCTTAACATGAAGCCAACTTCAGTCTGTTAGGATCGTTGCAGTGACGCGCGCTTTTTGAATTGCTGTATTTTTCGCAAATCTTCGCACGGCCTTCGCATTACCATATCTCAGTGTATAAAAAGAAACAGTATGAGATATTCATTTATTAAGAAACCACATATAATACGAAATGTTGAAGACATTCTTCTGATGGTTTCTCCAATGTTAATGGGCAATGTTACATATGTCCTCTCTTCAAAAGGATATGGCCCATCAATAGTCGAAATATCGAAAACCGAAGACAGTTTTCAAGCATTCTAATTGGGCGGCAATGGTTATGACGCGAAGCTAACTTCAGCCTGTTAAACTCGCTGCAGTTACGCGCGCCTCAAGAATTGCTGCATTTTCCGCAGTTGTGGAATATAATACATTTTTCTGACCGTAAAGCAAAAGTCGTGGTACATCGAAAATCGATTATATCGGAACGCCGAAGCAGAAATAGAGGTAAAGTCACGAAGCGTATAAACATGCAAATATCATGTTTAGTAACAGGAAAAGGCAAACGAAAAAAGACGCGTGCGAGCGAAACGAGCTCGCTACTAGTTACATTCTTACAAAATTACAATTTTTGTTTTGTGACGTGTGTGGGGAAATTTTTTTTTCGAGAAGTTGTTCATTTCAAATCTCAAAATTTTGCTCCAATTCAACGAACAATACAATATTCCTACATGTTTATTTTATAGAAACAAATAGAACATTACACCACGCGGACGGCAAAACACGTTTTTTACAAATGTTATTGTAGCTTTTTTTATTTGGCTCGTGCTGCATACTCACACTTCTAAAAAATGATTTTGCCCGCCCTCGTGGCGTAATATACTATTTGCCGAGTATTGTATACAATTACTCCACATAGTGAGGGAAGCGAGTTTTCCAAACGCATAATACACGGAAAATTTAACTTTCCATGCCGTAGTGATGTAAACTCCTTTACACAACTTCACTTGAGCATGAGGTAACGAAAATATTTTAAACAAATCTTACAATTACTTAAACGTGATGTAATTTTATTTACATGAAAAAACATTATATTTTCACCCTTCGATGGAAAATTGAATTTGATTATCAAATTTTCATGTACTTTTGTGTACACATATTTTGTAATTCCAAAAAAACAATCTTAAATCAATAAAGAAGAGTTTTAATGTATTAATGTTACTCCGTGCGAGAAGTGCTCACTTCAGACACACTTCGCTTAGCTTTGCGTGCGAAAAGTCGCACTTCTCGCACTCGTAAAATGAAATTATGTACAAAACTTGTGCGAGAAGTTTTTTTCCCAACTCGTTTGAATGCAAACTCACACTCATCGAAAAAAAATTTACCGTACGCGTCCCGTTATATGCGATTATATTATTACGTTCAAATTTTACGATACATTTTCTGCTCTGGTGTAAAAGGCATAAATGGAAAAAGGAAATTGCTAGGAAAACTGAATGAGCTTATAGAAAAAAATAAAGGATTTATTGGCATAGTAGCAGATGTTTGCAATAGCCATAGCTTAGTATATGAAGGGTATGGAAATACCATCATTAAGAACCCCATACAGAACGAAGTGTTGAAGGAATTTATTCAGAAATTGTTTTATTCCAATTTGAACATCGTTGCAATATTGTATAATAAACGAAATGAATTGTGTAATAAATACATTAAGATATTTCTATTTTTTGTCAATTCCGAGTTGTTGATTTTGTCAAATCAGCTATTTTCAGGAGCAGTCCACAAAATAGAAATTGTCATTTCCTTTAGTGGGATGTTTTCGTCGATCGCTGCTTTCGAACAATAGAATTCTATTTCAAACACAACGAAAATCCCACATTATTTTTTTTTACATTACAATATTTACCCGTATATACTTTGACAGGGTCGAAGAAAAAAAACTGCATAATTATAAGATGCAGTCAATCATTCATAATTATTATATTCAATCAAATTGGATGTCATTGTATTCCTATAAAATTGCCTTGGCTGAAAATTTCAGAGTTTATTTTATTTTTCCAAATTTTATATATGTTTATATATACATATGAAAATATGTATAAAAAAATGTTCATCTATTATTTTACACAAGAGAAAATTAAGTCAGTAATCGATCTTCCAGAAATGGCAACAAGAATGGTCTTAATATAATAAAATTGTTACATTCAAATTTTACGAGATTACAGTCGCAAAAGTCTAAATTTTCGGCTATGATGTAAAGGGCACAAAAGAGCGCAAACATTGATAGCTGCCGAGCCGAGAGATAAAGGCAACAACAAAAGAGTAGGTACGCGAAAAAAAAAAAAAAAACTGGTACGGAAACTCGATCGGTTTCTGGAAAACAGATAAAGACTTTATTGGCAGCGTAGCAGACATTCACACGCTCGTCGCACAGCCACTCCAGCATATGAAAGGAAACATTGTGAGAAATGCAATTCCCTTACACAAGTGAGAGACTCGCGCAAAATTTATGAATTTTTATGCTGGATGTAGCTGCTGCGTATTGTCAATGACTAGCTTCAATATCTGGTACATTTTATTTTTCACTGCTTCTTGTAACGGAGCCATATGGGACTTGTAAGAAAAACCCTCATAGAGGCACGTGGAATTGATATTCTGTTGTCAATAGCCCTGGAAATATCTTTTTTCATTCATATTTTTTAATATTCTTCAAATATTGCATTGAATGTTAAGCGTTACAAAGAAATCGAGTAGACTTCATAAATTACCATGTGAATAATATTTACTACTCCTTAAATAATAGTTTACTTACTCATAAATTTCACTGCAAATTGAAGTGAATTAAGTATGAAGTATGAAGTTATGGTGGAAAATATATGTATTCATTTTGTATTGTAAATTATATACGAGTTATGTTATCTTCATTATCAAACCTGGGCTAACGAAAATAATTTTGTGGCTTTTCCACGAAACTGTTTAATAAACTTCAAGCTATGTCTTTAAAAAAGCCAAGATTATTATTTCATAAGCACTGAGTTTTGTTGAATAAATAATTCACAGAGCAAATGAACGAACAACTAGTTCTCAGAGCACTTAATTCTTCAACTAAGACTTAAAAACTCGCGTACTCTACTTGCTCCGATATTCACATTCATATATTAAAGAAATCTGAAAATTTTATGTAATTTCCCACCTTACAAAATTGTTAGAAAAAAACGCAATTACACATAAAAATTTGAAAGGTGTTATACTACAAATTACAAGTTAGGAAAGAGAATCACAATAGCTATTCTCCGAATAAATTCTATTTATTATTTTGTAATATTGTGGATGCACTGAAATAGTCGTTACTCATTTTCTATACGGGTAATTCCACCAAATATCGGACGAAAATCTGGCCGTCAAATTGTCGGTGCTCTTCTTTTTTCATAATCCGATTCACTTTACTGAAATGTAGAGAAAACCCAAATTTGATTTGGGTTATTATTTCCAAAGAGAATCGCTTACTTTAGTTTTCAACTGAAAATTTTTACTTCAACTTTGAATGTCTTACCGAATTCGATCAGGAAAATACAAAGTACTATTTTTCGTCGGAAGTTTTCCGGGATTTCCGAGAAAAAAAATATTTATGTTCATACGCGACGACATTTTCGAGGTCAAAAAGTTTTTTAAATATTTGAAAAGTCCTTCATTGCTTTTCTCACGTTTTTATAAAATTATTTATCTTTTTTCGATAAGTTCAGAAAATTTGCCGAAGAAGTTTTTAACTTATGTATCCCAGTTTTAAGCCTGTTAAGTAAGCCCAGTTTTTAACTTATGTATCTCCAGAATTCAATCTCTGACAATAAAAAAAAAAATTCATAATAAAATAAATCAAGTATCAGTACATACTATGATCAATATAGTTGATTCGTTAGTAGAGGTGTCGAGTTGTTTGATTGTAAATAAGATTCTCTGAGTACTTTAATCGATTGAAGTTCGAAAAATGATGTATTTTACGTTTTTACTTTTCGGTTTTTGTGCTGTCAGAAATTGAGTTCTAGAGAGAATAAATTCAAAATTAGGTATGGGTAAGCATCGAAAAAAGCTTTTTAAATCTTTTTCACTTGTTGATGTTGCAAATATCGTTGAATGTGAGCATACATTTGTTTTCGGAAAAATTCCGACAAAAAAAACAGTACTTTTGATTTTGCTGATCAGCTCAAGTGAAAAGCTAAAATTAAAAGTTAAAATTTTTAGTTAAAAACTAAAGTGGGCGATCAGCATCCCCTTTGAGAATAATGAGCGAACAATCGCAAATTTGGGTTTTTTTAAAATTTAAATATAATAAATCGAATCGTGAAAAAAAACAGCGCCAAAATGTAAAGCCCAGTTTTTCATCCGATATTTGGTGGAATAACCCATAGAGACTCTTGATACGATCCTAAATAAATTGTATTCGTCAAAGATGATAAATACAGCTGATATTAATAAATTGGTGTTTGCAGAGTCGAATTACCTTTCTGTGATATAGTGTGACTAGCTTTCCCTTCAGATAGACAAGAATTGAGGAACCGTCGCTTCTCACACTCTGAGGTACTACTTATGGTATACACCGTCGTGCCTCACTCAGCCGCACATAACGCTCTGCTCTATTCACCCTAGATGTATCTTTCCCGTCTGCTTGACACACCCCGTAAAAGCCGCACAGTTGGGGTCGCGACGGAAATATTGACGCCCGCCTCGCGCTCCACCGGAGTAATTTTCTGTTACACGACGGAACGTTATAGGTTTACTCTCGCCAAGGGCAGAGATGGTATCCATTGTGTATTATATATTATGTATACGTATACATATCATAGCACCGTAGAAAATACCAAGCATATTCCGTCACTTTATCCACGTTTTTTTTAACGGACCCTCTTATAAATATTCATAATAATTAGCCATATTTCAGTACCACTTAAAAGTGCTTCCTGTGGATTTTTTTTCACGCGTTTCATTTGTTACAAGCTACTTTAATTGAAGAAGCGGAAAATACCAGTAAAAATGATTATTCTTTATGAAGAAGACGAATTTTTATTTTGTTCTCATCACAGAAAAAATTAAAACAAATGCACCTTCTCAAAAAAAAAAACACTGTTGATGGTGCTACCAATAATTATTTAGCTTTTCATATAATAACCAACAGTTGTATTAAATATCAATGGTAATTACCGGAAACCTCTGAATGGTGTAAAGTTTAAGTGATTTAATTTTAAATTCATTTACCTACTTGTTTTGCTCAGATTTTTTCTAGTTTAAAAGAAAGCAAATAATTTGACTTAACTTGAATTCAGAATTTTATAAAGAATAAAGACTTTTGTTATAATTTTTTTTTTTTTCTCTTTCAATCTGAAGTTCAACGAAAAACAAAATTTCCATATATGTGCAGCGAAGAATCCGGAAAAAATGTCCACAAAGTGCTTTTAGTGAGCAAATTATGAGAAATTTCTGTGAGTATAAAAAAAAATTAGCCATGCTTACGGAGAATGCCCTATACAAAAAATATATGCACGAGCTCGCGGTTTGCGTGGGAGAAGACACAAAAACTAAATGGAAAACGGGATATCAAGGGGAGAGCCGGTATCCATTGTGTATGATATATTGTATAAACATATACATACCATAGCACCATATAGAAAATACCGGGAATGTTCCGTCACTTTTTCCACTTTTCTTAACGGACCCTCCTATAAATATTCATGATAATTAGCTACATTTCAGTACCACTTAAAAGTGCGCCCTGTGATTTTTCTCTACGTGTTACATGTTTTACAAGCTATTTACATTGATGAAGCGAAAAATAATAGTAAACATGTTAATTCTTTATGATGGAAATGAATTTTTATTTTGTTTCGATTACAGAAAAATTAAAGAAATGCACTTTCACGAAAAAAACACACTACTGATAACTGTTTAGTTTTTCATATAATAACCACCAGATATATCAAATATCAATGGTAATTACAATAATTCTAAATTAATTTACCTATCTTGCTCACAAATTGCTCGACTAAAAAAAAGCAAATGACTCAACTAAATTCGAATTCGGAATTTAATAAAAAATGAAGACTTTCTACTATAAATTATTCTTGTTCCCTCTTCGAATCTAAAGTTCAACGAAAACCAAAACTCCGAAATAAGTGCAATGGATAATCCGAAGAAAAAAAAATGCCCAAAAATGCTTTCAGTTGGCTAATTACGAGAAATTTCTGTGAGTATAAAAAAGAGTAACCGTGCTTACGGAGAATGCCTCATACATCAAATATGTGCACGAACTCGCGTTTTGCGTGGGAGAAGGCGCAAAAACCAGATGGAAAACGGGAGATATCAAGGGGAGAAGCTTGTCTGACTATTCCGCGTTGAAAGCTTGATGCCAGAAAAGAAGTAGAACCGAGAGAGTACATACACGACTCGCTTTCTGCGCTTCCCACTGATGGCTCGCTCTTTTTTTATTTTTTTTTGTCAATTGTTTTCGTCTTTTTTCTATACGAAATCTCATTAAACTTTCGAGGGATGCTAGGTTCTTCACAGACTGGCTGCTACTGCGCGATGGGTGCCTCAGCAGTACAGCGGCAGTTGTACAATGGAACGGAATAGCTTTGAGTATCGTTGGAGCGAAATGATCTTTGACCCCGATTAAACGTCGTCCGTACATCCGTCCGCACGCTTGTATCGCTGTGTACATTAGTGTTTGTGTGCGTGAGTGGCACGCAAGCGGCTTGCATGCAGCATTTTCTGCAGCTAGGCGAATAACAAAAGTCTCATCCTATTTGTCTTGGACAGCCACTGTAGAGCTATAGACTTCTTGATTAATTTTTCCTTTCAGACTCTTCAACGAGCTTTTTCCTCTCACGCTTTTCGCCCCTTTGACTCAACAACGAATTGAATTGTAACTGTGAAAGACACGAAAACTCGCTCGTTGTAACGTAGGTGACATGACAGGTGATTTTGAATTATTTGAAAATACTTTTTATCACCGTCGTTCCATCGCTTCATGGCCTGACTACGATACAAATGGTGTTTTGACTTTGTACTGTTTCGATCATATTCAATGAATACATTTAAAAAAATTGGATAGCTATTTTTTTTATTCAAGGATGTAGGAGTACGCTGGGGTGCTCAACTTCCTGAAAAGTGAGAATTCAGAGAGAAATTCCAACATTTCTCGATGGAATAAAAATCTTTCAAAAATCAAGCATAGAAAAGGTGCGGATAAGATCAATTTTGAATATTATTAATTGCAAAATTTTATTAACAAATAGGTGGAAAAATTGTTCAACAAATTATCCGTCAACTTGACTTTTCTTTTTTCGAATGAAAACGATTCGTTAAATTTTCGGAATACGTACGAATTTTTTCAGAATTTTGTCTAATGTTTGAAAATTGCGGTTTTTTTTTGTATGAGCTGTATTCGCGAATCTATTTGATTAATCGTTTAAAAACTTCTTGGATGTAATAGGTGCTTTTGTGAGAAACACATATAAAAAATTTGCGACTTAACATGCATTTTTTATGTAAGAGAAATCCCAAAAAAACTAAATTTCGACGATTAGAATAAATTGATGAATCATTTTTATTCGAAAAAAAAATTAGGTTGATGGATAATTCGTTGAACAATTTTTTTTCCACCTATTTGTTAATAACATTTTGCAATTATTACTATGCAAGATTAATCCCTTCCGCACCTTTTGTATGCTTAATTTTTCAAAGATTTTTCTTTCATCGGGAAGTGTTCGAATTTCTCTGTGAATTCTCACTTTTCAGGAAGTTGGGCAACGGGCTCCTACATCCTTAAAAAAATAAGAAAGGTGTTAAAGATATGAAAAAATTCCAATTCGAGACATTAGGAAAATATATAGGCTCTCAATTGACGGACAGCAGCGGACACGCGATCGGTGTGTGGCTTCAGCGGTCCCCAAAGTTAAGCAGCATTGTTTGCGGCCATATCTTGGATGGGTGACCGCTTAGCCGGGCACTGGTTTGCGCGCCAACTGCTGAGCGGGAGGCAGTTTTTCTGAGTTTCGAATGTATCCTCATACAGTAGAAACTCAGTAAAAATAAAGCCGTCTGTATCGGCCAGGTTTTCCGCAGTTTCCCTGTGCTCTCGTGAAAATGCGATACAGTAGTGCATCAGGATGAGTGGCTGCGGACAACACTCTAGGAGGTCTCGAGGAATAAAATGGGGAATAAAGGGGAGGGGAGAGTGAAAGCCGATTGGCGTACTTGAGGAACAACCAATAAAAATATGAAAAATATATAGGCTCCCAATTGACGGACAGCAGTGGACACGCTGTCGGTGTGTGGTAAGCCGGTATCCGGAGTTAAGCAGCATTATTTGCGGCCATAACTTGGATGGGTGATCACTTAACCACGCACTTTTTTTGCGCATCAACTGCAGGGAAGCAGATTTTCTAAGTTTCTAATGTATTCATAGATGTATTCAGTCATTCAGTAAAGGGAGAGAAATAGTAAAAGCCAAGTAGCATATTGAGGAATAACCAATAATAAAAATATATATATAGGATCTCAATTTTTAATGACATTGAAAAAAAATATAACTCTATGTTCAATTTCTTATATTCGAATTTGGGAATTCTACATGACCGGAATACTGGAAAATTTCAAGTGAAAACCACGAAAAACCTTTTTTGAATTATTTACGTTGTCCCGATATAATCATTGAATTCAGCTAATAAATCACTTTTTATGTGAATAAATATTGGTGCAACGCTCATGTCTCTCCTTAAGAAACATTTTACAACTAATTACATACAATTCAAGATCACTCTCGCAATGATTTTCTAATATTTTTCCTCAGACAGTCAGATGAAGATGACTAATAAATTTCGTTGATTTTTGTGTTCCAGAATAAAATGCAATGACAGCAGGTGACTTATCATGAGTATAACAAGTCCGAGTCGTGACGCCGTAGGATATCATCGTGTAACATATCATGAGAGCGATAGCAGTATTTCTGATAGAAATCCTCGTCGCGTCTGTGGCCCTTTGCGCCGAGGACACGATTAAGAATAATGTTACCGGTAAGTTTGCATTTAAATGCGTTACATAAATCACATTATCGCTCGGTAAACTAGTGCTGAATGTATTCCGCGCGATATACGTACAATGGGCCACTCCGGAAATTTGAGAACGTCTCAGGGGATCGTGCTAGCCAGCGCCCGTCCTGTTTCCGGGAACTGTCCGGAAGAGAATGAGCTTTGGACGGGTCAATGGATTTGCATTCCGAAGTAGTTCTCCTCGCTCCGGTATTCCTCCCATTTCAGCGATGACGAATGAACCTCCAAAGCCAGAACTTGTACGCGGCAAAGTAGCTTTATTGCCGCTGTACATCGATCCGGCTTATTCCAATAGTCTCGTCCATGCGTCTTGAATTGATAATCATCCCTTTTCTATTCAATGAATGAATAATAGAAAATAATATTAAAGCCAAATTGGCATATTTATTCCAAACCGGAATGTTTTCAGAAATATAGAAATTAAATAATACGTATAATGTCGAGAAAAAGTAACTATGTCCAAAATGTCATATTTGAAAGTCCGAATTTGTTCACATGGCTTAAATTGACGATAAGTATTTTCTATACAATGATTGAATGATAAAAGATATTATAACAAATAATCGTGGGAATATGGTTAAAAATATAGGAGTTCAATTTAAAAAAGTATAATTAAAACAAATTTAACCATGTCCAATTTGTGATATTGGAACGTGGGAATATTTTCCACATGATCAGGGTGTCGGTGCAAATAAACAATCATATTGCATTTTTTATACGCTTTTTACCCCCAATCGGTGAAGCTGCTCCCGTCGCAAATTGTTTTATTTTTCAGTGTAGTAATTAAAAGTTTCCATGAGTATTGAATGAAACAGGCTAAAAATTGTTAATTAAAATAAACGCGTGTATTTTGCTTTTACAGCAAATGTCTATATAGGAAATTTAAGAATAAATTGAATGTAGTTCAATTGTTTCACCTGTCCTGAAGTTTTAGCATCTTACAAAAAATGTAGGATTCCACAAAACGGTTATAACTTCATAGATGAATGGATTCAAAATGGATATTAAAAAATGAGCCCAAGAAGCAGGCTCATTTTTTTCGTCATAAATCAAACTAAAAATTCTTATGACAAATTAGGATACGTTGACATTTAAACTTATCACAATTTTTTTGAGCTTCAGAAACAAAAATACAAAGTTTTGTCCTTATTAAAATTTGGCAAGTCAAACAGAAAACGAAAATTCAATATTGGTTGAACCAATTCAAATTTATAGCAAGTAGAAAATGCCGCATCTTCGAGTTTTGTACTTTTCTATAGAAATAAAGTTCGTTTATCGGTGCTGTACATCGATCCGGTTTATTTCAATAGTCCCGTGGATGCGTCCTGAATTGATGATCAGCTTTTTCTCTTTAATAAATGAATAATAAAAGAGAATATTGAAAAAGTAAAACGAAGAGGAGAAGAAGGAAGTCGACGAGCCAGGGATTTTACCGGCGTCGTTCTTCTTCGCGTGACTGGAATTTTATTCACCACTTCGGAGCGATACATAGCATAGTACACACAGAAAAGCTCACGTCGTCATCTCGTGGGGTAATTGGATAACGTTGATAACATTTTAGGCCAGTGTAAACTACCCCTCGGTATGGAGGAGGGAAAAATACCGGATGACGCGATAACGGCATCCTCCAGTTACGAAATGAAGTCTGTCGGTCCTCAGAACGCGAGGTACGTACACTATTTATCGGTAACTACATTCTCGTCACAAAATTATTTTATAAATTCTAACTGATATTCCACTTATTGCCGATAAATCGAACAGAGTTCGTAACTTTAATATCTATTAGTGCCACAGATATTTGATTTCTACATGAGAACATACTTTTCCACAGAATAAAGATAAAGAAAATCAAAATTAGAAAATCAGACACGACTTAGACTAAATTTGGTAGAAACCAATTTTAGTCTGAGTTCCATTCATTAGTGTCTGATTTTCTAATTTTCATTCTGTTTAGTGTCAAGAAGCGTTGCTATCCATTTAAAAATATTTGCTTCTTATGCAAGATCATATTTTTTTACAGCATTAACAAAATCAATTATTTAAGATAGTTTAGGTGATGTCTCCTTTATTGATGTCTCAAGTAGTATCCATTATTTTAATATCTATTTGTACGAAAAAAAAACCGTTTTTCAACACCAAGTTATCCAAAATTTAGCAATCATATCTTTTTCATTTATGAAAATTGGTGAGTCAATAGTAAAGATAAATCGAAGGTTATGATAAACGTAATATTCGTAACAAATTACAAAAACCTCGATTTATTCGAAAACGAACTGAAGCGTCTTTGAAAGTAACGAAAAGATCGTCACTTTCCCCAAATAATATAAATACGCACTTGACATGTAAATGATACACTTATCAGACCTTTTTTCTATTTTTAAACTATTCGACGACGTGAATATTGTTTTATTATATAAATAAAAATCATTACTCAATCAACCCTTACCGAAAACAAACTATCGGAGTTGTCATCATAATATTTAACTCAAATAATTACTATTATTTTATCATAGTTTTCACTATTAAGAATTGATGATAACTGCTCGGTCTCAATATTTTCGCAACGCCGATACCTTTTTTTTCTGTAATGGAATATCGTTTAGAAAATGTCAAGTACAATTTTACCGAACGATCGCTAAGACTAATTGTTATTTTTTCCAATAATCATTTCTCTATGGATTATTTTATTAATAATTACTTGTTTATTTCCTCGAAGAATTCGGCAGGAGAAAAATGGCGGTGCGTGGTGCCCAAAGGCTCAGATCAGCAACGATATCCGCGAGTATCTCGAGGTCGACCTGACGAAGGATCATCTGATAACGTGGACGGAAACGCAAGGCCGTTTCGGTAACGGCCAGGGTCAGGAATACGCGGAGTCCTTCTTCCTCGAGTACTGGCGAGATTCCAAGTGGCATCCGTACAGGACGTTGAGGGGCGATCGGGTGAGGGTGATAGTGATATCTCGTGATCCAAGATACAGATCCATTGTGCGTGTAGTCCTCGAGGTCACTCCCTATGAATACCTCAAAGGGGAACATCCTAACGGAGAGGAACAAATAAAATCAGATTATATTGTTGTAGTACAGGAGACCGGGGCAAGTTGCATCATTTTTCACAAAATTCACCAATTTCCAATGGTGATTCACTACACTGGAAAAAATATTTGGAAAATTGATATACTGCATTAGGGTTTGTCAAAAATATTATTTTATTTTTTTATTAATTTTTTACTGCAAATGTAAAAAATATATATATATTCTGATCTTAATATCCACCGTTTATACAGAATATGCGTCTTGATTGTTTCATGATTTAGTACTTTCTCATCACATACGGAGTATGTAAAAGGAGAAAGTATTGCAATAAAAAAAAAATCGGTTTTTGGATTTTAATGAAAATCCGTGTTTCGAGTGTCCCAGATTCCAAGAAACACATTAACTCATTTCTGTCTACTTGTCTAATGTGCACTGTTAACAATTATTGGGAAATTGATAAACTTTTTTTAAATTGAATAACGAATTACAGAGTATAAATACTTTTATAATAGACATCAATTTCCTAACGTATCCATGATGTGGTTTATGAATTTTTAGATTATACTTGTGTATATTGACGTTACTATAACCGATTTGGCATAATAACGCCCAATGAGAGTACATTAATCGTCTTTGTGATCAGTTTTACACTATGACACAATTTTTAACAAAAAAAACTGCTTTTACGCATTGATTAATAACATCTTCATATGATTACTATTAGAACTAAAGATTATTAATATCATCGATCAAAATCAACTTCGTTAGAAAATTCAATTGAAAAATCCCATGTAGTTAGAATAACCGACAAATTTATTTAATAAGGAAGAAACCGTCTTCTATCAAATATTTTGGAAAAATCGAAAATTTCTACCGAAATTTCTTGTTGTCATTCATTAATACCATTTTAATATTTAATATTAATATGATTTTTAAAAAATGAATTTAATATTTTAATATTAATATTATTTTTAAAAAATGAATTTAATACTTTAATATTAATATGATTTTTTAAAAATGAACTTAATATTTTAATATTAATATGATTTTTAGAAAAGTATCTAAAACATATTAATATCTTCAACGACATTGATCGTCTTTATCAGATGTTTCGCTTGTCACGAGATACTTACATTCCAATAATGTCAAACTTCTGCTTTCGATTGAAATATACGTATAGACCCCGTTTGAATCGACTCAAAGCCACAAGCCCCGATCTCCGCTGCACTCAGTCAGTAGCTAAGTGATCTATAGCGTCAGGATATTCATAGCCGCGCGAGGAATTGAGAATTTCCGCTCAAAAACTATAAAACTTATCTCCCCCACTGCATCAGCATTCTCACTTTTATAATACTTGAACCCACACTCGCAGATACTTCGTGGCAACAGCAACACGTACCTCGTGGTGCAGCAGAAGTTGGATCTACCCTTCGTGGCGAGCAGAGTCAGATTCGTTCCCTACAGTCAGCATCCCCGAACAGTTTGCATGCGAGTCGAGATATTTGGATGTGTGTGGGATCGTGAGTATCATTCGAAACGTCCTGAAAGTTCCCCAATGGGATTTTCCATGTCGATAATAAAGTAGTGAGCTATAAACTTCCAAGCTATAAATCCAATAGTAAGTTTTTGTTTTTTTTTCTTCTCGTTGCTTGGGCAGAACGAGTCACAAGGTACAAAGCTCCAAAGGGTGAAGTCTCCGGTCCAGAGGGCGCAAATATGGAAGATTTTTCGTACGATGGAACGGAAGAAGATGGAGTCCTTTCTGGTGGACTGGGTCAGCTAACCGACGGAATAATCGGCGAGGATCCGTACAGAATCGAATCGTCGAGCTCGACGAATTGGGTCGGCTGGACAGATCTCAATCCCATCGAAATTGTCTTTGAGTTTGGTGAGACGAGGGACTTTGTCAACTGCACGCTCCACGTCGCAAACGCTCCTGAAAGAGGCATCGAACCTTTCTCCACTATAAGAGCCTGGTTCTCTCACGATGGAATCCAGTTTCAGGCCAATGAAGAAAAGGCCGAATTCGTCGGTTATATCCGAGCCAGCATTGCCATTATGTCCATCGAATTGGCGTCGAGAAGTGGGAGGTTCGTGAAACTCCAATTGGTTCCGAAATCCAAGTGGCTACTTCTCAGCGAAGTCACCTTTGAAAGCGGTAAGAAAATAGTGCAGATTCAATAGAAACTCAATTTTTGTACTTATTGGTAAAATATAGATTTTCGTTTTCGTGAAAGGTTTGATATAATCAAAAAATTGTGAAAGAGGTTTGATAAATAGATTTTCCAAAGTCCACATCTTCTGATGTGGTTCTAAGAAATCGTTTCAAATTTGTCGTGAATCGCGAGGTATCTCTGTTAGCTCGAACGTTTTCCTTTTTTTTAGCTCGAACGTTTTCCTTTTTTTTATGACATTGAAGGAGATACTGAAATTATCTGACTTTAATCGATCGCGCAGAAAAATGTTGATGGTCCGAAATTCGTAGCAATCGTTTGTAGCAATGGACCAAAATCTGTAGCAGCAGCTGAAATATTATCGTATACCTTCTAAAATATCAAGGTAGGTACTGAAATTATTTCGATCGTTTCGGAGCGATTGCGGTTTCGGAACAATCACGGAGTCCGAAAAAATTGTAGATGGTAATTCAGACTCATTCGGGGTCCGCATCATAAGTGAATGTGAAATAATTTGCGTAACTTCACTGATTATGCAGCAGGTACAAAAAAAATATTTCAGCTAACAGAGATCGTCTCCAAAGACAAAGGAAAATCTCAACCGGCGATCAGTGAAATTTTTGGTCCACCAACAGTTTTTCGCACGATCGACTAGAGTTGAATAATTTGAGTATCTTCTTCAATGTCAGCAAACAGAAAAACCACTACTAAGCTAACAGAGATGCTCGTGAAATTCAAAAGAAAAATTAACAACGATTGTGTTTTTTAATTGTCGTTACTGGTACGAAAACGTTATTCAATTTTTTCCTGAATTTCGAGAGAATATCTGTAAGTTCAAACGTGGTTTTCTTATTTGCTATGACATCGAATAAGGTACTGAAATTATTTAACTCTAATCGATCATGCGCAAAACTTTCGGTGCGCCAAAAACTGTACTAATCGCCAGTTTCGATTTACTCTTGACTTTGGGGAGGATCTCCGTTAGCCGAAATATTAATTTTATACCTTCTAAAATATCAAGGTAGGTACTAACATTAATCCGATCGTTTTAGAGCAATCACGGAGTTCGAAAAAAATTTTAAGTGCTAATTCGGACCAATTTTGGGCTATCAGAAGTCATCCACACCATTGATTAGTGCGAAATAATTCCTGCATCGTCCATGACAACGTAGAAAATGTAAAAAAAATTAGTCATCTAACAGAAATTCTCTATGGACGCTGGAAAAAAATCGTAAGTGCTCATTCGGGCTTATTTGAAGCTATCAAAAGGTTTTCGCACCATTGCAAAATAACTAGAGTAACTTCCCTGATAATGTAGTAGGAACAAAAAAAAAATTTGCTAACAGAGATCGTCCTGAAGGTCGGAGGAAATCGCAACTCATAATTAGTAAAGTTTTCAGGCCACCAACAATTTTCGGCACAATAAATTAGAATCAAATAATTTTAGTACCTTTTCTAACGTAATAGCTAATGGGAAAACCGCGTTTAAGCTAACAGAGATCCCCTCGCGATTCAGGAAATTTTTTTAATGTTTTTGTTGCAGCAACGTTGCTAACTTCCATGTCATACCCAGTTGACCTATTATTTTGCGATTAATTCCAATATTAAATAATAATTAATATCAATCTATTCAAAATAAACATCCATTGAACGAATGTACATACCACGGACATATTCTTTGAGGCTCATTTATTCAAGCCTGTTCTCTTCTCTAACACTTCTCATTAGTTCCAGCTCCAGGAAACTTCTCGAACGAGGTGCCAGACTCCGTTCTTCACGGGAATCGGGTAGACAACTCGTCAGACTCAAACTTGGACGACGACAGATCGAATTCGAGCTACAACGAGACGCTCTACGAGATTACTCCAAATCTCACACCAGACGCTTTCCCAGTAAACAACTCACAGACTTACATCGGTCTCGTGAGCGGAGCCTTGATGGTTCTGGCACTTTTGCTCACCTGCACAGTTTTCCTCATGAAACTGAGAGGTAGAAACAAAGTGGCTTTGCTGCAGAAGCATACAGCTCTGCTATGTGGTTCACCGACTCCTGGGATTACCATCAACATGAAGGACATCAAGCTGGCAAATCCCATAGTCGTCAATGGATTGTCTCAGTCTCGGTTATCGATAAAGAGCAAAGGTTTTTCCAGCGATTGTGCGACGATACGAAGCGGTGAAAATAACTCTGGTAACGAGTACGAACATTGCAGCGTTTATGAAAAAACATACAAGCTCTTCTCCGAAGAAAATTTGGCTTACGAGCAGCATCCCTGCAAAAGCGAATACACAGGTAAACTTTATGGTTTAAGCTTTTATAGTGCACACAAATTCAACCATTTTTATAGGACACACAAACTCGCAACCACTTGTTCTGACTACTTATTAATACTAATTACATTTCGTTGCTGTAACGATGAAATACCTACTTTAATAATAGTTACACAATTTATTTAATACCTGCACTGAACAAAAATTCATTTGATTCAACTAAATGCGTTTTGTTGATTGGAGATTTTCTGAAGTCAACAAACGATTGTTTGGATGAAATGCATTTTAGTTGGATCAATAAAATGAACAACATTGACTCTCAGACCCGAGTTAATTATCGCGTTTAGTTGAAACAACAATTATGAATCTTTTTAACTCAAGCAACGGTTGGTTAATTCGAATAAATGCTCATTTTAGTTGAAATCAACGGACAGGCTAGTCCGTTTATTTGATTTGACAAGATATTCTGTTGAACTGAATCTGAAAATACGTATGGACATGCTTGTGATTTGATTGAATTTTCATATTTCCGATAAAATGTCTGATGCAAAAAACGTATATCGAATTGTATTAACTAATCATTTAGTTGTAAGTACTGTATTTTATTTTGCACAAGCAACAAAATATTTATTCGTGGTACGTAATATTTATTTGAACGTATAGACCCGTGCGATTTTGTTGGAGCAAACAGAATTTAGTCGATTCAATTAATTTTTTTTCAGTGTAGTTAAACGATAGTTACACAAATAATAATACTATCATTGCTTCAATTCAAATAAATTTTCTGCTATCGAGCTGAAACTTAGCATGGAACTTTGACAACGTGATGTAATTTTCGGTATTCCATTTTAGCAAAATGCGTAAAACGAATTGGACTTCATGGGTTTTTTTTAATAGAGTGAAATATTGGAAAACAAATAATTATTTGCCATTTACATAGATTACATAAAAATGGAATGTCAATAGCTGAAAATGTATTTACAGATGTGACGGGCTTCGCAAGCGAAGGAAATCTCCAGGACAACAAAGTCTTGGAGAGAATCGTCCAGACTCCATTTCCGGTTAAACGACACGGTCCATCGGCGACGCAATCAACGAAATCTAACACCAAAGTGCACGAGGGATACTACGCAGCAACTGATATTCTGACGGTGAGAGATACCATCGAAATTCAAGGGGGAATTTAAAAGCCATGGTATCAATCGAAAAGGGTTGATCTTATCGAAGAGTTGAACCACTTAAGTACTTAACTTTGAAAATTACTTTGTTTACTCAGATCAAAAGACGTGAACAACACTCAGGCTTGAGTCTCTTCACGTCCCTTCACATCGATGAGTGCGCTCGTCTCGCTGATGTTCCCAATTCTTTCAATATTCAACAGATTTCAAGGCACAGGCTACGAATCCTCGACAAAATTGGCGAAGGCAGCTTTGGATTTGTGAGTTATAGCTTTGTACTCATGTTATTATGATAAATGCAATACTTTTATTGTACATTTTGAAGCAAACCGATTGTTAATTTTAATCATGATAAATTAAAAATTACTGTAGGTTCATCTTTGCGAGGCCAAAGGAATTCAGAGTCCGGATCTTGGCACCACGAGAAGTCGTCAAGTTGTTATAGTGAGATCTCTTTGGCGCGGGGTTACGGATTCTCTGAAGTAAGTCTGCCGAGATTAATTTTAGATCAATTAAACACTTTTCCATAAAGCATTAATATCAGTTGATTTAATAAGTTAAGGAAACAACTGAGGAATCATTTCAATTCAGATTATGTAATTTCTTGAATCATACGAATTGCTGTTTTATTCTAATTTGGTAGATATTATTAATTACCCAGTAAAGACAAAAATCGGTTTCGTTGCTACTCTATTACTATTTCCCACTCAGCAATGTAACTGTTATGTAACAACAGTGTTATGCAACAGTTACATTGCTGAGTGGGAAATTGTAATAGAGCAGCAACGAAATCGATTTTTTAGTTTAATGGGAATATTACAAGCTTTACGTTTTTAAGAAGTTCTGGGAATATATATATATATTTTTTTTTTCGATTAAACAATAATATCTTGGAAATTATTCATTAGTTGAAAAATATATCCCTAGCAGACCACCATAGAATCACGGTCGTTTTCACTGTGGCGGTTTTGTGCAAAAAGTTCACTTGGAATTTTGACAAGACCACCACGTAAGTCAACACTCCGAGATTCGTTTAAATCGAGGAATGGTGGTTTACATGGTGGTTTCGACAGAATTTTGACATAACCACCTAGTAAATCACCAATCCTCGATTTAAACGAATTTCGGAGTAGTGGTTCACGTGGTGGTTTTGTCAAAATTCTAAGTGAACTTTTTGTACAAAGCCACCGGTGATTTCGATGGTGGTTTGTTCGGTGACCGGATCTGCTAGGGATACCACATGTATACCTATATGCAGTTGTTTGTAGCCTATGAGTAGACATTTTATTGAAATTTAATTGAGGGAATCAAAATCACATTCCATGGTTAAATGATCGACATGATTTTTTTTACAGGTGAATAAATTTCGTTATCATGTCCGACTAAACTTTCTTAAATTCTGTGACTAAAAAACGAATATTCATTATATTTTTCATGGGATTTCAAAGTGTGTAAAACGTGACATCAATTTTTTTAAAATCGTATTAATATTCGATTCAAGTCAATTACGTTATTATTTTTTTTTGAATATTATTTTCGCATTCATTTACAATTTTTCAGAGTCTAAAGTCTACAAAGACGCTAAAGAAGATTTTCTAGATTTTATAAATAAAATTTTATGCTATATTGATTTCTCATTGCAGAAAAGCCTTCATGAAGGACATGTACGTGCTGGCAGAGATACGTGACATAAACATTGCTCGAATAATAGCCCTTGTTGAGGAAGAGCCCTTCGGTGCGGTTTTCGAGTACGGTGAACTTGGCGATCTGCCAACATTCATGAGAGATCATGAAAAATCCAGCAACGACATGCCACTGAGCTACGGATGTATATTGAACTTTGTGACCCAGATCGCATCGGGGATGAAATATCTCGAGAGTCTCAGCATACCGCACTGCGATTTAGCTGCAAGGTGCGTCATCTGCATAGTGTAAATTAAATTGAAATTTCTGTAACAGAAACTTTCTGTTCACAGACAAAATCCATCGGCTTTACACAAAACGCACGACAATAATCTTTTTAAAAGTGTTAAATTCATTCGAATATTTCGTCATAAAAAAATTTTCTTCAATCTTTGCACATAGAAATTGCTACTTTCACTCTCTATCGCTTGTACAAAAACAATGTGTGAGTTCTGCAACATTTTTATAACAGTTCTCCTAATACACCAAAAAGAATTGACAACATGTTTTTAATTTCTTGACGATTATCAAATTTAGCATAAAATTTAAAAAAAAACGCTTTTCTGTTTGATAAAAACCACAGATCTGTTATTTAGGAAAACGTGTACACTATTATTTTGCTTCCTCAAAGAGGAAGCTTTTTTTTGTGTAATTTTTTTGTTTCGAGATTTTCATGTCAGTACACTCGGAATGGTCCGAAACGTCCGGAAACGTGATTTAGAAAAAATGTGTGTATGTGTGTATGGGTGTATGTATGTTACACGCTCGAATAAATTAAACCTTTATAACTCGGGAACGCCTTGACATATCGAGCTGAAATTTTAACCATAAATAGAAGGCTCAATCCTCTTCGTTCATAGGAATTTTTGTCAAAATCCCCATGATCGTTAAATTTTTACACGATATTGAATTTTTCCAAGTGTCTATTAGCGCAATAACTCGTTCAACTTTTAAGATATTGAGCGCAATATTGATATGAATATGAGCTTTTATACATCCGTAATCCCTATTAAATTTGGTTAAAATCGGTTAAATCGTTAAAATTTTATGAGCTTTTGATTTTTTTTTATCTTACGATTCAGCTGGAAGTTGAAGGAGAGCCAGATTCATGATGAACAAAAAATAATAATTCAGGTATAACCCACGATACTACACTGAGTGAAAAGCATATCGTTTGTTTAACGATAAAACGAATATAGGAAAGCTTGCAATGTTTTATACTTGAAGCTATGATAATATGGTTCAACCAACGATACTTGCAAGGTTATTGGAAACAAACGTTGAATTCGTATATGCAACAAAACTGCATATTTGAAAGTATTGGGAATAGTTTTTGAAACTATCATCATTTTAATGATTGCTACTATAATTATATTTGCTATGATAAAATATAGACGTTCCTCCTGGGAATTATATTAATGGTTTATCCAACTATTTTCTTATATTTGGTATAACTATAAAACATAGACGTGTCTCCTGGGAACTATAGTTTATAGTTAGATTATCGTCAGTCCAACTATATTATTTTCAGAATTACCAGATTTTTCTCTCAGTGTATATTTTCATTGCGATTTTGTTCAGTCTATATTGCCAAGAGTAACGGTTTATGCCGTATAAACTGTAGCCATATTATTACTTGGCAATTAAATTAGGAAAAAATACCGTGTTTCTACCGTATTCTACAGGCAACAAAAAGGAGATTTAATCTAGCGAGTTTCCGGACCTTTCTTTCTCATTGCATTTTCACAAAGCGGGAATATGCGCTAACTTATTTATTTATTATTATTTAAAACAAGGCCGTAAAGTAGAAGATTGCACATTGCTTCCTCATTATTTTTCGCTTTTTACAAAGCTTCCTCTATGGGGAAGCCAAAATTTATTAGCATACTTCTCCATAGAGGTTTGTAAAAAGCGAAAACTAATGAGGAAGCAAAGAGCAAGGTTCTACTTTGCATCCTTGTTCTATTGTGTGACGATGTTTTGATATATGTATAAAGTAAAGATTAACTGTTCTTTACTGATTTTTGTATTTCAGAAATTGTGTCGTGAGCAAGAATCTTGTCGTGAAGGTATCCGATCATGCAATGTATTGCAGGAAATATGACGGGGAGTACTATGTCAACGAGTGCTACGCTAAGGTGCCACTTCGTTGGATGGCATGGGAGGCGGTCCTACTTGTGAGTTCAATAATTAAGCAAATCCTTCGAAAATATTTAAAATATAGCAGTGGTAAAAAAACTAAGTTGAATTTAAAAAAATAATCTAAATGGAATATCTCACACTCTTTATTTTCATACAGACATGTTGGATTTTTTTTTTGAGAATCAAATAACATTGTAATTTTGAACGTTAAAAATATATTTGTAATAATCCCATGATAATTCATCTAAATCTTTTTGCTTATGTATTCCATAAGTCACACACATTAATATTTTTCAATTTTCTATGATATCATGAAAATGTATAAATATTACATCAAAAACCGACCAAAGAAATTGTTCCTTCACTAAAAATTTGTTAAAAATGAGTGGAAAATAATTTGAGCGGACGCACGCGAGTTCGAAACTCATTTACTCATTTTCTCATTTATTTCGACCTCACAAAGCTACCTTTATGAGAAATTAGATCAACCAACTTTGGCTTTCTCGTAATGAACACTTTGTGGTCAAAATTAATGAGGAAACTGTGTGCAAGGCTCAACTTCGTGCCTTTGGTTTAAATAATAAATTAAATAACTTCGAAACGCTACAGCTGAACTGGGTCAAACTTGTTCCCATGCAAACTTTATAAATCTCGTCAATAAGGGAACATAAATATAATTTTATAGAATTTCAACGCCTCTTTCTATCCTCACCAAATTTCGTATGAAATATCTTTGAATATCGTGACATGGCGAAACGTAAAAAAATTTATAAAACCTGAGCATTTATTTCAGTTTTTGTGTTATTTTCTCTGTAAATTTCTACACTGCTTCTTACAATGCGAGAAAAAAGAAAACTTTGAAAATTGCTTCCTCATTATTTTTATGTTTTTTTTACAAAGCTACCTCCATGAAAAAGTAATAATAATTCGTTTATTTGTGTAGAGGTTTTTACCTATTACAAAGTGGATAATGGAGCATTTTGCGCTTCTTACATGTTTATACTTAGACATAATGTGTAGAAAAGAAAGGATAAGAACATAGCTCAAGGTAATCATAATTACATTGCTTGTCTTACAAAGAAAGAACGAACTTAATCTCCTAAGCCAAAAGCGCGCAATTTACACGCAGCTAATATATACAAAGCTATATTTCGGGCTTGCTTGGCATCAACATTTTCCAGTGTAAGGAAAGGGTATGCAAAATTCAAGCACTGGTTCCTTACATCATACCTTCATGAAGAAGTATGTTGATCGATTTTTGTTTCTTCATAGAGGAAGCTTTGTAAAAAAAAAATTCAAAAACAATGAGGAAGCAATTTGCAAATTGCTACTTTTGTAGGTTTTTAAAACCAAACATGCAGAGTAAAAATTTGCAAATTAATTTTTCAAAATTGTCCTTTTTACGCAACCCTAAATTGAGCAACGTAATTTTTGCCTGTTAGAGCAAACAAAGTTGCCGAGCTGACGTTTGGTCCTACGCTACGACGGTCTGGGAGATCTTGACCCACTGCGAGGAACTTCCCTTTTCCGACATGACGTCGGAGCAAGTTTTGGAGAATTGCAGCAGATGGTATCACGGTAATGCGATGGACGGTAAGACGCAACCACGCATACTCTCTCAGCCGCCCTCATGCTCCAGAGACCTCTATCACATGATGACCAAATGCTGGAGCAAGCACGCCGAAGAGAGGCCGACTTTTGAGGAGATACATATTTTTCTCAAGAGATTGGGCTTCGATTGAAACGATCGCGCAACTACAAACGCTCGAGCGGCGTGGACCAAAACGATTACAATCAGCTATGCAGCATCCTGTAAATTTGCGTACCCTCCTAAAATAAAAAATAAATAAAGAATACAGACACACTGACGGACAAGTATATCGCATTATCAGCGAGGAGAGAATTTTATCCAAAGGATTGATTCAAGGTAAAAGGAAAAGAAACCAAAGGAATCTTATTTAATTCACGTCCTAATTTGAATAAACTAGTCAGAATTATTTACTGTTGAATAAAAAAAATTTATGTACATAGTATTATTAAAAATAAGCACCATTCAGTATTATATTTTTAATCGTCAACATTATTTATAATTTAAACTTGTTTTTAAATACAAGTTGTATTTCTCGTTTGTGGTCTTGCATTTAAAAAAAAAATTAATTTACGTACGTAACGCTTCTTTTCCTATAAAATTCTCTTCGAGTTAAGTATATTTAAAAAACAGCCCCGAAGGGATGCTCTGGCCACTAACTTATGCTCAACTAGGTTTACCTTCACCCTGTAAGTGTGTAAACGTGTAAGAATTACGAAGACGATGATTATTATAAGTACGTAAGGGATTTTGATAATCGATGTCAAGCGTTATCAGTATATCGATTAATATCGGTGAGACGAATTTCCAGACGGAGTATCAATCGCATCGAGGACAAACGTGCTACGTCTGTGAATTTTTAATCGTTTAAATCATCCAGTCAATATCAAAGAGAGACGTCGAGAAATCTTCTCTGTGAAAAAAAAATGTCGAGTCAATCTCCAGATAAGAGTATTAATCCTCGCGGAATAAATATTTAAAAACAAAATATATATAGACGTGGCCGGATCCTTCGTTCTGTCTGTAGCGACGATAGATCATTGTTCCGGCTTACGCGTGATCCACACATCATATCTTCGTTTAAAATCATATTCATTTTTACCAATTCCTCATTCGCACCTATCATTCGAATAATATATAGATACATATATATATATATTTATATATGTATATATATAAATATATAAATATGAATATGAAGCACTTCACACTAATTCGGTCGATCAAATGTTCAAGTCTCGAAAGACCGACTAAAATACTAGACTTAAGGAGGTTGCATAAGCCCGGGGCTCGAAAAACAGGTCGTTTTTAAACATTTTCTCTGGCGAGACTTTTTTTACATACAATACATACTGTTGCGAAATTTGAGTTCTTTTTGAATTCGAAAATATTGAAAAACAATAAAATTATTATCAAAGGTTGAAAGTTTTTCGAAAAGGTTTGCCGAATAATCGATCATTACGGCTTACTTCAAATATGGACAGAGTTATTGTATGAAAATCTGAGAATATTTTTTAACACCTTAGGTACTACGTAAAATTATTTTCGTGGTAATTGTCAGACTTCCAATATTCGCATGGCTGAATTGGTGCGGAATGCCTTATATCTATCATTAAAAATCGATAAGGCAACCTCGTGAACGATAACGAATGTAAATGTACGGTATAAAAAAAAACGTAGTTAATTAAGCGATCCTCTGTAAATTACCTCTAATGATACTTGGCGAACGTCGGTGCAATCACACGCAACTTGCTGACAATTAATTGGCTAACTTGCCTCAAAATACGAGAAACTCAAGTTGAGTGTGTGCGCGCTCGTTTTTTCCAATATCTGTGTGTATACCAAAGAATATCGTTAGCCACGAAAGACTATTTTGTCGGAATATCGTACGAAAAAAAAAAAAAAAAAATAACACATTTTATCATACTCCAAAAGTGCAATCTGATAGTAGGAAAAAAAGATGAGAGAAAAAAATCACGAAGTAAACGAACATTTATTGTTACATTAGATTACGACTAACGAATAAGTGAGTGTACCACGAAAAATGAAAAACTAAAAAAGAGAAATACAATCTGACTTGATTGCGATAAGAATGCATGTGAAGAAGGAGGGAAAAAATGAAAAGTAAAAAACTTAACGAAATTTAATCTTTCCTTGACTATGTAAGTATATTGGAGTGTGCATTTCTTCAGCGCGGTATATCTGTGCTATGAGGAAGAAAAAAAACGAAAAATATCACTTTACAATGATTAGCATCGCGCGTTTGCTTTTTGCGGTGAGTCTGATTTAATCTGTAATCTCCAAAACGACAATCAATTTTCGGAATTAATAATGGATATTGCTCCAATCATATCGTGAATGGTGTTGACCTAATCGATCGGAGGGAAAAGGAGCTCTTTGTTATGTAATTATTCGCTTCGTTGAAAGCCAGTGAATTTTTTCATTTGTAGTTTGTACATATCGATACGCCAATTAATTACACGCGGAATCGCCCTGTCAGTTTTAAATTACGCAGATGACGATGCAAGAACAAAAAAATTATGAAGATATTAGTTTATTATGAATTCCAAGTGATATTTATACAACCTACCTTGAAGTATATGTAGTATATCAATTTTTATCAAAAAAAAATAACAAAAAAAGCCAATGATTCGTAGTTCTATACCTACCAACTTATCGTATTACTGACAATGTAATGCGTATTATCGTATTTCATTAAAAATTATATTCTTAATATTTCCAGTGTTATAATCAATAAAAATTGTTATACTGTGTACGAGTCAACGTTCTTTATCTTTTATTTGTAAATAATACCTTAGATCCTTTAATGCTACACATATGACTGCCGAGTATTGAGTTACATTAAATTAAGAGGTAAGAGGTGTAATATTCATTTCTTTGTGAAAATCCTCGAGTGGCTGTTCCCAACGCTCCTCATAATACACGCCTAACAAGAAACCCGCGTTTTTTCCAGTACTCAGTGCCCAAGGAAGATGATGATCCACGTACAATTTCCTCTGCCTGTAAAATCAATACGGTGAAAAGTCTATAGAAAAATTAATATCCCATTTTACAAAGCTTTTTCATAAATGTGAACATTTGTTAATCGTTGCATTGCATTCAAGTAGCAATCGTTAAATATTATATTTTTCATAGACTGAGTTCAATAAAAACGTATGAAAACTTCTTAAACTTGGATAATAAATTTGATGTCACCGGTGTAATTGGAAAAATCGTCAAGCTGATCCTTCTGGCAATATATTCGCACGTATTTTTTGTGCAATGATAGGACTTATAATTATAACAAATTCTTGCCAGAAATATATGAAATCGGAATTTCCTTTACTGCCATTTGCCCAGAATAATAATTTAGACCATTTTTTTATTCCTATGCTGTCCATCGCATATTTCAAGTACCTCGGACGGAGTCTGAGAGCCCCGAAAATCGCGCCGCTAAGGCACATTGGCAATCGCGTTTGTAAGGCTTCCACCCACTTAACAGTAACTTCGCCGAGCATGGTAGTGGGCATCAGAAGTACTGCGTGAAATATATCGTGAACTTCTCTGTACCGTTGCATCACGTAGGCTAATTCGATATCGTCGACAAATTTAACGTGATCTCTGGAGTCGGGTGTTACTTTCTGAAAGAAATTATATCACTGAAACAGAACCGCTCTCGAACGCCGAGGAAACCTTTGCAATTTTAACAGGTGTGCATGAACTCAAAGCTCAACATTTTTTTCAAACATCTTCTCCGAATAGAAGTATCGGAATAATCAGATCGAGTTTTTGCAAACAATTAATAAATAGTTCTAGCAAGTTTCAGTTTCTTTTGTATTGACAAACAGCGATGAAGTATAAAGTGATTGTTATTTTAACAAAAATAATTTCTCTCGTTCCACTGGATAGTTTTTTCGAAATTTCAAAAAATCGCAAAAATCCCTCGTAGAAAAAAGTTCAATTTTCAGCCGAAAATGGGATAATCTGTTATTAGCACATGAATAAACATGTTCTAAAAACATCCGGTCGGATGATAGAAAAATATCACAAACTGTACGATGTGAGAATTTGATGTTAACGAATAGATTATTCAGCAGGAAATTGTTGAAACAATAATAAATTCATCGATTATCAATTTTTTCTAATTAAAAACAATTAAACTAGATATTAATTGTTTATACAATCCCGACCCCGTCCACATACTTTCATTGCAAAAAAAGAGTAAGTCGACCTGTGTGTTGGGCCCCAAACTTATGCAACTCTTCAAGGTAGTTCGATGACGAAGGGTTGGAACAGATGAGATAATGCGACGACACGAAAAAAGAAGGTAGCGTGCAAACAGACTGAGAATCTTCTCCTTAGATTGATGTTTTTTTCAATATTCTTCCAGCGGAACACTTTTTGCAAACATGTGTCTTTCACAAAATCAAAACTTTCAGGTGAATTTTTTGTTAGAGCAATCGAATGTTTAGCTTCTTCGATAATTATTAGATTTGTTTGACTAAAATATATTTGCGATAACCGAAATATTTGTTACACGAACTGAAAATTCATTAAATCGAAAGTGTACGCCGATTTAATTCGTACAAATATTTTTTTTCTCGGTGAACAGACATGTTAAAACAACGGACTTGAATAATTTATATTTCGGGAAGATGATTTCATATTAAAAATTGAAATATATATATTTTTTACTTCTTCATCATCGAACTACCTTAAGCCGTGATGATTCTTACATTGACTTCCAAAAAGTTGTGATAAGTCTTTCCCAGCGTGCCCTCCGGTAAATCTTTAAGGGTAGTCAACTGGATGGTCGACGTATTAATGCGCGGTCTCTCGGAGAGTATTCTTTGACCCTCGGGGGAAGATTGCATGTGATGAAGACAGTGAGAAAGCGCATTTCCTCCGGTAGTCTCACCAAGACACGCGATCATGTCGGCCCGAAAAGGGTCGGCCAGTGAAAGCGCAGCTGCACCAGCGGTAAGCACGGTGCGCTGCAGCTTCGAAAGCTGTACATGATGCTTCGTGAAGTCCTGGACGAATCCGTCTCCGGTGGAAAAGCGTCGAGCGAGGGTTTTGCCTGAAACCGATTGAGGATAATGACTCGTCGTATTTCACTGTCAAACTATTAACATTTATTTATTATTTTTATTTGTACATTCTGTACACTCACTCGCCCACTCACACACATTCTTATCGACAGATAAAACGCTTTTATATAATTTTTTATAAACCAAGTTTATCGTACAATTATTAAATTAAGCTATTAAATTATTTGGCCTGAATAAAGAGCGACTTTTGCGGCTGTGGGTTCAACGTAAAGTAGGCGTTTCTTTTAATAACGAAGTAAGTTGCTGATAAATTTTTTTGAAAATCATTTGCTCTGTTATTTATTTTTACAAAAGTCAATTACATTATTTTTAATTGCCCAAATTCACTTCGTTGCCCGTTACTGCCGTAGGTAACTCTGCTTTGGTATCAACCACGGAATAATACATGTTTTTCGCTGTGTACATAAGTTGTATAATAGTGCGCGTTTAACTCGATTGAAAACTGCACTGGTCCCGATCATTTTTTTGTTTACCTTTACGCTTCCACTTGTATTTACAATATACAATCTTTCGTTTCATAGGAACTATTTGATTCTAATCAGACATGGCACTAATTACATACAATGTATCTTTGCAATCTTCCAAGTTTATGTTAATGTAACGAACAAAATCGATAGACAAAAAAAAACGTTAAATAATAATCGAATTGGCGGAGCCGAATAAACATCAGTTACGGACTGCAAAGGCGCGCACTTCAAGGAAGGCGCTAATATCAACAAATCTCTTCTCGCGCTCGGTGACTATTATTATTCTCTTAAAAGAACATAATAATATTCCGCATCTCTCGATATTATAATAGGATAAAAACGAATTTTTTCAATTGCTATTTATAATGACAATAATACATAATATAATTTCTATAACAATAAATTCACTTCAGATTCAATCTCCAAATCAGTCAAACAAAGTAGACAGAAAAATAGATAGGAAATTCAGGTAATTAAAAAATGTGATTCTGTTCTTTCTTGTCTATGTACAAAATTAACAATGATTAATATTACATAGAAGATACAAGGTGATTTGGAATAAGTACAGAAACTTCTACTGATGAGCTGGCTAGCAATACTTAATAATATCATCATTTTTGCAATGTCCAAAAGTTGCAAATTCAACTTTCTTGCTTTTGTTTTTAAAAGCAATATATTTTAGTTCATTAAAGATCTTTGTGAGAGCTAATTTTTGGTCATCTCTACTACTCATTTTAAATCTCCCTGTACACATTTTTGTCCACAGAATTCGTACAGTTTTCAACCGAGAGTATAAAATATTACAACCGAACTCAAAACAATTTACAATGGCACGGAGGTATCATACAACTTCCACCTTTCCAGCAGGCAGTTCTCTTAAGGGCGAATATTTGGCCTCTGCCTGTTCTTTTCTCCTAAAGGTCACCCAGGTGTAGACAAGGCTGCCTATGACACTGAGATTTAGTCCAACAAAATTAAGCCAAGAGAAAATGTAGTCTCCGCCGATAACCATCCCTAAATATGTAACACAGATATTCTTGAGGCATCCAATTATCGTGGTCGTTAAGGCCGAGTTGTGAAGAGTGCACAAAATAACGCTGTAAGACAGAACAAAGCCCATAACGCAGGAAAGTCCAAATTGAATGATGAACATGAAACTGCTCCAATCGTTGTAGTGCTTTGCCTTCTCGATGTCGCCAGTATACCACGCAATAGCGAACGCTGGCAAGACCATGAAAAGTGAGTTGTAATACATGAGCCCATATTTTCCAAGTTCCTTGGAATCTAATTTTTTCTTCATATAGACCCCATTCGCAGCAGTAAAGATATCGCTCAGTAGAATGAAAATATAGCCTTCTAAGTTGAAGGCGAGATCATTGGAAGCAGCAACGACGGCTCCCAGAACCATAGTATAAACGCTCAGCTGTACCGAAGTCTTGGCTCTGACTCCGAGTATGTAAAATTCTGCGATCATCGTCATAAGAATGCTAAATCTTCTGAGAGCGGTGAACATGGGTAAGCTGAGTTGTTTAGTTCCGCCGAGTCCAAAGATCATGTTCCCAATGTAGATCATCGGCAGCGGCCAGATTTTCACAAAAGTTGATTTTTCCAAGCTCGGAAAATCAACGAAACGCAATTTTTTAGCGACGAATAAAACAACTATCGTCGCTAGCATTTGTCCTATTCCCAGCACTTGGAAAGAGGGAAAATTGTAAGACGTGAGCACAGTTTTGTTCACGACTGTTATAAGCAGCGAGGAAACACCGTAAAACACAGCAGAACCTACGCGCACCGCGTTCTGATGATTCACTAACATTTTTACGATCATTTTGACTATTTATTCGCAGAATCATCTAGCGAGCTTTGTTATATTGGTTATAATAACGCGTGCTACGTTTAGCAAGTAGAGTTTACACACAGAAAAATACGACATGCTGACGCGTCAGCGAATACAGCAAGATAGGCGGTTATGTTGCTTCCGAATCAACGTACATGCTGATAAACTTATCGTCCTCGTTGGCCTCATAACGATTAATCGTTAATTAGCGTTCGTTGACGACGTCTTGATGATCTTCGTGCTCCGCAAGCGGAACTACGGACGCCGAAAAAAAAAAATTAAATCCCCTTCAGGTTATTTTAGACTTTGTGTCACTTTGCGGCTTGAATTACGGCTGTATACTGCAGCTTGACAGTCGCATTCACGTGAGTGAATAATCACTATGTTTATCGTGCAAGATCGCGATAGGTAGTGATTACGCAATTTTCACTTTATTCGATAAGAATGCGAACGGCAATAGTGGAATTTTGATGTTCTCTGAGACGAGATATATCTATGTACGTGCTTGTCGCGTGGCTTATCACGTCTCTCACCCCCGCAAAAGATAACTGTGGTAACGTTTTTTTTCCTTTACTCACGTATCAATGAACGCTTCGCTTCCGGGTCGTCAAAAAGCCAAAGAACAATGATGGATGGATGTGGTCACGTTATCATAACACTCTTCCGCGGTAATACTAGCTTATCGACACGCATTTGTTATTAACCTTTGATGTCGAAATGTTGTTTATCGCCACTACTACGATTTAAATGTCCTTTGGGTACGCGCGCGGCTACGAACTAAGCGATTGGCTAGCGTTTAATTTGGACGATGGTGATCGGCTGGATTTATGGCGATTTTATTATACGATTGGAAGTTCTTGAGGATATTCGTTTTTGGCGGGAAAACAAATTTCCGTGTACGCTTCATTAGTTACGAGAATTTTATTAAACAGTTATTTATTTTTCTGACCAAGCTGATCAAATTCAAGTACACAAACGCTTCTGCTCAGAGGGAGTAAATTTTTACAAAATTTTACCATATTCACGTAACTTAAGCAACGCTCTCAACGCCAATCGTATGATTTTTTTAAGCCGATGTTCCGAAATACGAAATCAAATGAATACAACGCTTCCGTGTTAGATTTGTCGTGGAATTGAACTTATTGCAGCGCATGCAATGTTTATAAACATTGGCCGTCATGTTGTTTGGCTAGCGTTTACTTTGGCCGGTGGTAATTGGCTGGATTTATGGTGATTTTACTATACGATTGGAACTTCTTGAACATCTTTTTTTTCGGCGAGAAAACCGAATTTCCATGTATGCTGCATAAGTTACGAGAATTTTATCAAATAGTTATATATTCTTTCGACCAAGTTAATCAAATTTAAGTACACAAACGCTTCTGCAAAGAGAGAGCCAACTTTTACAAAACTTTACCATATTCACATAACCTAATCGAGACTCTCAACGTCAGTGTGTTTAATTTTTTTAAGCCGATGTTCCGAAATACGAAATCAAATGAATACAACGCTTCCGTGTTACATTTGTCGTGGAATTGAACTTATTGCAGCGCATGCAATGTTTATAAACATTGGCCGTCATGTTGTTTGGCTAGCGTTTACTTTGGCCGGTGGTAATTGGCTGGATTTATGGTGATTTTACTATACGATTGGAACTTCTTCAACATTTTGTTTTTGGCGAGAAAACCGAATTTCCATGTATGCTGCATAAGTTACGAGAATTTTATCAAATAGTTATATATTCTTTCGACCAAATTAATCAAATTTAAGTACACAAACGCTTTTGCAAAGCGAGAGCCAACTTTTACAAAACTTTACCATATTCACATAACATAATCGAGACTCTCAACGTGAGTGCGTATAATTTTTATAAACCGATGTTCCGAAATACGAAATCAAATTAATACAACGCTTCCGTGTTACATTTGTCGTGGAATCGAACTAATTGCAGCCCATACAATATGTTTACAAACATTTGCCCGTCATATTGTTATCTCCAACATTGGCGCGCGCATCAATCGTCAGTGGCGCCACCAACGAGGCGTTCCCTACTAAGATTTCGAATTTCAAGTTCCCACAGCATAACGCCAACGGTTTGCAATGCTTGTGGACGCAGTTGCGTGCTTATTCTTGTTTACTAAGCGGTTCTACGGTTCTAGTGTCGACAATTTTTCCACCTAAACTACTCAATCCAGAGTAAGAATAACCAACGAATAAGTGAGTCTTTTTCTATTAAATAATTACATAAATCTTAAGACTTGCATATGTGTTTACGACGTGAACGAAACTGTCACTCACTCCGGGGGTCGGGGCCTCGTTTTCTTTTGGATTTTTAGTATCTCGGAGCCTCTCACGATGGTGTTTAACAAACGGGACCTCGAGAAGGCATTCTCGCCGAGCAAAGTACGCAGATTCGGGAAACGACGCTTATCCGGTGGCGTAGTTGCTTCAAAACCAGGTACAAGTGTAAGCACAGCCTCTCAAGGCGAGAGTGGATCTCAGACCAGCATCAGAGTAATCGTCCGTGTGCGTCCTCACAATGAACGTGAGCAGCAGGAAAACTATAGGACGGTCATAAAAGTTATAGACGACAAGATGCTAATATTTGACCCGAAGGAGGAGGAAAATCCATTTTTCTACCGAGGTGTCGCGCAGAAAGGTCGAGACTTGCTCAAAAAACAGAACAAGGAACTCCAATTCATGTTCGACAGGGTTTTTGACATGTCCTGTTCGAACAACGAAGTCTTCGAAGGAACTACAAAGGATATAATTACGAGTCTCCTAGATGGCTACAATTGCTCAGTTTTTGCTTACGGCGCCACAGGCGCTGGAAAAACGCATACAATGTTGGGTCGCGAGGACGATCCTGGCATCACATATCGAACGATGGCTGAACTTTTTGCTCAAATTGAATCTCAGAGTGAGGACAGAGATTTTGATCTCGGAGTCACTTATCTCGAAGTCTACAATGAGAATGTGTGCGATTTGCTACACAAATCTGGGCCTCTGGCGATCAGAGATGATGGCAGGCATGGGATTATTGTCGCAGGACTTAAAATCATCACAATTCATAGCGCGGACGAACTTCTCACGCTTTTGGCCCGCGGAAACAAAAATCGAACACAGCATCCGACAGACGCTAATGAAGAAAGCAGCAGAAGCCACGCGGTCTTTCAAGTTTACGTTAATATAAGTAACAAAATCGACGGTCAGAAAAAACACGTAAAATTATCGATGATCGATTTGGCGGGATCCGAAAGAGCATCTGCTACTGGCTGCAAAGGCGCGCGTTTCAAAGAAGGCGCTAATATCAACAAATCTCTTCTCGCGCTTGGCAACTGCATCAACAATCTTGCCGATGGAATCAAACACATTCCCTACAGGGATTCTAAGCTAACGCGGTTGCTGAAAGACTCTTTGGGCGGTAATTGTCACACTGTTATGATTGCTAACGTCGGGCCTTCGAGCTACAGCTTCGAGGACACTTACAATACACTCAGATACGCGAATAGAGCGAAGAAGATAAAGTTAAACGTTAAAAAGAACATAATATCATGCCAAATGCATGTTACCGAGTACATAAAGATGGTGGAGGAGCTGAAGAAGGAGAATAACTTGCTGAAGCAGAAGATCTTGTCTCTGGAAAGCAAGCCATCCGAACGAGGCTCACCGGCAGTAACCAAAGACACTAAAACCGTGGAATCCGACAAAGAATTCGGAGAAATGAGCCGAAAGATCCTCGAACTCTACAAAACGAAAGGTCAACTCAACGAGAAGATTCTCGGATTTCAGAGCGCCGACAAAATTCTCTGCTGTCGAATACAGTATAAGATCGCCGCGGACAGAAGGCTGCAAAATCTTACAGCAACAATCGGGGCTCCTTCGCAGGAGGAACAAAACGCCAGCGGAAAATCCCGAGTCAACAAATCCCTTCAGTACTTCAAGCGACAACGCGACGTCGTCAAGGTACAAATGACAGCGGCTTGGAACGAGTTGCAAGCCGTGGAAACGCAGATTGAGGCGTTAAACGTGTCGATGAGATCGAAGAATTTCACCGATAGATTGAAAGAAAAATGCGCGTTGCATATCTGCGAAGTTGAGAAAATTCGATGCCAACAGCAGTACGAACACGTGAGAAAACTCTGCAGCCTTCAGCAATGTGAGATGCAATCTCACGACAGTATCGTACGAACTATGAGCGCGACTCTGCAAAATTACTACACTCTCATGCAAGGATACGGCGTGATGACCGATACCATGACACAAGAGTTCAAGCATCTTGTCAAATCCCTCGAGGGTGTTCGTAACATAAAATGGGCCGATTCCGACATCGAGAAATACTCGCCCGGCGATTTTTACGTTCTCATTTGTCTCAGTACCGAAGAATTGGAGGATCCACTTAACAGCGAAATGCCGATTTATTCCGCGCCTTATCTCGACGAAGATGAAAAGAATCCCGAGCCGAAAACTACGTGTCCACTCAGCACGACTTTCGAAGCGACACCGACGAAAGACTCGGAAATTCCGAACATCGGACCGCCTTCGTTAAATTCAACCATCACTTTGGAAGACACAGAAAGTAAGATTGTCGATGAGCTTCCGATTGAAGCTGTGAATAATGCCGAGCCTATTAATGCAAAGGCTTTGAACAATACATTTAATCTCGTGGAGGCTAAGGCAAAGAAACGAACGCTCAGCGACAAAAATCAAGGAACCAACAGAACGCCTGTTAAACAGCTGAAAAAAATCTCGCCGAAGCAACGGTTACCGAACAATTCTGCGGCGTCGACGGGAAAGGAAAACAAAGTCGGGCCTAATAACACTAAGTCTGTGATGAGCGCAAAGAGCATCGCTATTCTCAATAAACTCAAGACTGATAGACTGAAACTCTTGCCGCAATTGTCCAATGCAACTTTCGATAGCGGTTCCGGAGATGGCACACTCTGTAACAAAGTCATCAGGGCTAAAGAGAGAAGAGGACTGATCGGCACGCATCCCTATCAAAAAACTGCAGTTAAACCAAAGTGAGTTGCAATCACGTGCAAAAGGATATTCAGAAATTAACACAGTTTTGAAAAAAATGGATTTTTCCTACCGGGCTTTGGTCTGTAAAGAATATCTGATTGAAATGTAAGCTGAAAGTTATTATGCATAAATTGGAATAAATGTAGAAACGTTCACTATGAAAACTAATATACTCTTGTCGGAAGTTTTTTATTCGTAAGCCGATGTATTCAATTTAATATACAAGTATAATGTAAAATTGAATATAAATTCGATGTTACATTTTATTTAATACGCGGATTGTGTAAAAAAAAACTTTCCTATGCAGCATATTAGCTTTCTGAATATTTTTAACAGTACGATGAAATTCATCTCACATGCACATTCAGTTAGTTATAAATTCATATCTTTTTGTGAGAGATTTAATTTTTGGACTATTTTTCAACTGTTAACCCCATTGACTGCAGTAGTTTTGAAAAAGGGAACGTTTTTCATAACCGATATTAAACCAAACAGTTGTAATGAATGGCTTTACATTTTCGTCAGGTTTTTTAGAGCACTGATTATAATAAACGCCAGGGAAATTAATTATCCAGCGGGTCTGTTTCTCGTTTTAGACTAAGATAGAATTTGTTACCTTGCCATGTAGAATAAGATACTGATACATTATTTTAGTTGAGTCGCGCTTTTCATGAAAAATGTTTATATTTCACTACATAAATGGAAAAAAAAAATTTCCTGTAACGATTGAATTCACCGATTGGTAACGCTAGAAATATCTGGGCGGCGGAAAACGACGCGTATTACTTTAATAGCACGCTCGTTTTACGATCGGTGGATAAAATAACTGTCGGCTTGATTTTCAAAAAAATCTTTGCTTTACAGACACGCCACAACTGTGCCGTCCTCTAGAGTTCCTTGGTAGGAAGTAACCGATCGTCATAGGCCATAGAATGATCCATTTGATATGTCGTTCATCCAGTGGGATCTGTAAATACGATTAAAACAACCGCGAGTACTCAAAACTCTATAGGACTAAATAACATCGTGGTTTGCAAATAAATAAAAACGCTATTTAAAAAATTACGAAATTACTGATACGCCCGGTGACAGGTAGAAAATTGTCACTCCCTGACGCTAAAGATCAGTCGGATAATAGGACGATGGCCCGAATTATGCTGACGCAATTACTTCAAGTAAGAGTCAGGATAAAAATAATGGCTATAATTATAAATAGTGACATATTATGTAACACTACCACGATTTAGCACGTATTTTCGTAAATCGCAAAATTGTTGTTTGTAGTGAAATTCAATTCACTTTGTGCATTCAATATTTTTCTATATAAAAAAGCAAAAAGCGGGCTGAAGATAACGAGATTAGAAATAAATTCGATATGTTTTATAAGATATGTTTATATTATATATATATATAAAATGCACGCTTTTTTCACTTAATGCGTGATTACTATAACGACAGAGAGCGATATTATAGATTTTGTATTTTAATAAAACTAATGCTTTGTAATGTTTTGAAGAATATAGTAATTATAATATTTATATACGTAATATGATGTAACATTATACGTAGTATAATGATATGTCGAAAACTGGCCATAGTCGCTCAACGTACAGGTTTGCTCCCACCTTTTTCCTCTGCAACGGCTACTTTGTTGCTTAAAATATCCTGAAAATTTTGATTTTTGTTATATCACATTGCGGAAAATTTTATAATTCGAGGTAGTCTGTGAGACTCACGTATTCGTCTAATGCTCGCAGCACGAGCTTGAAAGGATCCGGAGACTCACGGTTTCCGGATATCTGACGATTACTCACGATCGATGGAAATATGGATCTCGAGCGATCGAACAACGATGCAAATGAGTGCAGCAAAAATGCGAGGAATGCCAGAGATGCGAGCACGCTTACAGTATCGATTGCCCTAATATTGGGAGAACATTCAGTAGAAGTAAAACACATTGTTTTGTGAAAATAGTAGTATTTACAATTTTTTAAATCTCACCACAAAAATGTATTCTCTTTTATTGACTTAACTTCATTTAATAATTGTTTAGTTAATAGACTCAGGTATCGAATCTAAATGCCTAAAGCGAATTCCGGAGTAAATTCACGAATCTAAATTTAGTTTGTAAAAATATACCGCATAATCGATATTTGCTAGGGACAGGTATTTATTTTTTGAATCTGTTAAGTTATTCAAAAGAGAAAAAACTCACGGATACAACGCTGGGGTCATCGGACTGCTGCCGTATCCGCCGTAATAACTTCGAGCTTCTACTCCTGTTTCGTCCTTGCTTCGATAATCAACAGTAGAATCGAGCATCGATGCTCGAGCTTTTCTGTCAGTTCTGAATCTGTCGACAAATCGACAGATCGGAAGATTCCTGCAGATAGGCACCCTGTGGAACATCGATTCAAGGACCGGATATAGATCATCCGAAGAATTCGCAGGATAGAATCCATTGTCCTGAATTCTACTCGCGACGAGGGTAAAGCACATAAAGGCGAACAAGAGGAATCGCCGCATATTTCTATAGCAAAAAAGTAACAGTTTTTAATAAATACCTTATGAAAATTCTTAATTCGATTAATGAAAGAATAAACATTTCTGCAAATTGAAGGATTCTAAACTTACTAATACTTTAATATAGCAAATAAATTTCTGGAATTTTTTAAAAATTAATATAAGGGCGAAAATTATGAGATAGTCACCCTTTTATTCTGTGCATTGATTTCAGTCGATCTAAGGTAGTCCTGTATTGTCTGACATCGCATAAGTTCAAGCGAAATCGCGACAGAATTACGAACTGTTCTAGAAGAAATAAAAATCTGAAAAAATCAACTATATAAAAGATGCTGAAGAAATTAATTTAGCATAATAATAATTGAATAATGTTATTAAGAAAATTACTGAAATAAATAATTGTGCAACAAATTGCCCGGCAACCTAACTTTTTTGTTATGAACATGATTTGTTTATTTTTCTGAATACGTGTGAATTTTTTTAGAATTCTATCTGATGTTCGAAAATGGCCGATCTTTCCAAGTGTAAAATTAAAAATCAGAAAAAATATATACGAATTTAGAAGAATATACAAATGATTTACATAACGAAAAAAAGTTAGGTTGCCAGGGAATTTGTTGCACTATTATTTATTCAAGTAATTTGTCAATAACATTTTAAAATTATTATTATTATTATGCCAAAATAACCTTCTCAGCATTTTCTATACGCTCGATTTTTTTCAGATTTATATCTCATCGCGAACTGTTCGTAAAATTTATTTAATTAACGGCGTATAAGTTCTCCCTCAAACTTATACGCCGTCAAACCGTACAGGAGGACTACCTTAAGATGCGGCTTTTAATGAGATTCAATGAAGTTTCCTACAATTGTAGTGATTTTATTTTTCGATGTTTTAATGTTAGTTTTTGAGGTAGAAAAAGTATTCATATATTGAAAGTCCAAAATATTTTTCATACCACTAAATCGTGAAGATTATCAAATCCTGAACGCAGAACTATGTTCGATTCTTCTAGGCATTTACCTGAATGTCCTCCGCTATATTTCCGAAGCTTCAAACACTGAGAATGCCATCTTCGTAAAATCACCGATCACGAAAGGCTTCTAAACAAAGATTCTCGTCGCTTAGAATTTTTCTGCTCATATATACTGTCTCTAAAATTGCCCTATTGTCCCTGCGTCGCTCCACTTGGTTGCTACGCCACGAGCTTCTCGATTGCACTCGAATCTATGATAATTTGGGTGCTTCCTGCGTGACGAATTTTGCACGCTTGTTTTACGCTGGCAATGTCTTTACATAGAGGACAGTCTTCATTTTTGCAGTCTAGATAACGTGAGTTACAGTTAAACAACGTGCACGTAAATTTTTTTTTTTTATTACGAGGTAATGATTATTCTGTACAGGGAAGTAACGCATTACAAAGGATCTAGACATCGATTTTATTTAATTATCATTCTTGGGCTTAAGATGTAACAAATTTTTTACGGCTTCTTTATATTTGTTTAACGAGTGAAGGTCTTCACCGTTGTTGATGAGATCGGAAACTGCAATTTTGTATTCCGTTACGTGAGGAATCGTCTCGTAATCGAGATCTTCAGGAGGATTTGGCCACGCGTGAATTGTTACAAGAGTCTTGCAACTCGCGTGTTTATCCCAATCGTAATACTCCATGTCTGCCAGAGTTTTTTCCGCTTCCCATGGCTCAACTCGCTGAAAAAAATGACGAAAAGTTAATCACCTTTTGCGATTATAAAACCGCTATTGTTGGAAATTTCAGGGACGGGAGCGACTACATTAAAATTGCAGCGTATAGTTTTCTTAATAAAATGAATAACTTTTATAACGGAAAAAGGTCGATCTTCCAGACTTGTAATAATTTCTTTAAAATATGAATTTCGCACGAGAATTCTAGACACCACTATTTTTTCGATAACATTTTCCGATAATTATTATTACGATGAAAACACGCGGTGCTTTTAAGAACACATAAAGAATTGTCAATCCCAGAAAAAAAAACATAAATTTCCAATGAAAATTTCACGGAAAATGCGAATTTTTTTAATACATTACGAATGCATTGTCTTTTTTGGTTCCTATAGAGATTTATTAAGACAAAATTCTTTGACGATTACTCGAAAAAATTTCAATTGCTATATCTCTTATATATCCGCTGCAAAATGATGAGTATTAAATGAATTGAATGATAGGTGTTGAATGAAATTATAAAAATTTTCGGGTCGGTTAGCCAATAACTAAATTATCTTACCCAGGCCTCGTTATAGACTGCGGTGAGCAAATACTCCGCGTACTCCAAATTCTGTTTCCTAGTCGGACATCTATCGGCCGTGATAGTAATAACATCAGTTTCCGGATTGTACCGATCGCCTAAAAGTCTGAGCAGTTTATCTTTAGCGTGAGTATCGAGCTTAAGAGATGACGATTTGATTCTTAAGCTCACGATCCTCGCAAGCGGGTCTCTGATGCTCGGACCGGCGTAGCAATAATCGCTCGTTATTACTTCGAGGGGAAAGTGTTTTTCACACAATTCCTCCGTCTCCAGACCTTTCGGCCACTCTGTGCAGAATCTTTTTAAAGCTTCGCAATGCCTCTTTACTGCAGGAGGCGTAAGATGTAAGAAATTTGGGATTTTCATCAACTCAGCATTGCCATATTTGTCCGGAGGCGCTTCTCGCGGCAGAGGATAACCCTGACGAACCGGCAGTGGCACGGTTGCGGGATGGAAAGTACGTGGACCTGGCCAGACCGAAGTCCAGTCCTGATCCGTCGCCATTTGATTAGTTCTCGGCGGAGGAACATTAACATGCCTTGCCTTGAACTTTGCTCTCTCTACTTTCTTAGGGATAAGCTCCAAAACTCGGAATTCACCTATAATTGAATTATTCAATAAATTATTTATGAATGTATTGATTATCGTCATTATCATTAATCCATTTGATTTTTTAAGCTGGTTGTAAATAAAGACCTGAATGTTTCATTCAATTTTATCCAAATAACTTATTAAAACTGCATAAAAAATCACATATAACTGATTTTTTTTTATGCACAGAATGCATGGAATTTATAAGCTTCAGAATAATATGATAATGGTAGAATTCAAAAAGAATATAAATAATTATGAGTTTCAATTAGGTTTAGATTTGTTTCTAAATACATTTCTTTTATGGTCAAGATCTTTTTGGATTTTGGAACTGATATCAAAAGTCATATTTCCAATTTTTTTATCCACTTATTAAACTAAAGAAAACCCATTTTTTATTCCAATTAATGGAACTCATTCAAAATTTAAAATACAAACATGTGTCGTTAAAAAACCTTGTGAAGAAATAAGAATATGGACATTTTGAACACGAATAATCATTTATGGGATTCAAAATATGCATAATGCATTTTTTGTGCATATCGCGAATTTTTTGTGCATAAATTATAATCGATAGAACTCGATTAAAAATCAAAATAAAATACATGTTTCATGAAAAAAATTATAGAGAAATTAAGATAGACATTTTAAATATCAATGATCATTTATGGGTTCCAAAATATCTACGAATGCGTTGGATCTGGATAACAAAAAGTAAGTATCTTGGGTGCGATTTATACATTAACGTTCCCTAATAATTTTCATTGTCTGATTGGATACAAAAACAACTTTAGCAATAGAAACACTTAATTGCAGCAAGCAAATAAAATACTTTCTAACAGTTCTAATGTATACTGTATAAATTATTAATAACTAAATATGAATACAAGACAAGAATAGTCTTTTCAAATATGCAGATATTTTCCTGATTATATACATTTTTTGAAAAATAGCCACATTAATAAATAATGGCGCGAATGAGTATGTGGCAAAATTCAATGTAATCTGGATCTTACGACGTGAATTTTTCTCACTGTGTGAAGAAGTTGTTGTGAAGAGGTTATGATGAACTTACGAACCTATTACTTTCGCCTCTGGTTTATTAACAACATTCGCGTAACCAGCTGCAAAACTGGGGAGCCTCGAGAGCGCAGGAACGCCGCTTCTCTCCGCTAAACGAATTAACACCGACATCCTTGAATAATTTTTGTATTGATAATTAACCCCCAAATCGTTAACGCTCCGTTAGGAGCGCTCAGCTGTTACTAAACACCGGGTTCAGGCTCGACTGGTTCTGTTCCACGTGGTTCTCTCGTCTGCGCCATATACGCCTTAAAAAAATATATATGGGGCAATCTATCCGGTTTCGACCAGGATTTGACCTCGACCTGTCCGATGTGGCTCGTATTTTTTTGTAGGCTTAGTTCATCCTAAAATGCACCATATATTTTTATTTTTATGACAATTTTTTTTAAATATATATTTTCAAAGTGACATATCAAGCGCCATAATTTAAGACTCTGAAAAAATTTTGGAAAATACTTTGTTATGTATCAAATATCAAAATTTCCTAGCTTAGAGCCAAAGGGAACTAGATTTTTCTTCTTATAGTTTTTAACTTTATTGTTATTGAAAAAATGATTAAACAATAGAAATAGAATTGAACTACTTCAGGGAATTGATGAAAGGTTTATTTATGTAAAACTGGATTTTTAAGAATTTGTTCAGAATTTCAAATTATGGCGCTCGATATGTCACTTCGAACATATGTTAAAAAAAATTGCCATAGAAAAACAACAATTAATATATATGGTGTGTTTGAGCGCCCAACTAAGCCTACAAACAATTACGAGCCAAATCGGAGAGGTCGAGGTCAAATCCTGGTCGAAACGGGGTGGATTTCACTATATATGAGGCATGCTATCCCGATTTTGCACGTATTTTCTTGTAGGATTGTTTAGACATTCTGATGCACCAGTTTTTTTCAATTTTTTTTCATGCAAATTTCTTTTTTTTCATATTTTTTAAGAGCCTTTTGGAATTTAAAAAAAAATACAAATCCCCCTTCACTATTGTTTTTTAATGCATTAAACTTTTAAGAATCAATTACGAAAATTTAGCACTGATTTGACTTCGATAGTTGTCACCGAGCCTCCTTAACCAGCTAACTTGTTTGAAATTTTCATTTCGAAAGAAATTCGTAAAAAATGTAAGCGAGGTCCGGTCCACTTTGAGCCTAAGCTTAAAAATAATGATATCTGATTCAGGGTTTATAAGAATTGCATCACATTTTAAAAAAATTACCTTCAATATTTTTGTTATAAATAATCATAAGCACTGTTACGTCCTGGCTATTTATCTCAATATAAATAATTCACACTTTATCCTATCATTATAATTGATTCCACAATTCCTAATGCTTTTTCTAAACTCCATGTTTCCACAATATTCTAATTTGATTTCTGCCAAATTGCATCCGCTAACCTAACTTTTTGTCCCGATTCCACTTTCATCCAGTGCATGATCTTATTCACACCTCCTTCATTCTATCAAACTTTTACTTTAGCAGTCTTCAATCAATTTTCAAACAACCAACATGTCTTAAATACAATATTTCAAGCGCTTGAGCGCCGCCTTTAAGTATAAGTTTCTTAAAATAATCAAGTAATAATTGTCATAAACAGTGACAATATAAGGACTTTTACCCCGTTAAATTTATGTTTCAAGCTGTTAAGTTCGGATAAATAAATCCACTTATTTTACGCGTGGTAATTTGAAATATTTATTTTAATCATTAATCGAACAAGAACTCCCAAAAATATATTGTTTTCCACCAACAAGCACTAAAATTGTCTGAAAAAATATAACAAAAATTCTGGTTACTTGGATTTCATCCCCGCGGATAAAAAATCGGGAATGAAATCTAAGGTGTCGAGAATCAGATCGGGTCGAATTGGTATGGAATGCCCCATACATATATTTTTTGGGCATATATGTGGCGAACGAGAGAAACACTTGGAATGAAACCAGACGACCTTATACATATATATCCGCATGTGAATATGAAATTGAATCATAAGAAGCCGAGAATAACAAATTCGTAATTGCTAATCGTTTACGTCATAATTGGAAATCTTTTATTAAATTAGTTTTCAGACTCATTTTTCCATACGATATTGTTTCGGAATCCTAAATAATATGCCATAGGGTTAAAGGATTGATTACAATAGTTTTGAGATTTGTAATTCCGTTTTCTCCGAATTCCTTTTAAGTATGTTTTAAGGATTCCGCGTCACATTTCTTATCGCATATAGACGTATAGCGGATGTCCAACTTCCTTCGACAGGAACGTAAAAGGACGGAAAGGCGTAACGAAGACTTCAGTACAATCAGATCGTTCATACGAAACTCTCGTGATCGCTTATAATAAAAAATATTATTTTTATCGCTGCAATACATTTTTGATAATAAAAAATGGAAGACGAAGTTCAAGTTCCAATATCCCGAGTTCTTTATCGCCAATCATCAATCGAAATTCCTTTAACACCTTCCGTACCCTCGGATTCTGATTCTGATGAAAATGAGCACGAAAAGCCACAAGTCGTTGGCTATAACAAAAAAACTAAATTTGCATTTGGAGGCGATGACAAAGAAATTAATAAAGATAAACTGGTAAATGATCTTCAAGCTTCGAAAACTTTGGGGAAAATTCCTGAAAAATCAGAATCCATGGGACTGCAGGTTGGTAAGTATTATTAATCTACTTCGTGAAGTAATACGTATATGAGGTTTTCCTGGCCAACACCTTCTAATTCTTTCGATATTTATTTTTACTATTCTATATGCTCGAAAAAACATTTTTTATTTTTTTCAAATTTTTTTTACTATAAAACTTTTTTCATCATGAATTTTGTAAATCATAATTCTGTGCACCACTAGAATTTAAAATTATTCTCAAAAATCCTGTATTAGATATTAACATTTCTTAGCTATGATCCAGAGTGGGCAAACGTTTGCAGCGATTTTTAAAGCTATTTTTTCGAAAGAAAATCCGTTAGAAAATTGAAAAAAATCAAACAAGATGAATGTTTACGGTTGATTGTTGCATAAACATTTTGTACACAAGGTAACATTACTTCAGAATGTAGCTAAAGCTTTTTGTCGATATGAAAAAAAATCATGTATTAAATAATGAAACGTTGATTTGCAGTTGAAAAAAAAAACAAAATAATCATAATTCCAACTCTGAGCTGACGATGGTTGGCTTTTGGTTGATTTTTCAAAAACCGTCTATAAACCGCACTAGCCTATGTAACCACAAATGGTTACTATTGAAGAATTTACTAAAAGCTAACCATCGATGTACTCAGCTCAGGGTTGGAATTATGATTATCTTACCATGATAAAACCGATGTTTCATCATGGCTAAGCATTGTTGGTTAATAATGAGATTCGAGAAATTTACAAATCGAGAGTTGAAAATATCTTTATTTTCTGTCAACATTTTATTATGTAATACATGATTTTGTTTTTATATTAATAAAAAAAGCTTGAGCTGAATTTTAAAATAATCTTGAATTATCTATAAAATGTTTACGCAACAACTGCCATGTTGCTTCATTTTTCTCAATTTTCTAAAGGATTTTTTTTTTCGAAAAAACAACTATCAAAATCGACGCAAATGTTTGCTCACTGTGGGTTATAGCTAAAAAAAATGTTGCTATCTAATACAGAATTTTCAAAAATAATTCCAAATTTTTAAATTGGGGCACAACATTTTTATTTAAAAAACTCATGATAAAAAAGTTTCAGTAATAATAATTTTGTTTAATTTGAAGTGTTTTTGCGAGTAGATAGAATAGTATAAATAAATATGGAACGAATTTGAGGGTGTCAGGTTTAAATGATTATTGAGTTGGCCAGGAATACCTAATATACTAATTGTAAATAGGAATATACAATTTCATATCTTTTTCAATCTATATTATTATTATTATCTTTTGAAACTGACTGTTTTGTTAGGAAATCGATTTAGATAGTTTTTGCACCATTAAAAAATAGTTCTTACTTAATTTTTTAGATATCAATAAATAAAAAATACAGAGAACGAATAAACTCAATAGTTCACTAATTATTTCACCACTTTATTTGAAAACTGGTATTTGAAAAAAAAAATCGATTGAAAGATAATGATTAAAAATAAGCTCCCACGTAACGTAAAACATTCTGCGGACATCAAATAACATTTTGTCAAATGCTCAAAAAAATATATTATATTTTGTTGTATGTGAAGATCGAATTTATCAATGAACTAAAAACCAGAATTCGAATTCTGCATTTCCGTATGAGTGTGAATAATTTTATAGATATAATAGTGCACAGCTATTTGCTACGATTACTAGATTACTACAATACCGACCGTTCACGCCTACAAACACACACACACGAAGAGAGTCTTACTATACAAGGCCGTTTATTCTCAATGGTGACGTTTAGCTGCTTCGTAATTTGTAGGACTTGCAGTCATGGCGTCTCCGCGACCAAAATCACCTCGTCCCCCGATTTCGGCCAAAAAAGACGATAAGGAAGAGAGTTTTTGGGACAAAATTGGAACTCTTGGGCGAAAGAAACGAATAAAGGAAGGTAAGTCATCGAAAGGCTCAGAACTATAACGAAAAACGAGTGCTATACGACCATCAATTCATATATAGTTTGTGTACAGTCGCAAACAATTCCCTTATAAGGGCAGCAACACGAGTACCTCATTTTCCACGTCGACTGTAATAACTTCATCGGTAATTTTTTTTTCCACAGTACAAGAAGTACAGGAAGAAGGAAAATATGCAATTGATTCACCGGGATACGCGGCAAATCCAGATAAGCCACCGGAAGACTATGCACTGGACGAAAATGAAGAACGATCCATGATAGAGCCTAGAGCTCTTGAAGACTCCAAACTGCAGGAACTCATTTTTGTACTGATTGAATGGATCAATGATGAGCTTGCTGATCAGAGAATCATTGTCAAGGATATTGTGGAGGATCTGTACGATGGACAAGTGCTACAAAAATTGATAGGTAGTTCACAAAATACAGATAGGCTTTCTATTCTCAGTTACATAGTTCCATTTTTTTATGTCATATTTTACAAAACATTACATAAATCGTAGAAAATTCTCAAAAAGGGTAACAACCTTTTTTAACATTTGTGAAATGGAGCACGATTTTCTTCAAAGTTGCAAATGTTCCTCTAGAACATCAGAAAAATGATGAAAAATTTGCTGAAAAATAGTAACAACCCCGCTGAAAAATTTGCCAAATGGTGCATGATTACGGACATTTAGAAAAATTTGTATAATGGAGCAGAGTATCCTCAAGAAGCATTAATTCTCAACAAAACAGAATTATGCTTGAAAAGTAAAAAACAAAAAGCTGCAAAGTTCAACTTTGCAGTCTTATTTTTCTATGAAAGTTTGTGCTTCTTGAATATTCGAACCCCATAACAAATTATGAAGAAACTGTGCACCTATTATTGCTGTATACTTATTTACTGTATGAAATTTGATTTCACTCTCAAATTTTTTGCTAAAGTTAATGCAATAACATCATTTTTTCTGGAAGTAAAAATTCTGAAGAATTTAAACCACATCGCAGATTATGACGGAACTATGTACTAATCATCGCTAGATATTACCGATTTCATGCATGAAATTTGAGTTCGTCATCTTATGTTCTGCCAAAGTTAGGGTCATAACGTGAATTTTTCGAAAATTTCAAAACCCAATAAAATTCTAACCGCTTTTACGATTTCGGCCAAATTTAATACAAACGACATCCTGCACGTTTAAAGAATTATTTACCAAATTACCGGCATTTTTACGGAAGCTAGAGCGCGCACGCTCTTTTTTTATTTAAAAAAAAATGGTAAAAGCTATAAAATGAAAATTTATGCACATTTAAAGAATACACATTTGAAAAATCATTGCATCACACAAAGATGGACTGTCGCTTCACATGTGTACCAAATTTTAGCTCAATCGGGTGAACGGTTCTCGAGTTACCGATGACTGAAATTTCGAAGCCCTGCGCACACACATACACACACGCACCAACGTTTTTTCTCGATGTTTCGAAGAATTTATAATGTACTGATATGAAAGTCTGCACAAACGAATTTTTTATAAAAAAAAAAGCTTCCTCTATTATAAAGTAAAATTATTACCGGTACTTTTGATTACAGAAAAATTGACCGGCGACAAATTGGACGTCCCGGAAGTGACTCAGTCAGAGGAGGGACAGAAGCAAAAATTAGAAGTAGTTCTATCAGCAGCGAATCGAATTCTGGGTCGTTATCCGCCTTACAAATGGAGCGTCGAGTCCATACACTCCAGAAACATTGTAGCAGTTTTGCATCTATTAGTCGGCCTGGCTCGTCAATTCCGGGCGCCTGTGAGACTTCCGGAAAGAGTAGCAGTACAACTAATCGTCGTTCGCAAAAAGGACGGCCAACTTATTCACAGAACCGTCAGGGAAGAAATTACATCGACTTATGACGATCTGGGAATGCGTTGCGAGCGCGATGCATTCGATCATCTTTTCGATCATCCGCAAGACAATCTTGCTGTTGTTAAAAAAGTAAATCGAACTTATCACTTAATTTTTACTGCTATTAAAATCTAAGTACAAATTTCTCATCATGTCGTTTTACTTTTCAGTCTCTGATATCTTTCGTGAACAAACATCTAAGCAAAGTTCATTTGGAAGTTACGGATCTTGACACACAATTCCACGACGGCGTGTTCCTCACGTTGCTTTTGGGATTGTTAGAAGGATTCTTCGTCCCATTGGGCAGCTTCCATTTGACGCCTAAAACTCACGACCAGAAGGTCCACAATGTCTCCTTCGCCTTTGATCTTATGCAGGATGTTGGACTGCCAAAACCAAAAGCTCGACCTGAAGGTAAGTTGAAAGATCCGTACTGGGATAAAATTGTGATCTAACACAATTTATTTGAGATTTATTGGAGGTTTAGATTTTGTAGAGAATCAAAATGAGATATTGTGGAATAAAGATGACCGTCTCATAGTTAATTCACAATACCAATTTTCAACCATTTATCTTTGGGACATGAAAATGTTGCTAAAAGTCAATTTTACAACACGCGATAATTCTTGAAATTTATATCATCATCGATTAAAAATTCGCTTTGAGATGTTCTTTCAAGATTCTCGTTCCTTAAGATTTTTAGCGCATGGTTTTTAAATCGGTTTGGTATCACTTTCTGCATAACGATTGAGAATTGGCTATACTTTCTTTGAATTTGTCATCAGGAAGACTGTCATCTCTGTCTGTGTCAATGGGAAAATTCTCGAAATACGTTAAACAATGCCCGATGTAAAATCTATTAAGACACTATAATTCTACTCCACAAACAAAAGCCTCTTACTTTAACCGGAGAAACATTTCGATATTCTTGACTGCTTTTTTCTTCGCAGATATCGTTAATTTGGATCTGAAATCAACGCTTCGAGTCTTGTACAATTTATTCACAACGTACAAGGGCGTTAATTGACTCAATCGTGCTTAAGTCTCGTCATCATAATAATCGCAAGCTATAAATGTACTAACCAAAGAGCACGAGATATCCGCCATGCTGCTGATTTATGAGACGATTGCGGAACTGCCATTAAAATACTAGAAATTATTTATAATACACGTAAAAATTGACAAATTTCACAAATATATTTTGTATGATTATACAGAAAGGAATTTTTTTTTAACAGAAAAAGAGAATGATGAATCGTTCCATTTATCACGTGCCTTTTTATAGTATATATCTTGATGTTCTTGTCAACGCCTTCTACTTTTACAACATATTGACGATTAATATTGTATGTACAAATATTTTTAAATAAACCGATATTAAAATAATATTTCTTTGCATTTTTGTTGTTGTGTGGAGCGAGTGGAATGCGCAATAAGACTGTGAATAATTGGAAGATTATTTAATTATTCGTCGTATGTAACTCAGCAATGTACATAAAGTATTTAAATTAATGAACATAAAAACTACATTACGTGAGGGAAGTATAAGTAATTTTGATTACAACAATCTACAAACGTAGAATATCACTATAGTTGTTTTTTTTCCCCTACGAGGATTGGATCTTTACACGCGTATTACAATACTAGGACAACACTACGCGTGAAAAGTGCCGAACAACACTAAACTATACAATATCTGATATCGTTGAATTCACAAATTTGTCAATAAACACAAGAAAAACATCGCTCGAAGATCGATCCCATCGTTCTTCATACGCGAACAGCTTAGTAAACACGTCGCATGAAAACAAAACAAAAATCATACGAGTCTTTGGTTCAATTATTTAATGTAGGCACTACGATCGCAGTAACAATGTAACACGCTCATCTTCGGTTTTTCTTAATAACTACAGCTGTATAAAATTATAGGTAGTTCAAACACCGATAAGGCGAGATTTTTTTTTTCATACAAAAATTCACACTGCAAAAAAGCAACTGTACATCGGATATCGTGGCACGATACAATGAGGCAATCAATAGAAGAAATATATATTTTGAAAAGATTTACAGTCATAAATAATAGTGCTTAACACTAATTCCTAACTTATCGTCTCGTTCAAATGAGATTATCTCCAAAGTGCCTAAGAATACATTTTTATACTGGTGACCCTGGGCTTTTGTTTCTTCTTTTCTGCTTTTTTTTTTCAATAATACTATCTTACGACTCGACACTAATTACATATACTACATCATCGGTAGAAATGAACTTGTTCATTAACTGGAGTATCAAAGATATCAATTCTCAATGCCGCAATGGCATATAATTAGCACCAATTGTTGCAACGGATAATAAATGTCGTTTCGGTTATAATTCCGTTTAGTTAGGATTTTTCTTTCTTCTTCTTTTTTAACGACACTTGAATGAACAGGAGCCTTTTCTGGCTGGCAAGCAGAATGTTTAGTCGATAACAAGATCTAGTATAGTAGACAACCACATTACTTTTCATTAATAATAACAACGATAAACTATCAATTGTTGTTACTCGTATACTCAATCAACGAGACGAATTATAAAAATACGTTATTGACAATCACCGACAATTCATATCCCTGAGATTTCCAGTCGATGCAGTCTACACTCTTCATAATTCGCTACGAAAATCATATCAACATATAAACGCGTAGGTCATACCGACGTCGATTCTCCGCCGAATTGCTCCAAAGCGTGACAATGGTGTTCCAAACGTTGTACCCTCGCCACCAAATGCGCGTTCTGAACGTACAGACCCGTGGATACAATGTCCGCTTTCACAAGCCTATCAGCCTGAAAAATCAAATGTATTTAAGGTTGTCAAGCCGCGAAGGCAATTCAAAGTCATGTGCAGAAACTTTTAAAATATTGTAATTTAGCCATTCAATTGTACGTGTACAAAATCTCGAACTTACCGTTTGAAAGAAAAATTTAATCTTGAAAATTGATCTTTAAATCGAGAATTAACATACTTAGATCAAAGATAGAGAAAAATTAAAAAGTACTACGGATTCGAAAATTGTTCCGTAATTGATGCATTATAAAAGAAGTTGAAGTCGCCGGACTAAAGTCTGATTATGGTTAAAATTATCGTAAAAAGGAAATCGCATCCGCAGACAAACTTTTACGCATCTATTGATTATAATGGATAGTGGTTCTCATAGCTGCATATGTCTTTCACTTAGAAAAAATGTAAATCCACTCAATTTTCACAAATATTAACGCGATTATGTTAAATTTTGAAACGACACATTTCCGTTCAGCTTTTTCAAATAATAATCCGTATTTTTTACTCGATTTTGATGTATTACGGCTCATTCTTTTCGTTGAGAGATGGTTTACACATTTACTGTCTAGATATATGATAATATTCCGCACTTAAAAATTAAAGCTGTTTGTTTAGGAAGAAATTTTATTGATGGGTAAACAAATGGCTCTAATTCGTAAATGGGTAATACTATCAAATATCTAGATGGTAAATTCGTAGAGCATCTTTCAAGAAACCGAATGAGCCGCGATACATAACAATCAAGCAAAAAATACGGACTATACTTTTTAAAAACTGAGCGGATACGTATCTTTTTGAAAATTAGCATAAAACAGTTAATATTGTTGTAAATCCATTGAAATTAATGTTATTCTAAGTCAAGAATATTTATTCTAATACAAAGCACTATTAACTATAGTCAAGTGATGCATAAAACTTTGTATAGATGATTTACGAAAATTAGCATTCATTTGACTAGCGTGCAACGCTTCAACCTCTTAATTGTCATGTAGACGCTGACGCTTATGATTCTGGCGTACCTTGAGCAATTTAATTATTTTATCAATTAAGTGTGACCAAATGAATAAAGGTCATTTTGCTAGGCGTTTGCTAACGTTTGTACGTCTCCACGTCGAATTGGCTGTATTTTAGCTAATGTTGAATAGACAACATTAACAACACAGTTTGTTCGGGAAAAAAAAACGTCAAATATAACTGCTTGATCAATTAACTAAGTAATCAAGCAACTACAGTCGATATTACAATTATGAAAATAGCACATAAGCAGTCAAGAAAAGTACCTGTTCCTGATTTGCCTTGATTTGGAGTTTTAGCTCTTCATTAGTTTTCTGGAGCGCAAAGCGCAGCGCAGTAACTTCGTCGCAGTGCTGTTGAAAGGTTTCTAAAAATATTTGGAAAACACAATATGTTATTTAAGAAAGACAGAAGGGATATTTCATTAAGCGATAAAAATAGTCAATAGAAAAAGTCATAGAAGTGAAACATCATGAAAATGAATAAAGCGCTAATTAAAAATGCATTCTGAAATGAAAACCCTTTCGTAACTCACTTTGGAAAATTTTCTCAGCGTTCTGTTGTTGGTGAGTGAGCAAAAGTTTGAGTTGCTTTCGTTTCTTTTCCTGGACATGAATTTTGTCATTGAGCGCTTTCAGAACATTGATATTCACGCGACAAGCATCTTCGCCGTCCTCGTCAGAATAAATACGACCAATAGCGGCGAAATTTTTCAATTCCGAAACTCCCTTCATCAGAGTTTCCTTTTCCAAGGCCAGACCGAGGCACTCCTTGTCAATCTCAAGTTTCTTCTGATAAAGGCGATTAATTTCGGCCTTGTGAACGCGACAGAGTTCCTGCATCGAATTGTAGGCTTCCATTTGTTGATAGTAACATTCCGGAAGTTTCGGCGACGGAATTGAGTACAAAGAATTATTAGATATCGTGCTCTCGGCGATTTGATTTAATTTGCTTGGATCGAAGACTTTGTGATTGCTCGTGGCATAGTGAATCGGTTTTTTCGTCGTTGCCGGATGTCCCATAGTTGCGGCTGCATAACTCTGAGGCTCGCCGCTGGAATGCGTCGTGGACGTGAGAGGAAGAGTCGTAGAAAAGGCTAAGGGTTTGGAAAGGCATTCAATGGACGTCTCATCGAACGGAAACTGCGTAGAAACGCTGCAAGTCGAATTAGCGGAATTTTTGTTGCTCGACAATCTCTCTTGCAATTCCTTAATCTCGCTATCTTTCTGCGCAGCCAAATCTCGAATTTGAGCTTTCAACTCTTCGCATTCTTCCTCCAGATCCGCGTACTGTTGTTCGAGGTTGAATTTTTCCTCGATCGGCGAGAGCCTTCCATCGTTTCTCGCTTTATCTTCCGGACTAAATTGCTCCTCGTATTCTGCCATTTTCGTAATAAGCTCCGAAAACTTGTCATCGCTTATTTTCTGTTCCTGCTCGAAGAGCTGTCGTTCCTCTTCCAACTTAGCTGCCCAATAATCTTCGCACTGTTCGTACTCGGTTCTCAAAAGATCCAAACTACGTTCCAATTCCGCGCAGCGATCGCTGATCTGCTTCTTCTCGATTGCATGTTTCGCTTCGAGTTCTTGGATAATAGCGTTGAGCGAATCTCTCGCGTTTTCGTCGCTTTCGGCGCTCAAACTCTGCGTGACGTTTAGCGTTAAATTGCTTTTCTCTTTTTCCATTTTGCAACTTTCGGAGGTCGAGCTTTCGTCCTTGCGCGGAGGATAATCCCTGAGACTGGTGATTTTGTTCTTCGTCACACTCTTAGTGTCTAAATTGTTGAAATTTTTGTCGATGTTGTTAATCATATCGTCGCTGTGTGATATGCGTTTGACGAGTTTAGCCGTTTCCGTTTGGCTGACGACGAGATCCCGCAACGATTCGCTGGCTCGTTCTTCGCACTCGACTTCGAGTTCGTTATCCGCGTCGTCAATTTTCCCAGAGTCAATTTCGTCCGATATTTCGATTGGTAAAGAAACTTGCGAGAAATTCGACTCCAATCCTGTGATTATGTTGGAAATATTGCTTCTAAAAGCGCAGTAATCGGGCGTGCACTGATTTTTCGTATTGAGCAGAGTTTTGAGCTCTCGAACGATCGATCCTATGGCATTGCTCAGATCCGTGAGCTTTGAGTCGTCGACTTCGATGGCGACATTTTTGGACCAACCGTTGGATGCCACTTGAGCAAATTCTAAGGAACCTACGGATTGCTCTGGCAATTTTTCCGATGGCACGGGTTCGACGGGCGTCGAGGCGGATTCGGAGCATCGATGCTTCATGATTTCCAATTCTGTCGTGAGCTCGTCGTTTTGATCTTGCAGTCTTTTTATTCGATCGACGAGGTGGATTATTTGTTCGCTTTTTCTCGATTCCTCGCTGGGTTCCACTTCCTCATGTTCGGCTGCGAGATGTTGCACTTGTAGCATTAATTCTTTGTTCGACGACTTGAGTTTTGCGACTTGTTCGGTTAAAGTCTCCACTTCTGTCTCAAGAGTTTGATTTTCGTGGAGAACGTTCGCTAATTTAGTGCGAACTTGCTGCTCTTCTTGCTGAACTACCTGGAGCTGACGATCCAGAGCTTTTAATGCCTCCGTGTGAGCCTCGCGCTCCGAGGTGCACTGAATAGACAAGTCTTTCGTTATCTCCGCGTGCTTCTGCTCCAACTGTTTCAACTGGTCTTGTCTAGATTTCTCTAGTCTCACGTGGTGCTCGTCGATCTCCTGGGCAAGCAAATTTGCTCTCTCGTTTGCCTCCGCCACGTCGATACGCAGTTTGTCCCTTTCACCGCTCAGATGCTCGACCAAGGTACTGAAATGCAAACATTCCGATGTTACACAATTATAACTCGCACTTCTGCATTATATCTCGATTTATCTGAAAACTATTTGTTAGCCAACAATTTGTTTCGTAGTTATGATTTTATTTTCATAACTTCACGCGATTAGAACATTGTATGTGTTCAAATATGTAGTAAAACCCGTATTTTTTATGAAATGTGTGAAATTGTGGAAAAAAACATTTGTGAAAAATATTACCATTAAATTTGATTAAGAGCGCATTTTTTTGCAACTATTTAGATTTTTGCACATCATGTTATGACTGAAAATTATTGTTATGAAACCGTAATCACAAAACCATTTGAACCGTCAAATTTTATTTATAAAAGAATGAGTGATTAACAAGTGTGCTCCAAAATCACATGACTTTGAGATTTAGGAAGTAAAAAAAATTATAGAAATAATACCTAATAAAAAATCAGATAACTCGGATTCTGTATCTCAAGGATTTAAACTAAATACACAAGTAGCTCCGGGTTACTGCGAGATGCATAAATCGAGGTAGCTTTTTGAACCTACGCATCTTTTTTCATCATATCTCGATAATTAATTTTGAAAAATGTATAAGAACTCGAAATTCATTACGCTTTAAAAATTTCATAGATAAAAATCATCAGTCTTAAATCGCAGATATTGAAATACAGTTGTAAACATCTCGTAACTCCCAGATTCTCAATCAAGTGTCCGCATAAATAATTTCTTGGTTCGCGTAAATTGGTGGATAATTTATCCATGCGATTTGCTTACGGAATTTGTGGATTGCAGAAAAATACAGGGAAAAACTTACATCATGCAGCGTACTTCCTCTTGGTAAAGCGTAAGAGCGCCTTTAAGAAGGCTCGTGTGAATCGCTGTGATAGCATTGTCAGGCTCGTCGCGGAGACTCTTGAGCTCTTCACATAATACAGTCGTTAGATCGGTCAGTCTAATTTCCGAACTGGTGAATCCAAGGTCCGATAACAAAGTAGCGGCATCGGTGACACCGGCAACCTCCCACATGGTGACTATTGTACTGATACTCGCATAACCGGTCTGATGAGGGCCGAGTATATGCACGATACTCTGACTGTCTCTCGATTTCATAACGTCACCCGACGATCCGTTGGCCCAGTCGAGCGACAAATTCTCGTGGGTGTTCTTGTCGTTCTCGAACAGCAGGATGAATTCATCGCAACTTATGAGCCCGTCGCAGTCCATATCGAGCTTTCCGAAGATTTGCTCCAACGCCTATGTTTTTCCCAATGGAAAATTCCGTACGTTATTAAAAATGCGTCGCGGTTAAACTCACGAAAGTTTGTTTGCGAATTGTATTTTATTTTAGCATACACATTTTTTCATTATCGATTTACGGAGTAATCGATATAAATAATTATCACAGATAGAGAATCTATCATTTGTAAAAAAAAAAATTAAAGAAAATATTCAAATAAAAAATGTATTGATTTGATATGAAGTTAATTTAATAAAATTAAATTAATTGACACAATCTGCGATGCATGATTGAATGATTATTATTTTATTAATTTTTTAATTAATTTATTTTCCTACCTCTTTTGTAGGTGTGGCAGAATATCCAATTGCAGACAAGCCACACATCTCTGAATGATCTAATTCCCCATTCATACTACCATTCATTTTACTAGCCATGATTTTGGAACGCTGACCTTGAGAAACTGGAAATGAAAAAAAATTTATTCTCTACTCCTCTTGCAAATTAGTTCAAATGCACTTAATTGATTAAACCAAAAGGACATACAATGGTATGCAACCTGGACTTGTCATTACCAGTACTTTTTGAAGTAGCAATTTATTGGAAAGCTTTCATAATCAATTTTGAATAATACTTAACAAAAAATTGTGAGGCAAAATCACAGGAAATGTTTCTGTAGATATTTTGATACATATTATATATTATATACAGTAATACATTATTGAATGTATCTAAGGAAACTTTCATAAAAATACCTGACAATTATTTTTTCCAAAATTTTTTAAAATCTTGAAACTATTTTTACAAGAAATTCCAATTAATCATCACAAAATAATAATTAGTACACAAGGAATATAGATGTAAATGTTAAATGAAAAGTATAAGTTTGCAACTCTGATACAAGCAAAGACACTGAGATATGAAAATACAATTTACTGACCCTGTTGTCTATATTTGTTAAAAGCCAAACCATCAGCATGCTCAGATGAATCATTGGCTTCTTTTCCAATCAAGCCATGCGTTCCTTGCCCCAACAATGTCACCAGTCCATCTCTAAACGTCTTGAAACTGATAAGAGACTCATTCTGCGTCTCAAGGCAAGTAATCAATTCGGCGCTTCGTTCCTCAAGCTCCAGCTTATCGCACAGAGTTTGTAGATCATCCAGATGCAGTTTTGTGTCGCCTTCTCGCAGGCAACTATTGAATACTGCTAGAAGCTGCTCTTCGTACGGATCGCAACTTGCGCCCTCCATTGCATTTTTTTTTCTGTTCTATGCGTCGCCTGTACAAGGAAATACTTTCCTTGATAACAGTTGAGGAAACAGTTTCAAACTGTCTCTATTACACACACCAAAGGATCGTTAAGATGAGAAAAACAGGCTTATATTACGAATGACAGTTCAAAGTCAAAGCCAGTGTTGTCAGTAAACAAACGATGTACACAAACCACGCACAATTAGAGAAAGCAACAAAAACTCGGTTTTCATTATATCTGCGCGATTAGCCTTATCACGACAATGAGATATGTGAATTGGGTTGTGAGATCGCGTAGATAAATTCAATAAATTCACGATCCGGATGTATGACAGGTCAATAGAATTAGAGCGAAAGCTTGAAATATGAGAAGCCAGCGGCGAATAACGAATACGGGGCACGCAATTATTTTATGGAGGTCAGAGGGTTACAGGCCTCGTCGATATATCGAATACGTACCTTTGTCAATCGTCCTAATAACGAATAATCATTGCAATTGCTTCGCGAAATATAGCGCTTTGCTCATTGTTGGCAGTTTAACGAGGATCAGCTGATTTTTCGATTGCGGACAGTTTGGAAAATGAATGTAAATTGGGGAGATCTTATTAACCGATTGTCGGTAGGGTAGAAAATTTCTTGTTTTTTTAAATTGGACGATTTTGGCGCTACTAAGAATAATTCATTTAGGCACATTATGAGATAAAAAGTGTGTTGGTAATGAGCAGAAATAAGAGAAATCATAAAAGTTACTTAAGAGTGTCGTGGAAATAATAATAAACGGTTATTCAATAAAAATGGAACTTTATTGTCTTACGATTATTGAAGTCAATTATAATGGGATTTTCAAATACAGCATCAGTTTTTTAGATGTAATTTTTATTTCATGTACTCCGTGTGTTTATATCAATGATTTATCGAATCGAGAGATGATAATTAGATTTACATGGTTGTTAAAAAAATAAACTATCTAAATCGCGATGATTCTTATTTTAACATGTGTGCCCTAAGTTTGGAAAGTAACATTAAGATCAATTTTGTAATCTCGTATAAAAAGTCACGTAATCTTTGCCATTGTCGAGCTTCCTCGAATTTAGTAATTCCCATCCTATTTTCGCAAATTTATTGTCGAAAGGTAAAGGATCCGTGGAGCGATTCTGTCCGACGTCAGGACCGATAACTATAACGACATCACCCATGTAACTCGCCATATAATCGTTAAATGCTCGACCATTGTTAAAATAACAGAACAAGAGGGCATAGCTTTCAGGTACAATGATATCCGCATCTTTATCGTCGATAAAAATCGTCCTTTTGAGAAATAGCGGAGGCGAATAGCTACTTAACCACCAGGATTTATCAGCTTCTACACCAACGACCGTACAGCCTACGATAGTAAGGATAAAACAAGTGATAAAATTGAATTAATGAAACGAGGATTATTATTATTACGTTACTTATAAAAATTATCGACACTCATTTAGTCGGAATATTGATAATTGGTGAATGAAATCATTCTTTTACCGGTAAATTGTTGAATAATCCATTCCAACAATCCAGAGCCGCAACCGATGCTTACAATGCCCTCCAAATGTAACTCGTTAATCATGTTTTTAATCCAAGACAAATCATCAACACTCGGCCAGACCCAGAGAAGTCTTCGACCTTCGTAATTGTCTTCATTAGTACCTAAATTTATAATTCCTTCCCACTTTCCTTCACTGTGTAACAAGCGCACCTGCTGTTCGACACTTTGTTCATTCATCGCGTTATGGAAGTTAATTTATCGTGCAATTAGATGTTGCCCTACTGGTGAAAGGATACAGAGTGGAAGAAAACGTTTACTTTGCAAGTTTTTTCTAATTATAGATGAAGGCCGGTTTATCAGCATTTGCTTATATATTTAGTGATGGCGACCGTGACGTAATTAAGTGATGCCCGAACTTGAAGTACACGTGCGCTCGCACGCGAATCTATTTCCTCAGACGCGAGACGAATACGTCAACGCGCAGCAAGGAATAAATAGCGGGTCGACCTTCCCGGGAATAAAATGCCAAAAACTCGGCCAAAAATATGACACGTGTCACTGTTGAGTGTTTTTATCATTTGCGGACGAATTGAATTTTTTTCTTAAAATCAGTAAACTTTCTTGCCAAAATATCCGTCAACGAGTCGCACTGATATAATTTGAAGCGATAATAATATTCAGACGCGAGATGAATACTTGAACGATTGGTAAAGTAATAAATAGGTCAACCATCCCGGGAATAAAATGACAAAAATTTCATCAATAATCCGACATATTGGACTGTACAGTTTCCTAGTTTTTGAGAGAATTTCGGTAGAATTTCTTTCGGGAATATCTTATAACTTTTGATTGTAATAATAATCCATAGAAGAGAGATAAATAAGTCAACGTACAGCAAAGTAGTAAATCCGAGATTGACCATTCGGGTATCATTGACAGAAATCGTTACTATACGTCGGCTGTTCGCTTACTTTTTCTTGACTTTAGTGTTGGCCCGATTTTAAAAATAGAAATGTTCAGAATTGCTGCATAATTGGTACATTTCTTTGCGAAGATTCCCGATGACGAGACACAATAATATAATTTATAGTAATAATAATAATAATAATAATATTTTGATAATAATGTGACGAGTTTGTCTATGAGATGTCGACGTTCTTCATGGCAAAGTGAATATCGTCCGAAGAGACGTTGAGAATTATTCGGCGCTGCGAATCGTTTTTTGTTTGTTCGCAAAGCAAAAGACGATGAGCACCGAGCCTCGAGCAGATACCGAGCGCCTGCGTGACGTTCGGAGTCTTGACACCTGCAAGCGATTAATTATCATTGAAATTTAGGAATATAAAACGAAAAAAAGTTAACAGGACTTTTAACATTGGGGAAATTTTTTTTTAGCGATTATGAGGTTGTAGAACGAAATTACGAGGAGTATTACAATCACACGAGTGTGAATAAAATATTCTTTTTACGAATGTTGAACGAAATTTCTTAGTACGACCCCGCAAAAAATTTTCGCAAGCGATAATTTGTGAATAGTGCACTTTTGGGAATGGAGTATTGAAAAGACTGATTACAAACCTTCGAAGGAACAGATGGTCGTAAGTTGTCGGTAAATATCTTGGAAAACGACTTCTTCGACGCCAGTTCTCGTGACTTCAGCGTCCACGGCTCGTAAAAAGTATTTTTCCATCTCCGAGCACATTGTGATCGCCCTAACTTTCGGGCCGGCCATCATCTCTTGTAGTGCTTCATTAACGTGTAACATTGTGACCATTGTATCGCCCTTAATCTCCGTGATTTCGGTGGCACGGCGACAGATGTCCAATGCACGTCTCGCATCACCAGATACCGCAGCTACTTTCCTATATGAAATATAATCATCGGCATTGGTATACGAACATATGATACGAAGCAGAGAATGTATATTCGTTATTTGCGATGGGCGACTCGAGGATAAGCGAAAAAGTCACGTAATTATAATCATTTTCATTAAGTATCATAGGTTATTATGATAATTATGATCATCGTTTTGCAATGATTTCAGCATGGCGTTTGGCTTTTACAATATGTGGGTGATTCCACCAATTATTGGCAACGGCTCGTACCTTCCCCCTTCGATTTAGCTGTAACTATTGTTGAGTATACCCTGAGTGGAATTCGCTTGAATTTTTTCAGATTTTTTCTCGAGTGCTCTACAGGATTCCTGAAGATGATGCTGGCGAATTATTGCGATTTTAGGAACATCATTTCAACAAAGAATTAACTGTTTCTGAAAAATTTTAGAACACGACGTATTCCTATGTAAAAAAAGTTTCAGTTTAAAAAAATATATACTGTTGTTTTGTCAAAGCAGTGAAATGCAACATCTTAGTAAAAAAAATAGTTTTTTTTTATGACGTTCCACTTATACTTTGATTAAAATTTTCTTTGTATTTTCCAAAAAACCGAACATTTTTTACATCACATATGTGAATTTTAGAGAGATATCTAAATGGGATATGGTATTATCATCGCCGGAAGCAAAAACAGCGCAAATTGGATTTTTCGTTAAGACACATATTTATCTATTTGTTTGTTTTTTATAGTTCAGTATAATTATTTGTTTTTACGCTTGAAGCTTCGTTCTATACTACAAAAAAAATTTGTTCGTTAAATATAATTTTTCACGAGCGATAGAACAAGTCGATAAACTGTTCGGATCGCACTCCGAAATTTACATATGTTATGTGAAAACTTCTTAGTTTATCAAAAATAGAAGTAGAATCGTAATTACAGTGGCTGAAGGTCCGCTAAAAAACTGTTTAAAAAATAATAATTTGTTGATTTTCTCTACTTTTATAAAATCGGAAGCAAACGACTGTATGTTTTTGGAAAAGCTGAGACTTTTTTTTACATAAGAATATGCTGTAAACTTATATTCGTCGGAAACCATTAATTCTGTATTGGAATGATGTTCCTATAATTGCAATAATCTGATATATTCAGGAAACCTGTACGGTACCAGAGAAAAATCAAGCAACCTTTACTTGACATTAAAAAAGTTATATCTGAATCGGGGAGGGAAGGTACAAATCCTTGTCAATAATTGTTCGAATCACCCATAGAGTTACGTATTTTATGTTAACATTTTTTTCTATAATTTCAAGCTTTCATGATGCATTAATACGCATTTTATGTTAACTTTTTTTTCTATAATTTCAAGCTCTCATGATGCATTAATAATAAAAAAAATGGACAATATTCGTACTATTAGATCTCAAAAAATCAGAAAAAATTAGAAGAGTGTACTTCGAATTGGCACTCGAATATGCCTAAATATGGGACAAACTACAAAGCGTTAAAAAATCGGCTAATTTGGCTAATGAGCGTTATCTTAAAACGGAAAAAACAGGGTAATTCATAATATTATGTGTTTCGGGGATATTTTTTGGCGTATGTAAATATTCAACTTCAACATATTCATAACTTCTTTCATTACATTATATTCATATTCTAATCCGAAAACATACCTGGCTACCAATTGAATCGCTTCGCTTCTAAAAGCGTCCGAGTCCTTTAACCTGGCAGTGACAATTTCTTGCAATTGCTTGTAAGTGTAAGGTTGAAACGTAAGACGAGTCAAACCCAGACGCGACGTTACACGACTCATCAATATTCTTTCAGGCAAATCCATGGTATTTGCTATGGTAATAACAACAAGTTGAGCATTTCGTGTGGCAGGCCAGTCCAAAAGATTGTAAACGACATCTTGACGCTTGTTGCACAATAAATCGAGCTGCAAGCATTGATAAGTACATATCAAAAGCTCAACAAAAAACGTTAATATTGCAGTTTGATTGTGTAAAAATCGCATGTAAACCTATTAAATTCGATTTATTAAACTTGTTTTATTCGCGAATACGTTTGATGCTATTCGCTAAAACCGGAAATCGATTTTCGCTAATGTTATTTACAAATAAGTAAACAAATTACTCGAGTTTTGAGATAATAGGATAATTTAATCTCCAGTCTAATCTAGAGTATAAATAGAGAATAGATAGACCAAAAAAATCGTCACCTCGTCAACGAGCAGCAAAGTCATTGGCCTCTTAGAGCTAGATTTTTTGAAATGTTTCTCCAAAATCCCGTGCGCCTGTTCCCACGTGTGAGTTTCTCCGTTTATCTGTTTGAGTATCTGAACATAAGCTTGTCGCGGTTCCGAGAGTTTCATACCGTTAATCTCGACAAAATTAAAGGTATCCAATTCTCCCTTGGCGACGCATCTCTTCAAGCCTCGAATGGCTTCGGTAACGGTTGCAGTTTTTCCTGTACCAGGTACGCCACTAATATAGATACATCCACTGCTCTTGTCGAGCAATTTGCTCTCTAAGAACCTAAAAATATCGTTAAATTCGTCATCTCTGCACGGCAAAGATTTTGGCACTGAACTGACGTGAAGCTGAGCTCTCGCTTCTTCCAGGATCGTTTTAGGCTTGCCGACATTCGCCGTTCGTCGGCTCATCGACGGGGTCAAATTTCCGTGCTTCACAGACGGAGTTACGGCCTTCATATATCTTTTTTTCGATGATGCGCTCGGCGTCATCGGTTCGTCGTCCTCCTGGAGTCTCGCCGGTTTCCTTGGCGTTCTTTTCGGCGTCATTGGTTCCTGATCTTCCATGAGTCTTGCCGGTTTCCTTGGTGTTCTCTTGGGCGTCATGGGCTCGTCGTCTTCCTGGAGTTTCGCCGGTTTTCTGGGCGTTCTTTTTGGGGTCATCGGCTCGTCGTCCTCCAGGAGTCTCGCCGGTTTCCTCAACGTCCTCTTTGGCGTCATCGGCTCTTCATCCTCCGGAAGTTTCGCTGATTTCCTTGCCGTTCTTCTCGGGGTCATCTGTTCTTCATCGTCCAGGAGTTTTGCCGGTTTCCTTACGGTTCTTTTCGGAGTCATTGGTCCTTCATCCTCCAGGAGTTTCGCCGGTTTCCTTATCATCCTCTTCGGCGTCACCGGCTCGTCTTCCTCCAGGAGTCTCGCTGGTTTCCTCGGCGTTCTTTTTGGCGTAGTGGTTCTGTCGAATTTCTGTGAAGCGACTTGAGGTGTTCTCTTCAGGGTCGCCGTATCCTGCAGTACTTTTCGTTGCTTCTGGGGAGTCGCTGTTTCTTGCTCTGTACCTGCAGGTCTTCTTCCCGAACGCCCGCGTTTATCGTCCTCATCTTCATTAATATCATCCAAAAACCGTAAATCTTCCGGAAGTTGATCGTCATTGTAGTAAACCGTTCTGGAATTTCTTCGTGGACGATTGGAGCTCGGAGTAGTCGGAACCGATCTCCTTGCTTGCCTCTGTGGAGTGGCAATATCTCCTCTTCTCGTATTACGCTCGCGCGATGCGACGCTTGTACCGTCGGAATCAAAGTCTTCGAGAATGTCAGCGGTTTCCAAATATTTTCGACTCGGTGTATTCGCTTCTTGTAACTTTCTATTATTCCTTCGAGGCGTCGCGCTTTGAGTTTCCTTGAGTTTTTTAACCTCCGGCTGAGGAGTCACAGAACGTGATTTTGCTCTAGTGGAACGTCCACGTGAACCAATGCTGGCGTTGTCATCCTCCAAATTGTCGTCGGCTTCAGATTCATTCTCCTTATTGTGAAGACTCTTTATCTCGAGCATATCACTGTTAAATTCGACTATCTTGGAGTTTCTTCTCGTTTTTCTGGGCGTTGGCGTTGTTCCAGCGCTTTCTTGGAGGACGTTGCTCTTCTTTGGCGTTTTTTGCGGCGTCTTTCTCGTATTGGTGTGCACGTGATCCTCGTTGCAACATCCTAGTCTGCATTTCTTTGGCGATCCGATGTTGGATCTGCTGGAGGAACGCCGTGTTTTATCCTCATTGCTATCCATGGCTATCTTGTAATTGCTCTGCTCTGTGGATCTTCTCAGCTTTAATTTCAAGGAGACTTCCTCATTCTGCAATGTTTTTGATCTTGAAGGAGTACCACTCGGAGAGTTCTGGGCATTTTTAGATGCTTCCAACCGATTTTTTTGTTTTTTTGGGGTTTGCGGAGATTCTGTGAATTTGTCCTCGTTCTGCAGAGTTCCGACTACGTGGCCACCTCTCTTTGCCACGGAATCAAAGATGGAGAGATCCTCTTCGTCTTCTGAATCCAATATATTTCTAATATCTTGATCTGTACATTGCTGGGATATTCTGCCTCTCTGCTTGGAACTCATGGGAACTTTTACTATAAAAACACGACCCTCTTTTTCTTGCAGCTTGTAAATTACTGGTGAACCTGTAAAAGTAATAGAAACATGTTCTTAGATATTTAAAAGGTGCGTCTTTTCCCAGGCATTTTCATGCAGGAAAATTGACCAAGCAGCGATTATGTTACAA